>JAQFVV010000007.1:3990284-5348581 GCA_028023455.1 Epiperipatus broadwayi | reverse complement strand
GAGCATTGGAGTATCTAGCGGGGCTTCAGGCCCCAATGTCCTCTGCTAAAATAAACTGTGCTCACCTGGAGTCAATGCTCACAACAAAATAGACACTTTATTTTAAATGAAATGAACTTTAATGAAGGACTATCATAATTTTAGCCTAAAGTGATCTTTGAAATGATTATATGAAGGCAGTTCATGGGAAAAATCCTACTAAGGATTTATTGGATTACATTTGTTATTCACTATAAACATGAGTGATGCAGTGAACTGCAGAACATGAGATGTTAATTGAGAACTGATAATCAGAAGATAATCAAAAATTCACACTTGTACAAAATTTATGTTTGTATTAATTTTTTTTTCTGTACAAAACCACTTTATATCATACTTATTTATGTTTAATAAATTTATTGGGGGAAAAAAAGGGATCATTTATATTTCCTTATATAAAAATTTATTATGTTATATTATGTTAACTATATGTGTTTGCGTAAATAAATAATAATGTTGCTTAATTATTTTTTGGTCTATTCTCTTTCTCTTGTCACTGTGTCATCAGTAAATTGGTGTATAAATATCTATGTATATTACGAAAATGCACCAGACATCGGAGACAGAGTATGAGTTAGCTTGGGATATTTCAAGCACTGGATTGGTATGCCTGTCATCTGGGCATGCCAGCTATATAACCTATATAGTTGGATGGCACCTGAGTTTCAATCTCAAACAAATAAAATGCTCTGGATGTAGGGTCTTGATCTAGCAGTCGAGGAGTATTATGGCCTGGAAACATGATTGTAGGCCATGCTTTGTATAGCCTTGATCTAGCCATAGGTAGCATTGATGGTTAATCTATCAATGGTATTTTACTCTTCTGCTTGAAGGACCAGTCCATAGCCACAGTCACAAAGTTTCCAAAAGTTAGTTACAAAATTTTAAAAATTGTATTAAACATGCAACTTCAATGGATCTGGTTCAATATAGTAGGCCATAATGTTTGTATTCTTGATATAGATTAAATAAATTGTTTTTTATATATATATATTCATATATATTTATTATAATGTTTTCATGGTTAATTTTGGGTTAAACTGGGTATTATTTTGTATTACTTTCCAATATTTCATCAAAATAATATCTATCATTTTTGAGATTAAATTTTTAAAGAAAATTCATTAGATCTCAAGTAGTAACAAGATTGAGTGTGAGGTATAGAATGAGATTGAGCATGAAGTAGTTGAGTATTCAGAATATGTGGATTAACAAAATGTCTATTTTCCTCAGTTTATCTATTAATTAATTTCAAGTTTATATTAGAGGAGAGAAAATAAGTGGTCTCCACAAAGCTGGAATACATTGTACTTCATCAGTTTTATCTAAACCAGTTGTTTTTTTTAATATTTCAATAAACTCCCTCAAGGTTACCAAATCATACTTTTCCAAATTAACAAGCATTTTAGCATTATCAAAATCAAGTTTGTGACCAATTTCTAAAAAAATGTAAAGTAAAAGCTGATGTATTTAATTTGTGATTGAAGGTATTTTTATGTTTCTTAATTCTGACATTAATTCGTTTATTAAATTGATCTCCATAGCTTTCTTCTAATATACACTTGAAATCAATAAATAGTAAAACTGAAGAAAATAAACATTTTATTTTAAATACTCAACTACTCCATGCTCAATCTCATTCTCTACCTCACACTCAATCTTATTACTACTTGAGATTTAAGTTTTGTTTTAAAAACTTGATCTTGAAAATGGTGGATATTATTTCATCAAAATAATACAAAATAATACAGTGTTTAATCACCCAAATACTTTGTTTACTTCATATATACTTTATATATTTTTTAGCTCTGAAAAAGACTGCTGGTCAATCAAAACTGATAGATTAATTGAATAGAAAAATAAAAGAGTATTGTTAAAGTGATAAAAGAATGATGATCTCATTTATTTGTTGATGATTATCAATACATCATTTAACAAAATACAGATATTTATTGTGCAATAACCATTAAGTTTTAAATTTATGACAAAGTATTTGCAATGTACAAAAGCATGTTTATATGGAAAATGTAGTAGCAAAGATAAGATGGTTTAAAATTAGACAAAAATTTGAAATAAAAGATCCATGAAACTTGTTCCTGCTCTTCTTTTAAGAATACAGCTGGTTTTTCAAAAAAAATAATGGTTTAAAAGTTTTAAGTAATTCCACCAAGATGCATATATGATATATAGGGCAACAGGTATTTTGTAATTACTTTTGTGGTATTAAATCTTTTTATTTTGTTTTCTTTTAATCATAATGTCTACATTCATACTAAATATTTTATGTGATATTAGGATTTGGTAATATTCTTATAATAGGCTTTAAGATAAAACCACATTGCTCATACTTACATCTGTCCATCAACTGTATTTTGGTATTCCAAAATAACTGTAGTTAAATTTTTTAAAAATTCTGGAGCTAAAACGACTATTTCTTCTGTAGGCTTAATTTCTTTACTAACGTGACTAAACTGAAAATTAAAATATTCCAGCCAGTCAATCTGAAATAATCAGAAAAAAAAAAATCTCAAGTATATAATATACATAATAAGAAAATTACATCATGAATTACAAAAGCAAACAATGTGCTTTTTAGTTTATTAAATATACACATATATATGTAAAAACAAATAATATGCATGCCCACACACACATGGACATTATTTAATTATAAGCACTATTCGTGCATAGAATTAAATAGTGAACAGGAATGGTAAAATTAAAAATAATTATAAATTCAAATTTACAAAATAAGCATCATCGTCAAGCAATTACATCATTGTTTCTTATATTTAAAAAAAATATAAAGAAGCAGTTATATAATTGCATATATATAATTACATTACAATGTTGGAGTTGTCATAATTTAAATGAAATATCAGTATACTTAAGATGTATAAATAAATAATATAAACATTATAAGCATAAAGCTAAACTAGTCAATAAATAATTAAAATTACCCTAAAACCAAAAATCAAACAAACTAGCCAAGAAAAAATAAAATCAAAAACACAACCAATGGTTTCACTGCTACATGCAGACTTCTCAAGTGTAAAGAACTACAAAACAATACCATATTTAGCTTAAAATTACCCACAATTTTATTTACTTCCCATCCACCCTTAATATTAAAAGAACTTTTAAATAAGTTAATTGCTTCAGAAGAATAAATTTTCAATAATAAAGATTTTTTAATTCTTTTTATTTCATTTTTCTCAAAGAAGACAACCTTAGCTTCATCAAAATTAATAGTGTGGTCTGCATCTTTTTTATGGAAATACAAAGCAGAACTAAAATATTTATTTCTAACCCTACTTTTATGAACCCTTATTCTTTCATTTAAACTCAAACTATCTCTGACCTATAAAAAGAAGAATTAAATAATCTTTATTATTAAAAATGTATTATTCTGAAGCAATTAATTATTTAAAAGTTATTTCAATATTAAGAGTGGATGGTAGGTAAATTAATTTGTGGGTAATGTTTAATATAAATATGGTGTTGTTTTGCAGTTCTTTACACTTGAGAAGTCTGCATGTAGCAGTGAAACCATTGGTTGTGTTTTTGATTTTATTTTTTCTTGGCTAGTTTGTTTGATTTTTGGATTTGGAGTAATTTTAAATAAATAATATGTATGAAAATTGAAATATGATAAAAAAATTGTAATGGTCAAATTATTTGGAAAGTTGATAAAATAATAACAGAAAAGTAAATTAAAATTAAATAGCTAAAAGAATATGATAGTTTTGAAAATAATTAAATTTAGGAAATATACTTAATAAATATATACTTTCTTGTAACTTAAAATAATATAATGATTATCAATATGGCACATCATTTACCAATGATGAAAATCCCATCTTACTACAATCAATTCTTTGTTTTACAAGCAGAATGTCAAATCAAATATGACCCATCATGATTAATCTCTGGCCTTTATTCTCCAATTAGTGTTAGTTAGATATCAACTAATAGTTAACTAAGTTGGTTATGAAATGGCTACCTAAAAAAAATCCCAAACTTGATAATAATTTGAAATAACATCCACATTCAAACTTCAACTCATATCATAGCAGGATGTTCCACTGTGCCAAAAAGGGTTTAGTCAATAAAAAACTAAAAACAATTATTTTTCATATAACCTGGATATTCAGAATATCACAAATGATGAATAAAAATAAAGAATACTAAGGAAGAGATTTTTTTTCATGCTTATAATTATTTTATTAATCATTTTATAAAAATGCAATATTTATAGATTAGACAGACACATTTCTATCTGAAAGCTAGATTAAATTTAGTTGAAAAAAGAGTAAAAAATATAATTGTAGTATAAGGGTGGTAATGTTAAAACTATTTAGAAAAATAATTAAAAAAGAAGATATATAGAATCATTTCTGATAACAAAATTGTAGAACATACTGGTTATTTAAAGATTTGAAAAAAAAATGATGAAGGGATAAAAATTGCGATTATTAAAAATATTTTTAATAGCAGGGAAAGATTGTTATGTGATTCTTTACAGCTGAGATAATGATTTCCTAATTATTTTGTTTAAAGCATAGATTTATGGTACAATGATATGAAGAATTAAAAAAAGAGGAGAAAATATTGATGCAGTAGAGATATCAATTTGGGGAGTAATAAAAAAATTGTATAAATATAAAAAGATTAAAAGTAAATGAAAATAATATATTAAAGAATTTAAGGAATGAAAAAAAATTGAATTTGGAATATCATCATCATCATTAATTAACCATTATCAATCCACTGCAGGATGAAGGTCTCTCCAAGTTCAATCCATTTTTTCCGATCTTTAGTTTCTCTTCTCCACATAACCCCTGCACACTTTCTTATTTCATCCATCCATCTCATAGGTAGTCTCTTTCTGGGTCTTTTACAATCTTTTGGAATCCAGTTTATGTCCAGCCCAACTCCATATTAGTCTTTTAATTTTTTCAAAAAGGTCAATAACACCTGTTTGTTCTCTTTCCATATATTGCATTTTTGATCTCTTCTTGTTACTTCTGACATGCATCTTTCCATACTTCTTTGAGGGTCTTAAGTCTCTGTATTGCTCTTTTATATGTAGAGGTAAAAGAATTGAGTAAAATTTGTTACAAAGAGACTGGAATAAGATTTAAAAAAACTATTCAGCAAAGATTTTAAAGAAGCTATGTATGCCCAAAAAGACACGATTTAAAAAAACTATAATAGAATAAAATGTATACATAAATAAATTTATTTTACATTTTTTAATAATATATATTTAGTTGCAATATTTCTACCAACAACAATCATTTTATATTTGGAAAAATATATTTTACATTTTGCTAAACAAACTCTAATTGTCAGCTTTTTAAAGCAAGGCATATTATGCAAATCTTTATTTATGCACTTTTTACAACAATTTTTATTTTATTTTAAGACCATTTCAGAAGATCTTGTTAATGTATTATATGCAGTTTTGAAGAGTAATTTCACATCTAAGTATTCTACAGTTTTAGATAAACAAGGAACTAAAGTTGTGATTATGACATTGAATCCATTAGGATATAAAATGAACTCTCAATGATTAAAAGCAGTAGTACATATCTAAAGACTTTCAGCAGTAACATTCTCACCCACAAGTTTAATAAATTGTTATTGAAGACCTTAAAATAGTTAATATAATTTGGAATTATAACAAAAGTGTCAATGATGTTTCTTTTACAAAGTCATTAATATGTTCCCTTACATAAAAATCAATAAAAATAATCAAACGGTTAAATGCTAGGAGGCTATGTTCAATCATTAGAAGAGATAATGTGAAGTTTAATCTAGAAACTTCCCTTTCTAGTTTGATACTTTACAATTGTGCTAAGTAACTGGGTTGCTTCACTGATATTGTTTTGAACACTAACTCAGGGAATTGTAATGACTTATAATAGGCCATTTTATAATTACTCTATTCAAAGAACCTAGCCAGATATTAAATTATTTCAATTATACTGAGAAATCAGTGGTTACTTCTAGCAAACTTTAATAATAAAGATGAAGGTGATTTAATTATGTACCCATTTGAAACTATTCATAACATTTCTCCACTGCAACAACCATAAAACTTTGCCTATAATCACATTGAATTTGAAGAATGAAAATCAGTGTAAAAATATTTCAGAAGACAAGACATTCTTTAACAATTATTCATGCAATCCATTTCAAAATAAATTGCTGATCAAGGTAAGTAGAATAGCTTTTAAATAGAGTAAAAATTTCAGCAGTCTCCAAATACAAAAAACCCCCAGAAAGACCATACTTAATGGTCTTGGCAAATGTTATATAATAAGGGTTAATCGTTTTAATCTTAATCTAATAATTTAGTGAATACTATTGATTGGTTAGCTTGGATGACAATGAATTATCTGACTGGAATAGAAAAAATCTTAAATCTACTTGAATGTGGGAAAAAAATTCAAAGCTTTACCAAGTTCATGTGCAGCTCTCACAGAGTGGCATAATATATGCTCATTACTATATATGTTATTTGAAATATGCAATGTATGTGAAAGAATGCCCACACTTATTAAAAATTAACAGGAACCAGATATTATCTTATCTTAGATAGTATTGAGTATTCATCGCCAAGAACCAATATCTCTATTAATAGATAATACATTAGCCAATGACTTAAATAAACCAATAGGCAATGATACTCACTCATTCAAAATGTTTACAGTCTGGATGGGACTTGGTAATAAATAATGAGGGTACTTAAACATAGGGTATGGTTTTATATTATAATTCAGAGTGCATTAAATTATGAACTAATAATAACTTTAAGCTTTCCATGCCCTGAGATTCTGTTAAGTTATTGCAAGATATCTATATATGTTATGCTACTCATTCTCCTACTGACCTGATCACAAATTATTGTATGGAGTCAGAACATAGCAAATTGGTGTAGTTGACAGAATAGAAATAACTTTCAAACAGTAGTTATTGTCAGAGCACAAATATTCAATAAAAAACTGGACTAGCTTAGTTGTAATAAGGAATATGACTACAGGACAATTAGAAATAGGTGAATACAATGTAAATAACCCCTCTGAGTGGCCCATATATAAAAAACATATAGAGAAATATTTTATAGTTAATAAAACTAAGGGTGATGTAACAAAAATTGCCACATTACTTCTTTTTGAAGTTTGAGAATAAATTGAGGTGGCAAACTAATTATGTGAACTTGAAGATCCCATAAGTCTGCCTTATAGTGAATTACTTAAATGACTTAATAATCATTTTAGCATGGAGCCATCTAAACACATATCTTGCCTACATTTATGGAATAGATGCCCAGTGAGAGGAAAAATTGCAGGGATCTTGACATTGCCTTGAGAGACTTTTTTGCTCTCTGTGATGAAAGTTTATTCATCAAAAAAAAAATACACAACAGTTAAATAAAAAAGGTTTAGAATGAAGTGATTACATGGTGAAATGAAATTCAGGAGCAACATGGTGAAAGGGGAGGGATACATATGAAAGGGAAAGGAATGTGAAGAGGATGTGTAGTCCAGGCCAAGAAAAGTCTTTGGTTGCAAGTCCGAGATGCACATCCTCATTGAGCAAGTGATCACATGGGTCACAAACAATTAAATGGATGAGTCCTGTGAGAGAGGTTGAGAGTATGGGAGTTGGACGATTGACCATATATCTATGAGGAGTGGAGGTGAGGTTAGTTTGGTGTCTCTGATTTTGAGAGAGTGAGTGAGGTCCAATAGTCCTTGATTGGCTGAGTGTACTCTCTGGTCAAAAATAATAGCACATTAAATCAGCCAGAGTGCATAGGTGAGGAAAACTGATAGTCTGATGGTCGCTAAGACCCCTGTTTTGATGGATCCTTGGAGATTAAAGATGGCATCTCTGTGCAAGGAAAGGCAGAAGTAGATGACACACCTTACACCAAGCAAAATGGGACATTTTCATTGTCAGTTTTACAAAGTTGGCATAGGGAAGAGATCATAGTGAAACCTCTACTGTCGACCAAAAATTGATTGGTGGGAAGAGAGTGAAGATTGATTTTGAAAAGGAAATCAAGAAGATTTTGCCTCGAGAGACCACCTTTGAAGTTGCATATTAATTGAGCATTGGTGAGTTTGAGGAATGTAGGGGTGATAATGGAGAAGTCTATGGTCTAATTGATAACCTCTTAGTACAATAATTTTCCACAGATGGAAGGTATAGCAAAGCCAGCCTTTTGTAAGATGTTAGCGATGAATGAGGTCCATGATTTGGGCTTACCATTGGGAGGAGGAGTGTCAGTAGGAGTGATGATGACATGCACAAGATTGACAGAAAAGAGACTTATGAGTATAAAAATAATGTGAGTTCTCTGGACTAGAAGAGTGTCAATGGAGTGCAGGCCCAGCCCATTGAGATTTTTAGAAAAACCCAAGTTCTTTTTAGGCTGATGGCCACCACCAAATGGGTGGAAAGGGCCTTGATTTTGGAAATAAAGGAATGAGTAGGTAGAATGATGGGGAAGTAATATGCTATCTTGGGAAACACTAGGAGATTGAGGAGGTGACTTTCCCATAGAGGGAGATGCCTGTGATAGTGCTGAGGGTGGATATGCTTTGATGCAATGCAGTTTGGGCTCTTGGCAAAATATTGTGCATATGGAGAGTACTTAGAAGAAGCATTGTTGGAACAGTTCCTATGGGGGATGAGTGATGACAGGCTCTATCAGCAGTTATTAGCTATCTCAGACCTAACATATTCTGAGGCCATAAATGAGGAATGACCTAAAAGTTAGTTGTAAGTAATACTAAAGAATTCCCAACAGGAAAATATGGACAGTACCAAACAAATGACAATCAATAAGACAAGAAAGGCAGCAGATTCAATGAATGAGAAAAGTGAATGTTATCAGTTGCATATTTTTCACGTGAATGCAGATGGAAAAGTGTTAAATGTAACAACTGTGGAAAAATAGGCCACCTAATGAAGGTCTGCCACACTAAGGATGTATCAAATTTTGCTAAAAAAGCTGCTGGAAATAATTTCAAAAATCAGAAGAATTCATGGAAATAAATAAAGCAGAGACAAAAAATGAACAGAAAATAATGTTGGTGGTTAAAATATGCAATAATCCCATCATATCTTAGAAAGACTGGTCTGAGTTAAAAAGAAACATTAAAGACCAACCAAGAATAGACAAAACAGATCTAAAAGCAAAAGATGAAAACGGTAACCTCATTGGTATTGTTGGAGTAGAAAAAGTACTGGTAGCAATAAATAGCTGTCGAGAAAGACTACATCTATATATATAGTTAAAGGAAATATACGGCCCATAATAGGTAGGGAATGGTTTACACTTTTAGGCATAAAAATATGCATGGTAAATAAAATTAATATAGAAAATGAGATAAAGGATAATTTTCCTAAACTATTCACAGAGGCGCAAGGTAAAATCAATACTAAGCCTGTTGAAATTGAGCTCTGTAAAAGTGCAAAACCCATACATTTCAAGCTAAGAAAAATAGCCTTTGCACAAAGACTATGAGTCAAAGATGCATTAGATGTATAAGTCAAAAAGAGGATACTGACAACTGCCGAAGATGCAGACTGGGCTACACCTATAGTGGCAATAGCAAAGCAGAATGGAGAAATCCATATATGTGGGGACTACAGAGTAACTGTAAATAAGTGCATAACAAAAAGTCCCTATCCTGTACCAAATGTAAGAGATATTAGCTCGACTTGATGGATCAAGATATTTTGCAAAACTGGATTTGAATGCCGCTTTTTATCAAGTACCAGTATCAGAAGAAACAGCTGCACCTTTAACTATAATAATGCTTATGTGTTTGGCATAACAATCACTCCAAATGTATTCCAAGTGAAGATTGACACATTATTAGAAGGATTAGAGGGAGTAAGAGCTTTTTTTTATGACATCCTCATAACAGCAGATTCTGAACAAGTACTGCATAAAAAATTTAAAAAGATATGTGAAAAACTACAAACATTTGAAGCAAAACTTAACCAGAAAAAGTGTATTTGGAATGCAACAGAAATTAAATTTTTAGGCCATATTATTTCAAGCACCGGAATTAAGTCCAATCTAGAAAAAATTAAACATTTATGAATGTGCGAACTCCCAAGAATGTTAATGAACTTCATACAAAGGAGAGGCTACATGTGCTTGGGACTGATTAATTTTTTTGAAAATTTTCTAAAAGAAAAAGCACATGCAGTCACTCCTTTGTATGATTTACTTTGGAAAAATCAGTGATGAAAATGGGCAGAAACACAAGAGAATGCTTTTCAAAAAATCAAGGCATTGCTTACATCAACTTGTTTACTGGTTCATTATAACAATAATCTTGAAGTGATATTAACAACTGATCTATCTGACTATGGAATTGGAGTAGTGCTTAGTCATCCATCACAGAATGGGGAATGCCCTATAGCTTTTATGTCTAGAATGTTAATGAAAGTGAAAGACACTACAGCCAACTGGACAAAGAGGCATTAGCTATAGTAGTGGCAGTTCAGAAATTCCACCAATACATTTACAGTCATTCTTTTAAAATAATAACTGACCATCGTCCATTATTGGGGATTTTTGCCAATAAAATGCCACTCCTGATGACTTAAGTTCTTGTATGATTCACTGGTACAAATTTTATCAGCATATGATTACTTAATCTATCTGAAGGGTAGTTAAATAAAACATGCAGACACATTTATCTCACATACTGGATTCAATGGAAAAAACTGATAATGAAGTAGAAATATGTTATTTAGATTATTGGAAGACTAAAATGATAAATAGTGCAACTGTTGCTAGGTGGATGCAAGAGACAATGAGATACGAGACACTATTCAACTGGATCAGAGAGGGATGACCCAGATAATGTCCACAGTATTTAAATAAATCTTTATGGAGTGGGTGTCAACACCTATCAACTTCAAAGGGCTGCATTATATTGGGTGACAAAGTATTAGTTCTACCAGTAGGTCACCCTAAAATATTGGAAATACTGCATCAAGGGCATTCAGCATGATTAGAGCAAAAACCTTAGCCTGCATTTACATATATTGGCTAAGAATGAGCAGATATTGAAACATGTCCTGTCAACCTACTGCAAAAGCACCTAAGAAAATTTTTACATCATGGCCAAAAACTAACAGATGGTGGAGCTGTGGTCACATAGACCATGCAGGTCTAATAAATGGAAAAATGTTTTTGTATTAATAGATGCTGGCTCCAGGTAGGCCAAATATAAATTAGTGATAAATATTAGTACAGCAGAAACCATCTGCATATTACAGGAAATATTTTCATGCCATGGTTCAGCAGAAGTCTTGGTCTTGGATAATGGAACTGGCTTTATTTCTGAAGAATTTAAATTATTTTTAGATGAATGGGGAGTGAAACATATTCATGCTCCTCTGTATTACCCAGAATCCAATGGGATAGCTGAAAAAGCAGTGCAACAGTTAAAGTTGATATTATAAATAAACTAAACTATATGGAGATATCTGAAACATTAAACATGTCAGTGCTGTACCTTCCACATCTATAGGAAATCACCTGCAGAAATATTGATGGGCAGGAAGTTATGCAACAAGCTATCCATTCTTATACTGGAACAAGAAAAAATAACAAAATTGGACAAAAATATCTACACTGTTGAGGAAAATGTATGGATACATAACAGTCTACATAAGACATAGGTATAGGTCAAATAACTAAAGTTATTTCAGACCAAATAGTCAAAGTGCAAGCAACAACAGGAGCATGCTACTGTCAGCATATAAATTGGAAAAATTGGGCAGAAGTTAAACATTGACTATGACAAAAAATTATATGGAACCAATAAGACACCAGGCGAACACTGGGCAGAAAATCATATGGGAAAACATAATGAAGCAGTGGAAGTTTCAGATGAACCTGTTGCATTACATCCCAAATAGAGGTTATTGATTTTCAAGAAGAAAGTAGACACCACCGACATCATCGCCAGCTGGCATATTTAATGGATTACATATATGACTCCAGAGAAGCATGCATTTCTCAGGAGTAGGAGGGGGTATTGCAATGTACATGAAAGAATGTTCACACTCATTAAAAATTAACAGGAACCAGTTATTATCTTATCTTAAATCAGATTGAGTATTCATTGCCAAGAACCAATATGCGTATTATTGATAGTACATTAGCCACTACTCACTCAATATGAATGTTTTCAGTCTGGATGGAACCTGGCAATAAATAGTGAGTGTATTTTTATATTATAATGCAGAGTGCATTAAATTATGAACTAATAATAACTTTAAGTTTTCCGTGCTCTGTGAGTCTGTTGGTTATTTCAAGATATCTATGTATGTTATGCTACTCATACTCCTATAGACCGTATCACAAATTATTGTATGGAGTCAGAACATAGCAAAATAATACATGCTTTCTTCATTTATATTAATATATTTATTTTTATTATTAATCAAAATTACAATTATATTTCTAATAACATAATCTATACAACTTTATTAATATCAACCATTGTAACTGTAGTTGTTTGGTGTAAATATGCTTGTTTCTGTAAATTATTACAACTGTATGCTTATGGTTTATAAATAAACTTTTGATAATTAATTATATCATTAAATAACATTTATAATACAAGCTTGTTAAATTAGGTCATGTGATATATGACCTGATTTCTTTGCAATTATAATTAATAAGGTACTAATATCATTCAAAATAAAAAATAATTTTGAAAAAAAAACTTGTTAATAATAATATATTTAAAAAAAAAATTAAAGATATCATTAATAAAAAATAAGGCTAATGCCACTTATCATAATCATGAACTTTAAAAAAAACTTTAAATTTTATACTTACAAATGGAGCTAGGTTTTGTAAATCACTAATTTGCATTTTATGATATAGTTCTTCTTCATCACGCCTCTGATCAGCAGGAATGGTAATCTAAGATAGGAATAAGTTTATTAAATGTTGAAAAATACAATTCACAATGTAATAAAATGTAAAATTCTTTATTTTCTATTCAATTCAATTTTAAACAAATCCAGTGTCTTATAAGTACAACCAAAAAAAAAAAAGTTACCATAAGCCATGATTAACCTACAGAACTATTACAACCTTTTTCTTTTCTCTAATCTCACTCTCCTATTTTAGTTTTTCTTAATATGTTTTTATCTTGTGGTTTTATCACATGAATCCAGCTAACATATTGCTGCTTAAGAAGCATATTGTTTTCCTTTCATCACAACTTATGTCATTTTGTATAAGTATTAGTAAATAATAATAGATACCAAGTAATAATGTTTTATAATTCTCTGTCCAGAGTTGTTTTATCCAATATACCCAGACCACTTTCAAGCTTATAGCTTTCATGAGTAAACAGCTTTGGTTCTTGGAACAATGCATTTAGATGTATAGGATTTAATGCACCTTTTTAGTAGTTATTATTTTATCTCACTCTTGTATTATAATCTGGCATTTATTAGTTACTAAAGTTTAGGCAACACAGCTATGCTGAAAGAAAAAAATATTTTTTATGTTCTGGAATTCAGTTCAATGAATAGCCTCACATGTAAATAAATTGCTGTTTTCCTACTTATTCCAATACAGGAGGATGGATATAAGTAAATAAAAATAAATTTATTCTGTGAAAATGTGATATGAGTCAAAAGATTAATTTCACCTAGTTTTATTTACAATAAAAAATATATAACCAAACATATCAAAAGAATTAATTGTTGAAGAATTTTATTTATTTTAAAAAGTATGCAGCTGTGTTGCATAGCCTAGTATCTTCCTGGAGTGAGTTGTATCTAATTGGTTTTTGCAAAATGATAGTAAGATTTAAAACAAGTCCAAAATAAAACCTCTCAATATTTCTGACATCAAAAAAGTTAAGCAATGATTTTATTTATTCTAAGAGTGTTGTTATCAGTTTTTAATTAATTAATCCAAGCCCCAAACCCCAACCACAATAGAAAAATCAAGCAATACAGATTAATGAATGGAAAACACTATGTCTGATATCAAATAAATCCACTTACTTTTTAATTTTTAGTAATTTAGAGGAAAACATTTCATCTAGATATCCAAATACTGATCTTATAAATTAGTCAATAATATTATAATTAGAAACATTGAATGTAAGTAATAGTGTTGGCCTGTGAAATTTTTAAGCGAAGATATCTTATTACAACATCACCATCAAAACATAAGCAAAGATACGAAACAAGAGCATTTCTAATTTTGTAAACACAGAAGCATGCCAATCATTGTTAAAACATCTGGATTGTCTATGCATGAATAGTAAATACATGAATATCAATAAAGTTTATTATTATGTAAATAAAAATTTATGATTTAATCACATAAATATATGCAGACACTACATGAATAAAATATCTTTTTATTATGCTACTCTAGAAAATGTACATTTGTCCACCGATACATTTAAATGTACTTTAAACATCAATTATACTTATGAAAAATAATTATATGAAAAAGAACTCTAAAGAAACCCTTAGGGATTATTCATTTGTGTGTGTAAAAGCATAATAACTGTATTATTCATGCTCCATGAATAAAATGACTGCCAAAGATTAGAAGAACCATGCATAAAACCATATGCATATATAATTCTATTATATCAGAATTGTAATACAAACTTGTTTCGAAAACTTTGTGTGCCAAAATTATAGAAAAACAATATAGGCACTGTCAACGCCTAATCACAATGCTACTGTTTACTTTTATAGTTACATTTTTCTGCTGAGCACTTTTGAGAGGTGTGCTCTCATATTCATAGCTCTGAGTGAAGTAAAAACATGGAAGATAAACTAACACTGGCTCAAACACCGCAGGCTATGTATAATATTGCATGCAATCACACAAATTGTAGAGCCTCATATTATGGGGAAACTAAGGCAGCACTGGAAAACAGATTACTACAACACAGATATTCATACATCAAGGCACAGTCAGATCCACCATGCTATTCCATCTTTGCACTACATCAGAAACTGGCAGGAAACCAGTGCGAACCACAAGTGATCAACCTGGTCTGCAAAGAGAAACACAATGTGAAAAGAAAAGTGGAGGCCTGCTTCATCGCTATGGATTGCAACGCTATCAATCGTAAAGACCCATGATTCTCAATATCGAAGAAATGGAGCAATTAACCTTTGACCTTGTATAATTTGCATATAATTACAGAGAGTTACTTCACTCAGAGCTATGAATATGAGAGCATGGCTCTCGAAAGCATTCAGCAGAGAAATTTAACTATAAAAGTAAACAGTAGCTTTGCGGTTAAGTGTTGACAGCACCTATATTGTTTTACTATATCAGAATTGGTGCATGAAGAACTTTCTTCAATTAAGATGCAATGCAATAGTTATAATTTGGATTGTTGCTTACTCTTTATTCCTTTTTCTATTTGGGTATTTGATATCAAATAAACTTGTTTTGTTACTTCGAACTGTACTGAGTTTCTTTACACTTGCCATGATAATAATATGCTCAGGATATAGAAAAAACTAATGTATTTTTGTTTTTACTAAAAGCCGTTTGACAAATAATAACTGAAATAAAGGCGATTTTTACTTTTTATTTTAATTTTTCATATAATACCAATTGAGAAAATGTAATTTTTAAATATATTCAATAATAATAAATATTTATAAATATTAATTATAAGAAAAAACAAAAAATTTTACTGTTCAAAAATAAATGAAAACAATACAAATTTATTTGCTCTAGAGACACCAGAGATAAATACGCTATATAGTTGATGATACTGTCATAGCAAGTATCTATGATACTGCTAGTTTTGGACACTGATAAGAATAAATAAATCTCAGCAGAACATGCTGCCATTTCTCACACTGCTATAATTAAAATCTTTATAAAGAATCTCAAGCATTGCTTAAAATAATTCTTTTTAAAAATGTTATTATGTTTAAACAATAATTATGCAAAATATTGAATGATTGTTATCTTATTGATATTTTTTACCACAAACCTAATTTTTTCTGGGGCTACTAGATCAGCCACTGCTGGTAAATACATTGTTATATTATTTAAAATCATTTGTATAATCAATAAATGCACAATAATATTTAGTTTCTGATCACAACTTAAAGTTCTCCAAAATAATTGCTACTTGGTGAATAAAATTGTTCCATAAAGCTAAATGGCAAACAATAATTTAAAAGCTGTCAACTTAAGAAAAAATAAGTTTATTATAAGAGTGTAAATATCATATTTAATAACAAAATACTAAGTTAAGACATCTACATAATATTCTGTAAATTTAAGTACCATAAGTTTCTCTGGGAATTATTTGACTATTTCAGATATAATTTAATTTCATTTCAGTTGACTTGTCATTTAATAGTCACGTACATATAATATGCTACACACATTGTAAATGTTACATTTACTTGAGATATGAGTCACAATCTTCAACTGGGAAGCCTTAAAGTCTACTGACTCTATTTTATAAAATAAATAATTCTTATATATGAGAGAAAAAAAGGAATTCTTATGGTCCCTCTCTCTCTAGATCTGAATGTGTTTCATTTTTATAAATGTTTTTATAATTTTATTAACTAAAATTTATGGTATTCACATAATATGGGACTGAATTAGCCTTCAGAAGGTACAAATATTGCATATTTTATTTCTTGATATTTTATGATCAACTATCTTACAATTACATTGAAGAAAATAAACCAAAGACAACAAAATTTTGAACTCTAGCACATTGATGAACTCTCATTACAATTTAAGTTTTTTGTTCCATTTCTGTATAAAAAAATTTAAAATTAGTTAATGTGCTTATCTTTCATTGACAGTAAGACGATCAGTATTGTTATTATTACTACTGCTATTTTTTCATTAATGTAAAAGATAAAATTTACCTCTGCAATCCTTCTTTCTAACTGAAGTATCTGATGCATCTGTTCATATGTGGAGTTATACTCTGCACCCAATAAAACACCTATACTTGTCATATATTGTAAATACACAGATAAAATCTAAAAATATATAATTTGTTTTAAGTAAAAAAAAATATAAATATACTAAATAAAATATTTATAGCTTTTTTTCATTTATTTATTTCTTAAATTTATATTCTCTGCATTAATTCCAGATCATTAATGATGAATGGTTTTCCCTTGCTTGACGTTCCTAAAAAGAAGGCATAGAAAAAATGCAATATTACTTAATATAAATGATAAATAGAAAACTTTCTAAAGAAAACATTTAGTAAGAACAAAAAAAGAAATGTCTACTCATGAAATTTGAATATTATTATAAAAGAGAGATCCAGCAACTATGTATTTAAATGATCTGTTTTTTATGCTTTAAATACTTACAATTAGCATATAACTAAGGTCAATGAAATATGTAAATTCTAGTCTTGCATCAATTTTATAAGCAAGTTGATCAATTTCAATAGAACTATACAAGCAAATTGACTTGAGTTTGAAACATTAGTGAGTTCAAATCTTATGTATTGACTAGGATATTGTATAAAAATCATGTTCTTTCACTGGTAATGCATAAAAGCTATTCTGGAAATTTGGATATGGTATAATTTTCATTGATTATTCATTCTCAGTAAATGGTACTGGAATAGAATAATTACAATGAATTTCTGCTCCTAATGCAGACAAAGAGATAAATGTTTTTTTTAAAATTATATATTTTTTATCAACATTTTTGTTTTATCATTAATCTACTTGTCTAGTTCACTTGTTGTTTTAGATTGCACATCTAATCTAGTCAATTTATATATTTTTCTAATTAAAAGAATTTTTAAACTTTGAAGATGACAATCAAATCTATAATGAATAACAATAATAAAAAGCATTATAAAAATGGAAAAAGTGCAAATAAATGATAATTTATTTAACATTTCCTATTTATACTTGTATTTATTTTCCTCATCATTTTAATACTGAACAGTTTTTTTCTTTCTTTGAATTTCAGTATTCTTTTGAACTTTTTAATATATATGTAGATATTTTAAATAATGAAAATAATTTTTAGTTGTTTTTAAAATAATTCCAAGAATTTATCTCTGGAATATTTTTCAATTTTCCAGTATTCTTCATTTTTTATTATTATATGTAATTTTTTCTTTTTCTAATGCCATTGGTATTTTTATTAAAGATACTATCAAGTGACAATTATAACTGCTATGTTCCAAAAACTAAATAAGGTTCATATTCTTCATTTTTCTTTTACATGGATGCTTTTTTGAATCTCAATTTACTTTCTTATGCATTATATGGAATACTGTTTGTATTGTTCTGCATACTTGAAATATTGAAAGCATTTAGCTCGAATAAAGATATTTTAAACTAATGTATGCTTTTTTTGAGAAAAATGTTTTAACATTTATTAAAAAAAATATAATGAATCTCCAAATTGATTTATTATTTTAATTTATAATGGGGTTAGTACATTTTTCTTCATCCTTAATTTAATTTCTTAGAAAATACTTATATTGATCATACTTGTTAAATCTTTATTTTTTAATCATTGTTTATTGATTTGGTTACTAAATATATTATTTCCAGATTTGTTTTTTAAATATATTATTTTCAGTGTTTTACTTTTTTGTGTTTTTGATCATTTTACAAAAAATATAAAACTTAGTTAATTTTTGCTTTATTGATATGATTGGGCCCATTCACCCTACAGGTAAAATAGTACTCTATAATATCCAAGAAAGTTCAAATATAGAAAACAATGTGGTAATAATATATGATCATTTTTACTAATGTATACATTTTAATTATAGTTTAAGTTTACCTCATCATCATCAGTTTTGTTAATATAAAAATCTCTTGTTGGAAGCACAAATCCACCTTGATCAACCTGTAAATAAATTATATTTGCATATACATAAATTAAAATTTATTCCATTTTATTTAAAACTGAGAATAATTTCCATATTATGTAATAAGTTACAATTACTATGAGTTAGTACATCAATATGCATGCAGTAAATACAAATATGTTAAAAGGTATGAACATCTATTATTATAAAGTGCTGAAAATCTTGAAATTATTAGATTGGAAGTCAACTCTGATAATGCGCTATTACTTTTAAATATTATAAATTTCCACGCACTCACCCATCACGTCAGTAAGTGTTTAAAAAACTTAAGTGAATCACTTAAGTTTAGAATGCATTTCTTTAAATACACCAACTTTCACTAACCATGCTAAATCAGGGCTTGAGTCTATTGTGTGCCTTATGTTATAATGAAATTTTGAATTGTAAAAATCTATTTAACCTATCACAGGGGAAAGACAGGGTCTCATTTTTAACCAGCCATGATCAGACAAATATGACTTATAAATGTAAATCTATTATTATAAAGTGCTGAAAATCTTGAAATTGTGAGTGTGCAGAGATTTATAATATTTAAAGTATTAGCGCATTATAAAAGTTCAACTTCCGATTTAACAATTTCAAGATTTTCAGCACTTTATAATAATAGATTTACATTTATAAGTCATGTTTGTCTGATCATGGGTGATTAAAAAGAGATACTGACTTTCTCCTGTGATAGTTTAAATAGTTTGTACAATTCAAAATTTGATAACATTAGGCATACAATAGACTCAAGCCCTGATTTAGCATGGTCAGTGAAAGTTGGCATATTTATAGAAATGCATTCTAAACTTAAGCGATTCACTTAAGTTTTTTAAACTCTTACTGATATGTGAGTGCAGGGAGATTTATAATATTTAAAAGTAATAGCACATTATCAGAGCTTGACTTCCGATCTAATAATTAAAAGGTATGGATAAGTAATGTTGTGTTATAACAAGCTATACACATCCTTTAGCATGTCATTAATTGAGGAAAAAATATGATGATGACAAACTAATACATATATTATATCTTTACAGATGGTATTCACTAAATTTTGTGCAAGAGCTACTATTTAACAAAAATTACTAAAAATAGAAAATACAAAAATTGTTTAGCAGTGGTCAATATTAGTCTGATTCAGTTCTAATGACATTTATTTATTAGAGTCAAAGTTTTAATTTTCTGTTTATTTTTATTCCTTCTTTAATGAATATTTTATAATCTGATTTTTGTGAGGTCTTTATAAAACCAAGCAAATAAAGTTCTTGATACCCAACCCATTATATATGATTTTTTTACATGGTGAGCAAATATGGACAGTTACACACTAACATGATTTACTATTCCTCAGTTCAGTGTAAACCATATAATCATTATGGACTTACTCTTTAGATTTCTGGATAATTCTTAATTGAAATATCAGTAGTGTTTTTTTTAGGGCAGAATATAACTGAGTCAATATTCATGAATACTCAGTTTTATATATTCATGCTTATGATAGACAAAAAGAAATTGTGATCAGGATTTCACTCAGGTTGTTACATTATTAGACAAATGAGTATTAATGATTGAAGATGAAGAATTCTAGGAATCATTGTGTCAAAGAACTATGTTGTTAAATAGTGATCTTTTATTTGGCTATTTACAAACTATAGATCACTTTTACATAAAAGAAAATTATATAAAGAAAATCCATCAAATTTTAATGGAACATTGTTTGATTTTGTGAAGTTAATAAAATAGGTGAAAAGATCTGAAAAAATGGACAAAAGTACAAATATTAGAAATGCAAATAGAATGAGTTCACTATAAATAAAAGAAGTAAAAACAATATCATAGTGATGGATAGTATATCATCATAAAGGCACTAAAATTAGTTACTACACATTATAGAATATAACAACCTCATAAAGATTTATAAGTATCAAATAGGTCAGTAAAATTAGTTATTACACTTTGTAAAACATATAAAATGCAAATAATTCAAACTACCTCCCAACAAACTGTCATTGTGATAAAGAAATAGATCCTTATATATACAGAATATTATTGTGTGGATGAAACATTTTAAAATAATCATACAAGAGTATAAGGGTGAAGTCTGAAAATAATCTAAAGAGAAAAATACTGTGAGCAAATTTGATTAAAAAGACAGAAAGAAATAGGATATAGAGATGTAGAATTTATTGGTTGGGGGAAAAAGCTCAAATTATGATTTTTTTTTTAGAGAACAATATAAAATGATCATAAAGTTAGTAAAATATAAAACAATGTTAATATAAAAGTAGTGGACAAAAACTATTGAAAGAAAAGTGTCAGATGTTGATATCCTTAAATTCAGAAAATTCCTGTAAATTTAAAATAGGATTAACTGACTACTTAAAATATTAACAAATCTTGAAGATAACTTATATTTGAATGAATCAATAAGAAGATAAATTATATTTAAAGATGCTGAAATAAAAAATGTAGCAACTCACCAATAATTGAAATAAAGCAATGTATGCAGGAAAGGCAACATAAAAATATTTTTAAATAATTTAAAAGAACTGAATGCTTGAAATTCAATAAAATTAAATAGAATAGAATAAAATTTTTAATGAGATGGTAAGAAAAACTGTAGAAAAAATGGTGTTAAAGAAAAGTTATTTAAATAATAATTAAAAAGGATGACATTTTTATTACAAAAATATATATCACAAAAAGATTATTCTATAAAGTCTATGTATTAATAAAGAACAAAGAAGCAAAATAACCTATATATTTATATGACAATATATTTTGAAATTTAATTAAATCTACTTTAGAATGAAAATGTTCAACAAATAATAAAATTAAAACAGGCAAAACTCTCCATACAGTAGTGCAAGTCAGTGCAAGTCAGAATAATCAATGATGCCAGAAGGCTTGTGCATAAAATCCCTATCTAGTGCCTATTCTTTCAATATCTCCAGACTAGTTTCTAGCCTGTGTCTTTTGTCAGTGAGGAGTTATGAGCAAGCATAAAAAAAATCTGATCATGTGATGTTTAGTCATTTAACACCAATCCTGCCTAATAGGATAGGGGTGGATATGGTTATTAAAAAAACCAAAGACACCAAAATGTATAGGTACTGAACTGAGTTCAGTCCTATATGACTATATAAGCTAATGAGCTTGGATTGAAAATGTTGTGTTTACAATTTTAGACTCATAGTTTTGTAGTTAAGAAGAGATAAAAGGTGGCTGCTGGAAGGTTATATTAGATCCTAAGATCTAGATGCAGTATTCTCAGATCCAAAGCTCCTAAGTGATGAAAACTACAAGCTAGAAACTTGTCTGGGAATGATGGATGAGTAGGAACTAGATAGGGATTTTATGCACAAGCCTTCTGGCATCCATTGATTACTTTGACTTGCACTGAGTGGCACTACCGTATGGAGAATTTTGCCTGTTTTAATAACAGTTATGAGCAAGCACAAGAAATGGTCACCATGTGATGTTCAGTGGTTTAAATGATAAAATTGTTATGAATATTTTAAAAAGAGCAGATAAAGTAGAAAAGGTGGTAGCAAACTTAAACACTAAATGTTTAAAAGATAAGAATATATTATACTAACAGAATAAAAGAATGAAAATGATGCTATTTAAAAAAATGAAAAACAAAATATTAAAAAGTAGAAACCCAACAGTCTTTTATCAGTTCTATATAAGATTTTTATTAAGATCATTACAAATTATTTATTAGTTCTATATAAAATCTTTACCAAGATAATTTCAACGTAGAGCTCTATATAAACTTTGAATTCAGACCAACAAAAATAACAAGGTGCATTTAAAAATAGTTTTAGCACAATGGATCATATTCAAATTTGGAGAGAAGTTATAGAAAGAGCTGATAAATACAAGCTGCCATTATGCTATGGATTTGTAGATTATGAAAAGGTATTTTATATTACAAATATTTCACAGTGATTAAAACATTAAACCACCAGCATATAAACCCAGGATAATGTCATATTATGAAGAATATTTATCAAAATGCAATAGTAATGAATAGCATTTCATAATGATACTAAGGAGAAGAGTATGAGATAGAGTGACTCTATATCTCAGAACTTTTTACAACAATTTTCTAAAAAATATTTGTAGATTGAAATGTGAAACTAAGGAAATAAAAATACATTGAAATTATTTAAACAAAATAGATTTTGCAGATGATAGGGATACTTTTGCAAATAATATTTAAAGCAAAAGTCTCAAACTCATATCAGCAATGGCCACATCAAACAGATGGCTCTAAGGTAGCAGACCATGTATGGACCAATGAATATAAGTTCGATTGGGAAAATACAAAAATATTGAAAAAAAAAAAGGTACAAAGAAGAAAATTTAAAAAAGCTGCTCACATGACAATGGCAAAAAATCCCATAAGCCAACCTAGTGTGACTATACATAATGTATGGAAACCACTAATCAACTTTGCTCTGAGGAAAAAGTGGAGAAATCAGGAGGAACCTCATAGATAAGTATATGAAATTACTACATACTGTTCCCTTTCGCAGGATGGCTCACTTGGTTAGAGCGTTACCTTAAACTTCAATAATCAAGAATCTAAAAACCCAGGTTCGAATCCTATGCTAGTACTGTCACTGGTCAGGCCAGCAACACCTGAAGAAGAGGAGAGAAAAATATCTCTCGAAACGTTGTGCATATACTAACTTGTTTGCTGTGATATTACTAACAGTTAGTGCATATACTAACCTGTTTGCTGTGATATTACTAACAGTTGGTGCATATACTAACCTGTTTACTGTGATATTACTAACAGTTGAATGCATTTGGAATATTTAACTAAAATTAAACTTTTCTAAAGACATTCAACACACATATTAGATGATGGAAATAGTTCAATATAAAAATACAGCTAGAACACCATCATCACAAACCTTCAGAAAAACTCATTGTGTTTAAATGGTTTGTTAAGTCGACTAAAAAGACCAAATCTTTGCATCAATGTTTATCAGTAAGCTGAAAATTTATTCTTTGGATGAAGAGAACATAAGAATTTCTTTTAAAGAGTTCAAAAAGTCTTTTTAAAATGCTGCCACAACAAAAGCATTTAACCACTCTACAATATAATAAATTATTGTATTGTGAATCCAATTCATCTAATTTTAGTTGTTAATTCAAGGCACAAGAGCAGATCCAATTAATTATTTTAATTTCTATCCACATGACATATCCTATGTAATTTTTAGCACAAAGTGACTCCTGGTATATTATGCAATGAAACAATTTAAATTTGTATTTGCACCACATTTCCTTTTTTATTTGAAATTTTGTAATAAGTGCCACATTAACATTATCATAGCGTGATCCACATTGGAAGTCACATTTAGTAATTTCAACCAGTTCACATGATCATTTTCAAGACTTTTTTCAGTGGACCAATGAAAACATTTCTTCTTGTTGTTCCTGACATACAGTCCATGATCAGTAGTTCATCAGTCACATTTATATCATTATCAATAACACAAATAAATATTGCTAACTGAGAAATGTTAATAATGTATTTACATTTGTCAATTACATTGCCACTTGCTACAAACTCTTTTATTTTTCATGCAATATCTTGGGATGTCTCTACTACATCTTCATTATGTTTCACAACTGTATTTGGTGATAGGCTTTATACTTTTAAATGCTTGCCTTTTTTTTTTTTCAAACATATAATTTTTACTGCATTCAAATTTTTTTTAAAATTTGCTTTATTAACATTCAAAGATATTCTCTATTGAAACTTCATTTTATTTTTTCAAGTCTTTAAGTTTGATATTCCAACACTTTAAATATCAAATATAATGGAATAATTTTTATTATGGCTAAGTAATATGCCTTCTCCAATTTTTACTAAAGAGTTCTGTTTTCTTTTTTTAACTTTAAATTTAAACACTGCTATAGCAAAAAATATAAAGATAATGTTTTATTAACACACATATTGTTATTGTATCACATCATTTAAAATGAATGCTTGATGGGTAACTTTCATTCAGTGTTGGCAATATTTGATAACAGAAAAATGGTATCAAGAATTAAAGTAATAAATAATAAGATAACTACAAACATCTTTCTCAGCTTGTTACTACAAATGAAAATATATTTGTATGGACTGCATTTAGAATAATTTAATTTTAAAAAATTGCTTTGCAATGGAAGGTATTTAAACTATGTGTTCACTAGTTCTTACTTACGGATCTAAGATTTGGACACTTAATAAAAGAGCAATACAGAGACTTGGGCCACTTATGGATTTAAGATTTTGACTCTTAATAAAAGAGCAATACAGAGACTTTGGACCACATATGGATCTAAGATTTTGACACTTAATAAAGAGCAATACACAGACTTTGGACCGGATCTAAGATTTGGACACTTAATAAAAGAGCAATGCAGAGATTTTGGACCATTTATGGATTTAAGATTTGGATACTTAATAAGAAAGCAATATAGGGACTTTGGACCTCTTAATGGAGTATGGAAAGATGTATTCTGGGGATAATAATAAGAAATCAAAAATGAAATACATTGAATAGAAAATTAACAGATACCAGTGGCATTATTGAAAGATTTAACAAAGTGAAGTAGAGCTGGGATGGACATATTGCTAAAAAATCAGAATAGACATATTTCAAATAATTAAAAAAACTTAGAAAGAAGCCACATGTGAGATGCCTGAATCAAATAGGGAAGTTTGTTCATATGATCTATAAGCTCTCTAGAATTATTTTTTTATTAATTGATGCATTATAATTAATTATCATCTTAGAAAAGCTATTATCATGGATAATTAGTCTAAGTGAATTATGGCCTGTAATTTAGGTTATAGGTTCCTCCATCATCATTAAATTATTCCTAGGATGACTTTTAGAAAGACCCTATAATTTTTTTAAGATTTCTTTTTTGAATTAAAAAATATCTTTCTATTATACTGATCTGTTACTATATATATATTAATAAAAATAATAAATTTAACGGTAACAAACTATTATAAACAATCCTTAAATCTGCAGAAGTACTTTCAGTTAATTTTTTAAACCTGCCCCAACTGCCACTAAATTAAAAAAAAACAAAAACAAAGTGGAAGCAAACATCATCAATTCAAATCCCATGAATCTCATATTTTAATGTTAGCAGCTTGTCTATTTATTAAATGCATTTTATTCCTATTTATAAAAATTGCCTCCTTTTGATGTTGGTTATAAAATGGAAAAATAAGCAATACTTGTAAACAATAGATATCTATTCCATTTATTTCAAATCCACAAGTGAAATTTTTTAAGGATATATATAAGAATGTGTTCAATGTTTCATTCTATGTTCCAAACAATATTAATAAATTAGTCAATAATTCTAAGGATGTCATATCTGCCAAGCAGAAAAGTAATGTCATATATCAAATTTTTTGTGATTGTATGCTATCATATATAGGTGAATCTAGGTGCAATATTGAGAAGAGATTGAGGTAGCATGAATTGTTATATAAGCATTTAAAAAGCAAAAATAATGGTGATTTAATGTCTCCTTCAGTTTTCTTTGATCATGAAAAAACACGTAAATATAAATTTAAATTTGATTTTGAAAATGTGAAAATTCTTCACAAAGAGAGAAACCATAAAAAAAAAAAAAAATTAAGAGGCAATTTTTATAAATAGGAATAAAATGCATTTAATAAATAGACAAGCTGCTAACATTAAATTACGAGATTCATGGGATTTGAATTGATGATGTTTGCCTACACTTTGTTTTTTTTTTTAATTTAATGGCAGTTGGGGCAGGTTTAAGAAATTAACTGAAAGTACTTCTGCAGATTTAAGGATTGTTTATAATAGTTTGTTACCATTTAATTTATTTTTATTATAATTACAATTTTGTTTTAATTAACGGACATTTTATTTATATTATATTTATGATATCAGACATAAATGAACTTAATTCAAAAATCAATACTAATAATGATGATCAACAAATACAAATAATCTAATGATAACTAATTTCATTCTGCTGATGTTTAATTACTTACACATAAATTTATCCAGAATAATATTAATCAGTAACTCAAATCATTGCTCAAACCACTCAACATCATGAATTTATATAGTTTGATGACTTAATATACAATAGCAATAAATGCTTATGTGACAGCCAGTCAGATGTAACAATGACTGCATGTGGAACTCTTAATTCTAAAACCCAAGCCAGAGCTATCAGAAAAAAATTAGACCCACCTTTTTCTATGCCTAAATTTATATATAAATAAGCCAGACTCAAGTATCTTGAATTAAGAGCATGAAACTTAAAACACTTTCACATTTAATTCACTAAATATTATATATAAATAAACAACCCAAAATCTTTTGATTTACTAGGAAGCAATTTTCAAATCTAATGAAATGATAGTACCAAATGTAAATACACCTTTACCCTCCTTAGCAATGGCAATTGATTCTCCAAAACTCATTGTTAAGCAAGAATATTGTATATGGAATACATATTTATAATGGGGGTCTATGGGAAAAAATTGTTTGGTTCCTAAAGCTAAAAAATTACACTAACTTAAAAATAAAGTACATATTAAAAAAAATATTTATTAATACTTATTTTAAATGCAATCTGTTTTTTTTTTTAATTTTTTTTCTAATTCAACATTGGCATTTTAAAATGTTTTTTTTCTTTTGATTTGAAACCACTTGGTTATAAACAACATTTTTAATGAAGGTACAAAATCAATAATTATTTTTACATAAAACTGCACCGTATTTGCAAATTGGACTATTTCATCATCTAATATAAGTGTTGAATGTCTTTAGAAAAATTAAACTTTATTTAAATAATCCAAGTACTGTACATTATATTTAAATAAAGTTTAATTTTTCTAAAGACCTTCAACACTTATATGTACAGTATATAGTATTATAGATTCATTAATTATATATATTTTAAGACATTATATTTAAATAAAGTTTAATTTTTCTAAAGACATTCAACACTTATATGTACAGTATAAAGTATTATAGATTCATTAATTATATATATTTTAAGTTTATACGTTCTAAATTAAAAAAAAAAATTCCTGATCGTTACAGTGAAGAATCGATTGTAAATTGAAGTAGTGGGTACAAATTGATGATGGTCGCTATTGTGAAATATCGCTAAGTAGCCAATTGCTAAGTGAGGTTTAAGTGAATATTAAATTTATTAAGCTGCCAAAGTTTTTTAGCCTTTCATGTTATTACTATGTCAACTGTTTGTGCTTAATAAATTTAATATTATAGCAATAAAGTAACTGTGATAAACTAATTAAATTTTTCTAGTAATAATGTGACATATTTATCTGGACTGATCACAAAAACAGCATTGGTGAGCACAAAAAAGCTTTGTTTGTTTTAAAGACAAGAATGCTTTTACATCATCAATGCCACCTCTACATTCAGAATACTAATTTGTCTATCCTTATTACTTATTAAGTACTGTGTTATCTACTAAGTTGCCTGCAATGAAGCACAACTTGGTATCAACCACATCCACACATAGAATAAGTAAATTCTATTACATTATGAAAGCATGTTGAGACTGGAATAAAAACAGATACAATTACTATGCTTTAATTTTAAAATAATTTAACAAACTAACAAATTATGAAAAAAAGCCAGAGTAATCAATGGATGCACTACTGTATAGAGAGTTTTGCCTGTTTTAATAACAGTTATGAGCAAGCATAAGTAATGGTGATCATGTAATGTTATGAGACCAACAAAGAAATGTGAAGTGTTTACAAAATTATTTCCATAAAAATACATTCAATTATTGTATGGTGGATACATCTGTAAGTACATACATTACTTCACATATGAGTTTATAGTGAAATACATACATTATTTTTGCATAGTGCATCCAATTCACATATCTCTGCAAGATTTAATATTTTCTTAAAATAAAAATATACATCAGTGCAAATTTTATAAAACTTAAAAAAAATAGTAATTATGAAAAGTTTGCAAATTAATTCATCTATTATTAATTAAAGACTGTATTTTGAAAGACTTGAGTTAACTATAACATAATTGTAAATATAACTTTTTAATAGAGCAAAATATAGATGAAATAAAATGGAAACATGAAAAAATCTCAGCAGACCTATATGTGAATTAAATCATCAGTAAACATAAATGTAAAATGAATCCACTTACACTATAGCTTCAATATCTATCCCTCTAAATACTTATAATGATTTCAAGTTAGCTTATAATTGTCTTGAAAATTATGTTAGTATATATAAATCACTCTCTGCATGTAAATATGCCAATAAATGATATGCTTATATACAATCAAAGCTAAAGTGTAGATGGGCTCACTCTATATTTTCATTTACTGATAATTTAATTTACAAATAACTCTGATAAGAGTTTTCAATGCTTCTATATTATTTCAACTGTAACATAAATGAAATTAAGACTTTATTAATTTCAGTGATCATTAGCTCTCTCATATATCACCCATTTAACTTTTCTTTCTTATTTAAATGATCTACTTTTAATTAATATTCTTTTCACAATATTAGAAATATCTTTTTTATAGATTTAATTTCTTTCACACTATTAATTTACATAATTCTGTTAGCAGACTTTCATTTTTCTACAGGTTTTTAATTCATAAGTAGTTATTAACTCAGGGACACATTTTAATTTTTATCAAATAAATGGTAACCAAGTAATAAAACACTCCCACAGCTTTATATTTATTCCTCCATCAGCAAATACACTTCCAGATAGTGATGACAACTGAACTAAAGATGATAATTAGTAAACCATATAACAATTTGGACCAATGGTTAATTTTTACATGTCTGCATTTGAAAAACATGGTTGGTTTAGTTTCCTTTTCCAGTAACCCTCAATTCTACTTTCTTTTCCTTGAAAGTATTTCAGCTTATTGTTAGAGAAATTATATTTTTGATATTTTTGAACATTCATGACTAATGAATGAAATTCACTTTATTAGTTCAACTATAACTACACAAAACTATGTGGTTTTTTTATCTCTTTACATACCATTGTATATCAAATGACAATTTGTATTTCTATCTTTGAATAACATTTTTAATTTTATAAAAATGAAAATTAAAAATTGACTCCTAAAAATCATCTGTACATGAATTAATTATTAAAACAAAAAAATATATAAAATAAATAATTTTTTTAAAATTTGCAAATAAATAATATTCATTTTATAATAGCTAAGTTTGAATTTATACTTTAATTTCAACAATATTTAATTACTTAAAATTTTTTTTGAAATAATTCTAAGTCTTATAAACGATTAAGTTTAATTTCCTCCGACACCTTTAGCTCACTATAAAAAAATTTATTGTATTTTCACTTTTTTACTTCATATCACAATAAATATTAATTATAGTTCATATTACTTTAAAGCATTTTCTCAAATTTAAACCACTAAACATTGCATGATTACCATTTCTTATGTTTGCTCAAGCTATTAAAACAGGCAAAACTCTCCATACAGTAGTGCCACTCATTGCAAGCCAGTGTATCAATGGATGCAAGAAGGTTTGTGCATAAAATCCCTATCTAGTGCCTACTCGTTTGTGGCTGTTTAGTGATTTAATATCAATCCTGTTTAATATAGTGACTATGGTTATTAAAGAATCAAAGATACCAAAATGAATAGGTACTGAACTGAGTTCAGACCTATATGACTATATAAGCTAATGAGCTTGGATTGAAAATATGTTTTTAATTTTAGACTCATAGTTTTTTAGTTAAGTAGAGATAAAAGGTGGCTACTGAAGGATTGCATTAGAGCCTAAGAGTTAGGTGCAGTGCTCTCAGATCCAAGGCTTCTTATTGATGAAAGCCAAAATCTGGAAACTAATCTGGAGATGTTGGATGAGTAGGCACTAGATAAAGTTTTTATGACAAACCTTTTTGCATCCATTGATTACTCTGGCTTGGACTGAGTGACACTATTGTATGGAGAGTTTTGCCATATAAATAATTCTGAACATGATTGTTTTTCTTTCACTATAAATCAATATTTATTTTATTGCTTGTTAAGTAAAGCAAAATTCTCTTAAATTACACTTAGAAAACATTTTAACAAATGAAATACTGCATTATATTAAACTTCTGAAAGAAAAAAGTGAAGAAAAAGGAGTGTTTTCAATGTATTTAACATGAAGAAAGTGTGGTTAACAAATGAAATTGCATTACGATTATCATGAGCAGTGCAATATGAGGTGATTATGCTGTATTAATATACATGATTTCAATTATACATTATCCACAAAAAAGTGTAATCAAATAAACAAAAATGTAAATAAACAAGAAACCAATAAAATTTGTAAAACACAATATACAATCTCTGAGCACCGATTTCAATCATGTTAATAAATATAAGTTAAAAATTTTTAAATAAATATTGCAATATTCCAGAATATTAATAGAATTTTTCCAGCTTATATTGAAAGCATATACACTTTATTATTCTTTTATTATCCTTTTGGAATTTAATGCGCAGTATCTCATGTAATAAATTATTTTCTAAGCATTACACTAAAAATTTTACAAAATTTAATGTTGATACTGATTTAAAAATATCAATCTATATATACTTCTTTCTTCTTCTTCAGTATATATCTTATTAAATAATCACTATTTTCTTACATCTTTAAGCAAATAATGTTTATTATTATAATAGCAGTTTTGACTGTTCCATTCAGTCTTCTTCAGATCTCAATCTATTCCTCTACCTTTCCCTTTCCACCATTTTAGGGAAAGATAGAGGAATAGATTGAGATCTGAAGAAGACTGTGAGGAACAGTCAAAACTGTTATTATAATAATAATAATTGTTTGCTTAAAGGTGTAAGAAGATGGTGATTATTTAATAAGATAAATTGTTAAAAATATCAAAACAATTGGAAAGATTATAGTTTTATTCTGATTAAACCAATATGAGAAAAAAGAAATAATTCAAAGCATATTTAATTTAGACAGAAGTCAGACATTTTACAATTTAACTTATTAAAAAACTAAAACATGATACAGCAAGATTTTTTTCTTTATTCTTATTTTTTCAATAAATGAATGAGTGAATATAGGTAAATATGTCCCCTCAATTTATTACTTATTATTATTTTTTATTTATACTATAATCTTTATATATGCATAATAAATATATCAAAAATCTGTATTATATATATGTGTGTTTGTGTTGAAAAATACTGTATAATTGTAGTTCAATGAACAATGGATATTCAATTTTCAATAAAATGTGAACTATTATATGCAATGTATATAAAGAGAGATTAGAATTGGGAAAGCATATAACTGAACATATTACAGCTTTGTTGTAAATAGAAAAAAAAAAGATCTAGAGAAGGAGATGATAACATTTGAAAATATGAAGGAAAGGAAATTATAAATGTACTAAAACAATTTTTTTTACATCATAATGAGAATGTTAAAACATTACCTGCAAAATATTTCGTGAAGAATTACGGTCATCTTCTGCTACCCAAACATTGAAAAAGCTCCCAAAGGCATATCTTCCATGCAACATTTGCAATTTACTTTGCATGGACCATTTTGTAAAATTAAAATCCCCACTGATGTTCCAGCCACCAAGTTCTACCATAATTTCAACCATAGGTTTGGCATCAAGCTTTTCAATTGTTTTATTTTCATCCATACAAGATAAAAAATAAATTTTTGCCTTTTTTTCTGATTCGTTAAGTGATTCATTTAATGGTTGCTCTAAAAGGGGGAAAAAAATCTATAGAAATATGCAGAAATATGAAAGTGCAAATGTACAAATGTATTTTTAAATCATTATATTATGAACTCATCTTTTTTTTTCATAAACAATTAGCAAAAATCATTAGACAAAGTGTCTTTCTCTATTTATTTATAAAAATAAAATGTGAGTTTTATATAATAATAAATTTAAAATGCATTTGTATAAAGAATATTAGATAAATAAAACAATCGAAGAATATAATAAGTTCACAGATAAAATTTAAGTGTATATTACAGAAATTATAAAGTATAATAATTTTTTCATTTAAAAAGTAATTAATAGATGTTTATGAATAATAGTACAATTTATGTTAATATCTAAACCTTTGGATGTTTTGAAAGTAAAACCAGTAATCTAAATTTGTCTTAACATGTCTAAAGAGATGAGTATCAGTGTTGAAATAAATGTCCCTTACATTTAATAAGAATTAAAATAATCCTATTGTTAATTTTTATAATTTAATACAATATTTATTATGTACATTTTAACACGTCAACAGAAACTTAGAAAAAAGTATAAAAATTGCTGTTAACAGAGCGACCATGTGCATATTTTCAACTAAATCAAGAGATAGACAAATTTATATATTTTCTATTTGTTTTAAGAAAATGTCTTAAATTTTACTAATATCTACTTTATGTATTGATGTTTGTTATTGTTAATTTTAAACATAAAATATATATTCTTTTGTGTTGTTGTTAATATAAACGATAATAAATATTTGTCTGAAGGTTTCTGATGATGGTATATTATTAGATGTGATATGTTGAACTATTTTCATCATCTATGAGTGAATGTTGAATGCATAAAAAATTAATCTTGCTCTTAGGGAAAATATTAAACAATAATAATAATAATAAATCTAATTAGCCTTGCTCATAAAAAATAATTGAAGGACTCAGGAGGATTTGATCCAACCCTCATATATAAATATATCAAATTTCTACTATATGTTGCTTTTTACAGAATAGCTCAGTTGGTAGAGTGTTTGCCTTAAATTCAACATTCAAGAATCTAAAAGGCGAGTTCAACTTCTAAATGAATATTGTCACTGTGCAATATAAGCCAGCAACACCTGAAGAAGAGTGGAGATTAATATTACTCAAAACATTGTATAATTACTAACTTGTGTTGTCTATTTGTGTGTTATTATTAACCAGTTGTTTGTATTTGGAAAGTTTAAATAAAGTTTAAAATTTTCTATACATTCAGCATTCACTCATAGATGATGAAAATAGTTCAACATATCACATCTAAACTATACTAAAGTTTCAGAGAACTATTTTGCCCAATTTATCATTCATAAATCATTAGCAACTCATTTGAAAGAAATATTATTTTAAAGAAATACATCTGAGTTGATATACTTACAGTTTAAATATTATTATCATGCTTTTTAAAAATAAAGATATATTCTCACAAAATTTATTTACGGATGGCTCTTTAATATAATCACAGTTCAGGTGTTGTATACTTATTCTTACATCTATTATTTTATGTAACTTTATAATAATTTTATAAATGTAAATTGTATCATGGCAGAATAGAAAACAAAATATTTATTTAGTTTGCAACAAAAATTGTAAATTAGAACAACAAAAACAATTAACCAATTCGTTAAAAAAATTCTTTATCTTTGATAAAAATATCAACAATAATATTGAAAAATCAACTGATAATGTAACTGAATTTGTTAATGTTGTTGAGTCTATTCTTTCAACATATCAGAAAAAACAAACTGAAGATTACTTGGATTTAAAAGAGTGCATTTTTGAAAGAAAAGAAGAAGATTTAGAGCAAAACATTAACTTGGCAAAAAAATCTTTACAGAGAAATGCAGTTTGTGCTAATGTCAAATGATACTGGTACTGCCCAAAAAATTTGAGTATTAACAATATTTAATTTGTTACTGAAAATTATCTGCAGCAAATAATTAACATCAATTTTCCACAGGATGTATGGAGAAGAAAATTTTCCCAATCATATTATTATCATATATTAACAAAGAAAGATGAAATATAGTGTGAATGGCAAGTGATGGACATTCATTTTCAAAAGGTGGTTTTTTTAATATTTAGCTTTATTACTGCCTAGCATGCTTTCAATATATTCAATATATCATATTTATGGCATATTATACATTATGAATATGATATATTGAATATATAAAAGCATCTTGGGCAGTAATAAAGCTAAATATTTAAAAAAACTACCTTTTCTCTGAGTACATTCATTAATTACCAGGTATTATGTTGGCTCAGAAAAGAAGAAAATTAGTAATAGTTGAATTACAAAAGTGTTGCTATAGTATTGCTTCTTATTACTTTTGGCTTTTCTATTCATTTCCTTTGAAAGATCATTAATCATTTCTTATTTTGGATTTTTTTTTAGAAATTATCATTCTATCTTCTGCCATTTATTTTGATTTTGTAGTTTTTCTTCTTAAATTTTTTCACAGATTTCTCTTTAATTACTTTTATCACTTCATCTTGGTGTCTTAGTCTTATTTCATAAATGAAGCGGCTCAGTTTTTATTCCCAACGATAAATGGAAAAAAAATTATCACTACCATAAAAAACATCAGAAAAGTTTAGTAATTTTATTGTTTCTGAAGAATAAATTATATTTCTGAGACTTTCTATTGCCATTAAAACTGATTGTTTGTTGCTTTTTTAGAGGGAAAGAAATACATACATTTTATTTATTGCTTTGTATTTATTAAATTTTCTTATGGATTAGATTTTCCAGGTACTCCTATGTGGCACCACCCAGTGATAGATTCAAGTAAAACTCTTGCTACAAGAGAACCAAATATTGTTTCTTAAATGTGCATAAAAATGATTGATTATTAAGAAGTGATTTACATTAAACAATAAAAAGTGGAAAGCTGAATTAAAATTTATTTGTAGTAATATATTAGTTGTAAATCCTCCTTATGAGAATTAACTACTATGCTTTATGTAAAAAATTACTCATTCTTATTGCATTGCCAAATGTATACCGTATAATACTAAATCATCCATGCACTTTACTACTGTTACACAGTACTTTATTTACCACTTTCTTTTACAGTTTACAATTTCGATTGCCCCAGAAATCTTCTTCAGAACTTTTATATATCTCCTAATTTTAACTGCTAATTTCAAATTTTCAAATTTGAATTTAGCAGTTGAAGTTAGGAGATATATAAAAGTTCTGAAGAAGATTGCTGGGGCAATCAAAACTGTAAACTGTAAAAAAGGGTGGTAAATAAAGCATTGTGTAACATTATTAAAGTGCATGGATGATTTAGTATTATATGGTATGCTTTATATAAATATTTTATTGTTTCTTAATATATAAATTTGATAAAAATTCATTCATTTTATTAGATATCACAGTACATTTTATCAGGCTTAAATTTTACATCAGATTGTTATTGCAAAAAGAAACATACAGTACAAATTTTGATACTATTTATCTTATGACTGACTTTTTAAAATAAATATATATAAAATCATTACATATTTTTTTTTCAGTTAATTTAAAAGGTTCTTTGATGGTTGACAGTTAAAGTAAAAATGTAAATTCTCAAGACTACTCATAAAAACAAAAAGAAAAAAGGATTAATTGGATATTGCAAGAAAGATTAAATTTTGAAAAATAATCATCAGAAAGTTTATTTTAAATTACAAATTTGACAAATACTATAAAATAACCATTTTCATTATATAAATAAAATAGTAATAAACTTTTAAAAAGGATTATTTTATAATCTGATATTTTGACTGGATTGCTAATCTTATTTATATTAAAAAATTTTTTTCTACAAATTAGACCTTTTTTGATTCATTATCATAGCTTTTTACTGATTCTGTTATTATTGTTAATAATTTTAAAAAATTTATTTTATACATACATAAGTATATAATTCTTTATGTAAATGAAATTTTTTTCAGAAGAATTTATGAAATATATATCATATGTCTATAATTGTGCATGCCAAATAAATTACCTAATACATGTTTCATGACTAGTTGATTTTCTTGCCATAACAAACCAAAGGTGCCCCATATAGATTTGCCCTCTGGAATTGGATTTGATTTGATCCACCCACCACATGCATATAAATAAAAATTCTTACAAGGATCTTCAGAAGGATCCATGGCATTAAGAATTGCACTTGCGACTGTCACACATGCTGGCGTAACACAGTAGTCTACAAAAACATAAAATGCATATGTTTGCATAAAAGAAAGTAAAAACAAATCACAAAAAAGTGAATAAAAAATCTAATTAAGAAAATAAATTAAAGCAAAAGACATTTCAATCTTTTCTAATAAAAAAATTTGCCACAGATCTTGAGTTTTTAATATATTTAATATTAAAGTAGAATACTGGTAGATGAGTGGTTTGTAATATTAAATCGCTAATATATAAATTATGCATAAAAGTAAAAATTTGCTATGAGATATAGAATTAAATTTTTTTATCTTTTAACAAAATAGAATTACAAGCATTAAAAACAGTAAATGATTCTATATGTTTATTGATTACACTAGACGGAAAGAGAGGGTATATAAATATGTGATATTTTGTACAAAATAATTATTTGTTCCAATTTTAAGTAAAAGTTATGTAATAATATGTAAAAAAAAGTAAATTCAAATAATTGGTTTGGTTTATATCACATGATCCTCTTCATTTACTTGCTCATATGGTTACAAGAGTAGTTAGTTAAATTTACAGTAGATGGCTCTGCAGTAGTGAGAATTCCTATATAACATAAAAGTACATCAAACAAAAGGTTATATCATGTTTCTGTTCTATGCCTTTTTTCTTTATTCTCAAAATACAGAAATAACAAAGATTTATTTAAAAATAAAAATAAATGATAAATTTAGTAATGCCGGTAATGTAAACAACTCTCATAGTCACTGGATGAATATCACAAAATGTATCTCTAATTTTTATTGTTACATTTATTATTAAATAGAGATTGTAGTTTTGTATAAATGACACTGAAATGAAAATGATCTTTTGAAAACCAAAGAATAAGAATTCTGAAGATTGTAATCCTAATATTGGAAGAAAAATTATATTCTACTCTACAGTTATCTATGTAAGCAGGGGTAATGAAGAAGAGACTAGAAAATAGTGTCAATAAAATTTATAATTAGTTTTCCAGTCATCTATAGATATATAAAATTAAAAGCATGTGAAGCGCTTGAAAGAGAAACTTAAGAGAGTTTAAAATTCCTAATAGTCATTTATAGAATAATATTCAGACATTAGTGTCCTTGAGAGAGAAATATTAAATTGCTCAACTGTAAACTGGAAGAAACACATGATGCTTTGTTTTAATATATTACAAAATAGTATCACATCTCTGGTATTTTCAACATCAAATTGACAAAAAGAAAAGATGTGCATGTTAATTTAATACCCTGTTCCAGGCTATGATATTTATTACTCTACTCTTCAGACATTCTCACATCAACTTTTTTTATTTTGATCATCTTTACCTCTTTTTTTATTCTCCAGTAACTCAATATGTCTTCATAATCCTCTACTTCTAATATACTTAATTATCTTTTTTACTTTATGATTTCCTCAACAAATAATCTTTTAATTCCTCTTTTCAATATTTCATCACTACTAATGCTATTCCTTAACTTACTTTTCCCATTCTCCCCCATATCCACATCTCAAAAGTGTCCAAACTTCTAATCTTTCAATTCACTATTATACTTCAATTTAAACATTTAACAAAGTTTTTTATTAATCGTAATCTTGAAGAACAAAAAATAATCTAGATTTATGTCTGTTTATTTATTTATTTTAAATATACCTTTTGTTCAAAACATTTAATAAAACAATGCAATTAATTCTCTAAAAATCTTAAGATGAATAAAGTAAATATTAATTTCCTTTTCCTTCCTATATATTTTTAAATAATTGTCCTCTACTCCAACAAACATCTATCTGAATCTAAATTATTCTCATAACATTAATCAATTCTACTTATTTAAATTCATTCAAAGATCCTAATACTAACACGATAAAAACTCTCCCAGATAATTTCTGTAAAAAGACTGTTGAATTTCTTTTATGTCTGAATAGTCAAAACTTTCCTTTCCAATCTGTATTTCCAAATGGTCTAATAAAATAGCCCAATTTACTATACTAAACATCATCTCCTTTTTCTGAATATCATTTCTCTTTCTTTTTGAATCTCAACTGTTCTTGAGGGATATACTCACATGCAATGTGAGTTATATGCCTTAAAAAGAAAACTCATAATCTTTAAAGAAAATCTATTGGTTAATCTCCTGGATTAATGTAAAAAATAATTTAGTGGATTCATTAAAAACTCATGAATAAGAAGTGACCAAATTGTACAATAATCCAATGAACTTTCAAATCCAGTCAATCACTGAACCAAATCACACAAGGAAATCTAATAATTGTCTAGAATTCCTTCTTTTTTTTTTTTTCCATATGTCATAGCATCGGCCGGGACGCGAACCCACAGCCGTCTGCAACCAACTACTTGCTTGCATGGCGGCTGCGATACCTCTCGGCTAACAATGTTTCATACAAAATTTCATCAATTTTTTACCTCAGTTAATTTTTTTATTATTGCACAGTCTATTTCCTTGTAGTTTTGTATTAAAGCAATAATAAAAATAGCATTTTTTTATACAAATTATTTATATCCTTCCTTTGATCATGCTTTTTCCATCTAATCTATTTTACTGTATTATAACTTAAATCATAACTAAATTTTCTTTGTAATATATTCCATTATATGCTTCTCTCTATTCTATGCATATTCATAGTTAATACCTATTTCTTTATTTATATATTCCTCATGTATCCACTTCATTATATTTCTCATTGCTGTGTTATAACTAGAAAATTATCATATATCTTGTTGTTGTTGCATATTTTCTTACCTAAAAATATTATTCATTAATTAATTAATGGCAGAGTTATTAAGAATTTTAAAAGTTCTATTCACAACTGTGGAATAAACTTATATCCGTTTTATAAAATGCTGATTTCTAAATGTATTAATATATAATACCACTGAAATGTGTTCCAAATTACATGGCTTTGAAGAATTGGGCACTTCTTAAAGTATTATGATGCTATTTTCTTTAAAAATATTAATCAACCTTTCACTTCTTACATTTCTTAATCCCAAAGCATAATTTCTTGTATTTCATCTTCTGCTCAATAATCATCATTATCTAATTATTTTTGCATTCATTTTCAATTTTTACAATTTTCTTAACTGTTTGCTGCTTAAGTCCATGCTTAGTTTAAATTCATTACTAAATAGTTCATTCATTGCAATTGTTATAAAATTTATATAAGTCAAAGTAAATTAAGTCTTACTAAAAGAGTTTAAAGCTCAAAGAAGAGGAGTTAAAAATAGATACCATAACACAGTTTTGTACATTCACAAACTAAATAAAGGTCATGTGACATATGACTTGATTTCTTTTAATTAAATACAAGTCATAAAATATTATATGACAATGCAGAGATTATCTTTTATAAAAAAAAAAAAAGTAAAAAGAAGAGTCTAAAAAACTGATGATATATCTTTTTGAATTTGAGGCCATCAATATCATAAAAATATCTTTTGATATTAAAGATGGGGATTGATTTATCTAAATTGAATATTCTTGAGGATGGTAAATAATGTATTGTGTAACAGTAGTAAAGTACATGGATGATTTAATATTATATGTCTATTTATTAATAGATGAAACCACGATTGTGAAAGAATTTTAGTATAAATTTCTTTTTAGGCTAGTATTTTATTATTATATAATTTCCTATTTTCTTTTCCTCTCATCTTCCTTTCCTATCTCTTCCTCTACCTACATATCCACCTGCCCACCCATTCATCCACCCACTTCACCTGCTTGAATGCCTGCCTAATTATTACATCCGCAGAATAGCTTTCAATCTCTCCCCAACAATCCATGATTCACAGGATGACTATGTATAAAATTTTTAATTTTGCATTGAAATATCACAATACAATACACTAAAAAGATAGCATCAATAATATTCAAATATCATGGCTTCTATTGCTTTGGGGAGAGAAAAGTTAATATACATGCATGCAATTAATTTTAGCACTACAACAATACATTTTTCACTCACAATTTTTAATAAAACAATCCAGCCATATTGCTTCACAAAGACCAGCAATTTTTAATGTATCTTATTTTACAAGAATTAATGATGTCTAACTTTTGTTTTAATCATATTACTAAATACATAGTAAGTATTCAAACAATTCTTACTTTTCCATGAAAAAAATTAATTTATAAAAATATTTATAATAAATAATATATATTTATAATACTAAAATGTTCATAACAATTATAGATTTAGTTAGGTGACATCAAAGTATTTATTGACAGGTCAGACATAGAAAAATACTACCCGGTCAAATGATAAAATTTTGTATGAATTTAAAATTTTATAATAGTTTAAAAAGCTATCTGTTTAATTGTTGAATTCAATACTTAAATCATAATGTTCACAATTCTTAGAGTCTTTGTTTTCATAGACATAGGAGATAAATTGTTTGTCATGGTAAATGGGTTACTACCACTAGCAAGTGATTTACCAAAATTATTTTGATTCATTCGTTTTAATTATTATAATTCTCAATAGGTGGCACCCTACATTGCAGTTCTTTACAGCCAAATACATCACATCACAAAAATACATCACATCAAATACGGTGACTGTTTTTTTTCCAAGCTGCCTGAAGTGCCATCTTTAAGGAAATGCATATTCATTATAAAAATTATAAAACATTAATGTATCTGGATACAATTTATGATATGTCATGTGACAGAATGTTTCATAACTTCATAAATTATTTTCAACATTCTTCCTGCAATCACAAAACTCATGACTCATGACTTTTCTTCCATATACAGTTTTAATAATTAAAAATGTTTTGTAGTAATTTTTTCCAATTTCAATGATAGCACTTATTTCATCATGGGTTAAAATAGGAAGCATAACCACATATTATATAGTAACTCCCAATTCAGATGGGCTGCCATTGTAAATGTTTATGGAAAATAGTTAGTATATCTTCATAACATGTACATTAATTCAGAAAAGGCAATGCAGGCAGTTAGGAGAACAAATCAATCATCTTTTCACCAGAACACATCGTATGTGTTTCAAAATTAGTACTCATAGAAACAACACGTCCTTCTTCATACATCAAACACAAGTCAACATGACTGAAAATGCAAACATCATGATTTTTCCACAATAGATCCAATAAGATATAATAATGTCATTCTTGTGCAAAGTAATGTAGCAGAGTAAAGACAATAGTAATACTGCTTTGGAAATATTGAAAAAATCCAAACAAATGTTTATTTAGTAAACCAGTAACTAACTCTATAAATTATCCTAATGATAATTTTATGCAAATCCTAGGCTTATTATCTGTCATCTGTTGAAAACTTAATCATTGTTGGCTAGCAGTCTTATAACTTTTGTGTTTTACATAAACATGTAAAGCTACTTTTTGAATATACCAAACATTTGATGAATATTTACATATGGGAGGGGGGGATGACAAAATTTAAATATATTAGTATTAATTATCAATAAAGCAAGTCATATATAATGTGACATTGCTTTTATAAGCTTGTAGTTATAAAAATGTAATACAGAGAGCATACCAATAGCTCAAATAAGCTCTTAATTGATAAATGTCTGAATATTCTAGCTCCTCACTGAGATGACCCATAAGCTTGAAACCAATTGGTCTGGGGATAAGAGTATTTCGGATAGAGATTTTAAATATTTTCTCTTACTGCACTTATCAATTAAGAGCTTATATTAATATTATTTGCATACATGCAAAACTCAATATTCACAAACAGGATTTGAGGTTGAGCATACTTATTATTATTTATGCTACCACCCTCTATAATATTACATTGCTTTTTTTAAAAAACTATGAAAACTCCAACACTGAAATGAATTAAATATAATATTGCATCATTAATGGAGGAAATATTGAAAATCTTAAATATAACTTTAATGGACATTTAAGTATGTATGTTTTGAAATGCAGTCTAGTGAAAAGTATTTTCTGTTCGTTACTTTTCATATCATAACGGTCCCTACTATCGCATTTTACATGCATATTCTCGAGGTTACAGCATCAGTAAATATTATTAAACTATTAAATAAAATTAATGTGGAAACTACTGAAAACTCTTAGTGAGGTATATGTAAACTAATACAATTTCATCAATAAATGAAAAAGTACAGAGTGGACATGCTTATTCTTTAGCTTGAATTATTTATTAGCATCCAATTTATTGACATATTAAAATGTAGAACATGACTAATACACATTAACATAATTTCAGGACAACTATAAGCAGTAATGGGAAAACATTTATACATATAAAACAGCAAAAGTATCTGACAAACACAAGGGTCTTTCACTTTGGGCTTATCTAGAATTGAACAAATTCACAAATGTTTTGAAAAATTACACTATTGTAAATATTGAATTAAATAACAGTTTTAAGACATTATAAATTTTAAAAAAATAAGGAATGATGAAACAAAATAGATTAAAATTAAATAAAATATTATAGACTAAAAAAAAATTGTAACATGATAAATTATTCCTTGGACTTTATATAACAAATAACTTCTTTATAATTTGTTGTTTTAGATATAGTCTTCTCCATAGAAATTATTGTTAGATTATTTAACTGATTTTGGAACACTGCATAAATAATTTTTCAAAATTTTCAGTCCCAAAATATGCTTTGGCTGTGTTTACAATTATAGATAATGTTAGCAAAATTCTTTACTAACAACAACAATTTTCACCTGATGCAAGAAAATGTTATAACAAAAAGTTAATGATATTAAAACATATAATTATTAAAATGGCAATAAAATCTATAAAAGAGAACAAAAGCAATGAAAGTTAAACAAAAGTCTTAAAAGTATAAAACAATACATACTGCAATGAAAGTTGTTTCAACAGAAAAAAAGATGCAACTATTAATACTGTGAAGAGGAATGATATCATGAAATACTTGGAAAAGCTTTACAAAGAATTATATAGTAATAAAATAAAAAACTCAAGATACTCTCTACAATTATGTTTTCTGAATACCAACAATTTTTAATGAAGAGGTGATGAGACATGCAATTAAATCTATTAAGAAGAAAAAGTCTTTAAAACACTTAACATCACATGATCAACATCTCTATACTAGCACATAATTGTTGTAAACAAAGGCAAAACTCTCCATACAGTAGTGCCACCCTGTGCCAAACAGAGTAATCAATGGATGCCAGAAGGCTTGTGCATAAAATCCCTATCTAGGGATTTAGGGGTTTTATGCACAAGCCTTCTGGCATCCATTGATTACTCTGTTTGGCACAGGGTGGCAATACTGAGTTTTGCCTTTGTTTAAGAAAAAGTCTCTAAAAAATTACATTTATTATTGATATCTTAAAAGAAATAGGTGATATAATAGGAAATTGTTGGAAATATTATATACCAAATGTTTAAATGATAAAGATATGCCAGATGATTTGAAGAATGCAATATTAATATTTAAGAAAGATGATTAAAAATATTAGAATTACAGACTTATCAATCTTCCATCAGTCCTGTTCAAGGTCTTTACCAAGATAATTACAACTTGGTTGTGGTGAACTTTAGATTCAAACTAATCAAAAGAGCAAATTGGATTTTAAAAGTGGATTTAACATAGTAGATTACAATCAAACATTAAGTTCATCTATAAAAAAATAAATAAATTGCCATTATGATTTGCATTAATGGATTACAAAAGATATTTTCGCAGTGATTAATGATTTACGTGAACAACTTATGGACTTGGGATATCATATTCTGAAAAATATTTATCACAATGTGTTGTGTTTGGGTGAATTGCATGTTTTAGACCCAAACTATCAGTGATATCAAAAAATATGAACACTCACAAAGTTAATATGTATAATTTATTAGAACAAATATACATGAGATACCATTAATAAATGCAATTTTGCATATAACTTAGTCAATAATGAGCTGCTCATGCCCGAGTGACTGAACTCATATCCAGTCATATATAGTAGTTTGCCTCATGTGTTCTAGTCAAGACTCTTCTGGCTGAACTGGACAGCTTGCCTTGAGTCGGCCATAGTCGTAGAAGCTTCCAGTCCTATCATGGATTTGCCTCACTGTGCAGATGTATCAATAATGACTATAGTAGAAACACCTTCACAGTTGAAAGTGGTTTCAATTGAGAGGATGTTCAGTCATTCAGGTTAGACAGACATTATTTCTGTCTCTGGTTTGCCTCCAAAAGGCTGAATATTTTTTGTAAGATCCCCTACCTTACTAGCAGCAATCAGATTCAGAGAGCATCATTGCCTATTGGCCTGTACTAGCCAATGGTAGGATTTTATATACATGTTTACACGTTGGCCTTACTTATGTTTAACCTTTGACCATGTTTATGCATTGGTTATTCACATGTTTACTCATTGATTAGCAGCAATGAGTGCTCTATCTGATTAGATAAAGAAGTAATCTGGACTAGTCCACTTCTGAAGGCGAGGACTGATATGACATAATGAAAAAGCAATCATTAGATTTTAATATGGTAAAACTAAGAAGATGAACATTACAATAGTTTTACAACAAGTATTTTTTTTTAGAAAAAAATGTGAACCTTAGGAAATTAAAATATTATTCCACTTCTTATTTGCAACTCCTTAATTTACACTGTACAATGCATATAATATTTATTTTATTTCCTTCCTTACAGTTTCAACTGTCCAGCAGTCATATCAGAGCTTGGTACTGAGATAAAAGCTCTGATAATGACTGCTGGACAGTTGAGACTGTAAGGAAGGAAATAAAATAAATCTTATGTTAACTGCATTGTACAGTGTAAATTAAGGAGTATATGGTATATTATAGAAATTAAAATAGATGGATTTTATTTATAACAACCAAATTTTGCAGAGAAAGTAGTTGTTTTTTCAAATAATGCTTCAGAATTTCTGGTAATAAGGCAACAATTATTAAATGAAAATAAAAATATATGACTAAAGACTAAGGAATGATTCTATAGTGAATTATCTATCCACACAGTGGAAGTGTATAGTAATTATTTTTTCTTTCATTCCATAAAAATAATCAGTAAAAAATAAAATGGCTGAATTTATTCTTGAATTTATAGTTACAAATAAATACTTAATGTAATTAGAAAGGATTTAAGCTCCTTAAAACTATCCACTCCATCTTATAAACTGATACACATGACCACATACATGTGAAAAAGATAAATGGAATGTATAATTGTAAGAACTTCAAAGTCTGAGTTCAAATGTCTTCTAATTACATTAAGTTCATTATAGAGACTATAATTGTATTTAAATAAATACTTAATAAAATGAAAATACTATATTTTGCAATTAAAAAATGTATTTAAAAAAAACAAAAGAAAGTCCATGCACAAAATATATAGAAAATAAAACTAACAAAATGTTAATATTTAATAAATTTTTGTAGTCATAAATTCAACAATAAATGAGAACATTTTATTTTTTATGGATTTGTTTCATAATGACAAATTAAGTTTTTATTTACTTGCAAAAATAATTCAATTTAGTCCTTTGATTTGTTAGGCTATTGTGAATGATTTGAAATTTCATTTGACCTCACATCTGCATTTAATTTAATATTTTTGCTTTTGCTTAAAACACTATCATAGATCAAGTTCTTTGCTTTTTTTTAGCTAAGTCACATTTTGTGCATGGACTATTTTTTTTTTACTTATTTTTATTTCATGCAAACCTACTAAATAAAAGCATTAAATTGAATTATGATTCAGCAAGCTAAATAAATAAATAATTATTTAAATTGGAACTAGGATACTCCAAAACTCGAACGGATAAAAATAAAATGTTAGCATTGATTGTTAAATTTAAAGTTGGAAAAGCTTATTTAATATTAACAATTTATTATTATTCTCATTTCATTTACAATTTTGATGTGGACTGCTTTTTGCTTTGTTTAATTTCACACACATTTTTATTGTAAAATATATAATTTTTTTCATTTTATTTAATGTACATTTGTCATTGAAAATTCAAACATAAAAGGCAAACATTTTATTTTTTGTTGGCTAGCTTTTCTTTTGCTCGATATTAAAACAGTGTAGATGAGTCAAATGGATAGACTGTATTCTATAAGTGCATCAACTAATGTTCAATGGACTTTCTCAAAAGAAAATAAAGATTGATTATAATAAATTGGAATTAGTTAACAATTATAAATATCATGGCCATACTTTTAAAACAGATGAAAACATAAAGAATGAAATTAACCATAGAATTAAAGTTAAATCAAATGTTTTGGTAATCAAAATTTAATATTAAAAAGAAATATGACTGTCTGAAAAGGTTTTTAATAAATGAGTTTTACCAGTTTTATAGATTTGAGACTTGAAACTTCAGATCTCTCTTTAAAATATGAAGAGATTTGTTAGTAGTAACAAAAACAAACTAAAAGCAAAACATATGGGGGAGAGAGAGCAAAGAAGTACCATTGACAACATTGAAAACAATTAAGAGAATAAAATAGATTTGGACTGGATATATTATTACAAGGAATGATAATAAATTGATAGTTGAAACTTTAATCAGAATGTCAAAAGATTGTAAGAGGGTTAAAAAGAGATCACATGTGAAATGAATAAATGAAATAAAAATGTTGGTTTATCTGATGTGGAGACATCATGCTCTCAATAGGAAACATCTGCAGTTAATTGATAATGATTGTTTAAGATGATAATTACCATTACTCATATATACTTAATTATTAAGTTTTGTTATTATTATTTTATTTTACATAGTATTATGCTAATTTAAAAAATCAGTTTATATCCCAATTAAAATTTTGAAAACAAATATTTAAATCATTTTAAAGATTCGCTTGTGTATATACATATCAATCAAACAAAAAATAAATTCAAAAATATAAAACAGTTTAATGCAAAATTTTTTTTTAATAAACCTTTTTTATTTTCCTGATAGTTTTGACTGTCCAGCAGTCTTTATCAGAGTATTCTCAATTTCCTCTACATTTTAAAACTAAAAAAATTTAAATTTAAAAGATAGAGGAAATTGAGAACACTCTGATGAAGACTGCTGGACAGTCAAAACTATCAAGAAAATAAAGAAGATTTATTAAAAAAAAATTTTGCATTAAAGTGTATATAAGAGGAGTTATTATAAGCAATATATATGAATATATAAAGAAATGCAAAGAAAATAAAGGAAAAGAATAAGAGTATATACTTCTAAATATAAAACAGTATTAATCTGATTTTTCTACCAAAAAATTAAAATCATATGCAGGTAAGGAGACATATTTCATGGACTTTCACAGCACATAAATCACAGTTTCATTTTATTTTTTTTTTAAAAAAAAATGGGGGGGGGGGATCTTTTTTTGTTGTTGTTGCATTATACTTCCAGCACTAGCCATTTCTTTCTAACTTTTTACACTTCTGTTAATAAGTGTTTGTTATATCTGTTGATTAAAATATTATTAAGAAAATTTAAGTTTTAAAAATTGTGACTAGAAAAAAAGGAAGCACTAAACATCACATGATCACTATCTCATACTAGCACATAATTGTTATTAAACAATTCAAAACAAAGCAAGATGGCACTACTATATGGAGAGTTTTGCTTTGTTTTGAATTGTTTAAAAAAAGGAAGATGGGATATTCTCTCTATCAAACATATTCTAAAAAATTTTTTTTAAATATTTTTAGAAAATTTTCTGCCACTAATCAAATAAACAGTAACATACTTTTCCACCCTATAGTTGCTGATTACAATAAACATTAAGATAGAAATGCTAGTTGTTAGATGACAGTGCTTAATAAATATCTATCCTGTGTTTTTCTATCTAAAATTCGCAGGTTAATTATGGCTTTCATCAGTAAGAAGCTTTGAATCTTGGAACAGTACAAATGTACTTTAAGACCTAATGCACTTTTTTTCCAACTCCTATCATTTATCTCTATATTATGTTATCAAACTATTAGCTTAAACTGAAAACCTATATAGGTTTTATATCTAATCCAACTTGCCTGTATAATCATACAGATCTGAATCCAGTTCAGTTTCTATATATTATGTTTTTAATAACTAAATTCACCTCTATCCTATGAACCAGGACTTAATATAAACCAATAAAATATCACATGACCTTATCACATGTCTTCAACTTACATACAATTGTTTTAGTAGCGTACTGTAATTGGCAAAAAGATTGTGTTAAGGTGGGCTATTAAAACAGCAGTATGTAATGAAGTGATATGATGCTTTATTGGTTTAAAAAATATTACTTTTTAATATCATGGCTCATTTTGGCACCTTATTCAATTTTCCTCTATGAGTCAGCCACATTGCTGACACACCTATATGAGGTAGTGATGAACTCAAAATCTAACAATTCCATAATTCGAATATTTGATTACTCCTTATTTTCTTACCAACATATTTTGGAAAACAAAATCTATACTCATACATATTTTACTACTCAATTTTGTTTATGCTTTTTCTTTAACATTTTCTTCATTAAACTATTTAGTAGTATATTTTTTCATATAAGAAATATATTTTCTAAATAAGATTAATCTTATAGCATTCATTATTTATTAGATATAACAGGTTTTCTCTCTCTCTCTTTTTTTTTTTTGAAATGTTTCAATATACATCTTAAAGATGTAAAGTCAAAATGCCTTATTGCCTAGTTATAAGGTTACATAATCTGTCATAGGCAGAGACTGCAATGAAAAATCAAATATAAAATGATTTTAATATAAATATAATACTAAAGATAATCATTTTGAATTAATTTTTTTAAAGATGCACAATTTTGTTAGAGATATTAATCTCAGATTTCTAAAAAGTTTTAAATTTTTAGTGTTTTTAGAACATTTTAAAATTACTTATAAAATTATAATATTTAAATACAAGTATACTGACTATACAATGATATGGATGACTGAAAAGTTGGAGGGTGGAGAAGACTGAAACCTATCTATTAAAGTTTCATGATTTGGTATCTTAATATAAACTGAACACTGATTGTGTATATATGTGAGAGAGATGATGATCTGGATCAACTGATGAGTGTTGGTTCAGCACAAAATACATGTATTGGAGATTGTTTAACTTTTTTTACATGTATGTGGTCATGTGTATAAGATGGAGTGGATAGCTGTAGGAAGCTTGAAAGTCTGAGTTTAAATGCTTCTAATTATAAAATTATAGTAAAAATATTTCAATTTTTTTTATAAACATAGCTGAGATATAAATATAAAAAATTCAAACACATATTTTTTTAAAAAAATGTTTATTTACTGAAATAAACTTCATAAAAAATACCATCATTTTAACGATTTTATATAATTTTTATCAAGGTATAATTAATCTAAAAATAAATTAAAACAAAATGAAAAACAAGAAAATCAAATATAGAAAAATGACAATATTTTACCAAAAAGTTATTTTTTTACTAATTTTTCTTTTCAAATCAAAAACGTAATTATTGTTATTACAAAATCCTATTTTTTAAAAGACATACATAAAATTCGAATTTTTTTTATTATAGTAAATTTGTAACAAGTTAAAATGTGATTAAACTATATATTCATATAGGTTTATTAACAAAAATTAAATTTTATAATACATTTTTTATAATATTAATAATTTTATTCTCTATTTAAAAAAGGAAATTATAACTTTTTGTAAATTATTATAGCTTACATTTATTGAAGTATTTTATATAGATGTGTTTTTGATGTTTTTTGATTTGTATACTTTTGTTATTTTAAGTTTTAGATAAATTATGATGCTATAACAAAGATTAGATAAAATAATGTAAAGGGTAGTGGTATTTTTAACATTTTTTAAAATACAATTTAGTTTAATAAAAATCAAATTTTGGCAAAAAAAATAAAAAAAGATAGAATTGAATCTTATAAAATTATCATAAAAAAATTGCTACTAATTTGAAGTAAGAAAATGAAATTGAAAAAGTTTAAATCTGACATGATTTATTAATTAATATTTAGATAGTCACAAATTATTAAATACTCAAATTTAGTCACAAACATTATACTATTTAAAAATAAATCTTTTCAGGAATTGAAAATTTCAATTGAGTTTTACAAATATTTAGTTCTACAATCCTTCACTAAAGACAGGAGTTAAAAGAAATTCAACTTCCATTTTGATTTATTATATATGAATATTAAACCGCTAAACATCATATGATTACCATTTCTTATGCTTGCTCATAACTGTTTTATTAAAACAGGCAAAACTCTCCATACAGTAATGCCACTGAGTACAAGCCAGAGTAATCAATGGATACCAGAAGGCTTGTGCATAAAATCCCTATCTAGTGCCCACTCATCCAATATCTCCAAACTAGTTTCTAGCTTGTGGCTTTCGTCAGTGAGGAGCCTTGGATCTGAGAGCACTGCACCTAGTCTGGGGATATTGGATGAATAGGCACTATATAGGAATTTTATGCACAAGCCTTCTGGCAGCCATTGATTACTTTGGCTTGCACTGAATGGCACTACTGTATGGAGAGTTTTGCCTGTTTTAATTACATATGAATATAAAATTATAAGTTCATATTTATCATTTATTTTTCAAAATACTAAATCATTATACATAACCAATGTAAAATTGTTAATACATAAATTACATCAATGTATTTTAGTGCATATATTTTTGAAAATTTTGATTATCCTTTAAAGCAAATAAATAGTAAGATTTTTTACCTGGTTTTTCAGGTTCATGCTTATGAACCGATACCTGCAACATGCTGCCTAGGATGATGATGATAATGACAAAAAGCAACAGAAGTGCTCCTAAAATTTTTTCAACCAATGAACACTTTGTCCAAATGCTGGTTGGTGTATAAAAAGCTATTCCGTGTGGTGTTGTACTAGTTGGAGTACCACCATTACTACTTATGTCATCTTCATCAAATTGAGTCCTTTTATATTTTGGCATCTGAAAATAAAGTAAGTTCTCTTAGCATAATTTTTTAGCTTAGAATTGTTTAGTAATGTATAAAATAAGTTAAATAGTAAGGAAACGGACTAATAAGTGTTGTTTTGTATTGTGTAAGTTCAACACTTATTCTCTAAATAATGACTATAAAAATTAATATTAATTATAAGAATATTATTATTATTATTAAAATATAACAAACTATTTCAACAACATACCTTTTAAAAATAATTACTATCTTCTTACACCTTTTAAGCAACAAATATTTATTATCATATTTACAGTTTCGACTGTTCCTTGCAGTTTTTTTCAGATCTCATTTAGATCTGAAGAAGACTGCGGAAAACAGTCGAAGCTGTAATTATGTTAATAAATATTTTTTGCTTAAAAGGTGTAAAAATATAGTAATTATAAAAGATATATTGTTGTATATGAAGAAGCAAAATTAAGGAAGAGGAAGAAGAAAGAAGTGTTTATAGAAACACTATTCCAGTAATAGATTAGGAAAAAAAATAACAAATACTGTCCATAGTTACATAAACAATATTATATGAATAAAAAAAATGAACTAAATCAAATACTGTTAAAATTAATATTTAGCAACATCCCACTTCAAGCCTTGGGGCACACAATTTATAAAGTTCAAAATCAAAATACTGTCAATGCATTCTTATGATAAAAACTATACAACTATTCTCTATGCAGTGGCTAAGGAGTGAAAATTCACATACCCAAACATTTTCAATTCAGGCCAATTAGCCTAATTTGCATTGGGACTTAACATTTATGGCTAAAATGATGACTTTTGGAGCTGAAAGAGAAGTGTCACTGCAAACAATATTAAAATAAACTATGAAGAAAGTCAGTGTTAGTGATTATGATTTATTTTGATACAGTAAATAGAACACGATGATCCTATAGTAAAGAAAACTATAGTTTAATGCTATAGTTAATATTTTCCATTTTAAAAAGAATGATAGCTATTTTTAAAAGCAATATCCATTACTGATTACAGTTTTTATATACTAATAAATCATTGGAATAATTATACTGTTTTTTTCAAAGACAGCATGATTAAGGCAAAAAATAATAGATGTCATATCTAAATAGGAAAATAAAAGCAATTAATTTTAATAAAACTAGCTAAGAAAACAAAAATATTTTATAAAGCAAACAATGAAAAGGAAAACCTAAAGTTCTTACAAAGTTAAAACTAACTTTTAACATAAAGATTTCCAATTTACTCACACTCAAATGTAAATATATTCATATATCAGCAAAATGTCTCTTGCCATAATTCCCTGGATATGTGTGCACATATGCATAATTTATATATAAAAACAATAAATGTATACCTAATATTTACTTATATAAATATTAAGTATAGAGGATTTGAACTCAGATTTTCAATCACCCTTCAACTATCCACACTATCTCATACAACTGATACATATGACCACACACATGTAGAAAAGATTAATAATCACCAATATATGTATTTCGTGCTAAACCAGCACTCATCAGTTGGTCCAGACTATTATCTCTCACACATATATATAATCAATGCTCAGTTTATATTAAGATATCAAATCTTCAAACTTTAATGGACAGGCTTCAATCCACTGCAACCTCCAACTTTTGCATGGGATTTGAGTTTTCATCATCAGATTTTCAATGATATGGATGGCTGAAAAGTTGGAGGTTGCAGTGGAGTGAAACCTGTTCATTAAAGTATGAAGATTTGCTATCTTCATATAAACTGAGCATTGATTATATATATGTGTGAGAGATGACAGTCTGGACCAACTGATGAGTGCTGGTTTAGCACAAAATACGAATATTGGTAATTATTAATCTTTTCTACATGTGTGTGGTCATGTGTATCAGTTGTATGAGATAGTGTGGATAGTTGAAGGGTGCTTGAAAATCTGAGTTCAAATCCTCTATACTTACAATTAAGCTCCCAGGTTTGTGTAGAGTGCCTGGTTTCAAATATTTATACAAATATTAAAACAAAGTCTAGAATGATTTAAATATTAATTAAGTAGGTTATAACTACTCTTGACATTTTCAAAAAATTATTTAAAAATTAAATAAAAATCCCAAATAAATTTATTAACTTTTTTCTGATTCTAACAAAAATGAAGCTAAATTTTTAATGTTTCAATAAAAATAAAAATACAATTTTGTAGAAAGGACTAAAACATATTCTGATTTATTATATATGTAATTACAAAGTTTAATTTAGTGAAATATATTTTGTTTCAAAAGAAATTGTTAGATCGGAAGTTGAATTCCGATAATGCGCTATTACTTTAAATATTATAAATCTCCGTGCACTCACACGTCAGTAAGAATTTAAAAAACTTAAGTGAATCACTTAAGTTTAGAGTGTATTTCTATAAATACACCAACTTTCACTGACCATGCTAAACCTATTTAAGCTCAAGCCCTGATTTAGCATGGTCAGTGAAAGTTGGTGTATTTATAAAAATACATCCTAAACTTAAGTGATTTGCTTACGTTTGTTAAATTCTTACTGACATATGAGTATGTGGAGATTTATAATATTTAAAGTAATAGTGCATTATCAGAGTTCGACTTCCAATCTAAGAATTTCAAGATTTTCAGCACTTTATAATAATAGATTTATGTTAGTTTCAAAAAGTGATTTAAAAAGTTTAATTAAGAAACTATTTCTGTCTCTAAATAAAAAAAAGAAGCAAATTTATGTTATTTTAATGAATGCAAGATAATTAAAAACAATTATATTACTGTGTTAATCTTCACTTTTATTAATAAAAAATGTTCAGATTGTTAATCCTCATATTTGGCCACTGACTAATCTTTAACTGATAAGTGTAAATAGTGAGATCCATAACAACATAAAGACTATAGTCAAGAATAGTTCTATATTAACAAGATTCCATGCTAGTAACAATGTATGAATGCATGCCATGGACCAAGTGTCTTTTATGCAATGTAGACACTGCTTGCTTTATAAGATGTTCAAATAGTATAGAAATTTGAGATGAAGATTGTCTTCATTTGTCTTGGTCCATCTGTTAACTAGAACATTTTTGTAAGTTCATCTTACAGCTGATCTAATTATATATATATATATATAAGCTCAGATCACAGAAATCTATTAATAACATAGAAATCCAGTATTATATGTACAATTTACACAAGTCTAATCTATATATAAATTGAAATGGTTATCTCATAATGATGATTTATTTTGACTTTCTATTAACTAGATCTTTATAATCTTCTAGCAATACATTTCATGTTTTTCCCCCTTTTTAATCTTTTTATTTTTTCTCAAAAACATTATTCATTTTTTTTAATAATTAAATATATGTATAGTATATTTTAAGCTAATGTAATTAGAGGGAATTTGATCCCAGATTTTCAAACTCTCATTATTCATTCACTCCATCTTATATAATCGATACATATGACAACATACATGTGAAAAGATAAATGATCTCCAATGAATACACCATCATCAGATTTTTAATAATATAGATAGCTAAGGAGTTGGAGAGTGAAGAAGATTGAAGCCTGTCCATTGGAATTTGAAGATTTGCTATCTAATATAAACCCGAGCATTGATTGAATCAACTGATGAGTGCTGGTTCAGCATGAAATATGGATATTGGAGATTATTTATCTTTTTGCATTATTGTGATTATGTGTATTGATTATATAAGATGGAGTGGATGACTGAAGGGAACTTGAAAGTCTGGGTTCAAATACCTCTAATTATTTCTTTTTTTTTAAATTTTTATAAAACTTTTCATAAGTAGGGACTATTGCCAACATATCCAGTACATCAATAAATTGTAAATGTCATTTGGCTTTCCATTTCATTTTAGTCGTATAAAAATAAATTTATGGTTCATTACTAATGAATTCATAAAAAGTTCAGACACCAGAAGCAACAATGGGTCAGAATACATGGGTCTCAATCTCCAGAATTTGCCACTTTGCTAGCGCACCAAATCACTGAGTGTTTTGTACCCTTTAAATCGATCAAGAAATTAAGCAATTCTTAATTGTACATATATGCTAATAACAAAATCATATATTCTATGTATACATTCAAAATAAATAAACACAAAAATTAATTTACTGCTTAGTCAGAAAATGAATTAATTCATCAAGCTGTCAGTAGTATTTATATATCTTACCAACATTCATCTCCTATAATAAATATATTAATCATTTATAAATTAAATAAAACTGGCAATTGTTATAAACGCAGCAATGCCATAATTAAATTACTCTCATTTCCTCTGTTCAAGGATTTGAACAATTAACATTGTATAAATAATAGCACAGAATTATCAATTTTAAATTTATTATTTTACAGCAATAATTCAGTTAGTAATTTGGTCAGATTATATTTCATTAATTTATTATAGTTTCATACAATTGAAATATATTTATATAGATGGAAAAGTGTGTGTTAAAAAGAAAAGCTAAAACCAAACATCAAACTAAAAATATATATATACTTAATTTTAAAATTGCTTTTCTTTTTAAATTAAAAAGAATTCAAGATAGAAAAACAGTTTTTAAAAAATCAGAATTTATGGGTGTGCTTGGGATAGAAACACAAACACGCACTATCCTTTGTCGAGCAGAAAAATAATGGACAGAACTAGAAGCTTATAATAATTGGAACTTTAAACTTGGGAAAGAATAAAAACCTTTAAGTTCTTCCTTCTATAAAATAATAATCAAAAAATAATAATAAATTCTTTATAACAGCTATATAAATATCAATTATTTATTGATATTTATATAGCTGTTATAAAGAATTTATTATTATTATCTGATTATTATAATTGGATCTTGTATTAACTTAGATTGAAGATACTAAATTTTAAAAGAAAATGGAAAAAGAATAATAATGACTAATTTAATCATAAAAATTATTAATAAATCAAATTATAAAGACGTTAATAGTTGTTCATCCATCACTCAATTATTCATTGTCTTACACATATAATCGCAAAATCAGAAAAAGTGACTGATAATATATATTTACTTTTCAAAATATAAGCACGAAAATATGTAATTGATAAATCCAATTGCAGAGAGATTCATTAATTTGAAATTCATAATTCTAGGATTTTTTTTTTTGAAATTTCTGGATTTCAATAATTGTTTTACCCCACTTAATTAAAACCTAATCTCTACTGAAAGGTTAAATAAATATTAATTTTATTAACTATTGTTTGTATATATATAGAAATATTTTAAAATACAAAGTATATTTATATTTGCATAAAATTTTTAAAAGTAGTAATCAAAACAATAATAATAAAACAATATTTTATAGTTATAACTATTTTTGAATTGAAGATGTTTGGATTAATGGTAATCTATTATATTTTGAATCGAAATCAGTAGACTGCTAATTAAATCAAGTATACTAAATAGATCGATCAACAATATTTATAAGGTGAGTCAAAACTGTATATGAATTTAATACCCTATAACTTCAACAAGTAATTGTTAAAATACTGTACGACCAATAAAGGATTTTATTACAGCTGGAAAAAGAAATTTAGCTAATGTTAAATATTAATTGTACAATATTTTTGATTATAAATTTTTCAAGTTTTAAAATTTTTAAGCAACAACCTCCAATTCAAAATATATTTTTATTTCTTATGCTTATTATATTTTTAGAAATATATTAAGAAAAATTTATCATTAATTATTTTTGATACTTGTGATGAACCATGAAATATTCCATGCCATTATATTACTATATTACATATGAAATTATTTTTTGAAGAGAAAAAAGCACATCATGTACCCTTTATATCTGAAAATGATGTTTTTAGGAGTATTCATTTATTTCATGGTATGACTGTAAACATCAGTTTATAATAAAATATAAAAATGAAACAGTCTTTGGAAATACAAAGGCTTGAATCCTTCTATAGAAACACTGAGAAAATGCAAATTAAGCATTTGTTCTTTTTTTCTTTTATTTTATAGTTATAAATAGCTGATCACTTATTTACTAATCAATATTTAGATGATTAATTAAAATCACTGTAGGCCAAAAATGTGGGAATAAAATCATTTTGGGAAGAACCTAAAATAAAAATCTCTCATGTACGACAAATTCTAACTGCAGGTCATGAGAATGTGGTTACCATTGTATTACAAGACCCTTTTTACTATTAATATTAGTATATAAACGTGCTTTAACATGTTGGGTGAAGAAGCTGTTAAGTTAAAATAAATTCATGTAGGCCTAGCGCTTTTGAGGTTTTGTCCTCTGAGTATTGTGAATTTTATTAAGAGAAGGGTGGCACAATGGTATATTATTGCTAGTGGTGACAAAAATAATCAGTTTTGCCATAGTACTCTTTATTATCCAAATATTTTATAAAAAGACCTCATAACAAAATTGTTAATATATATATATGTCATGGCTACAAATTGTAATTCAAATATATCCAAATATATTCTAAATAGACTAAATATCTCTTTCAGCCTATCCATATACAACTAAATTTCCAATCTAACTAACCATTGGTAAATGATTTCTTAATATTTGTAGTAAGAAGGTAAAACAAAAAATGAAAGTTGCTAAAAGCTTTCACAAATTACCAAACCTAGTAAATATTAATGTCATCTTCATTTTGTTTCATAAGAAAGAGGAAGAAACATGATAGAGAAGCCTTAGTCTGATAATGATCTGACTATCATATTTGTCTTTTAACATACTTTCACATTAAATTATTTATTCTAGGTTGAAATAATAATATTTATTTTATTCTTTTCTCATTTACCACAATAAATTTTTTTGTTATAAATAATATTAATAGTTTCATTTACAGATAATTATAACATAGGAAATTGTAGAATAAACTGTAAAGGTGTGGACTTAAAAAGAGATTAATAAAACTGCTATATGGAGAAGATGAAACTACTAATTTTTCAAGAAATGTATAATATTAAGTTTTTTTTTTTTTGACAAATAGATGGTTTTCAGTGTAATTAAATATTCTTTGTTGCTTATCTAATCATTTCTATTACAGTTTATTGTTGAAGGTAATTTATATATAAACACACATCCATATATCTATCATTATTCTCAACCATTATCAATCCACTGCCAGATGAAGATCTCTCCAAGTTCAATCCATCTTCTCCGATCTTTAGCTTCTCTTCTCCACATCACCCTGCATCCTTTCTTATTTCATCCATCCATTTCACATGTAGTCTCTTTTTGAGTCTTTTACAATCTCTTGGAATTCAGTTTGATTTTGATTGTCCATCTATTATCATTTCTTCTAGCAATATGTCCAGCCCAAGTACACTTGTCTTTTAATTTTTTATAAATGTGAAAGTTTATTGTTTCTTTGGTTGTGATTTTATAACTTAATAAATATTGCACACATCTTGAAAAATCTGATTTTAGTAGCATATAAATTTTTGCTTTGTTTTTAAAAAATTGTAATTTGCAATATAAAAATGCATAGAAAGTCTGTATCATAATTGTTTTTGAGTGTTACCATAAAAACCCCAAAAGATAACACCCCTAATTAAAAGATTACAGAGTTGAAAATTTTTTTTAATGAAAAGTATAGTTTTTGGAAAAAAACAAGGTAAAATTTTATTTTGTAAATATATTTTAAATTGATTAAATTGCATTTGTAACTGTGTACTAAATTTTTCATTTGAATAATGACAATCTATATCACTTTATAATAATGAATTTGATAAGCTTTTATGATTTCAATTTAATTTAATTTAACACATGTAAAAATAAAATTTAAAATAATGCTGATACAGTAAGAAAAATCCTACTGAATTATGATAAACTTTTACTATGAAATTGATAACTTTTCAGGATGGCAGTTTAACTACACCTTGAAAGCATTTAGCAGTTATTTATTGATTGATTTATACGAGTACTTAATATAGCTACTCCTGCCAGCACTTCAACATGCTTGTAATTTTGATATATTTAACATGTAAAAAAGTAAATTTTAAAATATCATGGGTGTACCAAGTGATAAAATATGATGTTGTGGCCAGAATATATTGAAATGCATACTAGAGAAATAAAGAGATATTAGTTTTGGTAATCCAGGTAAAATTTTATTGAATAAATAAATTTTAAATTATTTAAACTTCATTTGGACCACGTATTTATGACAATGCTAAAATTTTATAGCTATTTTAAAAATTATTATGAGAAATATAAAATAATTTATTTTAAAATTATTGTTTATTATATTTAATAAAAAATATTTTTGTGATATTGCTGTTGACATTTATTTCATGTAAATATTATATAAACATATTTTAATTATAAATATTTCTATTAGCATAAGGGGACAGCTAGAGAAATGAAAAAAAATTAGCAAGTAAAAATTTTATTTAGTATTCAGTATATCAAAAATCAAATATAGAATATATATATATTAATTATCAAACGTTTTAAAACATTGATGGGGCTGGTAAGAAATGGCGAGGATTAATGAGGGAAATTTTTGTATAGAATTCAATACATCAAAATTTGAATTTACATAATAAAACGTTAAAAAATTTCTACTGCTCAAAATAAAGCCTCATATATATATAGATATAAATTATATTTAATGTTTTCATGGTTATATGATGTAAATAAAATAGTTTTGGGCCAAAAACTATTTTATTTATATATATTAAAAATATATTTTAATAATCGAACTGTATTATATTCTTTCATTTTTATTATTAGGTCAGTTTTGCTCATGTTAGCAAAGTAAAACAATGTAATGCAGTTAACAATTAAAATATATGAGTTATCAACAGTACTGCTGTTAATATCTCATATCATTATTTCATATAAGTATTATTTAAATATTGCATACTATAATTATCAACTACATTATATTCTTTTAATTTAATAATGTGAGCAAAGTTGTGGATAAATTTCTACTAACATGAGAATATAGTGGGACTTCAAAAGAGAAATATATAAATATATTTGAATTATTAATCTTTCTCATAATGCAAGGTGATGGTTAGAGAGATGGAGAGTAGTGAGGGAAAGTTTTATTTGATATTCAATACATCAAAAATAGAAAATGGAATTTAGGTAATAAGACATTAAAAAATTTCTACTGCTCAGAATATATCCTCTTTATACTGAATTGTTCCATCTCTTGATTGTACCTCAGGTTTTAATTAATATTGGTACTGGGTTACTTGGGATCACTTAAACATTCTCTAATATACTTTTTTTCATAAGATAATCAGACTATGGTCTTCAACAAACAATCAGAAAAAGTATGAAAAAAAATCACAATTATATTTCCTAACTATTCTTAAACCCTTGGGTTAGAGATAATTGATTAAAATTAAACACCATTATTCTTATCTAAAGCAGTTTATATTATGGCTGTCAGTGACGAGTGATTTAATATTTATCATTAATATTTTCATTTGATATTTTATTGCTTATTAAACTGCAATAATAGAAGTATTAAATAGTATAAAGCCATGGAAAGAAGCTGTTGAAATTTTTGTTTAAAAAAAGATATATGAAATCCAAACTCATTTATTGCCCCCCACCCCCACCCCTTCCACAGCACATGTGTAAGTATACTTTGTACCAATAAATGGTACAATATATATAAATTAAAAATATATTTTAATAATTAATTCATTATATTTTTTTTATTTTTATTTGGTACTTATGTATTAGTCCTGCAATGTAGGAGAGATGGTACATCTTTTCACATTCTGATAAATGTCTAACCTTGCTACCCTGTCAAATAAATGCTGCGATCTCATCCAATAACATGATAAATTTGTCCAGATTTCATTTGGATAAATTATTCTCAACGTGTTTCTTACTTCAGTGCTGCTTTATTTTTTCCAATTTTCTGATTAATTCTACTTTCTTTTTTAAAAACAGTACAAAATGATGAACATTTTACCTGCTACTAAGATCAATGTGGTTGACTATATCCACATTTCAGATAAGTAATAGCTTACATTAGTAAAATAAAACAATGTATTGTAGTTGAGAGTTAACATATATTTAAAGAATATTTACAGGAAATAAAAATTTATGAATTACGAACAGCAATTAAAAATGATCTATAATATTGTTCATACAAACACATTACAGTAGTTATTTTTTTATATTTAAATATATTTTAATTATCAATTACATTACATTCTTTTACTCTAATAAAGGCTGTGAGTGCAGCTAGTATATATATTAAAAGAAATCAAATGGGTTATTGCTCAGAAGTTCATAAGGAGTTTGAACATCAGATTTTATAAAGCTGTGCCATAGTCAATGATATAGCTCACTGCAGAATTAAGACTTCTGAAGATCCCTCTGCAGCAGAAGACTGAAGATAATATTTATCCAAGTGGTCAGGAATGAATAGTTACATTCCAAACATTATTTTCTGGTTAATATAATAACAAGACAATAATTACTTGGTTACTATATCAGATATATGAAAATAATTTTACCCTTGGTTGAAAATTCCCATGGACACAACCACTAGATGTAAGACTATAAACCCATGGTCATGGACATAGTTAACAAATACAACATTATATACATATATAATTTAAAATACTGATTTTAAAGGTTTATGGCTAAAAAATAATGAGATTTATAGAAAAAAAAATAAATGTGTACATGGTTAGAAAAACTAACTAATAAGCATTATTTTTTAACATTATCCAAAAATTATGTTGGTAATTTAGTAGAAGAAATTATAGGAATAAGTGCTTGAGTCATCTATGAAAGTTCAAATAATGAATTTTATAAATAAAAAAGATTGTAGAAACTGTATGAAATAATATGGCAAGAATGCAAAAAAGTTTTGCTTTATTTAGATAATATTCTGCTTTTTAGTATTGTTCAGTTAAATAGTAATCTTTGACTATATAAAGTTCATATGATCACCATCTCATGCTAGCATATAACTGTTAGTAAACAGGCAAAAACTCTCCATATAGTAGTGCCACCTTGTGCTAACCAGAGTAATCAATGGATGCCAGAGGTTTGTGCATAAAATCCCTATTTAGTGCCTACTCATCCAATATCCCCAGATTAGTTTCTGGCTTGTGGCCTCCATTGATTACTCTGGTTAGCACAAGGTGGCATTACTATATGGAGTTTTTGCCTGTTTACTAAGTTATGTGTTGTTAGTGTTTGAACACCAATCCTGCCTAATAGGATAATGGTGGCTGTGGTTGTTAAAGAGCCAAAGTCACCAAAATGTATGGGTGCTGAATTGAGTTCAGACCCATATGACTATATAAGTTATTGAGCTTAGATTGAAGATATTATTGTGTTTTCAATTTCATTTCTCATGGTTTTGTAGTAAAGTAGAGATAAAAGGTGGCTGCTGGAGGGTTGCATTAGATCCTAAGATCTAGGTGCAGTGCTCTCAGATCCAAAGCTCCTCACTGATGAAGGTCACAAGCCAGAAACTAGTCTGGGGATATTGGATGAATAGGCACTAGATAGGGATTTTATGCACAAGCCTTCAGACATCCATTGATTACTCTGGTTAGCACAAGGTGGCACTACTATATGGAGAATTTTTGCCTGTTTACTATATAAAGTTGAGAATTTTTTCATAATGTTTTTTAAATTTTACACATTTTGTTTACCAAATATTAGTGTAATTTTAATATTATAACTGAACTTACCTTCAACTAATGGAAAAGTCCAGGGTCTCTTTTATCTTAATCAGAAAAAGCATTTGCTACTACAGACCAATGGATGTATGAATAATGAATGTATGAATAGATGAGATATATCCAATAGCACAAACAGACCAATAGGTGATAATGCTCAGTAAATCCATTGCTCTCATTATAGATGGGGATATGGTTATAAATAGGCAGTTCATTTGAAGATAAGAAAACCACAATTAATTACCAGAACTAAAGAGCAGTATGCATGTTGCCCACTATATATTATAAAGAAGTGAGGCAAGATCATGCTAGAGCTGGAAATGGTAATTATAAATCTGATATGAGGCAAACTGCTACATTATAGTTGGGAGTAGTATCTACATATGAGATAAACATTCATAATATAGCTGGAAATATTAAGTACAGGCACCCAAAGTGCCCTCATTCAATAGTTACATGGCAATCAAACATCATACCAAGTCAACATATCAGGTGAATGATATAACAATCATTATTAACATATATTTGTAAATACATTATATATGTGAATAAAATATATACTCATCTTTAGGAGTCTGTGTTACATTCATATATAAACAAGTTTATTCATTATATTAAATTTGTTTCACTATTACATATATTTAATTAAGATACGCGTATATAAAACTAAATAAGTTTATAAAGTTTATTATTTAAAGATACTTCAAATTTGTTATGAAATATGTATTTAGAGTTTAAATTGTACATGATCTATTTATTTTTTTCTCTATCTTACTCTCTTAATTAAGATTTTCATTAACCAGATGTACAACACTCACTATATTTCTGACCTGAGTTTGAATCCTATACAAGTAAAAACTTGATTTGTTTAAGGTTTCAGTCAGATTTAAGATTTTGACCTTATGTAGCTAGCTATTTAGTATTCATTGGTAAATGGGTATCTAGATTATTCTTATCAAAAAGGATAGAAAAAGTCACTAGCAACCGTAAAGAGTCCAGGAGAAAGAATATATGGATCTTTGATTGAAGTGGAATATTTAAAGGCTGTTGATTTACATTTTAATTTTATTTTATTCATGTTCTTGTAAACTTTAGTATTTGAATATTTTTAAGCAATTTGTTATGCATTATCTCATTGTTTTTAAAAGTGATTTCTACTTTTGCAGATTTTTTGAATGTTTGTTTAAAAACAAATTTACCTTGCACTTCTTTCCAATTTTTATTTTAGATTTATTTTTACAATCAGCTATAAATCACTTTACTAACTTGAAAATATACGGGATTTGAACTCAGATTTTCAAGCAACCTTCAACCATCCACATTATCTCATACTACTGATACACATGACCACACACATCTAGAAAAGATAATCACCAGTATACGCATTTTGTGCTGAAACAGCACTCATCAGTTGGTCCAGATTATCATCTCATATATATATATATAATCTCAGTTTATATTAAGAGAGCAAATCTTTACACTTTAATGGACACAGGCTTCAATTTACTCCAACCACCAATTCTTCAGCCACCTATAACATTGGAAATCTGATGATAGAATGCCAAATCCCATGCTGGTGCCAATATTTGCTATCTTAATATAAACTGAGCACTGATTATATATATATGTATAGATGATAATCTGAACCAACTGATGAGTGCTGGTTCAGCACAAAATACATATATTGGTGATTATTTATCTTTTCTGCATGTGTGTCGTGGATAGTTGAAGGTTGCTTGAAAGTCTGAGTTCAAATCCCCTATATTTACAATTAAGTTCCGGGTATAAGAATGCATGTATTTCAAATTTTACTAACTTGACTAGTTTTATTATTATTATTATTCTTTATTTTAAAAAGTGTTTAATTTTGATAATGGTTTTTTAATAATTTATTTTACTATCTTCTTGTTAAATTATATTTATGTTTTTTTTTTAAAGTATTTAATTAAAAAATATCTTCATAATATGAAAATTTTAATTGTTTATAGACAACCATTTGTATAATTAGCTAGAAGAATTCTATGAAATTAGTTATCAGATAGCAATGATAAAGAAGTTGGCCATCAACCAAAGATTTGAGCGTTCCATTATTGGATTATCAATGATAGGAACGTCTAAAGAGTTGGAGGGTGAAAAAGAGTGAAGCCTGTCTATTAAAGTTTGAAGATTTGTTATCATAACATAAACTAGGCACTGATTATATTTATGTGTGGGAGATGATGATCTGTACCATAAGCTCTGGTTTAGCATGAAATACATATATTGGAGATCATTTACCTTTTTCATATATATGTAGTCATGTGTATCAGTTATATAAGATAGAGTGGATAGATGTAGGAAGCTTGAAAGTCTGAGTTTAAATCCCTTCTAATAACATTAAACTCAGTATAGACAATATACTTATATTTAATATTAACTAAACTTCATAAAAAATTGACAAACAGCATCCATGTTTTGATTATCTTTTGACATATAAAATAAAACAAAAATATACAAATCAAATAATACTAAAACACATATATAAAATACACCAACAAATATAAGCAATAATATTTTACACTCATTTTACAAGAATCTAATTTTTTAAACACATTTATGATATAAAACTGATTTTTTTATTTTATAAAACTTATATAAAATATATACTTATTAGACTTCAGACCATTCAAAGAAGTATGAAGAGATGTATGTTGGGAGTAACAAGAAGAGATCGAAAACGCAATGTATGGGTAAGAGAACAAACAGGTGTTACTGACCTCATTGAAAAAATTAAGAGATTGGAGTTGGGCTGGACATATTACTAGAAGAGATGATAATAGATGGACAATTGAAATTTTAAACTGGATTCCAAGAGATTGTAAAAGACCCAGAAAAAGACCACATGTGAGATGGATGGATGAAATAAGAAAGTGTGCAGGGGTGATGTGGAGAAGAGAAGCTAAAGATCAGAGAAGATGGATTAAACTTGGAGAGACCTTCATCCTGCAGTGGATTGATAATGGTTGATATTATGATGATTTCCCCTTAGCAATATATAATTAATCTTAAAAAATGTTGTAATTACTTTATACTTTGTACAAATCTAGAATAATTAAATGTTATAAGAAAATAAAAAACATGCAATTAAAAACCAAACTCATTAAATCCCAATATAAAAAAATTTCAAACTAAATACAATTGCTATTAAGAATAAATCTAATTTATCAATATAAAGTTTCTTTTTCATCAATATTTCATTATTATTTTTTTACATTCTCAATTTTTCTATTTTCATATACTCATATTATTACTTGGAATATCATAAAATTGAATAAATTTAATTTTTTTTTCTAAATTTAAAATTCATTATCATGTACATGTTATATAAATTTATTGCAAATTTTGAAAAGTGCAATACAAAATTACTCATATCCCACTTCAGATTTCTGAACTCAAACAGAGAATAGAAACAGTTAGTAAGTTAAAATAATTGTTTACGGGACATAACTTTGAGACAACTAGTATAAAGTATTTATCACGTTTCAATGATGGAGTTATCATAGCTACTTAACTCTTTATAGATGTCAGCAAAAGTATATATTTATCATAAATTTAATATCATCCCATATAATAAAGGATTTGTTTTATTTTGAATTAACATATTATTTTCTACACATAATAACTCAAACTGAAAGTGCCATTTTTGTAGCAGGTGTCTATTATTTCTAAAGTAAATTGCTTTGAAAAATTTATCATGCACATATCTTTGGTTGTTTTATAAGTAAAAAGGTTTTGATTTTTGATCTGTAACACAGATTCTGATGTGGTGCAAAACTATTTAACAAATTAAAAAATATGACTATTGGCACAATAAAAAGGCATTAGAAAAATTTTCATTTAAAGAAGCTCTGTAAAATTTTAAAAATACAATGTAAGATCATCCAAACACTATGTTCTTCTACTTCCTGGATATGATACTTTAGAGTCCACTATTATAAAATTACACCTTCATTGGATTGGACATGGAACACAAATAAACAATGGAAGACATTTTATAAAATTGTTTTGTGATAAACTAGATCATGGTTTGTGGGAGGAGTAGATGTCATGTGTGTTTTAAGGATTATATTAAAGATATTCTAAAGATGTGCAATGTCAATTATTTTCATTGCAAACATGTGGTAGAGAATAGAATATATTGCAGAGCTAAAATTAGATATAGCATTAAAAAACTTCAGGAAAAAAGTTTTCTATTGAATAAATTTAAAACAAAAATCACAAAATATCAAGAAAAAAGAAAAATGGATTAATATGTTCCGTATATAGATGTATTGATGTTTCACAAATTAGTTTGTATAGTTATTGGAAAACATCATTTTTAGAATAGTTTTTTTTTTTTACTTTTAAAAGTAGAAGGGATGATACTTGTTTATAAAAGATTACTACTGATGTGATGTGATGCACTGTGACTTTTCCTTATATGGGGTCAGGAATCTTTTACCCACTATGTCCAGAGAAACCTGTTAGCCACTTTACCTTCCCTTCCCATTTCCCAATCCCAAGTTTTGCCCATATTCTTCTCCATCCTACTCCTTCCCATTTCCACAGCATAATCTTTGTCAATTCCATAGCCTTTATATTTAAATCTCACTTAAGTTTTTTTAAACCCAGCACAAAAACGAAGAATCCATTACTTTATTTATATTTATTCTTCCACAACTTCATTGTTTGTATCTTTTCTGCTTTTGGACATTTGGATTAATAGATCCTATCTCCACTGCCACTGCTACTACCAAAACACTACCACTATTATGCAACTACTACTGCTATTATTATTAACATTTTATCAAAATATATTTAAAACAACATGGATATTATAGGTTTATTTTTATAAACATCATAGTTAATATTTATTTAACCTGGTTTTATTTGATATGCTAATATAGATATGACTTGATAATTAGTTCCAGAGTTTATTTTTTTTAACTCATTCAGATGAAAATCACAAACATCTAGATTACAAGCACATAATAAATAAAGTACAAAAAAAAATAAAGCATGACAAATATGATCCTGGATAATAAATAAATTAGATATAGTAAATGTTTTTGGCCTCAAACCTATCTAACAAACTAATACCATTTAGCAAAATTCAATAAATTCATAATTAATGTGAATAAAATGATAATAGACATATAATCATTGGAATTATCTTATTAGAAATTGCCCCAATTCTTTACACTTTCTATTTATCAGCAAATACATTTGACCTAGTTGACTGATGTTTATATTCATTTCAGTAATATAACAGTAACTGGACTTTATCATTTAGTTATTGTTAAGACTGAAATGAGAACAAACAGGTATTACTGACATCACTGAAATAATTAAAAGACTGAAGTGAAGTTGGGCTGAACATATTACTAGAAGAGATGATAATAGATTGACAATTGAAATCTTAAACTGGATTCCAAGAGATTGTACAAGACCCAGAAAGAAACCACATGTGAGATGGATGGATGAAATAAGAAAGTGTGCAGGGGTGATGTGGAAAAGAGAAGTTAAAGATCAGAGAAGATGGATTGAACTTGGAGAGACCTTCATCCTGCAGTGGATTAATAATGGTTGCTGATGATGATATTTTAAATTTTTATTATATTTTTTAATTTTACTTTTTAAAAAAATATAAAGCCAGATTAAAATATTTCACAGAGTGCTATATTATTTCATCAAGTATTAATAATCCTCGATGATCGCTATTTTATTTTTGAAATGTTTTTTTTATTGTTAAATTGCAAAAACTTGAATTAGTTTCCCTGAATGTAGATTTCTACTTTTTTACATTTAATGAAATCATTTTTTATTAAATACATATGATGCATTTCTTTTGTTTCAATATTTTTTGTAGTAGAGAACTATACTTCAAATATATGTTTCAGACATTAAAAAAACATTATGATAATGGGTTTATATATGCATTTCAACTATCAAAGTCCAGTTCACAAATAGCACATGCTATTGTTTTTTACTTTTTAATGTATTTTATATAAATTTTTATTTATATTTGTTTTTTATATGTATTTTATAGTGATATTTTTTCTTTAATTATATGAACAAAAAATGAAAACATTCTAAGAAATTCCAATCCATGTTGCTTAAGAATTTGGGATAAAATTTACTATTTATAAGTATATTTAGCATGGTTTAATGGTATTAATTTACTTAAATGTTGTTAAATATAATTTTGAATTTATTGCACTACTCATTATATATATAAAATTTACAATGGATGTTTTAGATGGAAACAGTTAATGGGTGTGAAGTTATGCAATTATAATTAATTAAAAAGCATTTGAACTGAACAGTAACTAATAAGCCAACTGCTCCAGGCCAGGCTGATTGCATTCAAATATTTTCATCTAAAACATGCATTAAAAATATTATATTGCAATATATAACTGATCAGTGGAGGAGTTTATTATATGAAAATTGAAGTTTGCTTAAAAAACTTTATTGAAAATTCAAGCAATTTCAAATTGAGTTATTAAAAGGCATTTGTCAATAGTATAATTAAAAACATTCAATTAAACATATCTTGAAAATTACTAAAAAAAAAAAAAAAAGCAGCAACCTGATTCAAAGGCTATGCAATAAAAAATATATATTGGAGTTGGACATATATTATTTATACAGAAATGTTTCATTTTTATTTATTACTTCTTGTTAGATTTCTACCAGTTCATAATATTTCTTTTCAGTTTCTCATCAAATCTAGAGATAAATTAGATGAAAGTGATATATAAGACTGAGAAATATTCCAAATTTATGCTAATGAAATCAATTGCCAGCAAACAAAATTAATTGAAAACTGATTGCATCTATGACATACACAGTAAATTGGAGATGCAGTAATTTTTGTCAGTGACTTCATTGTTATGGGCAACTTAACTGAAGGGCCAGAAAACCAATCTATAATTGTCTTCTTATAATAGTATAACATGGACAAATGGAGGACACCCAAGTGAGTATGCTAAAGGTTATCTAAGAAATCTCTTTAAAAGCCTGTCAAAATATTTATTGTGTCAAGAAATAAAATTACAAATCCAATAATTCAATAATCTGCTAATAAAATAAATACTAAGGTCTAATAATTTAAAGGTACAATAGACTATTAGCCCCAAAAAATTGAAAGCCACTGACAAACTCATTTCAACATCAAATAGTTGAAATGATAACTGGGCTGTAAACCCAATGAATATTGCAAAATGCTGTTAAGTCAATACAAACGCATAATAAAATTTTAAAATCCTGAATGGACATCATAAATAGAAAGACAAGAAGTGCGGTCAATAAATTATAAGTGGTAATGTCTTGATTACAGAATCAAATGTTAAAAAATAAGTTAATCTGCATACATATTTTGTAGTCTTATAAAGATTATAATTTTAATATATTTTTTTTAATAAAGGTTAAGATAAAATTAAAATAATTTTTTATTTGTGCATTTACTAATTAAAGACTTAGTTAATTCAGAAAAAAAAAATTTAATATTATTTTAAATTTTGATACATATTTTTTTTAAATATATACATTTTCATTAAACCACCAAACATCACATGATCACCATTTTCATATGCTTACTCATAACTGTTATTAAAAGAGGCAAAACTCTCCATATAGTAATGCTACTAAGTGCAAGCCAGAGTAATCACTGATGAAGGCCACAAGCCAGAAACTAATCTGGGAATACTGGATGAGTAGGCACTAGATAGGGGTTTTATGCACAAGCTTTACTCTGGCTTACATTGAGTTGCATTTTCATTATATAATTTCACTTTGTAATTGATGTGTATCCTGTTTATGTAGTAATGATAACAATCATTTATTGAATATAGCTGGTAATGAGAAGGGCAATGTATAAAATCAGTCTATTTTCATGATATTTAACTATTATATTTTTACTACAAGGAAACTCCCATAACTAATCCTATGAATTCATCATAAGAATTAATATATATATATATATGTGTGTGTTAAAATAAAAATATTCATGGGCTACAGATATAAATGACTGGATTCACCAATGCATAATTTATTGTACTTAAAATATATACCAGTGTTTCAGCTAGGTCACTCTACCCTTCACCTAGGTAATAAATATTATAAAAATAGTTGTAGAGGTGCTATAAACATGGACTCAATAAGATTGAAAGATCTACAATAGAAATCAGAAAAAATAAAAATCAGAAACTATTTAGATTAATGGGATTTCAAAACATTTTTCCAACTACAAAATGTTTTACATGTATCATCATAATTATTATACAGTCTGGCTTTTTAAAAATCTCAAAACTTCTCTAACCTGATATTGTTGAAAAATATCATATCTAGAAAAGGTTAGAGAAGTCAATTATATGAACTGTAACCACAGTATACAGTAAGAGTACTGATGATGATGAGTATTTAACTGCACTGACATGTTCACCTCTTCTAGCACTGATGTGATAATTGTTCATTCCTATATACTCAATTTTACTTGAAGCCCACAAGGTTTATGAGATTTCATGTAGCATCTAGTTAAAAGTTATATATAACATTCGGTAATGTCTATATTTCTAATTTATTATAAAAAATTTTTGATTTATTAAAATTTATTAAACCATTTTTTGGAAGTTTATTACTCTTTGATTTCATATGTACTCTCAAATTCTTTTTGCTCATACAAAATCGCATGGTTATCTGTCATTCTATCTTATATTTTCTGAATTAATTAAATTTAAATCCAGCTATGAAAATGAAAATATGGGAATGAAAGAGTTTATTAAGTTAAATCAACCTATCCAGTATCAGATGATAATATTCTCTGAAATAAAATAAGCTTTTCCCAAATTAAAATTGATTTGATTTTAGCAAGCTCTCAATACAGTAGTGTAATCCAGTGAATATTTTAATAAACAATGGGTACTAAATGATTTTTGCATAAAATTGCTATATAGTGCCTACTCATCCAATATATCCATTACTTAATAATCCATTAGCAAACTTTCCATACAGTAGTGTCACCTAGTGCAAGCCTTAGTAATCAATGAATGCAAGGGAGTTTGTGCATAAAATCCCTATCTCATACCTATTTATCCAATATCCTGACTGGTTTTTAGTTTCAGATCTATTTAACTATTCAAGCAAATGAGTTTGGATTGGAAACATTAGTGTTTTCATTTTAGACTCATAGTCTTATAGATAACTAAATAGATAAAAGGTGGTGCATTGGGTCCTAAGATCTAGGTGCAGTGCTCTCAGATTCAAGGCTCTTCACTAATGAAAACCACAAGCCAAAAACTAATCCAGAGATATTGGATGAGTAAACACTAAGACTTGCACTAGTTGGCACTACTGTGTCAATAATTTGCTATTGTTTTAATAGCTTGTGAAAGCAGAAGAAATGGTGATCATGTGATGTTTTAGTGATATTATACTTAATAATAACAATAATTTCTATTTATTTATATCTTTCAAATAAACATATATACATGTAGCTTCATGTTGGTGTTACAATTTTATATAATAGAAATTCACTTAATAATGAGACCTTCATCATTTGGATGATAATGATTAAAGTTCACTTCAGGTTATTTTTTTATGTGATTGAACTTTAATCAAAGTTGCTATTAAAATTCAATGGATTCTCTGTTGACATAGATATGATCCTAAAACACAAAGGTTTAATAAAAATTATGTTTAGGTTATTAATTTCAAGATTTTAATATTTGGATAATAGAAGAACTATGACCAATCCTAACATATGATGATAATTTATTTCATTTCACAAAAGAAAGTTTTTATCTAACAAACTAATCCATAGATGACTCTAGTTTACATGTAAACCTTCTGTGTACTTTTGAGACATATGCTCAAATAAAATTATATAATTAAATTATTAAAAAATTAAATAATATTTATTAATAATTTTAACTAACTAAATGTTGAAACAGTAACTGCAGCACACAGAAAAAAACTTACACACTGGCAAAAAATAAAAAAAGATACAGAAAAATCAACTTATGTACTTCTGTAAATGCTAATTATGAGCAGCTTAGAACATGAAATTTCATATATTTTTACTGAAGATTTATTTTGTAGTTGATTAGCATTAAAAAATTTATCTTTATAAATTATTTTTAATGCTATTATTAGGAAATAATTCTAAAAATTGATAGCATAGATAAGAATAATAAAACATATATATTTATTTCATATACAAAGTAATGTGTCAAATAACATTTCATACATTTTACAGAAAAATCTGTGAAAATTTCAAACTTTTTTAAAAATATAAAAAAAAAAATATTTCAAACTTTTACTTACTACATGATTAGAAAAAAATGACATTATTTATTCATTTAAAGATAAAATTTAATTATTTATTCATTTATAAATAGAGAAATTATTAAATTAACACATTGTTTGGTTCCCATTCCCACCTCCTCCCAAGTTAAAAATTTTTACCAATAGGAAATTTTAAATTATTTTGTTTTCATTTATATATATTTTTTTTACCTTTTCATTGATTAGTTTTTCATTCTTTATAAATAACATACTGCAGAGATTAGTGAGTTATGTCATAGCTTGACTTGAAATTTAGCTATAATCATATATTTAACCACTAAACATCACATGATCACCTCTTATACTAGCACATAATTGTTGTAAACAAAGGCAAAACTCTCCATACAGTAGTGCCACCCTATGCCAACCAAAGTAATCAATGGATGCCAGAAGGCTTGTGCATAAAATCCCTATCTAGTGCCTACTCATCCAATATCTCCAGACTAGTTTCTGGCTTGTGGCCATCATCAGTGAGGAGCCTTGAATCTGAGAGCACTGCACCTAGATCTTAGGTTGCCTTAGATCCTAAGATGTAGGTGCAGTGCTCTCAGATTCAAGGCTCCTCACTGATGATGGCCACAAGCCAGAAACTAGTCTGGGGATATTGGATGAGTAGGCACTAGATAGGGATTTTATGCACAAGCCTTCTGGTATCCATTGATTACTCTGTTTGGCACAAGGTGGCACTACTGTATGGAGAGTTTTGCCTTTGTTTATAATCATATATAATTATAGGGGATTTGAACCCAGACTTTCAAGCTCCTTTCAGCTATCTATTCCATCTTATACAACTAATAAACATGATCATACATTGATGAAGATAAATGATCACCAATATGTATTTTGTGCTGAACCAGAACTCATCAGTTGGTCCAGATCATTATCTCCCATATATATACAATCAGTGTTCAGTTTATATTAAGACAGCAAATATTCAAACTTTAATGGATAGGATTCAATCTCTACTCTACAAATTTTCAGCCATACCATTGAAAATCTGATGATGATACCAATATTATTGTTATGCCCATGTTGAGTGTTAGTTACTCTGTCTCCTTATGTATATAACCTTGTCCATTTAAATATACAAAAGAGGAATGGACAAGATTCAGGCTGAATCTGTGATATCTGAATACAAGTATAATGTTTATACACCTGGGTCTCATTTTATGTGGATTATTTTAATGTGATTTTTAAGTTATGCGATTCATGTTTCTTCTTAATATCTTTCATATTTCACTATATTTATTAGATATCAAGAAATTTAAATTATTAATAACTTATTTTGACTTGAAATACTTTTTTTTCTCAAAAATATAATGTTATATTAGCAGGTAACATGAATATGGCCTGAAGCTGTATTTAGAATCTTAGCTTCTATGTAAATAACTTACTTATACTAATGAGCAAATAATAATAATAGATTTATAATACATATAAAAATATCACAATAAATATTCAAAAATTTTAAACTTTTAAAATGTAGTTTGTTAGATATAACAGAAATAAATAATCTTTTTAAATTTTTAAAATAAATAACAAAGATTTTATGATTTTGTAAACTGAAAATAATCTTTCTAATGATAATCTTTTTGTTTTAATTGTGATCTCATTTTTTAAATATAGAAACAAAATGTGAACATTTAAAATTTATTTCAGTAGTAAACAAAAAAAAATAATTTATTATTTTCTGATAAGTAAAAATGAGTTAATCATAAATTTTAGATTGATATATGAGACAGACAAATGTCAGAAAATGCTGAAATCTAAGTTTCCTGCAATGAACAACCTCTTAAATTCCAATGAGAGTTAAATAGTTATATGTCTGGATATCATGAGCTTTAGAAACAATTAGTAAAATCATCATCTCAAAGTTTAATCACTGATTACATTGTCAACAGAAAACCATTAACACAGCACAAGACTGAAAGTGGTTCTAGTTGTACTTGATCTTGTGACAAATCTGATTTCTTACCAGTTCACAAATGAATGCATATTGTCAAATAGCAGTAATGATTCAAATATGTATGAAAAAAATGTAAAATTAAATACTGTAGTTAATAAAAAAAAGTTTGTCCTGTATTAATTTTTTTCAAATATTTGAAATATTTTATTAGTCATACTTTATTTCCTTATTTTTTTAATGTAAATTTTAAAGTAATTTTTCCTTATTGCTTTGCTTTTATGCAATTTCTGAGAATTATAGAACCTATCTCCCATTTTTTAAGGTAAGTCTATTTTTGTGTGATTTTTTAAATGCGGGTTTTCCGTGGAACCTATTTACCACATAAAACAAGACCCAGATGTACTTGGAGTTTAGATGTAATTATAGAAGATTTAAACACAGACTTTCAAGCCCCCTTCAGTTATCCAATCCATCTCATCAACAAGGAATTTGGATGTTACATCATCAGATATTTAATGATATGAATGGCTGAGAAATTGAAGAGTAGAGTAGATTGAAGCCTGTCCAATTAAAGTTTGAAAATTCACTATCTTAATATAAACTGAGCACTAATTATATATATGCATAGGAGGTGATCTGGACAACTAATGAATGCTGATTCAGCACAAAATATGGATATTGGAGATCATTTATTTATTTCACATGTGGGTGGCAATATGTATTAAGTGTAAGAGATGGATTAGATGGCTAAAGGGAGATTGAAGTCTGTATTCAAATCCCCTATAATTATATCTAAACACCAAATATATAAATTATACTTGTATTCACATACTGTAATCATATATATGAATAATTTTTTTAATTATCTGAAAAAATGTCTTAAAGTCATTATTATGGCAAGAATTTGTTTTTAGTATGGGGTTTGGAAAGTGATTGTATGTTTAAAAACAATTATTGTTTAGATAAAGTAAAATGAATAATTTAGATAGGTTTCTGAGCAGAATTTAATAAAATATCTATATCAATGTGATTAAGACAATACAATTCTGATTTATTATTTTATTCCATTAAAAAAAATTTTTTTTAAATCTAAAAAATTATAATTGCCAAAACACACAAAAATAAAAAATTGCACAATTATAATAAATAATTAGTCACATTTAAGTATCAAACTTAAATATTTAAATAACTCCCAACAGCTAAACTTAGTCAAGATAAATTTAATTCTTTTAATTTGTTCTTAGGTTAATGAATTCTTATCTTCATTTAATATGTGCTGTAGTATTTTAATTTATTTGCTTTATCCTTTTATTTGCTTTTTTGTACAATGAAATCTTATTGCTTTGTTCTTATTTTATCATACTGAATCCTTTGTCTAATATTTTTGGTCATGTAATCAGTATTATAGTGATCATAAAATTAGTAGTGTACAAATAACATAATTTCAATGAGATGCTTAGAAGATCTTTGGAAGCTGAAATATTAGATCTTTGTAAAAGGAAATTTAAATGTAATTTCAATGACATATGTTTACAAATTAAGATTCTTATACATATGCTAGGGTAAGTTGAAATTCTCAATATATTATTTTGTATTTTACTGTATTTTATTATAATGCTTCCCCTGTATATCTTTGTATTAGAGCATATATTATGGAAAAACAGAGAATACCTTGATATCTATCTTTATAGTTCTATATTAGTTTTAACTTATACTTTGTGCAGCAGCATAGTTATCTCTTTTACAGGTTACAAAATGAATGTCTACCAGGTGCACTATTTATCCCTTTCTTTTGTAGGTTACAGAATAGCACCCAACATTGGCAGTGGTTTTACCTATTTTTCATATCAAATCATGGTTTTGACATAATATATTTTTTGTGTAGTTTTTTAAAATCTAAAACAACATGCAATACTTTTGAGTATCTATCTTTTTCTTTGAACTAAGTGATAACGTGAAAACATTATTTCCAAGAAAAATGTTTACTTTTAATCTATTGCAAATCCTTCCATATATATTCATGTGAAGCAATTTATTCATTTCCTCATTATAATTTCTATTATAACTTTTTTTAAAATATATTAAGCTTTTTAGTTTTTCATTAAACTAGTAGAAACACTATTAAAGATAATATTACTTCATAAAAAGATAATTATGAACATTTTTAATTCAATGTAGGGTTGTACTTACATGTCACTTTTCTTCATACTCTTATGTTTATTCCTATTACAATGAAGTACTTATTTTATTAAACTAAAAAATGAGGGAAGAAAGAAAAAACTTTTTATTTTGCCAAGAATCATGAGGTACTGTAAAAAGTAAATCTTTCAAAAAATAACTGAATCCATCACACATATTCATGTCATGATGATAGTAAAGAGATGTTTTAATTCTAAAAAGTTAACTACATGATCCTTTTATATTAACCATGATTTTTCAATAATATATAACTAACCAGCATCTGATCATTTTCAGTATTAAAGTATGTTAACATTGAACATAGTTGTAAAGCAAAGTTATGGTAGTTTGGTTGGATAATCTCAATTTTTTTCTCATTCTTCCTGTTTATATATCTCTTTGAATTGATTCAAATGACTATATTATTTATTTAATCAATTAATAAGGGATGTATTGCATGACAAAATAAAATGTTAGTCAACTTTCATAAAAAAATTTCTACAAATATATATTTTGAAATGGTTTAATATATATTATTTGTTTATATATTAGAGGATATAATCAACCAATCTCGGATTGTAATAAGATGAAAATAATTTAACCACATTTTTTTTTAATAAACTGTTGTTCTTCATCATTGTAAAATTATGGTACGAGATTTTAATATTAAGCCTATTAGTTTCCTGAACACAGAATGGTCATCAATGCAAAATTTAAATCTTTTCAGGAATAATAAGAAAAAATATAGATTAACAAGAAAATTTTAGCATTTATGAAAAGATAAACTCTTAGTCAATAAACTAGATATGGTTTTTAGAAAGGCAGTAAGTAGTTAAATGGCTTTATTGCTCAAGTGTTCATAAGATTTTCGAGAAATGATAGTGGGCCACACTTCATAACTCTTGCACCAGGGTGTCACCCTCCCACTGCACCAAATGGTGCAGTCCAATACAACTGGTTGAACCAAAAGATTTTCTAATGCTGCAAATAAGTCATCTATAATGGGGCATTATCTTCATTGAGCACTCTTGATAAGATTTTAAGGGATAAAGCCCATTATGGAATCTTTCTCTATGCAAAGAGTAAATATGACTTAAATTTTACAATCATATTTTATTTATAATAATCAAAACACATTAAATGAATGATTAAAATAAAATTTTATTACTTTTTCAATTTTTTTTTCTAAGTTGAAAAAAGTTTTTCATATTCACCGAAAGCTTTTAATGTTTTTGTCACTTGTAATTGCATCTTTCAACTTACCCATTACTGTTTTGCCCATACCCACAATTCAAGAGCTTCACCTCTCTTAATTCAATTTCTATGCTATATGAAACCATAATCCTAATATATATATATAATAAATACTTTTCTCAATTTCTTCTTTAATTGGCCACAAAATTCTCTTTAAAATTTAGTTTAGTTTAATTTAATGTGTGCAGTAATCCACTCTATATCACTCTATAATCATGTCTGAAAAATGTGATGCTAGTTTCTGGCAATTTGTTCTTGACAGTAAAAATGACCATCTAAAAGCCATTTTTATTTTTACTACACTATTCAAGCTAATGACTTGTAAGTTGTTCAAACCTTAACTTTATCTTCTTATATAGACTTGACATTAGACCTATCATAAACTTAATTAAATGCTAACAAAATATCTTTCCCTTTTGAAAAAAGTATAATAAACACCAAAACAATTTTACATTTCTCTTAATTTACATTTAATATCTTCATTATGAAAAGCAACTCATTCTATACAACTCTACATTAGAAAATAATTAATGTGTCTAGTAATACAGATAAATATAGAATAATGGTAAAGAATAGATTATTGTCAAAATTCTTTATAAGTAGTAATAACTCTGTGGGTGCTTATATGACCTTCATCAAAAAGTGCAAATTTATTTTTTATATCAAAAGTGGAGTCAATAAATCTTGGATTGTGATTTAACTTTACATATAAATGATAACTTAAAATAAAAGAATTGTAGAAAAATGTGAGCTTTGGCTTTGTTCCACTGTTTATAGTCAGATTCTGTTGAAAAACAGACAAATGTAACTTTAAAGAAATTCTTCCAATTAATGCTGATATAATGTCAAGATTATCAGCAATTTTTGTTTTGCACCAGCTTAATAAAATATTTATTGTAGAAACTCATGATTTAGTAGAAAATAATGGCCCAGATATTATAAGATAGTTATTAAAATAGAAATCTTGCAGAAAGATAAAAGTTCATATGTTGAGGTTGATATGTTACTTAATTACTAACACCATACAATAGTAATTATAACTTGTCTAATCTTTGTCATTCATGATCAAAGTTAATCTATTATTTTAATTAGTTAATGCAGAAATATCTATTAAATAAAATATGCTTTCACTATTATAATAGACACATGTGATTTTTATAACATGTCAAGTATTAAATATCTCTGCATGAATTATATTACTAAAAAAAATATTTTTAATGAGAAATAAAAAACAAAAAATATATACCAATCCTTATTTGATTTTAATAAGAGAAATTATTTTTTTGTAATATATACTTGAGACAAGATATAAATAAGTAAATAATTTTATGAGAGGATTGCAACATAGATGTTAGAATAGCTGCAGCCATTCAACTGAACTGAGTTTCCAAGCAAGTTTAGAATTTTTACATACATATATATATATATATATAGAGAGAAGTATTTACAGACATTTAAAAAATAAAGTGTGATCTGAGTTCACATAAAAAAATTTTAAGCAAAATTATTACAGGAAGATGAAAAGAATCTAATCAAAGGCACATTTTTTTATATGTTGGATCATATGTTTCAGATGTCATGAAAGTATATAAGATATACTGGAAAAGATATTAGAAATACCTTAGAAAGTTTGTTATTATTTCTAAACCCACGATTGATAGAATGTCACAAAGCATCATTTGAACATAATTGCAAGATTCTCTTTTATGTTCTATTAATATCAATTGATAAAACTTGAAGAAATTTATAACATCTTTACTTTCATTGTTTTAAAGCAGATAAAACATAATTATAGCATTTCTAAAAAATGTAGTAACTAAAGTTCAAAGGATAGTTGGGATGATATCTAACAAGGAACCAAGAAATAGTAACCCATTTCATTATAATGATTCTTCTATAAGTTTCTGAAAAAATCATACAAGAATTTGCCAATAATTGAGAGTTATCTAATCTATAGAGCAGACTAGGTTTAGGTCAGAAAGAAACTGTTGTGAATAAGCTTTATATTTAACAACACAGTGAATAAGATTTTCAAAATAAATTAAAAACCTATTACCTTTTTTGATGCAACCCAGCTTATGATTTTGTCCGTAGAAATGATTTGAAAGTTTTTAAATCCTTAAATGATGAAAAACAATTTATTTGAAAAAAATGTTCATTAATAAAAAAAAACTTCCTGTGACACAAAATAATAATTTCTTACTACAAAATTGTAAAGAATGATTTACTTCAAGAATATCAATGATCTTTTAGAAACAGAATGCAGAATATTTATCTCTGCAGATGACATTTCAAAAAAGATCCTTTCTTATTGGAAATATATTTTAAAGAGTGGAATTTTATTCTTATTCCAATGAAAACAGGAAGTATAATTTTTGATATAACAACATGGAATCATTTTGTAATCTGAATATAATCTTTTGCAATAAATGAATGAAATATAATCTTACACCATGTCATTTAGAATTAGAGGCAATCTTGAAACATAAAGTAACTTATTTTCCTCTTTTATGTAAGATTACTTTAAATTCATTTCCAGAAATAATCTTCTTGAAAATCAGCTGGCAGTATATGAAGTTGAGATTCAAAAAATAACTTTCAAGGCATTAATATACTATACCTCTACTTGGAGAAAAAGTAAACTTCTGTATACTCAACTTCTTGTAGTTTGGTTTTCACCCAGCACTGCAGGTCAGTTGGTCATGATTGCCAACCTAAAGACCCAGTGGTTGTTTGCAGAGGGTGGCACAATCTCAAGAAAAAGAGAAAAGAGGCTTACTTTATTGCTGGGGATAACTCGATAAACAGAAAAGACTTTTGTTATAAGATCTACAGAAAATAGAATATGTAACTATCTCATTTGCATTGCTCTTAATCAATTTATTTATTCACAAGATGGCTATGAATATGATGACCCTGGCCATAAAAGCACTTGGCCACACACTTACATACATATATTTAATTTGTATCAATCTGTATTAATATTTCTTTGTCTTCAGCTTTGTGTTTGTATGTTTTAGTGCATTTTAAACTTTGAAATAATTAGCCACAAAGTCTAAACTCTTTGCCCATTTCAATAAGAAATAGCATACTCAAGTCTACTTTTGTGCATGCCTTTCTGTTCTTTCACATATTTCTTTACCACATATAAGAAAAATTAACAGAAAATACATAAAAACCTATTAGGCAGATTGATTTGCCAATAAATCAAGATAGGGTTTTACGACACAAAATATTTCTCAAATGAATATTCTTGTTTTAGGTGTTCAACTAAGAATCTGTAAGTGAAGAATTATGAGGGGGGGGGATCAAATTCTTATGAGGCTCCACACAAATTTTATGTTTTTAATTACGATAATAAATCCAATTCAATTTGATCTTTCTAGTTGTAATTAGAATATCAATAACAGATTCAAGACAACTCATAATAGTTGCATTCATCTACTTCATGAATAGAATTTAACAGTCACTGATTTATGCAGATGTTGATTAATGTCTGTTGAATCTATTCTGTAGTGACAGATTTTAAGGACTTAATAAAGTCACTAATGAATCTAGTTCCTGGTTTCTCTTTTATGACATTTTTGTTAATAGTTGTTTGTCCATATAGTAAATAAATACTATCAGATACTTTTGATTTTGTTCTTCTTAAGGCAAACTGTTTTAAGTATTTTTTTTACTTTAAAGCATTGCAAAAACTAAATACTCAAATTCTCAACAAAAAATAAGATTCAGGAATGATATTATATTTAACAAAGATTTTTATAAACAAAATTATATTGCAAAACTGAATATGACAATTATTTTTCATGATTAGCAGGAATTACAGTACAATGAAAGTAATATGACATATAAAAAAAAACTCCTTTGTGGATTAAATTTGAAAGGTTAGTAAAAAGTTAAATTTTTACATAATCCAACTATTTTCTTATAATGGCAAACAATTTAGTTTTATGTTATTTACACTCTATTTCTTATATTTCTCAATATATATATACACACTTGTACTAACAACAGGGTCTTAAGATAGCAGATTATGGAATAACTTTCAGTTATGCTGATTAACTGTCAAAAATCAACAAATAATGGCTGAAAAAGAGTATTTCCTATTATTTTATAGGATAAGATGTTTTATTTATCAAAGGCTAGGTGTTGCTTTTAATAAAGGCAGTATTTGTCTTCTTCTTTTCCTTATTGTTCTCTGTCAAAAATTCATATAGGGCTTGGACATTATGTGTCATCATTCAAGTGGGCATCTCCAAATGTTAACTGTGACTGTGGGTTGATTTTGTAAACCAGATCTACACTCTTTAACTATATGCATACCAATCTTCATTCTAACTTCTTGTTCTTTTTGACACAAAGTTCTCAAGAATAAGAAAACAACAACAGGAACAGGTTTTATAGATTGAAATCCATAGTTGTGCTCTTTGTTCAATGCAGCATAATAATTAATGGATCAGTGGATTTGGGACACAGATTCAGCTCAGCTATGGTTGATGTTTAAGCAATTATATTTAGGAATCTGTATACTTACCATGAAAATGGACAGGATCCAAAAAAGGAAGCCTAAAAATGGCCTGTTTCATGCAGTCTGTCTATATGGTGATGTTTGGCAGATTACTCATTAAAGTGATAAAAATAATTGTGATACTTGTAGTAGGAATAAAACAGAAAACAATGTTAATATTAAAAATGTCATGAATCTAATATTTTTTTAAAAATACAGACATGGAATGTGTAAAGTTTACTTCATACATACTCTTAAACATTTGAATAAAAATGCTTTTGTAGTTAAGAAACTGTAGAGATTCAAGATTGATATAGACACTTTAGTGAAACTCATCTTTTAGAGGAAGGCAGTTTACATTAAAGGATAGAGATTTTTTTTTAAAGTGAAAAAAGACTGCATTGTTTTGAATTTGTGTATTTTCCACCTCAAAGTATTCATGAAAGACTAATGGCATATAGTACCAAACTCAATTGATTAGCACAACAAAGTAATTAAGAAATTCTGACAACTTTGGGTTTAAAAATATATATTTACAGGAATGCTAGGCTAAAATTGAATTTTCACATGTGCTTCTTACTGTCTTGGTTACATTGAACTGTTCCTTCTAGATGAGTAATTTAGGGAGATTTTTCACAGACTTAGACATCATATCTCACTATTTCTTAATATATAAAAAACATTTTTCATTATAAACCACTGAATGAAATGTTCATATTTCCACAAATAGTCAAACATATATAAACATATTGTCAGCAAATTAATTAAAATGGTAATTAAACAATAAAGAATATTCATGTCAGAAATTTTTGGCACCCAAACCTCCAAAATGCCAGTTGTGTGTGTGTGTGTGATGTCAATAATTTATATAAAATTATTGAAGCCTTAGCCCAATTGAATTCATTGTCTGCTGAAAAAACAAGCCTGAAACAGAGGAATGAAATTATGCTTAAAATGGATAACTTAGATCAAATGAAAATTTAATGGATTTTTTTCTCTTTATCTTATGCTGATACATCTTTTTGAAAAATATTGTCACATAAAATTATTTATCTTTTTTAATTCATCAAAATGTTCTTTCTGCATTTCATCTAAAGTCATATTTCATTTTGATAATTTGAAACACTTCACTTTTACACTATGGTTTTGTTTCTTCTTTCTGCTTCTTTTGCAGATGAATCACTAAGGTTCATAATTTTTTATCTCTTGGAAATTTTTTATTGGCTTCAAATATGATGTTTTATTTATATCTCTTTGAGTTTTCGTGTTATTTGAATATTTTTTTAAAAATTTCTTCATCAATTTCACTTCATAAGGCTTTCCAATACGCATTTACAGTTGTTAGTTTGAATTCACCCATTATTGCATTTGCAAATATTATTGTATATGCAATAGTGAATGATGTCTAGAGTTCTATTAATTGAGCATTAAGGTTGGAATCAACAACTGCTCAAACCTGATCAAACACCAAGCAGGTGTATAAAGTCTTGCCGAATAATCCCTTGAGGTATTTGGAGATAAAAATATAACCTCAACATTTTTATTTTCATAGCAAATATATTCAAGAAGGTACTGTTTAGGTTTAGTAGACTTTAATTTCAATCTTTTCAGTCCTATTGAACTATCACAAAAAAGAATGGCAGTGATTAAGAGATTTTAAATATGTTGCTAGAATAGAAATAGCTAATTTTTATACAGCATCTTCAATGCAAGGATATTCTTAGATTTTATAAATGTCTCCTGGCTTAATTATATGATTTTCAGCATAACTTCATAGAATTAGGTTTAATTTGTTCTTCCATGAATTAAAAGTTTTTCCTGCTTCACTTATTATGAATACAGTGTACATTTCAATTCAGCATTCTCCTCTAAAATTACCCAATTTCTTCACAAACTCTTACTTTGAAAGGTTTTTTTTTTTTTTCATCAATCAATTTTTTCCCAATTCTTCTGGAAATATGTCACCAGCCTTGCCATCAAAAGATAAAATTTTCCAATAGTATACACCAATTATTAAATTTTCATGACTATTTTGAAACAAATGGACTTTTCTAACATAACATATTTTATGGACGTTGTTCTATATCTTCTGCTGATTTCAATCTCCATAAATTAACTGCAGATACTTTAGAAATTTAAAGACTGCAAAACATTACAACACTTCTCTTTTCACAATTTAATAAAGTTTATTTTTTCTTATTGAATATTAGCTTTAGTACACAGCTTTTTTTTTTTAAAATAAAAACAATTATTTTCATTTTAACTATAGATTAAGCACTTATTACTTCTTTTAGCTTACCAGAATTGCTATTATTATTTACTTTACACATTTATGCAAAATGAATTTTTTAAATTCTTTTTCACAACAGAGAAGTAATAAGTGTGATATTTTTGTCAAAACTATAAAAATCTGACTGAGGGGTGTCTTAGAAAGTGTGCAATTCCAGAAAAATATTTATTGCATTACAAACAAGTACAGTATATGTCAAATCTAAATTACTTTATTTACTATTTTTTCATATATTAACACCACTCAGTGCTAGCTAGAGTAATCAATGGATGCAAAAAAGTATGTGCATAAAATTCTTATCTAGTGCCTACTCATCCAATATCCCCAGACTCGTTTCTGTGAAATTCAGCAGTGAGAAGCCTTGGATATGAGAGCACTGCACCTAGATCTTAGGATCTGATGCAAACCTCCAGCAGCCACCTTTTATGTTTTAATTAACTATAAAGCTTAGAATATAGTCCTACACATCTGAACCCAATTCAGTATCTATATATTTTGGTGATCATGTGATGATGTTTACCATTTTTACAAATCGCAGGAATTTGAGGCTGTAAGTTTTGAACAGACATATAAAAGTTATACTATATAATAAATTCATAAAATTTCATTTATTGTGATTCAAAGTTAAATCATTAATGCTAAATATTAAATTATCTTATTATTTTATTTAGATTCAAGTGAATTTTCAATAACAGATAATCTTATTTAGCAAATTTAATTCATATGAAATTATTTTAGAGATTAATGACATATTCTATAAATAAATTTTCCGTGCTATTTAAACTATACTTTTGCCATTTAAACTATACTTTTGCCATTTAACTCTAAGTTTTGAACAGACATATAAAAGTTATACTATATAATAAATTCATAAAATTTCATTTATTGTGATTCAAAGTTAAATCATTAATGCTAAATATTAAATTATCTTATTATTTTATTTAGATTCAAGTGAATTTTCAATAACAGATAATCTTATTTAGCAAATTTAATTCATATGAAATTATTTTAGAGATTAATGACATATTCTATAAATAAATTTTCCGTGCTATTTAAACTATACTTTTGCCATTTAACTCTAATATCTATAAACTCTTTTCCCATATGACCGATTATATGCAAATAAAACATATGAATGTGCATTTTCACATTTAACATCTATTCTGAGTGAATAAATTCAGGAATAATGTTAACAAAACTATATATATATAAGCACGCACATATATTGCCTTTTCTAAATAAAAAAATTCTCATTAAAATGTTGTATTCAAAATTATATTTATAATATTTTTTTTTTTTCTAATTGACAATTGCTTCTTTATTTATAAAAAGAGTTCATCAAATGGAAAAAAAAAGGTTATGAAGTGGAAATAAGCAACGCACTCCACAATCTAACCTCATTACTGCAAATTCTCTTTCTATATATTGATAAATGTCAGACTAGAGTTGGCAGATTGTGCTATTAAAACATAATAAGCTGCTATCTAATGACTGACAGATGGTTTACGATCTTCAATTTTATGAAAAACAAATAAGCAAATTTAGAATTGGAAAATAATTTATATTTTTTATAAACGAGCGCTTTACATTAATATTTCATTTTCCTAATTTAAAAAAAATGCTTGAAATAAATTTGATATAAAATTATTTTAATTAATGAAAAGATAAGGTAAAATTTTTAACTGAATGGCAATTATTTCCGGTTCTTAATAACATCTTAAGAGAAAGAGATAAGTTGAAAAAAGAGTATTTATCAACAGTCGTAATATTTTTCTTGATCTTTGTACACTAGCAACCTTGTCCATTAAATTAAAATCAAAGAACATGAGAAACATGAGAGTGTTTATAATAAAATTAAATTATTATATGAAAAATATTACTTAACGTTATTCTTTCAACAAAAGCCTCTAGAAACGAAATATTCAAGCTAATTTTAATATGGATTTAAAATGCACCCCCCCCCCCCCAACAGAATGAAAGAACATTTTATTATCACTGATTAGTTAACTAATTGAGCCAATATATATATATTAATGGTTTAATTAAAAATAAATTATAAATTGTCCCTTGAAAATCATGAGGATAAAAATTAAGAGTTACTTTTTAAAAAACAACAACATATATAGTTATAATTTGGTGTTAAAAACAATCAGAAAAAAATATTAACATCATTATTGTCAATCATTATCAATCCACTGCAGGATGAAGGTCTCTCCAAGTTCAATCCATCTTCTCTGATCTTTAGCTTCTCTTCTCCACATCACCCCATGCTCACATTCTTATTTCATCCATCCATCTCACATGAGGTCTCTTTTTGGGTCTTCAGTGTCTTGGAATCCAGTTTAAGATTACAATTGTCCATCTATTATCATCTCATCTAACAATATGCCCAGCCCACCTTTACTTCAGTCTTTTAATTTTTTCAATGAAATCAGTAACACCTGTTTATTCTCTTACCCATATACTGCATTTTCAATCTCCTTGTTATTCTTAACATGCATCTCTTCATACTTCTTTGAGTGGTCTGAAGTCTCTGTATTGCTGTTTTATTAAGTGTCCAAGTCTCAGATCAATACGTAAGAACTGGCAAAATGCATTTATTAAAAACCATTCTTTTCAAACACATAGGCATATTTCCTTTTGGTATCAAGTTATTTCTACCAAAAGCACTCCAACCACGTTTAATTCTATGATCAATTTCATCCATTATGTTTTCCCGTAGTAATAATCTGACCAAGATATTTGTAGTTGTTAACTTCTTCCAAATCATCATAATCAATTTTTATTTTCATCTTTTCATCTTTTGATAAAATCCATTGAAACTTTAGTCTTTTTAACAATTATTTTAGTCTTACTTTCTTTTATCTAATAACTCCTGCAACATTTCCTGAAACTCTAAAGCATTATTGGCAAAAACAACTATATCATCTGCAAAATGTAAATGACTTAAATAATCTCTATTTATATATGTTTTTTTTTTAAAAAGTAACTTATAACTTTTTTTTTCATGTTCAAGGAACAGTTTATAGTTTATTTTTTAAAAAATATAGTTCCAACTATATACTGACATAAAATAGCTTCTCACCAGTGAAGATGGGAAAATTTATTACGCATATTTTATTTTAACATTTTAAAATGTATATATCGGATCATATTGTTAAAAGACAAATATTCCATCTGCAGAAATATCAATTACCTTAATAGCATCATTCTGGCACATAAAGTTAATTGCTAGCAGACATTTTCTAAATCCACAGCTCCAATTACCAAATATAAACAAAATCTGGCAATACTTCTTGCTGACTATTAAGAAAAAATCTGTCTTTATGAAAAAGCTATCTTCTAGTTAGAACTAGATATTGCAATCAGTAGATGCCAGAAGGTTTGCGCATAGAATCCCTATCTAGTACCTACTCATCCAATAACCCCAGACTAGTTTCTAGCTTGTGGCCTTCATCAATGAGGAGCATTGGATCTGAGAGCTCTCAGATCCAAGGCTCCTCACCATGAATGCCACAAGTCAGAAATTAGTCTGTGGATATTGGATGAGTAGGTACTAGATAGGATTTTATGTGCAAACCTTCTGGCATCCATTGATTTCTCTGGCTTGCATTGAGTGGCATTACTGTATGGAGAGTTTTGTCTGTTTTAATAACAGTTATGAGCAAGCATAAGAAAAGGTGATCATGTGATGTTTAGTGGTCAGATACTGTACTCTAAATTTATTATTCAAAGTATGGTATAATTTTATTCTCATAACACTCAATAAAAAGCTCTTCCTATATGCAGCAGGATTGGGTATCATAAAAGTAGAATTATAGTGTCTGGTGAAATACAACATAATTCTCAATATTAAATAAGTTTGAATACTTCAGTCATTAGAATGTGATATTTTTATATTCAGAACATTATATTTGTTATATTTATTAAATTATATATTGTGATGATTGCACATACCATGGTCACACATATAAATATTAAACATTCAGAGAATATTAAATATTATGTTTGGCAGAAAAAAAAAGAAAAAAAAAGCGAGCTTGGAAAAAATTTACAGAACAAAGAAATATTTCACCTAATTAAAAAAAGAGAGGGAATTAGAATCAAAAGATTCTTATCATTTACCCTCCAAAGTTCGGGTTTTGGTGAAATTAAAATATAAAATTAGAGATATTGGAAATGTATGTTAAAAAATAAAGTGATAAAGAAATATAAATAAAATGCAAGTTAAAATCCGATTTTGAAAGAAAGTAAAGTTTAAAAAAAATAAAAAAAACCTTTAATAGCGCGCAAAACAGAGAAAGTTAGACATGATCAAAAGATAAGGATCTGGGTTTTAAAGTACACATTTGACGATAAACGAAATGCGTGTGTGGAGTGTATTTGAAGCAGGATATAGACAGCAATAATAAATGCTTGTCCAAACTTAAATAAAAAAAAAAAAAGAGAGAAAAACATGCATTAAAATCTGTGTAATTAAATTAAAAAATATTGAAATAAATAAATGTACATAGTGCTACTAGATTGGGTAAAACAAATTTACATATGGCTGAAGGCATAGTAAGAAAGAAGGTGTGAATGAAAGTGAAAACAAAGGATCAGAAGGACAAAGGCTGGTGGAATTTTTTAATTAAAAAAAAAGTTTTTCAGGGGAGATTAGAGCTAGAGACTTCGTGTTGAGAGGGTGGTAAAACACAGCTCCGATATAGTTAGAAAATATGACTTTTAACATCGGTGCTTCATCTAGAATGGCTGGCTAAGGCCACCGTGATCGCTGGTCGATCTGGACTTACCGTACTAATGGTTCTTGTCAATATGTAATAACCGCCATTGTAGCGCCTGCCGATGGATTCATTTAGTTGCCCTGTCCTTGATGCCTTGTCCATGATGCCTTAACACTGAGAAGCTATACACAACCAAATCTAACCTACAAGCGACCGTCCCTCCTAAAGAAGTGGAGAAATCCACGTGGTGGTCAGCAGGACGTCGGATAAATTCAGAGACTAAAACCTAGATAAAGATACATATTTTTTTTATATATTTCAAATGTGCACATCGTTGACTTAGACAATGGCCACTTGCTTTTTGTGAATGATAAAGACATTCTTGATTTTTTTCTTTTGATAAATACCCAGAGTGACGATTTATAAATGTACCAGCATTTATAAGAGTTTTTATGTGTTCTTTTCCTTGTAGCACTATAGATCATAATCTGTTTTATTTAATGTAAATGTGTTTTATAGATTTTTTTTTATGATTGATTTATTCTATTAAGTATATATTTTTTTTCTATTTAAATCTGTCTTGTCTCGTTCTTCGCCACGTTCAAAAAGGGATAGTCTAGTCTTATGGTGGGAAACTATTATTCATTTTTTTTTATCATTGAATTAACACGTGAAATTTGGTGGTGCAGTATTTGATTCCGTTAAATTTATAAATCATCCAAGCGCTGTAACTCTGTCAAATCTTACAGCAGTCGGGAGAAAGTTGATCGGGAAACATAACCTGGGGCTATATCCGTATAGCAAACAGGTTCGGTCAAATACGGAGATAGACTCATCTATTTCCGTATTTCTCTCTGCTTGCAATAACGGAAAGTGGACGATTTTTGAATTATAGAATTCCCCATTATGTACACATAAAAGGGAAGTGTAGCCTTCGATCGTCGTGTGCCCGTTACATATTTTGGGGGCCAGTCCGGGATCTGAAATTGCTGTGCAATTAGTGATCACATGTTAAATAATTTTATAAGATAACAAATATTTTCTAAAATAAAAATTGTTTTGATATATGTGTTTTCAAACATATAAAATTAGCATTGTAAGTTAAAGTGGTGAGAAGCGAAGACGAAGGGGATAAGTTTTATTTTATGATACTCTATATGAGCGTTTCACGTCAAATGTGTACAAAGAATAGAAAGAGGGGGAAAATTTTTTTTTGTTAGTATTACGAAAGTTTTGAAATGCATAGTGAGGGATAATCTGAGATAAGAATAATTAGACAAGTTGTAACGAACTAAGAACTGATCATATCAAATGATTACTGTAATGTAATATAAATCATTCCAAAAAAAAAAAAAAAGGAAAGAGAATAACACAAAGTTTCATGAAAGTTTACGATAAATAATACTAAAAAAAAAATATAGTAGCCACATAGCCCAGTAAAGTTAAAGAATAGATAAATGTGTGTGTGGTTTCATAGTCGTATAATAAAGTGTATTCAGCTATAATTATAGCGATCGAATATAGATTATCTGGATGTAATTAATTAATGAAAACATAAAATAGTTAAGTTAGAAATAGAGAAACAGTTTCAGTAATGTTGTAATTATAAAGGTTAAATGATTAACATAGTCAAAGCTAAGTTAAATGAAGAAAATATATATGTGTGAATTACTAATAATGCGTCCTATTTTAGCGGAAAATAAAATATTTTAATGATAAAAGGGATTCGCGTGTATAAGTTAAATTGAAGAAACTATAAGTATTATCGCGTATTGTAGTTAAGTGAAAAAAAAAATATATGTGTGTATGATCTTGTTTAAAACAGCAGTAACCTTAAGTGGCCGAATTTTATAAACATAGGAGTAGAAAAATATATATATCGGAAGGGTACGGTTGGAGATACAGTCAAATAAAATGAATTTATAATGTATATCGTTAACAGATGAACAAGTATAATATTTAAGTAAGTTAAATTTAAAGAATATATAAGTGCATCATTTGATTGAAGTATAGGGGTCAGAGGTAGATGAGTAGGGAAAATAGAGGACAATCATCAAGGTGGACAGGCAGTCGGGCGAATCTAAGGCAGGCGAACAAGAGGATGAACCAAAGTGCGGATGTTTGGGTTGGCTAGCGATCTGAATGCTAATCGATAAATAATACAGATACTAAAGTTAAGTGAAAACATAAAGTCAGTCGAAAGAAGTTGGGTATAAGTCGAGTCAGAAGAGGTCAATAGTAGTAATAATCATTCCAGATATAAGGAAGGGTTAAATAAAAATCATATTCATACATACAAGGGCTCAAGCCAAAATGGAACTTCAAGAAAAGCAAGTAAAAGAAGGGAATGAAGAGGAGATGAAAGAAAAGATACAATAGCTTATAGTAATATCATGGGTATGTTAAAGCAAATGAGGGCAGAGCAAGAGCAGTTCATGAAAGAATTCGTGGACAGACAAGAGAGAAGGATAGAAGAATGGATGATAAAGGTAGAGATAGACCACCAGAAAAGATGGGCTGAAATCAGGGAAGAAATAAGAAATGAGGTCATCCAGCAATCAAAGGCTAATGACACATGGAATGGATTTCACCAAGAGATTAAGATGGATGAACAAAGGAGTATGGGACCATGTGCATATGAGGAATCAGAAATAGTTGAGGATAGAGGTAGAGAATCAGCAGAATTTGATTGGGAAAAGGACATAGGGCGACCAGAAACGGAAATAAGACATTTAGATGAAGAGGTGGAAGTAGTTAGAGTGGAGGATCATAGAATGATGATGATGAGCATACAGAAGAATTTAAGTCAGGTGGAAAAGGTAGTAGCAGGGTTAAATACAAAAGTTGAAGAGAGTATAAAGAGGTCAGCCAATAGCAGCACCAATGCCAACATAGAGGGCATGGGACCAAGAACCAGTGGAGAATGTAGAATGCTGGGATCTTGAAATTGCATGGATTATCCGGTGGGCTTCCACCAATTTCTGAAGATCCAAGTCTTCGCTGGAAACCCTGGAGAAAGCCCGATGGAGCATTTGAACAGCCTGGAACGGTACTTCAAATTCGGTAGAATTAGTGAGGAGGCCAAGATAGCAGTCGCCTGCAGCCATTTGCAGGGCAAATCTCAAGACTGGTAGAACTCACTGTTCCAGAAACCCATCACATTTGCAGGATATCATAACGCATTGAAGACCAGTTATTGGAGTGAGAAACTCCAAGAAGATGTGTTGCATCGGATAAAACAGGATAAATGGAGATCGGAGGAATCATTTATAACATTCTTTCGTCGTCAAGTGGCTAAGTTACGAATGATGACCGCAAATCCATTATCTGAGATGCAGATACTCCGGATAATTAGGCCCGCGTTTCCAAAGGATATAGAACAAACTCTAATCAGTACAGAGAGGAAGACGGTGGACCGGGTGGCCATATTGCTGAGTGCATTGGACACCACCAGGGACAACCAAAAGGAAGAGGGATGGCAATCTGGACCACCTTTAAAAGAATCGCTGATAGTAAAGAATGGATGGGATCCTGGGGAAGGACGATGGCAAGAAAACTGGGGATATTCTACGGGATGGAACCCGAGGAGGCAGGAAACTGGACGACAGAGATGGGAGATGGAAATGTAAGCGTCCATATGACAGGACAGAGGGCCATGAGCCTAGGGAGCAAACCCCGCATCCCAGAGGCAGAGGTGATGTCAATAGAGGAAGACAACCACCAGATAAGACTTAAGGGCAGTCACAGATAAAGGAAGGATGTACTGATAACAAGATTGGAAATGGACCATGAGTCATGGAGAATGGAGTGTAATATTGATCCTGATAGCATAAAGAAATGATGAGCCGATAAGTGAGAAAAGGGATGAAGGGCATTATGATAAAATAAGAAAGCATAAGATAAACAGTAGGGTGAGGTCATAGATAGAGGCTGAAGGCATGGAGGTTTAGATATTGGTAGATGTGCTGAACAGTATTTGGTGATGCCTTCTTCGTTATTCATTCATGTATGTTCTGCAGTGCACCAAATCTTATCATACAGAGAACTCAGGGACAGAGATCCCATTCTCATAATGACTCACTGGATTAAGATTTCCAATTAGATATTGGACAGATATCGTGAGTCAATGGTTTAGAGACCAATCTATGGTGGAGGGAACCCCTTGTATAAATTAAGAGCTATCAGAAATATACTGGGCTCATAGATGAGCTGGACAAAAAGATGCCAGCCTCCCAACCTACCCTGGTAATAGTGACCAGAATTGGCACTTAGGGGTTTATCATTTGCAGAATATGATGTATGAACAGGTTTAATCGGGTCACAGAGATATCCTGTGGATCCGAACCTGTATATACGAGTATGAGGCAGGAATAAAATGCATGTAATGCTATGACAAGATTAAATTGGTTCGGCAATGCTGGTTGGGTCATCAAGAAAGAGATATAATTTACCTGGTCACCTCTCTAGAGAGTAACCTCACCACTAAATCATGTTAGGAGTGTGTAAATCTAAAAGGTTTGAACAGTAGTTGGGAGCATCTAGCGTTCGGTGCAAAAATTTAAAATTTTTTTTGGAAAAAAATTTAAAATTTTTTTTTTACAAAAAAGATTTTAAAAGGAGGGGAACGGTGTAATGTGATGATCGCACATACTGCGATCACACATATAAATATTAAACATTCAGAGAATATTAAATATTATGTTTGGCAGAAAAAAAAAGAAAAAAAAAGCGAGCTTGGAAAAAATTTACAGAATAAAGAAATGTTTCAACTAATTAAAAAAAGGGAGGGAATTAGAATCAAAAGATTCTTATCTTTTACCCTCCAAAGTTCGGGTTTTGTTGAAATTAAAATATAAAATTAGAGATATTGGAAATGTATGTTAAAAAATAAAACAATAAAGAAATATAAATAAAATGCAAGTTAAAATCCGATTTTGAAAGAAAGTAAAGTTTAAAAATAATAAAAAAAACCTTTAATAGCGCGCAGAACAGAGAAAGTTAGACATGATCAAAAGATAAGGATCTGGGTTTCAAAGTACACATTTGACGATAAACGAAATGCGTGTGTGGAGTGTATTTGAAGCAGGATATAGACAGCAATAATAAATGCTTGTCTAAACTTAAATAATAAAAAAAAAGAGAAAAAAACATGCATTAAAATCTGTGTAATTAAATTAAAAAAATATTGAAATAAATAAATGTACATAGTGCTACTAGATTGGGTAAAACAAATTTACATATGGCCGAAGGCATTGTAAGAAAGAAGATGTGAATGAAAGTGAAAACAAAGGATCGGAAGGACAAAGGCTGGTGGAATTTTTTAATTAAAAAAAAAGTTTTTCGGGGGAGATTAGAGCTAGAGACTTCGTGTTGAGAGGGTGGTAAAACATAGCTCCGATATAGTTAGCAAATATGACTTTTAACATTGGTGCTTCATCTAGAATGGCTGGGTAAGGCCACCGTGATCACTGGTCGATCTGGACTTACTATACTAATGGTTCTTGTCAATATGTAATAACCGCCGTCATAGCGCCTGCCGATGGATTCATTTAATTGCCCTGTCCTCGATGCCTTGTCCTTGATGCCTCGTCCATGATGCCTTAACACTGAGAAGCTATACACAACCAAATCTAACCTACGAGCGACCGTCCCTCCTAAAGAAGTGGAGAAATTCATGTGGCGGTCGGCAGGATATCAGATAAATTCAGAGACTAAAACCTAGGTAAAGATACATATTTTTTTTATATATTTCAAATGTGCACATCATTGACTTAGACAATGGCCACCTACCTGCTTTTTGTGAATGATAAAGACATTCTTGATTTTTTCTTTTGACAAATACCCAGAGTGACGATTTATAAATGTACCAGCATTTATAAGAGTTTTTATGTGTTCTTTTCCTTGTAGCATTATAGATCATAATCTGTTTTATTTAATGTAAATGTGTTTTATAGATTTTTTTTTTACGATTGATTTATTCTATTAAATATATATTTTTTTCTATTTAAATCTGTCTTGTCTCATTCTTCGCCACGTTCAAAAAGGGATAGTCTAGTCTTAGGGTGGGAAACTATTATTATTTTTTTTTTATCATTGAATTAACACGTGAAATTTGATGGTGCAATGTTTGATTCCGTTAAATTTATAAATCATCCAAGCGCTGTAACTCTGTCAAATCTTACAGCAGTCGGGAGAAAGTTGATCGGGAAACATAACCTGGGGCTATATCCATATAGCAAACAGGTTCGGTCAAATACGGAGATAGACTCGTCTATTTCCGTATTTCTCTCTGCTTGCGGTAATGGAAAGTGGACGATTTTTGAATTATAGAATTCCCCATTATGTACACATAAAAGGGAAGTGTAGCCTTCGATCGTCATGTGCCTGTTACAATATATTAGTCACATTTGTTAGAAGTAAAATATTATGAATGTATTACTTATTTTCAATATATATTTTAACTGTTTTTAATTATTTTATGTCATGTAAATTGTCTATGTAACAATTTTTAATTATAAATAGATATATTTTTAAACATAAAGAATATTTTATAATAAGTTAAACTACAATACAGTATCAGGTTTATATATAGCTTATTTTCAAATTTAATTTTTTTTTTAAAGAAAAAGTTAATTTACAAGTTGAAAATACTTATTTACTTACATTTAAATATTAATTTGCTGTGATAAGTTCTTTACAATTTTAATAAAAAAATTATAAAATACAATTAAAAATTAATTCTAAAAGTAATACAGTAGAAACATAGAAAAAATTGTAATGAAATAATGTATCCCATTACAAAAATAATAAATGATTTTTTTTTTTAATGAAATACAAAAATAAACAAAGAAAAAAGATTCTGAAATGTACAATAAAAATGCTATAAATAGTGATTATAAATGTATTTGTTAGTAAAAAAAAAAAAGTCAAGAAGTTAAAAATTAAAGAAAATCAGAAAAAAGCTTATTATAAAACAAGAGCATAATAGAACTTCTGCCATTGTTTATTAGTTTTGGAAAATAATTGGAGAAGACTTTTCTATTCCTATGAATGAGAATAAACTCATGTAGATGATAATTCTTTCCCTCTATTGCAGCAGATATCAAAGCATTTTCTCAAAAATTTAATAATACATTATATATATATATTGTAATAATAATTTCTTTCTACTTTTTTATGCATTGGTTTATATCGATGCTGTGACAGTCAGATGATGTATGTTGGTTTAACCCAGTTTGAATACTAGGTGAAAGTACCTCAAGGCCACCCATACGCGAGATATTAAATCAAGAATACTATGACCTCTGCCCTATTTGCCTATTCTCGGGGCTAACTACAAACCAACAACATTATCTGAGACATGCATAAATTATTTTCTCATCTGGCCCAACTTAGCATCCGGGGAGAGACATGGACGGGAACACCTATGGAGCTAAATAGTTAAATGTGCCTAAAAGTGCTACGAAAAATGTGTTTTGCGTGCCTGGATCATTGAAAAAGTAAAATAAAGCATTAAAATAAAATTAGAAAACTGAAGCCTTTTAGTTAAATAATATATTTAATTAATGATTTTTTTAATATTAGTAAGGTTGTAATGGCCTCCACTATTCCCCTGTGGATTAATGAAAACAGATTAAACGATATAATATTTTTGCGGTCTAAGTCTTTTCTTTCCAATTTTAATAAAATTGTCAACTCGAATCTCCTCGATAAAGTACAATAAAAAAAAAGATCTTTCACAAGGCATTTCTAATTGCTTTGCACTAAAAACAGTTTAAAATTATTTAAGATGTATATAGCTAAATCAGATATACATAATAAGCTAGTGGCGGACAAAAGAGGGGTTATCGAGGAGATCAAGTTGGCAAACAAAGGAAACTTACTCGTATTGAATTTAGAAACATAAATGAAATTGGAAAGAGATTTTAAATGAAAAATTAACTTTTAAACTTAACTGCAATGGAATACAAAATATTTATACATGTTAGTAATGAAAAATAGCAAAGAAAAAAGGGTTAAATATATAGATAGATGATCACGCAATATATATATATATCTCTAAGACTAGTCTAATAAAAATGGTTACATAACAAATATAATTAAATACAACATTTCAGAAATATAATTCAATGAAGCAATTAAGAAAGGTATGAACAAAAAAGGGTAGAAAGTAAATAGTTCAATGAAGGAGATATGATTACCATCCTGGTTCCTTGGTCATGTTCCCTTGATGTGCGTGGCTTGATCCGTCCATCGATAGGTATTTTCCCGGACAAGGAAAGTGGAAATACGTAGCATGCTTTCAAGAAAAGTCCTACAGACATGGCATAGAGTTCAGATTACTATTGGGTGGATACTACAGCATTTTGATGGTATTTAGGATCTCGGCGGCAGGCAAATCTTTGCCTAACTACCAAGCATAGTAGAATCCATCAAATTCATATGACTTTTAGCTTGTAGCATGTTCAAACTTCTCTGTGATTTCGAAGACGACAGTTGAATAACTTTATGGAGCAAAATGAAAACAAGAAGCAAAATCTGGGAGGTTCAAAGCACAGGAAAAATCTGAAAGAATTCTCTACAGAGAAATCTCAGCAAGCAAAATCTGACAAAAGCAAGCACAAAAAAAGCCTCCAGAGAAATCTGAATGAAATCTCCAAAGGGAAATCTGAATGCAATCTCCAAAAGGAAAATCTGAATGCAATCTCCAAAAGGAAAATCTGAATGGAATCTCCTACTTATACCTTTTTTGTAAGCTACCTTCTATTGTTTTGCCTATGATCTTAGATCTTGATAAGCCCCCCCCCTCACGTTCCTTTGTTTCAAGGTAACATTTTCTAAAAATAATTTTTATTTTTTTATTCTAAATTTCTTTCTTTAAACTTTGAATTTTATTAATTAAAAAAAAAAGAGAAGGCCATCTTTAATTTGCCTTGAATGGGCTAACTAATTACAAACATACATTCTTTTAGAAAATGTTGGCAGGCTTATTTCAAAATAAAATCATATGCCATATTTTAACAAGATTTTACAAAGAAAAATATATTATTTCTTTTAATAAAATAAGCATTTTATTTCAGCAGAATTTTGCATTAACTCATATATATACGCTTGACGTATATATATGTTTGACTAATAGGTTTTACAAATAATTTTTATTAACAGAAATTTAATCTTGAAATGGAATTTATTTAAAATGAAATAGTTAAATGCAAATACAAATTATATAAACGTAATTAATTTTAGCTTTAATGCAAAACCCTGCTGATATTGGACTATAAACTTAATTCAGGCCTACAATACTAACTAAGTTTATAGGAGGCTGTGAAGCATGGATCGGACTTCGGATCCATTGCTTCAATACAATACCATGTTTATATCTATATAGTACCATTTATACACCTTAATTAATCAGTTTTAACAATGTAATCAAATAAAAATTTATTCCTGGATATTTTTCTTACAGTTTCAACTGACTAATTGTTTTTATCAGAGCTTCCTTTAACTATAAGAGTTGGGAGGAAATCTGATAATGACTGCAGGTCAATTAAAAATTTAAAATCAAAGGATACATTTGTATTTGATTGTATTAGTAAAAATGATTAGTGAAAGTGTATAAATGTTATTTTGTATAGATACATTGTAATAATAAGAAATAATGCAATAAATCACTGGCCATTATTCCAACTCAATAATTGATGATAACTTGATTACTCTAGTTTATTATAATTTGCCCCTACTTTAGGGTATACTAAATAAGCTAAATATCTCAGATTATTTGCAGCTATGGAAATAAATTAAATACTATCTTTTCAACAATAAAATATTTACCATCATTGATTCAATAAGCAGGAAGTTTTTCTCCTATAGCAACAGAATCCAACATGATATATAAAATTAATGAACCTTTTTTTTTTGTTGTTTTTAAAAAGGATATTAATCAAACCTCAATAAAATCTCTCTATTTCATATTGCAAACATAAAATTCCACATAAAGTATATATATAAAATTAAAGAAACACTTTTATTCACATAAATGCACACAAAAAAGTCAGATTCCAAAAAAAATCACCCCCACTTTTGAATCCATTCTAATCTATTCTATGTGGATGTTAGTTGCAAATTTATTTAAATAATTCTTTGGAAATTATAAACATGATTATCCCACACTTTTATTTATGAGAGCTGGAAAAAAATATTATTTTGGTGCATTTATGTGAAAAGTGTTTCTTTAAATTTTTTTTAAAATATTTTTTAATTTTTAGTTTTATATAGTTCAGAAATTATGAATGCAGGAAATTTTAATTTAATACTGCTAGATGGCAGTATTGTAAAGATTCATGAGTACCAATCTAATCAGCTATCTACATTTAATTTATTTTTTAAACACTGTTTTGACATCATGAAACAATAATGGGATAATCAATCAAGTGAAGATTTCTTTGGAAAAATGGTAATTTATCATAGTAATATTACTATAACTTAATTTATAAATTCAATGTGTAATCTAAAACCTCTTGCTATTAATTTTCATTGAGAGTTCCTATTGGTTTTTTGCAAAGTTCTATTTCTCTTTTGAATTTTTCATTGGATTTTTGAGAAAAAAAGAAAATTGAGGAGTGGGAGAGATCAAGGGGGGGGGGGTGATTACAGTAAGTTTTCACAGTTGATTTCTCATAACATTACTGACCTAATATTGATTTACAAGATATAGATAAATTACAACTGAGATTTTTTAATTTATAATTGAAAAATCAGTTTGGAAATTTTGATTCTACTTTTGTTATTAAAAATTTTTAAATTTCTTTCTTCATTACTTTTTTAAAAATGGGAGAGGAATAAAGAAATACTGTCTTCATTTATCATAGTAATACTATTATGACTTAATTTATAAATTCAGTATGTACTTAAAATCTAGATTTGTAAAAATTTAAACTTCTCAAAAATTAGTTTAAAAATAAACTTGATATTCAGCATTAATTATTTTGTTTAAAATGTTTTTATTTGAAAAACAACTGGAAACATTAGACTTGGAGGTGATGTTCATTTAAATTGTTGTATTATTATTTTTTAGTTTTTAATTTAAAAAAAAAACACCTTACTTTTTTATTTATTTAAAGATGACCTTGGACCATCTATGATAGAGGAGAAAAGGTAATGGGATTTGGAGGTAATGGGATTTGGAGTGATTTTGCATTGTCCATTCACAAGCTGCCAATAAATTATTCAGTTCAAAACAATTCATTTGATTTTTTTGTAAAGGCAAAAATAAATAACTATCAGGTGGTGGTAATCCAAAGAAATAAGTTTTTATGTGGACCAGCCTTTTTGCTAATTTGTTATTGCTGTTTCAAAGCCAAGCAGTTCATTTTGATTTGGGCTTGATTTAGCTGATAATTTTTGTTTTTATTAATGTTGACAACACATCACTATCTTTCCTCCCTCTTTCTTCTCTTATTAAAAGGCTAATAAATAATAAATTAAAAATTTTTGGAAGACAAATAATAAAATTTTCAAAACAAATCTGTCAATTACAAATCAAAAATGGTTGTTTGAAATTCTACATCAATTAGTTTCTGTAAGTCAATATTAAATAGAATTATTATGATGAGAAATCCAAAAAAATCTTGAACACCTGTAATTCTTTTTGTCCCCCCTCTCCCACTCACTCCTTCTTTCATTTTCTCAAAACCAAGGAAGAAATTGAAAAGACAAATAAAAAGTTCACACAAAGAAGATCTGTGGATGAAAAGTAAGAAATATTCCATTTTGAATTTTATTTTTCCAAATAAATCTTCAATTGATAGATAAGTCATCCAAGGGTTTAAAAAGTAAAAGAAAAAAATGAAAATTTATGTAGATGACTAGATCAGTACTCAATCATGAGTCTCATAAAATTCAAGTTGTTTTTGCTAGAATGGTTCACAAACTTCCAAAAAATATATTGTTATGAAGAAGATATACATACACAAAATTTTAATTAGATTGAAAATTGAGAAGTGGATAAAAATTGTCACAAGATTTCACAGCCAGATACAAAAAACAGAATAAGTTAAATAAAAGTAGACAAATCCTGTGCCAATAGCATCATTAGGTTATCACAGCATAAATATATATATACAGATGCATTAAAATAGATGCCAACATAAAATCAGTATTCCAGCAGCATGAGATCAATTCTGGTCACAACTTTGATTTGCTTAACATCAGAGTAGTTTGTGCTGAGTGCAATGATTGAAAGAGAACATTTAAAGAGACATGGTTTATCACCAACAAAACCCACATGATAAATAAAAATGATTCCCAGATTGCTTTATCATACAAGTAGAATATGTTCAGTTTCTGCTTCTTTTCCTTTACTTACAAGTCTGACTTTGTCTAATGCTATATAAATATGACCTGTCTCATGGAAAGCAGTGCTAAGCTAAAGTTAATTTGTAATATTATTCATCTTTTCTTTTTAGCAAACTACACTCTGTATTGAATTGTAAAATGATTTAGTTGCATATGCATATGTTCATGTGGAAATAAAAATATATTCTCTTGTTTTTATTTATATAAATCTTTTTGGAGTTTTATATATATTTGTCATAACTATGATTATACAATAACTCTCGATCATCAAATTGTTATTTAGCACCATCTATTATAATGTATTATAGTATGTTATAAACTAGTGGTCTATAAAATTATATATAGTAACCCATCCTGAAGATATGTGAATTACAGTGAATCTTGTGTAAATAGATGCAAGAGAATCATCCACTAAGGATAATTGTACGGTAGAGGAAAACTGAATACAGATTGATCTTTCTCCCTCCAATATTAGAATAATGTGCTCTGAAAGGGAAGGTAAGAAAAAAAATACAAAGAGGTTTGGGCAATTCCAAAGAATCCACATTCAATCAACAAAAACAATTCATGTGTTCCACTTTTTGAAAAATGAAATATCTAATTACCTTATTTGTATATTTTGCTTCATTTACATATTACATCACTCCAATAACATAAGCACATTTGTATTGCATAACTTTACCCAGCACCATGATTCTGGCAGTGTTTTACCAAAAGGTGGTTTAATGCATTTAATCAGTTCATGTTTATTATATCTTTTCAGCAGAACTCGAAGTCAAAAGAGTGCTTAAGAATTACATTTTATAGTTTATATTTTCTAAAAAATTTAATAAACCCATAAATAAATCACAGTTATTAAGTATCTAACACTGAGGAAATATAAACTTATTCACTGACCAACTAAATCTGAATAAATTAAGATAAATTATTCCTTTACAAATTTGCAAACAGTGGTTGGTGGCCAATGGTGGAGAGTGCTGAGAATGCCCTGATTGCAAACCCAGGCTGCCATTTGAGGATGACTTTTTATTTAGGTACTTACAACTGCAGATCATTTTCAAGTGAAGGAAGATTGCAAAAATTGAAAGAACTATCTTATATTAAATGGGACATTATTAAACTTTATGAATTTAGAAGAAAAGGTGAAGAGACAAATGATTTAAAAAGTGAACATATACTCTATTATAAAGGCATAAATATTGCAAGTATAAGTGAAGTACGATTCATTACAAATAAGAATAACTGTGGAGATTGATAATGTATCAGACAGAATGACAAGATTAGTTATTCAGCTTAATAGCATATTCCAAATGCAGATAATTCAGGTTTATGCACCCAACAAGTTCTCATAGTGATAAAGTAGTAGAAGATTTTTATATGGATGTACAAAAGGCTTTTGATCAGCCTAAACAACATTTTAAAATTGTTATGAGAGAATATAAGGCTAGAATTGGTAAACAAATGAAAGATGAAAGTGCTGTAGGTAAATTTGGTTATGGTAATAGAAATGAGAGAGGACATAGACTTGTGGAGTTTGCACACACACAAAAAAAACTTTACATTATGAATTAATTTTTTGAAAAAAATATTAGAAGGAAATGGACATGGAAGCATCCAAATGAAGGTACAACAGAATTTGATTATATTTTGACTAATAGAAAATACATATTTCGAGATTATAATGTCCATAATAAATTCAACACAAGAAATGATCATCAATTAGTTACATGTAAGATACACATTAATGCAAAATTAGAAAGATAAATATTTTTGAGAAAAATAATATTTACAGTTGATATTCCTAATCTTCAAAAACATTATAATGAATTTAAATTAGAACTTGCAAATCGGTTTCAATTATTAATAGATTTTGAACATGATTCAGATTTGAATGAAATTAATAGGAAAATAACTGAAACATTTTTTAAAAACTGCAACAAAGATAGCTGGTAGAAAAAAGCAGCAATTGACCAATTAAATTTCTACTGAGACTAAAGAATTTATGAAGAAAATATGAAATATTAAGATATATAAAAATGATGCATTAAGAAGGATTAAATATCTTGAAATTTTGTAAAATGATGTGAAAAAGAATTGATAATGATATAAGAAAGTATAATTGTGAGCAAGCAAAAAAAACAATAGAAGACAATAAAAGACTCAAGAGTTTAAACATTTTGGTATTGTTAGGAAACTTATAGCTGCAATAAGAAATAAAGATGGAACTATTACTAAAAAGATAGTTGACATCATGAAATGAGTAGAAAAGTTCAATCAAGAATTATAGTAATAAAGAACAAGAAAAAGTATTTCTTATGGCTACTATATCTTCTGAAATGCCCAGGATTTTAAATGAAGAAGTGAGACATGCAATTAAATTTATGAAAAAGGAAAAAAGCTTCAGGTAATGATGGAATTATAATCGATATATTAAAAAAAGCAGGTGAAGAAATATAATTTTTTTTGGCAAAGTTATATACCAAATGTATAAATGACAGATGTATCAGATAATTGGAAGAATGCAATATTAATATTTAAAAAAGATGATAAAGATATTAGAAATTACAGGCCCATTAGCATTTCAGTTTTATACAAAATTTTTACCAAGATAATTACAACTCGTCTACAGAGAACATTGGATTTTAACCAAGCAAAAGAATAAGCTAGATTTAAAAATGGTTTTAGTACAGTAGATCATATCCAAGTATTGAGAGAAGTTATAGAAAGAACCAATAAATATGAGTTGCCATTATGCAATGGATTTGTGGATAATGAAAAGGCATTTGATTCATCAAGGTATAGACCAAGGGTAGTCATATTCTGAAGAATATTTATAAAAATGCAATAGCAACAATTAGATTGCGTAATGATACTAAGAAGATTAACATTGAGAAAGATGTAAGTCAGGGTGATTCCATATTTCGAAAACTTTTTACAGCAGTGTTGCAAGAAGTATTTTGTGGATTAAAATAAAAAAGCTGAAATAGTAAAAGTAAATGCAAATTATTTAAATCATTTAGATTTGCAGATGATGTCTCTATTTTTGCAAATAATGCTTTAGAGCTGCAGGAAATGTTTCAGGAGTTAGCAGATGAGAGTAGGACTAAAGATAAATGTTAAAAAGACTAAAATAATGTTTAATGGATTTTCTCAAAATATGAAAACCAAGATTGATTATGATGAGTTAGAAAAAGTTAACAATTACAAATACCTTGGTCAAATTATATTACATGTGGAAACATAATGAATAAAATTAATCATAGAATTAAACTTGATTGGAGTGCTTTTGGTAGAAACAACTTAATATTAAAAGCAAATATTCCTACATGTTTGAAAAGAAAGGTTCTTAATAAATGTGTTTTACCAATTCTTACTTATGGATCAGAGACTTGGACACTTAATGGAATAGGAATACAGAGACTTCAGACTATTAAAATAAGTACAGAGATACATGTTAGGAGTAATAAGAAGACATCGAAAACATAGTATAAGGGTAAGAGAAGAAACAGGGGTTACTGACATCATTGGAACAATTAAAAGACTGAAGTGGAGTTGGGCTGGACATATTTCTAGAAGAGATGATAATAGATAGACTATTAAAATCTGAAACCAGATTCCAAGAGATTGTAAAAGACCCAGAAAGAGACCATGTGTGAGATGAATGGATGAAATAAGAAAGTGTGTAGATGATGTGCAGAAGAGAGGCTAAATATCAGAGTAGATTGAATTTGGAAAGACCTTCATACTGCATTGGATTGATAATGGTTGAAAAGATGATTATGATTATTTAACATTGTCCTTGTGTGATCTTAATGTCTAAATAATAATGTCAAGTTGTATCTTGTTAAATTTACTTATTAATGACTTAAATGAAATGGAAGTAGCTACCTCCCACTGAGTTATATGACATCAGAAACCATGAAAATACAAAATGATACCACTCTGTCTTTAAGCTCTGTTGTTATATAAACTTATTCTTTAATATAGTTTTGAAATTATAGGTGAATTTTGTCTATTATTTAAATATAACTATTAAGAAATTCAGAAGATGAAAAATGAGTCTTACTTTAAACACTCTCTGAATATTAGATGAAATATTTGTTTTAATAAATGTAATAACCATTGATAATTATAACTTTTTAAACATCTATAATTGAAGTGGAAATAACTAATTCCTACTTAGTTATGGGATATCCAAAACCATGAAAAGACAATGATACCACTCTGTTTTCAAGAGCTATTAGTTTCAGAGATAGTTTTAAAAGTATACAGTAAATTTTATTTATTGTTCTAATTTGGGTATTGAGTAGTCTGTGCCATCCTTAATATATTTATTAAAAATAATATTTTTGTAAAATTCAGATGTTGTTAATATATTAATTATTTCAGACCATTTAGTTTGTACATAAATTAAAACAATAGACAAAATTCAGTTTATAATTTTAAAAATATGACAAAAACTAATCTTATATCACAAAAACACTTAAAGACACAATAGTATCATTCTGTCTTGGACATCATATAACTCAGTGAAAGGTAGTTACTTCTGTTTCAATTACAGATATGTGAAAAGTGATGATTATTTATTACTAATTTAATCATTAAAACAAACCACACCTCAAAGGTCCTACCACAACAACATATATAAAGTAACACACACATATTATTAATGCATGTTATACAATTATAAATCCAACAAACATGTTTATAGAACTTAAAGAGTATAAAAATGCTATAATTTAAATAATTTGACATGCAAAAAAAAAACAAAGAAATAAATTGAAGTGATATTTAGAAATAACTAAATATAAGATAGAAAGACCTGGATTAATGTTGACTAGCCATAACTTGCAATTCAAATTCAGAATGAGACATATTTGTTGAAAAATTGCTAGGCAGGTTTAGAATTACATCTTTACCTCTCTTAGCGATGGCAATTGGTTCTCCAGAATTCATCCTTAAGAATATCGTATACAGAATACGTATTTACAATGGGGGTCTATGGGAAAAAAAATTGATCGGTTCCTAAAGCTAAAAAATTACACTAACTTGGGAATTATTTATCGAATGCAGGGTACGTGTAAACTGTACAGTATTTAAAAAGAGTTTTATATCACTAGGAAAAAAGATGCGCATTTTCTCTGTTTAAAAAGTACAGTGCAGCAAAAAGAAAGTGAAACTAAATTTTAATTCAAGCTTTTATATTCTTCCGCAGAAGTTTTTCATCGTAATGAAAAAAAATCCATACTGACGTGCATTTTTAAAAAAAAAAAATCACTTTATTCTAGCTTCATTATCTGTGCAAATAGAGCATATATATATTAGTACATATTACTGTACATTTATTACTTATATATAGGGTATATGAGCACAGACTTTCACACGACCCACCACTCTCCACACTATCTCATAACACTGATACACCTAAACACATATATGTTGAAAAGATAAATAATCACCAATAAACGTATTTCATGCTAAACCAGCAATCATCAGTTCATCCAGATTACCATCTTTACCCATATATGCTATAAGTGCTCTGATATATATTAAGATAGCCAATCCTCATGCTTTAATGGACATGCTTCAATCTACTCCACACTCCAACTCTTCAACCGTCCATCCAATTGGAAAATCTGATGATGGATTGCTCAAAGGCTACCCTGAGGCCGAGATTCTTGTCACATCCATGTTGACCTAAGAATCTCGGCCTCAGGGTGGCCTTTGAGCAATCCATCATCAGATTTTCAATTGGATGGACAGTTGAAGAGTTGGAGTGTGGAGTAGATTGAAGCATGTCCATTAAAGCATGAGGATTGGCTATCATAATATATATCTGAGCACTTATAGCATATATGTGTAGAGATGGTAATCTTGACCAACTGATGATTGCTGGTTTAGCATGAAATATATTATTTATCTTTTCAACATATATGTGTTTAGGTGTATCAGTGTTATGAGATAGTGTGGAGAGTGGTGGGTCGTGTGAAAGTCTGTGCTCATATACCCTATGAATTACATACACACACACAGGTATATAATAAGCCTGTGTGTTTCAGTTTATTACTTATGTGACATTATTAAAATTAAAAAACAATGTTTAATTATTGAACATAAAGACTTATTACTGTACACCAGAGTAACAAAACGCGCGTATGTGTATCGTAAATCAGTCAACTTTAGAAAAAAATAATTCAACTTATTTTAAAAGAAAAAAAAAACTAACTGTACTAATTTTCTAAAACATATGCTAAGTTTATTTTTTTTTATATTTGCTATAAGTCGATTGTTTTTTGGGTAAAATGACTTTAAAATACCTATTCTCTGATATCATCAGTGAAGCAAAATTCAAGGTATGTCAAAATAAATAAAAAATTCCTGATGTTATAGTGAATAATCAATTGTAAATCAAAGTAGTGGGTACAAATTGGTGATGATCGCTATTGTGAAATATCGCTAAGTAGCCAATCGCTATGTGAGGTCTAGGTGTATTTGCAAGTGCCATTGCTGATTAGTAAATGAGGCTGTCTATTTTTTTTTTTATAAATTTCAGTCCTATGTAAATTTTATGTATATAAATTTATATTCTTATTATATGTCAACATAATTAAATGCCAATCAGAGCAATGAAAATAAACCACTGCTTTTATATTCAAGATCCAGACATGTCTAATCTTGAAGTGATTTAAGGCCATATAAGGATATTTCTAAATCTTCACAATGTAGTAATATTGCATCTACATGCATAATCATGACATGAGACCAACCCTGAATAGGCAAATCTTAAACATTTTCAGATTCCAATTAGATTTAAGATTTTTTATCCAGCCAATATCCAACATAATTAATTATCTAATATTGACCAGTAAATAAATACTCTTAATTAGATGATAAAACAAAGATAGAAAACTATTGAAACAATTCCCATCTGAAAATTAGCCAGTATAGCAAATAATACCTATTTTGCAGGGACTATTAAAGATACTATTAATATCCTTCAATAGATATTTAAAAGTTGCTTTCCCTTTTTACTTACAGAAATATTCAGAGTCCTTTCAATATTTTTTATTAGGATATTATAATAAGTATAATTCATAAATTTAATCAATTTTGCTGTAGTAAAATAGTTTATCAATGGGTGCGGTGTACTTCTATTAGGACGTGCATATATATATGAATTATTTCTCATTGAAAAATAAATTCTTGAATAATAAAATTAATCATGAAATTGTTATTAAATTTTGAACTTTTTAAAATTTCACAAATTTTTACTTATTGTTAAAAAGGAAGTCTTTTTTTTTTTTTAAAAAAAATTGTTTGAAGAACAACAGTACAAGAGAAAAAGGAAATAAGTCACAAATCTTGATTAAATTTCCTTTTTCTTTTGTTTTAACAGCACTTTTTATATGAAATAATCAAAACTAAATATGTTCAAAGATTATTAACAGATATTATTTCTTCAAATGTAATTAGTGAGAATTTAAAAATATTAATGCACATAAAATAAAAATCTTAAATAAACAAGAACTAAGTTACTGGAATTACTAGATAGCAGCAGATAGTAATCGTTTTTACAATTTTCTTTTTTAATTTACATATAGCTAAAAATAGCTAAGGACTTATTTTCTTACCATTAATAGATGGTTGGATAATCGGAATAGTAAATACAGATAATTTAAGAAAAATGAAATATATATATTATAGCTTTAACAATTGTATGATTATAAATCAACAGAATTTTAAACTTTGTCAATTAAAAAAATCAAATTGTATTTAAAAGTGTTTACAATAATATTAAGGGAAGCAATAAAAAAATTAATAAATATTCAATACATTTTGTTTTAGATTTATAGATTATAAAATAACATTTGATTTTGTAAGTAATTGTATTGCCATTGATATAACTTTTAAAAGAGTAGGTGTAGAATCAGAATACTGCCAAATTCTGCAAATATCTATTAAAATGCATCAAAAGGAATTAGACAATATGGTGTCACTAAAATATTGACAAAAAAGTACAATATAATTATTCCATACTGCCAAAATTTTTACAGTAATTTTACAATAAATATTTTATGGGAAGTAAATGAAAATAAATGAAGATTACTTTAATCAACCTTATTTTAAAGATGAGAGCATAATGAATGAAAATAATAGAACTGAATTTGGACAAAGAACATTCAATGGAAATATCATTAAAACAATATGCCTATGTGATGAAAAAAAGTTTTAATAGATGTATTAACTGACTGTTCATTTATGGTATCCAGACAAGGATGCTTAATTAAAGAGCAATATAAAACTACTAACCACACAATTAGTGTAGTGATATGTATGTCAGGATGAACAAGAAAAAACAAAAAGCAATATACATGGTTAAGAGATCAACTGAACATCATTTTTATCATTAAATGATTTGAATCTTAAATTGGATCATTAACAGTTTACAAAAATCTAAAGTAAGGTGACATTTGATAAAGATTGATAAAATAAAGCAGTGTGCAGCAGTGAAGTAGATAAAAAAAAATGATGCTAATGAAATAAACTCCAACCAAAAAATAGTAAACATATTTAGAGAAAACAATGAGTCTAATATACATATACTGAGATAAATCCAAGCTGCCTAGATTTATTACTTTTATCACAAAATAAATAAAAAAACTTAAATTGTAATTGAGACTGGACAACACTTACAAAATTTAAATAAAAGAATTAATACTATGATATCATGAAGATAAAATAATCATAGCATTATATGGATGTACATTCCAAATATATCATTTGAGGTAATATATAAATAACCATAGTATATTAATTTCAGTAGCCTTATTAAAATTCAAAGCATTATTCAGTGTTTTTTGTGAAAAGGGGATTTTGATATTGAAACTAGTTATAATTGTCTATTGCATGAAGTCTATACCATGATACATATATATGTAAACATTTATAATTAACATAAGCATGAACTCTATGAAAATATTTTTCTTGAATGTTGAACCAGATAAATTATAATATCATATAAAAATGATCAGATGTTTAAAGAAGATATTACTTCATTGTATAATACAGGATAAGTTAAATATATTTTAGAAAAGATAAACTTAAGTAATTGTTGTAGTATGGTAAAGCCAGAGAAATTAGTAGGAATTATTATAGCCAATTTTTATAAATGGACAATAGTGAAACTCTATCACTGATGTGATTATAAATGTTAGTATTTTCTCAAAAAATATACATTTTTACATTTTGTCTTATTTTTGTATATATTATTTTATTTTTTTCCTTCCTACAAAACAAAAACAAAAAAGATTTGGTTAAATGAAATTAATTTTATAGTTCATCATAAAATCTAAAAAACAAAGAATAGTTCTTCTTAGATTGAAAAACAGATTACACTTGCCTATGAATTTTGAAATGATGAGTTATGATATGGACAAATGAAATATGGTCAAAAAAGTTGAAAGTTATTTTTAGTCAGTTCAGTTTTTTAGTATTATAAGTTCACTTCAGAGAACTATCTTTCAGAGTACCAATATATAAAAAACGTAATTGGCAAATCTATTAAAGCAAGATTATTGTTACTTGTATATTTCAGGTCTAAATAACATACTCATATGCTAAATGACCTACTCAGAACAGGAATCAAAGACTATCAGGATTGGAAAAAAGTAGCTAATTTTTGTTATATTTCCCTATAGCTGTCACGGAATTAATAATAAATACCTTGCTAAATATGAGTTGCTGACTACAAGCTAGATTTGAACTGTGGGCTGGTTTGCCTAATAAGTAATCTTCAGATATAATTTTGATATTGTGCTGAAATATTTTTATGAGAAGCCTGAATGAATAACTTCTCTCTTAATGAGTTAAGCTCTGAACTATAAACCTGCTTAAATAGGATTATAAATATCATGCAAATCTTTGATCTAATTATAGTAACCCAACATTGCACTTTATTTTCAGATAGAAATATTCATAAATAATTGCTTATTTATCTATAAGTACAAAATGTCAAGATTTTCTTAATTAGTATCAATACTGTAAATGCATGAAAACTATGTTAGTTACACCAGTCAGAATTTTATCTATTTAAAAAATGGGCTTATGTAATTAATGAGAATTATATCTCTCCTAGAGTAAAAATTTAAAAAAAATTATGGTAAATTTGAATATAAAGTTTTTTATGGTTACTATTAATTTTCATTATCATAAAAATGAGAAATGGAAGATAAATTCCTATATGGCTAATGTTAATAAAGGTTAAATGGTTCAAGGATATATTGATATAAAAAACTCTATTAATTAATCAATGTTATTAGAATGTTATTTCAACTCCCAGTAAATATATATTAAGAACTATTTCTTCTCATATTAAAACATTTTAATAATCATATAAATATGTAATTTAAAAAAAAAAAAAAGGAAGGAAAGATTTTTATGTAAGTGTATAATTTTATTCATTTATTTTTTTCCAAAAAAAAAAAATGGGGGAAGGAATGAAATCTTTAAAAAAATGTTTATCAATTAATTAAAAGACATTAAGACTATTTTAATATATATATATATTATTTAAAAGGAATTAGAATCAAATAGGATTTTTTTAATAATTAGATTTTTTTTAAAAAAAAAGAGATATTTTTTGTAAAAGAAAAATCAATTGGTCAAAATTTAATGCTGCCATATCTTAGGTAGTCATGTTATTGTATGAATATCAAGATTGTTTTTTAGCAAGTAAATGAGTGCACATACAGGAGACAATAGATTTCAGGGTCAAGTGAATAGTAAGTAGTTCAGCTGTGGTGAAGTGAAGCACAAGAAGCTAATCCTGATATGCTGAAGCTAAACTGATCACACTTCTGGTTAAAGATGATTTTTTTTGAAAAACAATACAATAGTCTGGAGTTTATAAGAACCACATGCTAAGCAATATTAACAATTCAACTGTGTAACCAATTTCACTAAAAGGAATGTAGAAAAAAATACCAATGGAAAAACCTTTCAGCAAGCCCCATGTATTAGATCATTCAAAATCATGACAGTTTATGTTAATCAAAAATTAAAATTATTATACTGGAAACTTGAGGCTACAAAAAAAAGATAAGAATTTTTTTTAAATCAAAAAGATTATTAAAATAAAAATTTTTGTTAATCTGGAATTAAGTAATTATTAAACAAAAAACTTGCAGCTACAAAAAGAAAAAATAACCTGAGTGAAAATAATTTTAAATTGAATTTAGTATTAACCTGAAATAAAAATACTTGATAAACTAAAACCTGGACCTACAAAAGAAGAAAAATAATTAAAATAAAAATAATTATCAAACTGAAACTTAGAACAATGAAAAATGAAATGCTAACTGGATAAAATTAATTGATAAAAATTATAAAAAATTCTTATCTAAGTAACTACAAAAGGACCAAAAAAATATTCAGTGATAAAAATAAGATAAAGTGGATGTTCACATTTTCATTAATAAATCTTACTTTATAATGTTAATATTTGAAAACCAGGCACTCTTCACAAACCTGGGAGCTTAATTGTATTATAGAGGATTTGAACTCATATTTTCAAGCACCCTTCAACTATCCAAACTATCTCATACAACTGATACACATGACCACACACATGTAGAAAAGATTAATAATCACCAATATACATATTTCATGCTAAACCAGCACTCATCAGTTGGTCCAGATTATCATCTCACCCATATATATATAATCAATGCTCAGTTTATATTAAGATAGCAAATCTTCATACTTTAATGGACAGGCTTCAATCCACTGCAACCTCAAACTTTTCAGCCATCCATATCATTGAAAATCTGATGATGAAAACTCAAATCCCATGCTGATGCTAATATTATTGCCATGCCCATGTTGACCTGAAGTCACTCTGACCCCTCATGTCAGAGTGACTTCAGGTCAACATGGGCATGGCAATAATATTAGCATCAGCATGGGATTTGAGTTTTCATCATCAGATTTTCAATGATATGGATGGCTGAAAAGTTTGAGGTTGCAGTGGATTGAAGCCTGTCCATTAAAGTATGAAGATTTGCTATCTTAATATAAACTGAGCATTGATTATATATATGTGTGAGAGATGATAATCTGGACCAACTGATGAGTGCTGGTTTAGCATGAAATATGTATATTGGTGATTATTAATCTTTTCTACATGTGTGTGGTCATGTGTATCAGTTGTATGAGATAGTGTGGATAGTTGAAGGGTGCTTGAAAATCTGAGTTCAAATCATCTATATTTATAATGTTAAGTAATAATTGATCATATGAAAAAAATTTTATACATTATACAATGATGTGAGACTTTTCCATGGGTTTAAGTTAATGTTACACTTTTTTATTGTGCAATTTTATGGTTTGATTATTGTACTCTTTAGATTAAATGAGTTATTAAAATGATTCATAAGGGAATAATAATTGTGTTGTATGATATAGATAGAGTGACTCAATATGTAAATTTTGGGGTTTATCATATTATTATTTCTAATTTTCACATTCTTTTATTCATTAATGATTTTTATTAAATAATTGTTTTAAAAAATAAAAAATAATTTTTATGTTGATGACTGATTTCATTAAAGATCTGTGTACTTTAAAAGATTTGTAGGTTATCCCAGTAAAATTATCTAATGTAAAATAATTAGGTTTCAGATATTTGTATTTTGTCATCACAGTGATAATCCTTAGAAAGGTTTATATATATTTGTGGACATCCAGAAAATATTTTTTAAATGATGCAAAGATAGAGATCACTTTTAAAGTCTACATAATTTATTTTATAGATTTGATAGTTTAATGATGACCAGTACACTCATGGTATCATATTGGCAAGAGCAATGATGATGATCATATAACATCTAGATCCCTGAATGTTTTTGTGTTTATTGTTGTAGATATTTTTACCACTCAAATTATATGTATGCTGATAAAGTATTGATGATTTCTTTTAAATTATGCCCTAAATTTGGCAGTGGCTAGAAAATGATTCACTTTAGATTTTATGTCACTTTTAAAGCCAGTCATAAGAGTTAACTCTTGACTATTAATGCTTAATGCTAATGATGCTATATTTATAACTTCCAATGACTTATAATGACTTCCAATGCTGATTGTTCATCATGCTCATTGTGATATTTTTGTGAAGATATTTTGATGATTTCCATGATTTCCCATATATCTATGTGTTCATGTCATTACAATACATACATATAACAAATAAAGAGCATACTAATAGCTCTAAACATGCTTATTTTTTTATAATAAATGCCACAAGAGAAAGCATTTGTAATCTATATAGCTATATAGGTGTGATATATGATTTAAAGCAATAAAAATAATAAATATAATGGTAATTAACTATTACATACAGCCTTTTCAATCCACAGAAGTACTTTTGGTTAATTCCTTGACCCTCCTCAACTGCTGAAAAAAAATGTAATGGAATCAAATGTCATCAACTGAAATCTCATGAATCCTGAATTTTAACATTAGTAGCTTGTCTATCAATTATATTCATTTTATTTCTGTTTATTAAAATTGCCTCCTTAATTTTTGTTTATTATGGTTTCTCTCTTCAACAAGAATCTTAACACTTTCAATATCAAACTTAAATTTATATTTACATGTCCTTGTCATGATCCAAGAAAACTGAAGCAGTCATTAAATCACTATTATTTTTACTTTTCACATGCTTGTATAACAATTCATGCTCCTATAATCTTGTTTAATACTGTATCTCAATTCACCTATATATGATAACATGCATCCAACAAAAATTTGATACACAACATTACTTTTCTGCTTTACATGTATGACATTTTTAGAATTATTCAGTAACTTATTTACATTATTTGTAACATAAAATGAAACATTAAACACATCCTTATATATATATATATCCTTAAAAAATTTCTCCAGAGCATATGGAATAGATATTCATTTTTTATTATCAATCTTCAATTCCTTTAAATCATTATAACTCTTTTTAAATTAACATAAAGTATTGTTAATCTGTTCAATCTTATAACTAACTTTAAACAATTCATCACACTGGTAACAACATAATTTTTTATTACAAATCAAAAAAATCTAACACTTATGCATGTTTTTTAATTAATAGAAATTTTATTTGTATTACATATATTAATAAAAATAAAATAACCAAGATATGAATAAACATGAGATATAAAATTAAACTAAAAACCAATTAGAGTAAACACCAAATTACATAAATCATAACTTCATGAGAAGAACCTGGTTAGGGTTCATACTCTTGATATGGCTTTTTTTAATAAACATAGTCAAGAGTTATTTCTTTTTGTGCAGATATGTTTTGATATAAAAGTTATTGGTAGAAAGCCAACACATTTTTCATTTTATATTTAAACTTAAATGATTGCTTGGAAAATGAGTCAATTTCTTAAAACTAATAGCATTTTCAAGATTATTAAAAAAAATTTCAGGCCTACAATGGACAGATCTATCTTTGTCATAAGTTTTTATAAACTTTTTCAATTTTGAATTTATAGAAAATATAACTTTATATATTAATTAAACTACTATCAGTCTATTATGAATATTTTTATATACTCATAATTTAAGCATGGTAAAAACAAATAATGGCTCATATCAAATTTTAATCCAATAAAGGGAGTCACAATTGTAAAATGGCTGGGCACCACTGTTCAAACTATCTGATTTTAATTTTTTTTTTGGTTCTACAACTTTGAATGATCCACATTGCTGAATGGCACTGTTTCTATGCAAAAGCACAGAAATATGCTGTTTACAAGGCTGCTCATATATCTTACAGCCTGTAAACTGTTTAAACACTTAGATGTTGAAGAAGTCAAGACTTCCCCCACATCACTAGCATGTGAACATTATCAGTGATGTGTTATGGTGTTAGTATTGAATATTCAATAGTGTATCGTATGAGAGTGTCTGTAGTTATAATCATGAAAAGTGTAACCGTATGCAGTTCAAAGTTTTTCATTTTAAATGTATTGTAATTTGTATGAATAACTACAAATTATAACTACACCCGGGTCTCGTTTTATGCGGATTTATTTAATGTGATTTTGAAGTTATGCGATTCATGTTTCTTCTTAATATCTTTGTATGCGGTTTTCTTTTATGCGATAAAAATTATTAGTTCAGAAGTCGAGCTCTGATAATGCACTATTACTTTAAATATTATAAATTTCATGCACTCACGTCATATTTAAAGTAATAGCGTATTATTGGAGTTCAACTTCCATTTAATAATTTCAATATTTTCAGCACTTTATAATAGTACTGTAATAGATTTTATGCAATAAAGAAGTTCATAACTCACTTAAAATCAGGATTTCCCCATTTTATATACACACATTAAATTTTACAAGATTATAATGTAAACCTGTTCAAACGTTATAGATGCCTATACTATGCATGTTGTTGATTTTGCATTTTAAATCAAATTTTATTTTTGCTTTAAAAAAAAAGAATACGTAATCAATTAATCATTTAGTGTCTGCAAGTAATAAATTTTACAAGATTATAATGTAAATCTGTTCAAACGTTATGTATGTTGTTTTGCATTTTAAATCACGTTCTATTTTTGCTTTTTAAAAAAAGAGTATGTAAACAATTAATCATTTAGTGTCGTAAGTTTATTTTTAAAGGTGAGTAACAGAGGTGGGCGCAATTAAATTTGACAATTAAAATCTGATTTTTAATTGTAATTAACAATTTAAAAATTACGTAACGTGACCTGAAATTAATGTCATGTAAAACGATGAAATTTGATTTTTAAATGGAATTTAAAATTAAAGACAAAAATAAGAATTTAATTTTTAATGGTTAGTTTTAATTAAATTTTGTCCAACAGTGGTGAGTCGGTGTCTTTTTATTATCGTAAGTCTAAGTTCTTATTTTTATTTTAAACTTTTAGTTTACCCTAATAGAGAGAAAAAAACACCCAAGAAAATGAATTTCTTTGGAAACAAAAATTTCTATTTTAGATTGCTTAGCGAAATGGGAAGGATCAACAGTGATTGGAAAATGTTTTAGTCTGGGCAAATCCATTATAAGACCAATTTAAAAAAATGAAGTTAGCACTAGTTGTATTTCCTCTTGTGATGAATCTGATGTCTCAAATAGCGATAATGATTAAAATACTGTACATGTATGAAAAAAATGTAAATTATGCATAAAAATATATTGTTTTGAATAAAATTAAATACTGTAGTTAATAAAAAAAGTAAAAAAAGTTTTTTCTGTATCAATTTTTTTCCAAATTTGAAATTTTTTATTAGTCATATTTTATTTTCATATTTTTTTTATGTGAATTTTAAAGTAATTTTACGTTGTTGCTTTGCTTTTATGCAATTTTTGGGAAATTACAGTACGTATCCCCATTTTTCAAGATAAGTTAAGTCTATTTTTGAGCATGTTTTCTGAGGAACCTATCTACCACATAAAATGAGACCCAGGTGTATTTCAAAAATGCCCCTAATTTCCTTGTTAGGTGGGACAATTTAATAAATGAGGAATGTAAATCGCAATTCGGTAAAGTTCACACAAAAATCACACAATTTGCGATTTTTCAGTGTATATATGAAATCAAAGTTTTTTTTTTGTTTTGCAAGCATTATTTTAAAAATAACAAAATGTTTTTTTTTAAAAAAAATCAAAAAATGTAAACTGAAATTTAAAAATATTTTCCCAAAAAAAAAGGCATATTATATGTACTTGTTTATGAATAAAAATAAATATTTTTGAACCCCTAGTAAATCCAAAAAAAATAAAAAGATGAATGTTTTAATATAAAACAAAACAAAAAAAAAACCCGAAGGTTTTAAAAACCAAAACTAAAGTTATATTTGTTTTTAAAAAAATTAAATAAACCCAGTAAAAAAATAAAAAAATAGTTATAGATTCATTTTGGAAAAAAAAAAAACCCATTAAAAAGTGTAAAAAAAACACAGTAAAACAATTTTTTTTGAAAAAAAATTCTATCTTTTTCTTTTAAAAAGCCTGGTAACATTATATCTATTTATTTTACAATAGCAGCAGCGCCATCTTGCTATGTGGATCATCCAAAGTTGTAGAACCTTTTTTCTTTAACAAGAATTTAGTTATAACATTAATTTGTGAAAATACATTATAGCTAGACATTAAAATTAATTTTTTAATGTATACAATAATATAAAATAATTTCAATTTTCATCACAATTTTTTATTTATGGAAAAATAGATAAACATGTTTACAAATTAGTCTAAAAATATCAATGAGCTTCTTTAATTTATTATAGTTTATTTCAAAACATAATAATACTGTAGCATTAAATGGGGTGAGATTTCCTATTATGGACATTAAATGTCTAATTTATTTTTTTCTAATCCCAGAATATTCTCCAATAAAAAATTCTCTGTAGTCAATTAGCAATTTCTGATACATTTTTTCAGATGCACATCAAAATATTCAATATTTAAAAAACCATTTGGAAGACTATTTTGATTAATAATGAAGAACAAATTCTATATAAGACCTTAGCTATGATTAAGTAGAGAAAATACAGCAATAGTCATGGATCAGAAACAAGCCTCAATAAAAAAATTACTGAGCAATGAACTTTATTAATAATACTTGAAAGAATAATTGTTAGTAAATTTGTTTGAAAATGAAAAAACACAACTGATATTGTTTTTAGGAATCTGACTGATATTTTTAAAATGAATATATATTATAACAGGTTGGTGTGTTGCATGGTCATACCTGAAGTGAATGGCAAATCATCATCCACCATGAGTTAACAAATTAATATAATTTTTTAAAATATAAGATTGAAGTATAAGTATAATTTTAAAGTTCAGAGATATTAGATTAAAATAATAAAGTAAGGTATTGATATTATTATTGGTAAAGATATTAAAAATATTAAATAATGCTATATATCATAAGAGATATGAGATCAAAAGATCTCTGAGAGATCAGCTAGTTAGATCACAGAAAAGATCAGTTAACTGATTAACTATACATGAACCAGTATTATAATAAGTAAATAAAGGTATGAGTAATACTCCAAGTAATAACAATTCATCATCATGAATGATTCATCAAAAGAAATAAACAGTCAATCTGGTGACTGGATTGGAAATGGGTCTTCTGTAGGCTAGGCTAACTATTGAGCCATTTCCAGCTTTGGGCAATTATTTAATCATTAATTTGGAAGCACAAACTAAGTGCTCACCCATCAGAATACATAATAAAAAATCAGAAAAACAATAATGCTGGGACATTAAAACATGTTGATCATCATCAATGCTATGGCCACTTAGTATCATTAATATACTGGCCAATTATAAACTTAATTTCTAATAATATTAATCTAGAATAAAATGTAGTGCAGGAGCTTTAAAAATATTCTCTTCTGTGCCAACCAGGATGATGATTGATCATCATTGGATGCCCTGTTATACTCAAATAGTTCAGAGAACATGTGCTCTATTACTGTTATGGTGACCAAGAAATGATGGAATACAATTTTTAACAATTGAGTACAAGTTTATTAACAATAAAAATGATATTAAGGTCTAGAATAAGGCTATGCATATTAATTAAGACTTCTGATTTTGATTAACATACAATAATAACAAATTATCATGTTATGATTTACATATATGTGATTAATACAAAATTCAAATTATTACATGGTGGTTTACATATATATGCACACAGATGCATGATTTATAATATACAATTAATATATTTCAATTGATATTCAATAATGACAAAAAAGGATTAAATTTTACTTATATGTCTTATTTGACAAACATTGACATATATACATACACATAAATATGTAGTACAATTAACTTATATTACAAACATCATATAAAATAATAAAAGATTAAAATATTACATTTTAATGATATAGATATCTATTAACATATATTTTAATTTATCACAATATTATTAAAAATTATTTTCACAATTAATTCCATTTGTAAATCATAAATATTGCATCCATTATTTCATAGTAAATTCCACTCTTTGTCGATTAGCTTCTTAAAAGAAATAAATACTATCAACTTTTTTTACCTTTGAAAATATAAAGTCAATTTTTGTTTGACAGGTATCTGTTAATTGATTAATTAGATAAACATTTTAAAATAATACTCTTGCAAGCTTCTTTTAATTCAAGCAAAAATTATTTGTGCTTTAAGTTATATATTTTAAATGTTTTTTTCTTAGTAAACGAAAAACAAAATTGTTCTATAAATCTCTAATTTTTAAAATGTCATTTCAAACTAAAGAAAATTAAAATGAAATAACTCACTGTATTATAATCGTCAGGGAGATCAGATGAATATTACCGTATCTGGCATACAAGGGTGCCACCAGGCTATTCGAACCTGGAAAATTTATATAGTAGGCAGATACATCCCCTTAAGATCCAATTTTATTTTATTATAGACCGTTATGCCCCAGTCACTAGCTCGCAGAGCAGCAGAGATAATATATACTTTAATTTAAAGAAAGATAATAAAAAATAAGAATAAGCCACTGCCGATTAACAATACACAGAAACATTTATTTTGCACATATATAAAATTTAGATCTTAGTATAATGTTTACTTTATAATTTGATATACATTTTAACTTTTGATTTTATAAGTTCGCACAGATAAATTAATATTTTATTAGTGTCGAGTATGGATAGACTACATAGATTGCATTCAAAAAAGAAAATATTCTATATCCCTTATTTAACCCCAGGCCAAAAGTTCGCAATCAAACTAACGCCAATCTATCTTATATATCGATGTATATCGCACTGTCAGAAATATACATCTGAACCATATGGTTATTTAGAAAAAAATGTCCCTTGTCCAGTACAGGAATGCTATGTCTGTCTGGTGAGAAGAACAATACAAAAAAAAACACCATAGGAAGGGATTGCGGTCCTTTTTGCTGTCTTACTATCCCATTCCATAGGCTAAAGGGGTGATCCAAGGAGCAGGGAATACCATCTGATTCTGATGGTCAGTAAGAAATGGGTTTTATTTTGCCCAAGTGCGGCGTATAATGTGACCCAGCATGTGGCAGATCTTCATGCTACATTTACTAATAACAACAATATATCTAATCCAATGACCCAATCTAACTGCGAAACAAATAACCTAAGATTTACCCTCCCTTAAACTAACATAACTTTACGAATCTATGCAGCCATTCACACCTGATTTAAATTTAACATGATTTAATTAAAAGTTTTAGCATAATATAAAAAAAAAATAAACACTTAAAAGGGAAACAATTAAATTAATGGAAATGATTTTTAAAAAATACATTCAATAAAAATAATTATTAATAATTTAATTTGGTCAGATAGAAATTCATATTTAAATACTGGAATAGTTTTATAGTTAAAGTTCATTAGAGTTCATAAAGTTCTTACGGTTTTAAAAAGAAAAAGTCCATACTTTCTAGTTTGTAATTTGGATCCAGTGTTAATTTCCACAATGACTTGAGGAGACTGTTATGCTGTTAGCCATTCTATTTGTATTTATCCGGAGGTTCTTTACTTTAGCAGGTATGGTTGTTTGCAAGATTTTATTGCAAGTACTTGGTGTCCTGGGGTCTGCAATATAGGAAATCAATATTTTTACTTTTGGAAAAACTGAAGGGATTGAAAGTGCATCTTTTCAATCCCTTCACCTTCACCTCTCCTGGCTTTAACACATATAGCACACCTACTAAATTATTTCCATTCTTTTTCTTTTTATATTAAAATCTCAGATTGACTGGATATGACATCATGATGATGATCCTTTCGCTGTGGTCCATTTCCTGAGGGATTTTTTTATTGGCTTTTCTGTTCTTATTGTTTTTCTCTCCTATCTGACCTTTAATTATAAATTTTGAGATTCCCAAGAGCTAGTTTACTTAAGACTAATTAAAAAGAATCAATTCCATTTTTTAGACTTTTACAGGATAGAATTAATTATTTTACATTCTTAAAGATATATTTTTATCTTTAAATCTTTAAGTTTTTTTTGAAAATTTAGTTTTAAAATACTTTTTTTAAATAAAGTTTTCTTTTAATAATTTTCCATCTATGTGATTTTATATATATACGAGTTTAGATGACTTAATTTTTTTAAAAAACTTAAAAAAAGTTTTTATTTGTGAACTTTTTATTTTTAATCTCTAATTTTACTTATTATAATCATGTAACAGCATGTATGCCCATTACAGTATATATATATATATATCTGTGGTTCTCTGCCTGTCTAGATAAACAGCAGCATACATATATCAATTTATTCAAGGTTTCTCTTGGTAAGCTTGGTTTTTGGTCCATCAGAAAAATATAATCCAGGCTTGTTGTCATCATCAAAGGAAAGTATAATTAAGATATGGTTGACAATCTCCTTTCTGTCTATGGCTTGATGAGCTTCAGGCCAACAAACTGTCTTCTAAAACATACTTAACAAAACAATTGATCCATTTTAAGTTGATCCAGTCCTCAAGTGAATCAAAACTCCAGTATGTAGACTTAGCTGACTGCTCACTGCTGTATCCACTGGCTTGACTTTAGATACATATCTTCATGGGAGCCATTTTTATTTTCATATATCTCCAAACTACAATTCTTCTAGACAACTGGTTCACAAAAATATTAAGACAAGAACTGTCTTCAAAAAATTACTATCCAAACTTTTCAGCTGGCTTATTTGTTCACTGCTTCACAAAATATTTAATTGAGAATTTTCTGGCTAGCTCTTACAAAAACTGCAAACCAAATTGAACTGATATTTTTAGTAGTCCTTTTATAGAATCATCTGAGGTGACAACAACACTTTAATTGAAAACAATTTTTTATCTCTCTTGGCTTGGAACACTTTTACTTTCTCCAAAAGCACTTTTAATTAAAAAGCTACATTTGGAAATCTTATCAAAGCTTTTTAAAAAAAGATAATAGCAATGTATACAAGCATTAATTAAAAGATTTCAAAAATACTATACTTGTTTTTAATTTTCAAAATCAGAATATTATTTATAATAAAATTCTGTTTTAATTCTGAGTTATTTAACTCTCTATTATTTTTATTTCAAGTGAAATGTAGAAAATGTTTTTCTAAAGGTTTTCAAAATCAGAATATTATTTATAATAAAATTCTGTTTTAATTCTGAGTTATTTAACTCTCTATTATTTTTATTTCAAGTGAAATGTAGAAAATGTTTTTCTAAAGGTTTGTGATGATGGTGTTCTAACTGTATTTTTATATTGGACAATTTCCAATATCTAAGATGTGTGTTGAATGTCTTTAGAAAAGTTTAATTTTTTATTTAAATATTCCAAATGCATTCAAATGTTAGTAATATCACAGAAAAACAGGTTAGTATATGCATCAACAGTTAGTAATATCACAGCAAACAGGTTAGTATTGAAGCAGTCAATGTCTAATCATCATTGAGCTTCATGCTTAACCATCTACACTAACCTCCTATGGGGCCTGCAATTCAGACCTCACTGTAAATATATGCCATTCACCCACACACTGTATGCATAATGATCCAAAAACATTAATAAAATATTTAGCAAAGTAAAACAGTAGGGTGAGTGATGTGTATATATATGTGAATGAAGCAATAATTTTATTTATTGCTGAATATTAGATGTTTTCTTTATATAATTGTAAATATCTTTTTATATATGTGTATTTAATTAAACTAGTGGAATGTAACGACAAAGAAAGATGGGGAGGGCTTGAAATACTGAAATTATCTTTATCTATAGTCAGATTGTTTTCATTAATTAAAATTATAAATCTTAATTAAAATTCTTTTTTTAGTTGTTTTCAAATCTCTAAAAATAGCTAAAATGGTATTTCTAGCCTTATCTGTTTTATTTTGTTAATTAAATATTTTACTAATCAAACATGTTTTTTTAATTAAGAGATAGCTGTGGGCAACTGAGATTGCATTCTTGGCAGGATTAAGGTGGATAAAAAGGCCCATAGAACAAAAGAGTTGGAGTTTTTAGTTGAGATTTTAGTCAGTTGAGTTGAGTTCTTTTTCAGTCAGTTACTTTCGAAGGGTTTTAAGACCGTAACATTTTAAGAAGTCAAGAGAAGTTCGGTGCTATGAATTGTGAGTAGAAAAGAAGCACTTTTTTTCCTTCTTCTCTCGACGAACTGTCTGCCTGCCACTGCCATGTTCCATCTAGCTGACCATAAAACATGATTACTTCTGACTGCTGATTGCTAATTATGCTGCTATGCTGTTTTTTTTTTCTTAGGTAACCTTTTAATGTAGAACTGCCTTCATAAGTCAATACTTTTGTAATCTATAGTTCAACCTTCATATCTTAATTTATATATTATTTTATAAGCTTCTGCTAAATTTTGCTTTTAAACTCTCTCTCAGTAATCTTTTATTAATATCATGTATTTTAACTTACCTTTCACGCTTAATTAAATTATATATAAATGTGGGCGATTCCATTAAGATTTTATGTATTTTGTTTAATGTATAAATATAATCTATTTTCTTTAATATGCCAAAATGGCTAAATTCACGAGTAAGAGGGAAAATAATTGTTTTACTTGGAAAAAGGGTGGGCTTTATTTAAAACTTATCAATAAAGTTTTGTTTATATTAAATAGAAATTGCTCGCGAATTTGGGTTCATTTTAAATTCATTATTCTTAAAGTAAATTAAAAACTTTTACTGTGGATGAATTTTGCTTTAATTTTCTATTTTAAAAAGATCGTGAACTTTCATATAATTAATCCATTCCTTTTTGTTGGTGCCTGAAGGGCAAATTCTACTAGTTAATATGTATTTGGGAATCGATTCTTTAAATATAAATGTTGTTAGTTTAATAATATTATAAATAGAAGTGTTATTATTCATTATGATTAGTTAAATGACTCAGAATTGAAAACAGATTATTGCGCAAGAGGTTAGACAATTTCCAAGTTTTAAAATTATATTATAAAACTTATATTCATGTCCAATAACATTGCTGGCATACATTTCCATTATTCTATTTTATCTTCTTCACTTCTTGATTATTTAGTCATTGGGAACGTCTAAAGCTCCCATCCTACTTCTCAGAATCATTAGCAATCAGGTACAATGCTTCCTGTGGAAACGTAAAGTTTGAGGTTTATGATATTTATGTGCTGCAGAAGACAGCGCATCCAGATTCTGGGCTCTCAAACCCAGACCCTCTCTTGATATCGTTCCGCCAGAATGCGCGGACATATCCAATCTAAGTTCGTTTCAAAGTATTCTTTTAAATGATAAATATCCACAATCGCCATGAGGCTTTATTTTCATTATTGTATGCTAGTACCATTACTTTGCTCTTTAAGTTGATCATCCATCCATCTAATCTTAGTAAGTCGCAATGATGTGTTAAAGATAAAGATTCATTTCGTAAAATACGTTCAGTATGTTGATCTAAAAATTGTTTTCCTTTAAAAAGTTTTATCGATTCCCAGAGATGCAAATCAATTTGTATAATTTATTCTAGTAAATATTGCGCATTGTTTGTTTCTAATGTATACTTATTCTAGAGACGCTATGTCCAAACAATGCTTATCAAACATATGTAATGATTTTAAGATGGTAGATAAATGATTGAGACCGTAAATTTATATTTATTTGTCAAAATGATTAACGTTAAATTATCGTGTATCTTTCTGTAATCCGAATCTGTTCCGATCTTGTAGATTATTTTGTACATCCACATTTTGGCATATTAACCCCGCACAACTTATAACACATTCTATAAAATGGTATTTATTAAATAATTGATGTAATGGGGATTTTATAAAACAAATCCCAAGTTTTCAAAATGTATAAAATCACTCCAAGCGTGAAACAATTTTGTAACATATATATGCGTTTTCTACATTTATTAAATATATATATTTTCATGTAAATCCTGGTTTGTGTTGAATTATTAGTTTCTAGTTAATATTTAGAATTATTTTCTTTAGATAAGAGCTTAGCATTAATAAATAACTATGATAATGTAATAACTGGGCTACTCCGACCTCAATCATCATCATCATTCTGATCTTATGCTCTACCGCTTTGCTTTGCTTCTGGGCACGGATTTAAAATAATTTTACTGTCATCAGAATTGTTGTTCATTGAGTCAGAGATTCGAAGAATAGGCAAATAGGTTAGAATTCAGGACTGCTCCAGACCTGTGTATCTCGAGCATGATTGGATTCGAGGTACTTTTGCTTAGGATTTGAATCTTGTTAAGTGAGCATACTATTTTGACCAGTACAGTGGATTTTTTTTTTCCAGGCTTGGTGCCCAACGTGGGAAAAAAATACTATGTAACATTCAAGTTTGTACATTCACGTAACAGAATTCAGAATCCAAGCAAAAGAGACCGAAGCTGACCAGACTAGGACTGTGACATCCCAAGTCCGACCACACTTCAACTCGTAAGCCAGTACTCCAAGACTCAAGACCCTATGAATGACCACCTTGAAATTACACGTGGCTAACATTTTTATTCGGGGCCGACATAGGTCAGGGAGAAACAATGAGACACAATTAAATTACAAATTGATCGTATCTAACGAATAGCTAACTTAATTGAGACCTTTAAATATGCACATTCTATAACATAATAATAATGAGAATTGGATTGAATAATGAAACTGAGTGGATTAGGTTAATTTACTAAAGTTTAATTTTTTCATTAATAAGTTTTATCCAACATATATATATTACAAATTTTAAACATGTTAAATGCACGCAGGCATTTAAGGGCTGAAGAGTTTTAGATATGTTCTTCATACAGATTCTTTGATAAGATTAATAAATGAATTTACAATTTGTATACAATTATTTTATGGATTTATATCTAATCAATGCATGCAGGCATTTAAATAAATAGCTTATCACTACGCCATGTCTATCATGTAACATATGTGGACTCCTCTTAATGTGTGGCTGAATACTAATAATTAAACTAAACCTTGGTCAACACTTACGGTAGATGCTCTCGTCTGTTTATATTTATTTATTTAGCCTAAATAGGGCTGCAATAACTTAGATTGACCGGACTTTTAAGAATATCTCAGACAATTGCTGAAAGAAACTAAAATAGAGAGGTAGAGTTGGCTGCTCTGGATATACTAATGCACTATAGCACCAGCAATACAATAATAAAGTTGCTCTGTGGATGGATTGGTAGATCAAGGGTTTCTGCGACAAATGCCGGTACCCTGAAAACCGATTGTTAAGCTGCTTGAAAAGGAACAAATAGTTCAGAAAGGCGGGGGACTTACATGCTAACCTGGCCTTAAACTCAGGCTTCGCGACTGCTCTACCCTATGAGAGGAAGATGTGCTGGCTTAACCGAGGCTACATCTTATTTACGTAAATATATGTGGCAGCAAAATGAGAAAATATTAAAGTGAATAAATCACATCCGCCAAGCAAAGCATTTGTAAAATTTATATTCTATAAGCAAGAACAATAGCTTATTAGCTTAATCAAATAGAAGCCAACTCTTAGGTAGCATGATAAAATATATGCTATAGAATTATTACAGATAATCTTTGCTGTTCCAGCTAATTCTAATTTGTTATTGATCAACTGACAAGTATTTAAAAGGAGGGAAAAGTATATTTGATGGGGTTTACTAAATAACTTAAATAGCAAATATACTTCTAAATATTTATTAAGATTAGTCTATTTCTTAGTATTTAAAAATTAAAACAAGCCACATTTGCAAAAATTTACAATTAAACAATTACCAAAAAATATATAAAATAATAACGAGAGTCGTTACTATTTTCTTAAGAGGGTTTTGAAACAGCGAAGATTATAAATAATTAAGTGAAGAGGTTTTAATTAATCTCTTCTTAAAATATTAAAATTTAGTATTTGCTGTTTCAAAGCGTCAGCATATCATAAAATAAATATAACAAATATTAAAAACTATGTGATAAAAAAAAATAACTAGAGACATGACTGCAGTGATAGTTTAAAGTAGAAACATAAAGGAAGGAAATTTTAAAAGCAAGTGAATCATTTTTAAAATAATAAAAGAAAAGCTTTAACATTAAAATATACTGAGTGGTTAGTTAGCTAACTAGAATTTAAAAAGGTAGTTTGAAATTATACATAAAATATACGGAAATATATACAGAAAATAGACAGAGCTCTGCAGTTTAAAGTGATTTACCGGTATTTTTAGGTGCTTGAGCTGGAGCTTGGTGAGTTTCCTGGGCAGCTTGTGGCATGCTCTTCTTTTATGGGTGGTCTGTAAATATTATAGTGGCATTCTTCTTCCTTTTTTAGGTTAGATGGTAGATGTTATAGCAGCATTCTTGGTTATAAATGGTGTCGGATGGAAACGAACCCGTCGCCTCCTTACGGAGTGACAGCTAAGACGGCCAAACTAGCCGGACATCTCAGTTCAAAACTAATTTGATTTTTTTTAAAATATAAAATGCGCTTCAAAATGGAGTCTCTTCTCAGTATATAGATCTCAGTAGTCTCTCTTGTATTATAGCTCTCAGTAGTCCTTTCCCGCTCAAAATACGACCCATTTATATCTTTTTCTTATCAGCTTAACACCTTTAGGAATTTGTCTTTGCTTCATGATTACATTTTTTTAATTAATTTTGTTAACATACAATCTGCTTTCAAATATGCTGATAAGTTTCTGAGGTGTTATAACTTTGACTTAATTCTGTTTTAATTAAATTCCTAAAAACATGTAGTTTTGATCCTAAATATTAGATAAACTATTAAAGTTTTTTAGTTAGAACTTTTATGGTTATTTTGTAAAACTATTTTGCCATAAACAAATTTTAATCCAAAAATGACTTAAATGTTTATATCTGATGCAATTTCGATTAGCCAGATTTTAAAATGACTTTTTAATTTGACCAAAGGTAGGTGCGGTCACTAATTAAATACTTGTTTACGACAGAATCTGTTTCTAACCAATTTTTAATTGTAAGAAAAACAAGAATCTTAATTTTTAAAGAAGACTTCTCAGCACATTTGAAAGAAAACCTTTTTAAATAAACATTTTAAAATATTTTCATCCTTTAACATTTTTAATTAAACAACACATTTTAATATGTTTTAAATCACGCCACCCCTATATACATTACAAATATAGGTTGGATTATATAACCACATATGAATTAAAATAATAAATTTATTAATAAATTGAACCTTATCATTATTTAATATAATAAAAGTATTTTATTAAAATAAATGCGATATTAATAATAATACGCTATAATTCTATCAAACATATCTAATTATAGCGTTGTTTCGTATGTAAATGTATAATGCTGTTCAGACAGCCATGACAGCAAATTGTAGTTTTATTTTACATATTATAGTTTAAATGAGATTTGAATCTAACACAGACAAGTGGGCTACTGGATTGATGATGAAATGGCAAGGGATTAGGAGGTTCCCATTTCAGTATATGCACCAACTGTATATCCTAACAGTTAGTGAATATACTAACCTGTTTGCTGTGATATTACTAACAGTTGAATGCATTTGGAATATTTAAATAAAAAATTAAACTTTTCTAAAGACATTCAACACACATCTTAGATGATGGAAATAGTCCAATAAAAAATGTAGAAAATATCTACAAAAATTTATGTCTGTGTTATTTCTACATTTCCTTTCTTTTATATATATATATATGCACACACACAACTATGTTGCTGTGTGCCATTAAACCCAGATGGTTACAATATATATACAGATATATATTTATACTATTAAATTTCTTAAATTGACTTACATAGACCAGTTCATTAGTTTTCACGACACTTAAACCTTAGACAGTAAAAAATAGATAAAGTTCTTTATAAAAACAAATCTAAAAAATACATATTAAGGAAGATTTGATTTTAATTTCATTGATATGTTTTAAAGTTTTAATTATTGAAAAGTGTTTAATGATAATGCATTAAAGCTTTCTAGAACCATTGGTAAACTGAAAAGATCATTCAGAAGTAGCACAATTTCTGAGAAAGATTTAAATTGATGTAAAAAAATTAAAGAAGTTAAAAATAACCATTAGCAGAATCCATGTTTCTAAATGAGATAAATATAATTTTGATACTAATCATTGAATGATAATAACTCTATTTTTCTTTATTTTTTTTTAAATATCATGTACAATAATTTATGATAATAATATCAAAATTCCTAATGCAAGTATGTATGTAGATTTATTGCTTATGTGATCAATATATTTTAAATTAATAATAGTTTTTTTGGAAGAATGGATTAATAAGAATAAGAGAAGTTAATAGATCATATAGATTTGTAAATAGTATTTAGACATCCTTGTAGATTAACCTGCAACAGTTACAGTGCAGTTTTATAAATTAAATGCTCCAAGTAGTATCTCATACTATTCCTAAAAAAGGTATTTTTTTTTATATAATTATCATTCCATATTTGAATTTTTTATCATAAGCATTATTTACAATAATACATTTGGATAAAAAAATTAAAGAATATAACCATATAATTATAAAAATGGGGAAAAATTACTTTCGTTTAGTATGACTTTTAATTAGATTCAGATAATTTTTTTCTGCAATCAATTGTTTTTTTTATCAATATAAAAATGTTTAGTCAATGTACTGTAAAAAGTTAATGTATTAAAAAACCAATATTCTCCCTAAATAAAATTCTTTTAAAACTAAAAATACCCATAATTTGCAAAACACAGAGAAAAATTACTTATGTTAAAGCTACAAGAGGTATGAGATACTACAATTCTGAATGAAAGAGCATCAAACATATACAATGTGACCTAAATTCAAACTAGTGTGATATTTGCAAAATACAGAAATACCAAAAAAGAGATTAAGATAGACACCTGTTTAATTTTAAATTTTTTTATAAAATTATTGCATTTAGAAGCAGAACATACAAGTGCTATTGCAGGTTAAGCAAATGAACACAGTATTATCTTAATGGATGTGGCCTAGTATAATTTTTTAAAATTATAATTGTTTTTATAACCAAAAATGATTGTATTTAATAGTATATAGTTCTGGAAAGAAATTTTAACAACCTGAATAAGAAGCCTGAATTGGACATTGTGGATATATTGCCATTTTATTTCAGACAATATTCTGCGAAATGAGAATTTTGCAGGTGGATATCTAAGATTGATATTTTTATAATTTGATTGAGTTTTAAATAAATACAATCAGTCTCTAATGTTATGATGATCTCATTTACTAAAGTAAAATAATTTGAAATAAAATTATAAAGTTTAATAAATATTCATTTATGATTTTATCAGTGAACTGTTTTCAAAATTAAAATTAAATTCTTGTCAAATTAAGAACGCATGTGTATTTATTACATTTGAATTAGCTACTATCTATAAGTATGTACTGAGAATTTCAAAAACTTTTGAAAATGCTTTATGAGTACTAATAAAATATATGGTCAATCTGTAAAATAAATTCACTATCTTTATACTAATGAAGGAAAAAAAACTAGTTGATATGTTTTACATTTTTCATAAAGAACGTCAAAAATAAAAAGAAAATGAAAATATTTTTTTTACATCAAAAACAAATAAAACATTAAAATATATTTCATAAATCTGAGCAATTATATATTTGGTAATCAAATCAATGCTAGATGATTAAAAACAAATACATTTGATGAATGTGATTAATACAAGCATTTTGTAAAAAAAAATAATTAGTAATGATGATAAATTCAATCACAAGAACAATTTATAGATTGAATATAAGTAAGAAATTATCAAGCACAAAAATAGAAAAAATAAGTCATGTAACCCATGAAAAGTAATTGGTGGTGAGAAATTTACAAACTATCCAAATTTATAAAAACAAAGATATTTTCTAATTGCTCTAACAAGTTTTGTTAATAAAATACTAGCAAGAGAAAGCATTTAAAATATCTCTATCAGAAACCACACCCAAACCTCAAATCTAGTGTCTGAAGCCAGCATCTAACTGAGGAGTGCAAAGCACAAAACCATTGGTCTGGGGTTTGGATGTAGTTTCTGATAGAGATATTTTAAATGCTTTTTCTTGCTAGCATTTTATCAACAAAACTTGTTAGAGCAATTAGCAATGCTCTTTGTTTTTATTTACAAGCTTAAAAAATTGAGTCATGTGATATATGACTTTTTTATATCCAAATTTATATCTATTTATGATGAAAAATAAAAATATGGATGCCATAAAAATGTATAAGAGAACAGTTAAATACATGATAATATAAATTTGGATACCATGAAATACGTGCACACAAAATCATGCACTGTAGGATCAGTGCATTTCATTGTTTCTCAACTGCTTCAGAGTGATGCTGTAACAATCAAACTCATGGCCATGCTTGACCATATGCTAGTTGGCAGTTTTACCACTTTTCAGTTAGTATAATACTTTTCTTTGCTTCTAGCAAAAAGATGATGACAGATATTGATTGCAAAGTTATATGCAATGAAGGAAACATTATTTTTGGCTAAAATAATCCATTTTATGACAGTGCCACTGCAAAGCCTTAGAGCCAATGCAATTCTTCCATGAAAAAAAAAGAAAAACTTATTTCAAAAGAGAATTTACCATAAATAGTCAAAATAAGAGTCATAGATCACATGACCCTATCTCTTAAGCTTGTAAGTTATAAACAATGAGGATTACCAATTCCTCTACAAGCTTTGCAGTCCATGGATAGATTTTCATTTGATAAGAAGTTGACATTTTAATTTGAATACAAAAGTCTGAACTTGGGTGATATTTTAGAGATTTCTTTGGTACATACCTATGGTAATGTCTTAAAAGCTTATTGGAAAATGTTCAGATATTGTGAACAAATGGATTACCATGTGCTTAGAAGTTTACTTGGCCATAATCTCAGTCTGAGTAAAAAATCAGTCAGTAAGGATAGAGGAAGAACTTGTCTATATTAATGAAGTACATTTGTCTGATATTACATGAGAACTGTCAAATGACGTGCCTCTACAAAGAACCATAACACTACACTAGATAGGCTCTAGATATTCAAAATGAAAAAAAGGTCTGACTGCCACTATTTCTGTGTACCAGGATGAGGATAATGTTATTCTTGTTTATTGAAAAAGAATGTGCACCTTATGAGCATATACAGATGTGAATGCTAGATGGTTCAGTTATTTATCAATTTTCAGCAATATTACACTGACCCAGTGATAGAAGACTGGATACAGACTATCAAGCATCCATATCTTGAAGCCATGTGTATCATCTTAAAGAAAATATGAGACATTTCTAAATAATTTTTCCAATCATATTTAGGCATGTGTTGAAGAAACTCTTGACAAAACAAGAATCAAGAACACTTTATTGCATTTTGATATTCATAACATCTTCTACACATGAAGGTACTAATAAAGTCCTATTAGACTAATAGCTTTTTGTAATTTAATTTTTTATTAGCTCATATGTGGTTACATTGCTAAAATATATTACATAGTTCCATGATTTTATTTTTTTCAGTTAATAATATAAATGTAATTTTCATTTCTGCAGATTTCACATTCATATTTTTATTTTCCACATATATGGACAACTTTTTGGAACTTAATCTCTTGAATTTACTGCTGTAAATTATTATTTTATGGATTACATACTTACATTTTTGCTGTTTTTATTTACCTTCATGGTTCAACTTTATAAATTAATGTAAAAGTAACTTTACACCTGAGTATTTTTCATAATATTCTCATTTTTAATTTTGCTCATATATAAAACCTTTTCGAATTTTAATTTCTTATGAGTTTATTGCTGTCAATAATTTTCTTATAGATTATATAGTTTACTTTTTGTAGTACTGTTTATTTGCTGATATTAATATTCACACCATAGATTGGCTTGGTAATTAAATTTGTTATGTAATTTCATTTGCTTTCATCACTAATTTTTTTTTATGGATTTTGAATATTGATATGCAATGCCACATTTAACTTGTATGCACACATAGGCATTCTATACTACATTTAAATATATATATATTGAATTAAATATTTTCATTGATTGTAATTACAATAAAGAATAGTAATGAGTAAATAATATCAATATAAACAGAGATAAATTTTAGCTTTTGATATTGCCAGGAAATTATCAACTATTAAGCATCACATGATCACCATCTCTTATACTAGCACATAATTGTGTATAAACAAGGCAAAACTCTCCATACAGTAGTGCCACCCTGTGCCAACCAGAGTAATCAATGAATGCCAGAAGGCCTGTGCATAAAATCCCTATCTAATGCCTACTCATCCAATATCCCCAGACTAGTTTCTGGATTGTGGCCTTCGTCAGTGAGAAGCTTTGGATCTGAGAGCACTGCACAGGGTGGCACTACTGTATGGAGAGTTTTGTTTTGTTTATAAACAATTATGTGCTAGTATAAGAGATGGTGATCATGTGATGCTTAATGGTTTAACACCAATCCTGCCTAATAGGATAATGGTGGCTAGAGTTGTTAAAGAGCCAAAGACACCAAAATGTATGGGTGCTGAACTGAGTTCAGACCCATATGACTATATAAGCTATTGAGTTTAGATTGAAAATATTTTTGTGTTTTCAATTTCATTCTCATAGTTTTATAGTTAAGTAGAGATAAAAGGTGGTTGCTGGAGGGTTGCATTAGATCCTAAGATCTAGGTGCAGTGCTCTCAGATTCAAAGCTCCTCACTGACGAAGGCCACAAGCGAGAACTAGTCTGAGGATATTGGATGAGTAGGCATTAGATAGGGATTTTATGCACAGGCCTTCTGGCATCCGTTGATTACTCTGGTTGGCACAGGGTGGCACGACTGTATGGAGAGTTTTGCCTTGTTTCAAATTATCAACTACTATTAACTGACAACCCCAAGGGCTAAACAAGTTTTCTCATTAATCTATAATACATAATGTATATATTTGTTGGATTATTAAGAAATTACTTGATATAATTAGTATTAATTACCAAACCATTACAATGGATAAAATTTACAGTTATATACTCCACTTCATTCCATCTGCAGTGCATATAAACTTATGCACATGTTGATGCACATAGTTGTTCCCTCTCACCTTTGTTAAGTGAAAGTTACTGAGTAGTGATATCATACATCCAATGATAAGAAAATAATGATCTGATGAGGCATATCATGAACTTATATTTATTATAATTGAAAATGAAATATAGTTACTCGACTTTGTAACCAATGAGAATATTATAAAACATCAAAATTAATGGCATTTTCTTTCTTCATTTATTATATTTTGGAAATAAAAATCACTCATCTTGAAATTACACCACCTTTTTTTATCTTAATTAAATAATAATGGAAAGACTAGTAAATAAATATAAAAGTGAAAAATAATTTATTAAAACAACTTTAAACACAATTCTGAGTGCTTTGGGGTGACAGAAATGGTTTCAACAGAATTTAAAATCAATATCAAATAACCAGTGTGCTATGCAATTTATTTTTGTAATTAAAAAATAATTGTATAAAAAAATTGTGTAATTTTCTATTTTATTATTAAAAATGAAGTTAAATACCAATTTTTCTGCATTATTATTAGATAATGATTTTCCGAATTCTAATATTTCCACAACTGTCTTAATCTCATTTTATCTTAACACTGAAGAACACATTCAAAAACTAAATGACTAAAACAAATCATTCCAAGAGAGATAACAAAAGTTTAAAAAATGTGATAAATTACACATTTGATAATGAATTAGTAAAACTAATTCATTAATTAAAACATGTCAAACAATATAGCAATGTGGATTTTTTAAAAAAGATGTTATATGTAATAAATAAAAACCATAAAGTTTATTATTTCTATTGTGGCAAAGCTGAAAATAAACGTAGCATAATGATTAGATATATAAAATTATTACAAAGTTTTATCTCATATTGTGATCGTTTTAGGACATGAAGTCTTTTTTTAAAATAAAAATAATTTAACATAATTACAATATTAAAAAAAGTTTATTTAGACAATTTGGCAACTGTCTTATCTGAATTATCTATTTTTCAGACAAAAGTCAACAAATTTAATTATTTTAACAGTCAGCCTTAAGTAATTGTTGCTAGTTATCAAATTGAAAACCCTAAGTCAATTTTAATATTTTGGTAATTTTATAAGTAGAAAGGTGGATTTAAATATTGAAAAGTAGTAGACTCTGCTTTTAACAATTATAAGACATAGAACTTTGTCATAGGAAAATAACCATTGCAAGTGAATTAGCTATCAATAAAGGAGTTATTTTACTTAATTTATTATATGAGAGTTGTGATTTAAATACCCCATTAATAAAACAGAGAAGCATTAGAAAAGTTTTATTTAATTTTTTTTTTTGTAAAATTTCGAAACACAATGATAAGATTATACTACTAATTAATATATTCAACTTACTGAATGTAATATAATAATCAACAGTAAAAATCACACTTGTTCAAATAAACATTTTAAGACTTAAAGTTTTATAGCGAACTTATGCATGGTTTTCATAGGGGAGATAGAGCCCATTAACATTATAAGGATTATCTTAAAATCTTTCTGAGACATATTATACCACCAAATATCATATGATCACCATTTCTTATGCTTGCTCATAACTGTTATTAAAACAGGCAAAACTCTCCATACAGTAGTGCCAAAATGTATGGGTACTGAACTGAGTTCAGACCTGTATGACCATATAAGCGAATGAGCTTAGATTGAAAATATTATTGTGTTTTTAATTTTATTCTCATAGTTCTGTACTTAAGTAGAAATAAAAGGTGACTTCTGGAGGGTTGCATTAGATCCTAAGATCCTGGTGCAGTGTCTTAAATCCAAAGCTCCTCACTGATGAAGGCCACAAGCGAGAAACTAGTCTGGGGATATTGGATGAGTAGGCATTGGATAGGGATTTTATGCACAAGCCTTCTGGCATCCATTGATTATTCTGGCTTGCACTGAGTGGCACTACTGTATGGAGAGTTTTGCCTGTTTTAATAGACATATTATACTGATTATTTTCTTTAACATATTAATGAAACTGTTGTTAATTGTGATACTGCTACAACCCATAATGCAAAACGCCACTAGTTACATTCCTCAGTTAACATAAAATGCTCTTTGTATTTACATTAATATAAATATGAAATTTTTAATTTTTTTTTTTTTTACTCAATATATGATAGAGCCTGTTGTAGTTTTAAAAAAGACTCATTCATGCTGTAAAAAAGATGATTACATAAACAAAAAAATCCAAAATAAAAGCATTGATGTAGGGTAGCTATAAAATAAATTAAATCTAAAAGCATTTTTTAATCTTAAACATTATACATATAGTAGTATTTAATAACTACAGTTTAGATATGTACTACACTATATTTTGTTACAAGCTTTCTTCATTTACAAAAATTATATGTACTATATAGACAAAATTAAAAAAATAATATAGTAACATAGCCATAAATAATAAAATGAAAAATCACATTTATTTAAATAAAACCTCTCTATAATTTCTCTAATAGATTTATTTCTTTGATACATGTGGTCTACTTCTGAATCAGCCTTTTTTTTTCTTTTTCTAAAACAACTTTTTATCTTCTTTTGTAAACACAGTACTTTATGACATTTTAAAAAAATTCTCACCCATGATTCTATAAAAATTCAATATTTTACTAAAGATATACAAAGTAAGGCTGCAGAAAGGAGTTTGCTATTAACTGAAAGGAGACTCTGATTTTTCTTGGAGGCCTTAAAGGAACTGAGCAGAGAAAATTCCTAATGGCCACCCCATACATTCCTGTCATTGCAGCTGTTATTACTATGTGATTATGTATTTAGTATATGAACATGAATGGGCTGCTCACTAACATGCATTAGCCAGCTTGGCAAGTTTATTGGCTTTTTACCTCTGAGTTTAAGATGAAGAAACATTATGGTCTTTCTTCTCAGTAGCCTGATAAGGCAGAATGAATGTATGTGTAAATGACAAATATTTTTCCAATAGATATATACAATCATGACAGACAAAAATAAATCATGGCCTTTATTCCCAGGAGGTTGTAAAGTCACCAACCAAGACAGTGGTTGGTGGCCAAAGGTGGAGGATGTTAAGAATCCCCTGATTGTGGACCCAGGCTGCCATTTAATAATGACATTTTATTTAGGCACTTACAACTGCAAACCACTTCAAGTGAAAGAAGATTACAAGAATTAGAAAAAGAACTGTCTTATATTAAATGGGACATTATTGAACATTGTGAAGTTAGAAGAAAAGGTGAAGAGACAATTGATTTGAAAAGTGGACATGTACTCTATTATAAAGGCACAAATATTGGAAATAGAAGTGGAGTAGAATTCATTATAAATAAAAAGTGGAAGAACAACATTGTGGAGATTCATGGTGTATTGGACAGAGTGGCAAGATTAATTATATAACTTAATAGCACATGGATAATTCAGGTTTATGCCCCGACAAGTTCTCATAGTGATGAAATAGTAGAAGATTTTTATATGGATGTACAAAAGGCTTTTGATCAGAGTAAACAACATTTTAAATTGTTATGGGAGATTTAATGCTAGAATTGGTAAACAATGAAAGATGAAAGTGCTATAGGTAATTTTGTTTATGGGAATAGAAATGAGAGAGGACATAAATTTGTGAAGTTTGCAGAAAAAAAAACCTTTATATTATGAATTCTTTTTTTGAGAAAAATGTTACAAGGAAATGGACATGGAAGGATCCAAATGAAGGTACAGCAGAATTGGATAATATTTTGATTAATAGAAAATATATATTTCAAGATTGTAATGTTCTTAATAAACTTAACAGAGGAAGTGATCATTGATTAGTAAGATATAAGATACATGTTAATGCAAAACTAGAGAGACAAAAATTATAAGGAAAAACAACAATTACAATTGATATTAACAATAATTACAGTTGATATTCCTAATCTTAGAAATATTCTAATGAATTTAAATTAGAACTTACAAATTGGTTTCAAGTATTAGTAGATTTTGAACATGATTCAGATTTGAATGAAATTAATAAGAAAATAACTGGTACACTTTTAAAAACTGGAACAAAGATAGCTGGTAGAAAAAAGCAGCAATTGACCAATAAAATTTCTATTGAGACTAGAGAATTTATGAGGATAAGAATGAATAGGAAGATATACAAAAATGATGCATTAAAAATGATTGAATATCTCGAATTTTGTAAAATGGTGCAGAAAAGAGTTGAAAATGAAATAAGAAAGCATAACTGTGAGCTTGCAAGGAAAGCTATAGAAGAGAATAAAAGTCTCAAGAGTGTAAAACAACATTTTGGTATTGGTAGGAAATTTATATCTGCAATAAGAAAAAAAGAGAGATGACATCATAAAATGAGTAGAAGACTTCTATCAAGTATTATGTAATAATAAAAACAAGTACCTCCTATATCTAATATCTCTTCCAAATTGCCTAGAATTTTAAATGAAAAAGTGAGACATGCAATTAAATTTATAATGAAAGGCTCCAGGTAATGATAGAATTATAATTGATATCTTAAAAGAAGGAGGTGAAGAAATAGACCATTTTTTAGCACAGTTATATACCAAATGTCTAAATCATAAAGATATACCAGATGAATGGAAGGATGCAATATTAATATTTAAAAGAGGTTGATAAAAAAGATATTAGAAATTACAGATCTATCAGCCTTTTATCAGTTTTATACAAATTTTTTACCAAGATAATTACAACTCGTCTACAGAGAACTTTGGATTTCCACCAACCAAGAGAACAAGTTGAATTTAAAAATGGTTTTTAGTACACTCATATCCAGGTATTGAGAGAAATTATTGAAAGGACAAATGAATATGAGTTGCCATTATGCTTTGGATTTGTAGATTATGAAAAGGCGTTTGATTCTATAAACATTTTTCAGTAATTAAAGCATTGGATCATCAAGGTATAAATTCAGGATATTGTCATATTTTAAAGAATATTTATAAAAATGCAACCACAACAATTAGATTACATAATGATACTAGGAAAATCAACATTGAGAAGGGTGTAAGACAGGGTGACTCCATATTTCCAAAACTTTTTACAGCAGTGCTGCAAGAGGTGTTTTGTGGATTAAAATGGGAAGCTAAAGGAGTGAAAGCAAATGGAGATTATTTAAGTCATTTAGATTTTGCATATGATGTAGTTATTTTTGAAAATAATGCTTTAGAGCTGCATGAAATGTTGCAGGAGTTATCAGATGACAGTAGGAAAGTAGGACTAAAGATAAATGTTAAAAAGACCAAAGTAATGTTTAATGGATTTTCTCAAAATATGAAAATAAAAGATTGATTATGATGAGTTAGAAGAAGTTAACAGCTACAAATACCTTGGTCAGATTATTAATATAGATGGAAACATAATGGATGAAATTAATCATAGAATTAAACTTGGTTGGAGTGTTTCTGGTAGAAATAACTTGATACTAAAAGGAAATATGCCTATGTGTTTGAAAAGGAAGGGTTTTTAATAAATGTGTTTTAACAGTTCTTACTTATGAACCTGAGACTTGGATCCTTAGTAGACAAGCAATACAGAGACTTCAGACTGCTCAAAAAAGTATGGAGAGATGCAAGTTGGGAGTAACAAGAAAAGTTCAAAAATGCAATATATAGGTAAGAGAACAAACAGGTGTTACTGACCTCATTAAAAAAAATTAAAAGACTGGGGTGGAGTTGGGCTGGATTTATTGCTAGAATAGATGATAATAGATGGACAATTGAAATCTTAAAGTGGATTCCAAGAGATTATAAAAGACCAAGAAAGAGACCACAAGTGAGATGGATGGATGAAATAAGAAAGTGTGCAGAAATGATGTGGAGAATAGAAGCTAAAGATCAGAGAAGATGGATTGAACTTGGAGAGACCTTCATCCTGCAGTGGATTGATCAATGATGATTATGATACAGACTAAAATATTTTGAAAAAATAAATGCTTGGAAAAAAGTAGCACAAGTTCTTTTAATCTACAGCACAGAAATGAATAGGTATAGTATTTAAATCCCAAAGAAAACATGATTGCAATACATAAATGCATGTTTGAGAACATGATATTTAGCAAGATAAAAAATGATTGCCACCATACCAAATTCATAACATTTAATAAGATCATAAATATCATTGTTTTTCTTATTTATTTTTCTCTTTTTTTTTTGTTTATTCATTTATTTTTGGTTAACATATAATTTAAATCAAAAGTAGTTTGAAACTTCATGGCTCCATCGTAAATTATCTTTGATTTAAATTCTTTTAGACATGATTTGAGATAATATACAAGTAATAAAAATAGTTAACTTTTCAGATTTTTTAAACAATAAATTTGTAAAATTAAATAATTTTTTTATTTAAAAATTATTAGTATATAATCTAAATGGGATCCATTGTATATTATATTTATTCAGAAATTGTAATAAAATCACTGTCTTTTTTGCACAATTTCTTGATGAACTGGGAAAAAAATAGTACACAATTTTAAATATATTTTACAAACTATGGATTACTAAATTGCAAAATACATGTGTATTAGAAAAATCTGATCAAATGTGTATTTTTATTGAAACCTAAGAAACGAAATTAATTAAAAATATAAGAACTCCTATTATGATTGATTAAACAAAAATGCAGGTTGGAATGTAATAACATTGGTATTACCATGTGGTACCACTGGATTCCAAACAATTAGATTATTAAATGAAAACTTGAACCGCAATCTTCACTAGAAGGGGTGAGAGAAACCATTAGCTATTTGTAGCCCTTGAAAAACAAACATGTTTCTTCCACTGACAATTATTGTCAGCCTTGCCAAACTGGCCTCTCTTAGAACAATTTTCCCGACTCTTAATTAATATAATGAGACAGCAGTACCTGGTCATAGAACTCACATAAATCAACTGCCTCAAACACATTGTATTCATATGTTATAACTTTGTATGTTGAAGATAAGAGAAAATTTATAATAACTGTTTATAATTAGAGTATCTATAATTTAAATTGCCATGCCACCTGTGATTATATTAGTAATCTTTTTCTATTAAATTTGCAATCCAGCTGTGGTGTAACTTGGTCATCGCTGGACATAGCAATTGTTGCAGTCATTGTGAATGAACCCTGACAGTTGAAATCCCATCAGATTATGTAACAGGCAGAAGAAGAAAAAATTTTAGTTCAATTAACTCATGTAAGCAAACTATTCATTTCTCATAAGCAAGAAAAATTTAAAGTGATTTATTATATATACTGTAATGCAGTTGGCAATATCGGAATTTGACGTCACATAGGCAAGCGAATGGCCCCTCTTCATCCAACAAATTGAGAAACTCCTGGTCATTAATAGAATATAAAACAACAAAATTAAAACTGTGATGTTATTGTGCTACATAGAGAGAAGCATTATTCATATTGCTAACAGACTGGCTGAACTAAAACCCCAGAAGATCTAATGTTTCAGCAGCTCAAAGAGAAATTAGCTGAGTACTTAAACCCTCATGAGTCTAGACACATCGCCAGACTCCATTTTAGGAACTGCCATCAAGAAAAGAATGAGCATACTCAAGAATATAATATGGCCCTGTGAGAATAGGCCAAGAACTGCATCTACAAATGATACCTGGAGGAAGCACTTTTTGAACAATTTTTATGTGGTATGACTAGTGACACCTTGAGACAGAAGTTATTGGCTGACAGTGACATCAACTACAAAGAAGCTATCAAGTGTGGAATAGCCCTTGAGCTCAAGACTATTCAATCAAAAGAATTCACAGCCATCAAATTATCGGACAGCAATCCCTATAAAATAGCTAAGGTTGATAAGTTAGAAGGAAGTGCACCCCAGCAAGATAACACAATGCAGAATATTCAAAGCAATATTAAGTATTTTGTTTATAAAGATCAACAATGCAGAAACTGTAAAAAATTGGCCATTTAGAGAAAATGTGCCGAAAAAAGAAATCTGTTGACTATACAAGTAAAAAACACCAGGAGTGCCTTACTAAAGACAAATCTACTCACAAAAATAACATGTCATCTGACCTGGATCATAAAATTGAAATGATATTAAAAATCTTTAGAAAAGGTGTTCTCATGGAAATAGACAGCGGTAATGGAGTATCCTTGATCACTCTTAGAGAATGGAAAACCATTGTTGCTGACATGACACATCCCCCAAAGATAATAAGATCATAAAATTGAAATGATATTAAAAATCTTTAGAAAAAGTGTTTTCATGGAAATAGACAGCGGTAGTGGAGTATCCTTGATCTCTCTTAGAGAATGGAAAACCATTGTTGCTGACATGACACATCCCCCTAAGATAATAAAGCCAAACTTAGAAGCTTGTGATATAAATGGTAATGCCATTAACATTAGAGGCTAAATCCAGGTTCTTGTCATGATTAGTAATGCCAAGAACTGGAAACTACTGTTATACATAGTCCACGCCAAGATAAATCCTCTCATTGGCCGCAAATGGTTCAGGATTGGGAATTAAATTACATACTGGAAAAAACAAGGTCAAATACCAGCTCTCCAATCATTGAAATCAAAACTACCATCACATGAAAACTGAGGATGTCAAACCACCCACAGATATCATAAATAAATTTTCACCTACTGACCACATTTGGATCAAAAATAATCAAGATAAAAAGTGGACTGGTGGAGAAATAGTACACCTGAGTAATCAAGTTGTTGCCATCTGGATGGCAGATGCAAAAGTACTTTGTAAGCATATCAAGCAACTATGAAGGAATAACTGCAAGTTTACTTTCAAAGTTAAATCGAAAGCAAAAACGGAAAAACTCCTAATGCTAATAATTTTGCATCATTAAAATCTAACACCCCATTATATCCTAAGTGCAAGAGGAAAACCCCTGCCCACTTTGGTGACTATGCTCTTAATTCAGAGGGCAGAAAACAAAACCCCTCTGATCTCTGAACTGGGAGGAGGTGTGCTAAATACACATGTATTAGAAAAATCTGATCAAATGCGTATTTTTATTGAAACCCAAAAAACAAAATTAATTAAAAATATAAGAACTCATATTATGATTGATTAAACAAAAATGCAGGTTGGAATGTAATAACATTGGTACTACCACATGGTACTGGTGGATTCCAACCAATTAGATTATTAGAATGAAAACTTGAACCGTGATCTTCACCAGAAGGGGGAAGAGAAATCATTAGCTATTTGTAGCCCTTGAAGAACAGACATGTTTCTTCCACTGACAATTATTGTCAGCCTTGCCAAACTGGCCTCTCTGAGAACTATTTGCCAGACTCTTAATTAATATCTTGAGACAGTAGTACCTGGTCGTAGGACCCACATAAATCAACTGCTTCAAACTTGTTGTATTTGCAAGTTCTAACTTCGCATGTTGATGATAAAAGAACATTTATAATAACTGTTTATAATTAAAGGAATACTATAATTTAAATTGCCATGCAGCCTGTGATTATATTATAGTCATCTTTTTCTATTAAATTTGCAATCCATCTGTGCTGTAAGTTGGTCACTGCTGGACATAGCATAAATCATTAAACTTTAAGAGACCAATATACTCATATCATGATTATTTTCTTCTTAAACCAGTGATTACTCTGAAACATTTTTTCATAATATTCAAAAAATAAAAAATAAGTATGACTGTTGTTTTGAAATCTTAATTAAATGTCTTATAGTAGACAATTTGTATAAACAACAATACTGAAATGTTTTTCTTTGTGATTAAATCTCTTGGCCTATAAGAAAAATACTTTGATGCAAATTATAATATAGTTACTTTCAATTAAAAATTACATTTTCTAAAAATTATTTATCGTTTTTGCATCAAATACGAATAAAATTAGTTATTCAGTCTCAGAAAAATATAAATATTGAATAAATAATTGAAAATAAGAAAGTAATAGAAATGGTTTTTGCTTTTTTTTTTTTTAAAAAAAAAAAAGATTAATAAAACTTGAAAAATTATTAGATTTAATTTTTCTTTAAACTGCTATTACTCTTTGATGACAAATAAAAAGGTTTTCATATTAATTTGTAAATAACTTTGAAATTATTAAAACTATATTAATACAAATAATCGAATATATATCAAGTATTAACTTTTCATCTAGAATAGCATAAACAAGGTAGTAATGGATATTGATTTTTGTATAGAATAAAAACACTTTTAATATTCTCTAGAGTTATTTCTACTTAAATTCTAATTTAATTTTTAAGCCACATATCTTTCTTTTTTTGCGTTTTCATCTATAATAATATTAATAAAAAAAAACCCCACACAACTTAGTTTCATAATAGTTTATATATTACGCATATTCCAAAAAATAAAATAGATCCTTACCTCTTTTAATGGGATACCCAACATCTGAAAGCAAGCATAAATAAAAAGAGAGAAAAATAAACATTTAAAGAAGTCAATAAAAATTACATACGAATTTATTATGATTCAAGCTTAAACAGTATTTCTCTAATTTTTCTGGTGGTATGGGTAACTGTTAAAATACTTTTTTTTATAAACCAAAACAATCTATATTACAAAGATAAATTACAATGTGATTTATAAGGCAAAGTAAATACTTTTAAAATTATAAATGTTATGATTTAAATATTGAAATATCAAAGTTATGCATATTTATATGAAACAGCTTATTAACAAATTTATACCTGGAAATTAAAAATACAATAAAGTCTAATTACATATATTTATAGTTTCTTCAGTGGAAAACTCTCATTACTAAGAAATGAATAAATAAATTCTTATCAAATCTTTCCAAAAAAAAATTTAATTTATAATAAAATAACTGAAAGATTCCTTTCTTTTGTTACAATGATGTAATAATTTTTAATTAAAACTTTAAATATTAAATATAGATTTGAGAATATGCAAAAGCAAAATCAATTAAAACCACTCCTACTTTTGTAATACTACCAAATATGTATATGGAAACTATCATCACAATAATAAATAAACCTTTATCATGGAAGAATCAACAATGCTATTAATATGACCATTAGAAATGGATATTGATTTGATGATTACTTAATAAAAATCCGTATCAAGAATATACATAGAAATGTACTTTTATTAGAATTACAGTATTATGAAAAGCATTTTACAAGATTATAAAAAGGATTCAGATATAGTTATAAAATATCATGATGAATTTTAAGTAAATTTATTCACTGATTGTTCTTATTGAAATATATTTAAATTACATGAATTAAAAAATAATTATCTCTCAAAATTAATTTTTTCTGTATCTCAGATATAACAAAAGTTATTAAAGCTATCCAAAAATAATGGTTCATTTTTTCTAGCAGCCAGATAAATAATAAAATAGTTTAAACATCCAGGAACTCACAGTATTTGAATACCAAAAGTGTCAGGTTCAGGTTTTATCCAAGAACATTTAACTTTTATGTCTATCATTATACAATACTGAGCTAAAATTGCATGTGGCATATATTTAATTAAATATTCTGAGCTAATGGAGGGTCTTAAAGGTTTTCTTTCACTGTAATATTATAAGATACATATAGCTCTGTAGTGTATTGTTGTATTTATTTATTTAAATACATATAACCAAAAATATAAGATAATCAACTACATATATAAAAAATATTTTATAAAAACAGTTTTACTTAATTTGAACAGTACTGCATTAAAAATCAAACTAATCACAATAAAAGCATGAGATATCCATAAATTAGCATTAAATTATTTAGTTTATGGATGCCACATGCTTTTATTTTAAGTTGTATGTAACAACCAAAATTGTGATTGAAATTTTTTTTTTTTGTTTTTGCTACAAACATTTTTTTTATAAAATATTTTTTGTATTATTTTTTAGTATTCAGATATATTGCAATGAGTTTTTTTTTCATTGAAGTTTAAAAATGACAATCAAAACAATATGGCTATCCAATATTTTCGGAAATTGAAATGAAATTTGTGTACTTTAATAGTTTACAATATTTTTTTAATTATGAAAGCAATCATTTTAAAAAGTTTTAGTTCGACAATCAAAAGAAATTAAAATATTATTTATTTCTTTTTCTTTCTATTTTAATTAAGTGTAAACACTTTTTAATAAATAAGTCACAAAATCCAATGATAGAATATTTTTAAAATTTATTCTGCCATCTATTGTGCATAATTGAAAACTTACTGAACCAATAGCAACTCAGTTTGAAATTTGATGCATCAACTGTGATACACACATGACTGGATAACCCAAATATATTGCAATCCTACTGTAATGTCATCATTATTTAACATGTACACAAAATTTGGAAAAAAATACATTTGATAAAAGCATGTTAAAAATCAGTTACATGATTGGATGTATATGTCAAGTACTTGCCAGTGTGTGATGGTTTCCTATGCATTGTTGTTTTTACTTTGCTCTGAGAGAGACTTGTCAAAAGAACATCTAAGAATCTTAATTTTTGTTTCTGTTCTGATTTCTGTGAAGTTAATTCAATGGAATATATTGTTGATATACATCCAGAATGACAGTAATTAGCGTCAACATGCAACCATACCACAAATGTATAGTGAGATCACACTTTAGGTGGACATCAAATAGTATTTGTAGCTGTTGTTTCAAGTTTTCAGCAAGGGTGACAATGGTGATCCAATGGCCATCCCTTGATTTTGTTAGAATTCAGAATTATATTGAAGGTATGTTGTTGTTATGCAGAACTTTAATAATTACACTATACTATCACTAGATATTGTTATTCTAGTTTCTAGACTATTATCATCATATAACTTTTTCCTTACAATAAACAATGCCTAATCATGTTACATTTGTAAATAGACCTTCTGCACCAAAGCTTACCATTTTATCATCTCTTTTCATGTCCCTGACTAGTCCTACAATGTGCTTAGAATCCCTGATGCAGGATTGTGTCATGGTATGCTAATGAACTAAGACTTTCAAGAAGAAATCTTGACAAATTTTGACATGGCAAATATTTAGAACTAACAATAGGCCTTAATAGAACATTGTCTTTATAAATTTTAGGTAGTCCATATAAAGGAAGAATCTTGCTGAAATATAAAGTTAATTTCCTGTTTTTTAAAACACTGAAATACTGGTGATGCTTCCAGAGTAATGCTTGTAATTTTACCTCTGTATTTGGAATTGCCTTTTCTTGCTACTTTTTTGAACTGGCCTGCTGTGAGAAGTCCTTGTATTTTGTTTTTGTAATCAGTTTTACTCATTACAACTGTAATATTACCATTGTCAGCAGGAAGAATGATTCTAGTTGTAGCCTGTTTCAGATTTAATAGGTATTCTCTCATCACATGAAATGTTTGATTTCTGCTTTTGACATGTCTCAAGTATTTTTTTTTTATCTCTCCAGTGTATTTCTGCTGCTTCTTCCAGATACAATTTTTGGATAACTTTTTGTGACTGAAATTATATCCAATAATGAGACAGTAGATGGTGTAATTCAAAGCTTTTCCAAGAACAGTTAGTTCAGCATCAGTAAAGTGGTTAGAACTATACTTTTTCACTCATGAAGACGATACATTGCAAATTGCAGTATGAATTTTGTCTTGCCCATGTAGATTTACAAGCTTTTTCTTCTGACATTCTTTAATTTTTTTCATGTAATTTTCAATATGATCTTTTCATTGCTTGACAAATTCTTGAGAAATTTTCATGTGTACATTTATTTTTAGGAATAGAATACAAGGTTTGATACTTGAAAAACTGTTGAACAATTATTTTTTTTCTCAATAAGACCTCATTTGCTTTCTGAATAATCTTTTCAGCTCTCTTGGAGGAAATAGAAGGTTTTAATTGCAAGCTCTTAGAAGTAATCCCTTTTGACTTACATAAGAAAGTTAATATACAAAATTAAAAGCATGTGAAGCACTTGAAAGAGAATCTATAAAGATTCAAAAATTATTAAATGCTAAGCGCTTTCGAGGCCATTTGCCTCATATTTAAAGTTAAATGATTTTCTACTTTAGACAGTTTTAGACATAATTTTTCATTATGTCAATACTTTAACATAGCATCAGGTATATACTGAGTACTTATTATTTGCTGAAAGTTTGGAATGATATATTAAATGTGATAATATGTTGAACTAATTCCACCATCTATCAGTAAATATTGAATGCATAGAAAATTTTAAACTTTATTTAATCTTTTCAAATGCAAACAACTTGTTATTGGCAACAGACAAATATACAACACAGCTTAATAATGACAACATTTTGCATAGTATTCTCCACCATTCTTCAGGCATTTAGGAAAAAGAAGTTATTAAATCTACATGGGCAATCCAAAAGTCATACTGCAACTAGTAATCTATCAGCTTCAACAATGAAAAATCTTAGTTCTAAACATTTTATTGGTGCTGAATTATTCATTCTTATAAAAGGTTTGAAATTTGCCATTACATCATCTACTGTCCCATTTTTGGATAAAATGGCAGCCACTGAGGAGATTACCCAAAAATTGCATCTGGAAGAAGTAGCAGCATTATGTTGTAGAGTTGAAAAAACACTTGAGAAAGCAGAAATCAAACATATCATTCATGTCATGAGAGAAAAGCTATTAAATCTCTAAAACAGGATACTTTTATAATTCTTCTCCCTGCTGGCAAAGGTAACATTACAGTTGTTATGGATAACACTGATTATGAAAACAAAATACACAGACTTCTCACAGAAGACCAATACAAAAGGTAGCAAAAAATCCAATTCTGACTACAGAGGTAAAATTACAAGCATTACTCTGGAAGCATCACAGGTATTTCAGTGATTCAGAAAAAAAGTAAATTAAAATCATATTTCAGAAGATTTTTTACCTATATCAACTATCTAAAATCCATAAAGACAATGTTCCATTAAGGCCTATTGTTGGTTCTAGAAATTCACCATGACAAAGTTTGTTGATATTTTTTCTCAATGTTCTTAGTCCATTGTCATAATCCTACATCAGCAATTCTAAGTACTTTGTAGAATTAGACAATGACATGAAAATGGAAAAAACTGACATATTGATAAGCTTCAATGTGGAAAGTTTATTTACAAATGTAACATATGATGAGGCATTGTCTATTATAAATGTTATATAATGATAATAGTCTACAATCTAAAACAACTCTACTTATTGCTAGTATAATGAAATTATTAATGTTCTGCATAACAGCAACATACTTTCAATACAACTCAGAATTTTTTCAACAAAATCAAGGGATGATTATGTGATCACCAACCACCCATGATGAGCAACATTTACATGGAAAAACTTGAATTCACAGTCATAAATAATACTCCATGTCTGCTTAAAGTGCTGCTTCACTAAGTTGATATATCTATGGTGTGGCTGCATGGTGAAGTACAATTATAGTCATTCTGGATGCATATCAACAACATATCTTCAATTAAATTCACAATTGAATCAGAACAAGAATAAAATTGACATTCTTAGATGTTCTTGTGACAAGACTTCCTCACATCAAAGAAAAAACAACAGTGTATAGGAAACCAACACACTGGCTTTGACATATATATCCAATCATATTAGAAGTTTTTAACATGAAAGTATACTATCACTATGGAACAGAGCAAAGGAACTTTGTTCAGAATCCAGTGATTTGGAAAATGAAAAGAATGCTCATAGAACAAACTCTCATAAAAATTATTATCCATCAGCAGTCATTAAGAAAACCTTTAATAAACAAGAAAATGTGACAACAAAAAATGACAATTATTGGTCTTTTAATGTATCCATTCATATCAGGAATGGTGAACAAATTTAAAAAAATCTGTAGTCAATATAAAATTAGAACAAGTTTTCAGAGCTTATTACACTTTGAAGAATTCTTACTTCTACCAAGCCTAAACTTGAACTGCTGAAAAACAAAAAATGCATCTATGAAATACCTAGGGAATGAGGGAGTATATTGGTGAAACCATTCACCCTGTCAAACCTCAACTAAAAGAACACAAAATAATTATTAAAAGATAAAAAATTGATGTGTCTATAGTAGGAGACCATGCATACATTAATGACCATACAAAAATATTGGAGAGGAAAAAGGCAAAGAAGAAAATTCAAGAAAGCTGCATATATGACAATGACAAATAATTTTGTAAGCCAATCTAGTGTGGTCATACATAATATAAGGAAGCCTCTAAATAATCTTGCTCTTATAAAAAATTATTTAAAAAAAATTTGAAGGACATAGAAGGATTTCAACCAACTGCAATATATAAAGTCTCTACTATCTCTAGCCTTTGACAGAATAACTTGCTTAGAGCATTCCTTAAATTCGATATTCAAGAATCTAAAGATGTGAGTTCAACTTTTACGCTAATACTGTCACTGGTCAGGCTAGCAATAGCTGAATAAGAGTGAAGAATAATACCACCTGAAATATTGGGTCATTTTCTATTTGGGTATTATGTTTCTATTTGAAAAGTTTAAATAGGTGATGGAAATAGTCCCATGTATTATCACATAAGAATTTACTTTTCCAAATAATATAAACTGAATAAATTAAAAGAGAAATAATATAGTAATATTCAGCCTTATTTTATTTTATAAAACTTACCATTATAAATAAAGTAACATAGAATCCTTTAACAATAAAATCAAATGTTTATTAACGTTAATTTTATTTCTACACAAAGATTTACATATGTATATACATTTTTACATTTACTGTATATTTAAAATCCAAATATTAATGATTCACAAATAAAGGCAAATATCATTAATTTGAGATCGCTGATCCTAGAAATTTTTTAATTTGTGAAATTTTCAGATTTCAAAAATAGATTTTTGATCAGATGTAATACGTTGGATTATTTCCATCATCTATGAGTGAATATTGAATGTATAGAAAATTACATTCAACATTCACTCATAGATGATGGAAATAGTCCAACATATCACATCTAATAATATACCATCATTACAAACCTTCAGACAAAGATTTTTTATCCTTTCCTTGGAATCCTCAACTGATAAAATGGAGGGTGGGGGGTGGACTGGCTTATTAATTTAAAAGTCTTTTATTAACGTAGAAGTTTTTTTTTGTTTTTTAATGTTGATAGTATGCAAACTAAATTATTTATTGTAAAAGGTTTTAAAAATCACCTTTGAAATACAGTAATTTTAAATATAACATTTCTTTGTGCAGAAATACTAAATACAGGAAGAAAAAAAACTTATATAAAGATTCAATTCCTGTAAAATAAAAAATTTATTCTTTTTTATAAATCAGTAATTGTTGCCATTTTAAAAGCCTTGTTTTAAAAATTTGTACAATTTTGCTTTTAAAAAAATTCCATTCATAAAATAAAGATTGCATTTGCAACGGTAAGAATTCAAACATGTATTAAATATCTAATTGTCAAAATTTTTTATATTAAGGTATACATGTGTCCTATTATGTTCCCTTGACCAAACTTTATTAATGACCGATTTCAACAGAAATAAAATATTAAACTTCACTTTAGTATAAAATGTAATAACAGCTGAATTAATATATAACTTTTTTTTTATTATTGGACAAAATAAGTTAAAATCAATAATATAAAATATATGTAAAAAAGTATAAATATTTGTCTTTCTTACAAAATTCGATTTTAGATTATTTAACTATAAACATTATCAAGGTTAATTAAATATTTTCAATAATATCAGTCTGCAAAATTAAAAATATAAATATATCTAAAAATTGTAATTTTTTAAAGGAGAAAGTCAAATAATATGCAGCCGATAGTACATTTTAAAAAAAATACTATGCCTTGATCGAAATCTCAAAATTACCACACAAAAATCCTCAAAAGAAAAACGCTAATAGATACTTTTCACAAAAGTAATAAATCAGTTCTAGTTGTGGTGTTTTAATTTCAAGTGAGCTGGGTTTACAAAATAGTATTTAAGACACAAATCAATTCCTTATTTGCTAGATAACATAAGATAACAAGTGCTCTTCTAGAAAGATTTATTTTTTAAAGGAGATGATGAAATCGAAACATTTCAAATCATGATAATAAAAAGACACCTTAAGATAATTGAGGTGAGATATTGGAAAATGGAGTAAAAATAATTAAATTTTTTTAAAAAAATAATTATTAAAAAAACATATAATACTTAAATTTTAAGTTTAACTATTTATCTAAAATGCTCAAGTTAGCAGATCTCTATCTTTTAGTATTGGGACTTAACTTTCCATATCAGTTTAATCTTGTCCCAGTCCAATGATTTTTTGGAGCTCTAATATTTTTTTTGCAAGTCAGGAATTTTAAATAATTAATATCAAAATACCTTTAGTGAAATTTATATATATATATACCTGTTTGTAAGGATGATGTTTTATTTTTATATTAACAGAATGTATCTTTTTTTAACCATCCCATGAACACCATTTCTTATGCTTACACAAGCTGTTTACACAGAGGCTAAACTTTCCATACAATAGTGCCACCAGTCTGGGGAAATTGGATGAGTAGGCACAAACTTTCTTGTATCCATTGTATACTTCTGGCAAGGTAGCACTATTATATGGAGAGTTTAGCCTCTGTGTAGAATGTATCTTTATGGTTTCAATAATTAATTGTTGTTTTTTAATTTTTACCTATTTTTTATGTCTTTGCATTCCTCCCCTATTATTTTACACCCACCTCCAGATAGGCCTGCTTCATAGACTGAAAATCATTGGTCTAATTCATAATTACTAGTGCATTCCTATCATGTCTATGATTTGGGGATTGCTAAAACAATAATATTACCACTAAACAAACACTTCATTATTCAATAGTTGATAAATCTGACAAGTTATGTCATTTTGTTGCCATTTCTGCTTGGCCTTTATTCAAATTTTTTTTTTTTGCATTTTCTTATATTCATGCAAATTGTGTTAATCTACTTTGGTATTTACATATTAATCAGCTAGTAAGATTTGACATATTGTAACGGTCAGGTTTGTATATTTGCTCAACAGACTGAGAGTTCGAGCCAGAGAACCAAAAGCTGACCAAGTCGGGATAGTAATATCCTACGTCTGATCATACCTCAACTCTCTTACTCATGCTTCCAAGTCAACCCATTGCGAATGACCTGCCTGAGGTTACACTCAATATCTCTTTATTCATGTTCCAACAATAGCAAAGCAGTTAAACATGAGACACCCCCTATTACATATTATATAACTTAACTAGTGATTCATAAGGTAATGAGCAAGAAAGAGACTGAGACAAATTTATATTTCATAAATTTAATATAATACTTAATAAATTATAAAGCAAAATAAATTGGGTATAGCTTGCTCACACGCAGGTGAGTGAATATCAGAGTTATGGAGAATATATTACAGCAATTTATAGTGTTCACATGCAGGTGAGTGGCTCAGGGTTACAAAGCTAATTATATAGGACTCACACACAGGTAAGTGGTTCATGGTTATAAAATAATATCACAAAGCAATTTATATAGTGCTCACATGCAGGTGAGTGGTTTATTTGGTTTACAAATGTTTAATTAGTCTATGATTTTTTAATAGTCTTATACCATCTCCCATGTCCCTATTCACACTATGCTCTATATAGTGGAAATCAGTAGTAGCTAGAGTGATCGATTTATTGGTAACTGATAGAGATTATATTATTATTACTAAGTTTAAACTCAACTATAAAGATATTTGCATGATATATAATTGCTATACAGATAAACACATTAACTCAGATTCTGAATCGGATCAAAGCTGAAGTTACTTTCTAGGGAAGCTGAACTGAGGTGTGGCAGTCGAACGTCAGATTCTAGTGCATTATAAACTATAGTATCAGAATAAATCCGCCTCAAATGTATTCTTAATTGAGGTTTATTACCTTGTAAATGGTTCCCCAAACCGGTCTGCTTGCTATAATTGAAGAGGCCTTTTTATTAAAGTGAGCAGAAGAATGGTTACGAGCCCTTTGGAACGCTTTGGTTCCTTTAATACAAATAAATGTCATGTTTGCCTAAACTTTCAAGGTGTGACTTGACGTAGGAAAGATCCTGATGTAGGCTATTATAGATATAGCAAGGATATATGCATATTTATGCTAACTAGAAACACATTCACAACGCTAAATTAATATTTTCATAAATTAATTACGCCAAAATCTTAGCTTCTTTCAGTGCTACTACCACTGGTCAGTTCATAAATGAGATTATTAAGTCACATGATAAAGGTGACAATGAGAATCTGATTTAAGGATCTATGCATAGCTTCTGATTCTTTAATTAAATGGAGTTTTAGCAAAAGTTTAAAGATTTATCAGAACTTAGAACATTAATTATATGTCGTATAATTTACACCTAATATCAAATGAACTGATTTTTAAATAATCTACGTTAAATATATATTCTTAAATAGCTCCCATAAAATATTGATTCTTAAATAAATTACTCAAATATTAATTCTAAATAACTCGTAAAATATTTATTTCAAATAACTTATACAAATATGCATTTTAAATAACATACGCAAAATATGCGTTTTAAATAACATACGTAAAATATAAATTTTAAATAACTTGAGCAAATATTTTCATTTTAAATAACTTACACAAAGATGCATTTTAAATAACTTATTTTGGGCACTATAAATAACTAATTCACTCTAGCATAAATAATAGTTTTATTTCAGAAGGGAATTTTGCCTATATTCTTGATATTACAATAAGCTGTCATAACAGAAAAGTGATTACTCGCCCCCTCCCCTGATAATTTATTAAACACACAAAACTCTGTTCTAATGAACATAGCATAAATTAATAAATGAACTTAAAACTAAAATAGATGGCATAAGCATAAATAGCAGAAAACAATCAATAAAATTATAATTTAGAAATGAAAATTGGTTTGAATCGTTTTATAGAAATTAAATATTTATGCTTACTTAAAATGTTAATGATCAAGCAAGAATTTTGAGAGTGCTCCAAGCTTTAAATAAATTTAATATAAACAGTTTAGTGTAACATTTAAATGATATTATGAATTATGAGATTGATTAGTTAGCTAGCTTTTCATTTAGAATAAGTTTAGTTATGAAATTAAATATTCTGCAGAATGATTTACCAGTAAAGTCTTTTAGGCATTCTTTAATGTGCTTCTCTCTATCAAATCAGGCCAGGTTTTTCTAGGTTTGATTCTGGATGCAGCCTTGTAAATTTACTTGGTGGCAGCTCTCCTCCCATCACTTCATTCAAGGAACTCTCTAGCATTTCAGGTGTAGCTTCTTTCTCCATCATGGGCTGGTTCGGTTGAGGTTTTCTCTCATCAGGTTGTAGCAGTCTCAGGAAGAGCAGATGGCAGTCTCTTGTCTCTAGCCAATGGTCATCATTTGAACAGCTTGGGTAATGGCTTTCTAGGATTCAGCTAGTTAAAGTACAGCATAAACAGTTTTCGTATTTAATTTTTCAGCACTGGTCTTCAGAAAGCTCTCACTGTAGCAGTCGGGGGAAGAGCAGATGGCAGTCTCTTGTCTCTAGCCAATGGTCATCATTTGAACAGCTTGGATAATGGCTTTCTAGGATTCAGCTTGTTAAAGTACAGCAGAAACAGTTTTCGTATTTAATTTTTCAGCACTGGTCTTCAGAAAGATTTTTCAGCATCAACAACAATAATTTTGACAGCAATAGCAACAAAAGGAATAATCAGAAGAGAAGAGGTATTGATGGCTACTACAGACCTTTTTTATATTCTACTTTTGACAGTAGGTCCCTCCTCCTTTTACTCCTGCTACATCACCTGATTACTGGTTCAAACTTGCCTTTAACTAAATATCCATTTAGTAAAATATTTGGTATAATTAAATCTGGACTTAAAGGCTCTATTATTCCAATTTACATCATAGCTACATCCAGGAACAAAGATATATTCCCAAGAGCTTCCCAATGTGGGTCATAGCTATATGCAAAGCACTTAGTATGAAATTTATACCTGCCTGAATTTTATAATTGGTCTTAGTTATAATTTTAAATGGGTCAAGTTTTAGCTAAAGATTTATTTTTAGACGAAGTGTTAAAACTCATAAACAAATTACCAGCTTGTGTAATTTTAAACAAACAATAGAACTGAAAATTATTTAACTTGAAAATTATTTAAAATGAATATTGAAACTTAAATAAGTAATTTTATAAATTTAAACTTATTATTCTGTTATATATATATAAATTCTAACTACACACCGTTATGTTTACTTCAGTTTTAATAAACGTAAATGAATATGCGCGTATATAAGTATTTAAGTCCGTATTTTAATATTATAATTAATAGGTGATTATACACGCACATCTTCGGCAATATTATAAGCACACTCGAAGTTTTAAATTAAAGGAAGACATGCAATCTGAGTGCAACAAAATATACTATTATAGAATATAATAGGTGAAACAGATGTAACCGTTTCAATATGTATATTAGTCTGGAAATATTTACTTGGAAAAAATGACAACCTATAACTTTATTTATTGAAAATGATTCATATGTCTACTACATTTTTTATGTCAAATTATCTTCCATAGTCTAAACTTATAAAAGACTTTTTATTTTGGAAAATAGCTGCATATAACTTTATTTAGTGGAAATGAAACAAACATGCATTTATTTTTTGCGAGAAATGATTTTCCAACAAGTAAACTTTTAATAATCTAAATTTATTACATGGTAACCAAACCAATATGTATATTAATGTACAAAAAAAAAATCAAGTCAGATGTCACATGACATAATTTAATAAGCTTGTGTTTACAAATGGGTTGAGGATATTCTCAAATCTTGTTAAGAGCTTATTTTGTGAGCTCTCTCTATATATTAATGTATGTATAACCATTAGACAACAGTCAACACTTAAACAATCTCAATATAGATAACAATCAACAATCATAAACTGTTGTCAAGGGAATCTCCTTTTAACAATAAGGATGGAATCCCACCTTTATATATATATACAAAGATTTAACTATGCAATTCTGTCCATTTACAAAATGTTGTTTCTTAGTATCTCTGTGGACTGAACTTTCTTGCCATGAACCACTTTCCATTACAAATGGCTACTCCCTTTTGACAATTGTGAATAAAACAGCACCATTATTTGGCTGTAAAATTAGCAGTAAAACTGACATTTTGACTAATAACTATCTTTTCATCAGAATATTAACTAATATTCACTTACAAAATTAACTCATTTCCATTTTAGAAGATTGTAAACATGTCTCATTTTCTCTTTATATACACATTTGTTTGTGCCAGTGATAGTCATCATCGGACTAATACATAAGTAGCTTTACTTAGAGCAACATTTTATTTTGTACTTTACTCAGTTGAAATTCAACCCAGGAACTTTTAATTTTAAAATCCACCACTTTGATCAGAGTTAATCTCTGCAAGATAATTTTAGTGGCAATCCTATAAATTTATTCTGTAAAACTCAAAATATCTTCACATACATCACATCTGATGTTTTAGCGTTTTATTTACCATCTTATAATGACTTTTCAAAAACTTCTTTCATAGCAAATGTTTATTTCTAAAAAACTTCAGCAATTGCCTAATTTTAACTCTCACTGCATTTTATTCTCAGCCAAACCATTTGAATGAATGTGATCAATACTGTTTCTTTTTAGAATCTTTTTAAAATATTTATAAATGTGGTCTACTTAGGATTGTTTAATCTGTTTTATATGCCCACCCCAGCAATAACACATTCTTGTAAATTCATCATCATATCCATTACGCTGGAAAATATATATTAATGGGTTGATCTTGCCACCATTTTTTCAACAGATTAAAGAATATTCTAATATGAAAATGTTTCCTGTGTCTTTATGCTAAGTTTATAGCAAAAGAATATTTGTTTTCATTTCTATATAATTGTGTTAAATATGTTGTCAATTTAATTGAAATAGTTATACTATTATAATTAAATACCCCATGTTTTAAGTATAGCAGAGCACATAAATTGGATTCTATGTTATTAAGACACCATACAAACAACTGGTCATCACCTTATTTTGGTTTAAAGCTTACTATTTATTATTTAGGATGGTCTAGTTGTGTAATTGATTTGTTGGCCAAACAAGTTCTCATAATCAACATCCTACGACTTGGACATTGTTATAAAGAATGATCCACTTCTTAGGTCACAATTTGGGTCTTTTTCTATAAACATAATCTCATAATCTCTGAAGTACTTTTAAATAATATTGTAGGTTGATTGTTTGTCATTGTTCAATAAATTCTTCATAGGCTATTCCTTTGTGATCAAAGAAATACACAAGAATGGCCTTAAACAGTGAGTGCAACATGCTTGTTTTAATATGGCACAGTGACTCTGGGATTTCCATTGTATGCTCTGATATTTTGTTTCTAAGTCCTACTGAAAGCATCAAGTTTTATTATCTGTAATTACTCTAAGAAGTAGATGCATATTTAAAGAAATATTAGTTGTAACAACAAAGTTTCATTATCTGTAATTATTCTCAAAAGTAGATGCATATTTGAAGAAAGACTAGTTGTAACATTAACCCGATGCTGTTTCTGTTCATCTGGAAAGGTATGAGACACAAACTTCATAGAAATCTTTCTCTCATACAATTCTTTATTTAAAATTAGCTTGTTTCTCAATTAATGTGCTATTCTTCAGCTACCAATCTCACACTTAATCATCTATTGGACCATATTGAATCTCACATTTTGTTAATATTAATGTGTCATTATTGTTTTTAGCTGTCCACATCTGGGATTATTTGTCACATCTCACTCATTTTTGAATCTCTTGTACCATTCAAACACTCAATTTTTTCATAGCATCTTCATTATAAGGCACTTGCAACAGTTATAATGTTTCAGTAGCACATTTGCTGATTTTCACACAAAATAATACATTGCTCAAAATTTTGATTAACCCTTTTGATGCTAAAGCATACACATGGATATTTATTATCTTCTCCATAACTAACAATTTGTTCTACCAGCTTAAAATTTATGTTAGCTTAAACATGTTCAACATGAATACACCTGTGATTTCAATACAATTAGGTAAAGGGTGACACCACATGGTCATTCTGGGAATTAAATTATCATACCTTATATATCTGAAAAATAGGAGTTTTGGATTTATAAAGAAAAAAAGATGATCAATGTACAATTTTTTCATAGGAATAAATTGTTTATTGCAATAGATATCTTTAAAAAAATCAATACTTTATTGCTCAAGAGTTTGTAAAAAGTTTGTTTACAAAATGTGGCACAATTGGGCCATAATTCATGGCACTTGAGATCCAGAGTTTGCCACCCTATCAGATCAGTATACCAAACCATGAAGAGCAAATATGTATATTGAAATATATACATATTTGATCATAATTACTTGATTTTTTACATAAAGTATTTTTGGTATAATAAATACCATTCATTAGATACATTGGAAGTTTATTATTATAAGTCAATCAGTAGCAGAAATTTATTTAAGTTATTAAACAAACTGTGTTTACTAGTTAGGAGTATAACACAAATATATTTTGTCTTCAAAAAATGTTTTTTTTATATCTATCACTTTTTAAAATCTGATATATATATTTAAGAGATAAATACTTTCAAAATATAACAATGTTGTTTCAATGTACATAGATGTAGCCATAATTAGATTACTTACAAAAATCAACACTTCCAATCTCTATTTATCATACATTAACCAAAACATGAAATTTTTCAAACTTAGCTTTAAGGTCTGCATTAGAAGCAGTAATCCATTTTATTCCTAATGTACACTAAATGGCACTGACAACAAAATCAAATTAGTTTCTAATTATTAGCTTTCATCAATGAAAATACTGAATTTCTACATTTCCTAATGATTTGAATCCAAGACAATTTGCTTCTATGGCTATATAGGGTTGACACTATAATAGAAACAATATATAGCAAATAATAGACACATTTTACCTTTGGTAATAGTGGTATACATCAAAGCATTATACGGCTATCCATTTTTTCATTCACTGTCTGTATTAGGAATAATTTATTCAATTTACTCTACTTCAAAACTATCCACTATCCACTTAAAATCAATGACAATAAATGGCTCTGGAATAGAGTGAATTACTACTATTTATAATGTTGATATTTGGTATAAGTGAAAATCATATGAATCTTTGTTTAGTATAGATAATTTTTAACAAATAGGTAAAAGTATATATAGTTAATATGATTGAGGTCACTGTAATGTAGTTGCTGACATAGAATCAGACCAATACATGAATAGTAATAAGTTGGAGTGGATTCAAGTATGAGAGTATTAGAATTTTAAATCACTAGATTGTATAATATTAAAAAGCCTGGAGTAACAGCTGCTAGATATATGTATTCAAAAAGTCACTATCATTTTGAGATTTTGTTGATGCTATAATATAATTGCCATAACTTATCCAAATTTACACGATAGATAAATAAGATTAATACTATTCCTGGTACTTAAGTATTATCCATAAGCCAAAAGGTTGCCAGACATTTTAGTTTTTATTATCCATTTTCAGGGGCCTCAAATAAATCTTGCAAACAATATGGCTGACAACAAACTTTCATATTTAATATTTCCTTTTATTTCTTAATCTAAGAAATTACACAAAAGTACAACAATTAATTGCAATTAAAATGAATATATTAAATAACCTCACTATTATCACATATTCTTTTAAATTCATATAAATAAAGATACAATAAAAGACAAATGATCCCCCAAGATGCACTTGTACTGAACCAGAACTCATCATACAATATCAAAGATGTGAGCTGAGTTAGTTTGACACTTGTAATTCAAAATGTAATTAATTAATTAAATATAAATTCACAAACTTACACTCTGTGATTTATTTTGAAATGTCTAAATCTAGCATGGAGTAAATCCTCAATTTAATAGTCCTTTCAACAATCCTAATAAATAGTAGATTCCCAGGTGACATTTTCTTTGATAACATCTATAAGGAATAGGCACTGTTCTATGTGCAACAGTTACAGTAAAGCCCCGCCAATCTCTCCACACAAAAAGCCATCAAAGTATCTCCCTTGTTGTTTTTCCTCTGCTGAAAAGACTTTTGGTAAAATGTGTTATCATTGTACATTATAATATGCATAAAAAAGGAATTAAATCTTATGAATGAAATTTATAAGAGATTTATTAATATTTTATAAAACTTAAAATAAATTTTTAATCAATTTGTTAATATTTCTTAAAGTTAACAAGTAACTCATGTTCGATAAAATAATTTTGAGAAAAAAACAAATACTTTATGACACATGGCATGCTTTATGGATAATACGTAAGTACCCTATTCCTAATTCAAATCTAACTATTATATTTTTTTCTTTTAACAAATTTATTATAACTTCTCTAACCTTAAGAAGAGGGAAGCTTTTCATCTTAATATATCTTTCCCATGTTTTTTTTATCTAAACCAACAACATTTTCTCTGCTTTTGAATGACAATTTTTTTCTTTTCTACTCATTATAGTCCATACAAAACAAACCCATTTTCTACTTTGCAAATTAAATTTTTGTCATACACTTATTGATATTATAATTCAATTTATTATATAATGGTAGTTACATTATTAAATAATGACAGACAAGATCTATCTACAATTTATTTAAATGAATGTTTTTGCTGTAAATTATTATCAATTTATTATGGAATTTTGATTGTTCTCACCACTAATTTAATTTGTCTGAAGTTTGTTTTCTAACAATTTTAAAATATCATCATCGCAGTTTTCTTTTCAAAAATAATTCATAACTTTCAATATATATAAATTAATACACTAATTTCTTTTTAAATCTTGTTTTTATATAACTTATAAAAAATAAAAGTATAAACTGTTTAACTATTTTACAATATAGTCTTTGTCAAGGAAATTCAAACCCTTTCTATTATTGTAGTAGGGTTTGAGTTTACTTGATAAAGATTACTAAATAGTCAAAACATTGGTGTACACTTTTATTTTTATAATAGTCATATAAAAACAAGATTTAAAAAGAAGTTGGTGTAATTTTTTTTTTTTCATGTCAAATGCATTGACCAGGAAGCAAACCCAGGCCAGTTGCTTGGAAGACAGCTATGCTAACCACTAGGCCATCAATGCTTGACTAATTTGTTTTTTAAATAAATTATACTATTTCCCTGTTTTTAAACTTATTGAATTATTTAGCCCTCATTTTTAAAAATCTTTTTGACATAAGAGATGAAACCGAACCATTAGCTTATTTTGTTATGTTTTTTTTATTCCTAATGTAAAGATATTCTTTGTTACTTATATCTTTGAAAGAATTTGCTTTTTCTGACATGATCTTTCAACATTGCCTTTAAATAATATTTAATCATTTCAGTTATCAAATTCACAATCTTCTCAACCAATCTCTTAGATTCCTTTCTGACAATTCAATAAGCAATTAAAACATTTTAATTGTAAACAAGTTTATGAAGTTGTTTGTCCAGATTGTGAATTTGATAATATTAAAGGTAACTGCAATATATTGGAATGATTAATTATATACATATAATAAAAATTAATTATGAAATAAATGTTGGAAAATATAAGATCTTTCAAAGAATGACTTAAAAATTAATTTTGTATTAAGAATAATAAAAAAATACTGTTTGAAAAGGATAAGGAATTGTTTAATTTGAAATAAAAATTTAGGTTATCTCCCTTTTTAAAATAATTGATTTGTTTTAGAATTATGAAGGATTTTTTTTGCTCTCACCAAAAATTGCATTATTAAAGTACAACCATTTATTCACCTATTCATTTATAAATGTAATATTTATTTAAGTTTTTTTTAAAAAAAAAAAAATTACTTAAATTAATAGAATAGGATTATGCAATTAGAGATGTTTCCAGATAATAATAATATATATATATGAAAAAAATTGTGGTTATAAAATAGAATGGGAAACTGATATTAGATATTAAATATAGAACTTCAATATACAGTAAAAAAGAAATTTGAGGTCAAGCGCTAAGCTCGATTCAAAACGCATTTATTGTAAACTTTTTTTAACATAGTATCCAAACGCCCAAAGTTGAATCTAAATTAAAAAATAAAAATTGAATTTTAAAGTAAAAATGTTTCAATTTTTCCAAAAAACTTTTTCCAAGAAACTAGGTGTGAAATAAAGTTATAAATTAAAAGTGAATAAAAGATAATACCCACCTAACATTTTTCTATTTGGAATTATTAAATTAAATAAAAACAAGGGATATTTTGATTGTTGTAGACTTACAAATGGCTAAGTTTCTTTATTTAAATTTTAAAAAATTTAATTATTTGATATTTATGAGAAGTAAAAATGTTTTAAATTTAATTTTATATTCAATTTAAAATGATAAAAATTTATTAATGTGGAATTCATATAAAAATAATATATGATTATCAGCAGCAAATTCTTTTTTCTTACCATTTTGTGCTATTGAACATCAGCTTTAATAATCAGTTGATGTCACATGGAAGGGCTTAAAAATCCCCTATCTAAAGCTATTCTATCTAATATTTCCAGACTAGTTTCTAGCTTACAGCTTTCATCAGTGAGAAATTTTAGATCTTGGAGCAGTGCAACAGGTTCTAATGCATTTCTCTCTAGCATCAGTTTTATTTCTTTGTTTTACTATCAACCTATCAGTCCTAAATGTCTTCAATAAATCTAACACATTTGTAGGGTTATAGAGATCTGAAACCAGTTCAGCATCTACATATTATAGTGCTTTTAGTTTTTTACCACTATTCACTTGAATTTGGATAAAACACAACAACGTGCTTGTATAGTTATATAGAACTGAAATCAGATCTAAATCTATTAATAATTATAAACATTAATGCATTTATCAGTTGGTGCTGGTGGTTTGATACTAACATAAAGAAGTAACAGATGGTTACTAAAATAAATGCAACAGGTGCAGAAGATCCAGGTACACTACTCCAAGATCTGAAGTTCCTCACTGATGAAAAGTCATAAGCTAGAAACTAGTCTGAGAATATTCGATATGACATCAATGGCTAGAGATTTATTAAGCACTACTATCTGGCATTTATTAATTTCTAAAGTTTATAATAGGTGGCATAATATGGCTTGGAAATTTATTTGTTGCTAAGTAACATTTGCGTAAGCAAGTGTCATGTGACATTTTATTGGTTTAGTACATGATGATGTCTGTGACAGTTTATTCATTAAGTTTATCCTGTGTGGTAATAATATTCACATCAATACTTAAAAAAAGAATTAATATCTCTGGAACACATTGTGTAAAACAGTCTATGTGAAAAATAGGTTTCTGATAGGTAAAGACTGCAATAGGTAAATAATGCTCGCTTGTTTATTTTAGCAGTTTTAATAGTTGTAGACTTACAAATATCTAAGTTTTGTTAGTTTTAAAAAATTTAATTATTAATATTTATGAGAAAAAAAAAATGTTGCTGATTTTAAAGGTAAATAATGTTAGCATTAGGATTTTAGCCTTATTAATTGTTGTAGTCTTAGGATATCAAATATGTTGCAGTAGGTAGGGCCTTTCAGAGAAAATGTAAGGCCTGAGGAACTAATATTTTAGAGGTCCTTCAAAATTTTAAATAAGAATGTGGGGAGAGAGAATAAATAAGAGTTTTTAATTACAGGCCTGAAAATAGGACTATGGGAGCAGTTAATTACCAGTCACAGAAACAACCAAAGCAGATTAGATCCAGATAGCAGCTTGGATAGGGTAGATTCACTCTAGCACTGTTAGTATTGTAAAAGCTGTTACCACAGAACTGACTTAAAGGGACTGAGACTATTAGTTCTACCCATTGCTAAGCACTGCAGTTGCTTTCATCACAGATTCATCAAATTGGCACCTCATCCCTAAATTGGCTTAAATTTTTGACTCATGGTATGCCTGCTTGGAAAAGTTTTTCTAGAATACTTTTTTGAGGAATTTAACTGTAAAATTAAGACTGTTCTATGAGCTGTGACATTGTTTTTCCTTCTCCTATATTTTGTTTAATATACTTAGTTGCCAAGATGAGGCACCTAATATTGCATGGACCAGAGAAGCTGCCTCTATGGTCCCCCCTCTGATTGGCCCTGGCAGTAGGTGAATAATGTTAGCATCTACATACTGATTATCTTATATGGACTATAGTATATCTTGCAAATTAGGAAGCAGTAACAATGCACTTTAATCAAAATATTAGTTCTTGAATTTCTTTAGTTTTAAAATTTTCATACTTATTTCACGATGAATGTCTGAAGTCGATATTTCAGAATGGATAGTTAGAGGGTGATGAAATATTTATAAAACAGAATATATATTATTAGAAATATTAATTTATCATCATTATTAGATTAGTCGAAAGAAATAAAATTTGATATACATTAATCAAATTATAGAAACAATGCATAACGCTAGCTGCAATCTATATAAAATATTTGAAATGCCCATAGTTATATTGCTTCAGATATACTCCTCCTTTTTAAATAACCTCAATTTCCTTTTCAATGGGTTTGCAAAAATTTAGGCTATTGTTTTATTTAAAGGAGAAGTGTTGCTGAAACAATATAGCTATTAATCAATATTAATCAAGTTATACAAATGTGTGAAGTAGTTAAGATGAAATTTAAAATTTTTATCTAAAATAATCCTGTTAAGGAATACCTACGTCAATTTTGTTATCTCAATGCAATATAGCAGTTTTATGTTGTTGTTTTTTTTTTGTTGTTGTTAATAAGCTGTTAATAAGCAGAATTTATCAAAATTAACATCTTTTTTTTTTTTTTTTGATTTTTAATAAACTCAAATCTTGTTATTATCTCATGCAAATATGCGATAAATTTCTTAATAATTTTAATTAAAATGAGCAACATCCGGTCCTTATTCTTTATCAGCATTTTACCTCCTTCCTATTTCTATATATATGCATTTATAAACTTGTGTTCAATGTTAATGCACTGGAAATGACAAAACTTGCTAAAAGCAATAAATATTCAAGCTGATGGATGGTTTCTGCAGCTCTTAGTGATTTTTGTATTTTCAATATCTTTTTAACATTTCTGACTTAAATATTGAATCCTTTTTACTGTTTATAAACTTTTAATAATTTGCAAATGGATAGTGCATTTTTAGTTCATATAAATATTTTAAAAGCAACAATTTTCCAGTCCAGCATTTTAAAGTTTCAATAAACATGCACAACAGGGTAAAGCAAAACGTATATATATAATTACAGATCAAATATCAATTAAGAACTTTTGAGGAAGATATATTTCTTCAAAAATATTATTTGACAGGTTTGCTCTGATAATATACGCCAGACATGTTCATAGCAAGCATTAGATTACATTTGCTAAAAGACAAGATTTATTTTAATATGTAAGAATTAAGTGCTGCTTGTAACATAACATATAATATTATGCAAAAATCAAATTAAAGTAAATTAGAGGCAAATAAAACAATATTTCCATTACAGCATAAGTCTAAAATGAAAATAGCCTTATTTCTAATAATTTTGGTCTATGCGTAACATTGCATAAGAATTGATTTTTAATTCTATCGAATACTGATATTTAGTATACTATAAAAAAAGTCATTAACAATAATGAAGGTAATTTAATTTGCCTAACTATCTTAAAAGTAAATCCTGTTGCATTAGGAATCCATACTATTTACATCACAACCACTTATTACGGGCTTTAATAATCATCAAATCCCTAAGCTACTTTCTACCTGATAGCTTTCACAAAGAAGAAAAGCTGAATTGTAATCACAAATCCAGAAACCAGACATCTTTTATGTTTTAAATAATTTTTTTTCATTATATAAAAAAACAACAATCAAATTCATAACTATTATTACATCTATTATATACATAGATAATATTTATACAATTATACAATTACTGTATTTATGAGTTATGAATGCAGCGGATGAGAAGTGTGGGCTCAGGAGCAAAGTCTATGGATTACTCCTCTGCTTCGTCACTTCCTGTATGTGAATTTTTTATGAATTGCCAAGTAATAAACAATTTGATTATTTATTATGATTCACTGAATTACTAAAAAAAAAAAGTGAAAATTTTGAATTATATTTTTGCAAAATAAAAAAACAAAGAGCATTTTAAAAGTGTATTCACTGTATTTAAGATAGAAATAATGTTTAGTTAAAAATCACTGAAAAGAACAAATACCAATCAAATTTGTAAATAGAACTGTTTTTATTTACAAAATTTGATATAATGAGAGAAGTCTCTAAGTGATTGTGTATATATTATACCACAGTCTGATCTTTAAGTTTAATTTTGTTAATTTTATTCAAAAATTGAGATTGGAGTTGGGGGAAGTAGGATTAAACACAAAATGGGGCAATAGAAACTACAACAAAATGTAAGATGAAATTTATGTCCCTAATACTTAGTGAAGAGATCTTTACTCTACGATGTTAATTAACCCACATAATGATGAAGTGTGTAATAATGGCTGACTCATACTTTTTTGTAATTCAGTACAATGAAACAAAAAATTAGTCACAACCCAGTGAACACATCATTTTAAAGTGGAAAAAATTAAATATCAAAAATATATGAAATTTAATAATTTACAAGTTTACTAAGTGATTGGTATATTTAAAGTTTTGTCATTTGAAAGAATGACACTTATTATCTATATTGATGGGAAAAAACATGGCTGACAAGCTAATATTGTGATAGACTTAGAAAAGGCATTGCATAAAAATAAAATGATGACTGGTTTTACTAAAATATTATGTGCAAAATGTTATCCATTTAATTTACAAATTTTAATATGTGTTTTGTTTATATATACTGAATAGTGTATAAGTTAGGTAGCAGATAGTTATATAGCTGATGTGGTAACCTCAAATTTTATTTAAATAAACACATATAAAGTTATTAATATCAATGATATTTTTATGGCAAAAGATCTACATTAAGTTTCACAATTTATCTACCAGATGTCACTTGAGAAAAAAGTAAGGAATGGGATGGAGCAGGGTAGAGAAGAAAACTTAAGGTGGGGAATGGAAAAGGAAGGTAAAGTGATTAACAGATTTCTCTGGAAATAGTGGCTGAGAGATTCCTGACTTCGTATAAGGAGAAGTCATAGTGCATCACATCACAACATTAAGTCATAAATAAATAAAAATACACATTTGATCAATTAAAAAAACAAAATAATAATATAAAAAACAATCTATTAATTAGAATGATGGTAATAAGCTGGCTATAGTATTTTATCATATTTTAAATGGGGTATATCAGATATATAGTATTTTACTTTATCATATTTTAACAATAAATATTTTTATTATTAATTTAAAATTGAAAAAAATTACTGTTTAAGGAAAGAAGTTTTTTTTTTTCAATTTAAGTGAAGGATAGCTCTTTTCAAGAATCAAGACCTTCACTGAAATTATTTTTAGAACCAAAAAACGTTATGTTTTTAAAATATAAGAAAACGACTAAGTTCTTCATTTCAATATGTGATCTTTGAAATTATATTTCGAATATTTATTATCATCATTTAATTTGGATTATTTTTTTGTTTGTTCTGCTAATTTTTTTCTGCATGCACTTAATTTCTTATTTTACTGTTTTATTTAATATAGAGATTGCCATAATGTTTTTAAATATAGGGATTTGAACTCAGACTTTCAAACCACTTCACTATCCACACTATCTCATACTAGTGATACACATGATCACACACATGCAGAAAAGATAAATAATCACCAATATTTGTATTTCATGCTAAGACAGCACTCATCAATTGGTCCAGATACAATCTCCCATACATATATATATATATAATCAGTGCTCAGTTTATATTAAGATAGCAAATCATTACACTTTAATGGACAGACTTCAACCTACTCCAACCTCCAACTTTTCCGCCATACATACCATTGAAAATCTGAAGATAGAAGTCCAAAATTCCATGCTGATGACAATATTGTTGTCATGCTCATGTTGACCTGAAGTCACTCTAACCCCTTATGTATAGGACAATATCCATTTAAATACATAGAGGGATGGGCAGAATGCAGGCTTAATATGTAAGACTTGAAATACCATATTTGAGATTTGAAATATGTATATTGGTGATTATTTATCTTTTCTCCATGTGGGTGATCAAGTGTATCAGTAGTATGAGAAAGTGTGGATAGTGAAGTGGCTTGAAAGTCTGAGTTCAAATCCCTATATTTACAATTAGGCTCCAGGTTTAAGAGTGCCTGGTATTTCAAATCTTATATAATGTTTTTAATTTAAGCCCAAATGCAAAATTTTAAAGAAAGATATGTTTCAAGAATGTTTCAGTCACAAATGAATAATTTACATTGGCAATTTTTAGGCAAAATTTGAATCATGACCTATTCTTTATATTTACATTAAATTATTACTAATGTGAAATTAAAACAGGCAAAACTCTCTATATGTATTGCCACTCAGTGTAAGCCAGAGTAATCAATGGATGCCAGAAGGCTTATGCATAAAATCCCCATCTAGTGCCTACTCATCCAATATCCCCAGACTAGTTTCTGGCTTATGGCCTTCATCACTGAGGAGCTTTGGATCTGAGAGCACTGCACCTAGGTCTTAGAATCTAATGCAACCCTCCAGCAGTCACTTTTAATCTCTACTTAACTACTAAACTATGAGACTTAAATTGAAAACACTAGAGAGTTTTGCCTGTTTTAATAACAGTTAAGAGCAAGCATAAGAAATGGTGATCATGTGATGTTTATTGACTTAAAACCAATCCTGCCTAATAGAATAGTGGTGTCTAGGGTTATTAAAGAACTAAAAACACAAAAATGTATAGATACTAAACTGAGGTCAGATCTATATGACTATATAAGCTGGTGAGCTTGGATTGAAAATATTATAGTGTTTTCAATTTAAGACATATAGTTTAGTAGTTAAATAGAGATAAAAGTTGGCTGCTGGAGGGTTGCATTAGATCCTAAGATCTAGGTACAGTGCTCTCAGAGCAAGGTTTCTCACTGATGAAGGCCACAAGCCAGAAACTCGTCTGGGATATTGGATGAGTAGGCACTGGATGGAGATTTTATGCACAAGCCTTCTGGCATTTATTGATTACTCTGGCTTGCACTGAGTGGCAATATATGTATAGAGAATTTTGCCGGTTTAATAACAGTTAAGAGCAAGTATAAGAAATGATGATCATGTAATGTGAAATTATCTATCTAACATCCTTATCACCCTCATTTAACTTGTTTTCCCATTTTTTTGGACAAATTATTTATTGCTTTGCTTGCTAAAAAATGACTTAATAAACTTAATACTAAATATACACATTTAAATTTTAACTATTATATTTGTAATTCTTACCTTCTAACTCATCTTTATCAATCTTTTTATCTTCTTTTGAGAAAATCCATTGAACATTACCTTAGTCTTTTTAGCATTTATCTTTAATCCTACTTTCTTCCTTTCATGATAACTTTTGCAACATTTCCTGAAGTTCTAAAACAATATTTACAAAAATAACTATATCATCTAAAAAATATAGATGACTTAAATAATCTCCATTTACTTGTTATTCTTTTAGCTTTTCATTTTAATCCATGAAATACTTCTTGCAAAACAGCTGTAAAATTTTTTGGAGATGTGTAGATTTTTAATAAATACGCTTTACCAGTTCTTACTTACAGACCTGATTCTTGGACACTTAACAAAACAGTAATGCAGAGACTGCAAACCACTCAATAAAATATGGAGAAATGCATGTTAGAAGTAACAAGAAGAGATCAAAAATAAAATACAAAGATAAGAGAACAAACAGGTGTTATTGACATCACTGAAACAACTATGAGACTGAAGTGGAGTTGGGTTGGACATATTGCTAGAAGAGAAGATAATAGATGGACAATTGAAATCATAAACTGGATATCATTAGATTGTAATAAATCATGTGAGATAAAATAAATGAAATAACAAAGTGTGCTGCAGTGAAAAAAGAGAGGTTAGAAATCAGAGAAGATGGACTGAACTTGAAAAGATTTTCATCCAGTAATAGATCAATTATGGTTGAAAATGATGGTGATGTCTATTATATTATGTAATCTATCTTAAGTTTCATTACCTACCCCACTGGATGGCAATTTAGTGAGAAAAGCCATGAGAAAATTATTCCATAAGAAATTTAAAAAATTATTATTGAATTTATTATAAGTAGTGTTTTAGCTAGAAAAGAACCAAAAGTAATCTATAAGAATTTTAATGTATATATGAATTCATTCAAAAAATTACAAAACAATAAAAGGAACCCATAATCAGTTAAATGATAGTAATAAGTGATCAATACATAATCACAAATTATTATTAACTTCAAATACAGAAAACATTTCTAATGTCAATCAAGAACATGATGAATAAATCTTGATACATATTTTGTCTTGAAATTTGCAATATTTAAATGAACTTGGAATGGCTGTCCTTTATATTTATCATCTCATTTTCTTTAGAATTTGTATTTGGTTTCATATCACCAATGTTACAGTAATAAGTGTATTAAATAGAAGAAATAAAAAAAGTAATCCAAAAGAAATTAAATGCATGCATAAATATTTGGTCAAAAGAAAGTAATCTATAGTAATTTGTATAATCAATATTTAAAATATAATTTCAAAGATCATATATTAAAATGTAAAACTTATGGTTGTTTAAATTTTATAAAGATGTAGCTTTTCCATTATGAATTTAGAATTTTTTTTTTTTTAAAAAATACATTCAATGAAGATTTTGATCTTCCAATGCGATTTGAGATGTGGGGTGTGATGAAATTCAATACTCTTTAAAAAACAAAAAAAATATTCTTTGTTTTAAAATTATTTTTAAAAATTGTTAATTCTGGTGTTATGATATAATAAATTACATTTGCCCCACTCACAATAGTCATTGTATAGATTACTTTTTTTTGCACATTTTTCTGGACAAATAAATATGTACATCTAATTTTTTATGAATAAATTCCATTCCTTTTTTTTCTAAAGCATTATCTGGCAGATAGATTGGGAAACTTAAGACAGGTCACATGTTAAATCAATATCAATCAGTTTCTTCATTGATTTTTTCTCTAAAGAACCATATAGTGACAAGATCTTGAAACTTAAGATAGATCACATACTGTAGGAATAGCAATATTTCCCTAAATTCAGAAATCCATGTATGTAATTAAATAAAACAATCTTATATTATCAAATTTCACTTTTATTATTAAATATATATATATCTTTTACTTTTTCATTACATTTTTGAATAAACCTTCTATAATGTATTTCTTAAATATTTTTTCTAATCATATAAAAATCAAATTACTTAACACTTTCTATCCTATTTTTTTACATTCCACTATTCATTATGGTTTTTTTTTTTTAAATAATTGCTTTCTTTAATTACTATAATTATTGACTTGGCAATTACAATACAATGGGGAAAAAATGGTATAATTTATTATAGGATGTAGTAGGAAAATGATAAATAAAATACATATTGAATTAATTAATAAATCGTTTGAAGGGGAGAAATGTGACAAATAAAAAACAATATAAATAATAAGAAAATTTAAAAGATGGGAAATTTTAATTTTAGAGTATCTAAAAATATTTTTTATAATTAAGAGTACAAATATTATATATAAATAAAACCGAAATTCTAACTAGTGTAAGAAAAGAAAACAAATTTACATGGAGATGTTAGAAACCATGAATGGTATTTATATTATAAATTGTAAAATTTTTAAAAAGAAAATGAATGTGTTTCAGAAATAGACACAACATAAAATAAAAATTAAATTAAAGCAACCAAATGATAGAAATTCTGATATATGTGCACATACACATGTACAAAAATTTAAACATTTAAATTTTGAAATAAAATGATAAAAAATGTGAAATGATATAAAGAAAGAATGATTAAAAAGTAATTTCGAATAGAAACAATGATAAAGAAATGACTAATAACTATTTACAATAATTATAAAATGGTAATTTTTAAAAATTGTAAAGAATAAAAAAAACTTTTACAGTAACATTGTCAAGGTAGTAATTATATTAGTCAGAGAAAGATGATCAAATGTTTTTCTTAGATATTACGTCATCATTTCAGCAGCTATTTGCAAATTAGAAATAACATTCCACTTCTAAAAGAAATAAAAAGATAAATACAAAACAAAATAATAATACTGCTATATAAGGGAAGAGTTTTGAAATGATTATACAAACCAATATGTGAAACACAAATACATTTACATATAAAACAAAGTGCTCCATTCATTATTCTTAAATAATGAATAGTGAAATGCAACAACAACAACAAAAAAAAGAAATAAGAGTAAATAATTTGATGTTAGTAGGTTATTTTATAAGATTACAAAAATTCATCATTTTCAATCATTATCAGTTCATTGCAGGATGAAGGTCTCTCCAAGTTTAACCCACTTTCTCTGATCTCTAGTCTTTCTTCTCCATTCATTTCTCATGACATCCCTGTCTAGGTCTTTTAAAATCTTTTGGGATTTCATTTAAGATTTCAATTGTTAATCTATTATCATCTCTAAAAACAATTGGCCAGCCCAGAAACACTTTAGTTGAATTTTTTCAATGATTTCAATAATACTCATTTGTTCTCTAATCCCATGTATTTCATTTTGAATCCCTTCTTTTTAGTCCTAACACAAGTCTCCACTCTTCATTGAGTAGTCTGATGTCTCTGTATGGCTATTCTGTTGATTTTTCAAGTCTCACACCCACAGATAAAAGACAGTAAAACACATAAGCATATCACCTTTTAATATTAAGTTATTTCTACCCAAAAAGGAATTCATCCAAATTTAATTCTATGACTAATTCCAACCATTATGTCTCCATCTATATTAGTAATCTGATCTAAATATTTATAGCTGTTAACTTTTTCTAATTCATCATTATCACCTTTATTTTTTATTTTTTAACAAAATTTGTTGAACATTGCTTTAGTCTTTTGAGCATTTATTTTTTTACTTTCATCTGATAATTCTTGTAGCACTTCCTGAAGCTTTGAAATATTATTTGCAAAAACAGCACATAATCTGCAAAATGTTGATGACATAAATAATAATTTATTTTTATTCTTTTAGTTTTCTATTTTAATCCACAAAATATTTTTTGTAAAGTTACTGTAAAAAGTTTTGGAGATATGAAACTTTCCTGTCATATACCCATCTCAATTTTAATCTTCTTAGTAATATACTGCAATCTAATTATTCCTGTTATACCTTGATAAATATTCTTCAGAAAATGACAATAACTTGTGTCTTTATCTTGTGATCCAATGCTTTAATCATTGTAAAGCCCTGCACATTTTGGCACAATAGGTAGTGTCTGATTTGGGATCAGGAGGCACTAGGATCGATTCTGTTCCTCACAGATCTGGTGCTCAAACTTATTATAAAGTCATATGCAGTAAAACCATATGCCTTTTTTATCACTGTAAAAATGCTTATATAAACAAATGCCTTTTCATTATCTATAATTTCAAAGTATACTGGCAATTCATATTCATGGGTTCTTTCTATAACTTCTCTCAATACTTAGATGTAATCCACTGTCTAAATCCATTTTTAAATCCAGATTGTTCTTTTGGTGAGGTTAAAGTATAAAATTCATTGTAAATGAGTTGTAATTATCTTGGTAAAATTTTATACAGAAATGATAAAAGATTAATAGGATTGTAATTTCTAATATCTCTTTAAATATTAACATTACTACTGCATTCTTCCAATCAATTGGACCATCTTTATCATTTAGATACTTGGGATATAACTGTGTCAACAATTTTTCTATTTCTTTACCTGCTTCTATTAAGATATCGATTATAATTTTAGTATTATCTGGAGTTTTTCCCTTTTTCATAGATTTAACTGCTTGTCTCACTTTTTTGTTTAGAATTCTGAGAAATTGTAGGAAACACATTGTTCTCTTGTTCTTCATTGCTATATGATTCTTTATAGAACTCTTTTATGCATTTAATGATGACATCTCTTTTTTAGTAATAGTTTCATATTTTCTTTTTAGTGCAGAAATAAGCTTCCTACCAAAATTATACTTTTGAGATTTGTATTCTTTACTACAGCTTTTCTTGTTTATTCACAATTATATTTTCTTATACCATTATTAACTTTCTTTGGTGCCATTTACAACACTTTTGATATTAAATTCTTCTTAATTCATCATTTTTATAATTTTTCAAACTCCTTCTTTTCTTAATGCATTGCCTTGTCTCAGTAGAAAATTTACTGGTTAATTGCTGCTACTTTGAAACAGTTATCTTTGTTGCAGTTCTTAATCTTCCTATTAATTTCCCTTCATATTTGAACTATCTTCAAAATCTATTAATATTTTTAAATGATTTTCAAGTTCTAATTTAAATTAATTGGAATGTTTCTGAAGATTAAGAATATCAATTTTGACTATTGCTTTCCTTAATAATTTTTGTCTTTCTAGTTTTGCATTAACACATACATATCTTACATTTCCTAAAACAATGATCACTTTTTTTGTTGAAATTATTAAGAATACTGTAATCTTAAGACATATATTTTTTAGTCAAAACAATATAATTCAATTCTATTTTATCTTACTTGGATGCTTCCATTTTTATTTCTGTTTAGTATTTTTCTCAAAGAAAAAATTCATAATATATAATTTATATTTTTCTGCAAACTCAATAGGTCTGTGTTCTCTCTTATTTCTAACATCATAATCAAATTTATCCACAGCAATTTTATCTTTCAATACTTTACCAATTCTAGCATCACAGTCTCCCATGACAATTTTAAAATGTCACTTGATTTGATCAAAATCTTTTGTACATCCATATAAAAATCCTGTATTACTTCATCACAATGAGAATTTTCAGGGGCATAAACTAAATTATCTGCACTTGATATCTTCCATTAAGTTGAATAAATAATCTTGCCACTCATTTCCACAATGCTGTGTTTTTCCACTTTCTATTTATAATAAATATTAGTCCACTTATGCTTTCAATATTTGTGCCTTTATAGTAAAAGATATGTCCATTATAAAATCATTTGTCTTTTCACCTTTTAACTTCATAAAATTCAATTCCTATTTAAGATTAGATAATTCTTCCAATTTGTGCAATCTTCCTTCACTTTACAGTGATCTTTATCTAAATACAAAGTCATCAATAAATGGAAGCCTGGTTTCACAATTTGAGGCTTCTTAGCATCCTCTGCATTCAGCTGCCAACCACTCCTTTCATGAATGGTACCTTTATAGTCTCCTAGGAATAAATTTATAATTTTGTTTTCTCTATCATGATTGTAAATACCTATTTGTAAAAAAATATAGTGTAAAAAACTAAGCAAAAAATGAAATAATTTATAATATATGCAGTGGAGCTATGACATGTATACTAATTGAATTATATGCTATCCCAAAAAAAAACCACATTAAAATTCAACAATTTTATAAATCTGCATCACATATAGTATAACATCCATTTTTTTCATCATAGAACATCTTCAATAAAGCAACATCCTCAAATGTTGTGATCTTAACAATTTATAAAAACTTGTAAATTATTTTCTTTGCAAGTTGAAAGCTAGTGTATTTTCTTTCTTTGCTTTTTTCCTACAAAAGTTTGCCATCAGTTTTTCATTGAATAAAATGTTTCCTAAACTTAAAGTTAGCAACTCTAGTGACAAATTTAAAAGAATTCTTAATGAATGATCATCAATTTAATAATAATAATAAAAGTTTTCAAATGGGCCAAGTATTAAAAATACAATGAATCATTTATTAGAGAAATAATAAGAGAAGACAAGTAAATTCATTCCAGGGATGCTTGCAGTCCTGAAATGGCAAAAGTTGAAACCATATTAAAAGACAATTTTTTGATAAAAACATTGACTTTATGAATAGAAGATAGGAACAGGTAAAGAGTTGAGATGAGATTCTGAAATTCTAACTCCAAGTCATTCATAGCAAGTAGAAGATAACTACATACATTCAGAAGTCAGTATGAATAAAAAACATCAAAGCAATTGAACAGGCCATATTTTCCAATAACAAGGTTGAGAGATGATTTTAGAGTTGTGAGGATGCTAATAAACATCACATTCAAAAGTTTAAAAAAATATTATTAAAAGCCAAGTATAGTATGTATACTTAAGCTAGATATAATTAAAGAGAATTTATTCAAATGTATAAATTATTAATTGTCATATTAAAATATGTAATAAATTTGTATATATTAAACTTTCTTATCAAAGAATGTATTGCAAACTCAGTTTTAAAAAAAATAATTTAAATAATTAAAAAAGATGAAGCTGGTTTTGATAAGAGATGTAAAAACAAGTGTTTTGCAAGTTCATTCATTTGAACAACAAAAGTGTTTTTAAACCCTTGTAATTGAAATAAAATCTGCTCATAAAGATGTGAAAAACAAAATTAACAAAGCTGTGAAAAACAAGATCAGGTGTTCAAAACTAAGAAGTAAAACTTATATAAAATCATTTTTTCTTAAAGCAGTCACTCCAGGATTCTCACTTTATTCTAGTTACATCAGACTATTATGCTGACTCAGTAGAAGAGATGAACTGCCAACTGCTAATCTCCTCTGAATATCTGACATTTTGACATGCTATTTGCTAACAATTTTTTTTGTTAAAAGGAAGAAGCAACACTTATTTCATATTTCAAAATTGGAAATTGTTAAAAGATATTATGGCCACATATGAATTGATTCATACTTGACATCATGAAAAAGACAAGCTATGACTATGTGATTTGTTTTGTAAGTTTTAAAAAAAATATTTTAATTTACATTTAGCACTAACTAATTATATTTTATATTATAAATTGTTTAAAAACAGGAAGTGAACATTTAAAAAAAAAGTTAGTTGCCTTTTGATGCAACTGAATTTTAAAAAAAGAGAGAAATTCACTCTGTAGTATATTTGCTATATATATAAGTTATGATTTGTTAGCATTTTAAAAAGGAACTCTTCTTTAATATAGATATTAACCAAGTGTTTCTTTTGTAATGTAGAAATTGTCAGAAAATAATCAGATGTAATATTCATTTTAAATCTATAATATCCATACTGATTAAAAAAAAAAGTAAAATAAAGTGTTAAATAATGTAGGTAATAATATAAGTAGTTTTAAGTTAAAGATTATTTAAATCAGTTGAATTCTTATGTACATAATTTAACTATTCTTTTATTTCTGTGAATTAGATTTTGTGTAGGTGAAAACTTATACATATATGGAGTTGTTTATTCACTGTGGAATAGTTAAATGTTTCTATGTTTTTATAGGTCCCATTTGAGCTTTTGTTATATTAAATATAAGTCTAAAAAGATGATCTCTGTAATTAAGTTGTAGTTTTGTTAAATCAGGATTCAGACCTGAAATGACCATTTTATAGAGTTATTATTGTAAGAAAGATGTAGCAGTTATAATTATCCAATGTTAGAAAAATACATGTGTCTATGCTAGGAAATGTATGAGTTAAATAAATACTTTATATTTATAAATTCATTTATATACAGTTGTATTTTTAAGTATATTAAAGACTGGGATATACTTGATCATAAAACTATATCAATGTTAGAAAATGTAATGGAAGATTAATATCTAAATTAATCAAAGAAATCTTGGATACTTTAGAAATAATTATTATTTTCCTCCATGTGTGTGAACTTAAACAGTAATATATAAGAGATTGGTAATATGGTTTTATTAAAAACAAGTCATATTTTGACTGACAATTGTATTTTGTCATAAAATATGATTTTATTATTGAGTTAAATAGTGGATTAACATCTTTATTTGTAATACTGTCTGCTCTGCATATTCTATATCCATTCATGGGGAGTAACTTGTTTTTTTTAATCTTGAAGCACCTTACACTATCATATTTATTAAAATTTCTTTAATTTTTTAAATGTGATCACATGCAGTGACTCTCAGAGATCAAAATTGCTTGCTCATCTTTTCTGAAATGTGCTAAATTTACAAATTCAAATGTTTTTTTTTTTAAATTTATTTACATTTTTGCTTGTTTGATTATATTTTTTATTGGATAACATATAACTGATGTTGTTTATATTAATACAGCATAGTTTATAGCATCACTGTATATATAGGTCTGTTAAAAAGTGGTGAATACTTATAGATCAGCAAAAAATATCCATTATATTGTAACCAAAGTATTGTCAACAAAGAATAATGTGATGTGATATGACTATTCCTTTATCAAAATCAGGAATCTCTAGTCCATTATGCCCAGAGAAACCTGTTAGTCACCTTAGTTTCCATTTCCATTCCCCGCCCAAAGTTTTTCCTAAATCCTTCTCTATCCTAATTCATCACATTTCCACAACATCCTCTTTGTCCATTCTATGGCCTTTATATCTAGATACCCTTATCTTTTTTCAAACCCAGCATAAAAACCAAGAACCCACTTTCTGTATAATCACTTTGTTTATATTATTCTCCCACAACTTCATCATTCGTACTCTTTCTGCTGTAAACATTTACATTCAATTAACAGATGCCTAATATTTCCCATGCCTTTCTTATATAACTTGCAGATTAAATCACCCACATTCCTCCACTTATGTGTATATTTCCTTGCTACTAAAAATCCTGTTCAAGCCTTAAACAGTAACTACTTTCCTTACTATTATCATAAATTAACTCACACAAGCTATTTTCCATTAATTCATACTATCTATTAAAAAAAAACTTGAAATAGAATATACAGGATGTGGAGGTTCCACTATAATTATTTTTAATGTTAAAAATAGGTTTTAATGATATAAATTTATATTATATTTTAACATTAATAGTTGACGTTCAAATAAAAGAATTATAGATTTATTAATGTATAAAAATAGTAACTCCCTTCATTCACAAATCCACATATATAATTTAAGTTTACAAAAATATATTAAAAGTAAATAATAAATTAAAAAGAACCTTGAAAATGACCATAGAATGTGATGAAAGATATATATGTAAGTAGCTACTTTGTTCATAAAATAAAAACAAGACTTACAAAAAAAAATTGTTATTGAATTGTTGGTAGTATACATAATGCATATTGAATTAATGACAAATTAATAAAAAAGTGGATTTTTATGAATTATTTTATTAATATCAAAGGTTTACTTTTCCAAGAAAGATAAAACTTTTTGTCAAATTATATTTTTTAAAAGTTTTATAAGAACTTTCACATATATCTATATTCTCCATCACCAATCACTATTAGTTCATGACAAGATTATCTCTAGTGAGTTTAATCAGCTTCTCTGATACATAATTTTTATCCTTTATATATTTCAAAGAAATATTCCTTACTTCATCCATATTCCTTACAAATAATCATTTTCTAGCCTTTTACAATTTCTTGGAGAAAAAATTGGGTAGCTAAAAAACATGACATATGGCTTTATTTCTTGGGAGTTCATAAAATATTCAGATGTCAGAACTGTGAGCACCAGGATCAATCCTAGGACCTTCCAATCCCCAAGTTAGATATTTTAGCAAATGTGCCAAACAGTAGGGCTAAAAACATATGGCTTTATTGCTCAGCAGTTCATAAAAAGTTTGAATACCAGACCTGTGAGTATCAGAATTGATCCTGGGACCTTCTAATGCCAAATTGGACACTCTGCCAAATGTTTCAAATGCAGAGGGTATTTGGATAGCTAAGAAGTAATGGTGATTTTATATCAGTAAGCATCATATGATCACCATTTCTTATGCTTGCTCATAACTGTTATTTAGAGAGTTTCTGCCTGTTTTGATTTTGTATTATTATTCAATTATAGCAATGTGATTTATTACACCATCACTTACAAGAAGTATTAATTATAATTTTAAATAATCTTTGCTAATTATAAATAATGATGACTGCATCGATAGTAATCAAATGCCCTATTAATTATGGTAGCCATTGTTTATTTTACAATATATCACATAAATATGAAAGCACACGTACATGTGTGTGCATATATTAACAACAACAAAACAATTAATTGTAAAACAAAATATCTTTGTTAAATATTCAATTTACAAAGATAAATACTAGTTATAAACATTTTAATTGTTGCTGTTTGTACTTATTCATGCAGATAATTTAATAACAGCTGTCAAAAGAATTATTGATTGCTTTACGTTAACCTTTTGTATTCTGATATTGTCATTTGATATAAACACATGTAAAACATTTCTCATTAAGAATTTTTATAAGATTTCAATATACTTGTGTGTGTGTGTGTACACTTTTATTGGTAAAGTATAAACAATTACAACATGATGCAATGTATAAGCAAATTAACTAATAAAATAAACTAACTACAAATTATAAATAAGAATTGCAGTGAACACAGACAAACTCTGTAGTTCATAGTCAGGCGTTGGTGGCCGAGTGGTTAGTACGGCTGCCTTATAAGCAGTTGTCCCGGGTTCGCTTCCCGGCTGATGCTTTGACACATGGGAAAAAAAAACTGTAGTTCATATATATCAACTCTAAATAAAAACATCGTTGAACAATAAGTCAAACAAAATACATTAATTTATATGATCAATATGATTCCAGGTTTACAAAGTCAGATGTGAGGATGGTGTTTAAAAAAAAAAAGTCATTAAATAATTAAACTTAATTGAAATATCAAATAATTAATCTTATAAAGAAAATGATCATCAGGAAAAAAAACTAATTAACATCATTCTAAACTATTTCTAGTTCAAGAATTATATTCAAATTTATATTTATTTTCCTTAGCTTAAAATTGAGTAAATTTTTAAAAAAATGTAATTATGTTAAGAAGATAACGATCAGTGGCGAATGATGATTAAAAGTTATAGTTAGATACTACTGGTTTAAACAAATTATTATTAGATTCCATAAAATCAGTCAATGGTTAATCTTTCTCAGATGACACATCTTTGTGCAAGATTTAGCAGCCTACTTTTGTCACTATCTCTATACCACTACTGTAATCGTTATTAAATAATAATCAATGACAGGTTACAGATCGAAATCAAACAATTTAAATTTGATAACCATTTCTTCTATATGGGAAAAATTACATCTGAGTATTGACTTCTTTCCCCCAGTAACCCATGATTACCTTAATTTATCAGTATCCAATTTTCACATTTAAAAAGTACAAAAACATATCATAGCTTAAACAATTCTGATTTCATTTTCAAAAACATGTCCACATAACTTTTCCAAGTAGTTCTATTTCGGAGAGTCAGTCATAATAAATCTTTCATTGTCAAAAGATAATGCCAGAAATCAAATACTGACAAAATTTATTGTTATCAAAATCGATTTTAATGTTAAATGAAATAGTCATTCTGTTTCTAACTTTCTTTATAAGTAAAAGATATAATGCAATTAATTCTTTTATAAATTTTGGATCCTTTATGTCTTTTTGTAAATCTGTGTTTTTATATTTTGATTTTTTTTTTTAAAAAAAAAAAGAAGATAAATACCATATCTAAATTTGATATTTTCATGATTATCAAACCTATTTTTTAATACAATTATGATAATGTGATAATAAAAAAGGACTTATAAGAAAAGCTTTAAAAATATACATAGACAAATTTACTATTTTGATTTATTAACCACACAAAATATATTTTTCCAATATTGTTTTTATTTTTCTTGTCTACATTTCATTACATAAAAAACTGAAGTTAAATAGAGAAATACTTTGTGAATGATCAAGTTGGATTTAAAAAATGAATTAAATATTGCAAAGATATAAATCATATCTGTAGTTGGTTGACTTTCAGAAGGCTTTTTTGATGGGACTGATAAACTATGTCAGGGATAAAGAGTTATATAAAGGAAATAATAAATTAATTACAATATCTATGTAAATATAAAATGAAGCCTGAGAATATCAGTGAGAATATAGAAAAAAATAGAATTCACATCATATTAAGTGCAGTGGACATCTGCATATTTAGTTTGTATTTTTATACATGTAAAATACAAGTAATGATTTACAATGCAACAGTTTTAATGAAAAATCAGAAAGAAATTTTTATAGCAAAGATTATAAATTGAAAGCTACAATTGTTTGGCCACATTTGTCAAATGAAAGTTTAAAATTTTTGTTATTCCACAGGGCATAAAAAAGAATGAAAGATACCATGAAGAAGTTGCATTTCTTCTCTCTTGCAGGGAATAGGCATGTTATGATTTTTCATTGCTGTTTCCAATGAATAGTAACTAAATTAATATAACTGAAACCAAATCTGATAAACTCTTTAAACACTTTAGGTTAATACTGCTTTATGCACAAAGTTATCTTCAAAAATTATGCAAACATATAATCAAAGTTTATGATTTAACAGCAACCTACCACTAGTGTACATGGCACATACCCTATTCCCTAACACTCACACCTGTTTTGGGTAAAGCACACTTCATTAATAATTAGAAATTCATTGTAATTTTATAGACTATATTAAAGGTTTTAATTTTAATTTATTTAAATAGAATTTTGAAAAACTACATCATAATACCATACCAGTTTCTCAATTTTAATTTATTTATATAATAGCTCAATGATGTTTTAGACATTTTTGATTATTCAAATTCTTTTTCAATCAAATTCTTAACTTCAGTTTTATATCATTTGGATTTGATAGTAAAAGTTAATAGGAGTTAAAAAAATACAATTTCAAACATCTTTTCATATCCTGTTTCTTTAATTCTTATCTAAAGTTATATCAAAATGTTTATTATAATATCCAAAGATAGTTTAATAGATACTTAAGGTGTTCTTGCTAACACACAGTAGACCAAAATTAAATGTATATAATCATCAAGTATTGTTAGCCGAGAGGTCAGTGCAGCTGCCTTGCAAGCAATCAATTGGTTGCAGATGGTTGTTGCAGGTTCGCCTCCCAGCCGATGCTATGACATATGAAAAAAAAAATGTATATAATCATTTAGAAATAAAAAAAATAAAAAAAATATCTATTGTAGTGAAACCTCACCAGTGTTAGGAAAATTGTCACTTGAGGGAGCCATTAATCTACTTAATAAATATAAAAAATTTATTTGGGGTGACTGAATATTCACTAACGATGACGAGCATCCTGACATAAAATAAATTACCTGTCCCTGACACTAGCTCAACTTAGAGTATAAGACTCAAATTATTAAACAACTGATAGACAGACACAGTCAACAAACATCAGCCAAATTTAAATTAATAATATAATAATAATGTTTATTACAATTAAATGAAAATAAAGAAATCATAAAGTTAACTAATATTGTATCTATGAATGTCTTAAGACAGTATCTTATTATTAACAGCCCTGACAGTTAAATTGATCTCATACTCAATTACGTCAAAAATAATCATTTAACAGTATTTATAAAATAGGGTGTATAATCTATATGTATATCTTTTGATAAGAAGAAAATAAAAATATTTTATTTCCTTGAAGGCTTATGCATATGCGCATGTGCAACATTATAACACCATCTAATGATTATACATAAAATAAAAAAAGCTACTCTACATAAGAGAGAAACAAAAAGCTAATTTTAAGCTTACCATTCAAAACACAAGTGAGTCGATTTGATGATTAGTAGCCTGGTTTAAAAAAATATGAGCTTGACCGACATATCATCATCAGAGGCTCTGAAGAATTTACCAAGCTATAGTGAAACTAACAAACAAGAGTGCATGCTGACTATACCAAAGACAGCCATGCAAGAGTGAAATAGACTGTGATGAAGGCAATGTCTGGGTGACCAGAAGAAATATACTAATAATATTGATCTAGTAGAGATTTGGTTACCCTGGTAAAATAAACGAAAAGCCCTATAAAATAATACTAGCCCACATATGGCTTTATTTTAAGTACACACACAAGTAGATGAATACTTTTATATAATAGCATATTATGTATAAGTATTAAAGTGTTTAGTAAATCTAAAATCAATCACACACGTAAAATAAATTGATTAACACTAATTAAAAGACAAGTTTAATTTTAAACATTTTTACTAACTAAACTTCAGACTTGTTTTCTTAAAAGAAACAAAGAAAAAACACTTAGATTTTAAATTTTTTAAGAGAGAAGAGGAGATAGATTGAATTATTCTGCAATAATGATTAAACTTTCTTAAAAACTCAAAACTCCCAATGAAAAATGAGAGAGAAAATTTCTTCTATAGCTAATTTTTTTGCCCTAAATATTTAAATATGTATATATAACATATATGAGATCAATGAATATATGCATAAAATAAAGAAAAATACATTTAAATCTTATAATAAGGTGAACAAAAAAAAATAATGTGCATAAACAAAAAAAACATAACATTGTTACCTATGGCTAATTTTATGATATATAAATGTTTGTATTACTGCTAAGACCTTCAAGGTTATTGCTTTTGTTTCCTGCATTTTATTGCTAATGTAGTTATCTGTCCATTTTCCAGTTATAATTGTTTGGGCAGACAGGTGAAAATCTTTAAGTAGGGTGGCTTTAAGAGATTAGCTTTCTAAAAATTTATGATTTCACAACATATTGAATGATGATGGTTTGCTTTAGAGTATGGAAGTGCCTAGTCCAGCATATTTTGGAAAATACCATTAAGAAAAGGGGATTGGTTCATTGTACAAATGTTGACTGATTGTTCTGAACCATTGGCAGGTAAGATTTTGATGAAAGAGCTAGTAAGAAATGCAGCTTGACATACAGAATGAAGATTTCCGAAGTCTGGAATATGATCTTGACTCATTGAAAAATAGATTGATGAATGTCCAAATAACTGAATTTTAGAATAAATAGCTTTTGCCTGGCTTGGAAGTTTTCTGAATAATTTTTGAGTAGCTTGAATGCTTTCTGAATAAAGCAATAGATTTTGGGGAGCTTTGTTCTATTGTTCTACCATATAACTTTTTCTAGAATTTTCAAGATTAGCATCTCAAGAGAGCCAGATTTTTAATTACTTAAAATTGAACATTTTTACATTCCATGCTAATAACTATTATTACATGACTTGCGTGAACAATCTTAATTCTTAAATTTTTTTTATTACAACAGATTAAAATTTTGTTTAGAAGTTAAGCATTGTTTTACAAAGTTTTAAATTTTTTTATGCAAAATATACTTTTCTGAAAAAAATTTACATTACTTTTAGTAAACAAAATTATTTTAGCAATTTGTGTGTGTGTGCAAATATACATGTGATTACACTTTAATATAAAACTAAACTGGAAAAATTTTTAAATTAATTTTTAAGTAGAATTTTAGCTGAAATCTCCATTTTCTACATATATATATTTGAGATGTACTAAAGCATCCATCTCACTATTTAAGAAGTAATATAAAAATAAAATTTATGATACTATGATTTCCATATTAAGATATTAATTTGTTGCATAATTCTGCATGATTCAATATACTAGAGAATGGCAGACTGGAGATCAAGGTCCATTGATCATGGGCCTATTCTGTCATTTCTGAGTGATCAAAATTCTTATAAACTCCAGAAAAATAAATCATTTGATTAATTTTCCCTCAAGACATTAAAAAATAGTTAAAATAAGACACTGAATAAAATTAAAAACCAAATTTTTTTCTGAAAATGAACTCCAATAATTAAAAATCATATTTAACATTCACATTTGCAAAAGTAAACAAATTTAATTATAAGTTAAATTCCTTCTTTAACAAATGCACTGAGAATCTGGATATACACAATATATTTGACTCAAAATTATAGTTTCATTTCTATAATTCCAATGGAATTAAAAAATTATTTTATGTTACTTTTAAAAGTGAAGTATGATTCTTTTATAATTAACATTAAAAATAGTTTTATTTCTCATTATTAGCTTTTTCATTTTTTATTTTATTTGGAAAAATGGACATCTTTATATTATTTCATCTATGTCAGAGTTCACACATTTTCAAGAAAGGATCTTATAAAATCATGAAACAATAATAAAAACAATTTTTAAAATCTTACATTTTTTAAATTTCAGATTAAGAGCTTGAATAGTATAAATTATAAATGATTGGAAGAAGAAAAAATAATTAATCACTATAATGAACATAGCTATATTATCATTTTAATGCTTAACATGAAGTATTTATTCAAAACAGTTTTAGATGCTGCTGTTGAAAAGTATAAAATATATAGGCAATATTAAGAAAACAGCAATGTTTAAATTTATTGACAAATCACAATCACAAAATATTTCTCACTATTAAATTATTTTTTGCATTGAAGGACCATCAGTATTCTGGGACCACCAAGCAGCTACAGGCCATGTATTTGAACCCAGTTCTGCCCAAATAATTTGTACAGAGAAAAGTGATGCCAAAAGACAAGTTAAAGAAGCTTTTCACATAGCAAATAATCTGAGTGCCATTAATAGAAGAGAGGCATGCTTTGCTCTCTTCAAACAATGGACTAACTAATTAAAAATTTAAACTCATTTGCATATGTGTACAATAAATCACAACAGTTTTCATTCACAAAGTTATGAGTATGAGATTCGAACATTAAATCTCAAAAGCGCTAAGCAGACCTATTATATATTATAGTATAATTATAGCTTCACTATTTAATGTGAAAAAAAGTAGCATATTTATAATTATTTATATTCATAAATTAAATAGAAAATCATATAACATTACAATACTAACCAAAAGCAAAATATTACTAAAATTCTTCCACAACCTTGGTGTTTTTACAGATTGTATGATCCTAAGAAATGACTTTCTGAGAAAAAGGCACTATGACATAAAAATTAAAACACTTGATTATCATCACACTCATCCTTCTTTCAATTTATCTTAACAAAGACTCATTATGTTCAAGGTTTATTATAAATTAAAGTGTCATTATACATAATGAAGTATTGAACATTTGTCACAAAAGAAAATCTACCTTGGATCAATGTTTAAAGTTTTTTTGATTTAATATGTTAATAATACATATTAATACCAAAAAATTTATAAATATATAGAATGTCACATAACTGTTATTAACAGGCAAAACTCCAATCCTGCCCAATAGGATAGTGGTGGCTATGGCTGTTAAAGAGCCAAAGACACCAAAATATATGGGTATTGAATTGAGTTCAGACCCATATGACTATATAAGCTATTGAGCTTAGATTGAAAATATTATTGTGCTTTCAATTTTATTCTCATAGTTTTATTGTTAAGTAGAGATAAAAGGTGGCTTCTGGAGGGTTGCATTAGATCCTAAGATCTAGGTGCAGTGCTCTCAGATCCAAGGCTCCTCATTGATGATGGCCACAAGCCAGAAACTGGTCTGGGGATATTGGATGAGTAGGAACTAGATGGGGATTTTATGCACAAACCTTCTGGCATCCATTGATTACTCTGGCTGGCACTGAGTGGCACTAATGTATGGTGAATTTTGCCTGTTAATTATATAGAATGTATGCATTATATTGTATTTCTAATAAAATGATTATTTTCAAAAATAAAAAGAAATATCAAATTATTTATATATAAAAACTGGAAAAACTCTCCATGCAGTAATGTTGCTAACATTGTAGCCCTGATTGCTAAACATAATATGCTGGGTTGCTAGTGGTAAATTATACCTAATATTTTGGATGATCTGCTGGTCTGTCATTGGGAATGCTGTTAATTCTCTCAGGCATGCCACCTGGCTTAGGAAGAATTGGGTTTGGGTCTCTGACCCATCTCTGTTGTATTTTTCTTGTGAGATGTGATCCAAGATCCCATCTTTCCTAGCTCCACAATGCCTTTATAATTGCCACTTTGTACTGTTATATTTGGGGTTGTCAATACATGCTCCCCCACTAATCTGTCACCACTGTTCCTAAATTGTTAATGGTCACTGTTACTTGTTCATTGTTACTCATGATGCAACCTTGAAATAACTTCCAGGCTGCTGATGTACTGCATGGATGTCTCTCCAATGTCCCTTTAAAAAGCTTTAATCTAGATGACTCTTGCTGTCAGTGATCTATTAAGCCATGTATGCCTCCAGGTATCTTCCATGATGATGATTGGCATTTCCATTTTCTCAAGGGCTCTGATCACTTCCTCCAATGGTTTATTTGCATTGCCAGGATTGTAATCTGTCAGTTAATTTCTATACTTTTCTCTTTAATTGACAGATCCTCTCAAGCTCCTTCTGTCTGCATAACTACTTTTGAATCATTTTCCAGCTGGTTCCCTCACTCTCCACTGTCTCTATCTTTGTCTCCTTGTATTCTCTCTTGGGTGCTTCTTATTTCCAATAAAATGTTATCAATGATCTCCAGCCTCTCTTCCCACTTCCATAACCTTTCCTCTATAACTTTGTTTTTCTGTGCCTTCTCATCATTGCTGTGTTCAAATTTCCCTGGACTTTTAAACATTTCTTGAGTCATTGTACTCCATTATTGGTTTTATGATAAAAATTTCATGGAATGGTCTGCTTCCCTCAGCCATCCTTCTCAGCATCATGTTCCATCTTCGCACTTTAATTATTCTGAAAAAAAATTCCAGCTCTATCTTTTTTATCATCATTATCATCATCATCATCATCATCATTATTATTATTATTATTATTATTATTATTATAGTAGTAGTATTATGTCTGCTATCACTTATGTTTGTATGTAATCATTCTCTGTGTGTGTGCTGCTATGACCACTTATCCCATCTGCAAAGAAATTATAGAGGTTATTTACAATATTGTGATTGTCCCCACTTGTGCCTCATTTCCACACTCATTAACTTGCTATCCACTCCTTATATTCTTATTGAAAATTGGAACTGAGAAGAAGCCAACAAAAGAAAAGTTTGAGCTCATCCATAGTTTTAACCTAAACTCTTTTCAGGTTTTAATAGTAATTTTATAAGCTTTTAGGAATTACTCCTATCACCCAAAAAAAAAATTTCACCCTGGTGTGCTAATGACAGGCATACACAAATACATAATAACATTAGATTTCTGTATAAAATGCCCAAAGGAAAAAAATTAAAATCTCTCCCTTTTTGTTTTACTTGAGAGTGCTTTCAGGGTTGCATGAAAGCAAATTTCCAATTTCCTGCATCTGCACAACATCTTTCTTTTTCCTCTGGTTGGTCCTTAGGTATCCTCCAATCTGTGTGAAGGTGGTTCAATGCCTTATATTGGTCATGTCATGTTGTGTAAAAAAAACTCTGTAATGGTCAAGATTGTACAATCAGTCAACAAAACTAAAAGACCATGCAGAAACTCTCAACCAGCAGGCACAGGGTTAGTTTAACCCCCCTACCTAGACTTCCTAGTCTCAACTACCTAATTAACATCTTTGTCACACAGCTTCCCTTCTTCATACAGCATGACTTAGCTCAGGGTACATACAGAAACTCTCTCAGGGTTCTTCTATTGACTCAGGATCAGTGAGCCTTAGCACATAATTATACACATTGAGATTACATTATTAATCATAACCCTATTTAGGTATACAATTAAATCAGACTTTGAATATTAATTTTATTGACATGATTAGACATGACTTTTTATGAAGTGGGTTCAAAACTCAGAATGCCCATTGTTAATATTTAACAATATACTTAATTCTATTGTTATATTATGGTTTTAACATATAGAAAATACACTCCTAATTAATCATCATAATAAAAATGTATTAGGGTTGAATATAATGAATAGGTAGCTTACATGTTAGCTTAATAAAATAATTTCACTGACCTTTACATTATTATGGACAGAAGTAATGGCAGTTTATATATTAGTGTGTGCCCAACTATCAGTAATCATGACTTTTAAGATTCTAATTAATTGAAGTGTATTATGACAAGAGCCACTGTGCATAAGTTTGATTCTCCAGTCATCCAGGGGTCGCACATGTAGGTGAAGGTTAAAGTAAAGGTATTATTTAAATATTGCTATACTACTCTCACTATAATCACTGAACATGGTCATACTGAGTACTGATAAGGTTTAAGATTGGCTTGGTGATCAAATGGTATTGTTCACCACTAAGAATAGATGTCCCTGGCCCCAGAGATGTATCAACTTCTGACCACGGGCACATTCTAGAGGAGAGAGTGAAGATGTGCTAAATCTAGGATTTATGACCACAAGAAGTCTCCAGCTCCCTGCGGAACCTAGACAGGTGCTATTACATGGATTAGGAAGTCAGGCATGCAGTGTCTTGTCTGCCCTTATGCAGTTTGATACATGAAGCATGAACCATACAAGATATACAGTGGTAACAAAGGTATAATGATGATAAACCAAAACAGCAAAGCCAAAGAGCAGGATTTCAAAATTTATAAGCATAATAATAAGATAAACCTTCTACCTGCACTACAAAATATCCATGAATTTATTTTTATTAACTAATGTTTCCCTAGATATTTACAAAGAGTTAGAGTAAACTCATCAACTGCTCACAAATAATATTCATTAATAAATTTTAACTTAATGTTTTTAATACCATATAAAATATATATAGGGAAGGGCTATTATCACTCATAATGTGACATAGATTAAGGTTTGTGTTTACATTACCTATAGACAAAGAGTGTTTTAATTTACATATCACATAGCATATATAGGTAATATGGTCCAGATATTTAGATATTACAATATTACCTTCATGCAATAGACTCTCAATGATAATGCTGATGAATTATTAAAATTTCTTTTTCCATTCATAAATATAGAATTGAAATTATAAATAGGATCATCTTTATTTTATTGCATGAGGTAAGGTGATTGGTATAATATGTTTACATGTATGTTTCTTTACTCATAAATTTAAGTATAAACTGACATTTAGATTAAGCATAATAGGCAAATACAATTTCTATACTCATAAATTTAAGTATAAACTGACATTTAGATTAAGCATAATAGGCAAATACAATTTCTAAATATTACATATCTAATTAAATTCTAAGGACTCACCATTCTTCAGTAATAGAAAATATGATTTCTCACAAATGTAATCATGAAATTTTACTAGACATGATGGGGGGATATAGTGATAAAAAAAGAAATCTATTTAAAATTTATTTCAATGCTTTCAGAGTTTTAAAACTGAGCATCTTCCCAAACTCACATCATTCCAGGGCAACATTAAAAATGGGGGGGGGGGGCATAAACAACTCTGTATTTAATTTTAACTCCCTCCATCATTCAAGTGAACATAAATAAGATAAAATACAAAAAAAAAAAAATTAATAATAGTTGGGTCAAATATTTAAAGCTAGCAAAACCTCAACATATAAAATATTAAATAAGATTTAGTAGATTAAAACTGCGTAAATATAAAATTTATGTAATTAATATTTCCAGCTGGATGATGGATGCTTTCAAAATTCCTTTCTAGCAGACTATTGAATGGCTTATAAACAGGTGGTGGTTATAAGTGATGAAACTTCTGAATACCTACTGGCTGATGACTGTGGGGAAGCAAATGGATAACTACTCACACATGGTCACAGGTACTGTATGCATTATATATATGTATATTGTGCCAAGCACATTTGATGTGGCCAAGCACAAGATAATGTTAAACAAATTAATGGCCGAAAATATGTAAAAAGCCATTAAATGGGGGGTATACTATATATTATAATCAAACTTATTATAAATTAAAAGAGAACTGTGGATATAACATCAACTCACACACATATATGATTAAAGCCAATATTTAAAGGCTAAGAAATATGTATTTTTGATTTTTGTTTTTTTTTAAAAAAAAGAAAGATAAACGCCAAAATGTATTTATAATTTTAAATATTTTTTGTTTGTTAAAGAAACAGCATTTATTTAGCAAATTGTTATTCTGTATTTATTTACTTTTTGAATGTTTACAACCAATGTAAAAAGGAAAATTTGAAATACTATTTAAAAATAAGTTAAAAATTAATTTCAAAATTGAGATTTTAATAGTTGTTTTTCTCTTCTGTTGCATTTGAGCAAGAGAGGGGTGTCATTGTCTTAAATTTAAGATAAGCCTAAAGGCATTCTGATTTCCTGTCCATTCTAAAATAATTTCAACTGGACAAAAAAAACTTGATTAAACTTGCGATAATGCTGGGAGAGAGGAATGTCCAATTTAAGTGAAATATTTTTTTTAAAAAAATTTGATTGTGATAATGTAATTACTAAAGCAAAATAAAAAAGATGTTATCATTTATTAAAATTTTCATTAGTGATATTGTGATCTGAATGGAGATATAAAAAAAACTAATTGGAAATCAAATTCTTAAAGCACTTAGGTGATTGCATTGGAATGTTTCATGAATCGTCTAAACTAATTAGAAAAAACAAAAAAAGATTTAATTAATTGATTTTTCTTTCTTGGAGGGGATACCCAAGTTGAAAGAGAATTGGAGAGATAGTTCTGAAGTTGCGAGAAGGCAGTTCATTTTTGTTCTTCAAAGACAAATCTTATTAGGAGTCTAAGTCTAACTTTATTGTTAAGCTAATGCTGTTAACGGAACCACATGAAGTCTTGCAACCTTTTGAGCAAGCATGCTAATTCTGCTTAACCCTAATCCATGGGGATTTACTCTAATTAAAAATTCATTGTCATTCTAAATCAACGGACACTAATTCATGCAGTCATTCAAATAATCATTTGACAGTTAACCGGTCCGTAGTCGACGATTTAAACATCGGACGATTAAGTGGTGTAGAGTAACGTCGGTTATCTAGCCAACTAATGGAAAACTAAATGATGGACAGATGTTTATTCTACCATATACTCAGTTGATACCAATGGAAGCTTAATTGCAAGATGCCCTTAAAGCCTGTAATCAACATAGAATCCGTAAAACAAAAAAAGACTGTTTATACTGTGTAATATCCGTTGTCCAGCCTAAAGATGCAAATCAAGCACTTTCCTGCATATAGAATGATTATGGGGTAGAAGCCCACTTCAGCACCCTTGTCCAGCTCCGCTCCTGCCATCCCAATAGAATGTAAACACCGAGATTTAAACACCAAAGTGATGATGATCAATTCTATGAACTTGTGCCACAGTCAAGTCCAGCCCTTGCTACAGTAGATTTATAGACTTTATCGGGTATACTATTTTTTTGTATATTTATTCTATTCAAATTTAATATGCATTTCCTAAATATATATCTGATGTACATAATACGTACATAAACACACCTGTATGTAACTTGTTAATTTTTCCTTATTTGCTTAATTCACGTGTGTGTGTTTATAATCCACAGATCACTATCTCTCATGTATAATTATTTAATTCATTTTTCTTATTAAGAAAGAAATTTTCCTTTATTTAGTTTAATGATTGCTTTGACGAGTATTTCTTTACAATTATAGTTTTGTTTGTTAAAATGATTTATATAGTGTGTAATATTTGTTTCGTATATTTAATCAATCTGGAAATATTAATTTTGTATTCATATTATAAATGGTATGGGGTGATGGGTTAATAAAATATTTATATTATAATTTTAAAATGACCATCGCCATATATATATATATATTTATTCTTTTTGTCATTTACTTTCTCTTAACTATATTATTAATTAATTATGCAAGTTTTTCGATCCCCATTCTTTTAACTGAAAATAGAGTACGCTGAGCTAGCAAATGGGAAATCATCTTACCTGGTCTTAGATCTTTATTTATCACGAGGATACTTGTTTATTAGTTTTGTTTGAATAATTATTTATATTCATATATGCTCCATGATAGTTGAACTTGCATATCCTTTCAAGAGGAGAATTAATTTTTCTTCTGGGAGTGGCGCGAGGGTTGATTTAGAGACATCCCCCAAAGATATGTAAGAATCAATCTTTTTATAAGTATCTTCTGAATCTGTAATAACATTATGGTAAAGTATTTAAATTTCTCCTTATTCCAGCATGTCGCCATATTTCTTTTCATGTTTGATTTGTGTGTATGCTCATATTAATGAAATAAGAAGTTGACCGGTACAATACATATATATTTAAGCAGTCTTCTTATATGGTCTTTCAATAAATAACTTCTATTAATCTTCAATAGATAATTTTTTATTTTACTAATAATTTCTACAAAATATGCGATAATAATCAAAATAAAAGTCATAGATCATTTCATAGATCACATGACCCTATCTCTTAAGCTTGTAAGTTATAAACAGTGAGGATTGCCAATTCCTCTACAAGCTTTATGATAAATGCTTAGCCAGAGCCAGCACTTAAAATATCTCTGTCAGGAACCCCTCCCCAAACCCCTGACCATGGTTTCGTGCTTTGGCACTCCTCAGAGAGGTGTCAGGGTAGGTTCAGACACTAGATCTAAAAATACCAACCCAAAGCTAAGCACTTAGCTAAAAGTTATCTATTGAGTGGAAAATCTGAAATTTTCAGACATGTCTTCAAACCCAGCTATCCAACTCAAATAGCTATATGGGGCTGATAGATCTTCAGCCATGCCACATAGTAGTAGTCATAGCAATATAAAATTGCATAAGACTTTTTGGCAAAGACTATAAATAGTCAAAATAAAAGTCATAGATCATTTCATAGATCACATGACCCTATCTCTTAAGCTTGTAAGTTATAAACAGTGAGGATTGCCAATTCCTCTACAAGCTTTATGATAAATGCTTAGCCAGAGCCAGCACTTAAAATATCTCTGTCAGGAACCCCTCCCCAAACCCCTGACCATGGTTTCGTGCTTTGGCACTCCTCAGAGAGGTGTCAGGGTAGGTTCAGACACTAGATCTAAAAATACCAACCCAAAGCTAAGCACTTAGCTAAAAGTTATCTATTGAGTGGAAAATCTGAAATTTTCAGACATGTACATGTCTTCAAACCCAGCTATCCAACTCAAATAGCTATATGGGGCTGATAGATCTTCAGCCATGCCACATAGTAGTAGTCATAGCAATATAAAATTGCATAAGACTTTTTGGCAGAGACTATAAATAGTCAAAATAAAAGTCATAGATCATTTCATAGATCACATGACCCTATCTCTTAAGCTTGTAAGTTATAAACAGTGAGGATTGCCAATTCCTCTACAAGCTTTATGATAAATGCTTAGCCAGAGCCAGCACTTAAAATATCTCTGTCAGGAACCCCTCCCCAAACCCCTGACCATGGTTTCGTGCTTTGGCACTCCTCAGAGAGGTGTCAGGGTAGGTTCAGACACTAGATCTAAAAATACCAACCCAAAGCTAAGCACTTAGCTAAAAGTTATCTATTGAGTGGAAAATCTGAAATTTTCAGACATGTACATGTCTTCAAACCCAGCTATCCAACTCAAATAGCTATATGGGGCTGATAGATCTTCAGCCATGCCACATAGTAGTAGTCATAGCAATATAAAATTGCATAAGACTTTTTGGCAGAGACTATAAATAGTCAAAATAAAAGTCATAGATCAATTCATAGATCACATGACCCTATCTCTTAAGCTTGTAAGTTATAAACAGTGAGGATTGCCAATTCCTCTACAAGCTTTATGATAAATGCTTAGCCAGAGCCAGAACTTAAAATATCTCTGTCAGGAACCCCTCCCCAAACCCCTGACCATGGTTTCGTGCTAGATCTAGATCTAAAAATACCAACCCAAAGCTAAGCACTTAGCTAAAAGTTATCTATTGAGTGGAAAATCTGAAATTTTCAGACATGTACATGTCTTCAAACCCAGCTATCCAACTCAAATAGCTATATGGGGCTGATAGATCTTCAGCCATGCCACATAGTAGTAGTCATAGCAATATAAAATTGCATAAGACTTTTTGGCAAAGACTATAAATAATCAAAATAAAAGTCATAGATCATTTCATAGATCACATGACCCTATCTCTTAAGCTTGTAAGTTATAAACAGTGAGGATTGCCAATTCCTCTACAAGCTTTATGATAAATGCTTAGCCAGAGCCAGCACTTAAAATATCTCTGTCAGGAACCCCTCCCCAAACCCCTGACCATGGTTTCATGCTTTGGCACTCCTCAGAGAGGTGTCAGGGTAGGTTCAGACACTAGATCTAAAAATACCAACCCAAAGCTAAGCACTTAGCTAAAAGTTATCTATTGAGTGGAAAATCTGAAATTTTCAGACATGTACATGTCTTCAAACCCAGCTATCCAACTCAAATAGCTATATGGGGCTGATAGATCTTCAGCCATGCCACATAGTAGTAGTCATAGCAATATAAAATTGCATAAGACTTTTTGGCAAAGACTATAAATAGTCAAAATAAAAGTCATAGATCATTTCATAGATCACATGACCCTATCTCTTAAGCTTGTAAGTTATAAACAGTGAGGATTGCCAATTCCTCTACAAGCTTTATGATAAATGCTTAGCCAGAGCCAGCACTTAAAATATCTCTGTCAGGAACCCCTCCCCAAACCCCTGACCATGGTTTCGTGCTTTGGCACTCCTCAGAGAGGTGTCAGGGTAGGTTCAGACACTAGATCTAAAAATACCAACCCAAAGCTAAGCACTTAGCTAAAAGTTATCTATTGAGTGGAAAATCTGAAATTTTCAGACATGTACATGTCTTCAAACCCAGCTATCCAACTCAAATAGCTATATGGGGCTGATAGATCTTCAGCCATGCCACATAGTAGTAGTCATAGCAATATAAAATTGCATAAGACTTTTTGGCAAAGACTATAAATAGTCAAAATAAAAGTCATAGATCATTTCATAGATCACATGACCCTATCTCTTAAGCTTGTAAGTTATAAACAGTGAGGATTGCCAATTCCTCTACAAGCTTTATGATAAATGCTTAGCCAGAGCCAGCACTTAAAATATCTCTGTCAGGAACCCCTCCCCAAACCCCTGACCATGGTTTCGTGCTTTGGCACTCCTCAGAGAGGTGTCAGGGTAGGTTCAGACACTAGATCTAAAAATACCAACCCAAAGCTAAGCACTTAGCTAAAAGTTATCTATTGAGTGGAAAATCTGAAATTTTCAGACATGTACATGTCTTCAAACCCAGCTATCCAACTCAAATAGCTATATGGGGCTGATAGATCTTCAGCCATGCCACATAGTAGTAGTCATAGCAATATAAAATTGCATAAGACTTTTTGGCAAAGACTATAAATAGTCAAAATAAAAGTCATAGATCATTTCATAGATCACATGACCCTATCTCTTAAGCTTGTAAGTTATAAACAGTGAGGATTGCCAATTCCTCTACAAGCTTTATGATAAATGCTTAGCCAGAGCCAGCACTTAAAATATCTCTGTCAGGAACCCCTCCCCAAACCCTTCCGTGTGCTCCATGGTTTCGTGCTTTGGCACTCCTCAGAGAGGTGTCAGGGTAGGTTCAGACACTAGATCTAAAAATACCAACCCAAAGCTAAGCACTTAGCTAAAAGTTATCTATTGAGTGGAAAATCTGAAATTTTCAGACATGTACATGTCTTCAAACCCAGCTATCAAACTCAAATAGCTATATGGGGCTGATAGATCTTCAGCCATGCCACATAGTAGTAGTCATAGCAATATAAAATTGCATAAGACTTTTTGGCAAAGACTATAAATAGTCAAAATAAAAGTCATAGATCATTTCATAGATCACATGACCCTATCTCTTAAGCTTGTAAGTTATAAACAGTGAGGATTGCCAATTCCTCTACAAGCTTTATGATAAATGCTTAGCCAGAGCCAGCACTTAAAATATCTCTGTCAGGAACCCCTCCCCAAACCCCTGACCATGGTTTCATGCTTTGGCACTCCTCAGAGAGGTGTCAGGGTAGGTTCAGACACTAGATCTAAAAATACCAACCCAAAGCTAAGCACTTAGCTAAAAGTTATCTATTGAGTGGAAAATCTGAAATTTTCAGACATGTACATGTCTTCAAACCCAGCTATCCAACTCAAATAGCTATTTGGGGCTGATAGATCTTCAGCCATGCCACATAGTAGTAGTCATAGCAATATAAAATTGCATAAGACTTTTTGGCAAAGACTATAAATAGTCAAAATAAAAGTCATAGATCATTTCATAGATCACATGACCTATCTCTTAAGCTTGTAAGTTATAAACAGTGAGGATTGCCAATTCCTCTACAAGCTTTATGATAAATCTTAGCCAGACAGCACTTAAAATATCTCTGTCAAACCCTCCCCAAAGCCTGACCATGGTTTCGTGCTTTGGCACTCCTCAGAGAGGTGTCAGGGTAGGTTCAGACACTAGATCTAAAAATACCAACCCAAAGCTAAGCACTTAGCTAAAAGTTATCTATTGAGTGGAAAATCTGAAATTTTCAGACATGTACATGTCTTCAAACCCAGCTATCCAACTCAAATAGCTATATGGGGCTGATAGATCTTCAGCCATGCCACATAGTAGTAGTCATAGCAATATAAAATTGCATAAGACTTTTTGGCAAAGACTATAAATAGTCAAAATAAAAGTCATAGATCATTTCATAGATCACATGACCCTATCTCTTAAGCTTGTAAGTTATAAACAGTGAGGATTGCCAATTCCTCTACAAGCTTTATGATAAATGCTTAGCCAGAGCCAGCACTTAAAATAACTTTTCAAGATATAAGCTGCTCATTCATAATAAAACCCCATTCCCCTCTTATATATCCTTCTCATATGCCTGGGGTGCATCTCGTCTCTTGATAGATTTCACTTTATTTTTTTCTAATTAATGTTCTATCTTTAATTTTATTTCCACAATCCTTTGTGCTACAACATAGGTTTTCTGATCTGTTTCTGTTTCTATTCCTTATTTTACACCTTAAAATATATGTAGATGCTTAAATGTGTTAAATTGTAACTCTTTCATCTGACTATTTCTCCAAATTTGGAAATAAGTCACTTATATAACTTTAGTAATGGCTTGTCTCCATTACCTGGCCTATCTCCCATTGTGTGAAATATATTACACTTCTATTACTTAATTGATCAAGTTCTAATAAAATCCATAGTTTCTTTTTCTTAAAACATGGTGTGATTTAAATAACTTAACTTTTAAAGACATCTAAATTGTACACACATGTGCACATGTATTAGAGTGTGTGAATATATAAAAATATATAACATATGCTGGTGAATGTTTTGAGGCTTGAACAAACATGAAGTAAGCATATCTGCATGCAGATATGCACTGCTTCACTATATTACAGTACCTTTTCCCAAAAAAGTCATTTTTTTAAAGTTGTACAATCAGTTAATTATATATTTTTATTAATCATAAAACAATTTGCATTGTTTTTAAGGTAATTTTTGTTATACAATGTATAATGACTCAAGTTATAATGGTTAATATCCACCTGCTATGCATATCCAGAAGTATGCAGGTTTCAAGAGGGCTTAGGATTTTATTCACAGATAAATAATTCATTATTTCATCACTAGCAATCCACTTTTTGAGCAGTAAATAATTTGTCATTCTTAGCTAAAAAATAATTTTAAAAAAACTTTAAATCATTAGCAGCCACAACTTAGCTAGTATATAATACCTTTTTTATTACCCACGGGTAACTGAAAATGCTTGCTATGTGCTATATGTTTTTGTTGTATATTTTGTAAAATTTTCATAATTATTCTATTAAAGATTTATGAATGTGTGATAAATTTTGACTTTTATTAATAGACATTTAAAAAAGAAAAAACAAGGACATAATACAATGTTGTTACAAATACTATTACTGTTAGTAGATGTCACATTGATTTAATTTCTGGAAATACTATTATTGTCATACCTATTTATAAAATATTTAATAATGTATGTATGAGTGGATTATGATTGTTTTGTGTAGAATGAAATGACTTTTGATTCTAACTAAACTGTGTTCAATTGGTATTAGTGTCATTCTACAACACCACTAGTCAACATAGACATTACATGATCACCATTTCTTATACTTGCTTATAACTGTTATTAAAACAGGCAAAACTCTATACGTATTGCCACTCAGTGCAAGCCAGGGTAATAAATGGATGCCAGAAAGCTTGTGCATAAAATCCCCATCTAGTGCCTACACTTCCAATATCACCTGACTAGTTTCTGGCTTGTGGCCTTCGTCAGTGAAAACCTTTGGATCTGAGAGCACTGCACCTAGATCTTAGGATCTAACACAACTCTCTAGCAGCCACCTTTTATCTCAACTATAAAACTATATAAGCTGATGAGCTTGAATTGAAAATATTATGTTTTCAATTTAAGTCTCATAGTTTTGTAGTTGAGATAAAAGGTGGCTGCTGGAGGGTTTGCATTAGATCCTAAGATCTAGGTGCAGTGCTCTCAGATTCAAGGCTTCTCACTGATGAAAGTCACAAGCAAAAACTAGTCTGGGGATATTGGATGAGTAGGCACTAGATGGGGGTTTTATGCACAAGCCTTCTGCATCCATTGATTACTCTGGCTTGCACTGAGAAGCAATATTTATAGAGAGTTTTGTCTATTTTAACAAAAGACATTAGTAATAAGACAATGATAATGAAGTATTAAATATTCTCTGTTTGACGTATTGCATGCGGTATTTCTTTGCAATATTTCTATTATGGCTACTGATCTCTGATTCATAAATCTAGTAAAATATTTGCTAAATCATTGAGAAATGCTTTAGGTTTATTTTCAAGCAGTTATTTTCAACTCTATCAAACTTCATTATTATGTATGACTGATAAGTTATAAAAAATGTATCCCTAATTTATATACTACTTATGTATATAATGTTGTTAAGTAATAGTACAGTGATTAGTATTTCCACTTGCTATTGCACTAGATGAGATTTGAGTTTGCCAATGGAAATCTTAAGAAATTATATAACTACAATTTCTTTTTAAGTAACCCAAATACTGGTCAATAAATGAGTATCTCATTATTATCAACTAGACAATAAAGGTTAGAGAATAATTAGTGTTGGTGAGATTAGTATCAATGTACTTGTAGTTAGAAATGAAAAATATTTTTATAAGGCAATATGGTGAGTATTAATAGTGAATGTGGCATATTCCTTCAGATTCTAAATGCTTATTTATCTTTAAGAAATTCATGGACTAATGTGTGAATATATCTATATGGTGTATACATAGCACTCATATCATTTTCACTTATTAATCCACTGCAAGATGAATGTCTCTATAAGCTTAATTTAGTTCCTTCAATCTCTTAACTTCTCTCCTCTACATGACACTAGCAAACTTTTATATTTCATGCAACCATTTCATATATAGTCTCTTTGTAAGGTTTCACAATCTCTTGGGATAAACAGTTTAACACGTCAACTGTCCTTCTATTTATCAACTCTTCTAGCAATATTTCACTGTCTTAATTTTTTTGAATGATGGCAAAAATACCTGGTTGTTCTTTCAACCATATATTTTGTTTTTGATCTTTTCTTGTTATTCCTAACTTACATCTTTCATACATTATTGAATGGTCTCAATTCTTTATATGTTTTTTATGCTAAGTGTCCAAGTCTCAGATGTATAAGAACTGGTAAAATAGATCTAATACAATGAGAAACTTATATAAAATAATAAATAATTTATTAGTTCAATAAATTCATGGATTTATATCCAAAGATAAATTATATAAACAATAAATTATTACTATGTGATTATTCATAGAGCATACAAACAAAGATGGGCTGCTCACCAACATGCATTAGCCAGTATGGTGAGTTTATTGATTTTTATCCCTGAGTTTAAGATCAAGAAACACCATGGCCTTTTTCTCAGCTGCCTGATAGTTCTTAAAAAAATATCAGTTTAGTTTTTAAGACAGAATGTACGTATGTGTAAATGATTTTTTTTTTCTAATAGATATTTACAATCATGACAGACAAAAATAAATCATGGTCCTTATTAATTTTAAATGGGATTCCAAAAAATTTCAAATGACCTAGAAAGAGACAACATGTGAGATGTATGGATGAAATAATAAAAGTGTGCAGGAATTATGTGGAGGAAGGAAGCTAGAGATCAGAGAAGATGAATTGAACTTGGAGAGACTCTCATCCTGTAGTGGACCGACAATATTTGACAATGATGATGATGATGATATTTACTTTTTCAAAATATCAATGAATATAGAAAGTTGATAAAACCTGCTATGATAGGGATAATATTATAAACTAGGAAACAAAACAATTAAAGACAAAACAAAATCTAAATAAAATCACAAAGCAAACCCAAACTTTATTCCACTAAAAATTGTTAATGGAAAGGTAATTCCACATTTAACAGAAATTATTATTTTGTTTAGCAATACTGATTCTCAAAGCAAAAGTCACTACTTTTGCTTTTAAATTTACCTTTAGATTTTCATTTTCAAATGCTGAAAAAAATAGGCCTTTAAAATATAATTTTTTTCAAAAATTTATTATCGTTTTGACATGTGTGTGATCAAGTATATCAACAGTATGAGATAGCATGGATGGTTGAGGATCATGTAAAAGTCTGAGTTCAAATCCCCTATATATATTAGATATATACTTCTGTAAATTAATGTTTGGAAAACTGAAAACAGAAAGCAGAACACTGGTTCAAAATTGCTAGTGATGTAATTGAATTAAAAGTGACAATATTCTTTTTAAAAATTTCAAATTATTTTGATAGTTTTTCCATTCATTATAAATTTTGTTTTATAACTTGTTATATCTCACCTTATCTTCAACTAATGGACTAGTCCAGATTCCATGTCATCTTGATTGGAGTGAAAATTCATTGCCATAGACCAATAGATATAAGGCTAAATAACATATGTCCAACAATAGATTCAGACCAATGATTGATGATGCTCAGTAAATCCATCTGTTCTCACCATAGATATGTATCTGATTAACTCAGTCAAGTTGGGAGTAAAGTGAAATAGCAATATATTGTCAGACCTCAATGGCAGTACACATCTTGTACAGTTAAAGCAGTGAGGCCAATTCACATAAGAACTGGAAGCTTCTAGATCCTAAATCAGGATCAAGGCAAGCTGTCATACAGAAAAGGTCATCATATCTATTCATGAGGTGTACATCTGGAAGTGATAGGTAAATTTAGAAGAATATTTGAAATCTCTTACATTAATATTTATATAGAAACTAGATACTGTACCTTGTCAATATTATAAACACATATTTGTATATTTGTTTTAATTAATCATATATTTATCATAAAAATACAAGTCTGTGTTTATTATAATCACACAGAAACAACAGTTTGACACAGTCATAACAGGATCTTACTTCCATTATTGTTTAGATATTTGTCATTAAATACATGGGTTGAATAGATCTGTGTTATTAAAAATTGACAGCTAACATTATTAGCATATCAATAGAAATTAGAGTGATTATGTAAGAATTTTTTTTCTCTCTCATGGCAGAAAAAGCAAATCATAAAAATTAACCACCCTATATGAATCCAAATGATTTGCTACATGCAAGCTAATCAAATCAAAAATCCTGATAAAATTATTGACATCTGTGTCTGTATATGGATTTCAGACATGTGAGATATTACAATCACATGCAGCTCCCCAATATTTCTGCAAACCTTGATTTTGATAAAGCACTATTTTTACTGTCAAACTTTTTCTGCTCTTAACTGTTAATAATAATGTAGAGATATCATTTCTATCTCACAAGCAAAGAGTGAAAAACCATGAGATTTTGCCATTAAACTCATAAAGTTAGTTCAGAACTACTTCCACAATGAAGTGCTGAGAGATGGTTTCATTTATGAAATGAAGGACTACATACAATCTTAACATTAAGATGTTGATGGATCATAATCTTTGATTCACTTGCATCTCAGGAAACTCTAGCTGAGTCAAGAAGAGTCAAGTGATTCCATTTAAGAAAATGGCCTACTGTATTAAATATGTCAATTAAGAAACTGGGCCAAACAACAATAAATAAAAAACTGCCCAAATAAATTGACAAAAAAAAAACTTTGTTATAGATATGACAAAACAAAACATGCAAACACCAAAAATCTATACTGGGATACAGCATGTAGATATTGTAAGCATGTTGATCACATAAAAACTGCTTATTTTAAAAAGAAAAAAAAAAAGAACTCAGAAAAAAATGGAAAGGTCTATTCCAAAAAGCTGAAAGAGCAATGCAAAATCAAATAAAATCAATCACTTTGAGAGGTATTGATTCAGCTTTCAAAAATAAATTTTATTACTAATAATAAACAAATAATGAAACTGGATATTGAGTCTGCAGTGTCCATTGTGTCAAAAAGTACATGGGTTATTATTATTAGAAAAAATAATTATCTCTTGTATTCTATCAGGAGTTACTATAAAGCAATAAAATATTGCTTTTGAGTCAAACTAGAGATAAAGTCAATAAGCTTAATAAAGAAAAAATTTGCCTGTTGTAGTGTCTGCTTGTAAGCATAGCAATTTCTTAGGCCACAACTGCTTAAAATACTTGGACTTTACAGTGACTAAACTTAACCATCTCACAAAAAATAAATATATTAGAGTTTACTCAGAGGTTGTTGATAATAAATTGGGTTTGAATCCTAGACAATCCATAAAAATAAAAGTGCTAAAATGAAGATACATGCTCAAGTCCCATACTATATGTACAGGGGAATCACCAAATTGATTCCAACAATTGTGATGAAATTAGAAGAATTGCTAACAGCAGCTGTTTACACAGCATATGGACAGCAACACACAGGTACAGACACCAGATAAGATTGAGTAATACACCCCCAACTACAAAGAATCATCATCTTACACTGATGAGTCATCAGGCAACAGTGAAGAGTCATCATCCAGTAGTAAAAAATCTACAAAAGTTCAAAGTCACTAAACCTGCTAATGAAATTATCGAATCTGATGAAATCAAAAAGCGATGAAGACATCTACCAAAGCGTCTGAATTATTATATTCACCCCAACTAATTTTAGCCAGGAGGAAAAATGTTATATCGCACTTTTCTTTCAACTAATGGGTAAATCCAGATTACATTTTTACCTTGATTGGATTGAGAAATCATCACACAGACTAATATATATATAGATAACATATATTCAATAACAGATTCAGTCAATGAGTTATGATGCTCAGTGAATCTGATTGTTCTCATTATGTATGAGAATCTGGTTATAAATAGCCAGTCCAGTTGGAATAAAATGAGACATCAATTTCCTATCAGACCTGAACGATTATGCACATATTGTCTGCTATATGATTAGCCAGTGAGGTAAGTTCATGTTAGAACTGAAAGCTGCTAGAACTTAAATCAGACACAAGGCAAGCTATTACAGTACAGTCATCATACCTACACACAAGTCAAGTTGTCACAGAACAGTCAGAAGTGTCACTATACTTACTCACGAGACAAGATGTCATGGTAAAGCTAGAAGTGATAGGTAAATCTAGAAGGATAGCTGAAGTCCATTACATTAATAGTTGCACAGTAACTAGACGCTGTAACTCGCCAACGGTATCAGACGAAGTTTAACGGTTGCATTTGTTTTAATTAATGTATTTACTGGTATTTTTATGAGTCTGTTCATCATAATCACGCTTAAACACAACGCAACTATATATAATAATGTAATACATAGATTAAACGTATTTAAAACAAAAGCAGTTTTCCATTGTAATGCCATCTACCGTAAGTTTGAGTAATCAGTGGTTACCAGATAACAGTACATTTAAATCTCCATCCCAAGATCCGTTTCTGAATTTTGCCTTTATAAATGAGGCTTGAGATTTAATGCTAGAAATAATGCAGTTATGCGCATCTAGCAATCGTCTTTAATTCCATTATAGTATTCTGGAAATTTATCCGACAATCATTCTTTCTTCAATCTTATATATTAAACTAGAGCGAAGAGCTGATCTTATTTTATAGTGATTTGTTATTCGAAATATATCTTTTTAATTCTTGTACAATTCTTTAGATATATAAAGATTTTTTTTTTTAATCCTCCATTTTTTTCACAAACTTATTACTATAATTTAAAAATTTGTCTTTTAAATTCTAACAAAAGTTTTTTTTAAAAAAAAAAAAATTAATAACATAAATACTGACAATCATTTTAAACATAATCTTGGCTTGATACTTTATCCTGGATTTTATCGCAACAGTTCTATTTTGATTGAAGCCTGCCTGGCCTGAAATAATAGTTTGTCAGAAAGAGTTTTTCTTTTTAATCAATTCTTCATTTTATATAATATACTTTTAAAAAAAAAATAATTCTGAGATTTTACTTCAAGATGATTTTTTTTTCTGTTTTAAATCTTTCAATGTATATATATTAATTATAGTATATAAAAGTATCTTAGTAAAAGGCAGTCGCCACTGGATGTGGTACCCTAAGCAAAATATAAATGCAAGCAAACATTTTTAATTTCTTTTAAAATTGGTTGTGAATATATTAACAAATCTCCTTTTTGCATCTTTTTCTATTAAATTATTTTTATTTTCCTGACATTTTAATTAGCTACCAATCTGCAGAGATTTGTCAATTATTTCTCTAATATATTGTTTTTATTTTAAATCATTACATGCAATCATAGACTTACATTCATCTACTTATACATAATGATTATAATGTGTACATATATTTAAATTTAAATGTAGGTTAGCATTTACATATGTAAATAATATATAGAATGCATATGGTGTATATTGCTTCCTTTTAAGATATATATCTGTATATACTAACATTTAAATCATCGCCCTGTATCCATGATTTTTTTAAAAAAACGCAATGAATAAAATACAAAAAATTAAAAATTAATAAAATGAGAATAATAACTTTGTATATTTTCATTTTTTTTGTTTACAGTGCGTATAAAGTATGGATATACAAATACACACACATATATATATATGTACAAAGTTGAAAGATTATATAGTCTGCAATTATCTGTACATTACAGTAATTTCTACATGATTTGGAATCCAATATGGGAGAACTATTGTTCATAAATACTGAATTGAAATTTTAAGTCATTAATAATATTATGATATTAGTAGTGTTTTTAATTTATCCAACCCTGAAGTCGCCTATCACATACTGAATGACTAAAGAAAAAAATTTTTTTTTGAAAAATTAAAACATAAATAAAAGAAGAGATAAAAATAATGAGTTAAAAAAAAAAAGCAACCAATGCATAAAGAATACGAAACTACTTAACATTTTAAGAAGAAGAAATGCAAATATGTAAAAAATGAAGATGCAAAAATAAATTTAAAAACAATATATTTAGCAGTCAAACGAATTCATAAAGAATCTAATATTTAATCCATAAAAAAAATAAGACAGCAATGAGTATTCTATATTAATGAAACTACTAATACTAAATAATGTTTTTTAGTGATGAGGTAAAATGCAAATGGATAAAAATTAAATTACAAAAACCTATGGTAAAATGAATGTAATGATTTACAAAAAAATATTAACAATGATTATAGGTTAAATAAAAGAAGTCCATAAAAAAAAAAATAATAATAATTTCAAAAAGCTATCTGTGTACAGGAAAATGAAAAATGTAGATGCCAAAAGGTATCGAAAATGCAATATATAGGTAAGAGAACAAACAGGTGTTATTGACCTCATTGAAAAAATTAAAAGACTGAAGTGGAGTTGGGCTGGACATATATTGCTAGAAGAGATGATAATAGATGGACAATTGGCATCTTAAACTGGATTCCAAAAGATTGTAAAAGACCCAGAAAGAAACAACATGTGAGATGGATGGATGAAATAAGAAAGTCTGCAGGGGTGATGTGGAGAAGAGAAGCTAAAGACTGGAGAAGATGGTTTGAACTTGGAGACTTCATCCTGCAGTGGAGGGGGGGGGGTATTGCAGTACTTATTTATATTTATATCAATAATTTTTTTTAAAATTTAATTTATAGATTTGCATCTGTCTAATTGTTAAAATTCTTGTGGATTGCTAGTAATGAATTCACTTATTATTGTCGATTACTTTCTTACAGATTATATTCATTGTGTATTGGTTTGGTAGCTAAATATATTATTTTTAGATTTTATGTTTAATGCAAAATATCAAATTTATTGTTAGTTATTTCTTTAATCATCATTATTCTAAAGGGGCTTCGTCTGATGAATAGGTCAAGATTCTAGTAGCACTAACATTATTTACCCACGTTGGGGGAAGAGGGGGATAAAAAAAAACCTAGCTTCAATATTTTTTCAAATAAAAGTAATCTTGACAAACATTTTAAAGAATGTATTTATTGCAAAACTAACCCCCCCCTCCAGTATGAATTACATAAATGCAAACTTAGGCAAACTATTTCTAGCAAATTCTAAGCATAAAACATTAAAAACACATGGATAAATCAATATGTTTCTTAGTTCTTATTTCGTTTATGCTCTGTAAATATTTCTTGAGATTACTGTAGTGTTAACTTTCAAATTTTAAAAAGTACTTTTATATTCTACATTATGGCTGATGTTAAACATACACATGGAAAAAAAGTGACATGTAAAAATCAAGTTAAAGATAAAAATCACAGAATAGATTCCTAAATAGATAAAAAAAATTGCTTAGGTAAATTTATTAGCATGATTTAAAAACAAAAAGGTTAAAATAAATTGTTTAATTAATTTTAAACTGTATATATGTAATATTTAAAATTACAAGGGCAAGATTAAACAACCATTGAATATATTCTTCATTTTAACGGAGATATTAGATTCCTCTATTGTAAAATTATACCTTCATTAGATTGGACATATAGAATGGATCAATAATGCAAGACTTTCTAAAAGGGTGTTTTATGAAGACCTCAAGCATGGTTTTCATAAGAGGTGAACTGAGACTATATTATAATAATTATCTCTAAAGTAGTGGAACACCAACAGTTTTATTGGAAAGATATGTCAGAGACTAAAATATATTGAATAACTATAATTAGGGACATAGTACTGACATATTTCAGGAAAAAGTTTGCTCCTTAAGAAATTAAATGACATAAAATATCGAAAAACATTAAAATTGTAGCATGTTCTATATGTGAACATATTTGTGAATTGCAGATATAGTCACCATAAAATTCATTTCTAGATATCTCTCTCTACTTTCTTTTTTTTTCTTTTTGGAGTCAGAATGGCCATGTTCCCTTATGAGTGGCTGTTTATTATTATTATTATATGTATTCCATACAATAGCACAAATTATAATTTTATTGTATCAATAATGTAGTGAATTGTATATTTTACAATTACTCAACCATGAAAATGTAAATTTATAGTAATTGAATGATATAGTGAATAAACAATTCTCATACATGTACAGATTTTTTAGATCTGTTTGCCATTTTTAGTCTCAGAATCAGTACTAATGAAATATATATTATTTACTCTCAGTTCCATCTGTTCTCAAACTGTTATGATAAATCACAATCTTAATGCACTAATTTACAGCATGAGATTTTTAAAATTATTTTAAAGAATATACAAATATTATTATCAAATATATATATATCCAGTAATAATATTTAATAATCATATTGATAATTTTTAAACCACTACCTATATTAAAACAATGTTCTTGCACTGTGAATGAAAACATCTAATTTCATTGACTTATTTAAGATCTTATACAGATGTAGATTAGACAATACTTTATTAAAGCAGACATTAGATCGATATGCTCTCACACTGTTATTCAAATCAGCATATAATTTAAATTTCCAGGGCAGAATTAATTTCTTTTCGTTTTAACAAGCAGCCAAATTTCAAATATGTAAATATTGTATTATCCAACAGTAATAATAACTATCAATCTCACAAAGCTGGTTGTATTAGTACAATGCCCTCTAGTATCAGAGTATTGCAAACAGAAAATGAATCCACTTTTATTTGTCCAAAATCTTATACGAATGTGGATAAGAATATTTTATTAGTGTGAATATTATAGAAGACACATTGGAACAAAGCAGGATTTTTTGATTGCAACACAGACTATTTTGGATATAATTTTGACATACAAAAAATATAACTAGCACTTTGAAGTTTATCAAACCAGTTATTAAATATTATTATTGCTATATAATTTAATCTTTATGTATTTGCTTATTTCTTTATAATTTAAACTATACATTGATTTGAATAAAACTAAGACAACTTTGTCTGATATTATATTCATCCTAATAAAATATCCTTATAATTTATTTCTATATAAAATCTTAGATAAATAAATAAAAGTTGATTCATTTTTTTATTTGCAATATAGATTATCTTTCCATTAAAGAACATTATATTAATAAACTTAGTTATTTGAAATTTAATAATCGAATTATTATATATACATAAAAATATAACTGAATTTTTATAAACACTACTTATAAAAAAGAAATTGAAATATATACAGAAAAATCTTACAATTACTCCAGAAGCCATGACTTTATTGGTAATATATTCCTCTCAAATTTCCTTCAGATCTAGGATCATACTTAGAAACATAAAAAAAAGTCTAATTATCAAAAAATAATTAAATGTAGTTTATTCAGAATCAAGATAAAACCTGTTTCACTTACAACCACTCCTTTTTCTTATGGTAATGCTTTGCTCATCGCTTATTAATAGGTGAGCACTGTAAGTAAATTGAAATACCTTTTTTTTAATTAAATGAACATTCTTAATAAATCAGTTATTTAATATATATAAACTATGCACTTTATTGAGCTTTTTTAAATAAAAAAATAAAAATACATCTGTAGACTCTTCTTCCCCTCTTTTTTTATTCTTTGGTGGAAAAAAATAATGAAATGTAGCACAGCAAAAAATTGTGGCATCTATATACATATGTATAATTACTACAAAATATAATATTTAATTTCATATTGATTTTTTCGAAAAACAAATTTAGTAGTATATGCTATTAAGCTTAAAGATAATCAGCATTTATATTAAAAGCCTAAAGCTAAACTAGTAAACCAGACTAGTCAAAGAAAATAAACTCTAAAACGCAATCAATGGTTTCACTACTACAATTAGACTTCTCAAGTCTAAAGGACTAAAAGAAAACAAATTTGTACTAAATATTACTCACAATTCCATTATAACCTATACTTCTTTAATATTAAAAGAACTTCTTACACTTATTATTTGTGCAATTTAAAAATCATAATTGCAATTTGAATATTATAATTAACTATTTATTAGTCTGCATTCAGAACAGATATTTACCTGTTAAGAAAGTTTATTTAAATTTTTTTGTATCAATAATTTCAGTCTCTATGGACAAGTTGCAATCTTTAGTGCCTATATAAATAGATATATTGGACGATAAATAAAGGTGGGATTCCACCTTTATTATTAAAAAGAGGTTGTCTTGACAACAGATTGTTGATTGTTTTTGATATTGGGATTGTCTAAGTGTTGACTGATTTTAATGACTAAAATTTTAATATAAATATGGTAAAACGGTTGCTTCAAAATTCATACTGATAAGTGAAACACTTTTAATTTATACAATTACTCATATTTTTTGATTAGCATTTAGCTCTGATTAAATCAATACTAAATTTTTATTATGAATTATCTTTTAAGTTTGAAAGTACATTTTTTTTCCATTTGATGTTCAACATAATTAGTATAATTTTTAAATATATTATCATTTTCTCATGTTATGATCACTTTTTTAAAATTTATAAATAATTTAATACTATTTTTTTTCAGGCTTTTTGCAAACAATTTTTTTTCTTTTTGTAATTTAATTTTAAATGTTATTGTTAAGAATTAGTCAAAATGTAAGCAGAATGCTTTAGATTATTCCTAAAGATTAAACATATGTAAATTATTTCTCTAGTATTTACATATTCTCCCAATTTTTTAATTTCTTAAGGAAAAATAATAAAAACACTTGTTTTTGAATAACCTAATCTTTATATACATAAAACAAAAATATAAAAAATTAGGTACTGATATAGTATACACTCTGCTTTTTTACATGCCTAGTGAAGTCACCAAAGTTATAATGGGCATACTAGTTGATAAATGGAACATTTTTGAAAATTACAAATGTTTTACAGTAAAGTTAACAAGAGGAAAATGTGATTTTAATTTTGTGTGTGTGTTTTTAGGGGAAAAATTGAAAAAAAAAAATCAATGTTGACATCAAACTTTATATCTACTTTTATCAAGATAATACTAAAATACAAATTGTAAAAAAGTTGCATAATTTTAATGATCCACTCTTTATGACTAATTGAAGTAAGAAACAACTGCAGCAGCAATAAAAATAAGTTTGACATTGTACAAACGTACAAAAAAAAATGATATCTGACAAAGCAATTCATAATTTTTTTTTATTAAAATTGAACTCACAAAAAAAGTCTAGATAATGTTTGTCTACAATAAATAGAGAACAAGGCTAGAAAGAGGTCCTGATTGCTGCCACTATGATATTTTCCCCCAGCATCTATGAAATATTCAGAAGAGACTGTAATAGTTCTGGAGATGCAACTCTCATTTTATTCTGAATTTTGGTTTCAGTCTTCAAGAGGATGTTTGATTATCTGCATGAGTGCCAATCACTATATCAACATTATGCAGGTAGTAGAATATAAAAAAAACATCTTTGGCACTGGGGTGTAGAGCTAGACATTCATTAAAGTAAATGACTAAGCAAAGTGCACATTTTCTACTGACAAGGGGAATTCTAAGTCACTTGGTGTGTTGCTGCTACACATAGATTTTTTTCAAGCACAATACCCAGGTTCCATCTACATGATTAGTGTTCTTAGAAAGTGAGGTTCTTATTTTTTCTTCAGCACGATCTGTGACAAATCAGACTTATCTCATCAAACTGCACATTTACCTTTTCCCTTTGATTATAAAAATAGAAAATTACTGATCACTTCTTTACATATTTATTTTCAAACAATTTTATCAAAATTCAAATATTTCAATGTTTTGTATTATACAAAATTACACATCAAATTTGACATCAATAGTAATGTTCGATTGCCATATTTAACAAGCATCAGGCAAATGTTCTATTTATCAATTAGTATGTTAATAATAGCTTTGATGGCTCCACCAGGTACATAACATTAAATATTGATTGTGATTTAATTGCTTTTGATTTAAAATTATATGTTCCTTATCAAGATAGGACTTAATTATATAAATTTGTAACAAATTACTACTTCTTTTAAAATTATTTAAGTATTGATAAGGGGAACAATATATACATATTTTTAATTGTTTGGTAAATTTTTATGAAATAATGTCTTAAAAATATAGATTTCTGTAGTAATAATAATTTCATTTTTTATTTAAAATGAAAAAGTTGAAAAAAACAAACAAAATTTTTCAAATAATATTATTTATATTATATTTAAAAGATTGAAGTGAAGTTGGGCTGAACATATTGCTAGAAGAGATGATAATAGATGGAATTGTTGAAATCTTAAACTGAATTCCAAGAGATTGTAAAAGACCTAGAAATGGACCACATATGAGATGGATGGATGAAGTAAAGAAGTGTGCTTGGTGATGTGAAAAAGAGAGGCTATAGATCAGAGGTGAACTGAATTTGGAGAGACCTTCATCCTACAGTGGATCGGTAATAGCTGAAAATAGTGGTGATGGGGGGGGGGGTACTTTTTGATTTAAATAATTTTATTTTTATGTTTCTGATAAATTTCTGAATTGTGTCTTGACAAAAATTATAGAAAATAATTAAAACATTGATGTATGTTTTTTTTATGTTTCAATTACAAAAAAAAAAATTAAAAGAAAAAAATATGATAAAATTTATTTGAAAAAGGATTAAGTTTAAAAAGAAAAAGGAAGAATTTTTTAAATATTCTTAAAAAAGATATTTATAATATATCATTAATATTCTTTATTTTGTTCATATTTATCATTAATTTTCTTATTTATGGTCTCTTTACTTACTTTGATATCATTAGCAAAACTATTGATTGCAAAGAATATATAATCTGAATTGTAATAATATTGATATTTTTCATGATCAGTTTATTATGAATGTTAAGTAAGAACTAAACTTACCATTGATAACATACATGTATATATAACTTAATATAATTTGTAATTGTTTGTTCTTTATTTGTTGTGTCTTTCTGTTAAAGTGTAAATGTTGAACTGTATATAATTATATTTATTATTATTGCTAAAAATTGCACAATAGATAAATAAAAATATATTAATTTTAAATATTAATAAATGTAAATATATGATATACTCCTGAAAAAATGTTGCAATAAAAGACATTTTAATTGAAATATCTTATGTGGATCAACCCACATGACAAAAAATTAGCCGAACTACAATGGTATTTTACTTTGGTTTGATTTTGGATGAACATTGGGATAAACATATTCTTTAGCCGAACTACAATGGTATTTTACTTTGGTTTGATTTTGGATGAACATTGGGATAAACATATTCTTTACTTTTAAGTGAAATTAAAAAATGTAAATTTTCTCTTTTATGGAATAAAATATTTTTTTGCATAAATTTGTTCTATCAAATGTATACAAAAAGATATATTTAAGCAGATTGTGTTATGGAATAACATTATGGAGTGGTATTGCAGCATATTACTTAAAATCTTTGCAAACACTTTAAAACTTTGCATGAATAATTATTTTATTTAAACCTTTGAATTTGAAAACATTTGAATTTTGTAAATGTGTTAGAGTTTTAACCATCAACCAACTATTTATTTTAAATGCTGTGTGCTATTTTTTAAAGATATGGAAAACAATAAAAATGACTTTTCAACAATAATGTTCACCAGATTACATGATTTTGGTTTATTATTTGAACCAACATATTTTAAAACCCATTGCAGGTATCAAAAATGTTTACCTTAACCCAAAATTTTACAATATAATTATGATAAATATTAAAATTAATATTAATAACTTATGAAGAAAAAAATTTAAAAAATTAATTATGGATTGAATAATGAAAAACTTTTATTTATAATTAATTATTTTACATTGTATTAATATTTTAGTTTAAATTTTCACATGTGTCATACGTGATGTTTTAGCATAAGATTATTTGTTTTAATAAATTAAATTAAATTTTTAATTATTATTATTATTTTAATATTAATATATTTAAGCTTTGGATGTTTGACAATTTTAATCCATGGTCTTGAATAGCATGTCTTTGGTGAATAAAGCCATTTCTTCTATGCAAAGCAATACTAGACCCTGGTAAGATGATTGAAATCATTTTGGATATTACCACCTAGGATTCATTGATCACTCCAGATATACATTGATGATTTAGGAATAAAGTTTATTGCTGCTCCTGAGTGCAGATTCAATGTGGTTCTTTATTTTGGTATTCAATATTCTTTTGCTTCCAATAATTTGGACAAGAAAATAAATTTAATGCATTTTAATATATTAATCTTTCAACATGGTAGATACCATTTTACTGATGTTATTATTAATACCACTTTATTACTTTTTAATGATATTAAATTTCATTTTTGCCAAAGTTTTAGATGTTTCTAGAAATTATGGTCTCTAGTAATCATAAAATAAACATTTACATTTTCATATAAATTAATTATTTTAAATCTATAAAATATTGCTGATATAATCAATAAAAATATACCCCCAAGTGGGCTAATCATATATTACATATGCACACACCCAAAGGTAAATCATTTGGATTCATATTAAGAACTATGCATACATATACATGTAAAAGAGAGTAATTATATATAATCTATGTATTTGATTTTGATACATATAAGCAAACTTCATAATAATAATTACTGAAAATATCAAAGTAATCTATTCATATTTCTTTTAATAATAATTTTGAAAGGAGCACTAATGTATATATGAATGTTACTTTTGTTGCCTGATTTGGATCTGCATTAGAGTGATGGATTTTGATATTCAAAGTTCTTGAAACACAAACCAAATCTACCACTCTTAATGCTCAAACTTCTTGTGACCTCCAAAATAATCACCTGTTCAAATATTTTATATCCATGTTTATAAAAAAATTTTTTCAGAATTATTTATCAAATTTGTTAACTAATTCTGAAAAAAATATAAATGAATCACTTTTATTTTTAAAATAACATGTAAAACATCTTTCACTATATGATGATAATAAAAAATTAAAATCCTGTTTTTAAAATAACATGTAAAACATCTTTCACTATATGATGATAATAAAAAATTAAAATCCTGAGTAATTTTATCTTCCATTATTCTTTCAAAAGATGACTAGGTATGTCACCAATTATATCAGTTTTTTTTTTTTTACTTCTTAGTTGTTATCAAGAATACTGATTTTAAAAAAATAACAAATGTTATTTTTTCAAGATTTATTTTTTATCTTCCATAAGAAAATAATTAACAATTATTAATTATTTTTGTTACTTTTAGTTTGAGTTTACTTTAACAAATAATTAATATATCAAAAACTATCTAAAATTTACTTACACTATTGATTAACATAAATAAACAATATACAGATTTATTTTCTTTCTTTTATATATAGATCAGTAAAATAATTTCTTTAAAATATTGATATTTTGAGATCCATTAATGTGAATAGTTTTTTGAATAAAAATAGCTAAATAACTATAAAAATTCAACAAAAATATAAAAGTATAAATAATATCTTTTATATTTAATATATAAAAGTATGATTATTATTATTCATTGGTAATAATTTACAAATGATATAGCCATTCTAATTCCTGAATGAAAAAAAAACAAGACAAAGAATAAAAACTGTTTTGCTATGATTGTGAAAGACAAATAAGTTCATATAAATCACACCCTAATCCTTTAATAAGATTATTTGATATACTACATACTAGTGATTCTGTTGTTTAATATTTGCATTAAATCTTTCTAAAAGATATGAATATATTGTGCTATTGTAATTTTCCACTGTTTTCTAGACTCAATTCTTCCAACAAAAGCATTCAACATCTCTGCTATGAAAGCCACACTCAAGTTTACAATTTAGGGGATCTGCTACTATTTATTCAATTTTGATTCTTTTCTGGCCAAGATATGACTTAGTAATAATAGATTCAAAATCATATCCATAATGAATATATAATTGTTGTGGTTATACTGTAGTGTGAATAGGAGTAATATTCTTGATCACTTAAAAATAGCACACAATTCTGAAAATAAATATAAATATTTTATTAAACTACTAGACATCACATGATCACTATTCTAGGCTGACACAAACTGTTTACACAGAGGCAAAAAACTTTCCTGCATTCATTGATTACTCTGGCTTGTAATAAGTGATAATACTGTATGGAGAGTTTTGCCTCTGTGTGATATTTATTGAAAGTATTTACAACACAATATATATATATTACAAAGAAAATGTCCATTAATTAAAAAGTATTGTAATAATAATATATAATATTTTATATGTAATGTATTTGGAATGTTTAGATATAATGGTCCACTTCCATTGTGATTGGCCAATTACAAAAGTCTAATTGTTAATTGACAGTTAATGTTTAGGAGAGATGCTGTGACTTCCCTTTAAGATCCTGACACTTCTCGTCTATGGGTAACTTGCCTCATGTGCAAGTATGGTGATGACTGTAGTTAGAAGTTTCCTGCTTCGGATTTGTTGAGCATGTGTCACTGCATTCTAAAATTTTGTGGACAATGTACATACTGCCATCAAACATCTGATAGTTGTCTCAACATCTGAAAGTAATCTTTTATGGTGAGATCCCTCTCCTCCATGAAAACAATTGGTTTCACTGACCTAGATCTCCAATTGATCTTTTTATGCAATTGGATAATTATTTCCTTTTATTGCAATTTCATTGGTCAGTCTTATTGTAATTTGAATCTGATCTTGATAATCTTGTAGTAAGAATAAGTTCATTACTTGGAGGCAGGCTTTTATGAATCAGAATGAGCTAACAACATTCCTTGCCCCTGGAAAAAGTTAGCTTTGAACTATGTAATCCTTAAGATAGGTTTTGAAGACATTTGTTTTGTCTCCTTGACTCATTTTTTGATCTGGTTTCATTATTCTTGAGTCTTATTTTTTTATGTGTCTGGATTCTTCATTGGATTTATATGGTGTTTCACAGTTTGATCTGATTTGATCTCAATGTCTGTGATGATGTTGTCCATCAATAGTCTGGTCAAGGATAATATGCAAAGACTTTTATATTTATCACTATTGTTGGAACCCATTTAAAAGTCTTGGAATATACAGCATAAAATTCTTACTACCTACATTCACTTCAGCAATTTTATATCTGTTCCTATGACCCATGCTGAACTAAGGAGTGACGGGTTTGTCTAAGGTATAGACCCAGTTTATTATCATACACAGTTCCTTTATAATTTTGTTCTATTTAGGAACTGGTTGTCATTAATATGTGTAGCCTAAGTGATTGAACCAGTCATGACATAATAGACTATTGTGATCATTTGCTGCCACAATATGCCACAATAAGAAGCAAACAATTTTAGTTGGAATAGTAGCTTTAACTCATTTCAATCGAGTGGCATTTGGTTGCTTTTGGTAACCTGTAATTACTCTACTGGAAGATTGCTGATGATGATTCTTCATTTTATTAATATTATCCCAAGTAGTCTATGATATAATGGACCTACAGATCCAATATCCAGCTCCATCATTATCAACATATTATTAATTATATTTCAGGCTTGATAGCTGAATCAGTACTCATATTATTTATAAGGTATTAATTTTATTTTGCCTTTTATCATCATCATCAACCATTGTCAATACACTGCAGGATGAAGGTCTCTTCAAGTTCAAGCCATTTCTCCAATCTTTAGCTTTTTTTTCTCCATATCACCTCTGCACACTTTCTTATTTCATTCATCCATCTTATATCTAGTCTCTATCTGAGTCTTTTACAATCCCTTGGAATCCAATTTAAAATTTCAATTGTCCATCTATTATCATCTCTTCTAGCAATATGTTTCAGCCCAACTCCATTTCAGTCTTTTAATTTTTCCAATGAGGTCTGTAACACCTGTTTATTCTCTTACCCATATATTGATTTTCGATCTTGTTACTCCCAACATGTATCTCTCCATACTTTTTTGAGTGGTCTGAAGTCTCTGTATTGCTCTTCTATTAAGTGACCAAGTCTCAGATCCATAAGTAAAAACTGGTAAAGCATATTTATTAAAAATCTTTCTTTTCAAACACATAGGCATATTTCCTTTTAGTATCAAGTTACTTCTACCAAAAGCACTCCAACCAAGATTAATTCTATGATTAATTTTATCCATTATGTTTCCATCTCTATTAATGATCTGACCAAAATATTGGTAACTGTTATCTTCTTCTAACTTATCATAATCCATCTTTATTTTCATATTTTGAGAAAATCCATTAAACATTACTTTAGTCTTTTTGATATTTATCTTAGTCCTACTTTCATACTTTCATCTGATAACTCCTGTAACATTTCCTGCAGCTCTAAAGCATTATTTGCAAAAATAATTACATCATCTGCAAAATCTAAATGACTTAAATGATCTCTATTTACTTTCACTTCTTTAGCTTCCCATTTTAATCCAAAAAATACTTACTGCAGCACTGCTGTAAAAGGTTTTGGAGATATGGAGTCACCCTGTCTTACACCCTTCTCAATGTTGACTTTCCCAGTATCATTATTAATGTAATTGTTGCTGTTGCATTTTTATAAATATTCTTTAAAATATGATAATATCCTGGATCTGTACCTTGATGATCCAATGCTTTAGTCACTGAAGAAATGTTTATAGAATCAAATGCCTTTTCATAATCTACAAATCCAAAGCATAATGGCAACTCATTCATTTTTCTATTCTATAACTTCTCTCAATACCTGGATATGATCTACTGTACTAAAACCACTTTTAAACCAGTTTGTTCTCTTGGTTGGTAGAAATCCAATGTTCTCTATAGATGAATTGTAATTATCTTGGTAAAAAAATTTTGTATAAAACTGATAAAAGGCAGATAGGCCTGTAATTTCTAATATTTTCTTTATCACCTTTTTTAAATATTAATATTAATACTGCATTCTTCCATTCATCTGGTACATCTTTCTCATTTAGACATTTGGTATATAACTTTGCTAAAAAAAATTATATTTCTTCACCTGCTTCTTTTAATATATAAATTATAATTACATCATTACCTGGAGCCTTTCCTTTCTTCATACATTTAATTACATGTCTCACTTTTTCATTTAAAATTCTGAGTAATTTGGAAGATATAATAGATATAGGAGGTACTTCTTCTTTATTACTATATAATTCTTCATAGAAGACTTCTACCCATTTCATGATGTCATATCTCTTTTTAATAATAATTCCATCTTTTTTTCTTACTGGAGATATAAATTTCCTTACAGTTTTTTAAATTGACTTTGCCATTTTATTCTGAACTACTTTACTATTTTAAATGAGTGGTTTCAATATAATGACATGATTACAATACCTACACACTGACTTGGGAGTTTGCTATGCAAATGTTTAGCTTGCTATATACATAGCAAATATTTACATATTTTTACCAATTTATTTTTGCAATTTTTAACTGAAAATCCTCTAAATTTTGGTGAGCTAGGCATACATTAGTCTGAGTTTCTGACTCCCAAATTTAATAGGTCAATTTTTTAGACTCAGCTAAAACTGCCTGTGAGATTGCCAAATCAAAATTAGTATTAGGCTTCATAACAGCTTGACCTTAAGACTGTTATCTTTCATTACATAAATGAATGTTTGTGGCAAAATCTTTAGCATTTCCCTACTCTTTCTAAATAAGGAAATTGAAGTTGTATTCATTTAAAATTATTAGGAATTTTGGATAGAAATAAGCCATCAGGAAAGATCTTTCTTTATTGAAATCTTAGAAGGAAATGTAGGGGCTGACTGAGAACATTAGATTTCAGATATTGGAGAACCACAAATCCTTATCAAAGTTTCTAATTTTAATTCTGATTTTTTTTAATTTGGTTTGCTGTGAAAAAAAGTTAATTTAATCCATATATGCTGACCAATTTTCTGAACAGACAGAATCAAATTCTTCCAGGTAATCAATTTTAATTACTTGTAATGTGTATATTGGTTATTATATTTATAACAAGTTAATTTACTCTAAATAAATAAATATTATAAAAAATCATTTTTTTTTTTGGTTAAAGAATAAATGGCATATGATGTATTTTGTTATTTTTTTCAATTGGAGAAACTTCAGAACCAGGTAAACTTTTAACAGCATCATCAAGATTATTTACAATAGTAAAAATGCATCTTTCTTAATCATGAGAGAGAACATAACCATAGTTGTGATCTGAGTGCTATCAGAGTTGTATGCAATGAGAGAAATAATTGCAAAGGAATGAATATGTAATGAACCAAAAAAGGAATTGTGTACAAATCAGTAAAAAATTAATGTTTTCAGCAAATTGATCATGAATTTGACATGAAAATATCAAAAGTATTATTGGTAACAGTTAGAAATTGTTGATTGTTATTGATATTGGGATTGAACCACTAAACATCACATGATCATCATTTCTTATGCTTGCTCATAACTGTTGTTAAAACAGGAAAAACTCTCCATACAGTAGTGCCACTCAATTTAAGCCAGAATAATAAATGGATGCCAGAAGGTTTGTGCTAAAATCCCCATCTAGTGTCTACTCATCCAATATCCCCAGATTAGTTTCTGGCTTGTGGCCTTTGTCAGTGAGGAGCCTTGGATCTGAAAGCACTGCACTTAGATCTTAGGATCTAATGCAACTCTCTAGCAGCCACCTTTTATCTCTATTTAACTACAAAACTATGAATTTAAAATTAAAAACACTGAGTGGCCCTACTGTATGAAGAGTTTTGCCTGTTTGATATTGAGATTATCTAAGTGTTGACTGATTTTTAATGATTGGTAAAATAAATATTACAATTTTATATTTAATCATTGTATGAGTATTATTTTACATTAATCCCCCAATTTTCATATCAAAATTGAATTTCTAAAAATTAATAAAAATTTTATTTTAGTGAACTCATCCTATAATTAACACTTAGAACAAAGCTGAAAGCTGAAGTACAGAAGAATGATATTTGAAAAGGAAAGTGTATAAAATTGTTAGTTTATCAAGTATTATCCTGTGTGCAAAGTAGAGTGATAGATACTGAATTATTTCTGAGATAAATAAGGCAAATATATAATATAAAAAAACCCAATCTAATTTAAAAACTGTTAAATGAGTAATCTGCCAGAAGAATGCTTAAGAATCACATAAATAGCTAAGCATATGATTATCATTTCATCATCATCATTTTTAACAATTATCAATCTACTTCAGAATGAAGATTTATGAAGTTTAATCTAGTTTCTCCAAGCTTCCATATTTCATCAATCTACGTGACATGTGATCTCTTTCTAGTTCTTTTACAATCTCTTGATCTAATTTAAAACCTTTATCTATCCATCCGTTATCATTCTTCTAGCAAAGTGACCAATCTGGTTCATTTCAATCTTTTAATTCTTTCAATGATACCTATTTGTCTTCTTATCCATATATTTTGTTTTCAATCTCTTTTTCTTATTCCTAATATAAACCTTTCCATATTATATTTAATGGTCTCAAGTTATATATTTTAATGATCGGGGGAGGAGACTTCATGTAATCTGCACTACAGGGCGCCACTAGGCATTTGAACCTAGAAAATTTATATAGTAGGCAGGTACGTTAAGTTTAAAAAAAATTTTTTTTATTTTAATTTATATATTTGGATTCCGATCGTTTGCCCAAGGTCACTAGCTCATAGAGTAGCAGAGATTTTAAACATTTATAAGTTTCAATAGATTTCTATTCTCAAAGTATATATTAAATATTTAGAACAATAAAATAAAAGAAGCCACTGCCAGTAATTAACACACAAATAGATTTTTATTAACACACATTTAAAATTGAGGAATAAATTTATTTTTAGATTTTAACATTAATATTTTTTTTTTAATTTAAATTACTATTTTAAATAGATCGCACAGATGGATATTTAAATTATATTTTACTTTAGCATGTCGAGCATAGATAGTCTACATAGATTTTTTTTTTCACTTAAAAACTTATCAAAACATTCATTCAATCTCAGACTAAAAGTTCGTAGTCAACCCAATGCCTGCTTCCAGATATATAGTTGCAATCAATGCAATATGAAGATGCTAGCATAAAACCATGCAGACAGGAATGTGCATCTGACAGCGTGATATTATTTGAAGAAAATGATCCATGTCTAGAACAGGAAAGTGCATCTGTCAGACTAAGGAATCATATATATATATTTTAAAGAGGGCTACGTATGGGGGGAGAGCAGTCTTTCTGCCGACTTATAAATCCCTGTCCATAGAGCTAGAAGGGGTTAATGGTGCAGGAAATACATCTGCAACCATTGCAACGATATGACTGCCTCTTTGGGGTCATGCATTCAGGTGGGCACGTTGCTCTGTATGCTAAACATGCTTCACATTACATTAATATAAACGTCTATATATCTCTCCACTAGCACTGACACAACCACAAAATAAATAGCCTGAAATTAAAATCCCTTAAATTAAACATAAACGAATTTAAACATAGTTATTAAGCTTTATCCATGCAGCTATCTACACCCAACTTTAAATTTAATACATTTTAGTTAAAACATAATACACACACAAAAAAAAAATGAAATGGAAATGATTGCTTAAACATCTACATAAAAAATATCAATAATTGAATTTGCATTCTTTAAGTCAGATAAGAGTTCTTATTTTCAGTTATTAATTACTTGCAATTTTAGGAAAGTTCTTATTAGATAGTTACAATAGTTCATACTTTAAGGATTTAATAGATTGAGAAGTCCATCTTCGTGATCACTTTCGTAGATTTTGTCCTTTGAAATGAAACTGTGACTTGCCATGCATTTGGTCAGGAACTGTCATCCAGAGGCCTCAACTGGTTGTCCGGAACATTAAATTTATTGCAGACTTCCACATCGTGAAAATCTGCAATATAGCTAGTTATAACGATCTATTCATAGTCAGCTCTAAGATAACAATTATAATAATAATTTGGCTTTTATATTTTTATTAGTCTCTTATCATTAGATCTTGAGATTCAACGAGCAAGACGTCACTAATCCATTTGTGTTTCAGTTATGGTCCGTGCTGTCATTTTTGTGTTTGCATTGGTCATTTAATTCCTTTGTATTCTCTTATCTGACCATTTAATTTATTTTACATGCCTCATGAGGTAGTTTGCTTTTGAACAATCATTTAATTAATAAGACAATCATTTCCATTTTCTAAGACTATAGAAATCAACATTATTTCTATTTTTAAAATATCAATCTTTATATCTTTACTTTTTTACAAAAAAATTACTTTCAAATATTTTTATTTTTTAAAAGTTTTTAAAGTTGTCCATCATGTGATCTATATATACGTTAAACAGTTTTTAAATTAAGTTTTTTTCTTTTTAATAAATCAATTTTTATTTATGATCTTTTATTTTAATTTTAAAATAATGTGATGGGATATTATATTCCGTTACAATATATATAAAATCATATGATTATATATATCATTAAAAATCAGTCAACACTTAGACAACCTCAATATCAATAACAATCAACACTTTCAAACTGATGTCAAGGCAACCTACTTTTAACAATAAAGATGGAATTCCAATATCAATGACAATCAACAATTTTAAACTGTTGCCAAGGCAACCTTCTTTTAACATTGAAGATGTACTCCCTATGTAGATTAATTATTATGAATCAATGCAACAAATTAAAATAATTTTTATGTTTACAAATACATGCCACTTTATTATTTTGTGATTCTAAAATAAATTTATAATTAAAAGAAACAAATAATGGAAAACTGGCAAAAGAATAATCCTAAATTGCTTTATCCTAGTAGTTACACTAATCTACCCTCAGCAGAGAATTGAACATACTTGTGCATAAATACATTGGGATATCTTTTTTTTATTATTTTTGTAGAGACAAGTCATCCTAAATTATGACATATTTTAATTTCCCAATGATCACTCTAAATGAAAGGAGTGATTAATATGGATAAATGCTGATATGAATGAAAGGAAGAGAGAAAAAATAGTATATGACTCTAAAAAATCTATTTAACTTTATTAGAAAATAAGACCAATAATAAAATCAAAACAGATTATAAATATTTAACAAATAGATATTTTTAAATATTTATGGGTTTTTTTACATTAATAACAATAAGTAAAGAATATCTGAATTTGTGATCATCATCATTTAGTATAATACATGCCAGAAAAGTAAAACATTATAATGATTAATTGCTGGTAATGGCAGCTTGTTAATGTTCAACATAATTTACTTTATCATCACAGTTTTTACAATTTTATCATAAATTTTAGACATCCATATCATTAAAAAGCAAGTATTGGATCAGCAAATATTTTGCCATATTATTTATTATCAAAAATCATGCTGTTATAAATCTAGAATCATGTTGTTATAAATCTAGAATCAACTTAAATATAAACATCATAATTCTTTTTAATAGCTTTAATATAAACTTTTTTTCTTCATTTTTTTTAGTGATTAAAATAATTTTTTTTTTTTATTATTTCAAGGTTTTTATTGCAATAATAATCACAAGACTCATAACTTCAACCCATCAATATTGTTAACACAAACTGTTATTTGTAAATAGATTCTTTGAACCTCAATAAATAATAGTTAATGTTTTTTTTTTCTTTCTGTGTATCCTTATAATAATAGAAGTTTTTTTTTTTTTTTTTAATGATAGAAATAAGTAGAATATATGAATACACTTTATGGTATACTGAATAGTGTGAATATATAATCTTGATAAGCTGCATGTATTTTCTAAAGAAATCATACCCTTTCATTTCTTTATGCTTTTCCATGAATATATGTGTAAATAAAAATCCCTGTACTTAATATTACCAAAATCATCCTTTCCTTTATTTTGTTGTAATATCTTATAAATATAACACTTTTTAGCAAAATCCTTTATTGTACATATATACATATATCTTATGTTTCGACTGTATTGTGTGTATTGTTATATATTTTGTTGTTTTTAGTTTTTTATTGTTTACAGGTATTATTTATATAGTTATATATTTTATTTTGCTTTGTTCATTATATCATAGCTCTGAGGAAGACTGCAGGATAGTCGAAATGTAAGATGTATGTATATATGTACAATAAAGGATTCTGCTAAAAAGTGTTCAACCTGGTTTGGATAAGTACTTAATATTAGCACACACTAATTAGAAATGAAGTTAACCAAACCCCACTTCAGTATTCTTCTTGGTTACACCTTTGTGCACAAACTATTATCTTTATTTAGTCATACCCTATTTTTTACATAATGGCTAAATGACATATTATATTCTAAATATTGTCTTTAGTCTCAACTAAGCTTTACTTCAGCATTTGCAATAATTTGTAATGTACGGTAAATGATAGTATCTATGTAAGTAATGACTTTTATACCTGCCTAGAAATTCTAGTCTTTTCTATTCAATGGGTTTATTCATACTACGTTTTGTATTAGTGATTAGGAATGATACGTGTTTTTTTTCTGCTATTGCAGGACTAACTAAGACATATTTACTTTTGATAAGTCTAAAAATGTGTTATCTGATCATATTTTCTCCTAATTATTTCAAACTTATATAATAATAATAATAATGGATGTGCATATTTCACTTAACTCTTGCTGAAGTAATTTTTTCCTCACATTCTGAATATTTGCTACATTAGTTTTCTAACATTTTCATTTACGCACACACACACACCATTTATATGTAAACAAAAAAATATTTTTAGTATCTATTTTACAAAAAAAGTTAAAAGATTTTATTGGTATTTTCATCATTTATCTGCACATATTTTTGCAAAAAAGAGCAACAGAAAAACTGTTTCTTAATCTTCTTTTTTTGCAATGATTATTCATCTTTTAAATTAATCAAACAAACTGTTAACACTGTTACAGCAGTAAGCAATATTTACCAGCTGACAGATTAGGTGTATAATTGATGAAAAAGAAAATACAACAAAAAAGAGGTTTATGAATTACTGTCATTTAAAACAACCTTTAAAAAATAATACAAAATGTAGAAAACATATCGTTAGCCCGCTAACACACTTCATTTTTGTTATAAATTTACGTTTTTACCCTTTAAACGATTATCGGGGAGCTATCAGTACATCCACATAGCACCATATTATTAAGGCATTAACAACGTTTTTGTATTATAAATAAACAACTCTATTAAACACTGAAATAATAATAAAAAGAAACTTACTGTGAAAAATATAAAGTTTCATATGCCGAAGTTATTTAGCGACGAAATCAATATATATATTTTTCCAAAGCGATAAGCGAAAAGATGCTTAGACAGCCATGTTACAGGAAGACGAGAATTCACTGGCCGCTATGTTAGCTGGCTAGACTTGATAAATAATTTCAAAGAAAAAAGCAAAAACTAGATGCATGTCATATTTAAAATGAACTAAGTGAAAAATAGACGAAAAATGCATTTCATATGACTGGTATTAATTTTCAATTATTTCTCTCTAAATTATCATGACGAAAGACATAAAAATATGTTATTTATATACTGATTACGGGGCCAATCATTTAGTATCATTTTACTAGGTGACGCCGTGGGAATGATTTAGATAAATCCTTTTTGCTAATAAAATTGGAAAATCGTTACTAAAAAAAGAAGTGTATTGTTTCTAAATGTACGCACTTTCTAGATTTGCTTGATTCGAGAAAACGATTTAATTGCAGTTGTTTTATATTTTAGTACCATGTTCTTTCTAATTAATGTCCGGGAAAACAAATATTGAAGATGCAATGTAACTGTAAACAAATTTATATTTCATATTAATAATAAATATATATATTAGCATATGTGATCAAATGTTTCTTGGTCATAGTACGTATAGCCTGGAGACAATGCAGCTCTTAGCACCGGCACTGTGTACTTCCCGCATTTTGTAAAAATTAAATGAATTAATTAAGATATCAAATTTTTGAACAAATTTCATAATTTTAATTGCAAATTTTTAAGCAATTTCACACTATGATAAATTTATCAAATTTTATAGTTAATGACAAATAGAAAACACGCAAATTATAAATGAATAAATGAAACCGCGATATACGCTATATTTTGTTTCACTCCCTACCCCCCTCATACATTACATATAACAAGTAGTTCAAAACATACAATAGTTCAAGTTTTGATAATCTTTGATTGTAATATAATCCATCTTGGTTGCTGTACTGTGAATGTTACCGTATTTTCAACACGAACACACACGTAACATGTTTTTTTTATGTATATAGCATGCATTATAAATTAAGGCTGTAGCAGAAACAAAATTAAAATAATAATAATGTAGTTATTAATAATAAACTGAGAGAAAACATGATGTGGTTGTATATAAATGTAATAAACACAGACTCATACAAATTAGATTAAATATTTTATTCAGCTTATATATATAACATTTACAAACATATACAATAATGTTTGCTATACCACACCTGATATATTTGGCTCGGTAGTTTGACATAAACTATTGAAGAAAGAGACTCCAGGTCTCCTTTAGATTTACTTAACATTTCAAACTGTAGAGTAATGACTGACCTCAGGTATAGATATGGTGACATTTCCAGCTGTACTATAACATATTGCCTCATGTCAGGTTTATATGTAGCAGTTTCTAGTTCTAGCATGAATATGCATCACTTCTTTAGTCATATAGTGGACATTGTGCATACTGACATTCAGCTCTAACAGTTATTTGGTTATTGTCTTATTTTACATCCAGATGGACTCTCTATTTAAAACTAAATTCCCATTTATAATGAGAGCAATCTGATTTACTGAGCACCATCACCTGACTATTTATATACTTCATTGATTTGAATTAATCAATACTCAATCTAATCAAGGAACCAGTTTGTTATTAAAGATAAGTTGGGTTATAACATTTCCTCATGCTATTTGAAATAAGACCTGGAAAATGTTATCATAGAGATGCTTTGGTGAATATCTTATCACTTCCTGGCTTCTTCAGGTCTGATTATTATCATCAGGTTCAGTATCTTTATCAGATGTGGTACTTTCATCAGCAGATCTGATGTCTTCATTAGTAGGTTTAGTGTCTTTGAATCTTGTAGACTATTTATTGCTAACTGGTGATTTTCACTGTTGGCTGGTGACTTGTAGTTCAATCTTAGCTGCTCCTATGCTGGTGGTATGGCTGTTCATTAGAACGATCATTTTTTGCAATCATTTTAATTTGATCATAATTTCTGGAATCCATGTGATGGTTCCATTATACATGTAACATATGTTTGTTTTCATGACCATGATGACTAAACTAGTTTCATGTTTATTATCAACTACATCTGGATAGAGCCTCTCTGATTTTATTTTTGAGAACTGATTAACTTTAGTTACTGTAAAGCTTAAGTTATTGAACCAGTCATCATCTAATAAATTGTATGCTTGCTAGAAGACACAACAAGAGGCCAATATGTAGTTTTTTTTGACATCATAACTTTGAATTTAGTTCCTCTAAAGAGAGGGATTTGATTGACTTGGGTAATTCATGATCGTATTAGTGCTAGTTTGCAGTTATTGTTTATTTTTCATATTAAGAATAGTTCATGAGTTTTTGATACAATGAACATTGCAGATTTCATATCCAGTTCCATTGTCACTCATTTTATTTAAAAATACTGCATTTAAAAGCCAAATCAATGCCTCTCACATTATTTGTACAGGCATTGACTTTATTAGCTTTTACATTGACTTTCTGCCTTTTGAAAAAGGACTCTTCTTCTTTTCTGAGTGACTTGCTTTTCCTTTCAAAATGAGCAGCTTCTTTCTATGTGACAGACACATTTAAAATATCTACATCCTGTATAACAAACTCTAACAATATTATTATCAATAGTAGACATCTTAAGTTTGTTGTGGTTGATAAAATCTTTAATCAATCTGACTTTCGAATCTACGGCTTTAATGCTAGAACTACTTTTAGTTAATGGAGTAGTCTAAACCACTATAGATTAAGCTAGCCTTGTTTGTAAAACTTCAGATTTAAAAATAATATTCAGATCTATTAACAATTTGAACCTGACACAAATCTAATGATCTCTTAACACTTTGTTAAGAAAATACCCAAAATCATAGCTAAATGCAAGCTTGCTGACTTTAGTGGGAAATCTCTCACTTTCTCCCCCTCCATTGTGTACAGATATTGAAGTGATGTTTTAGGCAGAAAAAGTCTGATAATAGGAATAGTGCTTTATTAAATCAAGCTAAGCTAGAAATATCATAACTACTTGTAATAGTAAGATCTCATATGTGTGAGAACTGCAGAGAGTAATGGTTATTACTAATCTTAATTCAACTTTTAAATTTGATTCGTTTGCATATAGAAAAGCATACAATTCATACAGGGTAGTCAATTTTTAGGATAGGTTAGATAAACACTTTTCATAATCCAATATTAGCCATTTGGATGTTTGTTTTTTCAAGTATGAGAGAATACTTTTTTTTTTTTTTTACTTTTCTTTACAGTTAGCAAGTAATCATTTGTGTTTGATTCTTTTCTTTCAATGATGTGATAATAATGTTTGCTGTTAATTTTTTGTAATTAATATCAAAGATTTAAAAAATCAATGAAGATCTCCTGGGAAGGGGTGAGTCTTTGAATTCACAAGAACAAAACTATTTGACTGTGCCAATCTGTTATGTTTATATTCGAATATAATAAACATAGACATTTATAAATTCGATTAATTTTTATTCCGCTAATTTACAAATGCATACAAATTATGTTTTGCTATAAATGTATGTCTGATACATTGGCTCATTATAGAGTATGGCTGCTATGTGACTATTGACAAGAGATTTAGGTGCCCTTCTAGGTTTACCTAACATTTTTAACTGTACTGCGATAGCTCGCCTCCTGTTAAGTTTATATCTAGCACAGTGGCAGCTTGTAACTTAAATTTTTGAGGTTGCTGCTTCAAAAAATGTGTAACCATTGTTATATTATTCTATAAAATAAAACAAACAAAAAAAATTATACATAAACTTGATAAAAACGAAACAAGCATTACACCTGCTGTGTTTGAAACTCTACCTCAGAGACAAATCTGTAAATAAACACTGAATTAACACATCCACAATCTTTTAAAAATGAAAAAAAAAAAATTTTACCTCAGAATTTCATAATTTTCTGATTGGGATAAACTTATTACTGAAAATCTTCTTTTCACTGCTAATTTAACATTTAAACTATGCTGTGATGTCATGAAAAAAATGCTGACACAATGACCCAGACACTTTCATTTTTATTTTGGAGACATCAAAAGGTTCAGTTCATTCCAGTGACTCTTTTTTTTAGAATAAAGGTGGTCATAATTATAAGGTTAAATATGTATTTGTTTTTTCTTTTTTTCAAAATAAAATTTTAGATCGGTCACCATTTATCTGAAGATCTCATGCAGGCATAATTCTATGAGATCACAAAGTTAGAATAACTATCACCTGAATAATACAGCTGTAATATTTTACAGCAGGACCCAAATACCTTTTTTACTTACTAATAGTCTAAATTGTTACAGTTCAAGCTTGACCCTTACATTTAAAAAATGAAATCTATTATTCTTGTTTTACTTTATTGCTTAAGGGTTATATAATGTACAAATATAAAGAAAGAAAAGAAGACATTAAGGTCATATTGAATATTATCAAAAATAGGGAGAGGGTTGGCACTTCATGAATGACAGTGCTCTCTCTACCTAGTATGCAGCTTATCTCAGGAACCTGCACATGCACATAACAGCCAAATACTGCATCACTAGAACTGTGAAGTACATGGTTACATACAAGGGCTTTCCTAATTTTTTCATGAATTAGAGGCTGGCTACTGACATTAAGTTTAAGGATTATGTAATATACCAAGTATAAAGAATGAATGTTATAAGCAGTGCTGCAGTTTCACAGTGCCTATACCCAAGCCACTACTGATCTAGAAGCTTCCAGTTATAGTGTGAACTTTCCTCACTGTTTTAGCCATATGGTCAGCAACAAGTGTATTGCTGTTCAGCTCTGACAGTAATTTGTTATTGTCTCACTCTATCTTCAATGTACTGCCTATTTATAATCAGATCCCAATCCTCAATGAGAGCAATAAGTTTATCGAACATCATCACTTATTGGCTTGTTTTTGCTATTGGATATATTCATATATTCATTGGTCTGTAGTGATAAATACTCAATCTGATCAAAATAAGATGGAATTGTTCATTAGTTGAAGTTGCATTTACATATACAATCAGTGTGTTGATTCATTTACATTTATTAAAAAAACCCATTGTATTTTATCTATATTTTTTAAGAAGTAAAATGAAAACATAGTGTTAGATTTGGAACTTTTCAAGTAAATGATATACCAATCCATTTCCACTAAACATCACATGATCACCATTTAAACCACTAAACATCACATGATCACAATTAAACATCCCTTTTTCACTACATTCTTCCCCCAATGACACATAATAAGATATTTAATTTATTATCAGCCAGATGATTTGATGTTCTCAAATCCATAACTTTGGAATTGATACAGTCACCTCTACTTGTAGTTCAGGAGAATTATGTAAAACATAACCTAAAGAAACATTAATAAACATGTTTACATATGGGATAGTGGCTTTTGCCATATTATAGAATTTACATTTATAAATTTTAATGTTTTTATTTTGTGTTTATTTACATCTTTTTTTAGATAGCATATAATTGAAGAAATGTTTATTAATAGAGAGCATATCACACCTTCATTGTATAAGATTTTGTTTATTATAAAAATTTGATATTATAATAAGGATACAGAGTAATGGATTTAATATTAGAAATCTGATTGAGCAGTCTTCTATAATAATACGTTGTGGACAAGTGAACAACAAATAATACATCAACATAACAAAAATATATTTCACACCTTATTAATTTTTCATTTATACTTTTTATGCTATTAGTTGTTATTTATTTCCTGTAAAAACATAAGTATAAATCTAATGTAGGGTTGGTCATAAGCCAGCTGATTGCTCCAAAATGAACTTTTTGTCTCCTGGAGCAAAACATTAAATATTAGGAGTCTCAAGATTTTTCTAGCTAAGAACTGAAATGCAATCAAATACAAAAACAAATTAATATTTTTTGTTAATATAACTAAAGTATTATTTCTAAGCTGTATTCATCATTATCATCATCAACCATTATCAATCCACTACAAGATAATCTCCAAGTTCAAACCATCTCCAGTCTTTAGTTCTCTTCTCCACATCGCCCATGTACACTTTCTTATTTCATCCATCCATCTCACATGGGTCCGTTTCTGGGTCTTTTACAATCTCTTGGAACTCCGTTCAAGATTTCAATTGTCCATTTATTATCATATCTTCTAGCAATATGTCCATATTATCATTCTTTAAACCAATGAAACAAATGAAAATAATTTTCATTGACTTTTATTGTTTTTTCCCTAAAATTTAATATATAAATATTTTGGTAATCCACTAAAGAAAGAGGTTTCTACTTCTATCTTAACTGCTTTTCATTTTTATAATATTAAAAAAAAAGTGTAATAAATAGTATTATATTTTCTTAATGGAAATTAGATAGATATATGTACAGTATTAGTTTGCTATTGTTTTATATTTCTAAAAGAAAAATTATGGCTAAGTATTTAATGTCCAATGCTTTAAATACCTTTCACAAATAAAATAAAAAATCTGAAAAATACTTTTTTATATATTTAAATGTTTTAAGCTAAAAATGTACTTGCTATGTTTAAAATTTTTTCTTTTAATTGGTTATATATTTAAAACAAGTAATAGTTTACAGAATATCCATAAATTTATATATATATAAATTTTAAAAATATTACTCTTTCAATTGCTACTGCTTCTGCCAAAGTATCTTTTTCTTAGTTAAAATTGACTTTAAAAAATACCAAAAATCTTTTAGCACATAAAATACACATACTGTGTTCTTTTTAAATCTTGGTTTATTATATGAACCATTTGTTTTTATATTTTTATCCATATTACATTATAAGCTCCTATATTTTGACCATCTTTTACGATCATTTCAAGGATATTATTTTAAAACATATCCATATTTATAGCATTATGTGATATATAACATGTTTACACTAATGTATAAATAACAGTGCCATTTAAATAAAAAATTATTCTATAATACATACCATTCCTCTTTTTTTTATATTCATGTTTTCATTTTTATATATTATTTATATTTTCTTACTATAACGTTTTTTAATTTCAAAATAAAACTGAAATATATAGAGAAATTTAGCATGTAAAAAAACAACAACTTTGTATTAAAATAATATGAATAATGCATAAGGATGAAAAAATAGAAGAAAATAGAAATTTAGAATTAAAAAAACTTCGTATTAAGAAAATATAAATAATGCATAAAGATGGAAAAATAAATATAAAAAACAAACAAAATAAAATTATGTAAAAGAATTTTTATTATATTGGTGTTATTATTTATAAATTACTGTAAATATATATATATATTGCAGGAAATAATCTTTGAAAATGATTATAAACGATCATCAAAATTTAGGAGAGAGATTATAATAATGTAGTATATGTTAGAATATAATAAAAAAATTAATGATTCATATAATAAATCAGGATTTAAAAAACAAAACAAAGTGTATGGAGTATTTTATGTATTAAAATTAATGGGAAAAAAACAGGAGGACTGCTTGTTGATAAAATAAATACGAATAAAATATGAATTAAGTAATAAAGAGTTTATATGTTTGATAGGAAAGATTTCCTAATTTAAGTTCATTGTCTGTGGACCAGAAATTATGGAAAACTTTAAATTCTCAATAATTTTGCAGAACAAATTTAACCTACAAGACTTTATTTTATTAATAATCAGCTCATTGTTGCTATTAGCATCTGAAAAAATTCCACTTGATAATTTTATTAAAATAAATTTTTGCCAAACCTAATTAGTAAATGATTAGATGTTTTCAATAATTCTGACTTTTGCACCAGATTTTATAAATTCTAGTGGCAGCTTTGTCCAAAAACTTAAACATGATTTCTGGAAGAAAGTAAATAAAAATCATATATATTCTTATTTATCAACATATTGATTCCATACTATACTTTAAGCTTTTATTTAAGATCTTTTTTATTTTATCCATTACCTTTGTTTTCATTTACTTTTTATCTTTAAAAGCATTCCAACTCTCTTTAGCTAGTTAATTAAAGTCATTTGTAGATTATCAAGAAATCATATAATTAAGGGAAAGGGTATTCAGAAATTTAAAATTTGTATATCAATTTAGATGTAGGGGATTTGAACTCAGATTTTCAAGCAACCTTCAACTATCCACACTATCTCATACTACTGATACACATGACCACACACATGTAAAAAAAATATAATCACCAATATATGTATTTCATGCTGAACCAGCACTCATCAGTTGGTCCAAATTATCATCTCCCACACACATATAACCAGTGCTCAGTTTATTATATTATAAGATAGCAAATATTTATACTTTAATGGACATGCTTCAATCTACTCCAACCTCCAACTCTTCAAACATCCACTCCATTGACTTGAGATCAACATGGGCATAATGACAATATTGGCATCAGCATGGAATTTGGGCAGTCTATCATCAGATTTTCAATGGTCTAGATGGCTGAAGAGTTGGATGTTGGAGTAGATTAAGCCTGTCCACCAAAGTATAAAGATTTGCTATCTTAATATAAACTGAGCACTGATTATATATGTGTGTGTGTGTGGGGGATGATAATCTGGACCAACTGATGAGTGCTAATTTAGAACAAAATAGTATATTGGTAATTATTTATCTTTTTGCATTGTGTGGTCATGTGTATCAGTAGTATGAGATAGTGTGGATAGTTGAAGGTTACTTGAAAGTATGAATTCAAATCCACTATATTTACAATTAAGTTCCAGGTATAAGAATGTGCCTGTATTTCAAATATTATATCAATTTAGGGAGATTTTAAAGAATTCTATGGGCAATAAAAAGCTGAACCAGTGAGTTTGTGATCAGATTAGAAATTTAATTCTTAAAGTATACATGGCAAGTTGAAATAATATTAACTTGATCTCATTATATGATAATTCAGTTCTCTAGTGTTGGTGCTGTGGTGGAGTGGGCCAACTCTAACACTTAATACTTGCACTTTTTATGAACTCCCAAGCAATTAAATGTTTAATTATCATTTTTTATGAACAAAAGTCTATTGTGATTGAGATTGGTATAAAAAGATGGAAGGTATTGCAAGCAATAATGAATGGGTCAATAATGAATAAGTATTCAAGCATCCTGGAAAAAACAAAAAGATGGTAGATCATTCTGTAGAAATCATATTTACTTGATAACCAGGAATCTGTGTTGAATGACTTGATAATAATTAAATGGCTCAAAAGACAGTAAAAATTAATTACATAGTATGATGGCGCTAATTTATATTACTGCATTATGTTGAACCATTCTGTTAAATATTTACATAGAGGTATTGGTTCAGCAATTATGAATTGGTATTTTTTAATAATAATTAAGAAGTCCTGGTTATGTCAGCACATCTCCATGTTTCTTTAATATGAACCTCAAGTCAATAAATAGCAAAGGAAATTGCAGCAGTACTATGGAAGATAGCTAGCTACCTTTGGGTTAGAAGAGGAATGTCAGTGGTTTCAAAAGTAATGTATGACTACATGACTTGAACACTCATGGAACCCTTCTTCTGTCTAACTTTAAGAACTAGTGACAATTGCAAGAGAAACATTGGTAGTGTTTTTCTATCTATCAACTCAACATAGAAGGCCTAACAAAGTCCAAGAATGAAATTATTTCAAAACATGTTTGAAAAACTGCATTTATGCTTTGGCTTTTCAAAAAATCCATATTCATAACACTAATAGTCACAGACTCAAAATTCCTGAAATCAGTTTGATTGGCTACAAATATTTCACAATTAGCTTGACATCTTTGTGAGATCAAATATCAACCTCTCACCCAATAATCTTGAAAAACAAACTTATTAATTGAAGTCAGGATTGATGATGCTTGCATCTTCAATGTATATAAACCTCCAAACCTAGCTTGTAATAAATTCAAACTCTCTTCTTCCATCCATCTATTAGTTATAATTGAAGAAGTTAACTTACAAATAAATCTTGGGCTTATGGCTTTACTTCCAAATCTAGAGACAATTTCATTGCTTGGATGCAGATTAATAATTTTCACCTTGTCTATGATGCAAGACAGTCAGGTACCTTTTCTCAGTCAGGTGGAACAGATCACATGTTTGTAACTTTTTAATAGTATTCCAATGACTAGAAAATTCTTCCCTAGGTTTGCCAAAACCCAGCTCTCATCAGTTATCACTTGCATTGGATTCATAGTTCCTTTGATTCATTGCAATCCCATTATTCATTGGAACTTAAACAAGGAAAACTGATCCATTTTAGTACTTATGTAAAAAATAACTAAATAGAATTCCTCCATATGCCTATCCCATTCAAAGGCTTAATGCTCATATTAAATAAGCTGCTAAAAAGTCCTTTCCCCAAGGTTTTCATAAATCTTAAACCCCTTTTTGGGATTGAAGGCGTGAAGAACTCCTCATGAGAAAAATGGAGATCCAGTAGTGACAGATTCATTGCTAGAGTTTCTTGATAATTACAGAAAATCAAGATGGATCAGAACTGTTGAAAATCTGAACTTTGCCCATTCAAGTAAAAAAATCTTGGAACCACCTTTACATACTGGGTGGTATTAAAAATCTACCACACAACATATGAAATTTTACCTTATGACATTGCAAAGTACAAATCAGGAAACTAGAATTCCTCTCCATGGAATTTGAATCAACATTTGTAAAATAAAACTCACATAAGTGGAGAAATTTTCTTTAAAGAAATTAGTTAATGCACTTGGGTTCACCAAAGCTGGAAGAGTTGCATATGTGGATGATATCTTATCTGAGTTTTTAAAATGGATGATAAAACAATTAAATGATTTGCCATACTATTATGTTTATATATGGTTTTATATATATATACAAACATGTAAAAACATTTAATAATATATTTACTAGTGAAATGAATACAAATATAGACTCATATTTACATTCTAATGTGGTTATGCTCTGTGTGCTACAATTTAATGAAATATAGCTTCTACTTCTAGGTGAACTGTGGATGAAAGAATTGCATGTGTTCTTATAGATTTTTCTACCACTTCCAACTGTATCTTGCAGTCTGCCTCATGAGTAGGTACAGTGACACTTTAAGATGTACTTGACAACTTACTTTATGCCAATGTTTTGTTCTAGAAGCTTCCAGTCCTGAAGGTGGACTTAACTCAATGCATCAATCATTTAGCTTTGATAGCTATCATCTGGGAAATGTGCATTCTATCTTTCAGGTTTGACAGCAGTTTTCTGGAGAACATTTATACTGTAATTTAGATTCAGTTGGCATCATTGCCTATTGGTTTGTTGTTATGACTGGCTCTACATTATCTATTTGTATATGCATTTGTTCATCTGTGATGAATGCTCAGTCTGATAAGATGGAATCTGGCTAGTTCATTACTTGAAGGCAAGGTGAAATATGACATTCCCTTGGCTTGGCTATAATTAACCCTGGACAAGGTAATCATGCAGATATGTTGGGAAGCATCTTCTTCATTTGGTTGTTTCATTAGGCTTGGTGTCTTCATCTGCAAGCTCAGAATTGTCATCATTTGGAGATCCTGGAACTGTAGGCTTGTTGATGACTTGCTGTTGTCTAGCAGCTCTGTCATTTGATAAGGATTTTCTGATGGCTGGTATTGGAACTGTAGGTTCATCACAGTTGGTTGATGATGCAGCACTGTTGGCTTGCAACTTTTTATCAACTGATGTTTTGTTGATGGTTGGTAAATGTCATTTAACCTTAGTTGGTTTCTGTTCACCACTGCTGGAACCATTTGTTGTTTCCCTTAAACATATGGCATAATATATGAGTACCTTTCCACTTTTTTACTTTTGATTTCATACATTTTTTAGGATTCAAACCTGAATTATTAATAACTATTTGTGGGTATACTCTGTTTGAATTTATTGTTGTGAGCTGTTCACTTTAGTAGTGTAAAACTTAAGTGAGTAAACCAATATCATCCTAATACAAGAGGCAGATATATAGTTTTTTGATCATTGTAACTTTCACTCCTGACTGACCCCAGAATGCATCTAGATTGCTTGATAATCACAAATTGTTTTTTTGGTAGGATGCTGCTGATATTTATTATTTATATTAGTAATAGCCCATGTTCTTTTTTGTCACAATGAGCACTACAAACCCAGTGTCCAGTTCCTTTGTTACAGGTATATTGTTAATAAATATTCTGCATTTAAAAGTAGAGCCAATGCCTTTAACAATGTTTGTACTGGCACTTTGTTTCTTAGATTTTAAATTGACTTTCTGGCTCATTGGAATAGACCCATCCATTCAATTATTAGCAACTTGTTTTTGTGTAAAAGAATCGACTTTTATTTAGTTGACATGCTTGCAATGTGTATACATTGTGTATCAGTGTGGACATTTAGTGTATGCATGTATTGATTGGTCATATTTATAACAATGCTTCATACTCATTGTTATTGATTTTTGAGGGCAGTGATGTTTATTATCACCCACGTGTTTGACTAACCCAATCTTTTGCTCAATGGTTTGAATGCTATAATCGATTTTTTTCAATGGTTTTGCTTAACTAAGTGTTGATTCCAGAAGAGTAACTTGAGTCAAAATGAAATCCAATGTTATGACAGAATCCATTAGGAATGTGACCCTAAAACTGTGGTTTCTTATTCCAGAAATAAAATTTTGCAGAACTCATTAAGAAAGTCTTTAAAATTGAAAATTTAAATGCAGTTTTTTAAAGGTAATAGCAAAATTTCTAGCTTTTTTCTTTCCCTTGTGTACAGAGATTGAAATAGTATTTCAGCATTATTGTTAGGAGGTTTGGGGTGAAACAGTTAGTTAGAAAACACCATGCTTTATCAAAATCAGCACTCATTTCAATGGTTGTTAGGGTTTAAGGACTTTATAAGTTCGAGATCCAATAATAGATGTGAGTGTGGTTAATTTTAACTCAGGCTTTTGTATTTGATTAGCCTGCAAATAGAAGATTACTCATTCTTATAGCTTAGCCAATTATCTGAATAGACTAGATCAAATTCTTCAATTGAGCCAATTTTAGCCATTTTTATTTTATCTTTTTCTTCTTTATGCTACAAAAGGAAAAAAATACTTTTTTATTTGTGAGAGTGACCACTCAAATTGATTTTTAAGCTTTATTTGACAAGCTACTGTTTGTATAACTTATACATCTTTGATTCAAGACAAAAGGAACAACTCACTGGGGAGAGTTTCACTCTCATTTGATTTTTAAAAACATTTTATCGATTCACCAATAATATTTGTGGTCAATTTTTTTTGACTAATGACAAAGGGCAAGATTTTGTCATTTAAAATTTTTTTTCCATCTGTGGGAAAAAAATGTTCATTTTTTCAACTGCATCAAATCTATTGTGTTTTGTCTGGATTATATATGTGCCTTAATAATCACAGACTCAAAATAAATACAAATGTATGTAAATATGTTTCTAATATATTATATTTATTACCAATTATAAAAACAAATATACACTCATATTTATATTTTACAATGGCTATGCTTTCCCTGTTATAATTTGGTGTCATATAGCTCCTTGTTCTAGGATGAACTATGAAAGGGACTTCATTTACTCTTGTAGATTTCCCTATCATTACCAGCTATATTTTGCCAGTCTGCCTCATGAGTAGACATGATGATACTTCCAGCTGTATTTGACAGCTTACTTCATGCCAATGTTTGATTATAACAGGTTCCAGCCTAAATGTGGACTTCTCTCGCTGTGTCATCCATTTAGCTTGATAGCTATTGTTTGGAGAATGTGTATTCTGTCTTTCAGGTTTGATAACAGTTTTCTGGGAGAATGTATATACTGCTGTTGACAATAGATCTCTGACCCTACCTTCAACAATACTGACTTATTTTACCAGATCTCTATCTCTAATGAAAACATTTGGATTCAGTGAACATCATTTCCTACTAGCCTGTTATTGCCATTGGTTATGCATTATCTACCCATATATGCATAGATTCATAGTGATAAATGCTGAATCCAAACTAAATAAGACAGAATGTGGACTAATCCATTATTTGAAGACAATGTGAGATATGACACACTCTTTATATAAATATTTTGTGGTTATATACTTGACAGTTGGAAATTGGCCAAAATTATTTCCATTTTTAAATCAGGTAAGTTATCAAATTCTGTTAAAAACTTTTATCATATTTCTCTCCTCAGCTGCACTTATAAACTTTTTGGATGACTTCTTTTGGCACTGCTATCACCAATTCTTGAGCCTGATTCATCTATAAAACAGAATGGGTTCAGCCAGGTCATAACAGTTATAATCAGGTTTCATTCACTTATTATACTTATTAAGGATATTTTTCAACTTTGTTACAAAACAGGTACTATATTCATTAATCTTAGCTCTGCTTTTGATACTGTTTGGAGGAAGGGGCTGATATACAAACTGAGCAAGGTCATCAAAAATGCATATCTACTTTCCTCAAGGATAGAAAAATTAGGATTGTTCTTAGTCACAACATCAGAAAAACTTACACAACTAAAAATGGTCTACAATAGAAATCTATTCTCTCACCAATTCTTTTCTACTGATACATTCACGATCATCCTAGTACAGCTTCAAAACAATTCATCTATAATGATGACATTGCACTTGCTTTCAGTGAATTTGAAAAAAACCTAAAATCTGATTTAAAGGTACTTGAGGATTATTTCATTTGTTGACATCTCAAGGCTAATCAATCAGTTTCCACTTGTCTTCACCTCAATAAAAATCTAGCAAAAATGTTTAAATGTATACAGTTCATGTGTAGTGGAGTGATACTTAATGACTGCTATAGAAACATAGAAACATAGTGCTATATAAATAAATAACTCCTATATATTGGTGTTTTCCTGAAGGTTTGCAATGATGGTGTTCTAGTTTTATTTTTATATTGGACTATTTCCATCAACTAATATGCATATTGAATGTCTTTAAAAAATGTAACTTTATTTAAATATTCCAAATACATTTAACTGGTAGTAATAAAACATCAAACAGTTTAGTACATGCACAACATTTCAAGAAGTATTATTATCCCCTCTTTTCAGGTGTTGCCAGCCTGCCCAGTGACAGTATTAGCATGGGATTTGAACCTAAATCCTTAGATTCTTGATTATAGAATTTTAAGGTAAAGCTCTAACTAGCTGAGCTATCCTGACAAAGGCAACAGTCAATAGAAATTTCATATGCTTATCAATGAGGTTCCTCCTGATTTCTCCACTTTTTCCTAATATATAATGATAATTTCTATAACTACAAAGTTACAAATCAATCACACACAAAATATTTTGGAATTAAATTGCATCAGAACTCTTTCCTTTAAATCTATTTTACTGATATAAAAAATAAATGTACCACCAGGAATAATATTATTTCCAAGCTTGCAGGCACCACATGGAATTGTAATGCTGACATCCTTAGAATATCTGAACTAGCACTTGTTTACTCTGTGGCTGAGAACTGCTCTTTATTATGGTACAGAAATAAAAATACTAATCTTATGGATACTCAGATTAATAGAAGCTTGCATATTATTTTTGGCACTCTGAAATAAACATCAGTAAAATGGTTAGTTATACTCTCAGATATTCCTTCAGCTAAGCTCAGTTGCAGTTGGCAACTATCTATTAATTCAACAAGCTTATTGAGCTATTGAATCATCCAACCAATCTAATATTAAACAGTAAACTAAATACCAAGGCAGTCTTTTTGGTTTATTGGCAATTTTCAGCAGCTATCCACAATTGATATCAACAGAATGTGGACACATGACTTTAAAAACCAATATAAATAATCATATTCTACTAGCTGATCCTATTCTTTGAGTATCTGATTTTTCTCTTTCAAGAAAACTATGGGCAAAAATTAACAGAATTAGAGCAGGCCAAGATGGATGTCATTATATGTTGAATATCTTAAGATTTATAAATTCTCCAAACAGTAAGTGTGAAAGACCACAAACTATATTTACAGTGAGTTTCCAATTTACCAGGTCCTTATTGGCCTCTTTGCTATACATAACATGGAGAGTTGGCTTTTGATTAGTTAAGAACTATTGGTGTTGAATGTTAATGTTCTGACACCATTTGCTAAATGAATAAATCAGTATCATTAATATTACAATTTAATTTTAATAATTTTGATTAAAGAATATATATTTTACAATCTTTTAACAATACAAAAAAAAAGTCAAAAATATTAGTCATACTCCAACCCACCTATCAATCACTATAAGATCATATGAAACATGATAAGGATAAAAAAATATTAACAAAGACAGACTAGTGGATTTTAGACATCATAGAACTACCAAGAAATTTTACCATGTAAAAGCTGATTCTTGATTATGCACAATAGAGGATCTGAAGAAGCCCAACCAATAAAAGAATATATAGACTTTTAAAACACTGCTACATGAATGAAAAATATAGATGCTTGGTACCTTCAAGTTAGTTATTAAAGAGAATGGCCAGAAATTCATAAAATTGAAAAGAAAGTTTGAGGATTATCAAGATTTTGAATATGTAATCATAGCCTTTTCTTTGGTTTTTCTGAACCATAAATTTTCTTAATCAAAAATATATAAGTGATTTGAACTCAGATTTTCACATAGCTCTCAACTCTCCATGCCATCTCATATTGCTAAACCAGCAATCATCAGTTGTTCCAGATTACTATCTCCACACATAAAATACAATCAGTACCCAGCTTTATATTAAGATAGCCAATCTTCATACTTTAATGGACAGATTTTAAACTACTCCAACACACAACTCTTCAGCCATCCATTTCATTGAAAATCTGATGATGGTACCCACATCAATCAAAAATAGATATTATCAATAAATCCAAATCATAGCCCCTCAGAAATAATGAATGTTTGGATTGAATGAATTGATTGAAGAATTAATATAAGCAAATCTTGAAAAAATATAGGACAAACATTGAAAATTGGAAGATAAATTGTTTTAAATTGGAAAAATATGAGAAAAATCGCTGTAAATGTAAGACTTGACTAGTGAATTAATCTTATGTTGTGAAACCCACCCAGAAACTGAAAAAGTAATTGGCTATCATGAATGATACTAATAAGACAATATTTTATTAAAGGATAAATTCTAGATAAATAAACATTAATTTTGTTATTGAATTTATAAATCATTTTTATTTAGATGGCAACTCCAATGAATCTTAAATAAGTTTTAAAAAAAAACACGAATGCAGAGAGAAGTAGTCAAAAGAATTTCCAATGAATAATTGCTTTAGTGAAAACTTGGAGAGTGGTTTCAAAAGCCTATAAAATTTTGAAACTCATGAAAGATGCTAAGAATAGCTGAATGATATTAACTTTGAAAATGGCAATTATATTTCATCATCAATATCAATAAAAATGAACAAAAGAAAAGTATCTCAAATGTAGAAAAAGAAACTTTGGCTTGTTATAATTTCTTACTATTTGAATCCACATTTTAAGCATACAAAAGTAGCATAAGCAGAGAACTGGAAAATTTATGTAAAAACAAGGAATAGAAAACATTAATTTTTAAAAATAAATAGATGATGATGAAATGGAAAAAAAAAGTTATACAAAGTACGATGGAGCAAATAGCCCTTGTGTTGAGCAAATATGATGTTGGAATACTAATCAATATATTTTTCAATGATAATTCCCTGCATAAAAATCATATTTTTCAAGATGTGTTGAAGTATAGTATGGTCCAGTCAATCTTAGCAAAAATGACTGATTTAGCTTTCCAAGATGATTCAAGCTAAAGAATTTCTGGTAAATATTTTCTTTAAAAGGATGGAATAGTTTTCTTAAGATAAAATAGAATTTTGTAGTTAGTCCTTGATATTTATTTATTTAGTGTAGAGATTTTTTAGGCAGATTAAATATTAACAGGACAACATAAAAGAACTTTTAGGGACTCCTCCTAGAGGATAGATTCACTATTGGCTTTATTAAGTTCTTAAATTCTGTCCATGTAACCATAGGTTTGATAATCATCAACTATTGTGTTAGTCCACATATATATGTTAGTTGATGTTAAATTCCATTTATGAAGTAGATGAGTGCAATGACCATGAGTTAAAACTGAATTTGTTAGTGGTATTCCAGTAATATTTAGGAAGATCAAATCTAACAAGATTTACTATCAAATCTGGAAAAATAAATTTGTGTTGGAGACTTCATAAGAATTTCATTTTTATGCGATAATTTTTTTGTTTGTAGATACTTCATTGATCTTAGTTGAGAATTAGGTGGTGAATATATATTTTAACTTTCTGAAAAGTCCAATCTCTTTAACACTTTTTATAGTTTCCTTAAGGCAATTTCTTTTCTGATATTAGATGGAGAAATATATAAAAAAATGATGCCTAATTAATAGAATAATATGACTAGAAAAGAGCTAAGAAAAATTTGATACAACAGGAAAGGCAGTAATATAATGATTTATGAATGCAGACAGAAGAGATTAATTGCTAAAATATAATTTTACAAAATGCTTTATAAAATGGGATGCAATTTTATATTGTTTTGTCTGGAAGCGTGGGAGATGCCAATTTAGTAATCATTCGATTATTTCTATTATGATTAATATTTCTTGTTAAATGTTTTTAGAATAATTGGCACTTTCTTAAAACTTTTGAAATACGTAAAATTGTTAGTAATAGCACACTACTTACCATATATTCATGTATCATTTTTGCCTTTTTTTTAAATGTGACTATCCTAAGCAATGATGATACTAGCATGGAAATCATATGCAAACTTTTATATTTGTGAATATTGAATTTAACATGACGTTTTATGCAGAAAGATTATTATACCAAAAGCAAGTCAGTAGAAATTTTATATACCTATCTATGATGTCTTCCCGATTTCTCTACTTTTTTTAAAAGCATAATTTTAATATATGACATCTTGATATTGTAGGATTACAGCATCAGCCACAAAACAGTAAGTGCAGACTGAAAGTCATCACAAGAGAAGAGTTGTTTTAGTAGTATACAAAACTTCAGATTAGTTATGACTGTCAATCAAATTAGTGATTGTAGAGAGATTGAAAAAAATTCTTTTTACTTTTAGCAAAAAATTTAAACTTTTTTTTAAAAGTAATAATACATGGTAAAGACAGCCTTTATGTCAGTAGAATCATTATTTATGAGATTATTGAAATAAAAAGGAAATTCTGATTACAGATATCGTTGATTAGCAACTTGACATCTAATCATACAATAGCCATAGAAAGTTTCAATAATTTAAAAAATAAAATGGAAAGATAATGAGGTTGATAATGTCATCTAGCCTAACTGCAAAATTACCTGGGATAATTAAATCAAAACTTGCGGCTTGGATAGTGCAATGTAGCAAAGAGAATGAGATGTGGGCAGAACAAATAGATGGTGAATAATTTAATATAAATAAAAAATTGTATTTCATAAATAATACAATAGAAGTGACATAACTGCAAACAGGTCTAGTATATAAGGTAAAGACTCATCTTCACAATTAATTGTGTCATTGACACATAGTAGTTTGTGGACAGCAGAAAAACATTATTAGTACCAATAGCTGATTAATGTAGAAAGATATGTTAGTAAATGTAAAGGAGTTGGTAATGAAGTTAACCATCGCATGTATAATGAAGTAAAATTAATTTAATATTAAACATCAAGAGTGCTTGTGAAGAGTTAAGTATACTGGGTGACAGAAAGTTAGTGGAAAAGAATAAAGCTAAAATATCAGTATTTAAAGATGACTGGATGACTAAAACAATTTCTCTTTAATACAGAAGTAACTACATTATACATTTTGCAATTGCTCCATGTCCAATTTTTATGTCAGAAAACACTGTGGTTTTTATTGAGAAAAACTAATAACAGGAAACTGTCAATAATGTACCTGTGTTTTACCATTACTATGACTTTATATACATTTGTCTGAATGAGGTAAAAGAAATGCTTTTTATTATCCCACTAAAACTTTCATTTATAGTATTTTTTAATATGTTATTTTATATAGCATATGGATTTTTTGTTAACTTCACTGATCACAATATATCATAAAGAAACCTATGCCGGTCGGATTTGTATGTTCACGTAACAAGATCTAGCATCTAGGCAAAAGTATCTCGAATCGACTCGTGTGCAAGATAAACAGGTCAGGAACACTCATGAACTCTGCCCTATTTGCCTATTTCCCAGATCTATAACATTATGAGCAACAATCCCGATGACATCGATTAATTTACTTCTCATCTGCCAACATCGATCATCGGAGACACAAAAGACTCAAGGCTAACTCATGATAGAATAACTTAATAATGAGCATGTTAATTATGTGTAGAGCGGAGATCATCTAGTCATATTTAAGCTTAAGAAATAACTAAATATTTATCTTAACTAAAGAAAGCACTGATTCGAGTTTGATGTATATATATTTAAGATTTATTAATAATAATTATGTCGGGTCATTTAGCCGACGTGAGCCTCAGGATTATTATAGATATTTATTTGAATCATTTTATACAATAACGTGATAATTGCAGCTATGCCAATAATTTATATATGTGTTTGAGTAAATTAGCGCTATTATAATAGATTATTAGAATGCTATCACACCCCCAGAAATGAAAAGAGCATTTGATTACTTCAAACAATAATTTTAACACAGATAATATTTGATTACATTTAATATGACAGTTAACTGGGAATTTTAGATAATTAATGCGCGGGATGGGTAATGAACAATTTACACAAATGATACTAAATTTATCATATTAATACTTATATTAAAATAAGGGATATATGTTTGTTTAAATAAATCATTTCATTACAGCTTATGAATACTTCTGGGTGAATGATAAGATAAGGGAAAAGTGGTGCGTGCATGGTGGCTTATTATCGGTCCTTTTTATGGATCCCGGAGTGTGCTTCACGAATTCTAAGAAGTGACCGATTTCCTCTGTAAACTTTGGCAGGGTCGGTTTTACAAATGAACAGAGTTCAGATTCCCTGGAATGAGGTACAGGCAAATCATGGATGACGAGGAGTGGTCGGCTATGTCAGTATCGGGCTGGTTTTTCCAGAGCGATCCCCGTATAAAGCATGCATGAACCAAGGATGTCCCCAGGGTGGTTTTACAGCCTGGTTCAAGGACATTGAGACGACGATGGGGTCCGACTTTGCGGTTGCCTCCATGTAATAAAGAAGCACGAACATATATATAAAATAGAATGGCCTTTATGCACTAAACGCTTATTAATAAACCATATACTTCTGAAATTAAAGATTATTGGGACGTATTTATTGCCCACGAATGATGAACTATTCAGTGTAATGACATGGCTTCACTTTAAGCAAACAGGGATAATAATTAAACATAGAAACATAGAATAAAAGGTTAAGGTCCCCCTCCCCTCTTTACATTATATTACTTAATATTATTCATTATATTTTACACATTAAACCTCAATTTTGGTTGATTTATGCCCTTGTGGATACATTAATTGATTGCAAAATAAAAAGGGTGGTCATAATAGCTAAGATGAAATTTACATATATAATATAATTAAAAGATAAAAGATAGTGCATTATTTAGGAAGGGGAATGGTAAAAACAGATGTCAAATCTGTTTTTCAACAGTAAACATTAAAAATATAATTAATTTATTTTTCTAAAACCGTGAGCATCTGGGCAAGCCAAATAAGACTTGTTTTTATCAATTATGAATTATTTACCCAGTAAATGATGGGTGGGGAAAACAAAATAAATTATACGCTGGCGATTTTAGAATATTATTGGCATTAACTTTAAAATATAAATACGTAAAAATGTTAATAAAAAAATATTGGCCACTTTTAAATAAAATAAAAGAAAAACATTTTATAAGAGGCTTAGCATAGATTAGTTATATAGAGTTATATATATTTGAAGACATTTAAAAGATATAGTTTAAAATATACACATTACATAGAAGGCAGGATTTTAGGAATTATAAGCAGTCTGAGTTCTTTACCTTGATGATTGAGAAAAGCATTTCACTAGGAATCAGTCCATCAGTATTGTCACTAGATCTAGGGTAGCGGGCTGATTTGAGATAGCACTTCATTTCATTGGAAAGACATATATAAAGTTCAGTAGCACAGAGTATGGAAGCTTCGTTCATGGGATCAGCATGTTATAATGGAGGGACAAGGCGAAACTTACTACTCACAACACATTGCATGAATATTACATCGGGCTTGGATTATGTTCAGCAGCATGGCTATTTAATAATCTCTCCTCCCTTGTGGATTCAAATCCAGCAGTATTTATACTTTTAATTTGAATTTGTAACTTGGAAACTACTGCTGGACCTGAGGCGGTTTAAGCACTTAGATTTCATTTGGAATCATTTGGCTGGATACTCTTATCTGGTAAGATGTTTGAAACAATGGAAGTTTGTTATCAGTTTCTTGAACGATTGTTTTAAAATATATCTTGTGATTTTAAAACAAGCTAGCGTGGACAATTTCCACTAATGGGTTTATTTTATTATTACCAATTTGTAATCTTCTATTTTAATCTAAAGGGTCTTCCGGGTTATTGTTTTTCGAGAGACTTACTAACAAGATTGCATCATTTCTGGCTACAAACTTATATATGAAAAATATAATAAGTATCATATCTAATATCTTATATATATATAATATACTATTAATTTAATCACAATCTCCTACACTAAAATATACATATATATATTTATTATTTATGCCCGCATACACATGAGAATATTATTATTAGATTAAATATTAAATTAAGACACATACGTTTACATTATTTTATACTATTGGGTAAAGAAATGTATTATTAGTTATGGGTATACGTGCATAAGGACGAGTTTGAATACGGTTAGGTGGTAGGAGACTGGATGTGGGCTGTGAAGCAGGATCTGAGCATCAGAGCATCTGCTTCATTTTCCTGAACTTACCGAAAAAAAAAGAAAAATCATTAAAAAAAGAAAAAAAAAGCTTTTACTTGATGTACAGGTAACTAAAGAACAACTTTGGATCGGCGATGTATCTAAAGAATTTTATGCCTTGCACTTGCGGTATACTAATTCTCTGTTATATTGAAATTTTATGACTTTATATAAGGTATAATATCTCTCTGCTATATTGGAAACTTTTATGGGTTTTATTAAAAATTTTATGACTTTTGATGAAATACCCTCTCTGTTATATTAAAATTTTACTGCCTTAAAAAAACTTGCTTAGTTAATTGGGTATAATATGATAATGATATAAGAACTATGCTATACATATACAAATAATTCACTTACATAAAAAAAACTGCTTGGTTAATAGAATAACATATCAAAACTATGGTATAATATATAAATTATTTACTGCTTGGTTAATAGAGTAACATATCAATAATTAAAAAAAACTACTAAAGCATATAGAAATTATTAGAATCCTAAGATCATTTACCATTCCATATCCAGGTCATCAGGTTCTATCTGTCCGGCTTCTCCTCTAGTTTCTCCCTCTATCTGGTGGTTCGTATGGTTTTAATTGCCTTGCATTAAAAGTCCCTTTTATTTCCTTGGTTCCCTTTAGCAAGAAAGCATTGTCCCCACATTCTCTTTCAATGCGGTACGGCCCTTGATATAAAGGGAAGAATTTTTTGAATTCTTTTTTCGTAGGGTTGCTGGGTTTGGGGTTCTAATGCCATACATCATCTCCTTCCCGAAATTTGTGGCACAAGAGGAGTCCTCTCTGTACTCATATTTCAGCCATATGCGTTAAACGCTGCCAAGCATCCTCTTGATCCTGACTCAGATTTATATGTATAACATCCTGTGGTAGGGGTATTTTGAAGACCCTTGGACATGGTCTACCATAGTATAGCCATTCTGGGGTAAAGCCAGTTGATTTATTTATGGTATAGTTGATATAATTTACTATTTCTTTAGTTTTATCTACCCATCCTCGATGGTTGGTCGCAAGGTAGGTGCGAAACAGTCTATTGATTTCCAGTATGACTCGTTCACACGGGTTTGATTGTGGGTTCCTTATAGATGTGAGTCAGTGTGTTATCCCTTGTCAGTAGATCCAATCTTTCCATGCTTTTGATGTGAATGCAGACCCATGGTCCGATAGGATGGTAGTAGGTTTACCTACTTCCCTGAATTGGATGTTTTCGAGAAGACGTATTGCCCCCTACAATCATTTGCTTTTACTGAGTATGCCCGTACATATTTTGAAAAGATATCATACGTCACCAAGAGATATTGACATCCCCAAAATTTTGGTAAAAGTCCATAATGATCAATGGCCAGTAGTTCGTTAGGAACAGTAGCGAGAACCGGTTTGCGAGTGCCGGCGAATGATTTATTTGGGAACTTGCATTGAGAACAGGTGGTACAAGTCCTCAACATGTGGAGCATCTGTGCATACATCCCGGGCCAATAAAATTGACATCTCAATACTTCGTCTTTCTCGGCCCGTAGTGTCCAGACGTTTCATGGGCATACATTATCAGTTGGTTTCTTAATCGCTTAGGCGCCATGATTTTCCATGGGCTTTCCCTGTTCTTGGTTTTTATCTGCAGGATCCCATTCCTAATTTGATATGGTGATATTCGTTTATCACACGATTTGGTGCTCTTATCGGGTTTGTTTGTTTTCAGCTTGCTAATGATTGCTCCATACTGGGGATCTAATTCTTGATAGTATCAGAGGTTTTTGAGATCTGAATTGATGCTGGTTGCCTTGTTCGTGGTCATAATCTTTACGGTCTGATTATCAATCGCTGGGTTTTGTGGCTTAATCACTATGGGCTGTACACTTAATGCATCTGCAACCACATCTTCTGGGCCCAGGCAATAGATCACTTTGTACTGGAATTTCTGCAGAAAGAGACTCCATCTTATAACCGGTCATTCGTTAGAAAACTTTTGCTCAGGAATTCGAGGCAGCAGTGATCTGTAATAATGATGACCTCGGACCCCAGAAGAAACTGCTTAAATTTTTGGCACGCCCAGATGATCGCGAGGATCTCTTGTTCAGTGGTAGTATAATTAACTTCTGCAACTTGATGCTCGCCAGGGGTTCCAATTTGGAATAATACTGATCCTAAACTGCTTTTGCTGCTATCAGTCTGGAGGTAGAATGGACGGTTAAAATCGGGATAGTGAAGCATTACGGCTTGGAGGAATTTGTCTTTGATTTTATTAATTTCCTGTTGGTGTTTATCTGTCCATTCCCATTTTCTATCCTTCTGTAGCAGGTTGGTCAAGTGGTGGGTTTCCTGGGCAAAGGCGGGGTAGAAACGGTGGTAGAAGTTGCAAAGGCCAAGAAAAGATCTGACTTGTTTCTGCGTAGTGGGCGTAGGAAATTTCTCAATGGCCTCTACTTTCTCAGGGTGTACTGTGATCCCTTGCTGGCTGATGATGTGGCCTAAGAAGGAGATTTCGGTTACCGCAAACTGGCTTTTTTCAAAATTAATTGTAATGTTTTCCCTAAGGCATTCTCGGAAAAACATGGCCAAATACTTCATATGTTTATCAAAAATTTTGGATACGATCACAATATCATCCACATAACAAACCATGTGCCGTTGTACTTCTTCTGAAAGTACCTGTTTCAAGCATCGCATTAGCCCAGCCCCACTATTAATCAATCCAAATGGGACTCTTTTGAAGACGTGCGTATGTCCCTGGTATCGAAATGTCATATACTTTCGATCCCGTGGGTCTAAGGCCATTTGCAAGTAGTTCGCAGTAAGATCTAATGTAGAAAAATAAGTATTTCCTGCCAGCTGCACAAACACATCCTGGATTGGAGGTGGCACATCCCGCTTAGGGATTGTCATATGATTCAAGTGGCGGGCATCGAGGCACAGGCGTAGACTTCCATTCTTTTTTACGACAACCAATGGGTTGTTGTATGGAGATGGGCATCGCTCGATAATATTCCATTCCAACATTTGACAGATCTGGTTTTCCACTTCTTCCCTATATTGAAAAGGGATCGGGTATGTTTTTGACTGCTTGTACGATTCTTTCTGGACTTTGATTCTGTGGGTGTATCCGCGGATTTGTCCAGGAGTGTTGGAAAACACTTGCATAGTCTTCCAGGATTTTCTTTATGTGGATTTTCTCCGTTGCGCTGGTTAATCCAGCCTCATGGATCTTGGTAGCTATGGTCTTGGGATCTACTGGTTGAATAAAGCAGTTGCTGGTACCAATCATGGGCATTTTCACAGTTTTGAATTTAACTTGCTCATCTTGGAATTGGCACATTTTCCGGGGATAATCTATGACCCCCTGATGCTGGGTTAAGAAATCAGACCCCAACACGATATCGTATATCAGCCCAGGTACGACTAAGAAGGCGTGGCCAATCAGCTTATGTCCCAGAGTTATCTCCACCCAGACTTGATAATTATTGCTCATTGTTTTCTTCCCATTGGCTAATACCATGTGTATTGGACAGGTCGGTAATTGCTCGTACTTCCCTCCTTGTTCTTGAAATTTCTGTATCCAAGATTTTGCAATGATGGAAACTTGGCTACCGGAATCTAGTAAGGCACATGTAGACCAATTGTCTATGATATTTATAATGGGTGATACACTGGTAGTCACTTTATCAATGGTGTCTTCTGGTTCGTGGATGATCATGGTTTTGGAATCCTGACTTCTCTGTTTTTTCTCTGTGGAGTACTTCATGGGCTGGGTCTCCTCTGTTTCAGTAAAACTTTTTGGAGCGTTAGGTTCTTTGCTAGGTCGTACGGTTCCTTCCTCATTAGTCTGGCTTTTATTAACATGATGCCAGTTGCATTCCACAGATACCAGGAATTCGTCCATTTCTTCTGTATCAGTGATGCGGCTCATCTCAATCATCTCTTGTAATCGGATGGGCAACTTGCATTGAATTATCCTAATGATTTGGGTCTCAGAATACTTAAATGCTGTTAAGGTTCTTAGGCGGGCCACCTGCCACATGAAAAACTGGGTATACATCTCACCTTGGAGTTCCCCATAAGGTTCAGTTCTTATCGCCATTAAAATCTTGGTTTGTTGCTCCTCACCCCAAAATTGCCTTAGGATTGCATCCTTATATCCTTTGAATGTTTTAGGTTTTTCTTTAACTGACCCCACCAGTCTTTAGCAGTCTTTCCTCGGTAATGGCTTGCAATCATTACTTGTCCATCATCACTCATGGGTTGATGCAAAAAACAAAACTGCCAAGCTTTCCAAATGTTCATGTGGGCCTTCACCTGGCTTTCCCTGAAACTTCTGGATTTGTATAAAGGAGGTCATATTTGACAAAACAAAATTTTGGTATAGCTATTAACTTAGTATCCCAAAACAAATAACTTAGAATGAAAACTTTTCTTTTGGTTCTTCTATGGTTTAAGACACCTCCTCCCCCCATTCTACACTTTTCCTTTACTCTGCTCTCCTTCTCTCGTGCTCTCAAGTTTTATTTCTTAAACTGATTATTGCTATTTTACTTGTGATTTAATAACCTTTAATATTAATTGTTTCTAGATCTAGTTTTCTAACTGCTCTTTAATGCAAAATATATATTAAAAAATTATTATAACTTCTACCTGGCCTTCTGTCTTCTTTCATGGTCTGTTTTTGGGAGTTGTTCTTCAGCACCTGAAACATCTTGACAATATGATTAATTAACGATTGCATTGATATACTTAATACATTTATTTTGAACCGAAAAAAAAAAACTCTATACAACTTTTATGAACCATTGCTTTCAAACTCTTTTTATTTTAAGTAACTCAATCACCTATTGGCAAATTTATTTTGGTATTAATACCGGGCGCCAGCCAAAGGGATAGGGCTATATGTTCTGACCAGATGATCCACTATTAATGGGTTGTATACTTAAATATTATACATTTAGTTTAACAAAAAAATTATTATGGCCTTAGCACATATTTATATAAGAGGATGAAAATGTAACACAAAATATCATTTTATTTTTCATTGACTTACAACCGTTAGCTACGCATTAGTATTATTAAAACATTTCAAAAAAAATTTCTTCTTTTGCACCTTTGCGATTATTAGAATCTTTGTTTTATTGTTTTTAACAGTGAAACCATTTAAAAGCTGTCACTTATTTAACTCTCAGACTTGAACATATTATAAATTTAAAATACTTATTTAACAGATGTATTAACAAGGAAAAAAATTTTATATTTAACATCATTATTTAAAACATTCAGAAAAAATTATTATATATTATTTAGCGCACACACTACTTTACTATCTTTTTATCTTTAAATGCGAAAGCCCCTTAAAAGCTGTCACTAATTTAATTCTCTCAGGCTTGTAACTATTATTATTTGAAACATAAAAAGGAATTATATAGAACATAGTTAAAGCATTTATGAAAGATTATTATATATTATTATTTAGCGCATGCTTCAAAACTTGGGCATATTATATTTATTTATAACATATTAAAATGGAACTATTATTATTTGAAACATAAAAAGAAATTATATAGAACATCGTTATTTAAAGCATTTATGAAAAATTATTATTTATTATTATTATTTAGCGCACACTTCAAAACTTGGGCATATTATATTTATTTATAACATTTATTAAAATGGAAAAAAAAAATTATATATCTCAATACTATTATTCTATATCGTACACACTTTTTTACTATCTTTTTATTTTAAATGTGAAAAACCCCTTAAAAGCTATCACTATTTTATTACATTGTAAATTCGAAATACTTTGTTATTTAAAATCATTTATGGAAACCTTTATATATATAAACGCTACTTTATTTTTATTAAAAATGTGAAGGCCCCTTAAAAGCTAACACTATTTTATCTTACGGTAAACTCGAAAACACTTTTATGTTGTACAAATCATTCATGAAAAATATTATATAAAGACACTATTTAAAACATACTTTTTATTTTATTATCTGTGGAGGTTCTTTTAAAACTAACATTATTTTATTTACGGGCATCCTGCATGTAATTTCACGTCTATGACCAAGAGAAAAAAAAACATTATACATATTATTCGCTTCTTTGAAAAAAAAACACATTTTATTTTATAAAAATGAGAGCCCCTTAAAAGCTATCACTCTTTTATCATTGGAAACTTACATGTATACGAAAACTAGGAACATTATTTAGGAGAAGCACATCTTTATTTTTAATTAATTTGAAAGTAAGAGCCCCTTAAAAGCAGTTACTTTTTTTTACTTCTTTTTTTAAAAAAAACTCACGAGAATTATACATGTAATGAACATTTATGGACAAGGAATAAAACATTATATAACATCATCATTATTCAAATCATATACATGAAAGAAAACAAAACAAAACTGCCACTATTTTATTTTATAGATTCGTGAAAACGAAAAAACTTTTTAAAACTTTTATGTGGGAAAAAAAAATATTGAGTATATGACATACTATTTAATTGAAACATATTTTTATATATATACTGAGAGAAAAATATTTATAATTATATTAACAATGACTCACAGGGAGTGTGTACCAATATTCAAAAAAAATTTTTAAGCTGGATGTCGGGAAAAAAAATTTTCAAAAAAAAAATTTTTTTTTTAAAACATATATTATATCTATCACTATCTACTATTATCTCAGGTATATGGGTGTTTGTATTCGAAGCCCTACGTTGATGCGACAAACCCGGAGAAAAGAAAAAAAAAATCTGTGCCGGTCGGATTTGTATGTTCACGTAACAAGATCTAGCATCTAGGCAAAAGTACCTCAAATCCACTCATGCACAAGATACACAGGTCAGGAACACTCATGAACTCTGCCCTATTTGCCTATTTCCCAGATCTATAACATTATGAGCAACAATCCGATGACATCGATTAATTTACTTCTCATCCGCCGACATCGATCATTGGAGACACAAAAGACTCAAGGCTAACTCATGATAGAATAACTTAATAATGAGCATGTTAATTATGTGTAGAGCGGAGATCATCTAGTCATATTTAAGCTTAAGAAATAACTTAATATTTATCTTAACTAAAGAAAGCACTGATTCGAGTTTGATGTATATATATTTACGATTTATTAATAATAATTATGTCGAGTCATTTAGCCGATGGGAGCCTCAGGATTATTATAGATATTTATTTGAATCATTTTATACAATAACATTATAATTGCGGCTATGCCAATAAAATATGTGTTTGAGTAAATTAGCACTATTAGAATAGATTATTAGAATGCTATCACACCCCCAGAAACGAAAAGAGCATTTGATTACTTCAAACAATAATTTTAACACAGATAATATTTGATTACATTTAATATGACGGTTAACTGGGAATTTTAGATAATTAATGCACGGGATGGGTAATGAACAATTTACACAAACGATACTAAATTTATCGTATTAATACTTATATTAAAATAAGGGACATATGTTTGTTTAAATAAATCATTTCATTACGGCTTATGAATACTTCTGGGCGAATGATAAGATAAGGGAAAAGCGGTGCGTGCATGGTGGCTTATTATCGGTCCTTTTTATGGATCCTGGAGTGTGCTTCATGAATTCTAAGAAGTGACCGATTTCCTCTGCAAACTTTGGCAGGGTCGGTTTTACGAACGAACAGAGTCCAGATTCCCTGGAATGAGATACAGGAGAATCGTGGATGACGAGGAGTGATCAGCTATGTCAGTATCGGGCTGGTTTTTCCAGAGCGATCCCCGTATAAAGCATGCACGAACCAAGGATGTCCCCAGGGTGGTTTTACAGCCTGGTTCAAGGACATTGAGATGAGATGGGGTCTGACTTTGCAGTTGCCTCCATGTAATAAAGAAGCATGAACATATATATAAAATAGAATGGCCTTTATGCACTAAACGCTTATTAATAAACCATAAATATACTTCTGAAATTAAAGATTATTGGGACGTATTTATTGCCCACGAATGATGAACTATTCAGCGTAATGACATGGCTTCACTTTAAGCAAACAGGGATAATAATTATACATATAAACATAGAATAAAAGGTTAAGGTCCCCCTCCCCCCTTTACATTATATTACTTAATATTATTCATTACGTTTTACACATTAAACCTCAATTTTGGTTGATTTATGCCCTTGTGGAAATACATTAATTGATTGCAAAATAAAAAGGGTGGTCATAATAGCTAAGATGAAATTTACATATATAATATAGTTGAAAGATAAAAGATAGCGCATTATTTAGGAAGGAGAATGGGAAAAACAGATGTCAAATCTGTTTTTCAACAGTAAACATTAAAAATATAATTAATTTATTTTTCTAAAACCGCGAGCATCTGGGCAAGCCAAATAAGACTTGTTTTTATCAATTATAAATTATTTACCCAGTAAATGATGGGTGGGGAAAACAAAATAAGTTATATGCTGGCGATTTTAGAATATTATTGGCATTAACTTTAAAATATAAATACGTAAAAATGTTAATAAAAAATTATTGGCCGCTTTTAAATAAAATAAAAGAAAAACATTTTATAAGAGGCTTAGCATAGATTAGTTATATAGAGTTATATATATTTGAAGACATTTAAAAGATATAGTTTAAAATATACACATTACATAGAAGGCAGGATTTTAGGAATTATAAGCGGTCTGAGTTCTTTACCTTGATGATTGAGAAAAGCATTTCACTAGGAATCAGTTCATCGGTATTGTCACTAGATCTAGGGTAGTGGGATGATTTGAGATAGCACTTCCTTTCATTGGAAAGACATATATAAAGTTTAGTAGCACGGAGTACGGAAGCTTCGTTCATGGGATCAGCATGTTAGAATGAAGGCACAAGGCGAAAATTACTACTCACAACACATTGCATGAAAATTACATCGGGCATGGATTATGTTTAGCAGCATGGCTATTTAATGATCTCTCCTCCCTTGTGGATTCAAATCCAGCAGTATTTATACTTTTAATTTGAATTTGTAACTTGCAACTACTGCTGGACCTGAGGCGGTTTAAGCACTTAGATTTCATTTGGAATCATTTGGCTGGATACTCTTATCTGGTAAGATGTTTGAAACAATGGAAGTTTGTTATCAGTTTCTCGAACGATTGTTTTAAAATATATCTTGTGATTTTAAAACAAGCTAGCATGGACAATTTCCACTAATGGGTTTATTTTATTATTACCAATTTGTAATCTTCTATTTTAATCTAAAGGGTCTTCTGGGTTATTGTTTTTCGAGAGACTTACTAACAAGATTGCATCATTTCTGTCTACAAACTTATATATGAAAAATATAATAAGTATCATATATAATATCTTATATATATATATATATATATACTATTAATTCAATCACAATCTCCTACGCTAAAATATACATATATATTTATTATTTACGACCACATACACATGAGAATATTATTATTAGATTAAATATTAAATTAGGACACATACGTTTACATTATTTTATACTATTGGGTAAAGAAATATATTATTAGTTATGTGTATACATGCGTAAGGACGAGTTTGAATACGGTTAGGTGGTAGGAGATTGGATGTGGGCTGTGAAGCAGGATCTGAGCATCAGATCATCTGCTTCAATAAAGAGGTAGATTTTCCCAAAATTGCAGTCTTTTCATGTCACAAAACAATTTTAATGTTTTAAAACAGAATTTTATAGATGCATCACCGATTAATATTCATTCATTCACATTTTAAACAAAATTTCAATCAAAGCTATTACTAATTTTCTAAAGATGTTGTTTCCTGCCCACTGTTGAATGATAAAAATGTCTTATTGTTCTCATTAAAAATTTATTTTCTTCAATGTTTGCAATATTCAAATGTAATTTTTAGAATATTTTTTCTTTGTAAATATGAAACCAATTATCATCACAAGAAAATCAGATGTTATTTTGATGGATTCCTACATAAAGACAACACATTATGAATTTTTTTATTTTATCATAAACCATAACTGCAGAATACCTTTTGCAATTTTACCAAATTCATTAGCATCTCTATACTGTTGTAAATGGAATTATATCCAAATAAGTAATAACTTTGTGCAGTACTTATCAACTTCAGTCAAATAATAAGATATAGATTAACATACTAATGTATACTCATCAGTGACAGTGAGGGAATTTTTTTTCTCTCTCTATTTGTATCAGTGAAATAAAGAGTACTCTAAGATGTAAAATTATTGGAAAATTTCTTCTAAATTATGTGTATAGCAGTGGAAAAACCAGCCATAATATAAACTAAAGAAAAAATAAAATTTATTAGAGTGTTTCATTGATATCCTTATGGCTTTTCTACACTGATTTTTCTGGTATTGTGAAATCTAGTAAGTTATTTGAAAATGTTCTTGCAGCACTTACTTTACTGCTATATTTTATCAGTAGTTTTATTCAATTTAAAACAAAATTTATTGTTATCACATTCTTCCATCATGGTTATAATATAAAGCACAATATCACACTTCATATCGTAACTCTGTTCCAGATATGTTAGTTCCTTAGAATTGCATGTATGCTGAAAAAAAAACTAATTGTGTATAACTGAAGGTTAATTTTCCAAATAATTGTAGCCTTCTGGTACATATTCTCTATTTGCAAATAGTTATTTATTTCTAAAACAATAATAAAATTTTTTTTATAGTTTTAATTGAGACAGACATGATAAAATAGTGATTAAAAACTAAAATAATGCATTTTTTTTTAGATTTGTACCTAATAAATTGTATCTAATAATTTTTTCCTAGAGGTCAGTAACACCTGTTTGTTCTCTTACCCATATATTGCATTTTTGATCTCTTCTTGTTACTCCCAACATGCATCTCTCCATACTTCTTTGAATGTCTGAAGTCTCTATATTGCTCTTCTATTAAGTGTCCAAGTCTCATATCCATAAATAAGAACTGGTAAAACACATTTATTAAAACCTTTCTTTTCAAACACATAGGCATATTTCCTTTTAGTAACAAGTTATTTCTACCAAAAGCACTCCGAACAAGTTTAATTCTATGATTAATTTCATCCATTATGTTTCCATCTGTATTAATAATTGGACCAAGGTATTTGTAGCTGTTAACTTCTTCTAACTCATTATAATTAATCTTTATTTTCATATTTTGAGAAAATCCATTAAACATTACTTTAGTCTTTTTAACATTTATCTTTAGTCCTACTTTTCTACTTTCATCTGATATTTCCTACTTTCATCTGATAATTCCTTCAACATTTCCTGCAGCTCTAAAGCATTATTTGCAAAAAAACAACTACATCATCTGCAAAATCTAAATGACTTAAATAATCTCCATTTACTTTCACTCCTTTAGCTTCTCATTTTAATCCACAAAATACTTCTTGCTGCACTGCTGTAAAAAGTTTTGGAGATATGGAGTCACCCTGTCTTACACTTATTTCAATGTTGACTTTCCTAGTATCATTATGTAATCTACTTGTTGCTGTTGCATTTTTATAAATATTCTTTAAAATATGACAATATCTCATTGAAAAAAATAAAGAACTGAAATGAGGTTGGGTTGGACATATTACTAGAAGAGATGATAATAGGTGGATAATTGAAATCTGAAACTGGATTCCAAGATATTGTAAAAGACCCAGGAAGAGACAACATGTGAGATGGATGGATGAAATAAAAAAGTGTGCAGGGGTGATGTGGAGAAGAGAAGATAAAGATCAGAGAAAATGGATTGAACTTGGAGAGACCTTCATCCTACAGTGGATTGATAATGGTTGATGATGATGATGATCTAATAATGGTTTTTTTGAAGAATACTAAGAATGCCCTATAAAAAAACAAAAATTGTATACAAATATGGGTCTTAATAAGTTTCGAGTAAAATTGTATTGTAATATAATTATCTGCTAGATGAATAGCTGTAAAACAGTGCTTTGTTCAATTTAATCAACAGCTGATATCTATTTAATAAATAACTGGAGTAATACTGTCAAATATCGTTTAAATAAAAACTATGAAAGAATCATGTGTACATTAATATAAAAGATCAAATTTGCTTTGCAGTTGGTTTCTGACGTTCTAAAAAATATAGTTTCTAATATACTGTTAATTCTATGTATTTTTATTGAGTAAACACATGTATTGAAAATCCAAAACTTCAGGGTGATTTAAAAAATTCTGCAAGTAATTACTAATAACTGCGAAGTAGTTCTCCAATAATAATAAAAATTAATAGCCAGAAGTAGATGTGAAAATATGTGGCTCACTTTTGACTGGATCCCACTGTTTAGAGTGATGAGGGCAAAGATTTCTTCTGTCATTTGAAATATACAGATCTTTAATTTTTTTAAAATTTATATGATTAAATATATTTTTGATATGAATATTATATTACAATATCAATGTATGGCTTAAGCATAAATAGATGTGCAAATGCAGTCATTTTTAAAAGAATAACAAAAGTAACCATAGGATTGATTTGATAATAATCGAAGCATTTATTATAATGGAATTTAAAGTTTTAATATTAGTTTTATTTAATTAATATTTCTATTTTAATATTTTCAGTTTTTAATAGTAATAAAATTAATTCTTTTATTTATCCATTAACATTTCCCATATTTTATGCATACGTGTACAAATATTATATAAATTTGATTATATATGAATATACGTTTGTGTGTGTATTACATTTATTTTAATAATTTTGTTTAAAGTTAAACATTTAACATAAATTCATTATTTATCTTTAACAACCCAAGAAAATTAGACAAAATATTGTCGAATATTTTTATATCTTCTCCTTTACTTTTTACATTCCTTCATATATTCATATATATAATACTTTTTATAAATCTCCACATATACACTTTAATGCAAAATTTTATATAATTCCTTTAATTTTCTAACAGTTTTGATTGTCCTGCAGTCTTCATTAGAGCTTATTTATATATATATGAATATATGAAAGAATGCAAAAAAAGAGTAAAGGAGATATAAGAATAATACTTCCATCAAGAGTTGTTAGTCGAGAGGTCATCACAGCCGCCTTGCAAGCAAGTAGTTGGTTGCAGACAGTGTGGGTTCACCTCCCGGCTGATGCTATGACATATGGAAAAAAAGAATAATACTGCTAAGAAGAAAAAAAACATGAAGGATTAAGAAAGTTAAAGGATAAAAAAGACAAATGTTATACAAAAGTTCTGATGAAGATTGCAGGACAATTGAAACTGTTAGAAAATTAAAGGAATTATATAAAAAAATTTACATTAGAGTGTATATATGGAGATTTATAAAAAATAATATATATGAAATTGTCAAATATTTCTAGAAGAAATGAAAAGATGAAAGAAATAATACATCAAAAGAATAAAAATGCATCTATATTGCTAAAGGATGATTGAAATACTATTGAGAAAGAGAAATTATTGGGAATTATGATATTGAAAAAGAAAATGAAAGTCCATTTATGGAATTTTGGGTTTGAAAACAATCGATTTAAAAATCATCCAAAAAATAATGGAAAGCTCTAAATCATAAAGAATGATATTAGATAGACTATCACATGCTTTGTCTGGCAATAATATAAGCTGTGATCATAATTAGTTTATGGGAAAATTGATTTTTTTAAAAAAAAAATAGGGAAAATATATATTAGGTGGGATTAGGATAAATTAAAAGGAATGAAGAAAGGAAGGTTGGGTTTCATATATAAAAAATAATAAAGAGTGCTGACAAAGATGAGAAATATATAAATGATTCTGACAAACATTGATGTATGATTAAAGTGAGAATACCAAAAATGGCAAAAAATAGGAATTTTTGATTAAGGAAAGATAACTTATCTTGAACTACTGATGGAATGTTGAAAAAGATGTATATATGGAGAAGACGGGAAAATGTCAATAGTAAGGAAGAACAAAGAATATAGAGAAAAATGAATAATGGATTAAAAATGGAAACAAATTTGGTAAAAGAAAATTGGATGGTCAGGTATGTAGAGAGATAGATGTTTAATAGAATTAGAAATGTTACTTGGGGGGGGGGGGTGATTAATGAATAAAATAGCTAACAAGAATAAAACGATATTAATTAATAGAGATATTTTGAAAAGATAGAATAATTTCTGAAAATCTATTTAGAAAAAAACATTGCAATTAATTATGACCTTGAAAGTAAAGAAAATGTTGAGATAGATGAATAAGATATGAATATATTGATAGAAAAAGTAATTGAGTCAATTAAAGAAATTAAAAATAATAAAAATACCAGATTTAATGTCTTACCTATATAATTTTTAAAAGTGTTAGGATAGTGAAATTGTTTGATTGTGTGTTGCAATATATAATAGTGGGGTTTAACCTAAATAATTTTTGAGGATTAATTGATTCTAATTGCTAAAAATGAGAAAGCAGTTAGATGTGAAGAATACAGGAGAATATGTTTGCTATCACATGCTTCAGAAATATTAATGAAGATTCTCACTCAATAAATTTTTGGGAAGATAATATATTATATTAGAGAGGAATAGTTTAGTTTTTAGAAAGGAAAAAGTACAAGAAATGTTATTGATGTTAGAATGAATTGATATATGTTTTGTGGATTTAAAAAAGGGTTTGATAGAATAATCTGGAATAACTTTATGATGATCTTGGCAAAGAATAAGACAGAAAAATAATGAGACTAAAGAAGTAAGTATAGAAAGGGGAGTTAGACAAGGGTGATGTGCATCATCTGTACTTTTTAATCTTTATTTAGAAGACTTGATAGTTAAATCTTTAGAATAGGGCTAATATTAGTGCAGTTAGTAAAATAGTAAAATATATCAGACTTGGAGATAGCTGAGAGTGAAAAGAATCTCCAGGTAATATTGAATTAATCAGAGAAATAATATATGAAATATGAAATGAAGATTAATATTGGGAAAACCAAGCCTTTATCATTAGAAGAAATATGAAAAAAAAGCAAATTAATAAGTTCACCAGGTGAATGGATAAATGAGGAAGGTAGAAATGAAGATAAAAGTTAAAAATATACCATTGACAACAGACATTTATTAAAAGAAAATATATTTTGTGAACCTAGGAATGGAGAATTAAGTAAAATATTAATTAAGTGCTATGTGTGGAGATTATTATTATATGATTGTGAAATGTGGACAGTAAATAAAAGAATTATGAACAGATTGGATACCTTTGAGATGTGGATATGGAAAAGAATGGAGAAAGTTTATTGGATGAATAAAATGACAAATGAGAACATGGAAAGAATGAATAAAAAAAAAAAAAATTAAGAAAATTAGAGACAGAAAAAAAATCTGGACTAAATATATGATAAGAGAAAAGTATAAATTAATGAAGAATATTTTGGAGAGCAGGTAAAAGGAAACAAATAGAAAGAACCAAAAACTTTGACCATGTTAAATGATATGAGAAATGGCAATAGATATATGGAATGGAAGAATTGGACAAATGGAAAAATATATGAGTTGGCTACACAATTGCTCTATGGAATGTTCATAGAAGAAAAGAGGTGGGCTATAAAAGTTTCACTTCATTTGTTATTTATTTTAAATGGTATTGCATCTTTATTTTAACAAAAAAAAAAATGGATTTATTAATAATATTTAGTGTTTTGACAAATTAATTTTAAAAATAATTTAGAATCAAAAGTATATAAAAGCTGTGATTATTTTCTGCAAACCACTGAAAAAGAAAAACAATATTGTCATTATATAACTATTATGCAGTGATAGATAGATGCTAGGAATAAGCCATCTTCAATTATAATGTCGAAGTCTTCATAACATAAAATATCCACATTATTAAGATAAAAAAGATGTGTGTTTATATAAAAAAAAATGCATCGGATATTTCAAATCAATAATATTATCTCAATAATAATGCATGAAATTTAAAGAAGAATAAACATTTTAAAAATTAAAATAAAGTACATTAAAATTGATATTTTTTTTATAAAGAAAAAATATTATTTATCATAAATGTTGCCTGTCTTTTAGGAAATTAATACATTCCCCACTATGGAACAAACTTTAAAATTGAAACCATTAGAACATAGCATATTTAAAATTACTATAAATTTATTTTAATAATTACAAAAATTTTAATTTAATGTTTATATAATGTCTCAGTCATTGCACGTTTTTCTTTTATATTAATATTTATATAAAAATACATAAAAGAATGCGAAAGTAAAACATCCTTTTGTTATTTCAAATATTTATATCCACATTAAGCTATTCACTATAAACACTAAATCTTCACCTATATTAAATGGAAATAAAATGTAATAAATAAAATTGTTTAATAGATTAATAAAAAATTATTTGAACACAAAATTTATAATATTACAAGCTAAGTTATATATAAAAGTTGTTAAAGTTAAAATTAATATTTTCAATGATAAATAAATATATAAGGGATTGGAACTCAGACGTTAACACGACCCGCAACTCTCCATGCCATTTCATATTGCTGACCCATCTGATAACATGTTGAAAAGATAAATAATCGAATCCCTTATATATTTCATTATATATGTGCAAGTGTGTATAAACCTGTACAGTGTATTAAATGATAAGTAAAATAATTATGCTATAATGTAGTATACATATTAAAATAAATGTTATGAGCATATCTCATTTAGTATCCAGAAGGATATTTATTCAATGATGCATATCATATAAATATTGAACTTGTTAGATCTGATCCAGTGTTATGCTCAAATATATTATGTATGAGTTGAATCCCAATTTGTTCTGTTAATCACTATTTTCTAATGCTTATATCACAAAGTACAGCATAAATCTTTACATTGAAGTTATATAATGTATAGATTATGATATACTTGTCCATTTGTTTAATATTATTAGCCTAGTATAGAAATAATATTTATGTTGAAGGTTATTATTAAAATATCTAATACTTTTGATAATGGCCAGAAAAAAACTCTCATTACTCTTTTGTGTATATTTCATTATTTGCATTAAAAAGTTTATATATATCTTCTTATTTTATAAAGTTATATTGTCCTAAAATATCTTTCTTATATGTTAAGAATCATCTCAGAGCCAAATTTTTTATATTCTATAGAGATTCAATATTGCAGTAAAAATAAATTGATCATTTTAATTATCATCTCCAATAAATATTCTCAATGTAAAAATTAATTAACAAATAATTTATATAAGTAGACTTAATGAATATTAAAATTTAAAGTTTATTTCTAAGCTTATATGTTAATAGTATTGCCAAGGTATAATTCTTGAAGTTATCAATGAATTAGGCGATTTCTGATACATATGTGATTGATATAAGACTTTATAAATTATACTTTCATATGATACAGATTTACTTACTTTCTAATTACTTAACAACAAAAATGTGCAAAACTTACTAAATAAGCTTGAAAGAATACATATTCATTAAAGAAAAAAAAAATGTTGCTGGTGTTTACAGATCAGATTATAGTCAGAGACATATAGGTATTTAAATATAATGCATATAGACAATTAAAATATCTGAGTTCAAACTCATCTCAGATGTCCTAGTACACTTATTACATTAATAATTTTATTAATTTAAATAAAATCTTTAATTTGATTTTCAAATTCTTAATTAGACATCAATTTATAGGATAAATTTGATTTTAGAAAATTGAATAGATAAAATTGTCTGAATGTTAGTAAAAAATATTTAAATGCAATTATACATTTAGTTAGAATTAAATATGTCAATAATTTTAAGATATAAAAATTTCACTATAATCATTGTTATGAAACAGAAAGTTTGATGTTGTTAAGTCAGTTATTTTATTTGTTCTTATAGAAATATTTATTTTAATAAAATCACTTTTTCTTGAAACATAGAAGAGATTTTTAACAAAAGGAAATGGTTGGTGAATTAATATAGAAAATATCTGTCGAAAAAAAAATACTTCTATAGGGAAAGAAAGTTATATTTATAGTTTATTTTATTTAATGTTTTATTTGTTTGATGATATTTGGGTTGAGGTAGATTAATATGTAATAGTTATATGTGAGTTTTAAGTATCCCATACTCATATTTCTTCATATTGACTTTAGATCTTGAAGTAAAAATGTCCTATCATAGTAAAATTATACTTTACTTATGTCATGATTTTCATATTATAAGTAGCTATTGTTACAATCATGTTACAACAAGAACTGATCATTTTATAATGTTCATACTTCTTTATTTTATTATGGTTAGTGATGCAATAATAAATAATACTAATAAGTAGTAGTAAAAATTTTGATCCAAAATTCCAGATAACATTTCAATTTAAAATTCGTAAAAAAATAATCTTAAAAATACATCATTATACCAAAATCTTACTGAACAATTCAGTAGAATATAAATAAATATATTTAATAAAATTGTTATACATTTTATGATTACATATACTTACTCTATGTGTCTAAAATAGATAGTAGAAGATAATGAAAACCCAAATTATATTATAATATGTAAAGTTAAAACCTGCACACACAGAAGTGGTGCAATAATGCTAGGAGAGAAGAAAACCATCCACAATCAAATAATCTTCACAGACTATCAAAAAATGTGATTATGTCTATGTTGGTTTATACTATTAAATTTAATATGATTGAATGATTTATTGATCAGGAAGTTTGGAAATGGAAGAACTGGAGATACAATATATGGATGTTCAAATTCCAGAATCTGTCATTCTATAACAGCCAAAAAAGGGAATCTTGATATATGTATCCTATAAGCATGTTTATATAAAAATATTATGATTAACAAACTACCATTAATTATACTTTTATATTGGACTATTTCCATCATCTAATATGAGTATTGAATGTCTTTAGAAAAATTAAACTTTATTTAAATATTCCAAATACATTCAATTGTTAATAATAGCATATCCAATAGGTTAGTATCAGTTGGTTAGAGCATTACCTTAAAATTCAGTACTCAAGAATCTAAGGGTCCAAGTTCAAATCCCATACTAGTACTGTCACTGGTCAAGCCAGCAACATCTGAAAAAGAGGGGAGAATAATACCTCTCGAAACATTGCGCATATACTAACCTGTTTGATGTGCTATTACTAAGAGTTGAATGTATTTGGAATATTTAAATAAAGTTAAATTTTTCTAAAGACATTCAATACGCATATTAGATGATGGAAATAGTCAATATAAAAATACAACTAGAACACCATCATCACAAACCTTCAGGAAAACTACCATTAACATTAGTATTTTCCCTTTTTTAAAAAATAATAAGCTCCGAAAAATATTTTCACATGGACAATAAAACGTTATTCTATATATGTCGCCTATTACTAAAAAGTCTCTAAAAATATCTATATTAAATGTTTTAGTTGATAACAAAAAAAAAATATAATTGTTTTTAAAAATTCTACTTATGAATACAGGTATTATTTTTAAAAATATATTTGTCAAAACTTTTTTAAAAACAAGATTGATAACTTTAATAAAATTGTTTATAGTTATTTTTAATATGATTCTGTTGGAGGTATCCTGTTTAGTCAGAGAACCTTTTCTCTTCATTAGAAAAAAACTTAATGGTTCCGCTTTTTTGTTTTTAGAAAAATCCTAGTTTAAGATAAATTACAATTAATTTAGAGAGATTTTGAACTGTCTTATAAATAGCATAATGTGAGCTTAATTGAGATATTGTCACATTTGATAGTTTTTCTCAGATACTGAAATATCTCAGTTAATGTTTTACATTTATCCTGCTTATTGCTTAAACAATTATGGTTTTATTATTATTCTCATTCATCGCTTTTGTCATCTGCTAGTTAGTACAATAATAAAATCAAGGATGGAAAGACCAAGCTATCACTTCTAGTTCTCACATGCCACATGACCTGTCAAATGACTAATGATTGGATTGATGTTCTATGTGCTTAACTCTCTTAACTAGACATTAGAGTAAGAGACTCAAGCACTAATGATTTCTTGATTGAAGCCTAAACTGTTCTTCTGGTGCTTGAACATTATATTACCTTCTGTCCAATAAATCCTTCAATTATATTTTTTGACTTAATAAGTTGATTGTTTTTATATTTATTTAATGTTTTCAATAGTTTTTACATGTACAGACTAGCATTAGTATTGCCTTTAATTTATTACATTTCAGTGCTACAATTATTATAAGTTTTCTTATAGGTTAATGATTAGTGCATTTGTATCTACACCCACAACTAGGCTTTACTACAAGAGAAGCTTTACAAATTTTTGGCTGTAAGTTTGAGAATTTCTTAGCCATTTTATTTTTTAAAGATACCAAACCTATATCTTTATGAAATCTATGTACAGTTGTTGATGGTTAATATCTAGATATTCTCAGCTAGATTTGAAGACGTCAGAAGAAATATTTATTACTCTCCAGTTGATGTTCCTGGTGAATATCTTACTCTCCAATATTTCTCAGTGGATGAATATGAAAAAGACTTTGCAATCTGTAAATATGAAACATAACTGAGATTCCAAAAGAGAAATATCAGACTCAGAGAGTTTTAATGGTGTGTTTATCCCCAGTAAATAATAATAATTTTTGATTCTATTACTGGATTTAATGTTTTCAATATTTTTTTCTATGTAAGACATAATATTAGTATTAGCATTACTGTTTAGTTACTAATCCATTAATCCTTACACAGGGATTTATTACATTGATTTTTGCAGCAATATAAATTATTTGAAATTTATTTATCTTATTAATTTAACATAATTGCTAATTTTGATCATCAAGTAAAATGGATTATTAAAATAAATCTTTATTGATACTGAAATTGTGTTAGCACATTTTTTGGATATCAAGCCATACCAAGAAGTTTTAATATGTCTCACATGGGTCATTCACAATTCTTATTGTTTTATAATATTACACAATAATGACATAAGACACTAAGATTATCAGTAATCATGGAATTAGAAATAAAGAGAAAGTATCCAGATTATAATTTAATTTACATGATATGTAACAATTTGAAATTCCTATTTAAGTAGAATATTTAATTCTATCAAAACTCTTGCATGTAAGTTTTTTTTCCTTCATCTATCATTATAATAATTTAAATGAAATTGGGATATATTAACATTGTGATATAATATGCAGAAAGTCCATCTACTTTACTGCTTCAAGTAAAAAAAAAATTATACCAAGCTAATGACAATTAATTAAATTAAATGCTTATAAGAATAGACAACTACTAGAAGATGTAATAGCTTAAAGTAACAGACAAATGAAAGAAGATGCAACTCTGGTTATACTATAAGCTTGTAAAAATTAAGAATATGGATGCTAGAAGATAATTACTATGAGTATCAGCTGATTAGAATGAGAAACCAAAAAACTATCATATAGTGGTTAGAAGATAATAAAAGATCACTTCTCAGATAAATGTATCTCAAAATAAACATATCCTAAAGAATTAGAGAACTAAGTTGAATATCTTATCATTCAAATTATAGTTTTCTATTTTATTATCATCTCTATATTAAAAACTTTGATTGTTTTTGATTTGTTACCTAGGCATTGTTACCTGTGATGTATGTGAAATCAATTTATTTCACAACCTCAATACATTTTTATTGAGATTTGATTCATTCTATAAATAAATAAAACAGTTTGCATTTTTAATATGCTTAGAAAATTGGATGAGCCAGAAAATTTCCTTATTCTTGAAGTAAGTAATTGCAATATATGGAGAACTAGAAGTAATGATTGAAATGAGCTATAGTGAAATAGACTAGTTTTAAATTGACTACATATTATTATCCATACCAAAAACAGACTAGATAATGACAAAAGTTAATTCTGAATTGCTAAAAAAAAGTAGATCTACTGATACCACCACATTTGTAACTAAAGATCACTATTATAACATTTACAAAATTTATTGAACTAAGGTTGCTACTATTAAAATATTTGTAGCTAATTAATGCTGTATATATTGAAAAGGTTCAAAACATCCAACTTTGGGGAAGATTTGTTATAATGAAATTTTGAACTGATCAAGTGATATTTCTTTCGTATGATTGAAATTCTTAAGAAATATAATTTTCCATGATTTTTCTATAGATAATAAAAAGTAATAATAACTGCCAAATGAATAAATAGTGTGATACTCCTCACCAATGAATACCCAATATTCAACATCTAATCAAGGGTTTTGAATGGTATGTCTATTACATATTTTTCATCATTTTCATTGCAAATTGAAAAAACTTCTCTGGGTTAAATCCAATTTTTTAAATCTGTAGCCTCTCTTCTCTGCATCACCCAACAAAATTTCTTATTTTATTCATTCATTTCATATATTGTCTCTTTCTAGACAATCTATTGGGATTCAACTTAAAACTTCAACTGTCTACCTACCATTTCTTCTAGTAATATGTCCAGACTAGCTTTTATTTCAATATCTTATTTTTTCAAAAGTGTCAGTGTAGTCTGTTTATTCTTTCATCAATGTATTTTGTTTTTGATCTCTTCATATTGTTCCTAACATATATTTATCCATAATTTACTGATCAATTTAAAGTGTTTGTATTGTTTTTCTATTAAATGTCCCAGTCTTATATCCATAAATAAAAACTTGTAAATCACATAAATTAAAAATCTTTCTTTTCAAACACCCTGACATATTTTATTTTAATACTGTTATTTCTACCAAAAACATTATATCCAAGTTTGAGACTATGATTAATTTAATACAATACAACCACTATACTAATAATTTGATCAAGGTATTTATAGTTGTTAATTACTTCATTATTATTTAATCTTTATTTTCTTCTTCTGAAAAAAATCCATTGAACATTATTTCAGTTTTTTCAGCATTCTGACAATTCTTACAACATTTTTTTAATCTTTGAAGCATTATTTGTAAAAAAAAAAAAACAACAACTAAATCCATCTGAAAAAAATCTTGATTCACTTAAATAATCTCTATCTTCTTTTGCTACCTTAGTTTCCCATTTTAATCCACGGGAATATCTCTTGTAAAACTCTGTAAAAAGTTTTGGAGATATGGAGTCTCCCTGTCTTAACATTTTCTCAATGTTAACCTTCCTAGTATCATTATGTAATCTAATTGTTGCTGTTGCATTTTTATAAATATTCTTCAGAATATGACAATATCCTGGATTTATATCTTGATGATCCAATGTATTAATCACTGTAGAATTGTATATAGAATCAAATATCTTTTCATAATCAACAAATCCAAAACATAATGGCAGCTCATATTCATTAGCTCTTTCTAGAACTTTTATGAATACTTGAATGTAATCCACTATTAAAAAGCCATTTTTAAATGACGTTTTTTTTTTAGTTAGTTAGAATTCATATTTTTGCTGCAAATGAGTTGTAATTATCTCAATAAAGATTTTAGAGAACTGATAGAAAACTGACATGTCTGTAGTTTTTAATACCCTTTTTAAATATATTGCATTCTTACAGTTATTATTTAAACATAAAGTAAAGCAGATGATCTGAAGCTCAGATTATGCTTCACGAGTATCAATAATCATAGTACCATCTAACAGGGTTCAAAGTCTGTCTCTCCGTGCTTGTACACGTACTTGCTATTTACCCAGAATTTTTTTTTCGTTTCACTTTAATATTAATCCCATTTTGATAAAAATAAATTAATGATTTGGGAAAGAACGTGAATCAATAGAGTTGTGGACACGCAACGAGAGATAGATTTAATTAAAATATATATACATTTTATTGTACTAATAATGCTATATAAATTAATTGAGAAATATGTATTTAAAATTTATATATTTTATTCATCATGGCGACACAAGATAACGCAATCGGTTGGAAATCTCTAGAAACATTGCTATAAAATTTAAAACAAAGAAAGGGGGGGAGATTAATTAGTGTAAGTCAAATTAATCAAAAATGCTATGAATAAAAGTCACTTTTCCATTAATATTTAATTAATCTATCTAAATAATATTTATTTTTACAAAGCGCAGACGGTATTAAAATTAAGAGATCTTTACAAATATTAAAATAGAATGTAAAACAATAGTTCAGGAGTTTCAGACCTTTCAGACCGATTGCATTGTCTTGAATGACTTATGAAACAAAGGTGGGCTTTTTTTTTTTCATATGTCATAGCATCGGCCGAGACGCGAACCCACAACCGTCTGCAACCAACTACTTGCTTGCAAGGCAGTTGCGATGACCTCTCGGCTATCAACGATTGACAACAAAGGTGGGCTTGCTATAGAAAATTAGCTATTATACCAAAATTATACATCGCTTTAGGCCACAAGTTCGAAATGCATTTGCAACATTCCAAGGGATCGTATAAATAGGGCAAAAACTGGATTCATTAATTAATCAAAATCAGAGAGCTAATCAAAAATCAAAATCAGAGAGATTAAAAAAAAAAAAATCAAAATCTGAGTGTGCTTGTTTTAGCTTGTCCTAAATTATTATTTTGGCTTTTCAATTTTTTTTTGTTTGATTTCACGTTGCTCGTCACCATAGACATGACCGAGGAGTAAATCATCGCGCCTTTCTCCTGGCCGTTCCTGAGCCACTCTCTATGGAAATGCTTCTCAAACTTAAATGAAACCTTGAACTATTTAACTGTGCCTTGAACTTGATCTGGAAAAGCATGCTACCTGCCGTCAATTTCAAACCACATCAAAAATAATGAACTGTTATACCAGCATGGACTCAAGAAAGTATTATGAAGGTAATAATGCCGCCTCACATTTATCTTCTGTATATTTATTGTAACCAAAATTTAATGTAAACTAAATACACATTTTTATAAAATAACTTACCTATGTAATATCTTTAATCTATTTTCCATGATTCTTTATAAAACTAATATAATTCTCTATTAGCCTCGTAAAATTCTTATTTTAAAATAGTGCGGCATTGATTTTTTATATAATTGTATATATATATATTTCTTTCTGTTTCGTTCAAATAATATGCCATTAATTTATTACCCAATTCTGCAAATGTGTTTAAATTTAGCAAAAGTCTCCTGTTATTTAAAAAAGGAGCGTCATTTAATTAATTAAGTTGTTTATTATAAAGTTGTACATTTGCCGAGTTGGAAAGTTTTAAAATGTGATTTTTCTTAGTATTATTGCGGTCTGATGGAGGGGGAAAACATTTCCCAAATTAATAAAAAAAACCAAGTAAATGATTTAAGATCGCAGATTTGGGGAAATTAAAAAGTAAAGATTATATATGTTTCATATGTCATTTTATGTTTAAAAATCGCCTAAATATTGTCAGTCAGGTAAATCATTAAATGAATGGTCTTAAAATTTGTTTATCACTTTGTGTCCAATCCTAAATAATGTTAAAATTAAAGTTAGATGGCTTAGGGTGGGGGAAAATTGAGCTCTATATTTTTAATTTAGTAAAAGAAAAGAAAACCACTAAAGAGACAAACCAATCTTATATTTCAAAATACGTATCGTAATGTTCGTTATCTTTAAATAAGTCAGCTTAAATAATTTGATCATACCGTCAAGAAAAGGAATAACTAATGCTTTGGGTTAATTTTAAGCATTAGAAATGTTATATATATATTGTCCAAGCGTTGCTAATGTCGGTCTATTTCTTAATTGTGTGCTATTCGTCCAAGGTAGGCATCGGGAAAGTCCCGAGCCACTCCTTCGTCGCCTCCAGTCCGTAGATAGGGGAATAAACCCTGGACCATAGGCCTGATTAATAATGGGTTTTTTTTGCACCATCAGTGCGATCCCATTCAGGCTGAATACCTCTTCGTTCTCGTGACCGATCTCCGTAAATTTGGAGTGTGGCAAGTCGGTTTCATATATTGCGAAATAAAAATCGCATTCCCATTCAGTAACTTCATAAGCAGATCATCACGTCTCGCAAATGGATTTCTCTCATATAAAAACAGCCCGCACATTAGCACCGCCATTACCCTATCTTATTTTTTTCTTTATTAACCCTGCTTATTCAATTCCGTAGTTTGACGTTGTGATCACTTTGGCTGAAGTATACGTATTTAAATGCTATTGCTGAATTTTATCTTCAAAGTTATAAATTGTGTTAGTATCCGATTTTGGATATTAAAATGCTCAGTATACCCTTCCCTTACGCTCCATCTGAAATATCAAATCTTTATTGCTGTATAATTTCCTAACGCAATATACTAATTGCGTATATAAAATGTTTATACACTGTAATCTATTCCTCAGGTTAAGTTATTGTTCATAAAACATATATTTGCTTGTAACATTAGGCTGATAATAATAAGCGTACTATTAAATTACTGTAATCCCCCTTTACTCCATTAATGCAATAATAAAGAATTGGTGGCATACCAATAAAACCACACTATTCATAAATGAATTGAATAAAAGTGAATCTATTTAAATATACATATAAGACCGTCAATGTAATAAATGTATTTAAAGATTATAATATACTTGTTTTTAATATACGTATAAAACTATGAAAATGTAAATGTAATGCGAGGCTAATATTCATATTTAAATGTAATATATATCTATTAACACATTATATGCGTATTATTAAACATATTTAAAATCTTACTCTATAGTCATTGCCTATACCATTGATTATGCTTTCCCACACACATATCTATGCATATTAGGTTTTTACTTACCCCGAAGACATAAACAATATCTTATCGATAATTATTATATAGATCTGGCCAGTTACCTAATAAGAGTCTTTTTGTTTTATCGCTGAGTTGCCGGCCGGAAATAATTAAATATGACCTGTATCATTAGTATTGCTAATCATAAGTAAAGAGACTTAGGTTCGAACCTGTAGGGCAGGGCTAGCGAGGGTCCCTGACCTATGTATCCTATATATGATCTGACTCGAGGTACTCAGGTTAGAATTCCAGGTCTAGTTATATGAGTTATGCAAACTGACCGGTACATTAGCTTTGCCAACATTTTTTTTTATTTCTTCACCTGCTTTTTTCAAAATATCAATAATAAATAATTTCATCACTTCCTGGAGTTCTTCTTTTTTAGAGATTTAACTATATATCTCAACTCCATAAATTAAAACAGGCAAAACTCTCTATACGTATTGCCACTCAATGCAAGCCAGAGTAATCAATGGATGCCAGACGACTTGTGCATAAAATTCCTATCTAGTGTCTACTCATCCAATATCCCCAGACTGGTTTCTGGCATGTGGCCTTCATCAGTGAGGAGCCTTGGATCTGAGAGCACCGCATCTAGATCTTAGGATCTAATGCAGCCCCCCCCCCCAGCAGCCACCCTTTATCTCTACTTAACTACAAAACTATGAGTCTTAAATTGAAAACACTCCAAGCTCATTAGCTTGTATAGTCATATAGGTCTAAACTCAGTTCAGTTCTCATACATTTTGGTGACTTTTGTTCTTTAATAACCATAGTCACCACTATCTTATTAGGCAGGATTGGTTTTAAGCCAATAAACATCACATGATCACCATTTCTTATGCTTGCTTATAACTGTTATTAAAACAGGCAAAACTCTATACATATTGAATCTTTGGGCATACATATTATACAAGCCTTCTGGCATCCATCGATTACTCTGGCTTGCATTGAATGGCAATAAATATAGAGAGTTTTTCCTGTTTTAATAACAGTTATAAGGAAGCATAAGAAATTGTGATCATGTGAACTCTATAAATTACAATATAACAATTTGTCAATTGCTAAAACAGAGAATCTTTAATAAATAAAATAACTACTGCCAAGCACTTTCAACTCCTATGAGTCCTTATCAAGGCAGTATAAAAAATCCTATTTTTCTCCTAAGCAATAAATTCAAACATTCCATTGCATTGGCCAGGAACAACTAATTGGAAAGCTGGTTAATTTTGATATCATAGCACAAGATGAATTTTGTATAAGATATCTCAACTCTATAGTAATAATACTTGATAATTCAGATGTAATTCATTATAGGAAATATTTTTTTTATTAAAAATATAATTTATTTATAACAAGATAAGATTGAATTTATATATACATTGATAAAATAAATCTGAAAAGAAAAGACATGAAAATAATCAATCAACATCTGTAAGATTATGAAGTAACCATGTTTTTTCATGCAAGTTTCCTGGAGCCAATAACTTGTCTCTAGATTTAATTTTATTCATAATTCCCAAATAAATCTTCAAAGGACTATGATTTGTTTGATTAAACACAAACGTGCATCTTGTTATCCATATTAAAAAATAAAAAAATAAAAATAGCCATTCTAATGATTGAAAAAACTCCACTTTTATATGCATTTAAGAATGACTAAACATTAGTACTATTTGGAGGAACATTTGCAATTATATTTTCCCAGAGATGATGAAGAAATGGGCAACAAAAAAAAAAGATGTTGTAAAGTTTCATCATTTGACTTACATAGATTATACAGTGGATTAATTTTATGAAAGCCTCTTTTCCAAACTAAAAAATAATTAGTGAGTAAAGAGGTAAGATTATATTTTAAAATAAAATTTATATATTTGGGTTCAAAAATCAAATGTCTAGATTTTTTTAACAAATAACTTATTAGAAATTTCTAATTGAATTGGTATTTTTTCTTGACTATTATATATAAGCTTATAGACATCCCAGTATTTTATTTTATTTTCTAAGATATTTCTTGTAATAGGAAATAATTTGACTAAGTATTCCCTTAAATTTTTGATCCAATTACTTGGAATTGGTGGAGGTGTATCAGTAGGTTCAAAAGTAAACCAAGTTTTGTTTTCCGGCAGATTAAGATAAATGGCACTTAAAACACTGATTACTTTTTGTGTATAAAAACATGGAATGTATGAAGTCTGAGACTATTGTGTTCTCTAGGCATTTGTACCTTAGATAAACTTATGGCTACACATTTACCATTCCAAAGCAACTTGGAGCAGATTGAATTGATTTTTTTCTGAAAAAAAAATAGGCTTAATAACTGGAAGGTAATAATTAATTCGTGGAAAAATCATCATGTTCAATAATGCAGTCTTGCCAGGAAGTGATAAAGAAATAATGGCCAAAGATTTAACAATTTTTTTAGTTTTGTCCTGTTGTATTTGTTTTCTCATAGCCATTTTAGACAATGCTATTGGATAACCAAGAAAATTTTGTGGCTTGGCAGTATATATTGAAGGAACAACATTACCTTTATTAATATTCCAAACTGAAGATTTGAAGCAGTTTATATTAAGATTAAATTTAACAGCATATCAATCTAAAATTTTATAAAGATTCTACAAGTCCTTCTGAGATGGAAGAAATACTGTAATGTTATCAACATATGATATGTGATGAATCTCTTCCATAAGTGTTGGAACAAATATCCCAATTAATTCATTTTAAATTTTTTTAAGCAAGGGATTTATATACGTGATAAAGAATAATGTACTAAGAGGTGACCCTTAAGGAATGGTGTAAGATGACCATCTAATGATATATGAATTGATCTATTTAAAAGATTTCCAATAATCCTGATATAAACATTCGGAACCCCATAATGTCCGAGATGAAATCATTTAGATGGTATAACAGAATCAAATGCTGCAGCAAAATTCTCACATGTTCAACCAGTAGAATAAAATGCTGCAAGCCCTCAATTATAGAGGAGCCCTTGCGAGCAAATTGGTGTTTAGTGATATGAGAGGGTAATTGTGACTGAATCTTATCCTTGATGATAGATTCAATAGTTTTAATTAGAAGTGGTATCATTGAAATTGGACAGATATTGGAGAGGCTTGATGGGTTTATATGTTTTTTCATAAAAGGTACAAGTAATATTGGGTAGAGATTAGGAATAATCTGGAAATCACCTGCTAAGACATCTATTACTTTTCAAAATATGGGTATTGTAAAGTTACTAAGATGAAGTAATACAAACCTTAGAATGCCATGCAATCTAGAGTGTATATTTTCCTGGTATGATTGGAGTTTCTGCAAGATCTGCATATCAGAAATATCTTGATTTTCATGTTCATTAATATTGTTTTATATATCACTTATCTCAAATCTATACTCTGAAGTTTACTTTTAAAAAAACTGAATTTTGTTAAGCATATTGCTCCCTCCAATATTATTGCCATCTATTGAGATAATCGAGGGAATTGGACATTTTGTAGCACCAATTGCCCATTGAAGATAACTATGAATCCAATTATGCTGCATAGGTAAATATATATATATATTTTCCTTTTTATAGCAATATAATTGGCAAGCATTAATTGTTTGTCATGATATTGTTTTTTAAAATGTATGATTTCACTAACATTGGCAGCCATCGATAATAAGCTAATCCTACTGCCAATATCATCAAGTTCTTTAACAGTTTCTTTGGTCCCTTAAATTTTTTTGTAAAAGTATTAATTAATGAGTTTAATATTCCCACAAAAGATGACCATGCATGTAATGGCGACAATGAAAGCAATTGTATCTTCTGAAAAAGAATATAAGCTTCTGAAAAGATCCATTCAGGAGTATTAACCTTATTTAGTAATCTAATAGTTGTCATATGAGATGACAAAGTCAATAACCCAGAATTAATATTTAAGGAGATCAGCAAAGCTAGATGATCTGAGAAAGGAATAATTTAAAGTTTAGATTGTATATCATGATATAATTCCAATGTAAAATATAATAAATCGATTAAAGACCTGTGATGTTGTGTATAAAATGAATATGAATTTGGCAGAAAGTTAACCTTCACCACATAGAAATAATTTATTAAAAAGATGTAAATATTTAAGATTAAATTGCTTATAACTCATATTAAAGTCTCCAAAAAATATTACTGGTGATGCAACAGAAAACAGAATTGAATTAATTTTAATAATTGATGATAAAACAATGTTACAATTGTTCTTTAAATAAATTATATTATAACAAAAAACATTAGCAATGGTAATATCCAATATTAATAAATCAGTGCTTAAAAAAGCATCTTAAATTTTTCATAATTTAATTTTTTATTTATTAATAGTGCAAAAGATGAAGCTGAATTATATGGATAATATAGAAAAACTCCATATTGTGAAAGCAATTGATTAATTTTTGGATTAGATTGCCAGTGTAATTTTGTTTCAGCAAGACAAACTATTTGTAGTTGATTAATATCAAGCCATCTTTTTAAAGCATATACCCTATCAAGGGAGTTTAAACCCCTGACATTAATACCCTAATGTTTAATATCATATAAATGATAATGGAGTTAATAATAAAGAGACTTTAAAGATTAGTCAAGGAATGAACCATCAACCACAGCAATCTGATCACTCAAATTTAAAGCTTCTTCAGACTGAAGGTCAATTGATTTATTTTGAGACTCATTTATATTTATTTCAGTTAAAGTATTACTACTATATCTTGATAATTTACCATAAGAAATTGATCCATTTTTTATTAGCTAGTCTAGTGCACTTCTTTTCTTTTCGTGGAACTCCTAGAATTTATTATTGGTTGAGCATCAATTAAGTCAGAATCAAATAGAGAATTACTGGCCTCTTCTGTATATGAACTGGAATAATCTTGATTTTTTCTTTTATTATTATTATTTGATACATGTTCAATATTGTTTAGACAAGAATCTACTTGTTTAGAATCTTCATCATTAGGGTTAATGCATAATGAAGATGATTCTTCTATAAGATTTTCTTTTATAATTTGAGTTTGTAATTTATTATTAAATAAATTGTTAGACATATTATTCTTAGATTTTCTTATTAATAATTCAATAGGCATATTATTTTCATCTATTTTAGATTTATTTAATCTAGATTTTTAAAATCTTTTTTCCTAGAAGAATTATTCATTATTTGATGTTTAATGTCATATGTCGAATCTGAATCAGTGGTTGAATTACTCATTTGCTCAGGTTGAGTGTCAGAATAATTCTCAGTTTTCCTCTTCATACTATGGATCAATAATTGATTACTAATATTTGTGCAAAAAGAATTATGATTATTAATTAATTCATTAGAAATTTGATTATTATCTGATATTTTATTTTGAAGGATATTTGTTGATTCAGTATTTTTTTGATGTGTAGCATTAATATTATGATGTACATCCATTTTATTATCAGATATATTTTCTTGTTGACTTCATTGAATTTTATTAATATTTAATTTATTATACTAAAGTTGTATAAAATCAGTTGCCTCAGTACCTATTGAATGATGTTATTGCTGATTTAAAGTTATTGTAGATAATATACATTTGTGATTTCTAGTTATTTTAAAATTACATAATTGACAAAAATTTTTTGGACATAATTTAACTAAATGATCTCTTTCACCACAAGGAAAACATTGTGGTTGGATACCTTTGTTTGAAATAAATATTGGACTTTTTTTTCCTCAAGTGTAGAAGGAATATCTAATGGAGAGATATCTTTATGTAATTTTAAAGTAAAGGAAAACACTATTAGAGAATAATTCAATATTAGATCTTTTTTCTGTAAGATACTTGAATTGTGTAATAATACCATATTTTGATAAAAGATTTTGAATATTTATTTGAGAGAAGTTAATATAGCAATTCCTTGCAAGACCATAAACTAATCTGGGCTTATTCATGTCTATTTTTACTAAAAAAATGCTATTTTAAAATAAGTTGATTTCCTTTAAATGTTTCTTTTTGCAATATATTACAAAATTCAATTATAAGATATTTTCTATTTTAATGAGGGTATATTCTTTTTATGATATCTTCAAGATGTTGATCTTTAATAAGTTGGAAAAATTCATCTATAGGAAATGTAAATAGTTGACAATTCTCATTTGTGGTTGATAAAATTAAAGTAATATCACTACAATAATTCAAAAAAGAATTATATAATATTACAGATATACTTGAATTAAACTCTTCATTGATATTTTGATAATAATCTAAATTAATAGATATATTCTCTTTATTTAATAAAAGCCCATTTGTTTTATGAGAGGAATCAATTTCTTCATCAACAAAATGTAATATATTAATTTTGAGAGATTTTTTGATTTATATTTTTATTTTGCACATTCATTTCACTTTTTCCAACAGTTGAAGCATAACTAATTTGTGGCTGAAAACTAGTAGAATTATTTATTTTAGATGCAGATTTACTTGTTGTTTGTAAATTTCTTTTATCTGATATAGAATTTAATGTTGAAAAATTAATATCAGATAAATTTTCATTACGTTTGAGTTTTATTATAATCACATATATTTTTACTATTTTCATTAATTATCATAGAATCTAAATTTCCATTAGAAAATTTTGGGGAAGAATTATTTATAATAAATCTTCCACTTGTGCTTCTAATATTTGTATCTTTATAGCAAAGCCTATGTCAGTTTGTTAATAAATTGTTTTTTCACCTTTTTTTTTATCTTCACAAAATCCAATCAAGTATCTCTTAATATTAGTTAATTTTATTTCAATTCATGCAATCTTTTGTTATTTGAAAACGATGTGCATTTATATGTAATCAAATAAAAGGTCATTAATTGCAGCCTGGATCTACTTTTGGCCATCTATCAGTAACTTAGCTTATGAATTTTCGTTTCCTGAAAATAAAGTCCACAAATTAGTTTTGTCTGTCATAATTGTAAATACTATAAGAAAAAGTTATTCATTCATTCTTTTTTCCTTCAAAAAACTCAACTAATATTTCAGTTATGAATTATCAGGCAACTGAGAAGAAAGACATATTGTTTGAGTTAAATTTAAAGATAAAAAAGTCAGTACACACACTACACTGCCTGATGCATATTGTGAACAGCCCATTTATTTCATTTACAGATGAATAATTACACAACAATAATAGACACAATGAAAAAGGATGTACAGATTGGTAATTTTCCTCCACACAGTCTCGTTTTCAGATTGGTAATTTTGCTCCACACAGTCTCGTTTTGAGGTCTCAGAAAAAAATTGAGTTCTTCATTCAATTAACAGCAAACTCCTTTCTGCAGCCTCATTGTTACTTATGTTTATATAAATAGCCTTAGAATAGAATAATAGAATTACTATTCTTTATGCCATATGTTGAATGTAAGTTATTAATTATGTGCTTTGTTTGATATGTACTTACCTTTTGTTTATGAGTTAGCCTTTTATTTACAGTTAGTGTCTGAAAGCAGTCATTAAAAATATAATTGCTGACCTAGAGTCTGACTGATATAGTTATACCAGGTTGTTGGTATTGAATCATAATCTTGGGCATTGAAACGTTAAAATGATTAACTTGAATAATATATAAAAAATAAGAGTGGTAGATATTTTGAAATTGAATGTCCAAATATTTGACTGTCGTTATCTGGTGTCCATTGATTATTCGTAGATTGCTCTAAAGTAAAGCCGTAGAATGAATTATCCTTTTGGTAAGAAAAATATACTTTAATGCTTAAAAATATTTTTAATTATTGCACTTTTTCTATCTTTATATAAAAATGCAATACAGAGGTAACAAAAAGATAATATATATTGTGATAGTATGGTCAGTAGCTATGACATAGGGATATGTATTATTAATTGAATTTTAAATTATTACAAATTAAAGTGGTTTTTCATATTTTAAAAACTACCAAAATATGTACTATTAATAAATAAAATAAAAAAAATTGTTTAGAAATTATTGTCATTTTTCGATGAATTATAAAATCACTATTAATATTAGTACAAAATACTCTTTATTATCTACTAGAGTTTTAAAAGAGTATAAATTAATTCTTTCAAAATTTATAACAATTTTTTTTTTCTCAGTGATGAAACTTTATTCATATATAAAAAAAGGTACAAATACAGTAAAATAAGAGGTTTACAAAGAATGGTAAAAAATGAAATTCAGGAGCAACATGGTGAAAGGGAAAGGATACATATGAAAAGGGAAAGAGATGTGGAAAGGATGTGTATTAACTGTACACACCTTATTTGTTGATACTAATTGGATTCTGCTTCTTATGATTGAATTTTAGGTCTTGCTTAGTAATCAAGGATTCAGTTGTATAATCTGAAAGTTTATTGTTGAACTTTGGAATGTTCTCAATAATTATTGCTTAAAAGAGGATGAATAATTTGCAGTTTCAATGTCTCTGTTTAGGTCTAAAACATCATTTGTACTTATTTTGTCTTTGAATTATTACTTTTTTGCTCATGAATCACTTTGTTGTAATTCTGTGTTGATTTGAAAAAAAAAAAAAAATTATTTTATTTTTGAGGCCCCCAATTCACCAGAAATGGTCTAATAACTTCTGTTCTGATTGTCAGAGAAACCTGATTTTTATGCAGGGAGATAGCTTGAGTCATAATCTATAATGTTCAATTCTAAAATTGAGATCGAATTAAAATTTAAAATAATTTTCCGATCTACACTGTTTAGCCACATTCGGCATTTTCCGGTTTGACACGACGATGTCGTATCTTTTTTCCTATGAACAATTTAACACTGGGATTTCTTTTTTCCTTTAGTTTTATGATTAATTTTTGTATCTATAATAATCCCTAGGCCATTTTCTGTCTTCCCTGACTGGTTTGCAGTCATAGAAACTTGTTTCACATTTCTAATATCTGATGCAATGATGAAATTCTTAAAATCATCTTTGTTATCATTTTATTTTCCATGTTTTCTATGAGCTTTGATGTCCAAATAATTTCTCTGTTTATTCTAACAAGACATTTGGATTTCTAGTGTCTCTATTCTTTTTAGAATTATTTGGTTTGTTTTAAAATTATTTTCCAAAGTTTTATGTTGTTGTAATGATTCCTAGAATTATTTAGCCTAGCTTTTGCCTATTTCTAATGGCAGACATTTGCAAAACTGGACCGATAGAAACTCTCAATTATTCTTGAGTGAAAACTTCTAAAATTTCTTATAAAGATGACAAAACAATAGAACAGGTATTCACTTACTTCTTAGTAAAACTTTTCTTTTATGAATCCAAAATTGGACTATGACTTTGGTGAATAAAACAGGGAGCCTGTAACAGCGAAAACTGGAGTCCCAGGATCCCTCTAGTGGATTAAAATTTATAACAATTTTTTTTTCTGTAAAATTGAAAAAAGTGTGATGTTTGAAAGAGAATGATTTCAATTTAAATTACATTCTTTTAGTTTGGAGTTTTATTTAAAAAAACAGTTTTAAATGGATAACAAATGGTGTTTAAAATGTAGTGAAGAAATTATATATAAAAAAAATATTTTAAGTGGATAAGTTGTTTTTTGCTGTAAAAAAAATATTGGATGATTCTAATTATAACAAATGTAATTATGAGAGAGTGCAGACACACAAAATTAAATAACTACGACTATAGTATTTGGTTTTATTGAGATTGTAAGATGAGAAACTGTTTAATTCAGATTCAAAATCATTGGAAAATATCAACATTCCAAACTTTATATTTGTATATCAAAATCCATTTAGATTTTGTTAAATATCTGCTGCTCAAAGTTGTATTGCACTCTGCAAAAGGTAATAAACCTGAAGCTTATATTCTACCCAAAGAGTTCAATATATTGTGTTATCTTTAAAATGAGTGGCTAATTTCCCAAATGTACTAGTTGTGACCAATCAGATAGAGATGCAGTCTGCCTATCCTTATGAATTACATCCCCAATTAATTTGAACTTGTCTGCTTATGTTGTGATAATACTGACCAAATGTAAAGACATCTAAAAAAATAAAAAAATGTAAATATGAAAATGTGATAAAATTCTCAGTGTAGTCTGAAAAAGAAACCACAACAAAGAAGAAATAATTTATTGGCAATAGGATTATTTATTAATTTCAACAATTCAGAATATTTATTCCAAACAACCTTGATCTATTCAAAATTTGAATGAGCCTACAGAATTTAATATGATATGCATACAAAGTTATGAAATGAGAGTAGAAATCAAACTATGAAAATATCCCAAGATGAGAATTTTGGTATTTGTTTGATAAATCCAATAATAATTTTTTTTTGATCATTAATTTTTTTCTTTCTAATTGTCATATTTAGTATTTATTTAGGCTATTAAATCTTTATTATCTAGTATTTAATATTTGTTAATATACATATGTTATAATTCTAAAACAAAATAATTAGGTTATTTTATTGCCTTTAAAATAATGTAAGTACTCATTCTATCCCATGTATTTAAATTATATGTTTATTAAGATAAATGTTTTAATAGTTAACATCTGTAATCAGTAGGATTCATGTTTTTTTTTTATGAATTGGCATATGATAATTATGCCATTTTAGAAAAACTAGCATTATGATTTAAATAATAATTTGAATTTTAAGGAAATTATGCAAATGCCATAATTGAGATTGCAAAAGCATCATCTGATGTCACTAATTAATAAATACAAGTCATCACTATTAGAATACTGCTAGTATGACTTGTAGAGAGATGCTATAATAATTTATTTTTCCTGATATTCCATTTGGGTTACAAATGTATTTATTGTATTTAATCTTTCTATTCATTTCTGGGCCAGTTTATACATGCTTAAATTATTTACATTTATTTAATTGATTAGGATGCCACCTGACATTAAACATCAGGAAATAGACCAACACACACACACATATAGATATAAATAAATATTTAAATAAACTTTGAAAATATTTTCTTAATATGGGGAGAATAGCTACTACACAGTCATTATTTGTAATACCAGGCTAGATCCCATAGAACATAGGTTACCCCTGATGAAATTACATGGAATAAATATTTAGACCAGACAATATTATATATAAAGATGTTAACACACTATTTAAACTAATAAAAAAATAATAGTTCATTATAAAATATCATAATTGTCAGACAAATAAAATTAAAAAATCTCAATAAATCAATCTCTTGTTCTCTTTTTATTTTTTTATTTTTAGATGCAGTGGAAAACAATAGTTATTTAAAAGTGTCTATGTTATATTTTGATTAATTTTGAAATGATAATCTTTCAATTAAATATTATAATACAACTTATTATTATTGTTATTATTATTTTATAATGATCAGGCATCCCTGGCTTTTATATACTCCAAATGTAATCATATGTATGGCCAACCTCACAATTATAATCATACATTTACTTATAAGCATTAATTGCATAGTCACATATATATCTAGAATGAAGTAATTTTAACCAATATGCCTTTTTTAAAACAATAACTTTATGGAGTGGCCAATTTAGGTCCAAATCCCAATTTTACAATAACAAGCTATTTATGAGAGGTGGCTCTTTGAGTCTAACCCCTATTTACTATCATTTAATTAACTGAGATAGTCCTATGGTTTTGATTCCAAATTTACAGAACAAAACCATGAATAAATCCACAGTATAGATATGGTGTAATAATAAACTATTAACAATGATCTAATAATTCAGGTACATAATAAGATAAATAAAATGTAATTCATAGCAATCATAAGGTGGGATAATTCATGTATAAATGGGATTGATGGAATTTCAAAATAAAACTATAATGTAAAATACCTCTAATTATATTACATTCATTTCTCTTTCATTTTTTTCACTTATACATGTGTACATTTATTTTAAAATGAATATTACACCTTTGATTATTTATCTGACAATTTCACATTAAAAAAACTTTTTTCTTTAAATGTTAATAAATCATAACATATATATAGTAAACGCAAGATAAAGCAAATTTTTTTTTTTTTTTTAAAAACTTCACAACTAACTTTTTTTGAAAAAAAAAAAAAACAACTTTCACTTCCTGTTTTACTTAATTAATAATTTAAAATAAAGTTTGTTATCATTAGATATAAACTATAATAAAATTTAACATTGTTAGTACTTTTAGGTTACAACCTAAGCAGTTTTTTTTTTCATGTGTCAAATGCGTTGACCAGGAAGCGAACCCGGGCCAGCTGCTTGGAAGGCAGCTATGCTAACTACTAGGTCACCAACACTTGACAAGTACTTACAAAGCAAAAAGTTCTACAGCCAGAGTTTGATTTCTTCAGTGATGTCAAATATTAATTGCCATTTGTAAATTGTCATAATAATTGTAACAATCTCCTATCTTTGAAATTTGAAGATTAAACATTGATTCTCTATTTTAATTAGAGATTCATTTGAAAAATAGCATAATCATATTTCAGAGATCCAAATGAAAATTTCAACAGTGGACAGATTTTTTTTGTTTGACTCAGACAGTTCAATATAGCCTAAATAAATAATGAGAATCCAAATTGACTGACTCCTTTCAAAAAAATCTGCTCATATAAGTTTTATTTCTTGTTTGTGAACATCTTGATTTTGCTTTAAATATGCTTTGATGTTCTTGTTTTTAATGTCCTTAATATATTGTTGCCACTTTTCTGACCTTTTAATTACAAGAATTTTAAAAAAACTTCTATTATTTAATTGATTGAACTTTCAAACCACTGTAATTATTAAATTGCCTAATTTTTTTTCATGTTTTTGAATCTCATAACGCCAAATCAGACTTATTTTTATTATTACTTAAAATCCATTTCTTTACTGAGTTATTTTGCAATAGATTATACACATTTTTTTGATAAAATCTTTTGATATAATTTATATAATTTATCAGTTTTTTTTTAAATTTAAGTATTTTTAACAAGTCTATCATATTATTTTATATTATTTTACAATATGACATTTAATAATTTTAACGTTTGAATATACATCTTCATCATCGTATTATTATTATTATTATTATTATTATTATTATTATCATCATCATCATTATTATTATTATTATTATTATTATTATTATCTTTTTTTATATTTTAGAACTGCTTTATTTATCAATTATCACAATTCTGAACCAACTGACAATCATGTGGAAGATCCAATGGCTGACAGTTAAATAAATATGGCATTATGAATTTCAATATATATATATTGCAACCTTTTTATTGGTTAACTGTATCCAAGAAGGATGTAAAACTAATATCACAGTCAAAATCTAAATTTAAGAGCAACTAATTATATTAATATTAATTTTTAATATATAATATGTATAAATAGTTTAATTTCTAGAGTTGAAATACAGACTTCTGTGGATGTAGTCAATAACATCTTTTATTTATAATTATTTATATTATAAACAGTCATATATAGTTTAATTATAATAGTCTTTAATATATACAAGATACATTGTACCTATATAAATGTATAATATTTACTAAAAGTTACAATAGTGATAAATAAATATTTGAAGTACAGGCACTCTTCACATACGTGGAGCCTAATTATAAATATAGGGGATTTGAACTCAGACTTTCAAGAATCCTTTACTTTAATAGGCAAAAAAAACAAATGCGCACACATGTAATAAGTGCCAAACCCAAATAGGATTAAAATGGAATCAATGCCCCTTTCTAATAAAAAAGAAACTTTATCTTAAAATAAGACTTTCATATATATATATACCAATTGTGACCTGAGTTTGTTGATGTGGTGAAGACCTTGTGTCAAATAAATATCTTAGCAACCAAGTGTTGGAAAGTGACAACAGAATTGTACCACATAAATTTATTATATAATCATGTTATGTAATATCTACATTTAATAAGTCACATAACAATGGGTATCTACAGTGATAATGTGCTCAAGCATAAAAGACAAGCCAAAAAATTCAAGTCCGTACTTATTAAAAAAAAAGGCTAATGGTATTTTTTGAAGCTAAATAAAATGTACAATGTGTTTGAAAATAATATCTATTTGGTGGAGGATTTCAAAAGTGCTGAAGTTAAAAAAAAAGTATTGTTGGCAAGATTAACAAGTGTTTTAACAACTGATACCAAAAAAAAGCTTTAGTGGTTAGATAATGTAACAGCTACAATCCAAGACAGAAAACTGTGCAATTAAAAAAGAAAGAAAAGGAATGTTCTATATATAACCAGCATACACTAAAAAATAAAGAAATAAGATTTTCATTTGTGCAAGTTATTCAACATCCTCCATAAGCTAAAAAAGATTTAAATTCTTTTTCTGTAATTAGTGAACTATGTATGCTTGCTAAACAAACATGTCACAGAATCAGGGACTGTCTTAGCTGCCCGAGGATGTGATGCTGTAGCTCATCTCCAAAAGTAATGCCTCAAAATGCCTAATCTGAATGTCAAAAAAAATGGAAGTGACCTTGTCCAAGTGTTACCAGAGGATTTGGAAAATGGTGGAAGAATCATCGGAACAGATTGCATCCATAAAGACTTTGACATTTAAATTATATTCAGGAGTTTTGAACAAAATCAAGATTATCATGATATATATGTATTTTTATTTTATTTTGTAGAATTCTGTTCTTATTAGTCCAACATTTGAAATTTTTAATATGTCTTGCAATCGGGAGAGTTCATTACAAGAGAAGCAAAGAAATACAGGGGTGAAGATTTATCAAATCATAAGGGGTTTATTTTTGGTTTTCTTTGTAAATAAAATTTAGATTGATACCCTTCATAGAAAATCAATGATTGCTCATCACCATCATTTTCATCATGTAATATGGTTGTAGGTGAGAACTTTTTTTGACTCTTCCATAGGTAAGAATTTTTTTTGACTCTTCCATATTAATTTGCAATCACTAAGACAAGGCAGAACTGATGTCTTCGTTTATTTGTTTATGTTCAACTAAAAATTGTTTTACTTAATTTTTCAGTGTGTTAGACTAATGCTCTTGTGTGAATGTCTTATTTCTCTTAACTTGGGGGGGACTCTGGGGAAAATTTTTCCAGCAAAAAGCAGATCATGGAACTAATGGGTATCGTGAACTGAAACTTTGTAAATAGTTATTGAATTTCATGGTCTTCTTCATGATAATGAAAAAAAAAATCATTTTTTCTTGTTCGTTGCATTTTATTTATGTATTTTAGCTAGTCTTATCAATATTGTATAAAGGGAGTGTCTGTATGCATATCTACCATAGAGAATGAATTGGTTTAGCAAATATTTTGATTTTCAACATGATAGAGATGCATGTAAGACACATATAAACACACATTTTTTGCTATGTAAATAATATCTGTTGATAATAAAATTGTTAATGCATTTGTTTTTTAAAAAAATAACTTGATCTCTGGTTTATCAAGCTCATCCATACATCCATTCATTAATTTAATTGCTTAAGCATATATATATATATATAAGTTCACACATACAGAGCATCACAACACCTCACACTACATTGGGGTTGGATGTATTTTAGGGCATCAAAACTTAGTTGCCACTTTAAATAAATTCACCCCTGAAGAGAGCCAAAAGCGATATTCTCCCTGAGCTTGAATACTGAGGCATAATGGAATCCGAAAGAGGGGTGAGAGATAGATTATCCAGATTTAATGAGTACACCAAGAGTTAGCTCATTGAAGGTGGATATAATCATTTGTTAATTACTTCATTGCATCATTCACAGCATCCTACATGAAGACTGTATGTCTGATCATAGTTAGATGCGTTCTCCCTCTTCTGGTGAAAAACCCTGACCATTACAATATGGTATGGTTGAATTAAAGTACAAAAGTTCATATGGGTAATGTGGTAATTTAAAAATTTTTTTATAGCATGTATGAAGAGTAATAATTGATTGTAGTAAAACTGATCTGATTGAATTCATGAATTCACTATAGTAATGTATATGTATTAATTATATTAAATGAGGCTGATGAATCAAGAAATGGTATTTTATTAACATGAGAATATAATGTGATAAATGGAAATATGAAATGGAATGAATGCTATTGTTGAAAAAGTGATTTATGATTTCACACTTTGTAATAAATAAAGTATAATAAGACATTTATCATAATAAAGTTATGTTTTGTAATATGATCTATAATGTTTATAGATGTATAAATGAATGAAAGATAAGATTATATTATTAGAAAAGAGGAAGTCAATATGTGAATGGTAAAGATATATAAGTGTGGAGAGGATAAGTTAAAATTCCAGGATAGAATAATATATCATCCTAAAAAACTAATAGGAGATCTAAGTGAGCTTGATCAAAAGTGATACCCATATTATTATTGTAAGGCAATGAGAGGATTTTACCCTGGAACATGAGTGTTATATTCTATAAGAACTTGAGAAATAAGCCAGGATTTATTGGATTAAAATCATTAAGGTAAAGTGTCTACCTTCCAAAGTATAATATTTCACAAAGAATGGATACCTCCATTCCTATATTTGCTACAATAAGTTAATAGATTAATTTCTTATTCACAGTTTTATCTATGCTATTAGAATATATAGTAAGCATCATAGGTTGGCAAATTATTTTTTTTGAATTTATACTTTTTCTTCCTAAGCCTTGTTAGAGTTGTAAAAACAATAGAAAAGATCATACACAAAACAAATTTACTTGAATGCTATCAGAAATAATAATAACTTATTATTTGAAATGCGATCAAAATAAGAATGCAAACGTGAGTGAGAGAGGTGTTGCATGTGTAAAAAAAAAGAATGATAATTTTGATAGAAAGAATCCTTGAATCAATTATCTCTTCAAATGCAATATTTATGTTATTTTAATAATACTAAAACATAAACATTTCTTTAGTAAATTGCATGAATATGTTTGCATATTCTTTTTTAAATCTGAATGATATTAAAATGTTATAACTTTGTTAAAACAATTGGATTATAATGAATTATTTAAGTATGTTGGAAATGGCAAAAAAATTACCCACAAGTATTAACTTACGATTGGCAAAATTAATTAATAATATAAATGAAAGCATATAAATTGGTAAAATAAACTTATTGTTTAATTAATCAAATGATATGGACATAATCTGAATGCCTGAATGAAAAGAATGGTATTTCTTTTATCTATTATAAATGTAAGGAATTTCCTTTTTGTAAATAAGTAATTGTATACATTCAAATACCAGCCTTTTAAGGTAATTGTGCATACACTTTGCGAGTGTTAATAATAAATGAATACTTTCTCACCAATACAAGATATAGATAGTATTTATGCAGGAATAAAAGGAATCCTCTTATTCCTACGACTCAAATGCTTATATATGAGCAAATCTGAAGTACTGGCAAGTAAAGCGTGAGGATGGAACCGTCACTTTAAATTACTATATACGATGTCTGAATGAATGACGTGGGTGAAATTGTCTAGAATTTACTAAACTTCATTCCAACTGAAACTTAATCATATGTAATTGTTTAAATATTAATTCTATGAATTATTTATGTTATTCATGATATTTAGAATTGTTGTTATGAATTGTTCTTTTTTTTTTTTGCATTATATGAAAAATACTTTATTCATGTTTTTTTTTTTTTAAAAATATATGTATTTCTTTATTACTTTATTCAATGCTTTTTTACAATCTACTAGACAGTTTCGATTGCCCCAGCAATCTTTTTTTTGAAAAGAGAAATATATTTATTTCTGTTATTATTACTAATAAATATAATTCACTGAAACTGAAATACCTTTTGTACAGTCACTAACAACGAAACCTTCCTATTGTTCCCAGAAAAAGTTTGTTGACTCTTTAGTTATTAGTAAGAGCAAAAATCCTATAGTTATTTCATTTCTTTTTTTTGTATACAAATATTTTATTTGGTGATTATATTCACTTATAAATTTATAAGATTCCACATTGCATTGTAAGTTATATGAGGTACTAAACTCATGTCTCTTCTCTTAATTAATTTTAGTTTTTCAATAAAAATTTGTTGAGGATCAGATATACTCATGTCAAATAGGAGTGTATATCTAACCAGCCCCAAACTGTATGCAATAAAAGCAGCACTTCTAATAATCGCATATTCACCTCCTTGAGATTCCATTCATAAGAATGATGAACAGTGGATGTTTTATTTGATATAATGACTGAATTAAGATTCAGTAATTTTGCAAATCAATGCATCTGTTAAAGATGTGAGGTATAGTATCATCCTCCCCATGACAAATAGAGCATGTTGTATCCAAAGATTTAAATCCTCTATGCATTACTAAGAAATGACAATAGAAAGAACATCTAGGTTCAGTTTGATCAAAAAATCAAAATACTTCAGCTCAAGATACCATCTCTTGATTTTTTTGATAAGACTAAAGTTGATAATATTGAGTGTTGATATATTAGGGGAAATATTTTCATTGATTAGGAAGTATGCATCCCAATATCTAATTTTGGATGGTTTTATTTGGCTGGATGGTGTGATTATTTTTGAAATATCATCTAAGACTTTAGAGAGCCAACAATTCAGAAGTCGAGGTGGAGTATCCGTAGGATATATAAATAAGAAAGGAGAGTCTTATGGAAAAACAAACTTAGTTTGTAAAAAAGATTATTGGCATACTGGAGCTGAAGTACCTGAAGTGTGTGAAGAGATAAACTATTTAACTTGGAAGGTTTTTGAATTTTCTTAAGGCTACTAGCAACAGTTTCTCCCTTCCACAATAGTTTAGAGCACAGGGAGTTGATATTATTAATAAATTTAACTGTAAAAGTAATAAACGGTATATAATAGGCAATCCTGGGAAACGGCAACATATTTAACAAAGCGGTTTTGGCATAAAGAGACATGTATACCCTGGATAGGGAATTGATTAATTTATCAGCTGAATTTAGAATATTATTTTGAATCAACTTTCTCATTGCAAGAGTAGAAAGGCTAAATGGTAAGCCCAAAAATTTTTGAGGCTTAGCTGAGAAAAGGGATGGAATTGTGTTTCCTAAGAAAAGCCTCCATGCTGCTGATTTTTTAAGGTTAGAATTTAATCCTGATTCTGAAGAGAATAAGTTCATTAGTTGAAAAAGTTTTGGAATGAATTTATAAGATAGTAAGAACACTACAATGTCATCGATATAGGATATGTGATTAATAAATTTTTTAATATTGGGAATGAAAATTCCAGGAAGATTCTGCTCGATTAATTTGAGGAATGGATTAATATAGGTCATAAACAGCAGGGAACTAAGTAGAGAACCCTGCGGTATGGATTTATTTGGTTTAAAAGAATGAATAAGTTTGCCATTTAGTGAAACAGCAACTTGCCTATTATTTAGAAAGTTTATAATTATATTTATAATTCCTACAGAAATCTGCATTTCATCAAGAGGTGTATAAGATGATGAATTGTCACAGAATCAAATGCTCCAGCAATTTCTAATTGTACTATAATTGTCTTTGATTTTCTATTACTTCTGGTGAAATCTGATATAATTTTAAAAAGGCTTAAAGCTTCAGCTGTTGTGGAACCCTTTTTTCCAAAACCGATATTTAGAAATCATTGACAAAATCTGATCCTGGATTTTGTCTTTAATGATTGATTCAATAAGCTTTAAAATTAGAAGTATCATTGAGATGAGTCTGAGGTTTTCAAGAAAGAATGGCATTATGCTGCTCATGAGAAATGGAACCATCACAATTGAATAGAGGCCTTCTATATTTAGTGGTTTAGAAGCAAGAAGATCTATCATTTTCTTAATAATAGAAACCATAAAAGCTTCTAAATGTTTTAATAAAAATTTGGGAATGCCATGGACTCCTGGGTATGTACTATTTGGTATTGAAATAAGTTTTGTTTTTATATCCAGCTCTAAAATGTCATGATTAGTATCACAGGAGCCTGTAAAAATAATTTGTTCAGATTGTTGTGTTACATCAACTAATTTGTTTGATAGTAGTTTAAAAATTTATTTAACATGCTTGTGCCTGAGTAAATATTATCACCTACTTTAATTGCTGAAGGCACTTTCAATTTACTTTAGCAACCAAGGCCCACATAATATAACCCTTTGAAAAATTATGGGGTTTTGCAAGATAAAGCTTTGCTTTTTTGTTGGCCAGGTAGTCAATGAGATTATCATGTATGTTAACATATTGTTGTTTTAATTCAATAATGCCTTGTATTGAGGCGAGTGTAGGAGGCATTTCTTTTAATGTTTTGGTGATAGTATCAGCCTTTTGTCATAATGCTAAGGGACCTTTATTTTTCCTTGTATAATGCAAAATTAATGAACTTAAAATATTGATGAATGAAAACCAAGCTTCAGCTGGATTCATAGAAAGAAAATTTATTTTCCTGAAGTAGATGTATGCTTCAGAAATGATTGCTTCTGGAGCTGTTGATTTTAATAAAATTCTAATAATAGATTTTAACTGTGCACATGGTTGCGGTGGAATATCAACTGATAGTGAAAGTGTAATGACATTGTGATCAACGAATGGAATCGTTTGTAAAGCTGGATTAATGAGAAAATGTAATTCTGGTAAATAGTATAATAAGTCTATTAGAGAGGAATATTTTTTAGTATAGTATGAACAAGCATTGATCGGGAAGAAACCCTGTGCATCAATCTAGTATTTATAAGATGAATATATTTTTGAGTTAAAAACATCATAAGACATGTTAAAGTCTCCTAGCATAATAATTGGAAAAGGATTCAAATTACGGCCTATGTTAATTAGGAGAATCAAGTTATGTATTAGTATATTCTCTTTTTTAAGGTAGAGGAATATAAGGTTGAATTTGAATGAGTTGATGCTAAAAGTGATGAAAATTAAATTAGAATTTAAAAGGCATATTTTATAATTTTGTAATTGCGATTGAACTGAAATGAAAGTAGCAACCCCAGCTGAAGGGTGATTAGACGTAGAAAAGTGAATCGATCCAATTTTTTTAATTTTGGCTATAATTTCAGGATTAGTATTTATGTGCGGTTTAGTTTCCCTCAGACAAATCAAATTTGGTGAAAATTGTCTGACCCAATGAGTGATGGCATCAGCTCTTTTATAAGAGTTGAGACCCTGGACATTAAAAGCAGCTAAATTTAAATTCATTAAAATTATATATAATATAGATGAATATGTCTAAATAGAACATTTAGATAAAAAATATAATTATATTTTTCAGAGTCAGGGAGATTATGAATTGTTTTTATTTATTAAATATATTATTTGTAGAATTATAATAAAGAATTTAAACTTGATAAACGAATCTTTATTACTTTGGAATCATAACTTTATTAAAGTCATATTTAATGGATTTTTATTTTATTAAATATGAAAATACTTGAATAACTATTTGAAAATTGAAATATTAATGTTATCATATATGTAGAGCATTAAAAGAGTGATATCATTTTCAACAGCCACATTCATATTTTAAAGTGAATTTAAGTTTAATATAAGAATTAAACAATAAAAATCTTATCATATTTATTATATGGATAAATTCAAAATGTAGTATTATTTTAAATATAAGGAGTTAATAAAGTCTATTATGATGTTTATTTTTAAAAAAATAGAATTGGATTGGTAAATGTCAAAAATAATTATTGTATTTAATTGAATTAATATATGAATTTTTTTCTACAGTACACCCTTTTTCATATTGCACTCCAATATGTAATATATAGGTGGTTTGAACTTAGACTTTCACATAACTCTCAACTATCCATGATTCTATCTCATACTGCTGACACACTTGATCACACACCTATTATTTATCTTTTCAACATGTGTGTAATCAAGTGTGTAGCAGTATGAAATAGTGTGAATAGTTGAGGGTTATATGAAAGTCTGAGTTCAAACCCACTATATATTAATTGAATATTAAGTGATTGTTAAATTATAAAGCTTTTGATTATTACTAAATGATTATTCTGTTTTATGAGAGTTATTGGTATAAATAAAGAGTAAATATTTATTAGTTTAATAAATTATTTAATTTAAATTAAGTGAATAGTTTATTATTATTAGTTTCAATGTATGATTACTGTGGTTAGATTAATTCTCAAATAATAAGTTTAGTTTATGTTAGTAATGGTGAGTGTAATTATTCTTTAGATAATTGGATCTCAACAAAATCCCTCTTATTATTCAATTAACTAACTTCTAATAATATTTATTATATTTTAGAAAGGAATAATCATGATCTCTGAGATATCCACAAGATAGCATTAATTATTTCAATCAATTTAATATTTGTTTTTAATATTATTTTTATAGTTTCTTAAATTACAAAAAAGTACCTTAACAATTATTTTACATGAAGTATTACGTTAGTCATTATATGTTGTAGGAAATTTTTCTAATGACTATAATGGGATGATAGCTGGGGAGTCTCTACATTAAAAATCCCATTTTGGAGTATATTTTATATGTTTTGCAATGTTAAACCCTCCATGTTTGTGACCATCTCTGAATTCTATCTTATGTATTATTTTATTGTATGTTTAGATTAGGTAGAGCATCTCATCCTTTTGTCTATTATTATATTTATTGTTGAGTTAGAGAGTAAGTGATCAATTTTCATTTGGGAAGATTACAATATATATATATAATAGAAATTCATATAACATCACAATATTAGCCAAAACACAATATTTTACTAAAATTATTTCACAACCATGGTTTCACCTATTAACAAATAGACCTTTTAAAATGGAATGCAACTAAACATATATATATACAAAACAAAGTAGAATTTCCACCATTCACTTCAAAAACCAACTTCCTTTAACACCAAAGGATGTCTTCATAAAATTGATAGCCTCAGATTTAAAAAATTATCATTAAAGTTTCTTTTACCCTTCTTTTTTTTTAACTCACTTTTTTCATAAAAATAACCTCTACATTGTCAAATAAAATTTTATGATCAGCATTCAGTTCATGAATATACAAAGCTGAGTTATGATATCTACTTTTTAACTCTACTCTTATGAACTGTAACTTTATTATTATGACTTAATTTATTCTGACCTATATAAATTTTATGACAACTGAAAAGAATCTTATAAACTTTCCCAGGAATAGATTTGCAGTCAATTGTTTGTTTTGAACTATTTAGTAATGAATTTAAATTTAAGCTTTTCTTTCAGGTGACTTTTATACCCCCCATTATAAAACAATTCTTGTAAATCAATGTACAATTGATGATTTATATGGCAAAGAAATGAAGCTATTATTCTCATTAACAATTAAATCTATAAATTTGTTAATAATAAAGATTTGTTTATAAAAACAATGATTTCATTTCTTGCCATATAAGTCAGTAATTAGTAATTGATTTATCGTATATTATAGCACAGCAAATGTACAATCACTTTTTCTTTTAAAATATATATGTTCTTCAAAAATATCAACAAATTAAAAATCCTTCTCCTTTTCAAAAACTTTATGTTTTATTATCAATACTGAACACACACACACATATATATAATACAAAACTCCAATGTTTCAACTGTTTTTTCTTCATACAGTCATTTTCAAGAATCTGCAACAACAATATGAAATACATATTTATAAATAAACCTCAATTACATAAATATTTTCATCTTACATTAACATAAACAGTAAGAAACATGTTAAACACACATAATTATATTTTACTTACATCTCTCTCCCACAGCTATTTTTTATTATTCTTTCTTTTACATTATTTAATTACAAATCTGTCTTAAAATCATCTAAGAAAATTTTTATACAAATTTAAAAACCAACCCTAATTTCAAATAACTTCCCCCTTTTTTAAATCTTATCTAAAGCCCATCTCAAAACTACATTTCTAAACTATAGGTTTAAATGAATATAAAACAAATATAAACATCTTTTTTTATACAAAAAAACTTTTAACAATTTATATAAACATATTTAAATATTCATTTTAATTATACATTATTCTAGATTCCTTATCTACTCCATTAATCCTATTTAAAATAGAATTAATGGAGTAGATAAGGAATCTAAAATAATGTATAATTAAAATGAATGTTTGAATAGGTTTAGGTAAAGATTCCTTATCTACTCCATTAATCCTATTTAAAATAGAATTAATGGAGTAGATAAGGAATCTAAAACAATGTATAATTAAAATGAATAGGTTTAGGTAAATTGTTAAAAGTTTTTTTTGTATAAAAAAGATGTTTATATTTGTTTTATATTCAATTAAACCTATTGTACCGTTTATTTATATATGGTGCAAATATATTGGCATTTGGTAAAAAGCTAAAAAAATAATAAAAGTAAATTTAGATTTTTTTTTGAGTATAATTTATTTTTTTAAAAAACGTACAATGAAAGTTAAATTATTTTTTCGTATTTTTTTTAATGTAATTAGAAATAAAAGCAAGTAAAAAGATAAGCTAAAAGAAAAAGTATAGCTAATTAAAGATGGCCAAAAAACTTGATGAAAAATGAGAACTTAGTAATTGAAAAATGATAAAGACTATAAGATTATAAACACAAAATGCCATGATAATAGCATGCACAGGAGTCTGAAAACTGGACCTCTAGTATAAACAGGAGGGGTTCGGTTGAGGAACGTTTTGGTTTGCCTAATATTGTTTTGATTGGTTTTGGATTAAAGAATCCAGACCACTCTATGATGAAAAAGTTGTTCATGCGAGAGTAGACTGGAGCTTTAGCTGATATCATTACTGATGGACACCAGAGAAGCTTACGCGACTAGCCTATGGAACCAGTACCAAGATCAATTTATAATCAATGGCCATGAGCTCATTTTAACACTAAAAAACTATGCATAGTTATCTACATCCATTGTGAATTCACTAAAATTTACCGGTAAGTTAAGACTAATTGTGATAAAATTAAGCGTTTGCAAACAAGTCTTAAAATAATCCCGATAGAGACTTTCATTTTTTCTGTACAAGAGACTTTTGTTTATACCAGAACTTTTTAATTAATTATTTTATTTTATTGATTGCATCATGTTTGAATTAATATGTGTTCTCTCTAATTTACGTGATTAGGAATTCTCATTTTAACTTAAACAGATTTTTAATCTATTATAATAAAAAATATTTCTAATATCAATTTTCATTTGTACATTATTAATAATAGTTATTATTTTTTATTATTAAATTTATTATTAGTTTAATAAGATTTAAAAACGTAATTTACCTTTGCCAATATGTTTGAATAAGCCCAGGAATAATAATCTTAAAAAAATAATTCTCATTATGGTATGATGCAATACCGATTAGTTTAAAAGTATTTTTTTATTTTATTTGCGAGACGTTATTTGACGATTTCAGTGGACTCTTTAGAATAAAAGGTCCTGGCATCCATATTAAATAAATTAAAAGCTGATTTCATCGATCGCATAAATCTCAACAATTAATTGGCTGATTTGATCAGGAAATATAGCTATGTTTTTTTAGAAATAGAAATACAACTTTCTTCTTTTTGACATAACTTGATCAACTCACGCATTTATAATGCATATAGAGGCCTAGAAAGATGGAAAACATTAAAATGGCTACCCAAATCAGGCTTTGATTTAACAACCACAACCTGAGATAAGTTGTAATGATAAAGAATGTTACAACATTGACCCAAAAAACTCGCAGCCGAAAAATAAATAGTAGATTTAAAAAAAAAAAATTATAAAAAAACTAACTAACTAATTAAACCCTGATTATTAAAATATAAAAAAATATTTTTTTTCATATGACTTCCAGAAAGAAAAAAATATATGTATATTTTTTTGATATGTTTTAAAAAAAAACACGATCATGGCTGATATAGACATAAGTCACAAATATTTGACCAGGTAGGTGGTTACTGAAGAGGAGAAAAGCATAGCCCTGAGTCCTAGTATGCAGTATATTAACATAAGACCAACTTTATATGCCCATCAGACTATTTCTAGCAGGGATTCCGATAAAGGGGAAGGCGGATCAATTTGGATCAAGTTGCTGCGAGCCTGTAAGACTCAAAACGATGAGCAACGCTCGTTAGTACTTATAACTTGGGCTTCTTATCGTTACTATTACACTTAAGCGGAAAGGACACAGATGAATGTTGAAATATTTTGCATTCCCACCATGTTAGACCTAAAAGTGGGCATTAAAGCTGAACGTTGCTTGTGAATGAATCTATGGAATATATCAGCACACTACTACAAAAAACCCCACAAATATGAATTTAAAAACTTAAAAATAAAATTAATGTAAACCCCTATTTTATTCTCATCTCCTGGCACTGGTGGTATTGTACCATTTATTTATATACAGTGCAAATATATTGGCATTTGGTAAAAGCTAAAAAAAAAATAATAAAAGTAAATTTACATTTTTTTTTTAGTATAATTTATTTTTAAAAAAAAACGTACGATGAAAGTTAAATTATTCTTTCGTATTTTTTTTAATGTAATTAGAAATAAAAGTAGAATTGGAAAGAACAAAAGAATTCCAAAAGCAAGTAAAAAGATAGGCTAAAAGAAAAAGTATAGCTAATTAAAGATGGCCGAAAAACTTGATGAAAAATGAGAACTTAGTAATTGAAAAATGATAAAGACTGTATAAGATTATAAACACAAAATGCCATGATAATAGCATGCACAGAAGTCTGAAAACTGGACCTCTAGTATAAACAGGAGGGGTTCGGTTGGAGAAACGTCTTGGTTGGCCTGATATTCTTTTGATTGGTTTTGGATTAAAGAATCCAGACCACTCTATGATGAAAAAGTTCATGCGAGAGTAGACTGGAGCTTTAGCTGACATCATTACCGATGGACACCAGAGAAGCTTACGCGACTAGCCTATGGAACCAGCACCAAGATCAATTTATAATCAATGGCCATGAGCTCATTTTAACCCTGAAAAACTATGCATAGTTATCTACATCCATCGTGAATTCACTAAAACTTACCGGTAAGTTAAGACTACTTATTCCTGATTGTGACAAAATTAAGCATTTGCAAACAAGTCTTAAAATAATCCCGATAGAAACTTTCATTTTTTCTGTACAAGAGACTTTTGTTTATACCAGAACTTTTTAATTAATTATTTTATTTTATTGATTGCGTCATGTTTGAATTAATATGTGTTCTCTCTAATTTACGTGATTAGGAATTTTCATTTTAACTTAAACAGATTTTTAATCTGTTATAATAAAAAATATTTCTAATATCAATTTTCATTTGTACATTATTAATAATAGTTATTATTTTTTATTATTAAATTTATTATTAGTTTAATAAGATTTAAAAACATAATTTACCTTTGCCAATATGTTTGAATAAGCCCAGGAATAATAATCTTAAAAAAATAATTCTCGTCACGGTATGATGTAATACCGATTAGTTTAAAAGTATTTTTCTTTTTTTATTTGTGAGACGTTATTTGACGATTTCAGTGGACTCTTTAGAATAAAAGGTCCTGGCATCCACATTAAATAAATTAAAAACTGATTTCGTCAATATCATAATTCTCAACAATTAATTAGCTGAGTTGATCAGGAAATATAGCTATGTTTTTTTTAGAAATAGAAATACAACTTTTTTCTTTTTGACATAACTTGATCAACTCACGCATTTATAATGTGTATAGAGGCCTAGCAAAATGGAAAATGTTATACTATAGTTTAGGAATGTAGTTTTGAGATGGGCTTTAGATAAGATTTAAAAAAGGGGGAGGTTATTTGAAATTAGGGTTGGGTTTTAAATTTGTATAAAAAGTTTCTTGGATGATTTTAAGTCAGATTTGTAATTAAATAATGTAAAAAAAAGAGTATTAAAAATAGTAGTGGGAGAGAAATGTAAGTAAAATATTATTATGTATGTTTAATATGTTTGTTAATGTTTATGTTAATGTAAGATGAAGGTATTTATGTAGTTGAGGTTTATTTATAAATATGTATTTCATATTGTTGTTGCAGATCTTTTAAAATGACTGTATGAAGATAAAAACAGTTGAAACATTGGAGTTTTGTATTATATATATATGTTCAGCATTGATATTAGAAAATAAAGTTTTTGAAAAGAAAAAGAAGGATTTTTAATTTGTTGATAATTGATTTATAGGAATAGTTTTTTTATTGGGTGGTATGGAAGTGGTCTGAAAGGAAGGTTTGAATTTAAATTCATTACTAAATAATTCAAAGCAATCAATAATTATAAATCTATTCCTGGGATAGTTTATAAGATTCCTTGCAGTTCTCATAAAATTTAAATAGATCAGACTAAATTAAATCATAAAGAAGCAGTTAATGTTGATAAGAGTAGAATTAAAAATAGATATCATAATTCTGCTTTGTATATACACGAACTAAATACAAGCCATAAAATTTTATTTGACAATGCAGAGGTTATCTGTTATAAAAAAAAGTGAATTGGTAAAAAAGTTAAAGAAACTTTGATAATTAAAATTTTTTGAATCTGAGGCCACCAATCTCATGATATATAGTTTGATGTTAAAGAAAATTAGTTTTTGAAGTGAGTGATGGAATGGCTATTGTGTTTTGCTATGTTCAGTTGAATTTCAATTGAAAAAATCTATTTGTTAATAAATAAAACCATGGTTGTGGAAGAATTTTAGTAAAATTTTGTTTTTTTTTTGTCTAGTATTATAATGTTATATAAATTTCTATTTTATTTATTAGGTAGTATTTAATTTTTATTTAATATATATATATATATTGTGATATTACAAAACATCACTACATCCATGAATCTTCAAATATTACTTATATTATGGTAACTGGTATGAGAGTGCCACTAGACATATAGCTACAAGAGAATATACATGTAAATGGAAAAAAAATGGGTGATTTATTTTGTAAATTATATAAGGAAAGAATAGAAAATATTAGGCATTTGTTAATTGAATGTAAATGCTTGAAAACAGAAAGGGTACATATAATGAAGTTATGGAGGAATAAATATGAAAAAAGTGATTATATAGAAAGTGAGTTATTGGGTTTTATGCTGGGTTTGAGAAAAGATAAAGGGGATTTAGATATAAAGGTTATAGAGTTGACAAAGATTATGTTATGGAAATGGGATGGAACAGAATATGGGAAAATTTAGAGTGGGGAATGGAAAATAATGTGGCTAACAGGTTTATCTGGGCATAATTGCTGAGATATTCTTGACTTCATTTAAGGAGAAGCCACAATACATCACATGACACCAAGTATAGGGCATGTTCTATAAATGAGAGATTGAAAAAATTGTGTGAGAGAAATAATATGTTTGTGGATGTGTGGAATTATTTTATTGGAAAGAGGGAATTATATAGTAAAGATGGGTTGCATTTAGGAAAACAAGGAAGTGAAGTTTTAGGGAGCTTGATTTATAAAGAATTTTTTTCGGGAAACTTATAAAGGGTGGTGGGATTTTAAATTATAATATTAAAAACAAAAAGAATGGATGGAATATAAGAAATAAGCAAAAGGAATTTGATTTCGATATAAATATGAATATGGAGAAGGTATGGGTTTGTAAAATTAATGGTAAGAAAGTTATTTATAAATGTAATGGAGAAGAAAGAATTAAAAGAATTTATAAAAGAGTAGTTAGGAAAGAAGAAATAGTTAAAATTGGGTTTTTGAATATTCAAGGTGGTAGGAGACCAGAAAAGTGGATGGAATTAAATAAAACAATTGAAAATGAAAAGCTTGAGGTATTTGCAGTAGCGGAAACACATCTAAGAAAAGAAGTAGAACCTATTTTGGAACAGTTGGTATGGCAGGGTATAAATAAAAAAGAGGTGGTGGTATAGGTGTTATATCAAAAAAATATTTAAATATTGTTAAATGTCAAAAACATTTGTGGTTTGAATTAAGGTTGGGTAGACAAGGATAAATGGTGGCTATAGTTTATATAGCTACTGGAGATAATCAAATTATAATGGAGTGGAATAGTAATATATATGAATGTCTAGTTAAGGATATACAAAGTTTTTAAAAAAAGGAAAAGAGAATAATGGTTATAGGGGATATGAATGGACATATTGAAGAAATTGATGATGTAGATAATAAAAATGGACAGCTTTTGAAGGAATTTTGTCAGAAAGTGAATTTGAGTATTGGAAATTTATTAAATATTTATGAGGGATAATATACATGGTCTACAAATAATATATTTCATACATTAGATTATGTATTGGTAGAGAAAGAAAGAATGAATAAAATATGGACAATTAAGGTGTTTGATAATGAAGAAAAAGTATGCACTAGTGATCATAACTTCATTGTAATTGAAATGGTTAGGAATGTGATGGAGAATAGAAGTAAAAGTAGAAATAATAGTGAAAGGTGTGGATTGGAGAGTGAATGATAAAAATAAGTTGGAAGATTATAAAATACAAGTTGAAGAAATCATAGAAGAGTTGGTTGGGGGTGAGTATAAGGACTGGTGTAAAGACATAGAAAATGTGGCAAAAAGGATTTTAGTTGAGAATATTCAGAAGAATAAAAGAAATAAATAAAAATTAGTAAAAGTGTAAAAGAGAGAAAAGAAGCATGCAGAGAATATAAGTGTGCTATTAAGAACAAGGAAAGTGAAAAATAAATTAATGCTAAATGGGAAAAGTACTTAGAAAAGAAGAAGTTGGCTAAAATAGATGATTATAGAGAGAGAATGAAATTGAATAGTAAATTGTTGGAGAATATTATTAAAAATGGAAAAGATGGGAGTAAAAATTTTTGGAATTACATTAAAAGGAAAAATGTAGGGAAGAGAGAGATAGTATTACTAGATGATGAGGGGATAGATTGTATCTCTAGAGAATATTTAGACAGAATCTTAAATAAATATGTAATGAATATTGAAAAGATGTTAGATGTAAAGGATAAAGTGACAGAAAACGTAGTAATGGGAATATTAGGTTTACAAAAAATGAACTGAATGAGGTAGAGAAGAAATTGAAAAGTGGAAAGGCAAGATGTTTAGATGGGTGGACAGCAGAGATGGTAATGAATTTAGGATATAGGGCAAAAGTAAAGTTATTATCCTGTTTTAAAAAGATGGCACAGAATAGAGTTTTTCTTAGTAATTGGAGTAATACAAGAGTAAGATTATTATTTAAAGGAAAGGGTAAGGATTATAGAAAGTTAAATAATTATAGACTGATAGTGGTAACATCAGTTTTATATAAAGTTTTCTCATATATGGTGGCTAGAAGAGTTGGAAAAATAAATGGAAGGAAATAATGTAGTGGGAGAAATGCAAAGTTTTGGATTAGATAGGTGTATAGGAGATAGTTTATTTGTAGTTACACAATTTATGGATATAAGTAGAAATTCAGATAAACAGTTATATATGAGTTTTATAGATATAGAGAAGGCATATGATAAAGTAAATAGAAATAGATTATGAATAAGTTTAGCAAATTTGGAATGGATGAATTAAAAAATTATATGAGAATAATTATTATATATATATCAATTAGGGAATATTGAATCAGTTAAAGTTAAAAATGGGGTGGGACTAAGACAAGGATGTCCTATGTCATCTATTTTGTGTGTGTTATATTTAAGTGAAATGGAAAGAGCAATAGAAAGATTAGGAAGAGGGATAGAGATACCGTTAATAGGGGGTAAGGGAGTATATATTTTGTCGGGTAATTTTTTGGGGGATGATATTTTTGTGTGCAGAAAAAAGAGAAGATATGGAAGTTATACTGATGACAAGTGCAAGGGTGGGTAAAGAGATGGGGATTAAATTTAGTGAAGAAAAATCAAATATAATGATGGTTAATATTGGAGAAAGAGAAGATGTAGAATTTTTATTGGGAGATATTAAGTTAAGTGTGGTGAATAGATATAGTTATTTGGGAATTATTTTAAGTAATCAGAAAAATTATTTGGATGAATGGGAGAAAAAATTGATAAATGAAGCAAAGAAAAGAAAGGGATTGATAAAGATATTAACAGTGTTTTCATATAATAAATATGATGTAGCTAGAATTATATGGATGGGAGTTGCAGTAACAGGGTTAATATGTGGTAATGATGCATTATGTGTTAGTAAAAAAGTATTAGATTATTAAGAAAAAGTTCAAAGGGAAGTAAGAAGACATGCATTGGATGTAGATGTATTGACAGCAAGGGAGGCAATTAAAGAAGAAATGGGATGGTCAAGTTTTCATATGAAAGATGCGAAAAGTAAAATGAAAATGTTTGGTAGATTGCAGTTTATGGATAATAAAAGAATAGCCAAAATAGTATTTAATTGGGTTATGAGTAAAGGGCAGGTAACAAGATGAATGAGAAAGGTAATGCAGTATGCAAAAGATTTGGATAAAATTTATATCAATATATTTGTACAAATGATGGGATGATTGTGTTAAGAGGATTGTTGATTGTTATAGTAGTAAAGAATGGGATAAAAGAATAGATTTATTAATAAAAAATAGGGAGTTAGAGAAATGGAAAAATAGTATGGAGAGTAAAAAGAGTTTAAATATATATAGAAATAAACAGAATATTAGGTGTAAGTTAATATATGATAATAGTAAGGAAAGTAGTTTATTGTTTAAGTCTCGAACGAATTCTTTAGCTACATGAGAATATACATGTAAATGAAAAAAATATGGGTGATTTATTTTGTGAATTATGTAAGGAAGGAATAGAAAATATTGGACATTTGTTAAGTGAATGTAAATGCTTGAAAACAGAAAGGCTACATATAATGAAGTTATGGAAGAATAAATATGAAAAAAGTGATTATACAGAAAGTGAATTATTGGTTTTTCTGCTGGGTTTGGGAAAAGATAAGGGGAATTTAGATATAAAGGCTATAGAGTTGACAATGATTGCGTTGTGGAAATGGGATGTGGCAAAATATGGGAAACCTTAGAGTGGGGAATGAAAAATTAAGTGGCTAACAGGTTTATCTGGGCATAATTGCTCAGATATTCTTGACTTCATTTAAGGAGAGGCCACAGTACATCACATCACATCAAATTAACTATAATAGATAATTATAGACAGAGAATGAAACTAAATAGTAAATTATTGGATGATATTAATAAAATTGAAAGAGATGGGAGTAAAACATTTTGGAATTACATTAAAAGGAAAAATTTAGGGAAAAGAGCCATAGTATTATTGGATGAGGAGGGAATAGAGTGTAGCTCTAGAGAAGAATTAGAGAGAATATTGATAGTTATGGGTTGCATTTAGGAAAACAAGGAAGTGAAGTTTTAGAGAGTCTGATTTATAAAGAATATTTTTCGGGAAACATATAGGGGGTGGGGGTTAAATTGCAATATTATCAAATAGAAAAAGAATGGATGGAATGTAAGAAAATAAGCAAAAGGAATTTGATTTAGATATAAATATAGATATGGAGAAGGAATGGGTTTGTAAAATTAATGGTCAGAAAGTTATTTATAAATGTAATGGCAAAGAACGAATTAAAAAAATTTATAAAACAGTAGTTAGGAAAGAAGAAATAGTTAAAATTGGGGTTTTGAATATGCAAGGTGGTAGGAGACCAGAAAAGTGGATGGAATTAAATAAATTAAAAATAAAGAGCTTGAGGTATTAGCAGTAGTAGAAACATATCTAAGAGAAGAAGAACCTATTTTAGAACAGTTGGTATGGCAGGGTTTAAATAGAAAAGAAAAAGAAAAAAGGAGTGGTGGTATAAGTGTTATATCAAAAAAATATTTAAATATTGTTAAATGTCAAGAACACTTGTGGTTTGAAATAAGGTTGGGTAGACAAGAATGGATGGTGGCTATAGTTTATATAGCTACTGGAGATAGTCAAATTATATTGGAGTGGAATAGTAACATATACGAATGTTTAGTTAAGGATATACAAAGTTTTAAAGAAAAGGGGAAGAGAATGATGGTTACAGGGGATATGAATGGACATATTGAAGAAATTGATGATGTAGATAATAAAAATGGACAGTGTTAGAAGGAATTTTGTCAGAAAGTGAATTTCAGTATTGGAAATATATTAAATATTTATGAGGGATAATATACATGGTCTATAAATAATATATTTCATACATTAGATTATGTATTGGTAGAGAAAGAGGGAATGAATAAAATACGGACAATTAAGGTGTTTGATAATGAAGAAAAAGTATGCAATAGTGATCATAACTTCATTGTAATTGAAATGGTTAGTAATGTGATGGAGAATAGAAATAAAAGTAGAAATAATAGTGAAAGATATGGATGGAGAGTGAATGATAAAAATAAGTGGGAAGAGTATAAAGTACAAGTTGAAGAAATCATAGAAGAGTTGGTTGTGGATGAGTATAAGGACTGGTGTAAAGAAGTAGAAAAAGTGGCATATAGGGTTTTAGGTGAGAATATTCAGAAGAATAAAAAAAAAAAATAAGAATTAGTAAAAGTGTAAAAGAGAGAAAAGAAGCATGCAGAGAATATAAGTGTGCTATTAAGAACAAGGAAAGTGAAAAAGATATTAATGCTAAACGGGAAAAGTACTTAGAAAAGAAGAAGTTGGTTAAAATAGATAATTATAGAGAGAGAATGAAATTGAATAGTAAATTGTTGGAGAATATTAAAAGTGGAAGAGATGGGAATAAAAAATTTTGGAATTACATTAAAAAGAGAAATGTAGGGGAGAGAGAGATAATATTACTAGATGATGAGGAAATAGAGTGTAGCTCTAGAGAAGATTTAGAGAGAATCTTAAATAAATATGTAATGAATATTGAAAAGATGTTAGATGTAAAGGATAGAGTGACAGAAAACATGAAAGTATATAGTAATGGGAATATTAAGTTTACAAAAAATAAACTGAATGAGGTAGAGAAGAAAGTGAAAAGTGGAAATGCAAGAGTTTTAGATGGGTGGGCAGCAGAGATGGTAATGAATTTAGGATATGGGGCAAAAGTAAAGTTATTATCCTGTTTTAAAAAGATGCCACAGAATAGAGTTTTTCTTAGTAATTGGAGTAATACAAGAGTAAGATTATTATTTAAAGGAAAGGGTAAGGATCATAGAATGTTAAATAATTATAGACTGAGTTTTATATAAAGTTTTCTCATATATGGTGGCTAGAAGAGTTGTAAAATGGATGGAAGGAAATAATGTAGTGGGAGAAATGCAAGGTTTTAGATTAGATAGGTGCATAGGAGATTGTTTATTTGTAGTTACACAACTTATGAATATAAGTAGAAATTCAGATAAACAGTTATATATGAGTTTTATAGATATAGAGAAGGCATATGATAGAGTAAATAGAAATAGATTATGGATAAGTTTAAAAAATTTGGAAATGGATGAAGTTTTAGTGAATATTATGAAGAAATTATATGAAAATAATTATATATATATATATCAATTAGGGGATATACAATCAATTAAAGTTAAAAAATGGGGTGGGAGCAAGGCAAGGATGCCCTATGTCACCTATTTTGTTTGTGTTGTATTTGAGTGAAAGGGAAAGAGCAATAGAAAGATTAGGAAGGGGGATAAAGATAATGTTAATAGGTGGAAAGGGAGTATATATTTGTCAGGTCTTTTTTTGCAGATGATATATTTTTGTGTGCAGAAAGAAGAGAAGATATGGAAGTTATGCTGAAGACATGTGCAAGGGTGGGTAAAGACATAGGGATTAAATTTAATGAAGAAAAATCAAGTATAATGATGATTAATACTGGGGAAAGAGAAGATGTAGAATTTTTATTGGGAGATATTAAGTGTGGTGAATAGATATTGTTATTTGGGAATTATTTCAAGTAATCAGAAAAATTATTTGGATGAATGGGAGAAAAAATTAATAAATGAAGCAAAGAAAAGAAAGAAATTGATAAAGAAATTAAGTGTTTTCATATAAGAAATATGATGTGGCTAGAATTATATGGAAGGGAGTTGCAGTAGCAGGGTTAACATATGGTAATGATGCATTATGTGTTAGTAAAGGTGTATTAGATTACTTAGAAAAAGTCCAAAGGGAAGTAGGAAGACATGCATTGGATGCAGATGTATGGACAGCAAGAGAGGCAATTCAAGGAGAAATGGGATGGTCAAGTTTTCATATGAAAGATGCAAAAAGTAAAATGAAGTTGTTTGGTAGATTGCAGTTTATGAATAATAAAAGAATAGCCAAAATAGTATTTAATTGGGTTATGAGTAAAGGGCAGGCAACAAGATGGGTGAGAAAGGTAATGCAGTATGCAAAAGATTTGGATAAAGAATTTATATCAGTATATTTGTACAAAAGATGTGATGATTGTGTTAGGAGGATTGTTGAGTGTTATAGTGGTAAGGAATGGGATAAAAGAATAGATTTATTAATAAACAATAGGGAGTTAGAAAGATGGAAAACTAGTATGGATAGTAAAAAGAGTTTAAATATATATAGAAATAAACAGAATATTAGGTGTGATTTAATATATGATAATAGTTAAGGAAAGTAGTTTATTGCTTAAGGCTCGAACAGGATCTTTACCAACAAGATAAATACACGTAAATGGAAAAATATGGGTGATTTAGTCTGTTAATTATGTAAGGAAGAAATAGAAAATATTAGGCATCTTTTAATTGAATGTAAATGCTTGAAATTAGAAAGGGCACATATAATCAAGTTATGGAAGAATAAATATGAAAACAGTGATTATACAGAAATGGATTATTGGTTTTTATGTTGGGTTTGGGAAAAAATAAGGAGATTTAGATATAAAGGTCATAGAGTTGACAAAGATTATGTTGTGTAAATGGAATGGAGCAGAATATGGGAAAACTTAGAGTGGGAAATGGAAAATAAAGTGGCTAACAGGTTTCTCTTCATTTAAGGAGAAACCACAGTACATCTCATCACATCATCAAGGCATAATCTTACACAGATTCTACTAATTATAATTTATGTTCTTACCAGAAGACACAATTGCTGTTAATGTTATAATTAAATTAATAACAAAGGCACTTAAGTATGGCTTTAATAATATTTCATTGTTCTATTTCTCCCTTCAGAGCACCCCAAACTGACTCAATCTATTTTTAAGGCAAAATACAAGTGTAAATTTTAACTCAATCATTATCATTTTAATATGGTCCAATTATTTAACATTGTAAACCTTTCCCCAGGGGAACATGCACCATACAAATCTTACAAATGATAAAGGATCAAGTTTATTGTGAAAATCCTGTCCAAATAAATAGGTGTGAACTTTAAGGAAACTTACTATAAGAGTGGGCAATATTGTGTAATACTAAAACTCTCTACCTTACATGTTAAATAATTTTATTCTTATTCTTAATGGATGCTGTAATTTTCCAGGTGTTTTCTTATGGGTGGAATTCATAACTTATCTTTATCTCTTCCCCCAAACCTCATTTGTCTTTCAAGATTGAGCAGCTAACATTTTTTTGGATATAATGTATGCAAATGTTTGAATATAATAAAAATGACTGAAACATATACATAATCAAATGAATCAAACTAAGTAATATCACACCATATGCCATTTTAAATTCAATCAATATAACATGATAAAAATCCCATCTTCTATTGTTAAACTTTTAATTTACAACAGATTCAATTAATGGAGTCTTGGTTGCTATTATGCTAATTAGAATAAAAGTTCACTTAAACAACAGTTCATATTTATCTTGGTCAATCAGCTGTTTAAACATTCACCAAGTGAGTATTGTCCATGTATCATTTTAGTCCATAACTGCTGATGTGAATTCTTTTTCCTTTATCTTTTCCATAGTTGGAAATGATTCTGGAAGATTCAGGTATGGCCGGGAGACATTTTCCCTGGAAAGAAAGTCCTTGATATTCTCTATCCAGAGAACATTTTTATAGCAATAGATATTAACACTTTTTTTAAAAAAAAAGTTTTGAATTTCTTTACAAATGAAAACTCCATAATTTATGTTTTTCAGCAAACAGGATACACACTTTGTGATTTATTTTTAGCTATATTTGTCACTTACAATTTTTATCCTTTTATTCCTGTGGAATTTTAAATAATGAAAAAATTCTTGATTAATTAGCACAATAGATAGACTAGAAATTTTTTTAATTACAAATACATTTTGTATATCGAGGTTCAACAATAGAGGTTATTTTAAATCTTTCTAATTTCCCCCCAACCCATGTTTCTCCAGGAAATAAAAAAAAAAGCTTTTAAGAAAAAAAACATATCTCAAAATACTATTTTATCTTGAGCTATAATTGATTTAAATAAAGTAATTAAATGAAGAAATCCTTATTTCATTGAGATAAAAAAAACTTTAAAACTGATTTAAAAGATAATATATTATTTTAAATTCTTTCTATAACTAGAGACAATTTTACAAAATTAAATATATATATACATGAGATGGCAGAAAATATCATCTCAATATATATATAAACTAAAATCAATTGTTACTATAATTTTAAAGAAAAAAATATTACTTTGAAAATGAATTGGACACATTGCAAGAAAACATAATGAATATTAAACCCTTATCTAATGTTAAAAACTATACAAACATATGTAGCATTTGGGGATGCTATATATTGTAACAAATATGTAAAATCTATCTATTATATAAAAAATATTTAAAGGTAAACAGAAAAAAGTATATGTATATATATTTCAAAAAGGCTATTATTTAAGTAGTCAATACAATAGTAAATAGAAAGAGGAGAGATTTTAAAATAAGGCACAAAAACCAGCTTAGAATTTAAAAAACTCCGATTAAATTATATCAGATGACTTAAAATAAATGATTTAAAACAAAAGAAACATAGACCAAAAAAAAAAAAATTATGATAGTTTAAACATTTTAATTAGATATTAAAAGAAAACCAATAAAAGTAATCTCACTGACCAAATAAAGCTAATAAAAATTGCTTTTCTTTTTAAAATTACAGATTCTAACATGTTATCTGTAAAAAAAAAATACAAAATAAAATAAAATAAAATGAGTAACTTAGGATTTTATTCATTAAGTTAAATAATTAATTTGAAAAGGGAATGAAATGTAAAATAATTTTTTAAATTATCTAATCAAGAAAAAAAAGAATTAAGTTTTATTGTAATTTAAAAAAGGTGATTAAAGAAAAAAGATTGAAATTGATTAATGATGATGATTACTCCAACAATGGCTGGGAAAGGGTATATAAGCGAATAAATTGTTATCAGTTATTGAAGTTATTGAATAAAGCTATTTTGCTATAACTTTTCTGTCATATTTCTGACTTTTCCAGTCTTTATCACTGTGGATTTCTAGCAATGTATAGGGATCTCTGTGGATGACCTAACATCACTATGCCTGGTTAAACTTCTGAAAGGAATGCTCATTCAGTTTTTCACCATGCAGTTTTTATAAATTGTTGATGGCCTGAGATGTGATAAAATACCTTGATCTGTCATTGCTGATGCATTGTCCATAATTTGTGCAATACTATTGCTGGAAAAGTAAATAAAGATAGATGCTACCCCATAAATAAAAATATTCAAGCCATTAAGAAAACTGGAAGCCAACACAAGAACATGTTCATGAACTCTAAGCACTGTGGAAAAATAAGGGTGATTACCTCAAGAAAAGTTTTAACCAAAACCTATGTCAATGTAAGCAAAAATCAAAGTCTAGACTTAAACTAAAATATGGGATGTAAGATTTATATTTTTTTTATATAAACTTTGCCAAAATTAGAAATGCATAAACTCCTACTTCCTAATTTAAAATGAAATTAATAATGCTAAAATAACTTTGTAATTAGTTCAATTTTATTTTATTATTTTTTTGTTGTTAAAATTTAATATGTGTTAATTGCATAAATATGTTGTTTTAATAGTTAATTTGGCTTGAATTCTCTTCTCTCGGAATCTCACAATATGAAAGTTACTTAAGATCAATTTTGTTAATTATTTTGTTTTGTGTTTTAAAATATGCATTATCTGATAGCCAAATGAAGGAGTTTCCCTATTTATTTGAGCTAGATGTGGAATTAAGCACTAGAAACATTTAAAAACTTCTCTTGTGGATATTCCAGTTAATTCTCTGGATGGTGCCCAGGTTTTATACCCAAATATAAGTAAATGGTATTCACAGAAGAGGTATTTTGCTCCTCACAGTCATAAAGGTGTAACAGTCATGAAAGGTGTTTGCAGTCTGTGTATACATAGACAATCTCAGTTGGACCATTAGTATAGTTAATATGTAAAATATTGACTATAAAAAGTAGGTTCTGTTATAATATATTTAGTATTTTTTACTAACAGAACAAAAATTTAAGGCATATTACTTTGCTAAGTCAGCTAATGATGAACATCATCATTGTTAAAACAATTTGCCAAATATTTTCATAAAAAAATGGATTGTTTATAAATAAAACAAAAGATATAACAAGATATTATAATAACTTTGTGTTTGAATATATTTTATTACATTTAAATTTAGTCCAAAAGATTTTATTTATGCAGATTGTTGTCTTCTTTCATAAGAATAAAAAAAAAAGAAGAATTAGAACAATTCTTTTAAGAAAATATTTTCAATCTGAAGCTATTAATTTACTTCTTTCAATATTAAAGGTAATTGGAAAAATAATTTGAATTGTGGTAAGTTATTATATATATTATAACTGTATGTTTTAATGAATACTAGCAATTGGGTGACAGCGTAAAATGAGATTTGACTCCACAGGATGCAAAAAATATGTGATGATGATCACTTAACAGACACATAAACTCATTTATAATTTATGATGATTATAATGAAGGATATTAACAATTTTCTGCCTAATGCTGATAATATTAATTCTCCAACAGTAATATTTCTTGTTCATTATATAAATATAACATATAATACCTGAGATAATTAGAATATTTGTTAGTTTGAGCTGATTATATTATTTGAATTTATACTTATTATTGAACATTCTATTATCTCTGAACCATAGCTGGGGTTCATAAAATTCATTCACAATATTACACTACTCAGCTAATTTGATGAAAAGTATAAATAAAAAGTGAACAAAGACAAAAATATATAACAATTTATTTCACATAAGAGTAACATGTAATAGGTCTTTATATTGTCTTAATATACATTATCTCCAGTATGAGTGATATAACCTCTGATAAGATATCAGGATTTTATTATTACATAATAATTATTAATTTAGATATAACACTAAAATTATTTTATTACTCCAGATGCCTGATCAAGGTTTGAACTATATAATGGAATAGTTATATATTGTAATAATAATAGTTACATATATCTAATTTCCCAGTTAGAAAATAAACTATAATAAAAAAATGTATACCTTATTCTAGGCAAACACAGATAATACTTTAGAGTATGCAGAATGATTAACCAAAGTAAAATAATATGATAATAAATCTTATTTTAGTCTGTTCATCTTTTTCCAGCAAAAAGTAGTTACCTATAATATAAAATAACACTTTCAGTATTCCCATAATAACAAGTCTTGAAATTCTTTTATTTCCTGTTTGTCAATGAAATCAAATGAGTTTAGTCCACTGATTATTCCTATATGCTTATTGACTTGCTTAAAGATAAACTCAATGCATAATTTTAAACAGTTGTAAAGTTTAAACACCTGTAAAATAGTTTGTGATACATTCTATTAGTTGATCAAGTGACTAATCTTGTGTATTTGTTAGTGTAATTGGCAAGCATCAATAGATTTTTTTCTTTTTCTTGCTTGGGAGAATGAAATATATATAAATAGATAAGACATAAATAGAACTGGGGTGGAACAATCATACTTTGTTCTTTATGCTAGAATATCTTTTCACTTAAAAACTGAGTAATATTACTTCAGTTTCTATGAAGCAGCTATGTTGGCCAAAAGGTGGCATGAAGCTTTTAAAAAGTCATTCTGGGAAGAGTTAAATCACAAATATATGAGGCCATTATGTATTTAAACAGTAACAGCAAACTTCACAATATATCCTTTAGATTGATGAGATACATAACCCAATGATGGATTTCACAGTAAAACTTTCTAGTCCATTCTCTCTGCCAGAAAAGCAGCCCTTTGATTAGGTTATTAAGTAGTTTTTTTTTATGAAAAATAAATTATTTGCCTCCATCCATACTTTATTTCCATCTTATCTCTATGTCTGTTTTTAAAAAACAGTTTAGTCACCTTTTTGAAATCACAGGAAAGAATATAGATGATGATAATTCATAATTAGTAATAAAAAAGGAAAACAGAATTTTTTTTTTTTTTTTAGCAATTCCAATTTATTTCAAAACAAACCACATTTATATAAATGAAATTTAAATAAAAAGAATATGATATAATAGTAATAATTTTGTTTTGAATGATCAGTTAGTAAACATTTTTTATTATACTCAAATAGAGAAAATGATAACACATACACAACTACTAGAATAAAATGTAACTCTTTATCTACTGATTGTTTAGAATAAATGAAAATGTATTCTCTTTTTTTTTAAATCTTAGATTTAATACTTGTAGCTAACTACATCCTGCTACAATATATAACAGATTAATCTAATGTAACAAACTTTCTGCAATCACAGACCCTTGAGACCCTCTTTTCCAGATAAATACCTTAATGACTATTACTAATCTTATATTAAGTTAAAAAATTAAAAGTATATATTCATTTATCTTTTATTGTATTTTCATTCATATTTTCAAAAGAATGCATGATAATGTGGATGTTATTAATATATTTATAAAAGATATTATACATGGATAAGAAAAATATGAATAACTCCGTGGGTTGCAAGGAAATCATTGCTAATAATTATATAACTCCATCAACATTAATAATTATATAACTCCATGGGTATGTACTTAATTATAAAACCCAGATATATTAATTTTTAACAGGTTTATAATTTGTATCTGGGCTCGAGATAATCTTAGTTTATTAGATGATTAGTGATAATCACTACTGCATTTATCTAGAATGAATTCTATCAAAGTTATGCATGGAGTAAGTTTGACACTTGTAAATCAAAATATAACAACGTACTATTGAAAAATATTGTATATATGATGAAGATATATATATGGGAGATGATGATCTGGCCAATTGATGAGTTCTGGGTCAGCGTGAAATGCATCTTAGTAACCGTTTGTCTATATTTATGTGTTAACAAAAGAATGTGTGGTTATTTAATATGTTTATGTATATATATTGTTTTTCTTTAATTTTACAGGAAAAATATATCATTAGGAAAAACCATTGTAAGTGAATTTTAAAATTTGATTAAATGTTTTTAATATATGAATTTTTTCTATAGTGCAGGCTTTTTCATACATGCACTTCAATATGCAATATATAGGGGGTTTGAACTCAGACTTTCACACGACCCCCAACTATCCTTACTTTCTCATACTGCTGACACATTTGATCACACACATGTCGAAAAGATAAATAACCACCTATATACGTATTCCGTGCTAAACCAACACTCGTCAGTTCTCCACACACATATACAATCAATGCTCAGCAGATAGCCAATCTTCTCATACTTTAATGCACAGGCTTCAATCCACTCCACCCCACAACTCTTCAGCCGTCCATTTCATTGAAAATCTGATGATGGAACGCTCAAAGCCCACATTGGTGTCAACCTTCTCAGCTTAGCTAACCATGTTGGACCATATTCAAATAAATTTTATTATACGACTAACTACTTATTTTCAATTGAGGAAAAAAATCTTGCAAATGAAGTTGAGTGACAAGCAAAAACCACAGCGAAAATTATTTAGTGTTATTTAATAAATTGTTTTTCTCTTCACTAGTGAAAATTATAATTATATAATATGCGACTTTTTTTTTTCGCATTAAATAGTGAAGCTATAATTATATGAATAATGTATAATAGGTCTGCTTAGCGCTTTCGAGATTCAATGTTATTTAGAGAAAATTTACAAGAACGTGATCAAAACTTTGAACCATAACGAATAAACTTGTAAAAAAAAATACTGTATTTATTTCAAAGTAAATAAATATATAATAATTTGAAATGCTTTTCAATTTCTTATTACGGATACGTTATTTTTACAATTATATAAAAATTTAAATAATTAGTAATAATGTTCTTGATAGATTGAAATTTTTTTCAAAAAAACATTAATAAGCAGAAAGTAACGTATGTCTCTTGAAATTTCAGGATAGCGACTAGTTAGTTGCATTTTAACTTTTTATGGAATTTTCCCACTGGCCATCTTAATTTTCAAAACTGTTTTCGGAGTCACACACACATACAACTGCATTCAAAAATACATATTACAGTAACTGCAAATTTTTATCATTTTTGTGCAGAGTGGCAATTGAGCGAATGACATCTGTTTCTGTTAATGGTAAAAAGCTTTAGAACAAACTGTTTTATAATCAATGATATTAAATTGTATCTGGTAAAAGGAAGTATTAAGATTAAGCTGAGAAAAAAAATTAATGATTTATGTTGAAGAGCGATAAAACAGTTTGAGGCAAATGAAATGATTTTTTTTTTAAAAAAAAAAAAGTTTTATAAAATGGGGTTGTGACTCAACTCCACGGCTTCAAATCTGATTGATTTTTCTCTCTCTCTCTTTTTTTTAAATGGATGGCAATTAATTGCAAAAATATATAAGAAATAGTAGTCGCTTGTAACATATGTTTTGTTCAATTTAAAAGTAATTTATGGTAGTAATGTAAACTAAATAAAAATGTTAAAACTGTTTTTAAATTTGTTTTATTAAAAAGACAATCAGTAATTTGCTATAAAGAAATGACAAAAATAAATATTTCTTTCCGTTCTTTTTACATAAATATATATTTATAACTCATTTTCTCACATCCCATGAACAAAGACATTTAAAAAGGACAAATAATCTTTACACCCTTTTGCCTCATCCCACAAATAAAGACATTTAAAAAAGGCAAATGGAACCACCCTCCCCCCAGTTGCAGTAATTTAGTTTAGTAAATGATTAGTAATAATCATTACTGTATTTATCTAAGTGGATGGTATCAAAGATGTGGGTTAAATTAGTTTGACACTTATAATTCAAAATGTAATTATTTAATATAGATAAACATTTTATATATAATAGAGATATATGAGAGATGGTGACCTGAACCAACTGATGAATGCTGGTTTAACACGAAATGCTTCTTGAGGGTCTTTTGTCTTTTATTGTATCTTTGTTTATATGAATTTAAAAGAATCTGAGATAGTAATAAATTTAAAACATTATGTGATAGTATTGAGATTATTTAAAAATACTTTTTTAATAAATTGTAAAAGAAAAAAAATATATTAATCTTAAATAAATATTTAGATTTGCTGTAAATAATCAATAAATCACTTATAAAAGTAATTAAAACTAAAGCTGAATCGATAGCAAAATATTAAGAAAGAAAGATCGTAAAGAGAGGGAAGGATTCGTTGCAAGAAAAGTTGATGATTAGTTAAGTTGAAAGCAAAGATGTCTATTTATGACCTGGATTGTTAATCAAGCATACTTTATCTCACTGTGAGAAATAGAAGATAAATGAGAGGATTCAGGTATACAATGGCTAAGAGAGTCTCAACAAAATTACTTAACATGTCTTATGACATTCATTTTCTGATTTAACAATTCTCATTACATTAAAAAGATATAATTTAGTAAATTTTCAAGACAAGTATCATTATATTTTAAAAGATATATATCTATCTATTTGAAAATTATATGTGGACCTATGCCAATCCCGAATAGAGAAGATTTTGGGTCGCACCTTGAGAAGAGATGGAAATGGATGATGTCTCAGAGTTTTTAATTGTTGTTCAACAGTTATTTTCAAAATTACAAAAATATATATGAAACACAAACATTAATAATAGGAGAAGTAAGAGTTATACCAAACATTAATTATAATGATTGGAAGTTAGTTACAGTAGGAAAAAAAATTTTTCTTTAAAAAAACAAGCCTCTTTTCCCTGTATTTTAATAATAAATATTTATATACAATATATTTAACTAGACAACCACCAAGTAAAATCGACAGTCCCAGCTGAACCACTGATCTCATAATTAATAATTATATACACCCGGGTCTCGTTTTATGAGGATTTATTTAATGCGATTTTGAAGTTATGCAATTCATGTTCCTTCTTAATATCTTTGTATGCAGTTTTCTTTTATGCAATAAAAATTATTAGAGAAGTTGAGCTCTGATAATGCGCTATTACTTTAAATATTATAAATTTTGTGCACTCACGTCATATTTAAAGTAATAGCACATTATCGGAGTTCAACTTTCATCTAATAATTTCAATATTTTTAGCACTTTATAATAGTACTGTAATAGATTTTATGCAATAAAGAAGTTCATAATTCATTTAAAATCAGAATTTTTCCATTTTATATACACACATTAAATTTTACAAGACTATAATGTAAATCTGTTCAAATGTTATAGATGAAAAATACTATGTATGTTGTTGATTTTGCATTTTAAATCACATTCTATTTTTGCTTTTTATAAAAAGAATATGTAATCAATTAATCATTTAATGTCTGCAAATTTATTTTTAAAAGATGAGTAACAGTGGTGGGCATAATTAAATTTGACAATTAAAATCTGATTTATTATTGTAATTAACAATTTAAAAATTACGTAACGTGATTTGAAATTAAGGTGATGTGAACGATGAAATTTGATTTTTAAACGGAATTGAAAATTAAAGACAAAAATAAGAATTTAATTGTTAAATGTTAGTTTTAATTAAATTTTGCCCAACAATGGTGAGTCGGTGTCTTTTTATTATCGTAAGTCTAAGTTCTTATTTTTATTTTAAACTTTTAGTTTACTTTAACGGAGAGGAAAAAAAACACCCAAGAAAATGAATTTCGTTTGAAACAAAAATTTCAATTTTAGATCGCTTAGTGAAATGGGAAGGATCAACAGCGATTGGAAAATGTTTTAGTTGTCTTTCCTCTTGACTTCATTTAAGGAGAAGCTACAGTAATCACATCACATCATTATGAATCTGATATCTCAAATAGCAATAATGATTAAAAAATACCATACATGTATAAAAAAATGTAAATTATGCATAAAAATATATTGTTTTGAATAAAATTAAATACTGTAGTTAATAAAAAAAAGTAAAAAAAGTTTGTCTTGTATCAATTTTTTTTCAAATTTGAAATTTTTTATTAGTCATATTTTATTTTCTTATTTTTTTTTATGCAAATTTTAAAGTAATTTTACATTGTTGCTTTGCTTTTATGTGATTTTTGGAAAATTACAGTACGTATCCCCCATTTTTCAAGATAAGTTAAGTCTATTTTTGTGCAATTTCTTTTGTGCTCATTTTCTGAGAAACCTATGTACCACATAAAATGAGACTCAGGTGTATATCTGATTTTACTATAAGCTCAAAGACAACTGCTTACAATAATAAGGCCACAAGCTAGAAACTAGTCTGGGTATGTTAGATGAATAGGCAGTAGATAGGATCTTGCATCTGTTGATTACTCTGGCTTGCTCTGGGTGGCACTACTGTATTGAGAGTTTTGTCTCTGTTATAACAGCTTCTGTAGGCATAGGGAATGGTAATCATGTGATGTTTAGTGGTTTAATATCTAACACTATTATAAATTATTAGAACTCATGTTTTATATTGGACTATTGATTTTAATTTGTAACTGTTGATTACATAGTTAAAGGTTTATTTTAGTTTAATACACAAAATTTCCATTCTAATTTCAATGCTGGTATCCTAAGTTCATGGAATATTTAATTTAATAAAGTATATATTATTGAATAACATAAAGAAAAAGAAATACTTATTTTTTTTTAAAAAATGAAGATGTTAAAACAGGGATGGGAAACTGCTAGTCCATGGGTCTCCTGCTCTCCAAAGCTCACAAAGCCTTTGGACATATTCAAAAATGTATATAAAATGAGATTGTACAAAACTTCCATTTAAACATGCATGTAGTAAAAATATTGAATTAAGAGTTTATTTTCTACATTTTTTCTCTCCAACTTTTATAATAGCAATATTTCAACAAATTATTTATATTGTATGGACTATCTGATTACAGATTTAATCTATAATGTTGAGGCCATTTTGTTTATTTTTATGGTGATTTTTACAGATGAACATATATTACCAAAAATAAAACTGGAATTTTGTTTTGTTATTATTATTTTACTTTTTTTTTTATATTATTTTCATTACACCAAATAAAATAATAAAAAATGACAGAAAAAATCTCACATGGACCAACACGTGTTAATACAAAAAAATAGTAAATTGATGTGCTTGATATATCTGGAAAATATTTCAATTACTAAAAAAATACAATATTAAGAGGCACTTTATCAAAACATTCTGATTTCAACAAAATTGCTGGGGAAAAATAAATATTAAAATGTTTTGTAAAAAGCATAAAAAAGTCAGAAAATTCTGTGGAAGCAAGTTACATTATTTTTTTAAAAAAAAACAGCAAAAAATTCAAAACAATTTCCGGAAGAAGAGTTTATAAAAGTCTACATCCTAGCTGCTGCAGAATTAATCTGTCCAGAATACAAAAAGAAATTTGAAAATATAAATATGTCAGAAAAAATAATTACAAAGTAAATTGGAAAACCTGTTGTTATTATGTTGAATAGTCATTAATAATAATGATGTTACTTTATTTTTAATTCACACACAAAAAATATTGTCCTCATTTAAAAAGAAAAAGTTGATATGGGCCAGCCAGTTGAAAAGATTACCCACCGCTAATGATTAGGGTAAATTAATTAACTTTTTGATCAAATGTAGCAGGCTAATTTTTAACTTGTAATTTTGTATCACTTACAAATATTATAAATATCCAAATGGTCTTTGACAAGAGAAATGTTTCCCACCCCTGTTGTTATAAGGTAAATTTTGTTGAGCATGAGAAAGCAATAACAAATCACCATCAATATTATTGGGTTATATTGCTGTACTGAGCCATTGACTTGTCTTATTTAAAACAATAATCAAAACATGTACATAATAATATTCAGGAGATCTGTTTACAAACATATAACTATTTACAAATTATTTCAGTTACAGTATAATATTATAATATACTTTACATTATGAAAACCTTTTAATTTCTAAGAGAACAATATATATATATATATGCAAAACCATAAAACAATACAATACTAGATATGAAAACCTTTTAATTTCTAAGAGAACAATATATATATATATATGCAAAACCATAAAACAATACAATACTAGATTAAATCCAAAATTTTACCAAAATCAAAAAGAAGAATAAAGGAGACTTTGATGATAAATCTTCTTGATTCTGGGGCTATCAATCTTATGAAGACTTCTTTTAATATTAAGGGAAGGTGGAGTTTGAAATGAATTATGGCAAGGTTTGTTTGTTTGTATATATATATATATTATTTCCTTTAGTTGATTTTCACTTGAGGTCTATTTGTAGTAGACAAAACCATGGTTGTGTAAGGATTTTGGTAAAATTTTGGATTTAATCTAGTATTGTATTGTTTTATGGTTTTGCATTTTTGCTAGTATAGTGTTAGTCAGGTTTGGTTTTATATATAACACCAAACATATATACATCAATTAATATAATGAGCTTGTCAATAACTCTTAACAAACTTTTCAGAATATTGCCAGCCCCAGACTGGTTTCTGCTTTGGGTTTCCTCAGTGAGATGCTAGGATATTCAAGCATTAGATTTTAAATACCAAGCCAAGCTCAGCACTTTATCTAATGGTTAACTATTAAGTAAAAAATCTGAAGTTTTCAGATATTTATATGTTTTCACATCCAGCTATCTAATTTAAATAGTTATATGGGACTGAACTAAGCTGAGATATGCCATATATTAATAGCTTTAGCAATATAAAATCACCAAAGCATTAATAGCAAAATATATAATTGCAAAAAAATTAAGTCATATATCACATGATCTTGTTTTGTCCCATATGGCTATTTAAATTAGATGCACAACAACAGCAATAACTGAACTCCAAAACTTTGGTTTTAAAATGTAAACAATCTAGATTAAAGCTTAATTAATAAAACTATATACTAATTTATTTATTTTAATGCCAAACTAATACATCAGGTTACCCATGTAGAAAACTCCACGGCAATAATAATCATGACCGTAACACAAGTTTTATTATTATTCTGATAAAAAATCACATTATCACAATGCTCCATGGTACCACTCAATTCAGATGTGGATATTATTCACAGTTAGTTTCTAGTTAATTTATGTCAACTCAAAATCTTACTGAGTGCTAAAGCTGATGTGATAAAAGCCATATTACAGAACAGTTTTAGTCTTTTGGACATACATTCACCTCCATTCTCATCTGCTTACTCTAACTAATTTCATATTGATCCCTATCCCAATCATAGTATAATTTCCACTGTTTCCATAAAGCCAATCAAATAATGACCGATGCATTATTAAATTTTAAAAAAAGATTTATTACTTGGTAGTTTAAATGAAGTTTAAGCAACAGAAATAACATAATTGGTTTGTGATGGACCATGCACTTCAGTCTATCACTAAATGAAACTATGCACAACAAATAATTTTATGCGATTCCACACATCAATTGCATTCCTGAATTAATCTATATATTCTTATAACCAACATTTTAAACTTTTCCATATATATTTACCTGAATATGTTTCTATTACTTAAAGTACAGACACAATAACTGTTTGTAATGAGTAATATATATGCGATATATATTCCACACAAATAAAGTTATGAGTGTCAAGTAAACAAATAAATGAAATACAATAAATAAATCAAGCGGATATTGAGTTATTAGCTAAGTACTTTTGAAGGAATACCTTCATTATGCAGAATAAGACCCAAGTCTGGCTATGACTTAGAGAAAGCATTTTTTTTTCTGAACTTTTTAAAATTAAGCAACATAAGCTACTCCTTTTCTTAAGCATTGCATGGGATTATCTAATAGACTAAAAAATTGTATTTGAAAAAAAATAATGATGGTTATCGGGATGGTGTCAATAATTGCTTTATAAAAATGTCTTCAAGCTTAAAAGTTAAAATGAGTCTCTTCCATAAACATATTCTTCTGATTTGGCATACATACTATAAATTTAGAAGGAATACATATTAATCCACTCATTCTTGGATATATAAATTATATTTGTATTTTTTTTTTCAGAATTGTTATGGTTCTTTTCACATTCTTGTGTCCTCATAAGTCTTAAATTTAAGTCTTAGAATCACATTAATATTACTCTATAATGGACTTTATTTAATACTTCTTTATATAATTTTTGTAGATAGTCAATATAGAAGTCTATATGAAAGTTTTTTTCTCTCTTATAAGACATTCAGTTAATGTGAATATTGATGTTTCTTAGAATACTAAAGGTATACATATTAAACACCAAATTATTAACCTGTAAAAGAACATGATGGTTTTCTATTTTATTTATTTTTAATGACCTGGAGTCTAACAAACAATGGTATTTGCATTTCAGTATAAAAATACTTTGACTACTTTGTTAGTTCATAATCTTCCTTCAGCATTAATAACAGTACTCACTCTCTGGTATGTCCCTGTTATTTTACTTCATATCAAATTAGAGCAGCTATTCATATCCATTGAGTACTTCTAATATTATTTTCACTTCTATAGCATTCAGCAATATTTTTTCAATAGGAAAACATCAGAATTTTCAATTATAACAATGTCATACTTAATTGAATTACTATACCATTTTTTATTTAAAGTATATTTTTATTTAAATCTACCAATGACCTAGAATCTATTTTTGGTATATATGGTTAGAAATTAATCACAGAACATAGTATTAAAAATGTCTAAAGATGAGCTGATAAATAATCTAATACTGTACTCAGTTTGTATGAATACTCTGAATATTTTCTATAATAGTTGCACATAGATAAAAAATTTATAATTTATCATTGTCAAATGATCCAAAGACTCAAATATCTCAGAGAAGAATCTATTTAAGAATACGATTCCATAAACCAAAAGTTAAAAGTTAACTCTGAGATATCTGGACGAAAATATTCAGAAAATGTAAACAAAATCATATTGTTTCTACAATTTAAGCTCAAGTAATTATTTTAATGGAAATTAAATTATATTATGATTTGTGCTGGACATAAGTACTTGGACAGGATCTGCAAGAGTTGATATATGAACCAATTTTTGTGACAATACAAATTTCTTAGAAGCTTCCTTGATTTACGTGTTGATTTTCTTTGTATTAGCAGTGGCAGTATTATGAAGACTTAAACACAATTATCAAATCTATTATCAATTTAATATTAATAAATCCTTTCCTAAGAAGAGACTTTTGACTTAAAATTGACGTTGTTAATAAATAGTCATTGTTTAATTAGTCTAAAACTCTAAATGTTTTACAGAAAACACTTGTAGTGAATGAACTATTGAATCAGGAAGTATTTGGTAAATCAGCTCTTTTTTGATGAACAAACTAAAATAAAAACTAAATAATAGATGACTTTGCACTTACTACTAATAAATGTTAATTAAAAGTATAATCAAATATATCTTAAATAAAAGTATGAAAATTTATGTGTATCAAAATGGCTATGTCCATCCTAGTTTTGCACACCAGAAATCTAGTTATGATAGTTGCTAATAAAGAAACCATAATGGAAATATAAGAATGAAACTTTTTTTTAATGAATATAAAGTAACTTTTATTATAAAATAGTTTAGCGATTAAGTCAATGCACATGCGCTGTAAAGATAAATTATAAATGAATATTCTCAATTTAATCGCTAATATTACTATTACATTAAAAAAAACCCATAGCGCTATATAAAATGATATCTCGTTATAAAATAGTTTAAAATATGTTAAAAACAAAATGAGTTACTTCTGAATGAATTTTCAATGAATACCGTGATCATAGTATGATATCTAAAAAGTATTTTTGATAGCAAAAGTCAGTATAAATGCACCAGTAATAATATTATATATATATAACTCACCCATATATTTAAAAGAACAGACCTTTAAAGCTAGTGATAATTATAACCCCATGTTATCTGGTATTCATTGGTTACTCAGACTTACAGTAAAAGACTACAATAGATTAAAGAGATTTTCTTTTGGAAGCATTATAATGATAGAAAAAGCATTCAGTAAAATAATTTTATTTCATGTTATTCCAATATCAAGAAAATACAGCCTGTTTTAAATGAGCTTAGAAAATATTTTTTAGAATTTTCCATAATTATTTGTAACTTAATTTTAGTGAAGTATGAATCAATATGCAATAAAAAATGCAGCAATGCAGAATTTGTTTATGCCAATTTCAATAGAGATTCATATTTATTTTATCAAGATGAACACATGTTAACATATTGTTGAACATTGAGGTAGGAGTATTATTTACTATAACAACATTTACTATTTATAAACGATTATATTTAATGTTATATATATTTATTGTGATTTACTTTATTGCATAAGGATCATTTAAATGTTTTATCACAAACTTTAAAAAAATAAATTCAAAACAGGCAAAACTCTCTATACATATTGCCACTCAATGCAAGCCAGAGTAATCAATGGATGCCAGATGGCTTGTGCATAAAATCCCCATCCAATATCCCCAGACTAGTTTCTGGCTTGTGGCCTTCGTCAGTGAGGAGCCTTGGATCTGAGAGCACTGCACCTAGATCTTAGGATCTAATGCAACCCTCCAGCAGCCACCTTTATCTCCATTTAAATATAAAACTATGAGTCTTAAATTAAAAACACCATAATATTTTCAATCCAAGCTCATTAGCTTATATAGTCATATAGGTCTGAACTCAGTTCAGTACCTATACAATTTGATGTCTTTGGTTTTTTAATAACCATAGCCATCACTATCCTATTAGGCAGGATTGGTTTTAAGCCAATAAACATCACATAATCACTATTTCTTATGCTTGCTTATAACTGTTATTAAAACAGGCAAAACTCTCTATACGTATTGCCATTCAATGCAAGCCAGCGTAACCAATGGATGCCAGAAGGCTTGTGCATAAAATCCCCATCTAGTGCCTACTCATTCAATATGTATAGAGAGTTTGCCTGTTTAATAACATCTATAAGCAAGCATAAAAAATAGTGATCATGTGAAGAAGAAATTTATTTTGTTAAATAAAAGATCCGTCTGTTTGATAAGTATCTTACAAAAAATAATTGATTATTATTCACATTCACTGTCTTAAGTATTCAAAACAATCTTTTTTTATATAGGAAGGAGAATCAATAAGAAAGTGATTTCATTTTCTTATGAATATATTGCCAACTATTGAATTGGGAGTGTGTAATATTTATTATAACTGCATTTACTTTTCATAAATTAATGTATTTAACATATATACATAATCTTATTATTTTAATCTTCTGTTTTGCTCTCAGCTTTGTTTCCTGGCATCCCCGATGCTATTATCACTCAAAAATGTGTTCTTTTGAAAAATAATATTCACTTTCTTAAGCAATTTTGCTGGTATTCTGAAAACCATAAACATTTTTTTCCTATTTTCATTGATAATATATTTACTAACAAATATTAACATATGTACAAAGGATTAGATGATACAGACAGTAGTTTATATGATTACTATTTAACAAATCTATAACTACTTGAAGAATGAATATCTATGTAGAATGTTAGAAATAATAAAAGTCCAAATTCTGTCAGTTCATAATTGAGAATGATTCAGAGCCAAGTGAACTGAGTTGAAACTCTTCTACTGACTTAAGTCTGATTTATCTTTTGTTCCTCCCTTCAATATTATAAGTAGAAGCTTCACTGATTAATTCAGTAAACGTTATAGTTATTATTATTGTCACTTTATATATACTGATCATTCTATTTTGTTGTCTGAAGTATTTTTTCTTCATAATTAACTTCCATCTCTTCAAACATTTTTAAAAATTAAATATTTTAATACTTTGAGAAATGTACTTATTAATTACTTCAGTTTTAATCTCTGTTCTTTAATTCCTCTTGAGAATTATTTTGATTTATAAGTTTTAATTTATTTATTTTTTTTACTAATTATCATAAATTTTAATTAATTTTTTTTTTTACTAATTATCAATATAATATTATCTAGCTATTTACAAGTACTTTATTTTCACAATGTCTATCAATATCATTTATTATACCATTATAAGATGCATCAATATATTAACTATTGGAATTTGAAATAATCATATAAAAAATAAATAAATTACTTCCACTATGACTTCATTGAAATAAAAATTTTCTTTTTCAAGTTTTATATAATTTAATACACTGTTCAGGCTTACACACACCTGCACATATATAATGTAATATAAGGGATTCAAACTCAGACTTTCACACGACTCTCAACTCTCCATGAAAATTTTTAAAATTTTTATTTTTCATGGATACCATTGAATATCAACTTCAAAGAATATCCACTTTGCCTAGTATTTAGAAAAATCTATTACTTATTGATTACATAACATTAACCTCAAATATTTTGTAAGCTATTCATAAGAAGTCATTAAATTCCATTAATCTTCTCTTTTTTATTAATTTCATTTGTTACTGCTGTAATAACCATTTAATCAACAAAATGTTTTAGTTTGTATGTTTGAGTGCATAAATGGCCAATTATTAAATATATTATTTATAATAAACATGCACTATTTTAGTTGACTTTTCTATAGCCATTATTATTGGGAGTGGCAGTAGTTAAATATTTTAGCAAGGGGAGGGAGTAGGATGGTGAGCAATTTGAATTTGTTAAATATTTTTATTGTAATATATCTGAACGTTCGAACACTAATAAACATTATTTACTGTCTAAAAATCATCTTTCAATGAACATAATGTTAAAACAGATATACTGTTCCGTGTATATATTCAAAAGATCCCCCCCCCCCATTTAAAAAGACTAGCATGATTTGTTTTTACAAAAGAAAAGAAAAGATTTAATAATAATTAAGGAAAATTTAAAAGTTAAAGAAACAAAGGAATCATGAAAATTGACAGCAATGAAAAAAGAAAGTTAATTTGGTCAAATTAAAAAGAAAAAAAGAGACAACAAATATGTTTAAATCTGGAATTAAAAATGAAAAAAGATAAGCTTATTTTTTATTTCAGAAAATAATTAGTAAGGCAAAATGCTCCAGGCAAGAAAACATTAAAATTAATTGGAATTCGAAAACACATAGCCAGATAATTAAAAACAGTCTTCTACTGCCAAAAAGAATAGCCAATGAGCTGGGGAAATGGCACAAACATGGATGAAAACATACCACCAACACCAATTGAAGCAGGCGTCATGTAAAGAGAATCCATTCTGATAAGCAGAAAGAGTATAAATAAGTTGAAAAATTTGGATTATCAGACAGAGAGAATAGTTTTTATTATTATCAGTTAAGTAGTTTTTCTTTTTAGAAGTCCATATTGGATAAAACAAGCAGAGAAAGTACAAAATATTGGGAAAATTCGGATTATCAGAGAGTGTTTATTTTTATCAGTTTTACTAATTAAACCAAGACAGAAAAATCAAAACTTAACCATGAAGAAACAATTTAACATGGGCAGTTGACCTGCTTTTTTCTCTCCATCCACAATCATGAAGTAAGCTCCATCCTGTCTACTGTGCCATTCATTGGTATTGAAATTCAATTATTAATGCTATGATAAAATTTTTAATAAAAGAAAAAAATTAATGGAGAAATACAAAAATGTTAATTGTGTTCTATATTTCAAATTATAAATGAAACTGCTAATGAATTTGTGTATAAAAATATACCGTTTGCAGCAGACCAAGTAAATATTTATGTTAGAATAATTAAATGCTGTATAAATCATAAATGCTTAACTGCATATTACTTCTATCTGGATAATATAATAAAGTTTATGTGTATGAATATACCTCTATATTTGACTAAATTATAAATGCTCAACTGCATATTACTTATATCTAAATCAAATAATAAAGTTTATATGTATGAATATACCTCTATATTTGACTAAATGATAAATGCTTAACAAACCTAGAATTGCTGAGTTTAAGTGTTTACCAACCGGTAATAATCCTCAATATAATAAAATGCTGCATAAATCATAACTGCTTGACTGCATAGACTTTATTAGAAGGACTTGCAAATGGATTATTGATAAATAAAGTGCTTTTAAACTTCTCATAAGTGAACTGAAAATAAATCTTCACACATGGATACATATAGACTTGAAAATGAATTATTGTTAAACAAACTTCTTTTAAACTTTTTCTCATAAGTGAACTGAAAATAAGTCTTCACACATGAATACATATGGACTTGAAAATGAATTATTGTTAAACTGCTTTTAAACTTCTTCTCATAAGTGAACTGAAAATAAATCTTCACACATGGATACATATGGACTTGGAATGAATTATTGTTAAGTAAAATTGTTGTTACTTAAAATTACTCTTAGTTGTTCAATTCTATATTTTTTTATTGCATCACTCATCATTCAGTGCACTTGTTCATGAGAATTTCATGTCTCCTGAGCTATGTCTGGCATAAATAGACCTATATAAGTCAGGTTGTAGTGAGATGGGATTCTAGGGGTGCCGTTTGGAAAACCAAACAGAAATGTCTAGATGCTTCCAGTCTCTATGGTGCTACATCCTCTGATGAGCAGGAAATATTATTGTAGGGGGGGGTTAACATCTGCATTGGGGAATGCCAATCGATAGTTTCTTCCTGCAACATGCTCATCAGGAAATTGTTACAACCGAGGTAATAAAGGGGCTGTATGGTGGTTCAGTTACAATATATATGTGATTGCTTAAAATTTCCACCTGTCACATTAGTGTTTGAATGTCAGTGATTTCCTGAGTAATAACTATTAACACTTTTAGCTAGCTGTGATTGCCTTTCTTTCATTCAAGAAAAAAAATTATCTTTAAGATGTATTCAACAATATTGTGAAACATTTTTGTTAACAACTTGAATGAATCATGAAAGAGAATTTTTTCTTCATCAAAATTGTTAATAACTAAAAATTAAAAAGACACAAGTTAACTAGTTTCTTACCTTTTCTCAACCTTTCTTTGATCGAAAGGAAAATGGAGACCTTCTCAATTCTTTACATATTTTGGTCTACATGTTAACGGATAGCTGTCTTTATTTTGCTAAATTTATAGAATGTTATCAAATTCTTACCTATACATGGACTATATTTTATTACTATTCTTGAAAGTTTATAAAGATTTGTGGTATTAAATGACAGATAAGTGTCATTATCCTTAAACATATCCCATTTAAAATTTTTGGGGTTGTGTTTTGTAATTTGCAAATCATTGATTTTAGAATAGAAATCATTGGCAATCTAATGATTTGTCTTTTTGGACTCTGTATTTAATGCTGTTATTTTTCATTCCTAAAATAAATAGTTGACCAATTTATTATCTGGGAAATTCTTAAGAAATTTGAGCAACAGAAATGGAAGCTGTGTTGTGATCCATAAGTATTCAATTTTAATTTTTTAATGTAAACAAACGTGTGTAACATTTGGAGTTCATAGGTTATCACTCTTTTAAGTACTAACTGAGCTTAATATTTGTTAACTTTAAAGATCAAATAGAACTACTATGCTCAATCAATATAGTGTCATTGAAGGCAGTGGGTAGTATAATAAAAAAATATTTTTCAATTTGTGATACACCTCCAACCTCAGAAATTCTTTGTTTTACTTAATTAATATTTAATGTTTCTTACTATGTAATTATAAGTCAGATAATGTGTAAATAAAGTAAATCTGTCAAATCAAATGATTATTGAAGGAAGCAAGGCCAGGACTGATTATGTTGTTTTCTGCTTGAAGACAGATCAAAATATCTAATCAACAAAGCATATATCCAAGGAATAATCTTTGATTATTGTTGGGATGATGTCTTTACTTAAGCATATTTGTATAGTTAGTGAGTATATATATTAGTAACAATGGAAAGAGTGAAAAAAATATTTTGAGAAATAGTGATAGAGAAGTGGCAAAGATTTGTCAAAAGCCATGATTGATTGGACCCAAAGCAGTTAAGATACAAAAAGTAAATGACAACAGTAATGTTTTCATCAATGATCTGAGAAGTTCAAGTGAACTTGGCAATAATATTTTAAAAAATAAATATAGATCTACAAAAAATATTTGATATTTAATAGGTAAATCGTCATGAAAGAAATAGTGGTGAAATCTTCAAGTTAAAAATATAAAAGTCAGCAGGAAAACAAATAATTGAATGGTCTACTGCTCAGATGTTTATAAGAAATTTGAGCACCAGAAGTGGCAGAGATGATTGTGATTTTTCTTGAGCTCTAGGGTCTGCCATATTATTATTGCATTAGATTTCATAGATTAGATGGAAAATAGCAATGGGGAAATAGACAAAGTCTCCAAGAATTTTCATAATGTGATAGTAGAAGTTGATAGCATGACTAGGATTTTTATTCTGTTTGGCTGTTAATTATGTTTTATATACTCCTTAGGGGAAAATTCTAAAAATGTAAATACAATAACTGTATGTTGCTTAATAGTACCATAATCTTAATAGTAATGAACTAACATTGGAAAGTTGTTAATAAACAGTTATTCAATAACTAGTCAAGTACTAATAATATCTATTTATAAATAATTATATATTCAACCCATTCTGGGAAAACACAATTCCAAGAGATAGTAGTGTAGTATGGTATTGAAAAAACTGAAAATTTCTCCCTACACAGCTAAAAATCAAACCAGTAACATTACTTTAGGAATACATTATTGGACTCAGGGTGCTGCAGGAGATTCAATGGCTTATTTAAATTATTCTCTCTCTTTTTTACAATGAATTTTATTAATGGATATCCTGATTGTCAGTATAACTGGCATAAAATTTCACTATGCATTATTTGTAATAAAAACACACAAAGCAATAAACATTCAATTAAAAGTAAAAAATAAACAATATTTGTATTTCCTTTATAATTGATAAGTGTATATTTCTATTTATATAAAAATCAGTGTTTCTGTATATATGCTATTTTTACTCCAATAATACCTTTATTAATATGATATTTTACAAAAATAATTCCTGAATAAAGTTTAAGTTTGTTTTCGATTAGAAATGAAATAAAAATATTGTCAGAAATAAAAAATGGAGAAAAGAAAAAGCAATAGATAAATGGAATAATTTGTTTTTAATATTTATATATTTTTATGTTTCCAATTTTTATTTTACAATAAACATTTTGTTTGTGTGTATGTATTTGCAATTTGATTATATAAAAAACAAACACAAAAGCCTTTGTTTTTATAATTATTTTATTAACGTAATGGTTTTTATCAAATAATGTCTTGAAACTTCACCGAAGCTAATTCTGATTTTATTAACAAAAGGGTTATGCATTAAATCTCATGAAATATGATAAATTTATGGGAATATATATATAGTTTTTATTTTTGGGGGATCAGCTGATTTGCTTACATTCTAAACTCTAAGAATAAACAATATATTTGTAGAGTTAAATATTTTTGCAGGAAAAATTAAAGAAATGGTTATTTACAATTAATATATTTTAAAAACATACAATAAAGGGAAATAAATCATTACATTACTTTTACATATGTTTTTTTTCCTAATATAAAAATTACTTTCCAATAAAAAAGTAATAAAAAAAGAGTGTAAAAGATGCATATTTAGAGTAAAATGAATCACTATTTATTGAAATGACGGTTTCTTTATTTTATCTAATGTACAATAAAAATACTTTTAAAAAAATACCAAAAATATGCTAAGATGAAAAAGTATATGAATATTACAAATGATTCCTAGTTATTATAAACATATTTATGATCAAATTTACAATCAATATAAAATAATTTAGCTGGAAAAAAACAATTAATGTAAAATACTATATACATTTTTTTCTTCCATGTTATATATATTCAATAAATAAATAATAATTAAAAATAATACTAATAAAAATTTTCCCCCTTTTTTTGGAATAAATTTGAAAAATAATCAGTAAAAATAAATAAATAAACTTATTTTGAATAAAGATCTTAATAAATAACATAATTACTTTCCAGTTTCAAAGAGTATTTATTACAATATATATAAAGTTTGTTTACAAAATTAAATTTATTAATAAAGGATATGTGTGATGAAATGGCATTGCTGATGGGTTTAGCAACAGCTTCTTATGATCATTCATTTATTTTCCGTTTAAGATTTTTATTAGAAAGTTTAAAATAGTGAAATAGCTTTAATTTTAAACAGTTTAATTTTATATATGATCTCTGTAATTTTTCATATAACACATTAAATAAAATAAATAATTGCATAGTCAGGAAATTAAGCAACACATGATAGGATGAAAACAGAGATTTTGTTCAGTTGATCAACTTAAGATTATTTTCCTTTATCTGCAAATTAATCTAGAACCTATTAGTTTCTGCACCTGTCACTATTATTATTGAAATATCATACCATTTACACCTTTCTTAAACACTTTATCAATACTCTTTATTTATATCAAACTAACAGTCTGGACTGTCCTGAAATCATCATCAGAGCTCTTCACAATTCTATTTCCAAAACCCAACTCAAAAAAATAGAATTGTGAAGAGCTCTGATGATGACTACAGGACAGTTGAAACTGTTAGTTTGATATAAAGAGTATTGAAAGGTGCAAATGGTATGATATTTTAAAGTAGAAATCAATACATAGAAAAAGGAAGTAGAAAATCATTGAAATAAACTATACAGTATAACCATATGTCAATGTGAAGAATATATAATTATTTTTTAAAAAAATGAATAAATAATATAAGACAATTGATACTACATTCCCTTTTCTAATTACTTGAAATTCTCATGACAATTTAAACAATTTTGATTTTCTTCTACTTTATAATTTATGCTATTCATTATTGTGAAAGTTTTTCTTTTTTTTTTTTCAATTTTTAACATGGTAAAGTTATGTAATAATAAAATCTAAAATGAATAAAATTTTTGAAACTTGAATACCTGGATTTAAAAAAAGGTATTATTAAATGTGATGTCTTGTAAATTGATGCTCTGTGATTTTGCTATTTTTATATTTTAAGTATAATATGTTGCAGTAAATGTATAAAATTCATCATATGTATAAAAAGATTAGGTCTTTCGTTTATAAAACAAAGTAGTGATAGCTCTGTCCACATAACCAATCCATACATAGAAAATTTATCATTAAAGCTGTTCAATACAAATTGTAAATGTTGATAATGGTATAATTTATAATGTGGTAGTTAATATATAAAGTATAACACAACATATCACCTAATTACTATAAATGTATATATAGATATGCCAATACCTGGGATTTTCATTAGATCTGAAATATACTTAGGATTTCTCTTTCAGTTAGTAATAATAACTTTTTAAAACAATAATCAGGCAGATATGAAAATTCAATGGTCCTCATATTTATCTCAAGATTTTGTTTGGATGATAAAGTTGTAAAACATTCAGAGACATTTAAATATATATCTGATGTTTAAAATATATTGAGTTAGATGACTTATAAATATTACCTTAATGTAATGGAGGAGAGATAGTAATTTATTTTATAAACATTTTTTTTAACATGTTTAAAATATAGATGCTAATTAAATATGTCTTAACAAAATTTTACTTTCTCTTTCTAAATATAATAATTAAAAAAACTGTTAAAAATATTCAAATTGACATGAATTTTTATTTTGTTGAGAAATTACAGATTATATAATCACTATTTTAAAGCCAACACTATATATCACTGGAAGAGGTATAAAGAGATTAAAAAATGCTTTTATACCAAATATTTATTTTTTCAATTACTAATTTCACTTTCACTACATATTATACAGAATAATGTTTTTTCCCTCACTTAATAATAAAAATCTATATAAAAATATTTATAAAAATATATTGTATTGCAGTTAAAACATTAAAAAATAGAAACCAGGCATAAAGAATATATAATTTTAAAAATGTAATCTTATCAGCTATGCTATAGTTTAAATATTGTTCTTCACAATTTGATAGCAATAATATTTTTTTATGTAAATATCCTCTCATGCTTTATTTGTAAATGTGGAAAATAATACATTTAAAACATATTATATTTTAATTACTTGCAGATATTTCAACAATTCGTTACTACAAATAGTTGTTTAATAATACTTTTCATATCTAAAAGTAAAACAAAACAAAATTTCCTTGAAAATACATGACTTCTATTGAATTATGATGAATGAGTTTGGCTTTTTGAATGGCTGATGATAAGTTTAGACGTTAAAATCTTTAGTCAATTGAGCCTGATCCATTTTAACTTTTCAATGACTAACTGTAATAGGAGTTTAAAAACTTTTCCATGGTTATCTGAAATAAAAGACTGATAATTTTAAAATATTTATAATGTTGACATTAGTTTGTCTTTCAATCCATATATTGTATTTTATTATACCAAACATGTCTATATGATAGTATCATACAATGGTATTTGTTTTGTTATCAAGATGTTGACATACAATTGTTAACTCTTACCACATCAAAACTAAAATCAGTAATATACTTTTTAGTTCTAAAATAAAACAAAATGGTTTTTCCTTACATATATATTTCCCTATATATAGATATTAAAATTATGATGTATAGACTTTATGCAAAAGTTAAATCTTTAAAATGAATTTTATATCTAGTGACAAAGAGATTAAAAAATATGATTCACCTGATGATAATCTATATGTGTGTGTATATATATACAGCATTTGCATATATGTAATTTTATTAGTTTAAGTTTTCTAAACATCATTTACTAAACAAAAATGGATAAATATTAAATACTAACATTTATAACACACATGTAAATATATACATTTAACATTCTTCATTGAACAAATAAATTGGCAAGAGGAAAATACTGCCTTTTATTACAGAATGTTTACTATAATCCAAGAAGGAAAAAGTATGATTATAAACTAAGGTATTGGAAAAACAACCAATAAACATTTATAAAATAGGTGTTTTAATAATAAAATAAATAAATAAAGCTGAAAAAGGTTGTGTATTGTTTAATAAAAATGTTGCAGAGAAAATATTTCATAGCCCTCCTAACAGTAACATAAAAGACGCGCTGATAAAAACAAAATACTTAAAGATATGTACTACTGAAATGCTTTCTGTTATAATACTGTATATATAGTGACATTTAGATTTTTTTTTGTTATATATTTTTTTGTTCTCTCTTTTTCTTTTATCTCATATAAGTAAAAAAAGGAAATTTATAAGAAAAAAGACAAACTGTAATTGTTAATGGAATTAATTATTTTAAGTTTGAAATATAATCTTTATTCCAAAAAAAAAAATGTTTATTGCACAATTATTTTAAACTATTAATGACTTAGCATTATGTGTAATAAATATTGTCATTTAAAAGCATTAAAATTTTTGTCTGATATTTAATATTATATAATTATTTATCTAACAAAATAAAAAAAATTGAGCAAAAAAATATATTAGAAATTGCTATTATTATTATCATTATCCATATATAAATAAGCATTTATTTTATATATAGCTCAATGTTTATAAATTGTAATACATTAAAGATTAGCTTTTCAAGCTATTGTGCATGCGCTTTTTTCGAGTGTTAATAATAAATGAATACTTTCATTCCCAACACAAGATATAGTATTTATGAAAGAATAAAATAAATCACTTATTTTTTCCAACCCAAATGCTTATATATGGGCAAATCTTAAGTACTGGAAATGAAAGCGTGAGGATAGACCACTCACTTTAAATTACTGTTTACTACTAGAATTTACTAAATGTCACTCTCAAATGAAATTCAAACATATGTAAATAAGCATTCATTTTTTTTTATATAGCGCAATGTTTATAAATTGTAATACATTAAAGATCAGCCTTTCAAGCTATTGTGCATGCACTTTTGTTTGAGTTTCATTTGAGAGTGACGTTTAGTAAATTCTAGATAATTCCGTCGTCATTCATTCAGACATCGTAAACAGTAATTTAAAGTGAGTGGTCTATCCTCACACTTTCATTTCCAGTACTTAAGATTTGCCCATATATAAGCATTTGGGTTGGAAAGAATAAATGATTCATTTTATTCTTTCATAAATACTATATCTTGTGTTGGGAGTGAACGTATTCATTTATTATTAACACTCGTAAAAAGCACATGCACAATAGCTTGAAAGGCTGATCTTTAATTATCCATATAATATTTTTTAATTATAATTGCTTCGGTTTCAGAATATTTTAAAATCTTGACTATTGTTTATATGCTGACTATAAGAGAGAAAAAATTTATGCCTGCAAAGTAACAGTTATATATTTATATAAAAATAAAGTCAAATTTAAATGAAAATGTAAAGCTTTTAATAAAAATATATTTTTCTTATATGTAAATTTTATTATAATAAGAATTAGCTGCATTCATGCATGTTTGTGCATTATGAATAGATATAAATTCTATATATTGCAATATAAGTAACGGTACTTTTGCTAAATCAAAAATTATGTAATTTTTTTGAAAAATAAATGATTAAAGTTATTTATATATATTCTTTTTTCTCTCAAATCATTAGAAGCCTTGCCAACTTAATTTACAATGCCAGTGAATAATATATTTATTATCAGTATAAAATAGAAAACAAACTTATAAAAATTTACATTATATTTAAGGGGAACTGGTAAAAAGTTGTACTATAAAATATATTATGTTTTTTAAAGATAGAGTCTCCCATAAGGTGAATAATAATACCAAAATACAATGTAAAGTCAGTGACAGCTGACAGTAAGTGCAGGATGGGGTGCTCTAAACTAGCTTGAACAAAGTTTGGCAAAACTGATGTTACAATGCATAGAAGGCATTCAGCAAAGAAAGATGAAAATGCATAAAATGCTTCTTTCTTTGCTGTCAAGATATTACATTAGTATTCCAGCCACGTCAATTTGACAGAATGCTTTCCACAGATATTTCCAGTAGATTATCTCGAATCTTTTAAAGATTTATTTTGAATAACCCAGAATTCTGTTATGAATAGTGAATTGCCCAGCTCAAATAAGTATGAGATATATTTTAATTAAGATTACCAGACGGAACACTTCTTAACTGGATTCATGCGACTTCCTACAGGACACTTATAGGCCTCAGCAAAATCATAGGAATTGGATAAAGGACCCAGAACTCTGTAAAAAATAAAAACAAATAAATAATTACTTGTTATAAGAAGATTTAATGTTAATAAATGTTTAATATTAATCATATATATAAAGCAAAATTATTTCATGCATAGTTTAACATGTTGACTGCCAAAGGAGCCTTATGTAGTTTACACTAGTGTCAAAATGATGGATTTGACATTTCTGTATCAAAGTTGTTTCTAAAATAATGGTCAGAAGATATTGAAGAATCAATTACAAAAATAATTATAAGTATTATTATAGTAATCTTAATATAGTCTTCCTGTATGTTAAATGCATGTAATTAAGTATAATTGTTAACATTTTAACTAACATGAATGGCTGGAAAATCACTCTTTGAATCATTGCTTCTCAAGCAGCACATACAATGAATTGCCTGTCTAAAAGAGAAAACCACCATCTGAAAAATAATATATCTTACAAATAAATGAGAATAATTAATAATAAGAATAATCATTATAAAAAATAATAATAATGGAGGATTCTAAAGAATTAATAAAAGTAACATTGAAGAAATTAAAAAAATATCTTTAGAAGGTTACAAAAAATACTCATTATTAATCAATATTACAAGATTGAAAAAAAAAAAACTGGATAAAACTAGCCATTTTACAACAAGCAAGTAATTTAAGGAAACATGTACATACTCTGGAAAAGACATTCTCTTATATTATGTACAAGTATTTGCAACATCAGTTTATAAGAGCTTTATTTTTATTATTTTATATCAAAATAATTATTTTGAATAACTTATGGCCAATGGTAGTATAATGTAACGTTTATATATTTTTACATTTAACATTTATTTGTATTTTATTATGTTATTATTGTCATTAGTCTGTGCTAAACAAATTTATTAGAGCAATCCTATGAATTAATTAAACAAATTGCTAATAAATTTTATTATAAAAAATGGTGACACAATATTCTCAAAAGAGATCAACAAGATTTTATCTCAATCATTTTATATATAAAATCCCTATTTTTTCTGTTATCTGATTGGTGAATGTATGTTTGTTCATAAAACTGTCACATGTCAAATTCAAAACCAATTAAAAAAATGTTTGTCTGCATTACGAATAATATTTTATGAAAAGGAAGTAATTTCACCATTAATATTTTTGTAATGTTGTCAAATTCACATATCAAATATAATAGGTATATTTAAAAATTTTAATTTAGAGGCTTAATTTGATTATTAGCATTTTATTCAAAGCAAGTAGTTCTGCAAAGCAAAAAAAAATTGTTAAAACAAATGATTAAAAAAAAGTATTACAAAAACTTATATTTTAGGCGGGCTATAAAGTAATTCCACCATTAATAAACTGTAATACAAAAATGACACCGGTATATTTATCACATTTATTTATATAATATTAAAATCTAAGGTTTAATTTACATCAAGTCTTAAAAAAAATTTGTTAAAGTAACTAATTAAAAAAAAGTGATAGCCTTTAAAAAGACCAGGATGACAGCCTTTCAGGTAGGTTAGGATATCATTTGCCATTAATAAACCATAATACAAAAATGACTGGATTCATTTATCACATTTATTTATATAATGTTCTGTTCAATTTGTATTAAAATTTTAAAAGAATTTGTTAAAGCAACCAATTTAAAAAAACAGTTTTTATAGGTCTGGAACATTTGGTATATATCATAATTTCCATATTTTATCATAAATGCTTCTCAATTTATTTTAACAATCAAAAGATTATTAATTTATCTTGCATAAACCAAACTTTCCTTTCTTTCTTTAATATATTTTTTTATATATACATAATTTTAATTGCTTGTAAATGATTTTTAATGCTGATCAAATATGTAATGTTTAAAAATATCAATATTTTACATTACAATCATGTTCTAGTAATAAACATCGCATGATCACCATTTCCTATGCTTGTTTAAAACTTATTTAAACAGGTAAAACTCTATGCATATTGCCACTCAGTGCAAGCCAGAGTAATCAATAGATGCCAGAAGGCTTGTGCATAAAATCACCATCTAGTGCCTATTCATCCAATATCCCCAGACTAGTTTCTGGCTTGTGGTTTTCATTAGTGAGGAGCCTTGGATCTGAGAGAACTGCACCTAGATTTTAGGATCTAATGCAACCCTCCAGCAGCCACTTTTTATCTCTGCTTAACTACAAAACTATGAGTCTTAAATTGGAAACACCATAATATGTCCAATCCAAGCTCATTAGCTTATATAACCACATAGGTCTGAACTCAATTTAGTACCTATACATTTTGGTGACTTTGGTTCTTCAATAACCATAGCCACCACTATCCTATTAGGCAGGATTGGTTTTAAGCCAACAAACATCACATCATGCCTAATATGATAGTGGTGGCTATGGTTATTAAAGAACCAAAGTCACCAAAATGTATAGGTACTGAACTGAGTTCAGATCTATATGACTATATAAGATAATGAGCTTGCATTGAACATATTATGGTGTTTTCAATTTAAGATTCATAGTTTTGACCATTTTATCTTTGGAAACTTCCTTAACATATTCTGAACTATTTACATTATTATTTTTCTAGGTTTACTTTCTTTACTGCAAGGCAATATGGAACTACATACACTGAGGGCAATCTTCTTTGATTATGCTTTTCTTCTTTCTAGGCTGACAACATTGCTTACAATGATCTTGTGCTGAATGATGACCACAAAGACAACACCATTTTTTGTGAGAGGGATTTTAAGATGAGAGGGATGCAGAATTTGCTGGCTTATACCAACTTACATGTGTATATGTGAAATGAAGCTCCATAGGCCAGGTTTCTATCAGACGTTTTTGGCAAGTGCAAGACTTGCTTGATTGGAACTACATCCATAAGGTACAACACAAAGAAAAAAGATCGCTGCGAATGGCAGGATTAATCTATTGTCCAATTTCACTTATGCTTTGGAAACGATGCATGAGATATGGGGACTTTTCCCCAACGAAGTTATCCATGGCTTATCCTGGTTGTTCCCAGGTTGCATACTTAAAGAATAAAGATATGGGCTCAGAAATTTCTGAGAATTTTCACCCTGAGAATATTTCCCCCTCTAGTCCATTATGGGTACTATTTTCATCCAGCCTACAGTCTTACACCTTTCTTCTTCCCTAAAACTCAATGCTATACTTCTACCCTGCTCTCTTTCAATACTAATTTCTTCCACATTCCTAACTTAACCTTAGATTTATATTTCATTTATATTATTTATTTATATTAACCCTTATTAAAATTATTTTAAACCTTTTATTTAACTTTCTTTTACTAACCTACGTGTATTAAAAAAAACAAAACTATTTTATTTTATTACATTACTTCCATTATTATTTTTCTACAGATATTTTTATTTATTTAACTTGATTTTATTATATGTATTTTCATTATTTTATTCACTTACTTATTCCTATTAACATTACTTTAAATCATTTATTTGAACCATTTATTTACAAAAACTTTTTTTTTATTAATATGCGCATGCCAAAAAAAATCTTTTATCCAGTGATGCCTCCATTATTATTATTTTCCGAAAACATTTTTTTTTTTTTAATTTATTATTTTAGTTTTAAATAATGAAATTTCCATATTCAGGTTTATCACCACATCAAAATAATTTTCTGTTTTCAACTCATAGTCCAGTTACAAATCCGTTGTTTTTTTTAACATTCCATCCATTCACTGAGTTCTAAACTCGGTCAGGCAGTTCTTTCTTTCTACCTACTAACTCTTTAATATAAATTAATTTTCCTCTTTTGTCTATCCTTCACTTATAATTTATTGCCTAATCTCTTTCACGTTCTGTTCTATTTTTTGCCTCATAAATCAGAAAACCTTTTTTCTGAGCAAAACTCCACAGTTCTTCAAACCGTCCTACTTTATTTTTGATCATATCAATAATAGTAACTGTCAAGAATTCATTTTCTAGAATCCTTTTGAATAAAATTATAAATGGCTTCTGTTTCAGCCTTAAAATCATATACCCTGCTCTTTCTCTTAACTCTTCTCCTTGTTTTAAGTCTACGTTTAAAACGAACATTTACTTTAACCTTTTCATTTTTAATTTTTTGTGAAAACTTGTTTACATTATCTTCTGTCTTTGATCTGCATTTTCTACTTTTTACACCAGACTACCTATCTGTATCCACTCTTTACCTATTTCTATATATTTCTACCTTGCCTGCTCTAACATTATCTTGTTCTATCTCATGTCTCAGTTCTTTCATATCTTCTACTATCATCCTTTCCTGACTTTCATTCAACTCTTTTTCTATGGCTTCTATGGTTATATGATTTCTCTTTACTTTCCCCATTATTTCACCCCTCATTGCCTTCATTTCTCTAATCATTTCTACTTTAAACTCACTAATTTCTTCCTTCATTTCTGCTTTGAATTCTGCCAGCATTGATTGCTGACTTTGGTTGAATTCTTGATGCATTTCTTTTATCTCGGCTTTTGTCATAATCATCATTTTGATCATCGTCTGGGTCTTTCAAATCCCTTCTTTCTCTACTACCTGTGGTTTTTTAAATGAGATTGAACTTTCATCTAACATTGTATCCTGATCGATTATTTCTGTACTCATATTTTCCTTTTTTTTATTTCAAATATTTATTCAACGCATACCACTGACTCCAACCCCCTTAGTCCTATCATCTCTACCTGTCCCCAAATGCACTTAGCCTGTCTAATATATATCTGCCACTGATTATATTATATATGTAACTATTATTTATTATTTTAATTCTTTTAATTTTTTATAAAAATTCTATTTATTATTTATATAATTCGATTCTTTACAGCTAAGGAAACTAATTTTTGTAATTTATTCTAAAACTATCATTTTATTTTCAACAATACAATTAAAATGTATTTATTTATTCTTACTTAAAACCTCCTTTATATTTTCACTCTCTTTTCATTTAGAAAGAAAAAAATATTTGGGTCCATTCTTTAATTTAAATTATACCACTTTACAACTCTTAATTGTATGCAGTTTGACATCTCTTTAAATTTTTGTTTTCTTTAATTTTATTTGACATATGATTAATTACTGTCATATGATAGTTCTGCACCCACATAGGACAACATTTGAACTGGGTCCATTTAAATAGAAACTGTTTCATTGGGTTTTAACCTTTTTAACATAATTTTAAATTTATGTTTTCAACATTACATGAACGGACCGGCCCTTCAAGAAGAAGGGAGAATACCATCAATAGCAGAGCTATCAATGATACCCATGGTCAGACTGAGCTATGCAAAGGATAACACCATCACATTTCCAGAATGTGGCCCACCTCGACTGCTAGAGTCAAACCCCTACCATCCAAAGCATTTTATTTGTTTAGAGGTAAATCTCAGGTGCCAGCTAATTACAGGAAGTAACTAACATGCATGGACAGTAGGCCCATAATCCAGTGCTTGAAATATCCCATGACTAGCTCAAACAAAATAGCAATATAATAAACTGCTTTAATTAGTGGTACTAGTAAAAGAATTGACCGACAAATACTAATTTCCAAAAATAATTTATTTTAAATACTTTAAATTTGATTAGAGAACTAATTCATTCTTTTCTTGAATAAAATCATAATTGCATAATATTTCAGGCACATACATAATAATAAACATAAAACATTAAATAAACATAAGCATTATAATATTATATATCATGCACACACATTTTTCCATAAGTTATTTGCTTGTATTAATGGGAGAAGTTCTGGGAATATTTTTTCCTTACACTAATTATACATAAATAGTTGTTTTATGCTAGTTAATAGTTCACTTCTGTTGATTATGAATATTTCAAATATTGCAATGGTTACAATAATAAATAACTGACACAATAGGAAGGGGAATAAAGAATAATTAATATTACCTATAAGTTTTCAGATATGTGATCTTGGATAGACAGCTGCTTCTTTTTCCTGTGTGATGCATGTTGTACCAATCAATTGGATTCTAGATTTAAAGACAAATGTGGTTCCTTGCTGTATTTCAGTCTGGCAGACAAATGTTAAATGGTTCAGGTTGTTAGATATTTTTTGCAGCTAATTGGAGACTTTCAGATATGCTAGAGTGGTCAGAGACTAGAGTACAATGGCATACTGCTGTTTAGCAACACATGTTTTCTTGGCATTCACAGAAATATATGTTTTATTTGCACAGACTGGGATAACACTGCTGAAAGATTATCTGATCTCTGATAGTGACTTTTTTTCGGGTCTATTTATATACTATTGCTCTTATTATTCAGCTTGATTAACATTTTTTTTTGATTAAATTTATTAATTAAATTCCCATTATTTGTTCACATTTCTTATTAGATTAATTTACTTAGGATAAGATATAACCTTTTAATTATTCCCATTGTTTATTTGTATCCATCTTTGAATTTAACTTAATTTTTATGTTACAGACTTTATTTTTCATTTTTTTAATTCAACTTTTTTTTTATACTACACATAAATACACATTTTAATGTATTTTTAAAATCAACACATGCATTTTCCTATTTCCTTTTAAATACATGGAAAGAGAGAAATATCGTTTTTAAATCTTTTTTTATTTAGTTAAATTTCTCTCCCCCCCCCCTCAAATTGTTTTTATTATTATTATTATTATTTTAAACTAGTAAAACTTTTATAACTAATTCTTTCAAATGAGATTTTTACTTTAATCATTTCTTGATAAAATAATTCCACAGTATTTTTGTTTAAACTTCTTTAGCTAATTATAAATTCTTTTCATATTAAAATTTTATAATAAATAAAATTACAAACATATATTGCTGTCCAATAGCAGTACACCATATTATTTCCATTTGAGATATTCATGGATAATTTTGTTTTGCTTTGAGTTCAGAAATATTTCTCCCCATAAATTACATTTTTGTTTTGTCTTCCAGATGAGATGCTATTTATTCTGTGTGTTTTTTTAAAGTGATGTGGGATTAGATGCAAGGGATATAGACCTAATATTGTAATGACCTGCATGTGTGAACACTTATAGTGAATGTAAGCTGTTTTGTTATTGATAATTTTAATTAAAGAGTGAAATACATATGTGTGCATATCTTAACTAAGATAACATATTTAATAGAATTATATAAATAACTGAGACCTTAGCAATCTTCAGAGATGATTCAGCATTATCATATAAAATTTTATTTAGAGGCAATTTTAAATGTTTATGAGTAATGGTACAGATGTATAGGCATTTATATTTGGTATTCTCACTAGTTAATTTTTATATTCTAGACCAGTGGTCTTCAACCTTTTCACACCTGTGGACCGGTAAAAATAAGGATAAGGTTTCATGGACCAGCAGAAGTCTATAGATAAATTTTCTTAAAGATGTAAACTGCTTAGCTTTAGATGAGCATAATTGTTATAACTGATCAAAACAACAATGTTAAATATACAACATAGAATTATATATATATGGAGTTTGTATAATAAAAAACTTTTTTTTTAATTTTGAATTTTTTTAGAAAAGTAATAAAAAATTTAATTCTATTCCCCCCTCCATAAACATCTGCGATAACTAAAAAAACAAATTAATTTATGTATGATTGATTAGATTTTGTTTTCATTCTTTCTTTTTTTTTAATTGGGTAAAAATGAGATGAAAAAATAAATAAAAATTGTTTATATTAATTAAAAGTTTAAACTCTTATTATTTTGTTATTACAAACTTTCCTGCGCCCCCAGCAAAAAACTTTTGTGGCCCGGCACCGGTCCATGGACCAAGGGTTGAAGACCACTGTTCTAGACAATAGGTTTAATGGTGCCCTCTACTATATGAAGGCTGGTGATCACTTATATTTTTCTTTTCCTTTCTCTTTTAGCATAATCAGTTATATAATTTAAAAATCAATTGTGGGGTTTATGTTTCTTTTTGCTCTGTTTTAATATTTTCCACTACAACAATTTACACTACCAACATGTGGCCCAGTAATGGCTATTTTTTTTTCTGTTAACATATTAAAATTTATGGATACTTAATGAACAACCATATGAAATCTTAAATTATATGATTATCAAAATCCTATTCAAATGAAACAATCATTGAGAGATAAGAAAATTTTTGAAGAAATCAAATGGTATTAACAACTATCTAGAAATGGTCAAACTAGCATTTATAAAGAAGAGATTCTTTAAACAAATAAATAAAAACTGTCAATTAAAATTTAGTCTAACTGATTAGTTCTAGCCACTTCAAGTTTGTTTATCAATCTTTGTATATTATTATTTTGATTGGGTAAAAACTGCAGTCTTTAGCTTGTTTTATTTAAATCTTTCACTTTCCATATTGTACTTCTTTTTCTAATTCTTAATATTTTTTTATAACTTTCTAAATCTTTGCATTATCAGCTAATACAAATATTATTTTGCTAAATTGGGAGTAATTATATATTTTAATATTTTAACAGTGGTTTCCAAAAACATTAATATATTTAATATATCTCTGGCTTGTGAAAACTTTCATTTCAACATATTATATAATAAGATGAACAGAGGAAAATAAAGGATAATGGCATTTATATCATTAAGAAATGGTATATCAGATTGATGTCATCAACAAATGATACATTTTTGTATGAGATGTCAAGATTTAAGTTATTTAAATAAATAAAATATAATATTCAAAATTTTAATCCTACTAAATAATACTTAGTAATAAAAATGAACTTAAAACTACTAAAGTACCACACAGAACAACAATTCAATTAATAAAATATAATAATTAATACAATATGAATAATTAATCAAATATAACTCTGTTAATAAAATATAAAAATTATTGTATTGCATAAAAATAACTTTTAGACTATTTTGCTTATTATTATTTAATAATGTATGAGTTTATAGCTATATGCATTTATGAAAGAGTATAAGCCTGATTATCTCATTTCATGGAAGATCTATCTGGTCTCCATACATTATTGTGAGATGCTACAGTTATCAAAACCACACACTGAGGTTAATCACTTGCTTATGACCAAAAAAAATTGTCAAATATAATTTTGGATGCATTTTTGCTACATAAAATAGCAATCTAATCCATAATAATTACAGTAGGTATATATATATCAGCATTATGTAACTCTATATTTTATATTAATATTCTAATTTATAGCTAATATGTTATAATCTAATGTGATTTTCAGTGTTATTTATTTTACATTATTGATCTTACTGTATATAAATAAACCTGATTTTAAGTAGTTTCATGTATACTATTGTTCTTCATAAAAATAGCTGATGAATTGGTGATGATAACTAATAATTAATATATCAGTATTTTAAAGAGAATGTCATTCATCACTCAGAATATAAAAAAACACAATATTATTTATTTCAATCTTTTTCATCGCTAAATTTATATTGCAAGATTGAAAACATTTTTATATTTTCTAAATTAGCAATAATTGTTGGCATGTTTTTTCGTAAATTCATTATTCTTTTAATTAGAATAAAATGTTGATTATCTAAAGTTCTTGAAAATTTTTTGATATTGTATTTTTGACATAAATTCTTTTGGCTTCCAATTATCGTTATTTAACTGTTAAGTTTAAACTCTGCAAAGCTCAAAACAAACAATTATTAATGAACTTAGTCTAAATGAAACTAATTTGATTTAAAGTCAAAAAATCTCATTATGTTGGGATTTTTTTTTGTAATAATAAAAAGATTAATTAAAATTGATTATTGATTGCTAAATAAAATTACTGTAGGTTTTTAAAATAAATTAATTCCAATTTTTTAGCACTATATATATATATTTCTTTAAGCGTAAGTTCTCTCTATGAAGGCAGGGGGTACTATTACCAACAATATTGTAGTTTGTCTCTTTTTCCCATTCTTTTAACATAATTTATTAATAACAATACCAACTTTTTCATATGCTTCCTGTAGCAATATTTTTTTTCCTTACCTCAGTTAGAGTGATCTACTATAAACTTGAGTGATCAGTGGTCACGAGATGTGCTATAAAATCTCTATCTTTTAGTCTTCACTAATGAAGATGAAGCATATATTAAGCCTGCATTCTGCTCATCCCTCTTCTATGTATTTAAATGAACACTGTCCTATATGTGAGGGGTCAGAGTGACATGAGATAAACATAGACATGACAACGATATTGACATCAGCATGGGATTTGGGAATTCTATCATCAGATTTTCAATGGTATGGATAGCTGAAGAGTTGGAGGTTGGAATAGATTGAAGCCGGTCTATTAAAGTATAAAGACTTGCTATCTTAATATAAACTGAGCACTGATTATATATATATGTATTGGAGATGGTAGTCTGGACCAATTGATGAGTGCTGGTTTAGCACAAAATACATATATTGGTGATTATTTATCTTTTCTGAATGTGCATGGTCATGTGTATCAGTAGTATGAGATAATGTGGATAGTGAAGGGGCTTGAAAATTTGAGTTCAAATCCCCTATATTTTCTATTTCTTATAATAAAAAATTTCTTGCATCATTAAGTTACATATATAAATATTTAAAATCAATAAATGCATAAACTAAAAAAATAAACATGCCACAAAGGATGTGAGTAGATTTTTTTTCTTTTATAATTATTCATTTGATATAAATATATTTAAAAAATGACTTTTTATAAGTCACAGTAAATAGAAATAGATTGTGAATGTATAACTTACTGTAGACCTAATTAAGAAACAACTAATACACTTAGGATATATAGAATTGGAATTAAAAGTAGTGTAGGCTTAAGGCAAGAGTGACTTATATCTTATATATTGTTTTATCATTTTGAAAAGAAATGGCATGAAGAAGTATTAAAATTTTTTAATGTATTGTAAGAAATGTTTACTATGTCTTAATGATAATGATATAGTATTGCATACAAAAAGCAGAAGAGACATGGAAAGACTTTGGGAGGCTGTGCAAAGATAGAAATTAAATTAAAAAAAAAAAGAATGTTTTTTAAAGGAAGATAAACAAAAAAATGAAAGATAAATAAAATTATGTAGAAATGAGGAATAAATAAAACTGATAAATAATGCAAAAAACGTTTGACAATAAGATTAACATTCCTTTGATATAAAATATAAGATGCAGTGAACATTGTAAGGAAGGGAATTGTGGCATCAGCTTCAATATATGGAAGAAACTATTGTGAGTTCACAAAAAGATATTATAAAATTGTAAACAAAATTCAAAATAAAGTAGGAAGTCAAGTTTTGGATGTAGATATATGTCCAATGAAAAAATTCATGAAGATATCTAGTGATGAAATTATTATATGAAAGATGAAAAAGTGGACTGAAAATGTTTCATAAATTGTAATTTATCCATATTTTTAGAGTAATTAAAATAGTTTTTTAATTAGGTGTTTTAAAGAAATGACAAGCAGCAAGGGGTAAGCAGGAAAGATAATAAAATAAATTCAATAATGGAACAAAGATTTTGTATGGGTTCACCTGAATATAAATGTTATTAGTGTGTTAATAGAGAACTGTTAATAACTACAGTAGTAAAAATTGAGTCAATTGAATATTTATTATTCTTTCTTTTTTTTTTTTATCCTCTATGCATCAATTTTTGAACATATATAATTAATAACAGCTTACTTTTTTTCACTTTATACAATGCAAACATTCTATTTTCTCCAAATAATTTTATTTCCTTAAAGTTTTCACTATCCAGCAGTCATCTTCAGAGTGACAAAATATTTAAATATGACTAAATAGAAATGAAACATTTTGCTATAATTATATCTAAATAGATATCCATTTATTTCAATGTAGTCATACATATTTAAATACTTTGTAGCTATGAAGAAGACTGGTGAACAGTCAAAATACTTATTTAAATATAATTATAAAATTTTATACAGAAATTTTTGAAAATCCCCAGTGAGCTATATTTAAACTACTACAACTACATATTTTTTATATTTATTGATGGAGTTGTAAGTTTAAATATAGCTTGCTGTGGATTTTCAGTAACTTCCACAAAAAATTTCATGTACATTTGAGCTATCACAATTAATATTTAGATATAATTACTGTGAAATATTTCATTTCTATATAGTTATATATATTAAAATATTTTGTAGCCTTAAAGAATACTGTTTGACAGTTGAAGCTATAAGGAAATAAAATTATTTTGAGAAAATAAAATGTTTGCATTATATAAAGTGTAAAAAAATGATGTTATTAATATCAATTGAATATTATCAAAAATAAAAAAAACATGGAATTAGATAAATGGATAGCAGATATAGAAAATAAAAACAGTTCGAATATATCTAGAAATAAACAGAAGTGAGACATTTATATAAAAAATAGCTACTTTTAAGATGTGATATGTTGGACTATTTCCATCATTTATGAGTGAATGTTGAATGTATAGAAAATTTTAAACTTTATTTAAACTCTCCAAATACAAACAACTTGTTCGTAATAACACACAAATAGACAATACAGATTAGTAATTACACAATGTTTCGAGTAGTGTTATTTCCACTCTTCTTCAGGTGTTGCTAGCCTATATGCACAGTGACAATATTTGCTTAGAAGTTGAACTCGCACTTTTAGATTCTTGAATATTGAATTTAAAGCAAACATTCTACCAACTGAGCTATTTTGTCAAAGGCAACATATAGTAGAAATTTGATATATTTATATATGAGGGTTGGTTCAAATCCTCCTGAGTCCTCCATTTTTTTTTTTCTACTATATGTTGCCTTTGACAGAATAGCTCAGTTGGTAGAGCGTTTTTCTTAAATTCAATATTCAAGAATCTAAAAGTGTGAGTTCAACTTCTAAACGAATATTGTCACTGTGCACATAGGCCAGCAACACCTGAAGAAGAGTGGAGAATAATACTACTCGAAACGTGTAATTACTAACCTGTATTGTCTATTTGTGTGTTATTACTAACAAGTTGTTTGTATTTGGAAAGTTTAAATAAAGTTTAAAATTTTCTATACATTCAACATTCACTCATAAATAATGGAAATAGTCCAACATATCACATCGTATAATATACCATCATTACAAACCTTCAGACAAAAGCTATTTTTTAAAACTCAGCAGAGATAATAGTAGCAAAAGAATATATTTATAAATGGAATAATCTAAAAAAACTTTTATAAAATATGCAAAGAAAATATAAAAAATATTAGCCATTTGTTATTAGACTGTCAACATTTAAAATTGGAAAGAGTGAAAATAATGAATTTATAGAAAAATATTTATAAATTAAGTAGCTTTTTAAATAAAATGATCTACACATTACATATATTAAGATGCAATATAGATTCTAATATGCAGCTGCTGTATTTAAAATATTAAAAAAAGGATATTCCATCATAATGATTAAATAACTGAAATACAGGCTTATTATATACCTGTATCAATATATGTAATATATAAGGTATATGAGCACAGACTTTCACACAACCCATCACTCTATCTCATAACAATGATACACTTGAATACATATACTGTATGTCAAAAAGATAAATAATCACCAATATACATATTTCATGCTAATCCAGCAATCATCAGTGGGTCCAGATTATCATCTCCACACATAAATGCAATAAGTGCTCAGATATATATTAAGATAGCCAATCTTCATACTTTAATGAACAGGCTTCAATTCACTCCACACTCCAACTGTCCTTGTATACGTATTAAATGGATAACTTGAGGGGTCAGATATTGACTTTAGGTCAACATGGGTGTGATGAGAATCTTGACCTCAGGGTGGCCTTTGAGCATTACATCATCAGATTTTCAATTAGATAGACAGTTGAAGAATTGGAGTGTGGAGTGGATTGAAGCCTGTCCATTAAAGTATGAAGATTGGCTATCTTAACATATATCTGAGCACTAAGTTTGCATATATGTGTAGAGATGCTAATCTGGACCAACTGATGATTTCTGGTTTAGCATGAAATATATATATTGGTGATTATTTATCTTTTCGACATATATGTGTTCAAGTGTATCAGTGTTATGAGATAAAGTGGTAGTGGTGGGTCATGTGAAAGTCTGTGCTCATATACTCTATATATTACATAATGATTAATCTACAGTTACTAAGATATATTATACATAGATATGTTATTTGATCTTATTTATTATATAAAGGAAAAATCTAGGTTCTTACTGATATAAAACAAAAAACCATTAGAAATATTTCATTTAAAAAATGCTTAATAACATATGAAGGAAAGACTATAAATTCATTTGGTATATTCTTCAGTTAGCTGAATGCAATGTTTTTGAATTTTATTCCAGTCACATTTTCATTGAATTAAGCATGTGAAATGAATGGTAGCAAACATCCTAAAAAGTATTTTGTAGTTAGTTTAAACATACATTTCAAATAAGAGGTAGATCTCATTTATGTTATAAAGATTACCTCAACCATGTTTTAACAAAGTTTGGTATTGAATAATATTTATTAGGAAAATGAATAAAATATATTGGAGAATTACAATTGAGCAGTGTTTTATAGTATTTCAAAAAGTAATATTTTCTGTAGAAGTTATCAGATAAACAGAATACCAAAACAGCATGTCATAATACATGGATATATTTGTGTATTCACATATTGGTTTGTATAGTCATCACAAAACTTATATCTAATTTTATTTATTTTTTCTTTTTGTCTTTTTATTTCTTCAGGTGTTAGAATGACCATACTCATATGTAAGTGCTACTAATGATATAATGACATTTCATTTTCAATATTCCTCTTAATATATTGTGAGTTGTCAAGTGTGCTTGCATTTTTGATTTGATATATTTAATTTTGAAACAAATCAATTCACATATATATATACTATACAAAAATTTATCATTTTTTCTAATAAAATTTAAAATTTTCATGACCAAATTCTAACAAAATAATGTAAAAGTCAAGTATTTTTTCAACTTTGCATACTGACTTCAATGTAACCAATTTGAAGACCAATTAATTCAGCTATAAACCTTTATTACCATGAGATAATTATAACAGATGGATTGTATGTTTTTGTACTATTTTTAAAGTTAGTAAACTGATTTATCAATATTTTTAGAATGAATTAAGGTTTTAAACAAAATTATTAATAGAAGAATTACAAAAGTAATACATTTGTGCAAAATGTTCACAAGATAAAAGATATAAAAAATTACATTTAAGAAATCGATTTTAATTAATTTTAACTTTGATTCGAAGTTTTGCCACTATAATACAAATTGTTCACAGGCGTATATTTTTTATGTGAGGTGTTATAAATATCTATAAGAAAAGGCAATTTTTCAAAACAATTTACAATCTATATTTCTGATACCAGTTCAGTCGTTCATTTATAAATAATGTCAATTTTCCAACTAATTAAAAATGTTTTACACCCCTTTAAAATGCTTCCTTCATTTAATCATTGAATTTCTATGTTGTGCAAAAAAATCACCATATTTAGTCTCATTTTTTTCAAGAAATGATTTGAACTAGAAAATATATCAAATCCGTTCTGTGAATTCAATTTATTGTTTATATAAATGACATGACCAAATTGTAAAGCAAAGATTTTTTGCACTATGATTATTTTTTAAATATTCAATAAAATTGCAAGGGTTCTTAAAAATAGTTGTACTCTCAAAATGTCTGTTAATCTGATTAACAAGCCCAGTATTAAACATAAACACATTTTAGACCATCTAATAGAATAGCCAATAATTGCTTATTTAGTTCAGTTTCAAGCCAAGTTTTGTTTCTCAGTCAAATATATATTGGCATCTATAATTATACATATAAAGTTTTTCATTCAACTGATTTTTCTGTTAAATATTTTGAGTTATTCCTTAAATAAAAAATAATAATTCAACAATAGAGTTTGCATATTTGTTCTGACTTTTATTGAAAAGTGTTTAAACTCTTAATGCTTTCCTTAACTATATTTATATATTTTTTATTCTTAATAATGTTTATGGGGGCAAAATTAAATTGCAAAAAAGTTTGCTATTTTAAAAAAAATCTTTGATTTTTTAAAAACAAACTTTAAAAGCCTCATAGTGGACATCAAAGCAATTTCCTACTTTTTATTTTATATATTTTTGTCACTGAAATTATTAATACTATATGATTTCCATATGTTAAAGGAACGTGGGTGGGTTGGTCACCAGTATTCATCAATAAGCATGATGAGTTAACTGGCTTTTACTTTTGAACATCATAGGCATTCTCTTAAATATGTCATAGTTCTTACATATATTTTTTTGAAGTTACAATGAATATATAAATGTATATTCTCTTTTATGCTTACATTTATAATAGATAAACATATACTGTGATTGTTATATCATGAAGGTTGTAAAATCATCATCCTCACTAGTTATTGATAACTAAATGCAGAGAATAATAAAAATGACTAAATTACAGATGTAAACTACTATTTATTTTTGATAACCAACTAGTTAGAGATCAGCATTAAGCAAACTAAACAGAAAAAGAAATGTTTAATATTAAGTGGAATACAGCAAGACTTTATAAAATAAAAAAGAGAAGAGACAATTGATTTACTTTACTATAATGAATAAAACAATAATGTGAAAATTGATGGTATATGAGATACAATAAATGAGATATTTATTTTATATAGTGCTATGTTTTATAAACTGTAATAGTAATAATCAGCCATTAAGCTAATGCAAATGCGCTTTATGGATTTTTAACTATAAATGAATATTCTCACTTCCAAACACAAGATAAGATTTTCCCATACATAAACACTTGGGTTGAAAGGATAGATGGATTCATTCTATCTTTTCACAAAGACTTTATCTTGTGTTTGAAAGTGAGAGTATTCATTTATAGTTAAAAATCCACAAAGCGCATGTGCATTAGCTTAATGGCTGATTAGTACTATGAGATACAGTAGCAAAATTAGTTATAGAACTTAATAAAAAATACCAAATACTGATGACTCAGATTTATACCTAACAAGTTCTTTTGTTGCTGAAGAAGTAGATGATTTTTAATTAGATATACAGAATTCTTTTTGTTAGATCAATTAACACTTTAAAATGTTTCCCAGTATTTAATGCTCTGATTGAAATATAACTGAAAGATGAAAGTCCTGGAATAATGTTCTATGAAGTGGAAGAGATGAGAAAGAGATTTGTGGGGAAAATATTTATTTATTATGATTTATTTAAAAAAATGAAATATGGATACTTAATTAAAGAGCAATATAAAAACTCCAAATCACACCAAAAATTATGAAAATGTATATGTTGGGAGTAACAATAAATACTGAAAGTAAAATACATAGGTAAGAGAGCAAACTGATATCATAGAACTCATTTGAAAACTGAAATGTAATTGGACTAGGCATATTTCTAGAAGAGATGACAATATGCATTGTTAAAATTATATTCCAAAATTTTTTAAAGATATAGAAAAAGACTGTGTGAAATAAATGAATTAATTTTCTGGAGTGAGGTAGTAAGTTATAGATTAGAGAAATTGAATTAAAAATGGAGAGACTTATCTGGAAGTAAATTGTATATTAATTTTTTTTTATCATCTCCTCTTATACACTTTAATGCAATCTTGTTTTTATAACTTCTCTATTTTGCTTACAGTTTTGACTGTCCTGCAGTCTTCATCAGAGCTACATCATTTAAACATATAATCATAAAACCATTATTTTATTTTTGAAATTTTTTTTAGTTACAGTTGTAAAAAGGCAAGTGAAACTTATAGAGAGGTAAGTAAAATGAAAAAATAAAAATAAAAAATGAGAATGAGAAAATAAAAATAGAGATAAGAGTGAGAATAAAATAGGAATATTAATGAAAGAATAACTATATAAAATAATAGAAGATAAATAAAAGATATTAGGGAATAAGTATATATAAAAAATAAAATGGAAAGGTACAGTGATATATTAAAGAATAAATGTGGAATGATAAATAAGATAGAATAAAATAAAAAATAGAAATAAAATGAAAGTAACAATAAATAAAAAATAATAAGAAAATATAAGTAAGAAATAAAAGATGCAAAGATATACAGTTAAAGTTAAATAAAATTATGACTGATAATATAAAATATGTATATTAATATGTATATAAAATAATGGTCATGTGATTATGTTTAAATGCTGTAGCTCTGATGAAGACTGCAGGACAGTTGAAACTGTAAGCAAAATAAAGAAGTTATAAAAAAAGATTGCATTAAAGTGTATAAGATGAGATGATAACAAATTTTAATATATATGAAGAGAAATGCAAAAAAAAAGTAAAGAAGAAGATATAAGAATAATAATGGAAGTATATTAATAATGATTGATTATGATTTCTGCATATCCTAAAATAACCAAAATAGTTTTTTGAATTTATCATTATTGAAAAGTTTTCTTTATTTAGAAAGTTCATAAACTATATGTAACTTCATTTAATCTGATGTCGTTCACTTTTTAAAGTGTAATTAGTTCTTATTATTTATTTCACAATTTCTTATGAAAACTTATTGTAATTTTTAGTAAACTTAAAATGTAAAGCTGTTAAAAATAATTGTTTTAAATGTCAGTATAGTTTTCTTTATAAGATAGTGTGCTTTATTTTGTCTTTAAAAATAAAATTGTTAATTGATCAGCATTCATTGAAGACAAACGTCAACATTTATTTATTTTGTTTTTGATCTTATAGAATTATTGGAATTGAAATTTAAAAATAAAATATATTAAAAAGAAAATAAAAATATATATTGAGGAAAAAATATTTTAAAATTGTTAATTATACTAATGGAAATACATTATTTTTTAAACATATAATAATAAAATGTAAAAAAAAAAAAATATCTAGATTTATATGAATAAAATTTGATTATAATTATCTATCTACTTTTAGAAAAATGAAGAAAGTATATTTACTTAATTATAATTAAAATATTAGATTAGCTAATAAAACTTATTACTCATTTAAATTTTAATTTCACTGCACATTGATCGTTATGCACACTTGATTTTGACAAACATCTACTGGTGATAAAAAGTCATGCATAAGTGAATAAATGTAAGACCCCTTCAATAATGTCATGCTTTCTATATCATATTTAAGCAAATTTATATTATATCAAGTTATTTAGTATTAAGATTTCATTGCAGATTTTTAGAACAATTGTTTTATTTTTTATGATTTGCTTCATGTAGATAATTGATGAAGGTCAATGAATGGTGAACAATCGTTAGGGCTGGAAACAACTTAATGACTTCTGGATTAATTAATAATAAAGTAAGTATAACTAAATTCATGAATATGAGAAACAAAAATAGGCAAAAATTATAAACAAATAATTTAATTTTCAGGATGTAAATTTCCTTATTGCACTTGAATTTAAAGAAATAGAGTACATTTGTTATAATAGATAGTTCATAAAATTGAAAACATGTAAATTTCATTTTAGTAATATCTGTTTTATAAAAAAAAAAACTGATTTAGAATCATTAGGAGATTTCTTGAAAATGAAAGAGAAGTTGATCAAAAATAAGAGTAATATACAAACTCAATTTATACATTTTAACTAAAATTAAATTTTTTAATCTCAAATGCCACAATATTAATAGAATCACATGCCTACTATTTCTTATGTTTACATAATCTATTAAAACAGTAGCAACTTTCTCCATACAATAATGCCATCTAAGACAGGCCATAATAATCAGTAAATGCTAGGTTTGTTTGTGATCAAAATTCCTATCTAGTATCTATTTATCCAATAACTCCAGACTAATTTCTAGTTTATGGCAAATAAATCTAAATACACAAAAGAAGCATGGATAAATTTAAATAAATAAAAATTAAATTTTCAGCAATATAGTGAAACAATATTCATTGTTTTTCAAAAAAATAAGAAAATATATAATAGATATTTTTAAAAAGAAGATAAAAAATGGAAATGTTTCTACTGTTTTCCTACTTTCAAACGAAAAAGAATGACTAATACCAAAAAATGATGGAGAAAAGATTCAATGTATTATATATTTCATGTTTGTCAATTTTAAGTTGCAATATTTTTAAAATTATATATTTTTTTATTTTACTTTTGTTTTATAATTTAATTCACATATTTATTTATTTAATGCCTATGTATAGGACAATTTAAAATTATGATAATAGTAAAAATAAACAGTAATAATATAGAAGCTTAAGCAGAAATACTTTCAATTACATTGTAATCATTATCAATATAATTCATGCAGGCAAAAAACAAATGTTATATAATTTTCCAAGATCTATGTAGATCAAAACAGACAAAACTCTCCATATAGTAGTGCCACTCATTGCAAGCCAGAGTAATAAATGGATGCCAGAAAGCTTGTGCATAAATACCTATCTAGTGCCTACTCATCCAATATCCCCAAACTAGTTTCTAGCTTCTGGCATCCATTGATTACTCTGGTTTGCGCTGAGTGGCATTACTGTATGGAGAGTTTTGCCTGTTTTAATAACAGTTATGAGCAAGCATGAGAAATGATGATCATGTGATGTTTAGTGGCTTAACTATGTAGATCAATATTATTTTGGAAAAGCATGTAACATCTGCTTTTCACTCACATAAAGGCTGTCATTAATGATTAAAAAATAATCAAAAGAACATCTGCTTAAATTTCTATATTATTACTGTTTACTATTTACCATTATTATAATTTAAAACTGTTACATATAGCATATTTTTAATAGATGTTATTATTTTATTTATATAAAACATCACATGATAATAGTCCAAACTTATGAACATAATGAAACAGTCAGCTTTGTCAATCCTACTGTTTCACCTACTATATTCTATAGTAGCATTTCTATATATGTCACTATCACCAAATCCTCATATGTCACATTAATATTATATTAAAAACAGGCTAAATTTAAACCTAAATGTATTAATCATGTATGTGTGTGTATATCTTGACATATAGTATGAAAATTGCATCTATATATGTAAATCTCCATAAATACGCACATATATATTTCTGGCAATAAATAAATGGAAAATGTGTTGTATGTGTAACAAGAGACTACATATATGTAGGAATGAATAATGTTAACAGGATTAAAACATTAAAATTTCTTTACTTAAAATATTTATTCTAAAAAGTAATATTTGAAATTATTATATAATTTTGCATATATCGCTAAATTAAATTATCGAGTTACATATATAACAAAATGTTTTTCATCTTTTAGATTTGTTTTTCTAGAAAGGATGACTTCATAAAATTTAATCCTTTTCCCTGTAAAATGACATAGTTCCAATTTAAGGGTAAAATTAGATTTAAAATTAGAAATATGAATAAATTATTGTGAATGATTGTGGTTAAAACTGACCTAAAAGAGAAACAATCACAGTAGGATTCCGCAATTTTTTTAGAAGCAGCGAGAAAGCTGGAAAAGCGAATCTAAAAATAATGTAACAAAAGAGAAAGGGGCGAGCTAATATATAAGCTTTAGCATCCATCTTTAAGGCAGTTGGACATTATTTTCAGTAAAAGTTCTTGTAAAATTTGTGATGATGATGAAGTCGGGGTAAAAGGCTAATTTCTTTGCCTTCTGGACCTCGGTAAAAGCTACCTGATGTGGGAAGTAATGCAGTGAGAGCCACCATGACCTAAAAGAAGTCCCTCAATGATGAAACAGCTTGCCAGCAGAAAGAAGAAAATGGTAAAAAAACTTCTTCAATTTTAAAGCCTTTCAACTAAAGTCCACTAATTCTTATATGCTAGCTTAATCTAAAATCTATGGCCATAATAATAGTGTAATTTAAACTCAGCTCTTAAATGTAATTTTATTTTATTTTGATCCTAAAATCTTGCCTGATTTATTATGATTTACTGACTAATTTACTGGTTGATTTTCTGATAGATATCTTTATTTCCTGATTTTTTAACTCATTTATTAATTATCTGATTTATTAACTGAGTTATGATTTCTTGCCCGAGTTATTATTTGCGTCGATAACACATTTGATTTGTTGATTTCATTTCTTTATTTATTGGTTTGCTTACTGAACTTATTTGTTGATTTATTTATGATTGATTTAGTTTTATGTATTCATCTTATTCCGAGTTATTAAAAGTTATTTAGTTTTAACTTGCTTAAATCAATTGGTTTTAAATATTTTAGTATAACTTTTATTATGTATAATTCAAAATGATCTATTTTAAAATAATAGTTAAGTTTCTAAGTTATTTTGTATATTTTGGGTAATGATAATATTTGCCCCAGTTAATTCTCTTAAACAACTTAAAATTATCCTAAATTGAATCAATCAAATCTCAGCTAATGTCATATGAGTTCCATTTTAAACTAGGCTAAAACAAAGCCAAATTTCAGATTTCACTTACGTGAAAAATTATTTTAAATCTTACATTTCTTTTAGTTAAATCTATGCCAAATCTTATTATTTTCATTATGTATTTGTTTATGCTATATGTATTCAAAATGGAGTTTTACTCGTAGTTAAATCATTAGTGAGAAGTAATTATATATTCTCACATGTATATATGTAATTTCGCATATATTAACACACAAACTGAAACTCTGTTTTGAAATGGATAAAATGTCTTATTTAAGATATAATTACAAGCTTACAGCTATTCTAAGATAGATTTGATTTAAATATAATATTTAAGTAATATTCAGTTGAAGTGATAAAATACAGCAAAAATCTATAACTCTATATCATAATTTTCCATAATATGCTGTAATCCTCCCTAGAAGTATAAATGCCTATATAGATAGCTTTATAAATTGGATTCCTAAGCTTTCCTGAATAGTATAATTATAGATGCTATATAATGAACTGATCAATGGTAGTTTCATGAAGAAAACTATTGTTTAGCGTCTTAATTTTACTATATAATAATGTAGTCAGTGGTGCAAATGTGTCCTTAAGAAATACTATGGTGTATTTACTTGTTGCTGCATTCTTTAATGGCCATACGTGTTAGGGCTACACCATTACTCTTAGTTTGGGTAACTATCTCCTCCAGATGGTGGTTGGGTTTGCACCACCCCATTCTGCATCTTTAGAAATGGAGCATGAGACTCCTCATTTAATTAGTTGTTCGATCATCCAGACTAAAATGTCTCTTATTTCCACAGCAATGAGTACGATAAAAGGGAACTGGTACTTGGTACAAATCCCGTGAAAAAGGCACCATCCGAGATGCAGGGACTCAGAATTGTATATTTTCTATACGCTCTGGTATCTGAAGTCTGACTGCCAATCATCAGCTCATCCCACCATAGTAATTGTATTTTCAGCTTTGATCTGAGTTCGAATCTAATTTAATAGGCATATTAGCTATATAGAGAATATATTGATTATTCATGCTTAATAAAATATTATGTTCTTTATAAATGTTTATAATCACTTCTACTAGGTCTAAAGCAAATCTAGATCCTGTTATATAGCATAAACTAGGCATAGATAGTCATGAGCAAATTAACTAAGTTATAAGGTAATATTAAAGCTCATGAAAATATAACTTCCAACATATAATTTCTTCTTCACCTGCGAGTGATAGATATATATAGCTAAGTAAATTAAAATATTTGTAACCTTAAAACTACAATCACCTGTGAGTGATTAGAAAGTTTTATATATAAACCGGAAGTGCTTATACCTTAAATCATCACCTGCGAGTGATATACATATATATGACAAATCGAATAATTTGTAATTAGAAATTTAATATCACCCGCGAGTGATTTTACCCATCATATATATATGTAAACCAAGCTATGTGTAACTCAGTAGACCAAATGAATATATCTACAGCCATCACCTGCATGTGAACCCAAAGCTTAAATGTAAATTATATCCCTTAATCACTTGTGAGTGAGGCAATGCATATAGTCATTGTATTTATTATTTCATTTAATATTTCAATATTTAACGTTTATTAAATTAATCTTAAATTTAACTACTGCGTCATGTCTCAATGTTGCTCATCATTAAGTCATTATTTATTATTATTAATGTGCTAGTTATTAAGAATCACTTCCTTATTTAACAATTATGCCATAGCCACACAATATATGTATAGCTATACTAGTTGTATGTCAGTTTCCCATAGTCTTTTACTTCACCGATGTTCTACTGCCGGCAAGTGATGAAAGAGAATACTGCTGTGGCCTCATATGTGTCATCCGTAGGGTGGTAAATCTCTGAGTGATAGTAAAAAAACTTGGGCTATATCAGACTCGTGGTCTACACCACCATATGCTGGTCAGCCTTGGGATGATTTACAAAAACTCCGGATTTTGTTTACGCGAATGTACATATTTGACCATTACAATAGGGAATTTACAATATGTTGTCAAGGCAGCTAATCTGCCTTTTATTTATAGAGATTGCTATGTCAGCTTGGGCTATCATGTGATTTATATTTGTGAACTATTTAGCTTTTTGCAAAATCAAGTTTATTATTTATATTTATATATAAAGAAATGCCATAGAAGTTGCAACTTATTTCTTTTTCACTTTTTAAAAAGTCCTATAATAGAGAGAAGAAAACCAAGCTTTACTTAATTTAAAATCAATTTTTTGTCTATTTAATATAAATACATCATTTCATTCAGGGATTTTAGTTGACTAAGATCAATGTTAATTGTTTTTGGCTGTCTTATACCAGGAAAATAACTAAGAATAGATAGCACACTTTCAAAATTTTTTAAAAATATAGAATCTATTTGCAATATCCAGAAACACTACAGCATACAGAAACTATTCCAAAAATAAACATAAAAACGAACTTATAGTATATCAATCTTAAAATGAAATAAACTTAAGAATAATATAAAAACATGTCATCAGTTTTGTACAACTTTCTTGAGAGAATAATATTAATAAGGAATATATCAATAGTTGAGAACTATCTTCTAAAACAACATTCAAATTTTTTTAAAATTTAAAACAATATTTAGTCTTCGATGAACTAATATTTTATTCTGGCAAGAAAAGAATATTCTGTTTAATGATTATTCAGTTATTCCTGATATGGTCAATCCATTATTTGATACTTTTAAACTCTGCTGAAGCCTGAGTACTGAACCTTATGGAAGAAATAAAAAATGGAACAATAAAATTAAAATTGGTGCTAGATCTATTAAAATAATCTCAATTCATAATAAAAATATGGTTCCTAAAAGTCTTTAGAATCTTTAAATACAGGAAAACCATTACTTTACTTGATAAAATGCTTTTCAACAAAAAAAAAGTTTGAGTGACCCTAAATTGTAATTATAATAGACCAAACGTTTTACATAAAAAGCTCTCACAAAATTCAGTTTTCCTATGTAATTGTTTAATAAATTCATCATATTTTGAAGAAACAGAATGCAGAAAATGTATTTATGTTGATTTTATTGCTTTGACTTCACAAAGAAGATTCGTCTGAAATAGAAAGGTTTTTTTTTATTAAGAATACTCATGAAGATAATAAACTTTACTCTTCATCTAAATAGTGAATAAGCTTTTTGTAAACTGAATATAATCTTTGGTAACACTACACTGAAACACATATTTCTATTTAACACCCACTTGCTAATTAGGAATAACTTTGAATTGTAGCCTAATTTATTGTTGCCATCTACTAAATTTCCCTATAAAACTGATTAAATTACTTAAGGTTATTATGCCAATACTTCAAAGAAATTTCATTTAGCACTAACATATTCTATCACTGAATATTACATTTCTGGAGAAAAGATAATTACACTAAACTTCTGGAAAGCAAATAAATATTACCATGAAATTACTAGCATATTCAAATCAATTCCCTTGCAATGACTTTTCAGTTTTTTATACACTTTTCCATCAAATATTAGAATACAGATTATTACATGCAGAACATATAAAAAAAGTACTAAGAAGGCTAAGCTTAACACTAACTTAGAGCATAGTTTCATCCCCTAAGGTATGCAACAAATCAAAGTCTTTTTCCCTGGATATTCAATTAAGAATTCTTAAAACAATGAAAGAACTATAACACAGGAAGAGTCTTAAATAAAAATCCAGCAATAAAGAAACCTAGCTTTAATTTTCCTAGCTGTTCTTGAAGTGTCTTCAACAAAATTGGGACCTCTCATTAACACTCTACTTATCTGCTTCAGAAATATAATTTAATAGCCTATGTTTTATATGCTTGTGGATAAACAGTGAACCACGGATCAAAAAATTAAGGATTGTTCAATCTATGCATTCTGCGAATTAATTGAAGGATTTAAAAAGTCACTTTCCTGGTTGGAATATTACAATTTACATAATAAAAGTAAAACAATATTTACCTAATAGGGCCTGGACTATGGACTGATGCACGAATTTTATTTATAGCATCTTCTGGTCTCATTGATCCACACCATATCTAAAAATATATATGTACGTGTATATATATATATTATAAAACAACTTTTAAATCAATTTACTTTCTCACATATTTCAAATATATGGGTATTGACAGTGAAGATGCTATTAGATAAATTACTAAAATATTATATGATCATTAATTCTTATGCTTATACAATTTGTTAAAACAGTAACAACTCTCTCCATAGAATAGTGCCATCTAGTGCAAGACATAGTAATCAATGAATGCTAGAAGTTAATTCATTAAAATCCCTATCTAGTACCTACTCATCCAATATCCTAAGATGATTTTTCACTTATGGCTTTCATTAGTGAGGCACCAGAGATCTGACAGCAAGTGTACTTAGCACTATTTACAAATGTTATATATAGAGCCCGCAAAACAAGCTCTTAACAAGCTTTGAGAATATCCTCAACCCCAGACCGGTTTCTGCATCTAGCATCGTCAGTGAGGTACCAGGATATTCATTAGATTAAAAATACTAGGAAAAGCCCAGCACTTTATCTAATGTATAACTATTGAGAAGAAAATCTGAAATTTTAAGACATCCATATGTCTAAAAATCTAGCTATTTAACTCAAATAGCCATATGGGACTGAACTAAATTCAGACACACCATATATTAATAGCTTTAGCAATATAAAATCACCAAAGCCTTAATAGTAAAAAATAAAATGATAAAAAATCAAGTCAGATGTCACATGACCTAATTTTAATAAGGCTCATATTTACAAATGTTATATATAGAGTCCACAAAACAAGCTCTTAACAAGCTTTGAGAATATCCTCAACCCCATACCGATTTCTGCATCTAGTGTCATCAGTGAGGTGCTATTTGAGTTAGATAGCTAGATTTTTAGACATATGGATGTCTGAAAATTTCAGATTTTCTTCTCAATAGTTATACATTAGATAAAGTGCTGGGCTTGTCCTAGTATTTTTAATCTAATGAATATCATAGCACCTCACTGACGATGCTAGATGCAGAAACCAGTCTGGGGTTGAGGATATTCTCAAAGCTTGTTAAGAGCTTGTTTTGTGGGCTCTATATAACATTAGCACTATTGTATGGAGAGAATTGCTACTGTTTTGCTATTAGACTTTAAAGTGCTTTTCAGCTAATTATAGTATTAGTAACATTTGTTTCACAAATGATGTATCCCATTTTTTACATTTGTTGATAAATATATTATAAATTATTGGTTTGTATTTACAACAGTCACTTTAATTAAAATGAATATTTAAACAATTATTAAATCACATATGCATATATATTATACAAAGAATATTTTTCTTTATAAAAATAAGGAGTGACTCTTTATTTTAAGTAACTGAATGGTTTATGTTTTAGTAATTTACATGAAGTTGGAGCATCAAAAATGACGGCTAGAGTTGAGTCATAAATCACGGTTTTGAACTTGAGTCTGCCATTTTTCCATTGTAGAAAATTAATCAAGGCAATTAAACAGTGAAAACAATGAAACCTTAATATGTGTATGTCATGTATCTTTTATACATGTTTATAAACAATTGTATTTAAATTATACAATAAAAAAACTGGCTTAATTTATAATTAAATAATTAATATTATACTTATGTGAATGCGCAATCAAATGTATGTTATGTAAGAAATCAATAAAATAGAATATTTGAATTTAAAATCAAATAATATTTTGCCTTTATAATAGTTTGATACTTAATTAAAGTCAAAATATATCAGGATAATTAAAGAAGAAAATGAACTATAAATTAAATCTAATACACATGTTCTAAATATTAATTCAAAAATGTGATGATGATGATGATAATAATAATAATAAGAATAAGAAGAAAAAAAAAAGAAGCAGCAGCAATAATACAATGACAGAGAAACAACAAGTATGAATAAAAAAGAGTACTGGCCAATTTGAAACCACAATGCCAAAAAATGTATTTAAAAAAAGTGGAATTACAAAAAAGGAGCCTATATTAAGAATAGATGGGGAAACATTATATGAAAAATAAACGGACTCTGACACAGTTCTATTTTTCAGAATTGGGAAATATTTTTATCATCATCATCAAAATAAAAATGGAATAAAAGGTAAAAAGTCATGATGAGTTAGTAATTCATCTTAGTAGAATTATTATTGTTAATATATTGCAAATATAATTAATATTACTATAAAATAAACTCTACATTTGAATTTATAAAAGCATTGACATTGACCCATGACATTAAAGCATAATGGATCATAATCAATTTCATTATTAATTCTGATATTAAATATAAGTAGAAGGTTAATTTGTTTTTGTGTATATAATATTTTTGTGAAAGTGTGGAAAGTATCTATATTTAAAAACTAATATTGTGCTTTGGCTACCAACAGGGTCTGCAGACGGAAGATAGTATAATGATTTTCAGATATGAATATCATTGTAAATAAATAGTAAACAGTACCCAACCAAGAGCATCTACTATTTTTTGGTATGATGGAATATTGCTTTATCAGAAGCTAGATACTGTTTTGAATACAACCAGTCTTTTCCATATCCATCTTTTTCTTTGCCAGTCACTTGAATTAGTATCCATTCTCAACATCATGAGTTTTCATGTCATTTGTCATATACATATAGTAAGACAAGAGTGGGATTATGCATTGCATCACATTTTTATCCTTTAATTACTCACACAATATTTCTGATTCCAATTCCCTTTTTCATTTTTTAGCTCAAGCCATCAAGGTTTAAGAAAACAATGATGGGATCAACTTTAGTAAACTGGAATATAATCACTAATGAGTCTGTTTGGAACTATATTTTAGTGAAGCTTCACCTGATGAAGAATGTATATTTAGGCAGCCCTATTCTTTCCCTGCCTGCCATGGAAATGTAGAGACTTAGAAAATATCTAAAATGGCCCCCATAAGCCACCATGGCCAGGCTGTTATGCCTAGAAGGTTACTCATCATAGTGACAGAAATAATAATAATAATACCAGAAGTAGTGGTAGTGCAAGAAACAGCAGTAGTATTATGGATAAGTATTATAAATCTAAATTTTCCCCTAAATATAAGTACATGTAATATGCAACATTTATTTTATGAAAACTCTTCAAAACCAGAATGAAGGATTCCACTGGTGAATAAGTTGTCCAAATTTAAAATTGATATAGCTGCTTTTAGTAACAATTGCCTTCCAGAGAAAGGAAGTTCTATATTAATGGCTACAAGTTTTTTTTGAATGGATAGATCAAACAGAGAAAGAAGACTGCATAAGGTTGAATTTGCTATAAGATCTAATTTAGCATCTTTTAATCTTGGATGCCTCATTGTATCAATAAAAGGCTAATACTATTAAAACTTGAATTGCAAAATGATACATTTGCTTATTTTGTTACTGCCTATGTTTCAATCTTTCATTCAGAAAATTCTGGAATTTTTTTTTTATTCCTTGATAGATAGCATAATTACAGCAATACTAATAAAATATTATTTTTTTTCCATGTTGGATACTTCAATGCACTTATTAGTACAAATGGTAGATTTTGGTCAAACATTATTGGAAATAGTGGTATTGGTGGTGCTGTAAATTCAAATTGGTCTATTGTTACAGAATTTTTGTACAAAACATGGGTTGATTATTTCAAACACTTTGTTTAGGCAAAAAAGCAGATATAAAAAAATAGCCACACTCAAAACAACGATATTTAATAGATTACATTCTAATTAGGAGTTAGGATCAAGAGCAGTTCATAATCTATATAAATGATATATGATTCAGGTTCTGTATTTATTACAAGTGAAGATTGTTAGACAGAATACAGATAACAGCTCCAGGATTGTTATGATAGGTGCATTAAAGAGTGGATTTTATTTCAGTCATATTTATAAAAAAATTAATGTTCGTTCTTTATAAATATCTATTATACACACTAAATGTCAATAGATGTTAAAGACTGAAAATGCTAATTTGGATCTCCAGAATTATCATATTACTGAAGTATGAAATTGTTTTAAGGAATGTGTTGTGCATATGAATAAGTTTATTTTGGGGATTACTGAAAAGAAGACTCATGACGGGTTTTCTAATAATGATTTCATTATCAATAATTTGATTAAAAACATGTCTATTTGAAGCAATAATAAATTAAATGCAGAACTCCATGAGAAATATTGAGATCTGAAGGTTAAAATCAACAACTAATAAAAAGACTTAAAAAAAAGACTGTTAAATTAAAATTTCAAAAAAGATATAATGTTCACTTTAGATCATTTATTGATGCACAGAAAGCAAAATATGGACCTGACATTCCTATTAAATCCAACAATGGCTTTATCTTATATGATGAAGTGATATTTTGAATAGATAGAAGGAGTATTTTGATCATATAATATATAATGAAATGAAAATTGAGATGATGACTTTCAATAATAGATCCATTTTATGTTATTTAGATTTGGACAAAGATATCCAGTTTAGTGAAATTAAAACAACTCCTTGTAATCTTAAAAATAGAATGGCTGCAGATCCTGAAGAAATATCTGGAGAAGTTTTAAATATAGCATATTATCTTAAGTTGTAATAGAAGAGCAATACAGAGACTTCAAATCACTCAAAGAAGTAGGAACAGATGCATGTTGGGAGTAACAAGAAGAGATCAAAAATGCAATATATGGGTAAGAGAACAAACAAATGTTACTGACCTCATTGGAAAAATTAAAAGACTAAAGGGAGTTGGGCTGGACATATTGCTAGAAGAGATGATAATAGATGGACAATTGAAATCTTAAACTGGATTCCAATTGTAAAAGACCCAGAAAGAGACTACATATGAGATGGATGGATGAAATAAGAAAGTGTGCAGGGGTGATGTGGAAAATAGAAGCTAAAGATCGGAGATGGATTGAACTCAGAGACACTTTCATTCTGCAGTGGATTGATAATGGTTGATGATGATGATCTTAAGTTTTGAAAATACTATAATATTTTTAAAAATATATGAATTTATTAAATTATGGCACTTGATCTTAAAGATATTTTTATTATTCCAATTTTTAAAATAATAAAAATAGGAAAAAAATGTGACAATTACTATTATTACAGCAAAAAGAACTTTTAACAATTTTGATGAATAAGACTTTTCAATTTAAATAAATTGTTACCAGAGACTCAGTACCATTTAGAAAACCAAAAAGCATATTTCCAGGAAAATGTAAAAACACAACCAGAAATGAAAGAGTGATTTATATATCACTTTTATTAGTGTGGTCAAATGACATGATTAACTTAGTCAGACAGATTTATGGTGGAATTATTTGGTTGTCCACCAAAATTTATTTATATACACCTTCTACATGATGGAATGTGAAGAGCTATTATTAGAAGTGGAAAACCTTATGCATCGAAAATAAAAACTGGTATTAAACAATGATATAAACTTACTCTAACATTGTTTCCAATTTTTATGACAGTTATCTTTAGAACTGCTTACAGTAGGTTAATGGATGTTTTACACGTTTGATGGTAAAACTTTTAATTTGAATTTATTAAAAGCGAAAACAAAAACTTCATCCTTTTGGATTCTGATTTACAGTATGCTGATAATTATGCATTTTTACCAGATCAAAATATGATTTGCAAGAATATATTTAAAAGTTTTGAATACAACATTTAAAGACTTTAATAACATTCAAAAAGCTCAACTTTTTATCAATTGGGATGAAAACAAATCCTCAGCAACTTTTAGCTTGCAGGGTGACTGAAGGAAAACCTCTAGCAATTTTTAGCTTGAATGGTTATCAACATGAGAATGTAAAAAAAGTTTAAATATACCTTGATGATTTGATAAATATAAACTGGGCTTAGATGTTGAGGTATAGCACAGATGTCTATGGATTGCTGTTGCTTTTAACCCCTTAAAAGAGAAAATATTTTATCATAGGGAAATAACTACTGCACTTAAATTATCTATTTAGAGAGCTGTTATTATACCTAATTTATTGTATGGAAGCAAAACTTGGGCATTCTGTGATGCAATATAAAGGCATTAAAAAGTTTCATAAAGCTGTAAAAATGCAATGATAAGTTCAAAAAACCATTCACTTGATCTTCACCTTGATGGATGTGATATTGTAGAATTTACTTGTAAAACCATATCTTTATTGGATTGGAAATGTAAAACAAATGAAAAATATAAAATTTCTAAAAGGGCATTTTATGATGAAATTGAGCATGTTTTTCATGGGTAACCAAGATCACCATTTACATTATTAGGAATATCTCAAAGACATTAAACAGTATTGATTGTTTCCATTGGAAAGATATCACAAAGAACAGATTACATTGCACAGTTACAATTAGACATGGTGATGAATTATTTAGATCTAAAAGTTTTCTGCTGAAGAAATTAAGATAGCATCATAAAACATCAAATAAACAGAAAATTAAATCAGCATGTTCTTTATTTGGTTTACAGATTGGTTTGTATAGTTATTATAAAACTAATTTCTTCAGTAATTTTTTTATTTTTTCTTTGGAGGTGGAATGGTTATACTTGTTTATGAGTGGCTACTATTATGTATCTATGCACAACAAATGTCAAATTTATATAATCAGATCTTTGGAAGAATTTTCAATTTGACATCTTAAATAGATTAATAAAATTAAATATTTTAGCTGGATAGACATACATACCCAAATGTTTCTCACAAAAGAAGGTTAATAGCCAAAATTTCTAAAGATCTTACTGATACAATGTCTGTAATTCAATGAATATTTATTTACATAGATGCAGCTAAAGTACAGTGGGTTATCCTTGATAATTACAAAGTTGGACATAGTCTAGAAAAGCCACAAGGTTTAGTGCAGCAAATTGGGAAAGAAAACAAAAAATTGGATATTACTTTGAGATCTGCATTTGACAATATATTACTTTCATGAGATTATGAAGCTCATATCTCTAAAATTTTAAATGCCATATCTAATCATGTTCTTGCTTAGTAGAGGACAAAATCCCACAAGTATTTATTATTTCATTAAGATTTTTTTTAGCCTTGATATATAACATATTTTGTTAAAATTAAATGACAACTGGTATATAGAATAAGTAATCAAAGTATTCATTTCATTCAATAGAAAATAAATTGAATAGATTTCTCAACTCAAATTTGAAAACATTGAATCAATTTTCAATATGCACATACTGATAAGCATTTAATTAGAGCTCAAATGTATTGCTATTTACCATTATTTTTTTCTTAAAATTTTAATACCAAAGTGAATAATTGTTTTAATTTGAAAATAAAAAAAAAATCTGACCAAAAAATTTTTCATTAGACTTTTGTCCAATTATTTACACTTTAGAGCAGTGATCTTCAACCCTTGGTCAGCGGACGTCCGCCAGTAGACTGGCAGGAAAGTGTGTAATAACAAAATAATAAGAGTTTAAACTTTTAATTAATATAAACAGTTTTTATTTATTTTTCATCTCATTTTTACCCAATTAAAAAAAAAAAAAAACAGAACAGAAAACAAAATCTAATTAATCATACATAAATTAATTTGTTTTTCTAGTTATCACAGATGTTTAGGGGGGGGGGGGGGTGTAGAATTTTTTTTTTTTTTTACTTTTCTAAAAAAAATTCAAAATGAAAAAAAAAAGTTTTTTATTATACAAATGTATATTTAACATAGTTGTTTTGATCAGTTATAACAATTATGCTTATCTAAGGCTAAGCAGTTTACATCTTTAAGAAAATTTATCTATAGACTTGTGCCGGTCTATGAAACCTTATCCTTATTTTTGCCGGTCTGCAAAACCTTATGCTTACTTTTACCAGTCTGCAGTTGTGAAAAGTTGAAGACCACTGCTTTAGAGAATATGTTTAGTGGAAATAAAGATAAGATTAATAGAAAGCTTTGGACTGCAAAAATCTGTACACATCCAAGAACTGGGAACTTAAATAATTCATAGTAAAAATAACAACAAACACTTAAGTAAATATTGCAATGACTAAGTAAATTGTAAATATAATCAAAAGATTATTCTGTACTGCTTTAAAATTATATCTCAGAAGCAATTTTAAATGTTTTGTTAAGAATGCTACCTAAAACCCCATCTGACACATGCCAAGCAATAAATGACATGAATAAACAAATACATGGTAAATGATATATACTGATATTGATTTTGAAATGATAATAATCATAAATTATTCAGATAAATTAAAAAAAAAACTTTCTGAAAAATTTCCATCAATAAACTGCCTAAGTAATTTAATATCGTTGAAAAATTCTGCTACAATTTAAATAAGCTTATTAGATGGCAATGATTGTACTTTTGTAGCCACTAAATTGTCTAGTTAGATGTGAAATTACAATGTTGAAAAAGTTATGACTTATGATAATTATTTAGTTTTTTTTAATTTAAGTTCATTCTAATGTAATGGAGATGAAAAGATCTGTGTACAACTGATAATTATGTAAGATGACAATTTTTAAATTGTATGAAAATAGAGGGAACTTTTGCTATAGATTATTAATCTATCATGATTAGATCAAGTATAACTGTATGAACAAGTGCATTTATACTTATTTAATATTTTAATGAAGATTGAGCAATATTGTTTTGATTTTTTAATAATGATGAAAACTATTGATTTTTGCAATTAAAATGATACATTGTCTTGATACCTATAGATGTGGGCATTGTTTAAATAAAGTCATTTATCACTAAAGTAAAGGTTGTGTACATTTTTGCAGGTATTGTTCTATAGATAATCAGAATATGAAAGACAATGATTTTTCTTGTCTACAAAAAAAATAATCTATCTAATATATTATTACTGTTTGTAATTGAAATAACAATTTTAACATTATTTTTATATGCTTAGAACAATCCTTCTAAGTTGAAAATTATTGCAATTTATTTCATCAAATCTATAATCAAAAATGCTAATAGCTTTCATTTTATTTACTTGCATTGTGTATAAAAATAATTTTTAATTGAGAAAAAATCCAAATGTTTATACAAATTTAAAATTTTCATTTATTTATACTTCCTTTGTCATTTTCTATAAAATTACTGTAAAACGTTTTCACACCTAAACTTATCTAGCTGGGATATCTTTCTAACGTTAATTAACTTTGTTTCTACTGTTACAATGTAATAAATATCCTCAGAGTTTGATAAAATCTCTAATTTCTTTTAGAATGTTTCTAACATTTAATCATAACAGAAGTGTTTTTTTTTTCCTCATATGTCATAGACTCAATTTCTTTTTTTACATTCTAGAAATATAATGCAAAAAGGAAACTCGTATTTAATGGTCTTTTTTAATTCACTTAATATATACATGTGGTAAAACCATCTTTAATTCCAGTTTGAAAAGTTGATTTACAAATGATAGCCATCAGATATATCCTTAGCATTTAAACATTTTGCATATAATTTTGCTATTATTTCATCAATTTTAGTTTATGTTTAGAATGGATAGCTATGAAAATGAAGAAAACTGTATAAGATTTTTTACTCTGGCAATAAAAATTCATGGGACTTACATTTTTATTATACTTTAGCTGTCTTTTACTATTTAGCTTTAGATTCTGAAGAAGGCTAATCCCAGGCTGAAATATGCTATTCATTGTAATAAATACTTTATATAAATACACACACATAATATATAATCAAATTATACAGTGCTAGTACTAATATATAATAAGTGGAACAAAGGATATTCCACTAATAGAGAGCATTATTTGAAAGTTTATATCTCTAAATAATGTATAGATAAATAAAGATGGAATCATTGTTTCATAGCCATATTGATAATGTCCCCTCTCCCAGTGTCTTTAACTTGCATTCAAATCATGGCCAGGTAAAACTTGACATCTAACCATCCAGTATTGATTGGAAAATGAATATTTTATTTATTCTTATTTAAAGATAAAAAAGATGCGAACTCATCTCATCAACAAATCACAAGTTTGATGAGTAATGTTTTCTTCACTGTTTTTATATTGCCCTGAAAAATGTTATTTTATTTCATCTTCTTATGGCATATTTGACAAACCAGAAACATTCAACTCAGTAAAATTTAAAATCACACGTGCATGTCATTGTAATATGTGTTATATTAACATTATTGTTTAAATATTATCTAGTACAAAAGTAAAAATACATTGTGATGTAATATTTTCAGAGATGATAAGGAATGTATGACAGGGAGTTGTCATTATTTTTATAAAATAGGGTTATCTAGATTTAAAAGAAATTATAAATGTGCATTCCAATCATCAGTGTAATCAATGTTCAAATTGCTGGATTATTTAGTGTTTTAAAATTATGTTAATAGAGAGATCATAGTGTTCATTAAATATACAAAATAATTTCAACTAATAACAGTAGAGATAAAAAATCATTGCTAAAAAGGAAATGCTTCACAAAGATTCATATACAGAAGTTTCCACATAGAAAAAAATTATTAGGAGGTCAAAACACACTCTGACACTTCAGTTGCTACCAAAATAAATTGTTACAAACTTACAAAGAAAAATATTTACAACAACCATTATTTTCTAATGTCAGCTAAAGTAGCTGGGTCAGACACTTAACATGTGAAAGACATATGAGTACTATCATCATTTATACTTTTTTGACAACCATTAAATGAATTTTTGTTTGATGATCAACAAAAACATATCTATTAGATTGCTTTCTTCCATCATATGTAATGCTAAATATGTTATAATGTCAACTTTATGATGGTATTGTTTGGTCCAATACCTCGTATGAAACAAAATTGCAGAATATGGGAATATTTTGTGTTTCAGATTGTTTCCATGGTTCAAACATTATTTCTATAAAACATTATTTTTTTAAGATTATAATGCTCATATTCCTATAATTCACATATTAAAATAACTATAATGAAGAATCAAAGGATAATGCAAGAAATTATTTTTCCATGATATGTCTTAAATTTTTTTTTCTTTCATGAGAAATGGTTTGATTTTTCTTTTATATATTTTTCTAATGACAGATAATTCTTTCATATGTAAAATAAAAGTAGTTTTTAATTCAATTGGTGGTTCCGTATCATATTACTAAGGTGTTATAAATGTTTTCATTACTTTATCAAGTCTTGATTAAGCTGAAGTATATCAAGATTTAAACATATATTAATAACTGATTGTTTTAATCATTATTATTAATATCAATACAGTTTTACCAAATTTAAAAATATTTAAATATATATTTAAAACAAATGATAAAGCACACTGGAGCAACATTACCTGAGCATAGTTGAGAAAAAATAATTGATTGTGTGTCAAATTGATGCCGGGTAATAATGGTTCTTCACCATTTTCTTTGACCCATTTGTGATATGCCTAAAACAATAGAGAAACAAAATACAAAATTCATAACATTTTTTAAAAATAAAATAATTACAAATTCCTGCAAAAATATTGTATGAGATTTAGTGTGGGCATAGAGAAGCAGATGCTAAAGCTTAAAGTCTGTGGATCACAGTCCAGGTCTATCACTTTCAGTACCCAAATTTTATATAAACTCACAAGCAATCAGCAATTCAATTATTTATTAAATTACAAATGACATTTTTACTAGCTAAACTTTAATAAAGTGTTTTAAATGAATATTTTACAGACTATTTTTTATCTAGTGTTTTCCTGAAGGTTTGTGATGATGGTGTTCTAGTTGTATTTTTATATTGGACTATTTCTATAAAGTTAAATTTTTCTAAAGACATTCAATACATATATTAGATGATGGAAATAGTCCAATATGAAAATACAACTATTTTTTATCTACTCTCTCTCTATATAAAATCATAAATGCAGAAATAGGTAATGGAGGTCATAATTTTATGCACGTTAGATCAGGATTATTTAAATTCTAATTTTGTAAGTAATTTTATAATTTTTGTTAAAATATATAAATGTAATTTGTAGGGTTTTTTATTTTTAAATTTCTTTAAATTCAATGTTCTTCTAGAGTCTTTATAAAGGTAGTGGAAATGACTATTTTATGTATCACATTAGATAGAGATTATTTTCATTTTTACTTATAGTTATTTTTTTTTGTTTTTTTTTTTTAAAAAAAATAAATTCTATGTTTTTTATATTCTTTATTACTGAGATTGAAAGTTGGGGCAAGCTTAAGGTATTTGAATCTTTCTGCATTTTTTTTTTTTTTGCTTTTCACTTTTGTCTTTTAAAAAGAATAATTTGAAAACATTAATAGTATACTCTTTGTTATTGCATTTCTTCAGTCTTTCCTTTCATTTTTTGGCAGTAAATAATATCTTTCAGAAATATAACTTAGAAATTCTGTTATAAAAAGTTTTTCAAAAAATCATAAGTAACATTTTTATGTAATGTGATAAATCAGATTATTTTAAATGTTACATGTAATATTGTTGGAATTTCAAAAATACTCTAGATATATTATATAGAGAAAGTAGTAGAAATAAATATTTTCCCATAAGTTCCATTGAAAGAGTAGGATCAAGTGGAATGAGACCCCAGAGATTGAGTACCAAGAGCAACAGAATGGCCATGTTCTCCTAGTGTTATATACAATTTTATTGTTTGTATATATTTATTTAAAATGTCTCATTTTAAATAAATCAAGACAATACTTGTACAAATGTCTCATAATAGTAAAAAACACCAATTTACAAATTGTATAAAATATTTTGGAAAAAATTCAACTTCAGAGTTTTTTTGATATTATTTTAATATTCAGAATGTATTGTACTTACTGACAAATATTTTTAAGCTCTTTTTTAAAAAAAAAATGTCTGAAACCATTGTAAAAATAGATTATAGTGTGATATTTGTAACAAGATTTCAAGGATATTTTTGCATTTCAGGCTATTAATTTGATAATATAATGGCTTATTAGATGGGTATGGGTTTTAAGGTCAAACTTTTTATTGATGAAGATCATACATCAGAAACTAGTTAGGGGAATGAATATAATAGCACTACTCACTGGTTATTCAAATTTACTCTTGGTGGCTCTGGGGAAAAATGAAGAGAACTATTCCTGACAGAATATGCAGAAAAAGCAATGTTTTATTCAAGATTTGTCTTAAAGTAGATTTTTAATGCCATACAAATATTAAAACAATCACTAACTCATAAATAGTTGAATGTAGGAAGAAGATTAAAAAAAGTATTGACAACAGAAGTGTAAAAGTGATTGCACTTCTAATATATACAAGATATTAATGTTTTTTCACAATGAAATATAAAAATGATTATTTTAACTACAAAGAAAGTGTCTAAAATGCTAAGAATTAAAATCTTTTTTTATTTTTGTAGCACCAGTTTTTAAGAAGATTATAGCTTTTTACTTAAAATAATTATTACAATGAATAAAAAAAAATAATAACATAATATTGTCATTGCTAAATAAAATTGGAATTATTATTAAATTTTTGTCCATGAGATGGGAGGATGCCAGATTTTCATACATTTCCCTATATAATGATGTCATAAATAGGATCTGCATTTATACAATTTGTTTAGCTTTCACTACATTCTCAAAAAATATTTAATCACTTATACTGTTAGACAAATTGCTTTACTTTAATTCATAATTTAATAAATCACCTCTCAAAGATTGTGACATGAATGTTATCTTCGTCAATGTCACAATTAAAATTTCCATTATTAGTGTTGTATACAAGACAAATATTCTGTTATTTTTTTTATAAGAGACAATTGCCAAAATATTATAAGTTGAATGGTTTTTACTAATAATTTGATTTGATGCTAATTAAGTATGTAGGTATGTGTAAAATTATTAATAGGTATAGGGTGCTATGATCAAGGGATATTTATTTGTTGTAACAGTTTGCCTTTTCTTGATATATTTTTTAATTTAAACATAGTTTATCACAACATCTCAACATTATTTAGTCCCTTATTTTATTACTAAAGGCCTAGTGCAGTTGAATGAAGTGGTGGTCAGTCCAAACTCAACCTGATGCAATTCTAATACTCAATCATTATATGATTTCTGTGATTAATTTTCCATTTTTTTTATTATTATTAGCAAATGATAATAACATACTATTTATAAGTGTATGTTTAGAACGTTTTTTATTTTATTTCAAAATGTTTGCCAGTTTATTTTGCCTTAATAATTATTTTAACTACTAAATAGAAAAAAATAGTATATTGCTCAGGAGTATATAAAAAAAATGAGTTGTAAGCGCACCCTGCAACTGCACTAAATCACAGAAACTGCATAAATATTTTTAAGGTACTCGCTTTTATTATTTTGAATTGTAATATGATTTATTACTATATATATATAGAAATCTCAAGTTATGATGACTAACCCCATCTGTCAATTATGTTACAATTTATAGCGACTTGATGTATGTTTTTCTTTCTTATATACTAGTTAGCATTCTCTATTGCTATTCCTTTACTCTTTTTCCTTGGATGGCCGTTAGAAGCCTTCGATGAGCTATTTAAAAGCTTTTCATTGATTTTTTTAAAATCATAAGTTCATTTTATTTTTGAATCTATAAGATTTATTTCGATTAAATTGTTTTTTTGTTTGAATAATTTGAATGTTTGTATTTTGTTTGAAAATAGTTAGAAGTATTTCTCTGCTTATTTTATGCTCATTCGTATAAATTCCGAACAGTATGTAAATTTAATTGTATTGATTAAACTATCAACCTGACAAAAATGTAATATGATAAACAAAGAGTTAATAATATTTTGTGCTTATTTGCTAATTAGTGACTTAATTAATGAGTATAAAAGTGGACAGAAGATAAAAATGAATTTTGTAGAAGTAAAAGATGCAATTAATAAGATGGAAGTTTTTTGAGAAGGGAGGCAAATCCTTGAAAATGACTATAAAGTAAAAATAGTTGAAACGTTGGAACAAGTGGATATATATAAACAACAAATAAAGTTCTTGTAAAGAAAAGAGGAAGTGTTTAATTATAGAATTATATGGTTAAGATGAAAGATGTATATAAAAAATTTAAATAAATATGAAATAATTTTATAAATAGTGATAAAGTGTTTTAAATAAAATCAGAAATGAAAAATCACTTTCTTATTGCACATAAAGAATTAATTTTACTATAATCAAATAAATGAATCAAATTCCTAATTAACAAAATTTATTTAACATCATTTCAAACAATAATTGAAATGAAACCATTCAATTGACATAGTATATACACTTTATTGATTTAGTGAGATACATTAAATCAGAGGGTTAAATATCTACTAATACAACTTTATATAATGTAATTAAAACACTTGAACATAAAATAGATGTGTAACACTAATACCTACATACATTTATAGCAAACTGTTTTATTACAGTAAAGATTGATCATACAATATAAATAGTTCAGATTTTTGGACAATGAATCAGATTACACATAACTACATAAAAACTTCTGACTTAAATTATTTGAAGAATTTAAATGAGTAATCTTTTATTTTATTGTTTAGATTTTTTTCTTCTTTTATCTTATTGTTTATAATCAGCATATGCACTATATTTAGCTTTGAGAAATTCTTCGATTACACAACATTAATAAACAATTAAAGAATGTTTATTAATTCAGCATTGTTCATAAATAATCTATTATTTTTATTTGTAGAACTAATTGTAAAACAAATATCTTAATCTAGGAAGATATAGAAATTGTACATGTAATGACCATAAATTAAATATTGAATTTCCACACAGATTATTTTAAGATAAATACATTATAGTATTTAATAGTGTATTTTTAAAAAAAAATTCAAAATTTGAAAGTTGCCTTTAAAATAGATATCAATAGTCTCAGTTTCAGTGCCTTAAAATTTTCTACTAAAAAGTCAACCACTTATTTTCCACAATATTAATTATTGCACGTTAATTTATGCCTTGATTTGATGATGCATTTAGATAAATACATTATGGATTGATACTAATAATTTATTAGGCCAAATATAAACTTTAAGTTTAATTTAAGACTAATATATCTCTATTAAATACAAGCATGATATTTTAGATATAATATTAATATCATTTATGTTCTTTATTACAATGTTTTTTACAATCCACTGTTGATGTTTTCGATTGCTCCAGCAATCTTCTTCAGAACTATAACAAACACAATACAAATATATAAATACAAATATACACGAACAGATAATTTAAAAAAGCAAAGTAATAAAGTAAATGATATTAATATTATATGGATTTGGCAATGCAATAAGAAAGATAAAGTTATTTTAGATATATAGTCTAGCATCATCTATCTATTATATGCTTAACTATATAATGATTATTAGACAGTAAAATAATTTTTTATCTCCAACCAATTTCTCACTTTTGCTTTTATCAGTGAGAATGTGAGATTCAAAGTGAAAAGAATACAGTTATACATTGGACAATTACTTTTCTACTATCAAGTTTTTTAATTTGAAATTTAAAAAGCAAATATTGAAGTCAACCAAACTGCTTGTAGTACTTCTGAAATTATTATCAATTCAATAACTATACATCTTAGTATCCTCAGCTTTATTCTAGCAGTAAGCACTTTTTTACCTTTGGTAAAAATGTTAATACTAACATTTATGCCATTGTATAAATTGATCCTTCTAAGTTAAACTCTTAATCTTTTTTGAAAGTTTAAAATAATTAATAAAGCAAGTCATATAAAATGTGACATTACTTTTATAAGCTTGTAGTTACAAAAATACAATGTATGAGAAAATATTTAAAATCTCTATCCAGAACACTCTCATTTCCAGACCAACTGGTTTCGAGCTTATGGCTCATGTCAGTGGAGAACTAGAATATTTGGACACTAGATTTAAAATATAAACTCAAAACCTAGCACTTATTTCAAATGCATATTTAAGTAGAAACTCTAAAATTTTCGGACATGAAAATGTCTAAATCCAGCTGTCTAACTTAAATAACTATATGGGACTGAACTAAATTCAGATCTACCATATTTTAATAGCCTCAGCATATGCTCTCTGAATTGCATTTAAAGTTTAAACTAAAAACTTAATGGTAAAAAAGATAAAAATGGCTATTCCCATAGCCTTTTCCCCTCCTATCAAAAAGACAAAACAATATTATTTACATTAAATATGAGTTTTGTGGTGACTGGATAAGCTAATATGTGAACATCCACATATAATTACACAAGTTCATAATTCTCATTACTACATTTTGTAAAGCTGTCTTTTTAAGTTTTATAGAAAACTTTTTTTATTAAAACACTTCAACATCATATCTAATTGTATATCTTTCTCTACTATATTGTATTTTCATTTATATTTTTTCAATAAAAGCAATGAAATTTGAACTTCTTTAGAATGTCTTTGAAATGAATGCTACCGCAAAAATTATGCAAATTTATAAAGTAGTTATTACAAAGTCTATTAGTGCTCATTTGTATCAGACATCCAATCCAATAAAGATGCAAATATATAGTAGTGTATAGTCTATAATATCACATTGAGCAACCTGAAGAACATAGTGATTGGCCGTAAGACTTTTTCATTGTATTTTTAGAATACAGAGCATTCTTAAATAAAAATTTTCTAAATGCCTTCATGTCTGCCATTATTTAATAAATTGATTAAACTAACATTTCTATATACAATTAATTTAATTACAGTAGCTATATAATTTAAATGAAATATTATTTAACTTGTTAAAAGCAGCATATTTCAAAGCTCTATATTTCAATATTTATATTCTGCTACTAAGATATATAAAGTGACTCATATCCACAAGATGATATCCATTTAAGTTAAAGATTATGCCAATAAATATCACATGATTACCATTTCTTATGCTTGCTTATAACTGTTACTAAACTAAGCAAAACCCTCTATACATATTACTACTTAGTGCAAGCCAGAGTAATCAATGGATGCCAGAAGGCTTGTGCATAAAATCACCATCTATTGCCTACTCATTCAATATCCTCAGACTAGTTTCTGGCTTTCAGCCTTCATCAGTGAGGAGCCTTGAATCTGAGAGCACTGCACCTAGATCTTGGGATCTAATGCAACCCCCCAGCACCCATGTTTTATCTCTACATAACAACAAAACTATGAGTCTTAAATTAAAACAGTCATATTTTCAATCCAAGCTCATTAGATTATATAGTCATATATCCTAAGATCTAGGTGCAGTACTCTCAGATCCAAGGCTCCTCACTGACAAAGGCTACAAGACAGAAACTAATATGGGAATATTGGATGAGTAGGCACTAGATGGGGATTTTATGTACAAGCCTTCTGGCATCCATTGATTACTCTGGCTTGCACTGAGTGGCAATACATATAGAGAGTTTTGCCTGTTTTAATAACAGTTATAAGCAAGCATAAGAAATGGTGATCATGTAGTGTTTATTGGCTTAAAAACAATCCTGCATAATAGACTAGTGGTGGCTGTGGTTATTAAAGAACCAAATACACCAAAATATATAGTGTAACAGTCAAAACATGTCTATCTCGCTAACACACTGCAGAATTTAAACCCGGGACCTAGAACTCAACACTGGGAGAGTTACCTCCCAGAAATCCCAAGTTCAAATCCAAAGTCCAAACCCCACAATGCCCTCTATGTGATAACGCATTTGATGCTACTAATAGTGTAATTTCATGCTAGTGCCGGTGATCAGAGAGAAAACAAAAAACTTTAAATCTAAAATAACCCTAGGTTAATTTAACAATAACTTATAGATGTACCAAAGATAAGTTTAATGTACTATGTAATTTATATTGCACCCCAAATAAATGAAAAAATAAATAAATTTATAAATAAGATTTTAATGATTTGATAATAAACTAATTTAGCGATATAAATTGGATAGTTATATAATAAACAAACAAGATGGCTGATACCTCGTACTTGGGTTCGTTTAGATAACGTCTCTAAAATATAGTGACATGGTAGGCATATGCGAGTCACGTAAAGTCTAATAGAGTTTGAAATATTCTAAAACATTTATAATTGGAGATTTAAATGGAGATCAAGAGTCGCTTGCGAATACATTATAAGATCGAGCTACACTGAACAGATTTGAATTCATTTAAATAGAATTCTTTTAATAATTAACAAGGGAAATATACGGTGGTGCTAGCGAATATATGCTAAGGAGGGATGCAGTTTATGAGTATACAACTTTAAAATATGGCAAAAGGTCGAGGCATTGGATAGGCATTTTGCCTTTTATTTGGGACATCTCTAGCCCACTCACAGCTCAAGCCTGGCCTGCACCCAGAAGCTTCGTAACTGTGGGGACATACGCAAAATAATTCCCATGTGCCATTTTAGCACAGGACTGGGAACCGCGGAGTAAAATAAGGGGAACAGATTTGAACGATGATGACCTTTGCCAACAGGAGGATTCCAGCACCCATGCATATTGACTAGCAACACAGCTTAATTTCAAAGAATTTAATAAAATAAATGGCAATTTATCAAGGAACAGAAATAGCTCGCTCTCAATTTTCGTATTTTAATGGCCAGCAGACTCTCAACAAAACTTAAGATAAATAAATATTCATTTAACAAAATTCTTATACGCAAAAATATTTTAAAACATATATAAGAGATACTTTTAGATATAAATGATGGGAGGAAGAAATTGCATGATTGCAGTTTATAAACTAAGATGGCAACCACACATCATTTAACTTCCCTACGTAACTCGCATTTGTCTAAAGAAATTAATTATATATTTCATCATAACACATTGAAATAAGACATTTATAAATATAATAGAAAATCAACCCAAGCACAAGTTCAGCATGCATTAGAAAAATGTTTAAATAAATACATTTATAGAATATACAAAATTGTTAGGTATAGCTTGAAGTTTCCAAGATCGCGGGTTGATTTTAATTACCTTGTTCTTTTAACTATGTCCGTGGGCATTTCCAAACTTGTAGCAAAGTTCTTAAGCAAAGTTAGGAGTTTCTTTGATTCATGGTTCTGCAGCAGCAGTTAGTAGATTTTAGGCGCAGCATTTCTTTGGGCTGGATCAATAGGGTTGGATGATACGGTGATAGGACATCGGATTTTGAATGACGGACGGCCAAGGCACAAGATCCTGAGGGAAAGACAGCCTATAGCCCCGTTACCCCGACATTCTGAGGTTAAACGATTTTAAAACTAGTTTCCAAACTAACCAACAAGCCGGTCAGTCTGATAATGCAAATAAAAACATTGGAAAAATAGTTTCAAAATTACAGAAAATAGGACTTCTGCTGTCACAATCAGGTAGGTTAATTAATAACTCTGTCTCTCCCTAATTACAATCAATCAGCCCTATTTATACACTCTTCTTGATTACAATCTAACCCTGAAGTGATAAAATCCATTCTTTAATTATTACACATTTGAAAAATACGGACTGCATTTTCTAATTAAAATCTGTTCATAAACATTGTTTTATCTTATCAATAATTGTTACACATTCTATCTGGGTGACAAGATGTAAATTAAAGTTTAGCAGTCCCCAGCCAGAAGCAAACTCTTTTTTGCTACCCTTTCAAAACTACAAAAAAAGACAGAATTCTCTCCTCAAAGTTTCTACACAAAAAAACATGGAAACTGCTCAAAATACCCTACCTACAAAATGACATCAATCCTAATGATTGACAAACTGTATAACAGATAAAAGAAACATGCAAATATATGATTAATGTATGGACATAAAAATGTCCTAAACACAAATTTCCTCTGAACAAACAAATCAGATCTCATCTCATACTACACAAACTCTTGGAGAACCTATAACAATATAAACATATATAACTATCACTGAAAACATTTGTATATACCTACTATTAATAAATCTAATTTTTTTAAATAAAAAACTGGCGCCAATATGATTAAAATTAGCCACTATTGTTCTTTTTCCACCCTCACTAATGTAAAGAAAATGGCATGTGTTTGAATAACATTTTATAACACTTTACATTTATCAAACACTATTTCTGAATTTAATTTCCAGAAATATTTCTCATTGATATTATTTCTTAAAGGCAAATAATTATAACAAAATAACATCACAAATAAATCGATTCAAAACAACAGCTCTTAAATAAAATATTTTGATAAATTTTAAATATTATCGCAGTATGTGTGTAGATGAGAATTATATGACATACTTTATTGTACAAGTATATATACGTAATATATACTCAACGGTTTGAAAATAAAACCGTTTAAAAACAATTTTAATTATTATTAAACCCCAGGCACCCCATTATACATATAAATTTAGGCGGGATTTCAGTAAATATACCAAGTACACACAATATGATGAAATTAGGGTTTTAAATAAGGTACAAGGGTAGGAAACAGGAAGGCAAGGTGAAACTAAGATTTGTTTCACATTCCTTTAGTATGTAAAAAAAATTAAAAAAAAAAAAGATTTTAGACCCAGTGTTTACTAGTACCTTTGAATATCCACAACCAAAAAAAAAAATTTGACAAGGGGCAATAAGATTTAATGACATACCTGAATCATATTTCAACATTTTTTTCCACTAGTGGGTGATCAAAAGGAAGGTTTCAAGCTTCTAGCATTATATGTCCCTTTAAGTATCCTATTGTCTTTTAATAAGTATGTATTTGGGCCACATTTTATTATGTACGGCCCCTGATACAGTGGGAAAAACTTCTTGTATTTTTTTTTATCTCGATCACTGGGTTTTGGGGTTCTTACCCACACTCAATCCCAATTTGAAACTGGTACGGTCTCCATTCCTTAAGCTGTCTCTTTTCAGCACTTGAGGTTAAATGCCGGTGTACAGTGTGACGGTCTTCTTCGATGTTGATCTTGTGATCATCTCTTGGTAAGGGTGTTTTTATTAATGAGGGCTCAGGTTTCCAAAATGTAGATGCATAGATGTCAGTCCTGTAGCCTCATTAATGGTCCCATTGATATATTGAAAAACTTTGGACATTTGGTTTACCCAACCCCGGTGATCATGGTGAATATAGCTTCTAAATAACCGGTTGATCTCACACATAACCCTCTCACAAGGGTTAGATTGGGGATTCCAGATTAATGTCAGGATGTGCTTGAGGCCCTGTGTTTTGATCCAATTTCGGCATCCTTGTGAGGTGAATGCAGAGCCATGGTCAGAGAGAATCACCTCTGGCTTGCCAATATTTACAAAGTGCTTGCATTGTAATGCTTTGGTTGCACTCTGCATGTCTGCTCTTAAAACAGGGTATGCCCATGCGTATTTCTAAAACAAATCGTAGGTTACTAGGAGGTATCGGAACCTATGGTATGATGGCAATGGCCCATAATGGTCAATTGCTAATATTTTGTTAGGTCCCGATGGGATAATAGAGGCTGTAGCACTACTATAAATTTTATTTGGTGGTTTATTCTTTGCACAGGTGGTACACTTCTGGAGGGTATGCAAAGCATCCTGGTACATCTGAGGCGAATGAAACTGTCGGTGCAATGCTTCTTCAGTCTTATTGGGACTGTAATACCCTACCAGGTTATGCATGTAACTAATTAACTGACTCCTCAGCTGGGGTGGGACTAAGATTTTCCATGACACCCTCCTTTTCTACCTGTTGTTGTAAAAGTCCATTCTGTAATCTATACTTAGTTTTTCCTCTTCTAGTGGTGCATCCTTGCATAGGATTTCCTTGACGCTGAACCTTTTGCATCAACTCTTTATATTGGGTTGCTTTTTTGCCAGTGTCGCAAATCTTTAACTTCTGCTCAATATCATTGTCCAGTACATTAGTCATAATGGATAACTGCTGGTCTTCAAATATAGGATTGCATGGCTTTACTTCCATGGGGTGATGAGTTAATACATTGGCCAAACTTTCGACCCGGCAGAAATACTATAGGGAATTTGAAGTGAAAGGTCCTTAAGGATTATTAAAAATTTAAAAAATTTAAACCTGGTGGTGGTGTGTTTCCAGGATTTGTTTAATTTTTTGTCCCCCAAATGCGTGCTCTTCCTGACGGTATTTTTTCCTTTTTTTATTATTGTAGTTATTGGTTGTGGGTGGGTGGTGGGGGGATTGGAAAAACACCCCAACCTTTTTTTTTTTTTTTAAAAAAAAAGGGGGGAAAAATTGGGAAAAAAATTTAATTTTGGGAAAGTTTTTTTTTTTTTTTATTTTTTTTTTTTGGGGTTCCTTTCCTTGTGGGTGTGTTTTTTTTTTTTAGGAGGAAGGAATATTTGCCTGGATAAAACTTGTGATAGTAATTACAGAGGCCCAGGAAGAATCAAATTTGCTTCCAATTAACAGGTCAGGGGAAATCCTTGATTGCCTCTATTTTATCAGGATGGGTACGGATTCCTTGTCCATTCATGATGTGACCAAGAAATGAAATTTCTTCCAGGGCAAAATGGCTCTTTTTAAAGTTCACTGTAATTTTCTTTTGGGCACACTCATCGAAAAACTGCTGTAGATGGGCCAGATGCTCTTGAAAATCTTGGGATGCGATTACCACATCATCAATGTAGCAGATCAATTTTCTTTTGAGGTCTTTTGATAGGACTTGGTCAAGGCATATCATAAGCCCAGCGCCACTGTTTAATAATCCGAATGGTACTCTCTTGAACATATGCATCTGTCCATTGTACTGGAAGGCGGTATACTTCCAATCCTGAGGGTGCAACACCATCTGCCAATAGCTAGCAGTTAAATCTAAGGTTGAAAATATATTTTTCTTTGAGAGCTTGATAAAAATTTCTTGTACGGAGGGAGGTATGTCTCATTCTGGTATGGTGATGTTGTTGAACTTTCTGGCATCTAGGCACAGTCTTATAGATCCATTTTTTTCTTACAACCACCAATGGGTTATTGTAAGGTGATGATCCCTTTTCAGCTATGATGATCCCTTTTCAGCTACACCCCATTCGATCATTTGTTTGATTTGAGCATCTACTTCTTCTTGGTATTGGAAAGGGATAGGGTAGGTGTGGATTTGGAAAAGGTTTTTTTCTTTGACCCTTATCCAGTGAACATAGCCCTTGATTTCTCCAGGTATCTGGGAAAATACTCGGTGCATAATGTTAATAGCTGCTGCAGCTGGGACTGGTCTTCTATCATTCTTAAGGATGACTCCTGGACTTTATTGTGAATGGTGTCTTCATCGATGTCTACTTCCATACTCCTAATTTGAACTTCACGGGGTCTGTGGGCTTCATTGAAACTGAATTTCTCTCATTGGATCATCATTACATTTTGGTCACAGTCAATTATACATTTATTTTGACTCAGAAAGTCTGACCCGATAATGATGTCTCGCACTAAGCCATTAATCACTAGGAATGCATGTCCAAAGGTCATTTGCCTGAATTTGATCTCTAGCCACACCTGGTATCCTTCAGTTTTCATTCTTTTGCTGTCAGCTAACTTCATCTGAATTGGTCAGGCTGGTAATCTCGGTATACACCCATTTGTTTTTCCATTTGCACCAACCATCCCTTTGAGATGCACGAAACTTGGCTGCCTGTGTCAATGAGGGCCTGTGTTTCTATGGACCCTAGTGTAACATTTACTACAGGGCAGGGACTAAGAGGGAGTCCCTAGGTAGGATCTTCTTCTTGTGTGACTGTAGAGATAGGTTTTTTGTCTAAAATATAGTTAGGTTCCCCTTTTAGCTCTTTGGTTTCTACTGCCATCATTTTTCGTTTCTGTTGGCAGTGGTAGTCCCTGGAGGTTTTTTTGGTGTCTTTTCTGTATTCCACCAGCTGAAGTCCTGTGTAGTTAGAAATTCTGTCATTTCTTCAGTGTTTGTAATTCAGCTCCCAGCCATAAGTTGTTGAATTGATAGTGGCATATTTTTCTAGATGGTGCGAATAATATGCACATCAGACAATGCAAATGTGATGAGTGATGCCAGATGGTTGACCTGCTGAATATAGACTTATGTGTGTTTCTTTGACACTCCCATATTTTTCTTGTGATACAGTCTCTAAGATGCCACTTTGGCATTCATCACTCCAGTAGTGTTTCAGCAAAGCCTTTCTATACTCAGTGAAGTCACATGGCTTCTTTCTCTTTATGCTCCACCAGTCCTTGGCATAGCCATATAAATTTTGGGTGGCAATTACAATTTGCTCTTGAGACCTAGCCTTGTAGAATGTGAAGAAAGCTTCCAGGCTCTTGATATGTCCATGGGGTTTTTCTCCAATCTCTCTACGGAATATTTTTATGTTGATCACTTTATCTAATTGGGTTTAAATTCCTAGGTCAAATTTCAGAGTTCTATGGATTTTGGTGACCTCAAGGTTTGCTGTATCCTTATCTTTGTTGAATGGCAGAATGTCCCGGATGGTTTTGTTTTGATTCTCATTTTCTTCTTTTTGTTGTTGGAGGATTTCCTGTTTCTGTTTGATTTTTTTTACTTATGAGCATAGTCATTTCTCTAAACTCACTCCTTTCTTTTTTTGCTTCTTTCATTTTGATTTATTATTTTGTTAAGATATTTATTTTAAAGTCCTTTTTTTAAAATTTTTTTTTCTTTATCAAACAATGGCGATGGGCTGTCTTCCACTCAGTCTCTGGCCTATCTGTGCATCCTTGTTTTGTCCTGTACTGATTTCATTATGCTGCTTCTTTGTTATTTTGGAAATATGAACAAAATATTATTATTTGGATTTCTTCTGCTGCTTGCTCAACTGTTTGGCGGTGCACTATTTAATTATTTACTAGACTCGGGTATCTCAATGGATATCTCACTATCATTTCCCCTTGTTCAATGATATCAGATAGATAGATTTACAAAATATTATTATCATTATTTTTACAGAAACTTGTTTACATATATATACATAAAATGACCAAATTCAAAATTTTACAGCTTTCCACACATGAACCAATCAGTTCACCATCATTATTGAAGCTGGAAATATAGTACATATTCCTGCTTCACCTAGTGCCAATGTCGTCAGCACTAGTCTGGGTTTGAACCCAATCTTTATTAACTGACACCCATCTCATAATAGGTGGTAGTATATTTGAATCAATATTATAATCTTTTATATTTCATTAATCTTATTTTATAATTAAAACTAACCTTTTTATATTAGTTTATTTATTTTATATTTGTAAAAATGTATATTGTGTTTATTTTCTTAAATTGAATTGAATCCTAGATATCTATAAAATGTTACAAATATTTCAAATTCTTTATTAAAGTTCATTTTCTTCAATTAATTAGTGGATAACATTTTATATTTATCTTGTAATGAATGTACACTTGAGAATCAATTATTTAAACAATGTAATATTTTAAGAAATATTTTGTAAATTTCTACTTAAGTTTATGTCAAATATGTTTGAAAGTCATTGTACCCAAATTCCTAAAATTTTTCTGAATAAAATCTTCATTTTTGTTAATCTAAACCTTAATTAAATAGATTTTGTTCGTACAATGACTGATAAACTTAATATGCTTGTTGTTGTTTTTTTAATTAGCAAATCAACCCTTAGGGCATGTTCATGCAGAGTTATAGATTTTCCCTCCAAAGCAGGCACCAACCTCACAGAACTGCTTAAAGAAATTACAATTGGTGGAGGTCAGTGTAGATTCAATCCTATAGATAATGATCAGAACACATAAATAGTGAAAATTTGATAAGGATTATTATTATTGAGTTTACTGAAGAGAAGTGATTAATCTATATATATATATTATGCCTAAAGAAATGACGGGGTGAAAAGATCGGTCGTTTGCTTCTCAGAGGTCTGTTCCACCAGCCCATCCATGCCTTTCCAGTGCTTTAAACATCTAGCCAGAGACTGTCTGGGTCGAGGAAGCCTGAAATGATCTGACTGTATTAACTGCCTGTATTAACTGATTGATTCTGAGGTAACATCCAATTCGCAGCAAGCCATTGATTTTATTTTACTTGTTTTCAAAATCTATATTAATTTATATTTTATATATCTGTGTAATGTTTATACGGCTTGGTTTAAAATGCGTCTTTTAATTTTATTCAATTTAAAATATCAATTCTTATAAAATCTTACATTATTTTGATGGGGCAAATTAAATTTTCTCGGTTTGTTTAGATTATTTGACTTACTGAAATTGCCAAATACAAAATTTAATGAGCTATTAACTTTGAATCCTTCCCCTGTTATTTTTTTTAACTTAAAAATCATTATGGAAGACTTACTTCCCGTAAATTAATTAATAGAAAGCTCGCTTGGTTTTGTATATCATATATATATTTATTTTGAGTGATTTATTTTAAAAGTATCTTACTATTACCTCCAATTTAAAATAGCCCTGTAATTATTTCTGAAAGAATAAATAATTTTAGTGAATCAATTAAGTAAAATTTATCATAGAATTTTATCAGTATATATATTTCATACATATATTTTATTTGTCAAAAAAATATTAAAATTATGATTTACAATTTATTAGTTTGATATTTAATGCCCATCTAAGTTAGTTAAAAACAGTCTTATTTTGTAATCTTTGATAATCTTTGATAAACTATTTAAGAACTTATTGATAATGAAATATTTGTGAAGTGCGGTAAACAATTTATATTTTAGTTAATTCTTTTATATATATATATATATTATATTTATGATTCATTCAGTAGTGGATTAAGGTTTGTGGAGATTTTCTACCAACATCAGGGAACTGATTATTTTAATCAGGAATTCATTTATTAATTTTGTTAGTGATACATTATCTATATATATATGTCGAAGGCATTATGTATTTATAGCTACAACCATCATTTATATTAGTATTTTGCTTTGCTACTTACTCACCAGGACCTTCGGAAATTTAACTTTGACCAGTCCAATCTTTCACACTCCCTCAAAGTAGACATAGTTCATACCAAGGGATTCTTTTCGGGCATTGCTATTAAGATGTGTATGGAAAGTCCAGCACATCAAAACTATTTTATTATTATTCAGAGACATGCTTTGGCTAGAGGGCCAACATTTCTGTTATCTACTTGTACATATCAGGAATTTCTTTTAGTAAAGCCATCCAGAGGTTCATAACAGACCCCATTTATTTTGTTGTAATCTATAATAGCATATTGCCTTCTTCATCATTTTATATCTTTATTTAGCAAATCTGAAATGCTCTCTGCCATGATGGCATGTCCTTAACAAACAAATTTCGTAATTAATGAAATCTGACTATATAATTGTCAATTATTTATTTAAGAACTATTTTGCTTCCCACACTCATTATATACAAATGATTTTAAATGTAATAGTGTTTTAAATGCCCATCTTTCATATTTTGTAATATATATATAAAACAGATTCATTTGTAATGTCATATTTTATTGCTGATTGGTTTTGGCCAACCAATTAACAAACTTTTACATTGTTTGTCAAAGCCGCATCAAAACGAATTAAAGAAAATAACCAAGTTGTATAAACAAAGATAACTTATTTTGTACTAAATTCCTTAATAAATTCCTATAATATTGTTATCTTAAATAAGCTTAGTTTGTCATCACTCCCAATCTCTAAGGTTAATTACTCTATTTATTTAAATATTTCTTTGATTTAAATTCACTTCTTTGTAATACTGCCATAAAGAATTATCACTATCAAATCATATCTGTACCATTCTGCAATCGTCAGAATCCATTAAATCATTAATTTTTCATATAAACCCTTTATTATTTTGAGTTTCTATGTGAACCATGACCTCCAGCTGGGACAGAATAAAACCAAGCACTGCTAGTGTCATCACAAACGTTATCCATTAGTCAGAGAGGCAATAGTTTAGGTAAATAGGTTAGGATTCATCCTTGTCCTGACATATGTATCTTGTGCATGGTTGGATTCAAGGTACTTTTGCTTGGATTATTGGTCTTGTTGAATAAATACACGATTTTGACCGGCACATTATTTCGAGGTGCAATGCCATCTGTGGCAACATCTATATCATTAACCTCCCCCAGGGATATTTAACTTACTTACTTTGTTTGACTCTGGACGTTCAATTAGACAATCATATATTTTTTTTATTTTTACAAATCTTATTCGATACAAACTATATATGTTGCACTATTTTTTCAAAATCATATTTAGTACTGTAATTAGCACACATATATTTTTATAATACAACCAGAGCTGACAAAAGTTTACATATATATTGCTCATGTCGTATTATATTAAACTGAAAATTCTCCAAGTGATTGTTTAAATGCCCGAGCCAAACAAAATACATATAATAATATCTTTAAAATATAAATCAAAATATTTAACTATTGAACTACAGGAAATGGGTAATTAAACAAACTAAATACTATCAGGGTTTTGTGGGTGTTTAAATCGAAGCCTCACGTTGTAAAGCGCCATGGACCTGGAAAAAAAATACTATGTAACAGTCAAAACATGTCTATCTTACTAACACCCTGCAAAATTTAAACCCAGGACATAGAACTCAACACTGGGAGAGTTACCTCCCAGAAATCCCAAGTTCGAATCCAAAGTCCAAACCCCACAATGCCCTCTATGTGATAACACATTTGATGCTACTAATAGGGTAATTTCATGCCCGTGCCGGTGATCAGGGAGAAAACAAAAGACTCTAAATCTAAAATAGCCCTAGGTTAATTTAACAATAACTTATAGATGTGCCAAAGATAAGTTTAATGTACTATGTAATTTATATTGCACCCTGAATAAATGAAAAAAGAAATAAATTTATAAATAAGATTTTAATGATTTGATAATAAACTAATTTAGTGATATAAATTGGATAGTTATATAATAAACAAACAACATGGCTGATACCTCATACTTGGGTTCGTTTAGATAACGTGTTAAAATATAGTGACACGGTAGGCATATGCGAGTCATGTAAAGTCTAATAGAGTTTGAAATATTCTAAAACATTTATAATTGGAGATTTAAATGGAGATCGAGAGTCACTTGCAAATAGATTATAAATTCGAGCTACACTGAACGGATTTGAATTCATTTAAATAGAATTCTTTTAATAATTAACAAGGGAAATATACGGTGGTGCTAGCGAATATATGCCAAGGAGGGGTGCAGTTTATGAGTATACAACTTTAAAATATGGCAAAAGGTCGAGGCATTGGATAAGCATTTCACCTTTTATTTGGGACATCTCTAGACCACTCACAGCTCAAGCCTGGCCCACACCCAGCAGCTTCGTAACAGTGGGGACATATGTGAAATAATTCCCAGGTGCCATTTTAACACAGGACTGGAAACCGTGGAGTAAAATAAGGGGAACGGATTTGAATGATGATAACCTTTGCCAACAGGAGGATTCCAGCACCCATGCATATTGACTAGCAACACAGCTTAATTTCAAAGAATTTAATAAAATAAAGGGCAATTTATGAAGGAACAGAAATAGCTCACTCTCAACTTTCATATTTTAATGGCCAGCAGACTCTCAACAAAACTTAAGATAAATAAATATTCATTTAACAAAATTCTTATATGCAAAAATATTTTAAAACATATATAAGAGATACTTTTAAATATAAATGATGAGAGGGGGAAAATGCGTGTTTGCAGTTTATAAACTAAGATGGCAACTCGCATTTGTCTAAAGAAATTAATTATATATTTCATCATAACACATTGAAATAAGACATTTATAAATATAATAAAAAATCAACCCAAGCACAAGTTCAGCATGCATTAGAAAAATGTTTAAATAAATACATATATAGAATATACAAAATTTCTAGCTATAGCTTGAAGTTTCCAAGATCTCAGGTTGATTTTAATTACCTTGTTCTTTTAACTATGTCCGTGGGCATTTCCAAACTTGTAGCAAAGTTCTTAAGCAAAGTTAGGAGTTTCTTTGATTCATGGTTCTGCAGCAGCAGTTAGTAGATTTTAGGTGCAGTATTTCTTTGGGCTGGATCAATAGGGTTGGATGATACGGTGACAGGACATCGGATTTTGAATGACGGACGGCCGAGGCACAGGATCCTGAGGGAAAGACACCTATAGCTCCATTACTTTGACATTCTGAGGTTAAACGATTTTAAAACTAGTTCCCAAACTAACTAACAAGCCAGTCAGTCCGATAACGCAAATAAAAACTAATTGGAAAAATAGTTTCAAAATTACAGAAAATAGGACTTCTGCTGTCACAATCAGATAGGTTAATTAATAACTCTGTCTCTCTCTATTTACAATCAATCAGCCCTATTTATACACTCTCATTGATTACAATCTAACCCTGAAGTGATAAAATCCATTCTTTAATTATTACACATTTGAAAAACACGGATTGCATTTTCTAACTAAAATCTGTTCATAAACAATGCACTAGTAAAACTGGCACCAATATTATTAAAATTAGTCACTATTGTTCTTTCCCCACCCTCACTGACTTAAAGAAAATGGCATGTTTTTGAATAACATTTTATAACACTTTACATTTATCAAACACTATTTCTGAATTTAATTTCCAGAAATATTTCTCAATGATATTATTTCTTAAAGGCAAATAATTATAATGAAATAACATCACAAATAAATCGATTCAAAACAACAGCTTTTAAATAAAATATTTTGCTAAATTTTAAATATTATCACAGTATGTGTGTAGATGAGAATATGTGACCTACTTTATTGTACAAGCATATATATGTAATACATACTCGACAGTTTGAAAATAAAACCGTTTAAAAACAATTTTAATTATTATTAAACCCCGGGCACCCCATTATACATATAAATTTAGGCGGGATTTTGGTAAATATACCCAGTACACACACAATATGATGAAATTAGGGTTTTAAATAATGCACGAGGATAGGAAACAGGAAGGCAAGGTGAAACTAAGGCATGAGGATAGGAAACAGGAAGGCAAGGTGAAACTAAGATTGGTAAGGCATATCTTACTGTTTCAATAGGCACTGAACTGAGTTCAGTCCTATATGACTATATAAGGTAATGAGCTTGGAGTGAAAATATTATAGTGTTTTCAATTTAAGACTCATAATTTTGTAGTTAAATAGAGAATAAAAGGTGGCTGCTGTAGTTACTTTGCTATGAATACAAACATAAGTGAACTAGGAAGCTTTCTAATTTATTACTAATCTGTGTTAGGTTTTTCCTAGGCAGAGCTAACTTCATTAACAATGGATTCAAATACTAGCTAACCAAACATAAGTGAATCACTGAACTGATCATGAAAAAAAAATCTTCCAAAATTTTTATAAATTATGACTTTCAATAAAAAAAATTATATTACCTGTATCAGTATCAGGAACTATCGAAAATCAAGGATCCTTCATAATAAATATAAACCATCTGCTTTTATTGACACAGTGGTTTGACCCAAAAGAAAAATAAAATTGCTAAATTATAGCTATGAATCATCATGGAAGCTATTAAATGCTGAATCTTAAAAAATGTCTGACTTTTTGCTTATACAGGCAATTATGCAAAATCATTTTGAATTATAGACTTTAGGAGCTTTGCATAAAATTCAAAATGAACTTTCTTTCATATATATATATTGTAATGGAATATAATATCCCGTCACATTATTTTAAAATTAAAATAAAAGATCATAAATAAAAATTGAAATTTAAAAACTGTTTAACGTATATATAGATCGCATGATGGACAACTTTAAAAAATTTTAAAAAATAAAAATATTTGAAAGTAATTTTTTTGTAAAAAAAGTAAAGATATAAAGATTTGATATTTTTGAAAATAGAAATAATGTTGATTTCTATAATCTTAGAAAATGGAAATGATTGTCTTATTAATTAAATGATTGGCTTATTAATTAAATGATTGTTCAAAAGCAAAACCAGCCTGTGAGGCATTTAAAATAAATTAAATGGTCAGATAAGAGAATACAAAGAAATTAAATGATCAATGCAAACACCAGAAATGTCAGCACGGACCGTGATTGAAACACCAGAGGATTAGTGACGTCTTGCTCGTTGAATCTCAAGATCTAATGATAAGAGACTAATAAAAATATAAAAGCCAAATTATTATTATAATTGTTATCTTAGAGCTGACTATGAATAGATCGTTATAACTAGCTATATTGCAGATTTTCACGATGTGGAAGTCTGCAATAAATTTAATTTTCTGGACAACCAGCTAAGGCCTCTGGATGACAGTTCCTGACCAAATGCATGGCAAGTCGCAGTTTTATTTCAAAGAAGGACAAAATCTACGAAAGTGATCACGAAGATGAACTTCTCAATCTATTAAATCCGTAAAGTATGAACTATTGTATCTATCTAATAACTTTCCTAAAATTGCAAGTAATTAATAACTGAAAATAAGAACTCTTATCTGACTTAAAGAATGCAAATTCAATTATTGATATTTTTTTATGTAGATGTTCAAGCAATCATTTCCAGTTCATTTTTTTTTTGTGTGTATTATGTTTTAACTAAAATGTATTAAATTTAAAGTTGGGTGTAGATAGCTGCATGGATAAAGATTAATAACTATGTTTAAATTCGTTTATGTTTAATTTAACAGATTTTAGTTTCAGGCTATTTGTTTCATAGTTAGGGCAATGCTTGTGGAAGGATATATGGGTATTTATATTAATGTAATGTGAAGCATGTTTAGCATACAGGGCAACGTGCCCAATTGAATGCATGACCCCAAAGAGGCAGTCATATCGTTGAAATGGTGGCAGATGTATTTCCTGTGCCATTGACCCCTTCTAGCTCTATGGATAGGGATTTATAAGACGGCAGAAAGACCGCTTTCCCCCATACGTAGCACTCTTTAAAATAAAAAAAATTATATACATGATTCCTTAGTCTAACAGATGCCCTTTCCTGATCTAGACATGGATCATTTCTTTCAAATAATATCACGCTGTTAGATGCCCATTCCTGTCGGCGTGGTTTTACGCTAGCATCTTCATATTGCATTAGTTGCAAATATATATATCTGGAAGCTGACATTGGGTTGGCTACAAACTTTTAGTCTGAGATTGAATGAAATTTAAATATCCATCTGTGCGATCTATTTAAAATAGTAATTTAAATTTTAAAAAAAAAATATTAATGTTAAAATCTAAAAATAAACTTAAATGTGCGTTAATAAAAATCTATTTGTGTGTTAATTACTGGCAGTGGCTTCTTTTATTTTATTGTTCTAAATATTTAATATATACTTTGAGAATAGAAGTCTATTGAAACTTATAAATGTTTTAAAATCTCTGCTACTCTATGAGCTAGTGACCTTGGGCAAACAGTCAGAATAATATATATAAGAAAATTTTTTGAATCTTAACTTACGTATCTGCCTACTATATAAATTTTTCTAGGTTCAAATGCCTAGATGGCGCCCGGGTAGTGCGGATACGTTTAAGGCTTTTTCATTGACCGTTAAAATGGACTCCCAACGTGGCACGATCTTTAATAAACCACGAGTGCCCTGAGAATGTTAAAAATAAATCATGCCAGTAAGATTTTTATTTAAAAATGAGTATATATATTTGTGTATTAACGTAATGTTATAGTCCGATATTTAATAAACCACGAGTAACTTGAAAATGAAGCCCATAATATTTTTTTCAGAAATCAGAATATAATGTTTGTATTATATATAGTTTGAATTTTGTGTAAGAAGTACTGCCAGAGAGAAAATTGCGCATATGTAGAAATAAATGCGAGGAATAAAACGTAATAATTAATATAAATCATAATTTAAAAAAAAAAAAAGTCTAAAATCACGTAACTTCTTTGACTTGCCTAAGTTAAAAATGAAATGTAGGGAAAAAGGAACTATTGAGGGAGGAGGTGTAATCTCAGATGGGGTGAAAAGGAAAGAATAGTCAGCATTTTTTTTTGTAATTACTAACAAAGTTATGTCTTTTCATTAATAACCAAAGTTTTGCCCTTTTAAAAAAATTTAGTATAATCAATTTGTGTAACGTCATTACTAACACTAAGTAAATTCTTTTTTTTTTTTTAATGTTTTTGTTTTTTTGACGAAGTTTACTGATATGTAACGGAATATAATATCCCGTCACATTATTTTAAAATTAAAATAAAAGATCATAAATAAAAATTGAAATTTAAAAACTGTTTAACGTATATATAGACCGCATGATGGACAACTTTAAAAAATTTTAAAAAATAAAAATATTTGAAAGTAATTTTTTTGTAAAAAAAGTAAAGATATAAAGATTTGATATTTTTGAAAATAGAAATAATGTTGATTTCTATAATCTTAGAAAATGGAAATGATTGTCTTATTAATTAAATGATTGGCTTATTAATTAAATGATTGTTCAAAAGCAAAACCAGCCTGTGAGACATTTAAAATAAATTAAATGGTCAGATAAGAGAATACAAAGAAATTAAATGACCAATGCAAACACCAGAAATGTCAGCATGGACCGTGATTGAAACACCAGAGGATTAGTGACGTCTTGCTCGTTGAATCTCAAGATCTAATGATAAGAGACTAATAAAAATATAAAAGCCAAATTATTATTATAATTGTTATCTTAGAGCTGACTATGAATAGATCGTTATAACTAGCTATATTGCAGATTTTCACGATGTGGAAGTCTGCAATAAATTTAATTTTCCGGACAACCAGCTGAGGCCTCTGGATGACAGTTCCTGACCAAATGCATGGCAAGTCGCAGTTTTATTTCAAAGAAGGACAAAATCTACGAAAGTGATCACGAAGATGGACTTCTCAATCTATTAAATCCGTAAAGTATGAACTATTGTATCTATCTAATAACTTTCCTAAAATTGCAAGTAATTAATAACTGAAAATAAGAACTCTTATCTGACTTAAAGAATGCAAATTCAATTATTGATATTTTTTTATGTAGATGTTTAAGCAATCATTTCCAGTTCATTTTTTTTTTGTGTGTATTATGTTTTAACTAAAATGTATTAAATTTAAAGTTGGGTGTAGATAGCTGCATGGATAAAGATTAATAACTATGTTTAAATTCGTTTATGTTTAATTTAACAGATTTTAATTTCAGGCTATTTGTTTTGTGGTTGTGTCAGTGCTAGTGGAGAGATATATAGACGTTTATATTAATGTAATGTGAAGCGTGTTTAGCATACAGGGCAACGTGCCCAACTGAATGCATGACCCCAAAGAGGCAGTCATATCGTTGAAAATGGTCGCAGATGTATTTCCTGCACCATTGACCCCTCCTAACTCTATGGACAGGGATTTATAAGACGGCAGAAAGACCGCTTTCCCCCATACGTAGAACTCTTTAAAAAAAAATTATATACATGATTCCTTAGTCAGACCGAGGCACTTTCCTGATCTAGACCTGGATCATTTCCTTCAAATAATATCACGCTGCCAGATGCACATTCCTGTGGCGTGATTTTATGCTAGCATCTTCGTATTGCATTGATTGCTACTATATATCTGGAAGCAGGCATTGGGTTGACTACAAACTTTTAGTCTGAGATTGAATGAATGTTTTGATAAGTTTTTAAGTGAAAAAAAAACTAAGTAGACTATCTATGCTCGACATGCTAAAGTAAAATATAATTTAAATATCCGTCTGTGCGATCTATTTAAAATAGTAATTTAAATTTAAAAAAAAAATATTAATGTTAAAATCTAAAAATAAATTTAATCTTCAATTTTAAATGTGCGTTAATAAAAATCTATTTGTGTGTTAATTACTGGCAGTGGCTTCTTTTATTTTATTGTTCTAAATATTTAATATATACTTTGAGAATAGAAGTCTATTGAAACTTATAAATGTTTTAAAATCTCTGCTGCTCTATGAGCTAGTGACCTTGGGCAAACGGTCAGAATAATATATATAAGAAAATTTTTTGAATCTTAACTTACGTATCTGCCTACTATATAAATTTTTCAGGTTCAAATGCCTAGATGGCGCCCGGGTAGTGCGGATACGTTTAAGGCTTTTTCATTGACCGTTAGAATATATATATATAATATAACAAGCATGGTAATAGCTCTAAACAAGTTTATTTTATTATTTATTTATTTATTTTTATGATAAATGCCACAAGACATTAGCTTTAAACCAGTTTGGACATGGGGATAATTTTAGATAAAGGATTTTAAATGAATTCTCTTGTACACTTATCATTGAAAAATAAATAAATAAATAAAAATTAAAATAAGCTTATTTAGAGCTACTAGTGCATTCATTATATTACATTTGTAAATACAAGCTAAATAAGTCACATGATATATGACTTGGTTTTCATTAATATTATAGCTTGGCTGCTAAGGCTCTGGCTATGTTTGATTGCTAAGGCTATTAATATATGGTTTATCTGAATTGAATTCAGTCCCATATGGCTATTTAAGTTAAATGGCTGGATTAAAAACATATAGATGTCTGAAATTTTCAGATTTTCTACTTAATAGTTAAGTATTAGATAAATGCTGGGCTTGAGTTTGTATTTTGGATGTAGGGTTTGGATATCCTAGCTTCTCACTGATGACAATTATTAGCTTGAAACTGGTTTGGGGATGGGAATAATTCTATATAAAGATTTTAAATATGTTCTCTTGTGGTATTTATCATCAAAAAAATAGATAAATAAATAAAAAACAAAATAAGCTTGTTTAGAGCTATTAGCATGCTCATTATTATTACATTTGTAAATAAAAGCTAAATAAATCACATGATGTATGACTTGGTTTTCATTAATATATATATATATAGAGAGAGAGACCCAATCATATAATTTAATATATTTGTTATTTATAATCTGTATAATACAATTTTATATTGTGAATTAATGATTATTTATAAGCTACAATTTATTTAATGACATATTTGCATGCAATCTTGTTACTATTAAGTTTTAAATGAGAGAGTGAATTTGGGGACTAAACTTTACAACTAATTTTTATTTGAGTTAAATGTTTAACAATAAATAAATTAGTTTACAGCATAAGGATGTTCATCATTTGAAGTTAAATTCAATCATTGACTTTTAATAATTATTTTTTAAATATTTAATTAATCTTTTAATACATAATCCAGGTATAAAATTTTAATGAATGTGGATATATAAATAAGATTTGAAGCAGATAGCCAGTAATAATATTATTATATCTATTAAATATTATAATACTGTGTTAGGAGCAAGGAATATTAAAGGAATTTGCTGGTAACTTATTAAGGTTAATGTTAAAATGTGTGTCATATGAGAGTAAGCTTGAATTTATGAATTAAAAGTTTTAAAACCAGACTCTGAATTTTATACATTGCATTTGTCTGAAGTTTTTGTAATTAAACCATCAAACATCACATGATCACCATCTCTATACTAGCACATAATTTGTTGTAAACAAAGGCAAAACTCCCCGTACAGTAGTGCCACCCTGTGCCAAACAGAGTAATCAATGGATGCCAGAAGGCTTGTGCATAAAATCCCTATCTAGTGCCTACTCATCCAATATCCCCAGACTAGAGTAGGCACTAGATAGGGATTTTATGCACAAGCCTACTGGCGTCCATTGATTACTCTGTTTGGCACAGGGTGGCACTACTGTATGGGGAGTTTTGCCTTTGTTTACAAGTTTTTGTAATGCTGGTATATTATAAGATGTGATATGTTGGACTATTTCCATCATCTATGAGTGAATGTTGAATGTATAGAAAATTTTAAACTTTATTTAAAGCTTCCAAATACAAACATGTTAGAAATAACACACAAATAGACAACACAGGTTAGTAATTACACAATGTTTCAAGTAGTATTATTCCCCACTTTTCTTCAGGTGTTGCTGGCCTATATGCACAGTGACAATATTGCTTAGAAGTTTGAACTCACACCTTTAGATTCTTGAATATCAAATTTAAGACAAATGTTCTACCAACTGAGCTATTCTGCCAAAGACATTACTTATACATTAAGATAACAAAGAAGTTTTTAAATATTTGATGATAAAGTTTATTTGTAATGTATTTAAAAATAATTTATGTATTGCAGTTATTTATATAAATACATATTTGAAGCATACTTTTAATGTATTTAACGTGATTTATGTACCTGTTATTTATTTATTTTTTATTTTATTTTAAGTAATATTCTTTATTAAAAAACACAAAGGATATTTATATAATTACAAAAGATATGTTTAGTTTGATTAACACAATTTCTTCAACACCGTCACAATACCCAAAGCATTGATCTCTTTACCTAATACATCTTGTTATTTCACTTACTAATCAGTGATTACTATGTTGTCTTACTTGTCTTTACTAATTCATTCATAGACTGCAAAAGATGTTTAACTACAAATTTTCACATGTAGATGGAGCAGTTCCTCCCCATACCAATTCTATAGTATTCTTGGGCCAATATTTTAAGCATACTTTAAAGTAATCACCCCAATCTCTATCTAGCTTTTTCAGCCAATTGAATTTTTTATTATCAAAAACTAGTAAGCATCTTATTGCCCATTGTTTTCAATGAATGAATAATTACCATTGCATTATGCGGATTGAAGCTCATCACATATTTTTTAACAGATATTTTAGACTTATTCTTGGCATGTGAAAGACTTTCTATCTCAGATCCTGAAATGCAAGGCAGTCCTCAAGCAAGTGCATAAATATTTCATTGCTCTTCTTACAAAAAATACACACTTCATCCAAACCCATTCCAAGCCTTTTATTAATATAGAAAGTAGTAGGAAAAATTTCATTGATCAACTTAAAAATAAATTTCATGGATGTCTGAGGTGTATATGTTGAGTGGAATTTTTTAAGAACATTTTTCATTGAGCACCCTAACCAAGAATTTACATTGTGGTAAACTCTTTTTGTTAAATCTTTATATTTTATTCCATAAAGGCTTTGGACATTAAGATCATGATGTAAGTCTTTGTACGTTTATAAACATGTCATCAAAATGTGATCTCTCAGACCCCATTTCATTATAAATTTTTATATCACCCATAGGGGAACTAAAGGACTGAAGAATCCATATAATTTATATAGTGACAATGTATGTGCTTTAGTTATTTATGTATTTAATGATGATGTTTAGGCATTGTTCTTGAATATATATTGAGATAATGAGAAAGCATGATGGTATATACATATGAGTAGTTGTTGCAGATTTATATGATAAGAATTTACGTTTCATTTGTCCACTATAATGTTAAGCTCTGGAATAATGTTTATACATATGTATCTGACTTGATTTTGATATGCAAAACCAACTTAGGAGTAATAACAACAACTATACTATTGATAGACATTATTATTATACCATCCATGATAGTGTGAATAATATAGAGAAATATGATATATATGAGTATATGCCATATGATAATCTTAATTTTGCATATCAATATCCATCTCTGATTTTATTCTAGAGGTTTCATGAATGTTAATTTGTAAAAGTTAATTATAAAACCTAACTTTAAAGATTAATTGTATGTTAAATTCTTGATTATAATGATTATTGATTTGTAATAAAATGTTTATAATCTATATATTGTAATGGTAAGAATTGTCCCTCCACGCAACAAAATCTAAAACACAGGCAAAATACACTAAAGCTGATCGAGTACGGATACTGGGATCCAGAATCTGAACAACATTCAATCCTTTCACCTCTGCTCAATGATCTAATACCCTATGGATGACATTCCTCAATGTACATAGACACTCAATTTATCCTCGGTCTGGCAGTCACCCCCGGTGGAACAAGAGACTCATAATTTAACTAATTTATCACTGATTTTGTCAGACATATACACATATGGCTAAGTAATTAATTATAGAACTTAACAGACTGATCTATATATATATATGAAATGGTGTATGTGCAATTAAATATAGAGTGGATAAAACAAACTCACAGACAATAAAAATTAAGAAAATGAGTTATAATTCTAAATATTATGAATTTAATAAAACAATGACAAATAATAAATCAAAACATACAAGATTATGTGATGGAAATGTGAGATATAATGCTCACAGGTGTTAAATAACTAATAAGATTAATGTTACATATCTCATTATAAGTGTAATGCGGTATTGGAGTTTTATGCCTATATTATTAATATGCCAAATTTCTAGCTCTTTTGTAGTCTGCTAGATCATACGGAACTTTATAGCCAAAGTTATATAACTAACTATAATAGCGCTCCTATGGTGTCTATCTATATAAAGTTAATCGATCATGTAATTAGGTTCAGAGATACACAGGTTAGTGTGTTAACCTAGATTAGGATATACTCTAATGCTAGATAAGCATTTAATATAAAAGGAGAGAAACTGGTTATGATAGCTTTACCTATATACTCTATGGCTCATATTAAAATATTAAGCAAAAAGGTGCGAAAGGTCATTATTCACGGGCTTCAGTCTCAAAGACTCGGTTTGCCCTAAAACCACTCAACTTGCTACGGATATGAACATTAGTAGTTCAGGGAGTCAGATAAGCATTATGAATAATCTAGGTCCTTGTGCCCTAGTTCTAAAAGTGTGATTGAACCCCAACTAAAGTGGATGAGTGTGGGCTTCACCAGCACATCACCAAGAATCATGCAGCAAGCAGATAATTGTACATTGCGTATTTTGTAAGGATCCATCCACAACTTATACATATATATAACACAAATGCGTAAAGTTATATTATCGTGCCTTAAAATTAGATAGCATCTATTTGCATATCTATACAATCCAGTTCTCAAATTTAGTATTTCAAATATACTATTTAGGGACTACATTAATTAGTAACCTAGTTTAATATTATCCCCTGCATCTCAACATATATAAATCTAAGGAGGGCAAAGCATATTTGCGGGGTTATTACAAATAAAACATTAAAATATGCTTTGAGAATATCTCTATGGCTAGTTCCTACGATGTTCGAGTTATATATATAAACAGTTATAATTTATAACTAGAACTAAGCAAACTATATAAAATAACTAGATAACTGATTATTGTAATATTAATACCCAAAACTTAATCAGTAAAATAATAATATAATCTCGAAACAGTGAGTGAGAATGAAGAATAATAATTCAATTATTTAATATTTATTATAGTGAAGTTTTGAAATTATCTTCGCAAATCGATAAGCTAAAATTATATTTATAAATACTTGTGGTTTCGAGTCATTTGGCATATTAAATACATATAATATTAAAATGATAAAATCATAGAATAAATTGAATAGATTTAGAAATAGGCATAAAAAGACCGCAGGAAATTATACATTTAAAATAAATTATTAGAGTTTTACATTTTAAAAGAGAATTCAAGTTTTACAATCAGGTAAGATTTAGCATTTTACAATCAGGCAAGATTTAGCATTTAACAATCTTCTTTGTAGATTTTAGTAAATGTGTTTGGGAAAGGCAGATTAAATAAATAACTAGCTTTTAAAAGAAAGAAATGAAAGGCACGGTTTATAAACAGAGTTCTGAGAGAAAATTTACCATTTAGTTTCTATTGCAGTTAATTCTGGAGCACTTGGGAGGATATTAAGTTGACACTTTTGACAATGATGTAAGGTTAATAGAAATTTTTCACAGGCTACTTTTCCTGGTTATGGCATTAGGTTTCATTGGACCAAAGTTCTTCATTCTCTGGCTAAGGAGAATGGTGATCGATCACCGTCCTACTCGATCATTTTTAAGGTAAAACCGGCATAGGTTCAGCTTACAGTTCACTCAATATATATATGATCTATATCTTGGTAACAAAACTTTTAGTATTTATACCTTTTAAACTCTGTCCACCTGTTAATTTTTTACGAGTTTGAATGTAGCTGAAAAGTCCATTTATTTATTTTAGCAAAACATATTTAATATTTACAACTGGTAGAAAAACTCATTTATTTATTTTAGAAACACATTTTTAATTCTAACAAGTAATTTAGATTTTGTTTTCCTGCCTATTTTGTTATTAACATTTTATATTTACCGAATCAAGTCCATGCTATTTTAGGATCAATGTGTGACCTACTTTAAAATCTGTTTACAAGATCAAATGTTATTTTGAAAAAATTACCTTCATAATTAGTAGAAGACTAATTTTATAGCCATACATGTAGAATAACAGGAAATATACATATGCGATTTCAATAATAAAGCAATAAAGTTGCTAAATAATTTAAATAAAATATTTCTTAAACTAGAAATATTTAAAAAATGAATTTACATATCTCTATAATATATACCAATAACATAATAATTTAAACTAAAATATTTCTTAAATTAGATTTATAGAATGGATACATATCTGTGATCTATATATATATACTATTAGATTACAGACATACCACATATATATATATGTGATTCCGCACACAGTGATTTAACATTATTTAAATGGGTACTCTGGGAGGGTTTAAACCTGGCATATGGATAGATGTGTGGGTAAAATAAATGAAATGGGCAGATGGATAAAACTGACCATTTCAGTATGTTGTAGCCCAAAGTTTGTTTCTTTTTCATTATTCATCATTTTCTAGATCATGTAATTTTGTGCTACTATGAATAAATTTTAAAAAAGTCAATTCAATATATTATGATAAGAGTTTCAAATTTTTACCAAAACTAAGAGACTTATAATAAAGATAATAATGGTTGAGAATTCAGCAGAAGGTTGTTATTGAGATGTCTGTTAACTTTAAGATTTTTTGTATATAAGTATGTGAAATGTCAATGATTTCCAGTATTAAAAAGCATCAACTTATACCATTTATAATTCAAGATAGGAAATTCTAGATTGTGAGTCCAATGGCAAGACTTTGAGAAAAAATACCATGGATCCTCAAATTGGCTATTTCCAATATATATGGGGAAAAAAAGAGGGAAGGGGAGAGGGAAAAGGAGGGAGAGAGAAAAAGAGAGAGGGTGGGACATAAGGGGAGGAAGAAAAATTAGATTTAAAATACTTATCTTTATTATTATCACTACTAACAATATTGATTTTATATTTATTTCTACTGCTTAAATTTAATGAGTGATCGAGAACAACCCCATTTAGATCATCTTTTCTAAGTCACTTCCATTTTTATGAAGATAGAATAATCCCTAAATAAGGTTATTTAAACATAACATTTGTGAGTTGAAACTTTTAGCCCAAATCTTGTTCCATTGCTTATTACATATTGTACTGCTAGAAAAAAATTACAGCTAAGGATTTCCAGTGTACTAAATGTGTCCCCATTATTATTTCTTTTTGCCCAAAAGCTTGTGGTAGAAAAATAAAAGAATGAATTGTAATCAGAATTGCTTAGCATAGAAATTTGATTGCCAAAATATACCACTATCTCAGTTCATGTAAGAAGATGACTGACAGCATGAGGATTTCACAACCAGACATACAAATTTAATAAGTGAAGGTAGTAAGAAAAGAGATGAGACAAAAATTGTTTGCATTGGAAATAGCACTTCGATTTTAATGGATCAATATCTAAACTTATAAGATAACACGTGTTATTCTTAATCAGGCATTTCTTATTAATTATTTAGATATTCTTCATATTTGAAGGCTATTTTACTATTCACCATCTACTGATTCTATCAGTTGATCAAATACAACTTTACTTTAAAAGTTGTACAGATGAATATATTATTACTTTGATATATTTTATTTAATACAGTTCCACTTCAATTAAAAATAAATTAAAATTATATAAAAAAAGTAACATTAGTTCAGATTTTAATGAAAAATATAATAGAATAAAGATAAAAGCTATGATTATTATATTGTAAAATGAAGCTCTGCACTTTAAAAATATCTTCAACTCCGTGGACACTTAAGTAGTTGTATAAAAAAATTGGAAAATAATTACATGTAGAACTATAGGAAGGAAAAGTTACAAAATGTTGAAGACTTAACTTAAAAAAAGTTATTGATTTATTTACAATTGTGCATTTTAAGTTTTTTATTCCACTGATTGTGTAGTCATTTGAATGAAATGTTGATAGTATATATATAATTGCGATGGCTATCTTTTAAAAAATCTGTTTTAAATTTATTTTGCATTTGCATTTATTTTTAAAAGACAGATGCTTTAATATTTTATTTTGAAATTTATATTAACATTTACCATTTAAATTTTTAGATTTTATGTTTAATAAAAATAAATGGTTTATGCAAATAAGATATAATTTATTTAAATTACTAAATGTTGTATTTTTTTCATTTATCCAAAAAAAAAATTGACTTTACAATAAATTTCTGTTGCATAATATTTTTATATGTTACGCACAATGCATATATATACATACAGTATTCTGAATGCTCAATTATTTCAAGCTCAATCTCATTCTTTACCTCACATTCAATCTCGCTACTATTTGAGATCTAATGGCTTTTGTTTGAACAGATAACCTTGATAATGGCGGATACTATTTCGTTAAAACATTGGGAAGTAATCAAAAATAATGGTTTAACCTAAAAACTACATTATTTACATTATATAACCGTGAAAACATTAAATACAATATATATATTGATACTATTTGCAACACAGAATTTATTAAGCTCTTATTGCATTTAAAATAACTGATTTAAAACAAATATTGTTTTTTTTGATAAATTTATTGCTGGATACAATGGTAATAAAAAAACATGTGTTCATGGGACTGTCATGTGATGTGAAGAAGAGTAAAATATTTTATTTAAAATATATTTAATAATTAACTTGATATTTTAGTGGTCAAAGACAGCTGCATATATATATATATTGTAACAGGATGGGGTGGTAGGAAATCAGGGTGGAAGGAATCGATGTGAATCTGAGTGATGGCAACTCAACATCATTCCCAAGTCAATTAAATTTAAATATTTACAAACAGTATATATATATATATATAAGTAGTATATTCCAAAGGGGAGCATGAGATCAAGACATCTCAGAGAGATCAGCCAGCAACTAAAAGCATAATTAATCATCAACCAGCATTATAAAGTAATACGAATACTCAAAATAAATGATTCATTATCATGAATGATTATTCACAATAAAATATAATAAAATCAACAGTCCATCTTGTGGCTGGGTTGGAAATGGATCTTCTGTAGACCAGGCTAACTATTGAGCCTTTGCCAGTTTGGGCAATTATTTAAACATAACTTGAATGCACCAACTTGGTGCCCATCCATTAGAATACACAATAAACAGAAAATCTAAACAACAATGCTGGGATATTAAAACATGCTGATCAACATCAATGCTCAGGCCACTTAAGTACCATTAATGTACTGGCCAAATATAAACTTAACTTCTAATAAGACAACTAAAATAAAATATAGTGCATGGGCTTTAAAGAGTATTCTATTTTGCACCAACCAGGATGATGATTGATCATCGCTGGATGCCCCAAAAGCACTAAATATACATCTCCATTCATAAATTCATCCCCTGCTCGAATCTAACTCAGAGAACATAAGCTCTATTATTGTATGTGACCAAGAGATGATGCAATTTAATTTTTAACAATTGAAACACAAGTTTATTAACAATAATAATAAAATGGAAATTAAGATCCATAAAAATAAGATTACTCACATATAAACTTTCTGATTTTGATTACAATACAAAATTTCAAATGATACATTGCAATTTACATAATTGGTATTCAAAATTCAAATTGTTACATTGTTTTACAATATGTGCGCACAGACGTGCGATTTCTAACACACAATTAATATTAAAAAATGAATTGACATTTAATAAAAAAAAATTAAAATTTTACATCTAAGTGTCTATCTGACACACATTGGTATTTGCCATAAAATTGACATATATACACACACATATATGCATGTGTGTGAATTTTCTGAACATATTTGATTTGTTACAAAATAATTATCAAAATCTTAAGTTATATAAAAATACAATAAATGATTAAAGTTTCAGTTAAATGATATATAATTTACATATTGAGTTTACTGAAACACATATATAATTTGCACAGATGTGCGAAACATTAATTTATCTACATAACATTTGTATTTATCACAATAAAATTATTAAAGATTATTTTCGCAATTTAATTCTCTTTGCTGAATATAGTCTTTTTCTTTAAAATAAGAACTACCAAATTTTTGACAACTAATTGATTTAAAATGTCTTTCCTTTTTCCTAGTCTAAAAGATTTTTGGAAATCTTTCTCTTGACTATTAATTCTAACTATGTTTGTACTTTTTTTTTATAATTATAAATATAACTTTAAACAGTTTTTTTCTTCTTTATAAACGATTTTAAACTAACATCGTTTTATATAATCAAACAAATATAAATTTCAAAATGTCATTCTGCTTGATTAGTTAATGCTAATGAAGTAAGCAAAGTGAGATAGGAAAAGTGAATATGTGAACTGCAGCTCCCAATGCCATGATAAGTAGATAGCCAAGCATGGACTACCGGAACACAAGGCCCCATGACGTTGCAAGAAAATACCTCATTTTAAAGCACTGCTCTTTCTAAGTACTTAGATCACCCACAAGGAGTAGTATGCAGAAAAAAATATTAGACATTAAGCCTCTTGTGAATCTTAGGGGCTATAGATGAGGTCTATTCATGAGACCAAGGCCTATTCATGAGGCCTACATATATACTGCTGGACTACTCTGGGAGATCAACATCTAGGTATAGACTTCAGAGCATCATGAACACACTGCATCCAGGCAGCCCTGCTCAACTATACATCCACCAAAAACATGAAATGTGCAAATTCATGCATCACTTCCAAAATGTCATTTTACTAAAGAAATTATTTAAAAACCACAGCTGTATATATGTTTATCTGTGCTTCTCTGCCTTTAGATATGTCAGCATATATATATATATAATTACTTCTTCAGCAAGTTGGGGTTTCCTGGGAAAGCTGGAAGATTTTTCTTGGTAAGTTTGTTTTTAGTGATTGGCATCAGGAAAAAAGTATAGTCCATGTAAAATGTTGGTTTGTAGTTGGTCACTTTCTGTCTAGGATTATTCCAGGCAAGCAGCTGTCTTGGTTTGATAGATTTCAGGCAAGCAACTGTCCTCTCACATTTAAGGCTATGAATTTCAGCACAAAGAAGTGGGTCATTTTCTCCATGTAAATTCAAACTTGTGTAAAGGAAAATGTAGCAGTTCCTGAATCTATTGTCCTGCCTTCAGCTACATCAGTTCATGATAGCTATTCTACCAACTCTATGGTCAGCTAAAACCAACTGCTGCAAACTTTAATAAGCTGCATCAAAATATTGTAACCAACTTTTCAGCTGACCCGTTCTTACAAAAACTACTGGTCTCTTCAAAAATCACTATCCAGACTGCAGCTGATATTTTTATCAGCCCTTTTATCGAATCATCTGAGATGATAACAGCACATTGATTGAAAACAGTTTTATTTTTAACTATAATCTCTTGGAATCTACATACATGTTTTAATTAATTAAAAAATTTCAAAAACAAGTATGGTGTTTTTACATTTCAAAATCAGAATAATAATAATAATACAATATTTATATTTATTCAGACCTTTTAAAAGTTTAATTTATAAAACAATTTTTATTTTAAATCAGTTATTATTTTGTTTTATTTCAGTGAATGTAGAAAATATCTACCACAATTTTTTTCTGTGTTTATTTCTACTTTTCCTTTCAACTTCATATATATTTATGCACACACTATATTATTGTGTGTTGTGTAATCCAACTGGTTACAATATATATATATATATTATAAATTTGTCTTTAAAAAACCAGTACTCCACCTCTGAAAAAAGGATAGTATTAATTGTTTTATTTGTAAGAATAAAACAATGAAAAGTTATAAATAAGTAAGAAGTGGAAGTCTCAAAGTTTTCAGTGGAAGTTGTTAAAGGACAGCATCATATCAATTAAAGAGAATAGGAATCAATGTATAGATTGGATTGCAATTTCTTTATTCTTTTTTATCTTTCACTTTTTCTTACACAGTTATTATAGCCAGCCCCTTTATAAGTAAAATAATATATGTGTTGTATTTAATTATTTTGGAATAAATTTCATGTTTTTATATTTCACTTCAGTGATAAGTTCTCATGCAGCTAATCTGTCAAAAGATCAAAAAATCTTTTTAATTAACATTCACAAAACTATAGATGATAGTGTTTGGCAGCAAAGAAAAAAAAATTGGGTTTGGTTACTCTAAAAATGTCTTCAAATTTGTTATTTTAAAATAATGTAATGCTTTAAAACTGTGTCTGTAAGTAAAGCACATATTAAGATGGGTCACCAAACTTTTTTGATCATGGACCCCTATATAATTTTTCAAAATCTCAATCGACCCCCATAAAAATAATTTTCAGTTAATTAAAATAACACTATCTATTAGGTACAGTGTTTGTACGTTTATTTTATAATTTTAAAGTAATTTTACATTGTGTAACAATAGTTTTATGAAAAATATCTTAATGTTGAAATTTAAATACCTTAATATTTATTAAATAATAAATAATTATAAATAAGTAAAAATAATAAGTAAAATAACTACAGTATTGCTTCTTAATTAATGCGATGGGTGTGCCTGGTGTTTCTTTGTAAGGTTCGCTATACTGGGTTCGAAATTGATCAATTTTAATCTTAAATCCCCTCGAAACTCCACATTTAATTTATTTCTGAACTTAGTTAAGATTAAATTTACGTGACTGAAACTGGCTTCAACTATATAGGAACTTGGAAATGCCAGCATAAATGGCTGAGCTATTTCATAAAGTTTTACATATTTTTGCATTATATTTATATTTGTCCAAAATTTGCTTATTTTTAAATTTTTAAGAAGCATCTTTGCTTCAAGATCCAATAATAATTCAGCAAGCTCATCTTGCAGGTTGATGTCCACGTTTTCAATGTGAGCAAAAAATGGCACAATAACCCATTCAGGGATGTCAATGTTTTCCAAATCAACAAAGCGCAGTTTAAACTCATCGCTTAATTTTTGAAGATGACTTGTATATATTTTCAAGTCTTCTTTTATTTCTAATTGTCACAGATTTGAAAAATACTGATAATCCTTATGTAGCAATAAAGATGTAAATAATTTAATTTTACTTGGAAGCCTGACAGTATTGTCCGAGCTTGGATAATTGTTACATCTTTTCCTTGCAGCTTTGTTTGAATGCCATTAAATTTTCCAAATAAGTCTGCTAAATAAAAAATATGGTTCTTATTATTTTGGAGTTCATCACTCAGAACAGGATTTATTTCACTGAGAAATTCTGTTGTGGAGTCAAATAATTCAACGAGCCATTGCAAGCATACATTTCTAGACAACCATCTAACTTCAGAGTGCAGAAGTAATTGGTTAAATACCTTGTCATTTTGTTTGGAAAATAATCTTGATTTAAGAGGTTGGGTTTTAATTTGATTGATACACTTAATACAAAACTGTAAAGCTTTATGTAACTCTGGACTCAGATATTTTGCTACTAAGTTGTTTCTATGCAACACAATGAATAATATGTATACCGGGCACTTTTTCTTTGAGAAATCTAGCAAAACCTCAGTAACGCTCTGCCATAGCAGGTGCACCATCTGTGGCTACTGCTATTATATTTTCAAGCAGAATATCATATTTATTTAAATATTCTTGTAAACATCTAAAAATTGTCACTCCTTTTCCGTCAGTTTCAAAATATTTAGCAAATAAAAATTCATCAATGACTTATCCTTTCATTTTACTGAAATATCTAATATACACCATAAGAATAGCAGAAATGCCAAAAAATGGATTCATCAAGTTGAATAGAGAACTTGCAATTTTTTAGCTCCAAAACTACCATATTCTCTATTTCTTCTGCCATTTCGTCAATATGCCATTTTACAGAATTTGCACTTAATGGCAAGGACTATAAAACATTAATGGAGTCTTTTTTCATTACATTCTCAATGACGTCTTTAATTGCAGGTATAACAATTTCTTCAGTGAGTGTGTGTGGTTTTTCCCTCTTTGTTATATTAAGTGAAATCTTGTACAAAGCTATTAATCCTTCTTCAGTTTCAACTTCAGTAGACTGCTTCATAAAACTTTTTATAGTTGGTCGACATGTTACTTTTTCTTTAAGTTTTTTGAAAAATTCAAGTTCTTTATTTTTTTTATCTGAGTGAACCCTTTCAAGGGGATCTTTCATTTTTGACCGTTTCATGTAGTCATTTCCAAAAGTTTTTTCACATAGAAGACACATAGGAATCGTTTCATTTGTTGGTGAACAAATAAATCCAAATTTCAAATAATCCAATGAATAATACCGATATTTCTTTTTAGAAACTGAAGCTGCCATTTTTTAATTAGGGTTTTATAAGTAAGTTAAAAATAAGTTGGTATACTATACTAATCCATATTATTAATACTTATCTTCTTTTTTTACATGTATTGATAATTAAAATTGATATCTAAACTAAATGAATAGTTTTATAGAAACTATAACTAATTATACAATACTATAAAAGTAGTAATAATGACACTGCAAATATTTAACATTGTTCACAATTTGCAAAGATAGCTGAAACTGCATATGATATTTGCATTTGTAACATCAACACTCATGACATTTGGACAAGTGCACATATGCATATGACTCATAAGCCAGAAGTGCAGAGTTTACGCCACTATGTGCTGGTACGTAAATACTTGTTTCACCCAAATAAATATATGTTAATTAATTTATTTTCTATAAAGAAACTGTTTTTCCTTCGACCCCCAATCGACCCATACTTTTGTTAAATAGACCCCTGGGGGTCTATATAGACCACTTTGGCAACCACAGTATTAAGATGTAAATAAATAGTAACTGATTGTACATAGAGAAAATGTTAAGAAATAGTACAATAATTAAATCAGTTTGTCCCAGGTAAATGATATCGCAGAACTTTTTATGGCAGAATTAAAATATTATGTTATTACAAACAGTAAAATTAAAGATTGATTTTTATATTCTGAAATAAAGATAACTTTTTTTTTCATGTGTCAAAGCATCAACTAGGAAAAGAACCTGAGACAACTGCTTGTAAGGCAGGTGTGCTAACCACTCGGCCACCAATGCTTGACAAAGATACTTCTTGAAGACCTTGTTTTTTTATTACAACAAGCTCTGATAGCATTTAAAAGTCATCGTGAGCTTCCATTCCTTATTCATACTAGAAACCCTTTATAATCATGTGATATATGGTTTATGATGTGAAGTAAGATAGCTTACATTCTTCAGTCTTTTTTATTATAGTTTATTCTTTTATTTAGCTTAATAGTTCTTTTAGAACAAGCATTTATATAAATGCAAAGCTTGCATAAAGATTTTGTATATATACAAGGGAGAGCCAAGAATAACTGGAATTGTTCCCTTGTAAGTGCACCTGTCATAGTACATGCTTCTGCTGTTACACACCTCTTGCAGGGACTCTTCTGCATTAATCTTCCAAATGATATTATGGGGTGAAATTGTGATACCATGTAGCACTTTTTTTTTCTAAAGTGCACTTCACATATTTGTCAATTTTTGTAATGGCTGAAAAGTTGGAACAATGTAAAATTCTGTTTTCCTTTAAGGAAAATGGCAGAAAAACAGTTGTAATGCTGGAAACAGATTACAAAAAGCTGTTCTGAAAAAGAAAAAGTTTATGAGTAGTTTAATGGAAGTGCCAAATTTACAACATTGCAAAAAAAAAATTGTGAGTGAAGCTCAAGATTGGTACAATGCTGTTTTTTTACTCAAACAGCATTTTTCTCTCAGAATTAGTTCATAATCATCAGCTATTTTATTTCAAATTCTAAAATGTTTGTAGAATATTGTCAAATGTAAATGGCCCATTTTGTGGTAAAGTGAGAAGTGCAAGCTTCACCACAGTAATCCATCAGCAGAAAGCTGTGAGAAACTAATTAAATTCAGCATGAACCAGGTTATCTATCATCCATATTCACTCAATCTTACTCTATGCAACTTCTTTTTATACTCTTATATGAAAAAGTGCCTCAAAATTGCTTTTGTGAGCATAAAAATAGTGAAGAAAAAAATGATATGGACATTAAAAGACATCACTTTACAAAAGTTTTGGGACTACTTTGAAACTAAAAAAATATGTTTAGATCAATACATTACATCAAATGGACAGCACTTTAAAGGAGATTAAATTTATTACATTTAAAAATAAATTAGCAGGTTTTTTTATTATAAAAGTCCACTTACTTTTGGGTCCCCTCTTGTACATCAAAAATAGTTTCATTAATCAATAAGTTATATTTTATTAAAAAACTGTTTAACTTAAATGTAATAAAACTTTTATATTAAAAATATCTTAAGTTTATTTATGTTTTCTTTGACTTTGATCCCAATTCGATTTTATTTTTTTTACAAAAAGAAATAACGAAACCAAAAGATTTAAAGTTTAACATATGACATATAACATAATCAAATTCATGCTGATAAAATCTACCTCAAATTACTTAAAAGGTGATTTTTACTTAAAACAATAAGAATTTATATTTTATTTTAATTTTTTTTTAAATTGGTGACTACATTATTTACAAATATTTACATATTTTTATATATTTAAATAATTTCCAGCTTTTAGTTTAAATTATGAATGATTATTATATATCCAGTCAAACTACAAAATTAAGTCATAAAATTGCTATTATATATTTATAAATAAAAGACTGAATGGGGATATTTCCATGCAATAAGTAGAAATGTATTAACAGTGAAGTTCCTAGGTAATTATTAATTACTGTTTACTGCCATTAAGATAAACACTTTTCTCTAATAGTTCACAATTATTTTTTTATCATAGATTTTCAGAGAAATTGCAAACTACACTATACTTTGTTCCAAATTCCTCATGTGTACAAATGTATAAAACATATAATAACTCATATTTTGTTCATAAACATTGATTAGAATAGAATACATATTGTTTATTGAAATGCCAAGTGTATACTACTTTTCAGCATGCATATATATATATAGACACCATTCATATGTATAGTATGCACATATAAATTAAGATTATAGTGTAAACAAAAATTTAAAAAATAATATGTTTATTAATAATAAATTGAAGAGGCATATTTATATATATTTTACAAAGTGTGTATTCATTGAAACATTCACTGAAACAATAAAAAAAACTCATTTTTATTCTTAAAATAAAGTAAATAGCAAAATGTCTGACTTTCATCACTATTAAATCTGATCTGGATGATATTTTTAAGAACTTTTTTCTCTTATAAAAACATAATAGTAGTATTGTCATCAAGAAATTAAGTTATCTAATTATTTTGACAGTTTTTAATCAGTATAAACTTTTAGTATGTTTTAAAATTTGGTAAAACTTTTAGCTTAGAAAATAAGCTTTTATGCAAAACATTGCACATCAAATTCAGAAAGGATAATAAAGGAAAAATTAAATATATGCACTTTGCACATAAATCAAATAAATTTGATTAGTATATATAACATGTATGGTCTTCCAAGATGAAAAACAGTTATTGGCATATAAAATTTATTTACAAATTTTACTTTATTTAATATAATCATATACAGCATTTAGAGCAGGAAAAAAGCTGCCTAAATATAATACAATTTGCACATTTTAATTCTTTTTTTGTTTGTCTGTTTACATTTTTTCTTGAAATGGCATATAATTGAAGTTATATAAGTATATACAGCATGGTTCACATTTCCACTGTACTTAAAAATAAAAGAAATAAATTCAAGACAAAAAACTATTATAAACTACTAGAGCAAATCATTTAATGTAAAAATTGTCAACAATAATTGATAGTTATCTACCAATGCAACTGCTAATACACAACTCTAGTCAATATATGGAAATAGCTCCACTTATTGCTTTGTTTACCTCATAGTTAACCCATGAAAATATTTAATTTAACATACACACATATATTCATTCTATATAGATCATATAGTAATATATAAACATCATTATGAAGTCTATTATAAGGTCATAAGATTTCTTTCACAATAACACTGATAAGTAGATTGATCAATGTATATGTTCATTAAACTTTATGTTTGAGACATTTATTTCAAAACTATCACAGAGGCAAAACTCTTCATATGGTAGTGCCACTCAGTGCAAGCCAGAGTAATCAATAGATGCAAAAGGTTTGTGCATAAAATCTTTATCTAATGCCTACTCATCCAATATCCCCAGACTAGTTTTGAGCTTGTAGCTTTTATCAGTGAGGAGCCTTGGATGTGAGAGCACTGAACCTAGTGGCACTACTGTATGGAAAGTTTTGCCTCTGTGATAAACAGCTTGTGTAAGCATAAAGAATGGTGATCATGTAATATTTAATGGTTTATTCCAAAACTACTTGCCATCAGCAAATTAAAAATTACCAAAAAAAGAGTTAAATATGGTTTACCTTTGAAAAGAGCACTCAGCACCAAAAATATATTAATGTGATGCATAAGGTTCTTAATATTTTCTCTGTATTAGAAACAGTGTTAGTATTACATGCAGGAATACAATTAAATTTAACAATTAAAAATAATAATTAAATCAATTATCAGAACAATTCTATATCAGAATATGGTACACAGTAACTGTTTGACAATATATCTAAAAATGCAACTGAAAATTTTATAACATCTATCATAATGGAAATAGCAAAATATTAATAAGATTTTGCATATTTTTAAAATTCACATTTGCATTGGACAAAAAGAATAAAGTATTCTGTTATAAATCAATTGAAGTTAATTATCATTCATTTAAGTAGTAGTAAAAAAGATACAATATTTTCTAGAGACCACTTGATTAAAATTCTATAAGAGAATTTCAGAGTGATGTCATATATCAATATCTGTTGAAAACAATGGAGATGGCTATTTTAACACTAATAGAGAAACTTTTTTTAAGTAACAGATTTTAATAAACAAGAAATATATGTAAAATTAAAATTAATGACATATTAATTATCTCAGATGTTAACTAATCTTATTGGATGTGCCTTCCAGTTTATGTTTGGCTATACAGAGAGAGCAATGCTCTGAGATAATCATTACTAAAAATCAACTTCTAATTTTACTATAACAGCTTTATTTCTTGATACATATAAATGAATAAATACTGCAACTATTTACTGATTATGACTGAAATTGCTTTTCTTTTTCTATTCTATATCTTTCATGTATACATGGTCTCTCTTCAAAAAAACGAATACCCAAATACAATGATAACTGTTGTCTCTCAGATGTGTCTATGTTTTTAATCACATTGAGATGCTTTGGTTTTTATCAAAGTCATTTTTATTGTTGCTACAATTTAGTATTGGCCAATCAGAAGACAAATTTTAAAAAGTTAGAGTCATTGCCTTCATTTTGATTGTCAACATTTATCTGATAATGAAGTCCAATAATAGGATTGACCCAATCATTATCATCTAATTGGTCCTATCCAAAATAACCATGTGAATGAGAGGATAAGTATTGCTATAATCATTAGATAAACAAAAGATCCCAAGTAATAATATTAGTTACTATTAATTGTGAAAATTATACATTAACATAGTAATAGATAGCAACTGGTAAAATTCAGGTGTAAGCAAAAAATTATAAATTGCTTTGGACTGTAGCAGCAGTTGTTTATTTAGACCCAAAACATATTTTTATTGATACATTTGTTATTTTATTTGTAATTCAGTGATTCTCAAAGAATGTTCCACAGTACACTGGTCCTTCATGAATCTGCTTCATGTGTTCTGTGGGGGGGGGGAGGGAATGTAGAAATAACAGATAGCTCTGTGCTATTATAGCCATAATTGAACTGCCCACACACACTTGTGTAATTTGTATATTATTTAGATATCAGGTAAATGTTTATTTTAAAATATTCTGCTATATCAAAAAAAGCTATATAAGTTTTATTGCTTTTTTCTACACGTTATCTTTGTGATTTAGCTTTTTTGAGATCAATATAAAAACAAAAAAAATTCCAAGCTTAAAAACTTAGAGTAGGAAATGTGAGTGGAGTTGTCATTCATTCTACAAATATTTCAGAAATTTGTGAAAAACATCAAGCATACATTTCACATTAAATTTATTTATTAGTTTATTAAAAGTTTTTAATGATTCTTTAAATATAATGATAATAAAACTAAACTATTCATGTAACTATAACAAGCAACTTGTTTTATTTCCTTCCTTATTACTCTCCTATACGTGGTACTTCAAATTTCCCATAAATTTTCTATATTTTCTTTTGGAAATTTGATGTTATTGATGAGTCACCTCTATAAAATATTATATAATTATTTTATAATTTTAAATTTTTGTATGTTAGTGTTCTGTGCGAAAAATATTAAGTGAAATGTGTTCCGCAATTCTACAAAGATTGAAAACCACTAATGTAAATATATATTATTTCCTATAAGTTAATTACGTGACAAAATTATCTTTTATAAATATACATAATTAGTAATGAAGTTGTATGATAGGTTAATGGAATGAGTTCTTTGGCAGTATTGATTTCTGGCTATGTGAAAAAAAAACATTTTAAATATTTTTGTGAATAACATGCAACAGCGACCATGTTTCTTTAATGTACTTGCAATATATATTGAAAAAAATTAAAAGACTGAAGTGGAGTTGACCTGGACATATTGCTAGAAGATATGATAATAGATAAACAATTGAAATCTTAAGCTGAATTTGAATAAATTGTAAAAGACCCAGAAAGAGACCACATGTGAGATAGATGGATGAAATAAGAAAGTGTGCAGGGTGATGTGGAGAAGAGAAGCTAAAAATCAGAGAAGATGGATTGAACTTGGAGAGACCTTCATCTGTAGTGGATTGATAATGGTTGATAATGATGATCATATCACTTTAAGAAATTAATGTAATAAAAATATTTTTATAGATATGCATAATTAAAATCCCTGATCATGTTTAAGAACACATTTTAATGTCCTTTTTTTATCTTTAATTTCTGTCCAAAATTTTTTTTTTATATTTTTTAAAATAGATTAAAATCTGCCATGTTATAAGGACCAATTATACAGATGAGTATACCTTTGTAGTTTACACAACTTTTAATTGGCTAAAAAGTTTTGATTATCTTCTAATAATGAAAATGAATTAGTGGAAGGAATGCTTAAGAGCATGGAAAATTCGTTGTATACTAGATCAAGTTTTTTTAAAGTTATAAATGATTGTACAAAATAATAATAATATATTATAAAATTATTAAATGTATATGTTATGAATAATATGTTCTTATTTTTAGAATGCTGCTGTAAAATTATATTTTTATTAGTGCAGTTGTTAAAAACAACACACATACATTCTCAATGACTTTTCAAATAAACATGTGAATTATTATAACTGTTTTTAAAAATAACATAAATTTATTTTACCCTAAAAGCTTGCTTTAGTCCACCATTGTCTGCAATATTTTCACCTTGAGTCATTTTGCCATTAACCTTAAAAGAAAAAAAAAAGTGTAAACTTATTTATGCTAAATCATAAATAATAGCTTATTTTAATTGTTATTTAATTCCATTTGATACTACAAGGTTGTTAAACATAATGAATTTCATTTCAGTCACTAAGGAGTGTAATTATTATTAAAACAGGCAAACCTCTCTATATGACTATATAAGCTAATGGGTTTGGATTAAAAATATTAAGGTGTTTTCAGTTTAAGACTCATAGTTTTGTAGTTAAGTGGAGATAAAAGGTGGCTGATGGAGGGTTGCATTAGATCCTGCTCTCAGATCCAAGGCTCCTCACTGACAAAGGCCACAAGCCAGAAACTAGTCTGGAGATAGTGGATGAGTAGGTACTAGATGGGGATTTTATGCACAAGTCTTCTGGCATCCATTGATTACTCTAGCTTGTTGTGTGTGGCAATGTGTATAGTGAGTTTTGCCTGTTTTAAAAACTCTCTGTACAGTAGTGCCATTCAGTGCAAGCCAGAGTAATCAATGGATGCCAGAAGGCTTGTGCATAAAATTCTTATCTAGTGCCTACTCATCCAATTTCCCCAGACTAGTTTCTGGTTTGTGGTCTTCACCAGTGAGGTGCCTTGGATCTGAGAGCACTGCACCTAGATCTTAGGATTTAATGCAACCCTCCAGCAGCCACCTTATATTTCTACTTAACTACAAAACTATGAGAATAAAATCAAAAACACAATATTTTCAATCTAAGTCATTAGCTTATATCATCATATAGGTCTAAACTCTGTTCAGTATCCATACATTTTGGTGTCTTTGGTTCTTTAATAACCATAGCCACACTATCCTATTAGACAGTTATGAGCAAGCATAAGAAATGGTGATCAAGTGATGTTTAGTGGAGTATAGTGGTTCTAATTCTAAAAGACAAAGAGGAAAGCAGAACAAAAAATTAAAAGATAAGTTTGTAATGATTATATAAACTAATGTATGACTCATAAATATGTCGGAAAATTCAAACACTGGTTCTTTAGTTTATCTATTTAGCATCTTGAAGAGCTAACTTTTAAAAACCACTTCAATAGCAAATTGTTTGAAATACTTCAGCATCTTGCTAATTGTAGTTCACCATTGTATTATACTCATAAGGACATTTAATATTGCCATAACTCTGTACGATATTTAGTTAATCTTTACAAAAGAAATAAATAAAACTGAATGCTGTGCAAAACGATAGTAAAATTTAAATATGTTAAGACTTTTTAAACAAACAAATGCGTTTAAATATTTGGAAATCTAATAAAGAAACTACAAATAAAATTAAAAATGGCTAAACAAATTTTTAATAATACTATAAAATCATTTTGTGGGCCATTGAAATTACAAAAAAAAAAGATATTTAAAATATTTTGTTTGAAGAAATATTAAAATAAGCAGAGATTTTATTATTAAAAAAGAAAAAACCTGGTATGAGTGTTTTAAAAAAAATTGTTGAATTAACAAAAAAAAAAAAACAACAACAATTGATAATTAGTTGCTTGGGAAGTTAAGAAAGAGATGAGGATCAAAACTGATAATCTGAACTTCGATTCAAGAACATTTAGATCAATCTACCATTGTCCTAAATCATGTAAAATAATGAAGCAAATTAAAAATAAATATTTAGCAAAAAGAAAAAGAATATATTGGCATATTCTTAGAAGAAGAATAAAAAAGTAGTTAGAAATAATTATAAAATGTATTTGAAAAAATCTCAAGGATTTTTAAAATATAGTCATGAGAACTAAGCAATAGCCTAGGAAAGAAAGACTTGGAATGATTTTGAATCTTCGTAAATAATAATCAATGATTATAAAATATTGTTTCTAATTCATTGTTCTTAAATATATTTCAATTTTACAGTTTTCGCAACAAAAATAGATCTTGATATTTTCTATTTAAAATTTCTTTAATAAAATATAAGAAATTTTGTTAATTTTAGAATAATAACTCTTAAAGTGAAAATACTTTCAAAAGTTAGAATATTATTTTTTTCCTATTAACATAACTATATAAAATATTAACCAATCAAATGTTTGCTTTCAGTAATTTTAAATTGCATAAGCAAATTATCACCCACAGGTTTTTATGTCGTTAAAAAAAGATTTTATTTTTGTGATTAAAAAAAAAACTTTTAATGTAATATTTTATAAAAATCAAACAGAGTAAAGAAATGAAATTTTGAGACAATATAATTGTGTTGTGCAGTATTTTTAAACAACATACATTTTTCTGAACATGTTAATTAATATCCTTATTTACATTTCTGCTATCTGTTTCCCTATCTATTGTAAATTTAGTGAGAGTAAAATAACATAATAATGCAAGGTTAAAAACATGAATTGTGTATTAGAGAACATAATGCTGTTTTCCATGGATAATAAAATGGACCTACGGTCAAAGTCATTGGGAAATAAATACTAATTAGATTCATTAGAGAATAAGAAAAGATATGTTAACAAGACAAAATTATTGCTATAAAACACAATGGATGATATTGACTAGAATAACATTAAAAAATATGTGGGATAATTAAAAAAAATTATATGAATCTGAATCCATAGTTCATTCATAGTCTCTAATAGCATGTTTTGATCAAACACACAAAACAGATTAATCTTTCAGATAAATATTACTGACCAATTAGTTGGTTACAAGTATTTAAGATAATTATTTTTTAAACAATGACAAGCTTTTTATGTAAGATCAGCAGAAGCAAACTATTCACCCAGTAAAAATATTTTTAATCTATAATGCAAAAATGTTTCTTATAAAACATTTTGGTCTGCTTTATTCATTTATACAATTCCTGTTTTAAAAAACAATTGTAAGCATTGTAATATTTTTTTCTCTTTAAAAGGGCCATGCTGCTTTTCAGGAGTTGTCTTATTTTACCAATTTCTTTCATATGCTTTCACTTCCAAATTTACATTTAGTCAAACATGTTTTCTTTTTCTGGAGGAAATTAGAAAATAATGATTTTTTAAAAATCATCATCACCAACCATTATCAATCCACTGCAGGATGAAGATCTCTCCAAGTTCAACCCATCTTCTTCAATCTTTAGCCTTTTTTTTCCGCATCATCCCTGCACACTTTCTTATTTTATCCATCCATCTCATATGTGGTCTCTTTCTGGGTCTTTTACAATCTTTTGTAATCCAGTTTAAGATTTCAATTGTCCATCTATTATCATCTCTTCGAGAAATATGTCCAGCCCAACTCTTCTTCAGTCTTTTAATTTTTTCAACAATACCTGTTTATTCTTTTATCCATATATTGCATTTTTGATTTCTTCTTGTTACTTCTAACATGCATCTCTCCATACTTCTTTGAGTGTTCTGAAGTCTATGTATTGCTCTTCTATTAAGTGTCCAAGTCTCAGATCCATAAGTAAGAACTGGTAAAACATTTATTAAAAACCTTTCTTTTCAAACGCATAGGCATATTTCCTTTTAGTATCAAGTTATTTCTACCAAAAGCACTCCATCCAAGTTTAATTCTATGATTAATTTCATCTATTATGTTTCCATCTGTAGTAATAGTTTGACCAAGGTATTTATTGTTATTAACTTCTTCTAACTCATCATAATGAATTTTTATTTTCATATTTTGAAAAAATCCATTAAACATTGCTTTAGTCCTTTTAACATTTAACTTTAGTCCTACTTTCCTCTGATAATTCCTGCAACATTTCTTTCAGCTCTAAAGTATTATTTGCAAAAATAACTACATCATCTGCAAAATCTAAATGACTTAAATAATCTCCATTTACTTTCACTCCTTTAGCTTCCCATTTTAATCCACAAAATACTTTTTGCAGTACTGCTGTAAAAAGTTTTGAAGATATGGAGTCACCCTGTCTTACAATTTTCTCAATGTTGATTTTCTCAGTATCATTATGTCATCTAATTGTTGCTGTTGCATTTTTATAAATATTTTTTAAAATATGACAATATCCTGGATCTATACCTTGATGATCCAATGCTTTAATCACTGAAGAAATGTTTATAGAATAAAATGCCTTTTCATAATCTACAAATCCAAAGCATAATGGCAACTCATGTTCATTTATCCTTTCTACAACTTCTCTCAATACTTGGATATGATCCACTGTATTAAAACCACTTTTAAATTCAGCTTGTTCTCTTGGTTGGTGGAAATCCAATGTTCTGTGTAGACGAATAGTAATTATCTTAGTAAAAATTTTGTATAAAACTGATGAGAGTCTGATAGGTCTGTAATTTCTAATATCATCTTTATCATCTTTTTAAAATATTAATATTAATACTGCATTCTTCCAATCATTTGGTACAACTTTATCATTTAGACATTTGGTATATAACTTTGCTAAAAAAATTTCTATCACTTCACCTGCTTCTTTTAATATATCAATTATAATTCCATCGTTACCTGGAGCCTTTCCTTTCTTCATACATTTAATTGCAAGTTTCACTTCTTCATTTAAAATTCTGGGCAATTTGGAAGATGTAATAGATATAGGAGGTACTTGTTTTTTATTACTATATAATTCTTGATAAAAGTCTTCTACCCATTTTATGATGTCATCTCTCTTTTTAGTAATAATTTCATCTTTTTTTCTTATTGCAGATATGCATTTCCTACCAATACCAAAATGTTGTTTTACATTCTTGAGACTTTTATTCTCTTCTACAGCTTTCATTGCTAGTTCACAGTTATACTTTCTTATATCATTTTTCAACTCCATTTTACAAAATTTGAGATATTCAATTCTTTTTAATGCATTATTTTTGTATATCCTCATATTCCTTCTTTTCTTCATAAATTCTCTAGTCTCAGTAGAAATTTTACTGTTCAATTGCTGCTTTTTTCTACCAGCTATCGTTGTTGCAATTTTTAAAAGTGTATCAATTATTTTCATATTAATTTCATTCAAATCTGAATCATGTTCAAAATCTACTAATACTTGAAACTGATTTGTAAATTCTAATTTAAATTCATTAGAATGTTTCTGAAGATTAGAAATATTAACTATAAATATTGCTTTTCTTAATTTTTGCTTCTCTAGTTTTGCATTAAAATGAATCTTACATCTTACTAATTGATGATCACTTTCTGTGTTAAATCTATTAAAAACATTAGAATCTTGAAATATGTATTTTCTGTTAGTCAAAATATAATCCAATTCTGCTGTATCTTCATTTGGATGCGTCCATATCTATTTTCTTCTAACATTTTTCTCAAAAAAAGAATTCATAATTAAAGTTTTTCTTTTTTTGCAAACTCCACAAGTTTATGTCCTCTCTCATTTCTATTACCATAACCAAAATTACCTACAGCACTGTCATATCTCAGACTATTTATAAATAATTAAATGCTTTTATATTAGCATGTCACAGCTATATTACTGTCAGTATGTTTACATTTTGTCTGTTTCTGTTAGAGTGTCCACATTAAAAAAAAATTTAACAATGAAAAAAAATTTTCCATTTAGAACTTGAACTCACATCCTTACACTTCCCAGGAATAATCCTTAGCAAGTGAGCCAATGGAAATGTTACACTTGTATAATAAAATTTTATTCACAATGATTTAACTTATTAATTAATTAAAAGTAAATATTTTCTACTAAATCTGAATTATTCTTCTGAAATAATTAATATTTCACAAATATTTTGTGAATAAAATAATAAGTGTGTAAAAAGGTTAGAAAATTATATGTTTTATTTTCTAAATCAAAACAAAAAATAGAACTGTCAAAATTGTTGATAGCAGGCACTCTCTGTGGAGTGAACAAAAAACATAAAAAAGGGACTGATGAAGAAAATTATTTTATTTAAATTGTAATTATGTTTTATTTATACCTAAAAAATAAAAATGAAATAATATTAAAAAAACAGTTTTTTAAATAATACTTTTATGTAAATAGTCAACTAAAAAGTAAAAAATAACAAAGTAATATTATTGACTAAAAACATGTATTGTTTCAAAAAAGCCTTTGAGGCCAGTAAAATCAAAAAGGCCTAAAATACTTATATGAAATGACATGTTTTTAGTCTGATTACTTTGTTAGTCAGATTACTTTATTTTTTACTTCTTAGTTGGCTGTTTACATAAACTCATTATTTAAAAAAAAATGCTTTTTTAATATTATTTTATTTTTTAATTATTTGTAAAAATTTGTCAATATTCCATCTGTAAGATTTATGTTTAGTAGTTCAAAATTTCTATATACATACTATCATATTTCTTAATTTTTTTAAATACAATTTTTCACTTTCTAAATAGTTTTAGTATTATGCTTATTTACATATGTAGCAATGAACATTACTATTATTATAGCTGGTTTAAAAACAGCTGAGTAAATATTGGAAGCAGATCCCATATGTTTGATGAATATCTTTTCTTAAATAAAAATCTGAACAGTAATGTTGCACTTGGCTTTTTATTGAAGGGTGATTACTTGGAACTTGCATCTGTTATCTAGTAGCTTAATTTCTAGTACTTTATAAAAAATTTTTATACTTATTCAGGATTCTTTATTAGGTTGTTTGGTCTTCATAATTTGAACTCTTCTTTTAAAGATGTTTTGTAAATATGTTCTACATTTTGGTCTAGCCTTCAATCATTCTCTCTATCATTTCTTCAAAAGATAACTTTTAGAAATTCATCTATCATCATGTTATCTGGTATGACTTAACTTTTTCTATAATTTATAGTCTGGAAGGATTTCAGCACATCAAGCTATAATACTGCTCATCAATTTGCAAAATGAAGCTGTTTATGATTACTTCTGAAATTTTTTTTCAAAGTCTTGGAATCATAGATAATCATAAAAAATGAAATATATTTTAGATCACAATTTTCATCTAAACTTATTAATAGCTTACTAAATATTGTGGCTGCATTTGCTAATTGCATTAATATCTTATGGAAATGACATTGTTTAAATATTATATAGTATGCCTACATTTGTTTACAGTGATTATAAAAACTATAAATATTACAGTCTTTCTGAAATTGATCTTTATTAAAAACATTCCTTGCTGTTAGTTATATTATTAAGTGATGGTTTTAAGTTATCCATATTGTGAGCCACAAGAGAAACAGAAAAAAAAGGATATCATAAATTAAAATGAGTGATGATCTTGTTTTGGTTTGTTAGTCTTTACAGATTAAACAATGAAGCATGAGATATAGCATGAATAAAAATTTTACTATTGACATTTTTAAATACTTAATGCAGAAGACAGAAGTTTTTAATAATAAAGAGAATAAAGTTAAAATTTTGTTTAATTAGTCATTTGAATAACAAAATTGTTGGATAGATTATCACTGGACTGGATGTTAAGGTTCATATTTCATAAAACAATACATTCAACTTATCTTACTTGATGAGCATCCAATGATCTGTAGTATTTCACAAATTTCCTGTATCCTTTTGTTTTTAATCTTTTTTGCTAAGACAATAAACAAAGAAGTGTGTGATTTTTATTGTTCTCTGTATTTTTTGGAGTTATGAGTGAGATCCATATTAATTGTTAAACATTAATTTCTGATTCACATTATAAGTGATTTTCTCCACATGCTTCAAAACAACTTATTTTAAAATGCATTTAAAAGTTATACATCTCATGCAACCATTTCTATCAATCTCTATTTTGGTGATCATTGTCCTAACATTGATGCATAAAAGATATCATTACAGAACTAAATAGAGTTGCTATTAGAAGTACCTTTACTTTTAAAAAAACCCATTATCTTCATTTAATACATTTCTATTGCTGAGATAATTTGTGACATTAGAAAATACTTCCTACTGAAATCATTATTTAATTCAGGCAATTTAGAAAGCTGGGTATGGATTGATATAAATATTCAGAATATAGTTTTGAGCAATGATTGATCTATCAGTGAAGTTACATTTTTCTATTTCATGCATTCATTATATTTGCAATAATTTGTTTTATATTAAATATATTTATATTTTTTGAATGTAATTTATTTTTTATTTTGGTATGTAAAAAATTGTAAACACATAACCAATTGAAAAAAATTCTTTTTTTACTGTTTGTAGATGCAAATAAATGTAAATCTATTGTTATAAAGTGCTGAAAATTTTGAAATTCTTAAAGTGGAAGTCAACCTCCGATAATGCACTATTTCTTAAATATTATAAATCTTCATGCACTCACCCACCAGTAAAAAATTAAAAAACTTAAGTGAATCATTTAAGTTTAGAGCAGATTTCTATATATACACCAACTCTCACTGACCATGCTTAAATCAGGCCTTGAGCCTATTTGTGCCTGATATTATAATCAAATATTGAATTGTACAAATTTAGTTAACATATCACAGGAGAAAGATAATGTCTCATTTTTAATCACTTATGATTAGACTTATACGACTTATAAATGTAAATCTATTATTATAAAGTGTGGAAAATTTTAAAATTATTTAAGCAAAAGTCAACCTTCGACATTGTGCTATTTCTCAAATAATTCAGTATTTGATTATAACATCAGATACACAATAGACTCAAATCCTGATTTAAGCATGGTCAGTGAGAGTTGGTGTATATACAAATACACTGTAAACTTAAGTGATTTACTTAAGTTTTTTAAACTCTTACTGGCAGGTGAGTGCATGGAGATTTATAATATTTAAGAAATAGCACATTATCAGAGATTGACTTTCGCTTTAATAATTTCAAAATTTTTAGCTTTTATAATAATAGATTTACATTTATAAGTTGTATAAGTCTAATCGTAGGTAATTTAAAATGAGACACTGTCTTTCTCTTGTGATAGGTTAACTAAATTTGTACAATTCAATATTTGATTATAATAACAGGCACACAATAAACTCAAGCCCTGATTTAAGCATGGTCAGTGAGAGTTAGTATATATACAAATACACTCTAAACTTAAGTGATTCACTAAAGTTTTTTAAACTCTTACTTGTGGGTGAGTGTGCAAAGATTTATAATATTTAAGAAATAGAGCATTACTGAAGGTTGACTTCCACTTTAATAAAATGCAAATAAAGTAATTGATGACTACTTCATTTTATATATTGAAATGCATGATTGATAATATTCTATCTTTTTATAAGGTTGTAATTATTTATTTGTGCTTTCTTCTTATAGGATAATTGTTCAATATTTTATGGGGAAATAACTGTTAATATAATAACATTTCATACATTTTTCTTTATTTACTTTTCATTTATTCCTTGATAATATTTTTGTAGTTTTGATTGTCCAGAAGTTTTCATCAGAACTTAATATTCACACATAAATGCTCACATAAGTTGTGAATATTAAATATGTAATACATCTTTGAATTACCTGGTTTTCTAGAAATTTGTTTTTTTACTTCCTAAATAATTATTTTTTGTTTCCTAAATAATTATTTTATAGGTGAACTAGCATGAAGTAGAATAAATATAAAATATATATAAAAAATATATGCGCATAAAATATTTTTGTGAAATAATTTTTTTAGTATTTTTTATACAAAGTTTTGTAAATATATATATATATATTATACAAAGTTTTTAAAGATTTTTAGCCTATAGGAATTAGTTTTGTTATCTAATACATAACTGTCTGTAATATTTTAGCACTTAATTTTTGTAAGTAGCCATTTTGCTTTCTGATGAAAACCAGTCTGCTGGTTGAAATATTAAAGCAGTTTTATAGAAGTAATTCTGTGTTTTTATTATTGTATATAACACTTTATATATCTACCAGGAATGAAGCACCCATGTATTGAACAGAATGAGTGCTTCCATAAAAAAATTCACTAAAACTTTCAAAAGCTCTAATTAAAATTCAGTTTAAAAAATTCATGAAAATATGTACATATTCAACCTCACAAAATTGATCCAACAAGTTGCACATACAATAGTGTAGAAAGAACAATAAGTACAATAATGTATATAAATTATTTTGCAAAACATAAAAAAATAAGAACGAGCTATTCAAACTTTTTTTTAATTGACTTTCAATTTTTTTACCAACAATTGAATTGTTTTTATATATGGCAAAAAATGAGTTTGACCGATGCATTATTGGTTGATTATAAAAGGTTCACACAATGCTAAAATATAATTTATAATTAAAACTTAAGAATGTTAAAAGCATTTAAAAAATTAAAAATATCTTGATAATTTATTTCCTGATTTACAGATAAGAGAATTTCATATTTTTCTAGATGTGTGTAATATGTATGTATTAGGCATTATTACTTAAAAAAATGTTGTGACAAGTGAAATAAAAACATTATTAAAAAAAATATATATATAGTGTGCTTCCATTCCTAAAAAAAGTCACACTTCATCATTGATATCTATATAATAGACTATACATCATCCAAATATATTTTAATAAATCAAATAAATATACATATATAAATTTTTTTAATAACTTTATAAATATTAACTTCATTGTAAACTGTATTGTAAAAAAAAAAAGAATAAAGAAATACCTATACAATAAGCACATAACAGACCAAGATCTGAAGAAAAATTATAATATCTATTAATGCAGAATGACAAGATATTTTGCTGTCTTAGATATGACTTTTGTATGCTTCTTACAGTATGGAAAACCTTGAAATATCAAACCAATATTTACTATTCTACTTATTAACAAAATTACAAGCATGTTGAGGCACTGGCAGGAGAAGCTATATAAAGTACTCTTATAAATCAATAAATAAATAAGTAAAAGCTGAGTGCTTTCAAGGTGTATTGCCTCATATTCATAGTTACAAAAATAAATAATGTGGAGTAGTGTGTAGATGGTAATATGCAAATTATATGTAAATTGTTTAATTTGTCCAATGCTTAGAAATATCAAAGTTAGTGTCATGTTTGTTAATGGAATTATTGTTGGTAATGATAAAATATGCTTCCTTGATTTTTCATTTACTGTCATTATTCCATGACCATAAAAAATATTTTATTTGTAATATTTAATTATCAACTTTATGCATGTAGATTTTATACACACTAAAGTCAGTTGTGTTTAATATTAGGTATTAACCATGGTTTTAAAAATTCAATGAGTGTTACAAATATAATATTTTTAATGTATTATATTATTATTAATTTGCCCATTATAGATAAAAGGAATTCTGCTTGTTAATGTATTCATATTTTTATTTTATTATTGAAAGTAAATACTGTATATTAATATTATAAATGTAAATAAGGGGAAGTTTATACATATATTTTTTCTATGCAACAACATTATATTGTTTTGGTTTCACCTATACTTACATAATGGATGATCACTGCATACATTATTCTAATAATATTTAAATTAATCATTTATTACATTTTACATTATATGAAAGACTAATGATTTAGTAGGAAATATTAATTAAAAAAACAATTTTATCTTGATTTTGCATATTTAATGTATATTTTATTATTTAATTTGTGGATGCAAGACCCATTTTTGTGAAAACAATATGATTACTTCTGTACATAAGATTTCAAGTTTTATTTTCTTAATGTTAGATTAAAGATAAGACGGCTACTCTTGTCTTTATAAAAGTCGCTATCATGTGTAGTGGTTTGAGAGATCCTTCTATTGGCAAAGTAATATTGCTTAATTATTATAAAAATTTTCAAGGCACCTTTGATACAGGTTAAAGCCTGTCTTACAAGTATTTACTTAATGTTAATAAATTTGACATCTTTAAAATCTCTGCAGTCTTCTTCTGTTCCAAAAATAAGATATACAAATGCTTTTCTTTATAATAATGATTAATTATGCAGATTTTACTGTGAAATATTTAAAAAAAAATTATTTGAATATCTTGTATCCTTTTCAAATTTCTCCTCATTTTATGGAGATGCCTCCAAATTGGAAAATGATGCTGTCAGCATGGGAATTCATTAAGCCAAAATTTAAGAAAGAAGATCAACTTATTAATATCTTAATATTTATATCACTACAAAAGCTTTCTGAGTCAAACTGGAATCATGTGACAGATCTTTATATGTCTGGCACTATCATTCACTTATTATTGTAATTAACCAATTCCCATTAATTAATAATTGGAAGACATCTGAGTGTATGTTATCTGTTAAACATTATCTGCATATATGTTGATTTATATATATATAAAAACAAAAAAACAAAAAAAAAAGACTTATAAATCCAATAAATAATATTATATTTCAACCAGAGGACTGGTTTTCATCAGAAAGAAAAAAAAAATACACAGTAAAATGGCGATAATCAAAAATTACAGATTTGGTAAAAGATTAAAAATTTAACAAAACCCCCCTGATTGGTCACAAAATCTAACACAGAATATCTACCCAATCAATGACAAAATTCAAACAAAAAAAAAAAAAACTACATTCCCTCCTAATCAAGCTTAAATTCTATTTAAATTAAAATATAAAAATAAAAAATCCAAAATTAAAATATACATATGTGCATACATAGAAAAATTAAACTATGCTCACATACAAAAAATAGCTGTGCTCACATTAATATTCATTAAAAACTAAAATACTTATACATTTTAATCAAAAATTATAGTTAGTGCAAAGTACAATAATTTATAACTAATTATTTATCTATAAACCAATTAAACACAGATATTAAACATCCATGTAACCAATCTTTACATAAAAAACCTCATATAAAAAAATTTTCACATAAAAAACACACATATAGAAATCATTTAGGAGACCAGGTAACCCAGAGATGTAATAGTTCCAGTGTTCAAATTCAATCCATGTGGTTCTAAGGTCTTAAATTTAAAAATAAAAAAACTCTCCTTTTGTTTCCTCTCCCTTGTAGAAGAAAAACCTTCCTGAAGAATCACTACTTTTAAATCATCAATTGAATGATTCGGTAAGTTAAAATGTTTTGAAACCGGTCTATCTTTATTCTTATGCAAAATGTCAAATCTATGATTAGTCATTCTGACATGTAAACTATTTGCTGACTCACCTATATACTGGTTTAAACATCTATTACACTCTATCAAATATATCAAATTAACACTTTTACATGTAACATAATTAGGAATATACCATTTGAAATTACAATTCTTAGTACTAAAGACCACTTTTGTCACAACAATATGTTTACATGTAAAACATCTTTTATCTTTACATGGAGAACATCCTTTTTCCTGTACAGAACTACTAATAAAATTTGTTTTGACAAGTATATCTCTAAGTGATCTATGTTTTCGATATACAGCCTTAGGTGGATCAGAAAAAATAGATTTTAAATAATCTGTGGACTGTAATATGTTAAAATGTTTTGCCAATATCTGGTTAATATTAGGTAAATCTCTATTAAAAGTAAGAACCAATGGTGGAACATCTAATTGTTTTTTACTCTTTTCAGATAAAAGAAGTTTCTTTCTATCAATTAAAGAAGATCTCCTTACTACATTATCCAACAATGTCTTAGGATACCTAATATTGAGCAATCTATTATATAAAATACTATTATTTTGTTGAAAAAATTTCTCATCATTACAAATCCTCTTCATCCTTAAAAATTGACTATAAGGAATATTAGCCTTTAAATGTTTAGGATGGTTGCTATAAAAATGTAGATAGCAGTTATTATCAGTTGGTTTCCTATATACAGTATTAGTAAGAACTCTATTAGTGTAAATAACTTCAACATCAAGAAAATGAGCAATTGATTTTGAAAAATTCATTGTGAAATCAATATGTTTATTAAAATTATTTAAATAACTTAAAAAATTATGAAGTTCAACTTCACTATGTGGCCATATCATGAAAATGTCATCTATATATCTAAGCCAAGTGTGAGGTTTCAGCTTAGCATTATCAAGTATAGAGGACTCCAGTTTTGACATAAAAATATTCGCATAACTTGGTGCCATCTTTGTACCCATTGCAGTACCTTGTTTCTGTAAATAGTATCTAGAATCAAAAGTAAAGATGGCACCAAGTTATGCGAATATTTTTATGTCAAAACTGGAGTCCTCTATACTTGATAATGCTAAGCTGAAACCTCACACTTGGCTTAGATATATAGATGACATTTTCATGATATGTCCACATAGTAAAGTTGAACTTCATAATTTTTTAAGTTATTTAAATAATTTTAATAAACATATTAATTTCACAATGAATTTTTCAAAATCAATTGCTCATTTTCTTGATGTTGAAGTTATTTACACTAATAGAGTTCTTACTAATATAGGAAACCAACTGATAATAACTGCTATCTACATTTTTATAGCAACCATCCTAAACACTTAAAGGCAAATATTCCTTATAGTCAATTTTTAAGGATGAAGAGGATTTGTAATGATGAGAAATTTCTTCAACAAAATAATAGTATTTTATATAATAGATTGCTCAATATGAGGTATCCTAAGACATTGTTGGATAATGCAGTAAGGAGATCTTCTTTAATTGATAGAAAGAAACTTCTTTTATCTGAAAAGAGTAAAAAACAATTAGATGTTCCACCATTGGTTCTTACTTTTAATAGAGATTTACCTAATATTAACCAGATATTGGCAAAACATTTTAACATATTACAGTCCACAGATTATTTAAAATCTATTTTTTCTGATCCACCTAAGGCTGTATATCGAAAACATAGATCACTTAGAGATATACTTGTCAAACAAATTTTATTAGTAGTTCTGTACAGGAAAAAGGATGTTCTCCATGTAAAGATAAAAGATGTTTTACATGTAAACATATTGTTGTGACAAAAGTGGTCTTTAGTACTAAGAATTGTAATTTCAAATAGTATATTCCTAATTATGTTACATGTAAAAGTGTTAATTTGATATATTTGATAGAGTGTAGTAGATGGTTAAACCAGTATATAGGTGAGTCAGCAAATAGTTTACATGTCAGAATGACTAATCATAGATTTGACATTTTGCATAAGAATAAAGATAGACCGGTTTCAAAACATTTTAACTTACTGAATCATTCAATTGATGATTTAAAAGTAGTGATTCTTCAGGAAGGTTTTTCTTTTACAAGGGAGAGGAAACAAAAGGAGAGTTTTTTTTATTTTTAAATTCAAGACCTTAGAACCACATGGATTGAATTTGAACACTGGAACTATTACATCTCTGGGTTACCTGGTCTCCTAAATGATTTCTATATGTGTGTTTTTTATGTGAAAATTTTCTTATATGAGGTTTTTTATGTAAAGATTGGTTACATGGATGTTTAATATCTGTGTTTAATTGGTTTATAGATAAATAATTAGTTATAAATTATTGTACTTTGCATTAACTATAATTTTTGATTAAAATGTATAAGTATTTTAGTTTTTAATGAATATTAATGTGAGCACAGCTATTTTTTGTATGTGAGCATAGTTTAATTTTTCTATGTATGCACATATGTATATTTTAATTTTGGATTTTTTATTTTTATATTTTAATGTAAATAGAATTTAAGCTTGATTAGGAGGGAATGTAGTTTTTTTTTTTTTGTTTGAATTTTGTCATTGATTGGGTAGATATTCTGTGTTAGATTTTGTGACCAATCAGGGGGTTTTGTTAAATTTTTAATCTTTTACCAAATCTGTAATTTTTGATTATCGCCATTTTACTGTGTATTTTTTTTCTTTCTGATGAAAACCAGTCCTCTGGTTGAAATATAATATTATTTATTGGATTTTTAAGTCTTTTTTTTTTGTTGTTTTTATATGTATTTCCTTTGGTTAGTTTGTTATATATATGTATATTGATCATCACAAATACATAGTTTATTTTCAAATTTTATAATATTATAAGTACATTAATTATCTGGCTTTTTATTTTACATACATTTTATTTTATAACAAAATTACAAGCGTGTTGAGGCGCTGACAGGAGAAGCTATATAAAGTACTCAAAAATCAATAATGAATAAGTAAAAGCTGAGTGCTTTCCAGGCATATTTCCTCATATTCATAGCTACAAAAATAAAAAATGCAGAGTATAAAATATTTTTGCAATATATTGCCTATTGTTTGAATATTCTTCTTTATATAACTTTTATTTTATTTTATAAAACTATTACTTATATATGTGTTTTTTATTTGCTAATAATTACATTAGCAGTTTATATTACTATAAAAGTTTATTTCTTCTTTTAACTATGTCAATGCAATGATTTATAAATTAAATAGTTGTTTAGAAGAATGATTCTATCATATGTAGATTTATTAATTTAAATACTAATTATAGTTTCTTATAAGAACTTATGATTTGGAAAGTGAATTTAGCATAAAAGTTAATATTCCCATCAATTTTTTTTTTGTAAAAGCTCCAAATAAATTAATATTGTATATCCAAAATTAATGGATTAAGCTTTAATTCTCTTTAAGCTAGTCTTTACAGCTTGACTAGCTTAATGTTATACTAAATTGCACGTGTTATTGCTTGGGATATTGTGTGGTGTTTGAATCTCAGAAGTTACGGGATAAGTTTCAATCAACCAGTCTTTAGTTCTCGAGTTCTTCATTAAAGCATTATATATATATGACATATTTTATCCGTGAAAATATCAGAATTAACACACATATATATATATATAATGGGAAGCACAAATATATTCTATATCAATATGCATTATTTCAGTTATAAGATATCCCCCAAAAATGTAACAAAAAATGTAAATAAATAAAAAACAAAAAGATTTAAGCTTGTAGATTTAATAAATTTTATGAGTGGATAACTGGCATTCATCTTTTCATTTTGAAGAGTCCTAACTAAATTCAAATGTGACAATGTATGTGTATGCATTTTCATTTATTAATGTTTCTTAGAATTATTTGAAAGTATATATATATATATTTGTTGCATTGTTTTCCTTTCAAAAGTTTGATCTGATACAGAATTTCTTGTTATAAAGTATTTTGTAAGTGTAAGGCTAGAAACATTACAAAATTTAAGAAAATTTGTAAATTACCTTGTTTAAGTGATAAAATGAAAGTTAATGACTGAGTAGTCACAGAAAAAAAGAGCCAGTAAAATGTTCTTATATTGTGTAAGAAAGTATAATGTTTGTAGGAAGAGTTTATATGAGAATATAAAATGGCTAACTATAATTGGAGATGACTATATAAATTCAGAAGTTGATGTGGACTTAAGCACATTAAAACAACTGGAGAGACTGTATATGTTGATAACAAGGCTGCTATTACAGTTCCACAAAAAAAAATAAAACATTATTAAAGAAAAAGAATATCATTATCTGAGTTATTCTCAGTGGCTTGAAAATATCAAAATCTGGAACATCTCTGTCAATTTTATTTAAAAAAAGTAAAGATATAGAATAGTAATGTTTTTTATTCTTATTTTTGAATGAACAAATATATGTAAAATGTGTTCTCTCATTTTATTACTAATAACATTTTTTAAAATTTTGTTTTATAATGCTAATTAGAATATATATATATAATAAAGAGTTTGTGTTATGTGAGTATATTGTAAAGTACTGTGAATCTAAAAGTCAGTGTGTAAATAATATATATTGGAAACATAAACAAAACATGAACTATTATTTATTATACAATTTACATTAGATGATTTAAAACAAAATATAAAAATTGCCACTGTACTATGTATATAGTGTACCAATAGCTCAAACAAGCTCTTAATTGATAAGTGCAGTAGAAGAAAATATTTAAAATCTCTATCTGGAACATTCCTATCTCCAGATCAATTGGTTTTGAGTTTATGGCTCACCTTAGTGAAGATCTAGAACATTCAGACATTAGATTTAAAATATCAACTCAAAACCCAGAACTTATTTCATATGTAATATTTAAGTAAAAACTCTGAAGTTTTCAGACATGAAAATGTCTTTTACTCCAGCTATCTAATTTAAGTAGCTATATGGGACTGAACCAAATTCAGAGCTACCATATATTAATAGCCTCAGCATAGTCAAAGCCATAAAGGTAAAATTATAATAATCAATAAAGCAAATCATATGTAATGTATACAGAGAGTGTACCAATAGCTCAAACAAGCTCTTAATTGATAAATGTGATAAGCAAAAATATTTAAAACCTCTATCTAGAACACTCTTATCCCCAGACCAATTGGTTTTGAGCTATTGGTACACTCTTTGTATTACATTTTTGTAAATACAAGCTTATAAAAGCAATGTCATGTTATATATGACTTGCTTTATTGATTATTATATATATTGTGACGACCACATAAAGTCGTCGACACACATATATATTTATTAATAAAATTAGAAAGTAATAAAGGTGAAATAAATTAGCTAATAAATTTTTTTAAAGAAAAAGGAATGAAAAGAAAAATTGAAATTCTAATGTCAAAATTACTGTGGATTTTGTAATAGTAAGAGAAGGGGAGGGGGGCTGCATAAATAAAGAAATGCATCTCTTTCTCTCTTGTAAGAAATGCTAGAAAGTTATTTTTGTTTATTGTGGGAGAGGGGAAGTGGATGCATAAAAAAAAATGTGTTTCTTCTCTCTTTTAAAAAAATATATTATAACAAATTAAAATAAATGTAAAACGTAAATGTGAAAGAAAAAATGAATGAATTGTAAACTTTAAATAAAATAAAGGTAATATGTGATATATAAAAAGAAACAATATGGCCGTAGGTGTGAAAGTCTGTTGGACAAATTAAATTCCACGGACAAAGAAATGTTATTAACGGAAGATCTTTGCCTGATCTGTTAAATTAATTGGGACTTACATTCCAGACACTAATTAAATAAGGAAACATAATGATAAGAATTGGTTGGAAATCTAAGTCTTAATTAAAAATTTTTTAAAAACAACGAACAAAGAAAGAGATTAATAAAATTACAATTTCTATCTGGCATTGCTAGTAGACTTTAGAGATGCAACAGCTAAAAAGAAAATGGAAGAAGTGCGTGGCTAGTGGCGTTAAAGGGACGTAGGTTCGGATTTGAACCGTCTCATCACTGACTCACAATGTAAGATCTTTGCCTGACCTGCTAGAGGGACCGCCGCTTCTGTAGCTGTCGATGAAACTCAACCTAAAGAATCAACCAGCAAACTGAATGAAAATAACCCCACAAACGGAGGAAGTTAATGGAGAACCTAAGGAATCAACAAGCAAAAACTGGAACGAAGATAACCCCACAATCTGAGGAAGTTAATCAAGAGCGCTCGGAAGAAATACCCATGGGACAATTACAACAAAGCCTAGGTAAAAGCATGCATGCATTTTCATTTGTCTACTATTTATAACTAAATATAAAATGAATGATTTGAGAAAAATAGAACTCTATCAACAGGACTTTAAGAACTTTTATATCTGATCTACTTTCATATATTTATTATAGCCATGTATTTTATAAGTGTGTGTTTATTATTATTATTATTATTATTATAATGTAATTTTTTATATAAAGTGTGAATATTATTATTAAACATATTTGTCATTAAATTTCGTATCCTTGCTTTATTCTCCTATCACCAAGCTACGACAGGGGGGAAACTGTAAGTAGTGATTAAAGGGGCATACTGATTTGTTTAAGATATTCATGTGCTGCTTGTTCGTGTGAAATCCCAATTCTAAAAAATAAATAGCAAGCGCTGGACAGTCGTTAAGTTTCTTTGAAATAGTTTGCGTTGTTCAGCAGCCGACGGTATCTTGGTCGGGAAAAATAACACCAGGATATGTACGTATTGCCTTGGGGTTCGATCAAGGGTATAGATATGAAATTAAGTTTGTATCTGTATTAGCTCTCTGCTTGTATTGTAACGGCGTTGGTTAAAATAATAAATAAGATAAAAAAGAATCTAAGTTGTAAACAATAAATGGATAGAAATAAAAGTTATGAAAAGAATAAATGGATATAATAAATAAGTATAATATAGAATAAAATAATCGAAATAAATATAGTTGAAGGTACAAATAATTAATCAACCGTACGAATAACCATTTCTGTTATAATTGAGGGCCAGTCCGGGATATATTGTCACGTTTACAAGTCAGCCCATTTGAATTCGAGTATAACAAAATTAATAGCTGATGCAATAATTAATAAACGAATCAAAAAATAGCTTGGTGGTAGATAAAAGCAAAAAACAAAATTAATAATAGAGTGTAAAAGGAGAGAAAGAGAACGTAATATAACGTGGGAAGTTAGGTTGTAAATTGGAGTCAGTTGCGGAGGGGTCTTGAAGGCAGGCGTGGGTGAGTGATGATTAGTGAGTGAGACAGGGAGAGCCGAACAAACATACCTAATGTCCGTGAAATATAAAGTTAGTAAAGTAATATAATCCTATAAGGATAAAGTTAGATAGTAAAGCTGTAGAATAAGATATAAGTAATTAATTAGTGTGTGTGCGTTAAATAAATTTGATGCACACCAGATCAAAATTAACAATGGACGCTCTAGTGGGCGAAATAGGAAAACCCTCCGAAGAACTAATGGAACCGTCCGGAGAAATAGCTAGTGACGGAGATATAGACATTAGAAAGGGAATGGAGACAGTGGTTAATGATAAAAATAAAATAGAAAGCTATAATATAATGGATATGTTCACGAAATTAATGGAAGGCCAGCAAAGGTTGTTTATGGAAATGAGGGAAATAGGTGAAAGAAATAGTAGGAAGATAGAAGAGTTGGGCGAATGACACAGTAAGGATTTTAGCCAAAGGGTTGAACTGGTAATAAAAAATGAAAACGGAAAGGCTATAGAAAACATACAACTAGAGGTAACCCAGTTAGCAGGAACAGCTGAGAAGCTAGAAGTAAAGGTAGGGGAAGGGGAGAATATGACAGAAGTAGCCAAGACTAATAATAAAGAGCCGAGAGGTGTGAGCGAATGCATGTACGCAGGCAGTGGAAATAACCCTGTGAATCCTGCTACAGTGAACCAGTTTGTAAAAATTCGGGTCTTCTCTGGTTATGTTGGGGAAAACCCAATAGAGCATCTTGGCAGCCTAGAGAGGTATTTCGTGGTAAAACGGCTGAGTGCCGAGTTGCTGAATGCGTTCGACAGCACTAGGCCTAATTACAAGGCGGAGGATCGGGAATTTAAACCCCAGCCCAACGATCCACACATAGGAAAGATGCAATTCAATCCTCACCGCGATTATTGGGAAGGAAACCAGATGTTTCCTGATAGAGCAGAAAGCGCTAAATTGTCCGAACAGATCGGAAGAGGTTCAAATATAAATGACCCAGATGAACAAGCCGACTCTAGTGGACATCGGAACATTGCTCCAGTTTCAAGCAAAGGTGGAAATATGTATGGTAAAAAGCATAAGAAGCCTCCAGACAAAACTAAGCCGAAAGAAATAAACGGACGGATATGTCGGTGCGATCAAATAATAACGTCAGGGGATCACGAGAAATAAAGTTATAATGTTTTTTTTAAAAAACGTATGACAGGTGGGGCAAATCGTCTCACGACAAATAACTAAAGTTCCAATAATAAGAAAAAAATAATAATAGTGTTCACGGAGTGAAATCAATGATAAACTTAACGCGTGTTTATGTGCAGTCAAGCACAGCAAGACAAATGCAAATAAAAGTAAAAAAAAAAAGAAAAGAAAGAAATCTATAAATAATTTATTCGTATCACAATCTGTCAATTATAAATGCAGATAGAATTAACAAATAAATAAAAGTAAAAATAAAATAAGAATTGTTTAGACTCATTAAAGAGCCATTTAATAATTAATAAAATAAACTAAATGAACAACAGTGATAATGCTTAAATGATAGATATCACTGATAGGTGTATGAGGTTGCAGATTGAGGCATATATGTGTGTGTGTATGCATTATGTTGGGTCGTATTTTGAGCTTGATTCAGCCGTCTCTTCACACTTTAGATTCTCATGGCTCTCGGTGGTTAAACTTTTAAATGAAGCGCCAGTAAGAATCCTGGACTCATTATATAATAAGAATTAGTGTCCCAATATAATAAGAATTAGTGTCTCAAAATAAATAAATGAAGAAATAAGAATTAATGCCTTGAATAAAATAAATAAAGAATAAGAATTTGTTGTTTGCGCAAGATGAGCAGGCAGTAGAAATATCCTGCTGTTCACACGCTTTAAACTCCTGTTATGTTTTTTGATAGAGTTAAGTTATGCCATGGTCTCGTAGGCGTTGAGATTAAATTGGTTGATCAGCCAAAATCGATGGGAAAGAATTGTGTAGCTTTACCTAGCTGTCTCTCTGCAGTCATCCTCATCATCATTATCACTCGTCATGACAGAGTGGGAAAGTATGTAATAAAAGCAGAAGTAAGAGTTGAAAGCCAAGAATTAAAATAGGCTCTCATCTCAGAATAAGATCCGACCCGATTTTAATTCTCAAAAACGGGCGGAATGTAATGTGACGACCACGTAAAGTCGTCGACACACATATATATTTATTAATAAAATTAGAAAGTAATAAAGGTGAAATAAATTAGCTAATAATTTTTTTTAAAGAAAAAGGAAGGAAAAGAAAAATTGAAATTCTAATGTCAAAATTACTGTGGATTTTGTAATAGTAAGAGAAGGGGAGGGGGGCTGCATAAATAAAGAAATGCATCTCTTTCTCTCTTGTAAGAAATGCTAGAAAGTTATTTTTGTTTATTGTGGGAGAGGGGAAGTGGATGCATAAAAAAAAATGCGTTTCTTCTCTCTTTTAAAAAAATATATTTTCACACCACCCACCTCTCTCCACTCTATCTAATAACACTGATACACCTAAACACATATATGCTGAAAAGATAAATAATCACCAATATACGTATTTCATGCTAAACCAGCAATCATCAGTTGGTCCAGACTATCATCTTTACATACATATATAGTATAAGTGCTCAGATATATATTAAGAGAGACTATCCTCATAGTTTAATGGACAGACTTCAATCCACTCCACACTCCAACTCTTCAACCGTCCATCCAATTGAAAATCTGATGATGGAATGCTCAAAGGCCACCCTGAGGCCGAGATTATTGTCACACCCGTGTTGACCTAAGGTCAATATGAACCCCACATGTACAGGACATAATCCATTTAATACATATGCAAGGATGGGCAGACATCTCTATAATGTAATAACTGAAACACAGGCTTGTTATATACCTGTGGCTATATAACAAGCCTGTGTTACATTATAGAGATGTCTGCCCATCCTTGCATATGTATTAAATGGATTATGTCCTGTACATGTGGGGTTCATATTGACCTTAGGTCAACACGGGTGTGACAATAATCTCGGCCTCAGGGTGGCCTTTGAGCATTCCATCATCAGATTTTCAATTGGATGGATGGTTGAAGAGTTGGAGTGGATTGAAACCTGTCCATTAAACTATGAGGATAGTCTATCTTAATATATATCTGAACACTTATACTATATATGTGTGTAAAGATGATAGTCTGGGCCAACTGATGATTGCTGGTTTAGCATGAAATACGTATATTGGTGATTATTTATCTTTTCAGCATATATGTGTTTAGGTGTATCAGTGTTATTAGATAGAGTGGAGAGAGGTGGGTGGTGTGAAAGTCTGTGCTCATATACCCTATATTACATATATATAGCCACAAGTATATAACAAGCCTGTGTTTCAGTTATTAAAAATATATTATAACAAATTAAAATAAATGTAAAACGTAAATGTGAAAGAAAAAAATGAATGAATTGTAAACTTTAAATAAAATAAAGGTAATATGTGACATATAAAAAGAAACAATATGGCCGTAGGTGTGAAAGTCTGTTGGACAAATTAAATTCTACGGACAAAGAAATGTTATTAACGGAAGATCTTTGCCTGATCTGTTAAATTAATTGGGACTTACATTCCAGCCACTAATTAAATAAGGAAACATAATGATAAGAATTGGTTGGAAATCTAAGTCTTAATTAAAAATTTTTTAGAAACAATGAAAAAAGAAAGAGATTAATAAAATTACAATTTCTATCTGGCATTGCTAGTAGAGAGACTTTAGAGAAGCAACAGCTAAAAAGAAAATGGAAGAAGTGCGTGGCTAGTGGCGTTAAAGGGACGTAGGTTCGGATTTGAGCCGTCTCATCACTGACTCACAATGTAAGATCTTTGCCTGACCTGCTAGAGAGACCGCCGCTTCTGTAGCTGTCGATGAATCTCAACCTAAAGAATCAACCAGCAAACTGGATGAAAATAATCCCACAAACGGAGGAAGTTAATGGAGAACCTAAGGAATCAACAAGCAAAAACTAGAATGAAGATAACCCCACAATCTGAGGAAGTTAATCAAGAACGCTCGGAAGAAATACCCATGGGACAATTACAACAAAGCCTAGGTAAAAGCATGCATGCATTTTCATTTGTCTACTATTTATAACTAAATATAAAATGAATGATTTGAGAAAAATAGAACTCTATTAACAGGACTTTAAGAACTTTTATATCTGATCTACTTTCATATATTTATTATAGCCATGTATTTTATAAGTGTGTGTTTATTATTATTATTATTATTATTATTATTATAATGTAATTTTTTATATAAAGTGTGAATATTATTATTAAACATATTTGTCATTAAATTTCGTATCCTTGCTTTATTCTCCTATCACCAAGCTACGACAGGGGGAAACTGTAAGTAGTGATTAAAGGGGCATACTGATTTGTTTAAGATATTCATGTGCTGCTTGTTCGTGCGAAATCCCAATTCTAAAAAATAAATAGCAAGCGCTGGACATTCGTTAAGTTTCTTTGAAATAGTTTGCGTTGTTCAGCAGCCGAGGGTATCTTGGTCGGGAAAAATAACGCCAAGATAATATGTACGTATTGCCTTGGGGTTCGATCAAGGGTATAGATATGAAATTAAGTTTGTATCTGTATTAGCTCTCTGCTTGTATTGTAACGGCGTTGGTTAAAATAATAAATAAGATAAAAAAGAATCTAAGTTGTAAACAATAAATGGATAGAAATAAAAGTTATGAAAAGAATAAATGGATATAATAAATAAGTATAATATAGAATAAAATAATTGAAATAAATATAGTTGAAGGTACAAATAATTAATCAACCGTACGAATAACCATTTCCGTTATAATATATATATATATCATTTCTTATAGTCATTTTTCAGTTAATTATATTAAATTAAATTGATTAAGAATTTATATATATATTCTAATGATTTTTGACAAGCTTACAAATAATGGGTTCTCAAATATGTAATTCCAATAATATAACCTGTTCACAGAACAATTTTTGTAACATTTTAAAAAGCTGATAGTTCCATGAACAGATTATATACATACACAACATTTCTATAAAGGCAATACTCAACAAACTTACTAAATTCAAACAGGCATAACTCTCTATATATATTGCCACTCAGTGCAAGCCAGACTAATCAATGGATGCCAGAAGGCTTGTGCATAAAATCCCTATCTAGTGCCTACTCATCCAATATCCCCAGTCTAGTTTCTGGCTTGTGGCCTTCATCAGTGAGGAGCCCTGGATCTGAGAGCACTGCACCTAGATCTTAGGATCTAATGCAATCCCCCAGCAGCCATCTTTTATCTCTACTTAACTACAATACTAGGATACTTAAATTGAAAACACTAGGATAGTGATGGCTATGGTTATTAAAGAACTAAAGACACCAAAATGTATAGGTACTGAACTGAGTTTAGAACAATATGACTATATAAGCTGATGAGCTTGGATTGAAAATATTATAGTGTTTTCAATTTAAGTCTCATAGTTTTGTAGTTAAGTAGAGATAAAAAGTGACTGTTGGAGGGCTCGTCTCTGACAAAGGCCACAAGCCAGAAACTAGTCTGGGGATAGTGGATGAGTAGGCACTAGATGGGAATTTTATGCACAAGCCTTCTGGCATCCATTGATTATTCTGGCTTGGCAATATGTATAGAGAGTTTTGCCTGCTTGAATAACAGTTAAGATCAAGCATAAGAAATAGTGATCATGTAATGTTTATTGGCTTAAAACTTACTAAATGCTAAGATTTGAATGGGTTTTTGTCATTCTTGTTTTACCCTCCAGCCAAGAATAGCTAGAAGCCAATTTATTGAATAATTTTAGGATGGGTATCTTGACTGACCATGAACAAAATATCTGAAAGAAAAATTCTAATGTCAAAGTTTTACTCTTCTCAGATTAAAACTCAGGCCATGGGAATGACAGACATATGGGATATCATAATATAATAACTTGCTATTAAATTTATAAGTATGAAATATGACGGAGTATAACTGCATTTTGGAAAAAGTTATCTATATCATACATTCATTAGTATCAATTTATATAGCATGTATTTGCAAAAACTCTTATAAATATCATTTCTCAAAAATTCTCTGCTTTTTCCAGAATAACTTGTGTTTAAAAGGTGTTTAGTCATTCCTCTTGCATTATGAGCAGAGAATTTATTGTACATTTTCTATAAGAAACAAATCAATCAATTAGATGTAATATGTTGGACTATTTCTTGCATCTGTGAGTGAATGTTGAATGTATAGAAAATTTTAAACTTTATTTAAACTTTCCAAATACAAACAACTTGTTAGTAATAACACACAAATAGACAACACAGGTTAGTAATTACACAATGTTTCAAGTATTATTATTCTCTACTCTTCTTCAGATGTTGTTGTCACTGTGCACATCAGACCAGAAACACCTGAAGAAGAATGGAGAACAATACTACTCAAAATGTTGTGTAATTACTAACCTGTATTGTCTATTTGTGTGTTATTGTATTTGAAAAGTTTAAATAAAAGTTTAAAATTTTCTATACATTCAACATTCACTCATAGATGCTAGAAATAGTCCAATATATCACATCTAATAATATACCATCATCACAAACCAATCAATTCTCTTAAAAAGCAAAACACTTATTGCTTTTCATTTAACTACACTGAAGTTAAGATTGTTTATATGTTATATAATTGTGAGATTTTATATCCTTGGGTTCCTATATTTATTTTTTAGGAATGGGAAACTTTGCCTTATAAAATTTTACTTTCAATTCTATGTAAACAGAGAACATATTAATATTTCAGGTCATACATTCTAATATAATTATAACAATCAACAAAAATCAAAGAAATTTTACCGGTAAACCCACTTCTTCCAATGTGTACAATGAATACTGATCTATAATACACTGAGCACGCTCTCTAAATGCTTTGATTGTAGCATTATTCCACCATTCTTTTAAATTGCCATCTTTGTCAAACTGACGACCTAAAAAATATTGTCATTTTTAAAATAAAAGTTAAAAAATCTATTTTATTTGCAATGTAAAGTAAAATGACATACCTTTGTCATCAAAGCCATGGGTAATTTCATGACCTATAACTACCCCAATACCTCCGTAATTTAAAGACCTATGTAATAAAACCATGTATACATTCAAACAATTATCATTGTATTATATATGTGTGTGTAAAACATTGAAAGTATAAGGGGATTTTCCATTTATTTACTTAAATAAACTTTACATATATATGTCTGACTTTTGATTCTTATAATATCTAAAGATTTAAGCTAAAAACGAATTACTTTTAATTAAAGCTAAGTCAGACAGACAAAAATACTATTATTGGAAGATGCGGTTTCAGTTTGAATTGATAACTCTTTGTTATACTTTCAGTGTTTTCATATACGAAGTTTATGAAAATCTTAGTTTATAAAATTTACAAATATTAATAAATTACATTTTAACTTACTTTGGAAAGTTTTTACTGTAAAACAACGGTTGAAGAATTCCCGCTGGAAATACTTAAAAAAAAGAAATTACAAATTAATGATTCTTTATATGCTGAGAAAAATAAGCGCTTAATTTGGTTAATAAATATTTATTATTTAGTTTGACATTTGTATTAATCGGGAAATGACATATTTTAATATTTATTTTCAATCTTTCTCATTTTTTATTACTTATAATTGGAATAAAAGGGATAATTTACTACTTCAACATGTGTGATAACATTTCGTTTATTATTCTCCACATTGAAAGATAAATAAACAAGGGGTGAGTGTGGGCCAGCTTTGCAGTAATATTAATAATAAGTTGTTACTCTTTAAGTAAAAAACAAAACAAAAAGTTTAAACAACTGGAAAAAATAATTATCAACATTGCAAGACATTTATTTATTCGAAAATATTGTTAGGATCTTTTATAATTCGAAATTCATTCACATTTTGTTTGAATTTGTTACCTTTTAAAATGTATCTTGTATATTTTTCATCATTACCATGTTGACTTTATTATCAATATTAACATAGTATAAACTGTTTTTTTCAATTTGTTTTAATATATGTCAATACAATATATATATATTTTTCATATGTCAAATGCGTTGACCGGGAAGCGAACCCGCGTCAGCTATGCTAACCACTAGCCCACCGACGCTTGACTAGAAATATTTATATGCTACACTATAACTACTGCACACTGGTAGAATAATACCCTCTCCCCCCATTATCATTAGATAAAAAAAAGCAGTAATTGATGATTTCCCAAAGATAGGTTGAGTATAAATTATTTTTTATATTTGAATACATACATGCAAACTTGAGTTTTTTCTTCATCATTACAATATATATTATACGTAATATTTTCATAGTTATGCGATGTAAATAAAGTATTTTTCTTTTAGTTAAACTGTGTATTATTTTGTTTAATTGCCTGACATTTTACTGAAATATCATTCACCTTTATCAATATCTGTTTGTAGAAAATCCATCCACTCAAACAGATATTTTAATTTCTCGTCATCATTCTGCTCATATATTTTATGTGGCAAGAAATCTATCTGTTCATGAAATCATAAAGTTTGTTTGACAAAAATAATCTTGCTCAAGAAATAGAACTAACTAAAAATATTATACTTTCTAATGGTTACAATAAAAATATGATATACAAAGCTTTACATAGCACTGATATTAAGAAGCAAAAAAACCATATAATACTAAATCATCGATGCACTTTACTACTGTTGCACAATACTTTATTTACCACCCTATTTTACAGTTTACAGTTTCGATTGTCCCAACAATCTTCTTCAGAACTACAACGTAATACGAACATATGAATATAAATATACACGAACACATAATTTACATTCTATATATACATCTTATAATCATCATCTATTTACTACCTTTTAAATATTATATAATTTTTACCCTTTTTTAAAATTCTATGTTTATTAATTAAAAACTTCCTATACATATATATTCTATTTTTATACTTTATTTTATTCTTATAAAAAAAAGAAGATAAAATTGACAACCTAACTAGTTATAGTGTTGTTTTACTTTATATTAAAGAAGTCACTGATAACTTTGGAATACCAAGGTGTCTATGAAATTCCATGTTCATAGTTATGTAGATCAATCCAATAGATGAATTAATGTCAGAATTAGGTAGCATAAAATGCCTTCAATCAAAAATTAAATGCATCAGCTTTTACTTCACATTTTTTTAATAAATTGATCACACGTCTGATTTTGATAATGCTAAAATACTTTCAAATTGGGAAAAGTAACATTTTGAGAACCATGAGAGAGTCTATTAAAATATTAAAAAGACCAAGTGGTTTAAATAAATCTGATGAAGCACAATGTATTTGAATCTCTAAAATCAACTTGAAATCAATTAATAGTAAAACTGAATGGAAAAAAAAGTTAAATCCATCTATTCATAATAATCAGCCACCATATGTGTGTGACAATGATTGTTCTTTACTTTGTGCTTAATCTTGTTATTACATAAGACCTAACAGTTCTTTATTAAGACCTTCACCTTGATATTGGTGAATCATATATTATTGAAATGTCAGAAATTTAAACAAAATAATATATAGTTTAATCTAAAAAGACGTATTAATAATAACAATTCCATTGAAACTTTTTTACTCTATGAAACCATAATCTCATACAACTTTATTCTCTCTTTTTTTGCTCATCATTTTATCTCAATCCTCTTTTCTTCCATAGTGTAAGCTTGTGGTTAAATACCTGTAGAGGTCCCTACTATCACATTTTACACCCATAATCTCGAGGTTACAGCCTCAGTAAATATTACTCAATCCTAACTAACATTATATGACTTTTTTGTAAAAATCCATTTCTTTATATATAATCTTAATGTCTTTGCCACCGTATTTTTTTTATCTGCATGTAGTTTTTTGAAACATCTTTTAATTTCATAGACACATCATTATTATCTATAAACCAGAACTCATTTTTGGGAATAAAACTATAATTACAACATTATGACTTCTTTTGCCACCGAACAATAAGTCCTCTCTCTTTTTTTTTTTAAAAAAAAAATTCACTATCTACACACCTTATTTTCAGAGACTTCTTACATATTTGAAAACCAGGCACTCTTCACAAACCTGGGAGCTTAACTGTAAGTATAGGGGATTTGAACTCAGATTTTTAAGCACCCTTCAACTATCCACACTATCTTATACAACTGATACACATGTCCACACACATAGAGAAAAGGTAAATAATCACCAATATACATATTTCATGCTAAACCAGCACTCATCAGTTGGTCCAGATTATCATCTCCCACACATATATATAATCAGTGCTCAGTTTATATTAAGAAAGCAAATCTTCGCACTTTAATGGACAGGCTTCAATATATTCCAACCTCCAACTTTTCAGCCACCCATATCATTGAAAATCTAATGATGAAAACCCAAATACCATGCTGATGCCAATATTATTGCCAAGCCCATGTTGACCTCAAGTCACTCTGACCCCTCATGTATAGGATCTTATTTATTTAAATACATAGAAGAGGGATGGGCAGGATACAAGCTTGATGTGCAAATATTTGAAAACCAGGCACTCTTCACAAACCTGTGAATTAACTGTAAGTATAGGGGATTTGAATTCAGATTTTCAAGCACCCTTCAACTATACACACTATCTCATACAACTGATACACATGACTACACACATAAATAATCACCAATATACATATTTCATGCTAAACCAGCACTCATCAGTTCATCCAGATTATCATCTCTCTCACACATTTAATCAGTGCATCAGCATGGGATTTGGGTTTTCATCATTAGATTTTCAATGATATGGATGGCTGAAAAGTTGGAGGTTGGAATAGATTGAAGTCTGTCATTAAAGTATGAAGATTTGCTATCTTAAACTGAGCACTGATTATATATATGTGTGTGTGTGTGGGAGATGATAATCTGGACCAACTGATGAGTGCTGATTTAGCATGAAATATGTATATTGATGATTATTTATCTTTTCTACATGTGTGCAGTCATGTGTATCAGTTATATGAGATAGTGTGGATAGTTGAAGGTGCTTGAAAATCTGAGTTCAAATCCCCTATACTTACAGTTAAGCTCCCAGGTTTGTGAAGAGTGCCTGGTTTTCAAATACTTACACATCAAACTTTAATCTGGCCCATCCTCTTCTATGTATTTAAATGGATAAGGTCCTATACATGAGTGGTCAGAGTGATTTGAGGTCAACATGAGCTTGGCAATAATATTGGCATCAGCATGGGATTTGGGTTTTCATCATCAGATTTTCAATGATATGGATGGCTAAAAAGTTGGAGATTGGAAATAGATTGAAGCCTGTCCATTAAAGTATAAAGATTTGTTATCTTAATATAAACTGAGCACTGATTATATATATGTGTGTGGGAGATGATAATCTGGACCAAGTGATGAGTGCTGGTTTAGCATGAAATATGTATAGTGGCGATTATTTATCTTCTCTACGTGTGTGTGGTCATGTGTATCAGTTGTATGAGATGGGCTGAATAGTTAAAGTGTGCTTGAAAATCTGAGTTCAAATCCCCTATACTTAGACTTCTTGCATGTAAAATTCTCTTATTTATTTTTAATAATTAATTCCTCATCTTTTCTGGTTTATTCCCTAGCTCAAATATTTAATAGCTAAGTAGTTATATTGGTTTCTAAATGTTCCTGCAAAGAAAGTATTTGTTGCTTTTCACTGAATCTCCAAATTTATTCTAAGTAAAATACATTAAAATTTTAATTTATTATTTTATATCCATAACAATAAATATATCTACCACATACAGAGTTAAGTAATGCACAACTAATTGCATAAGATTGCTAATTTAAAATATTTTATATATTGAAAATCCATGTGTGTGATATAACCACATGTTGAGCTGCCAAATTATGAAACAGTTAGTATGTGGTACTCTTGTCTACTAATTTTGTAACAGAGACATCATTGATAAAATCACAAAATATAAAGTAATGATAATGATTTCTTTATCTAATCCTCTATGTGATAAATCTTGCTTTGATTAAATTCAAGAACTTGATTCTTATTAGGCAGGCAGATAATAAAAAAATAAATAAGACTGCCATGTTGGTCTTCAATCCCTAGCATAGGAGTGCTCAGTTACTTTTCATAATTATTATTTTATTTTAAATAAAAAAATATTAACGTTGGTAATAAGAGTAAAAAATCCACTTCTTTGCTAATTAATTTAATGTTAAATTTACATCCAGCGTGTAAAATAATCTAGGATTCTCTATAGCTAATTCAGATGGTATCTTCTGCCTGTAGTCAGTTACTAAGTTGCAGATTTTAATGATTTTATAGAAGATCCTATTTCTCTCTGAAACTTTCTATAATTATTATTACCAGATTCCATTTTATAATAGAAACAATAATTGTTTCATATAACTAGACTTGATTTGCTTTATATGCAAACAATTAAGTAGGCCCATAAACCCTTATACATGCTAAATTTTATTATAGAAAGGTGAGATTAGACAATAAAGACTTAAGATAAATTCAACAACAAAAAATAATTCAATACTAAAAATAATAATAATGCACATAGGAGTTTACTATTTGCAATTTATTTTATGACAAAGTAAAAGTATAATGCCAGTATTAAATTAAGAATGATGATGATCAAAATTCTTTTACAAAAACAGACTATAATTCAAAAACAAATTGTCATAGGATTAGCTGAAATCTTGCCATCAGTTGAGATGTTTTCACTTACTAAATTAAATCAACCTTTAATTGTAATGATATGATATAAATATATTTCATCAAAGTATACATGCATTTAGGCAAATAGTTTGAAAATGTAATCATCAAAAAAATAGTACAAATATTAATGACAAATAGATTAAAACACGTCAAATTAGATGCAAATATATTTTTTTAAAAAGGTGTCAGCTTCAATCATTGTGAGCAATAAATTTTTATTATGACTTCTGTACTATATATGAAAAAAAGACAAATGACTCTACAATATACATGAATTTTAAAAATTTCTTTGTCAGCTGTATTGGGGCACTGCCAGTAATCCAGTTAAACATAATGATCATTTGACTTATATTGATTTAATAGTAATGACTGATTTATAATAAATAACAATAGACTAAATATTCATGTGTTAACATTGAGCCAATCAACATTATAGCAGTAGTATAAGTCAAATAGCTTATAATAACTACTCTTTTTTATTGCATTGCCAAATGTATATCCTATAATACTCAATCATCCATGCACTTTACTACTATTGAAGTTAGGAAATGTAAAAGTTCTGAAGAAGATTGCTGGGGCAATCAAAACAGGTTGTTAAATAAAGCTCTGTGTAACAGTAGTAAAGTACATGGATGATTTAGTATTATATGGTCAAATAATTTATATTTGTATGAATTGTTGGCAATGGTAGCTGATAAAAAAAGTTGTTCCTGAAACGCATATTGCAAACTGATTAGTTAATTTTTTCATGTAGTGTAGCAGCCATTGCAAAAATATTTAGCATACAATGATTGAAGATGACTTATCTTCAAAAGTAATATTAATAATGTAATTTACTTGAAAAATATTTAAGACAGAATGTAAATAAACATTAACAAATAATTTGTTTCTTCCTCCAGCTTTAAGTAAAATAACTTTATATAAATATTTACTAAACAATAATACATGTTTGTATGTCTTTCCATTTATAAGAGTTCTCCTTTCTTGATTGTTGCCAACGATTTTTTTTATTACTTTAATGGAAAGTAAAACAGTTGAAAAAAAAAAACAGGAATTTTTCTGTTAATTAAATTTCTCATAGAGATTTTGAATGATTTCTAGTTTAAAATACCAGTGATAATTTTTAATGAATTCTATGCAGGATTTAATTTAAAAATTGAGTGATAACTTTCTGAACACACAATAATTATGTGCAAATTTTGACCCAAATTATGGTGATGATTCTTTGATAGATGGTTGAAGAAAGATAGTAAAGAATAACAGAATAAAAAGAAAGATTAGCTAATTATTCTTTTAAGAACAGTGATAATAAATTATTGTGGCTTGCAGAGACTATTGCCAAGACTCCATTACTTTTATAAGCAGGTCTTGCTACTTAATTTATCTTTTCTTTTCTTTTTACAATTATTAGTGATATGTCTGCTGATTCTCTGATCTTTATCTCAATTGATTCAATTAAAAATCAAATTCTTCAACTGATTAAAATTTGCTATTTATAAAATTAGACTTGTTTGTAAAAAAAAAAAAAACCTAAAAAATTTTACAAAATAAAAAGTAGCTAAAATGTTTCTGTTTATAAATATATGCATTTATGAATATCAAAATATGGCTTAACTAACTTAATAATTTCATCAACATGTAAATTAACTGTTAAATAGTTTTAGGGCACAAAACACATCCTGCTTTTATTTAGAGATATAAATTGTTAAATGAAAAGAAGACAAATTAAATTAATAATTACTTATATATATATATATTTAATCTTTAAATTCTAATAATTTCATTTTTATCTGACCAAATAGATGGCATTGATGTAACAAAAAAATAGGTGTTATTTATAAGTTCACTTAAATGATTCTTTGAGACTCTAATTGTGAGTTATCTTAGTAATATACTCAGACTTATTTGTTTTATGAATAAGTTTATATTCTCAATGATACATATTTGTAAAATACCATATACACCTTAAATGAACATTTATCAAGGCAATGTATAATATAAATAGAATTTATTCCTTCTTGCTTACAGTTTCAACTGTTCAGCAGTCAACATCAGAACAATATTCACATATAAACAAAGGCAAAACTCTCCATACAATAGTGACACCCTGTGCTAAAAAGAGTAATTAATGGATGCCAGAAGGCTTGTGCATAAAATCTCTATCTAGTTACAACAATTATGTGCTAGTATAGAGATGGTGATCATGTGATGTTTAATATTCACATATGTATAACTATACAATTATAAATATAGGGGATTTGAACACAGACTTTCAAGCACCCTTCAACTATCCATACTATCTCATACCACCGATACACATGTAATCACCAATATACATACTTCATGCTAAACCAGCACTCATCAGTTGGTCCAGATTATCATTGCTCACACACACATATATAATCAGTGCTCAGTTTATATTAAGATAGCAAGTCTTCATACTTTAACGGACAGGCTTCATTCTACTCCAACCTCCAAATCTTCAGCCATCCATACTATTGAAAATCTGATGATGGAAAGCCCAAATCCATGGCAATAATATTGGCATTAGCATGGGATTTGGACTTTCCATCATCAGTGGATTGAAGCTCGTCCATTAAAGTATAAAGACTTGCTATCTTAATATAAACTGAGCATTGATTATATATATATATACGTATGTGTGAGATGATAATCTGGACCAACTGATGAGTGCTGGTTTAACATGAAATATGTATATTGGTGATTATTTATCTTTTCTACATGTATGTGGTCATGTGTATCAGTGGTGTGAGATAGTAGGGATAGTTGAAGGGTGCTTGAACGTTTGTGTTCAAATCCCCTATATTTACAATTAGGCTCCAGGTATGTGAAGAGTGCTTGTATTTCAAATATTTAACCATACAATTAATAAATTATCTATGCACACATGCTTATAAAGAATATATTATAAAAAATATCCTATATTATGAATTTTACAATAACAATCTAATTTTTCCATGATCCCTGCAACAATGTATCCTAATTCCTTTTTAAATTAATATTACTTTATCTTATTCTTAATTTTTTATTGATTTCTTTGTCATAAATTGTTTTAATTTTAATATTTATTTTTCTGCATTTTTATGACTTTTAAACTTTTTAATAATTTAATAACTACTTCACTATAATTTTAAACATGCATTAATTAATAATAATGATAATAACTACATAATATATTTTATATAATTCTATTTTTTCAATTTAAAATTCTTTTTAAATAAATTTCTTTCTTTTAAACTCTTAACAATTTCTAAATAAGTTTTAATGGAAACAATTTTAAATTGATGTGATGTGATGTATTATGGCTTCTCCTTAAACGAAGTCAAGAATATCTAAGCAATTATGCCCAGATAAACCTGTTAGCCACTTTATTTTACATTCCCCACTCTAAATTTACCCATAATCTGCTCTAACCCATTTCCACAACATAATCTTTGTCAACTCTATAACCTTTATATCTAAATCCCCCTTATCTCCCTCTATGAGCAACTTTTAATATTACATCTGAATTTAATTTTTTGATTTATACATATTTATTTAATTAACAATGAATACTTTTTATAAAATTAATGTTGTCAAACCCAAGTTATTATTTAAAGATGGCATAATATTATAAATTAATATAGTTTCTTTTATCTTTCTATCTCTTTTATTATTAATATAATTTTTTTTTCATGTGTCAAAGCATTGATTGGGAAGCGAACCCGGGCCAGCTGCTTGGAAGGCAGCTATGCTAACCACTAGGCCATCAACACTTGACTATTATTAATAGAATTAATCATGTTTATACTATCTTTTTCAAACTGATGTTCTGTCTTCAATGAATATAAATAAATAGATGATCTTTTTATCATAAGATTAATCTTGTGTAGACTGAATTCTTTGTTTCACTTACATAATTACTTCTAACATTGTTAGCTTGCTATGATTTACACTCAATTTTATATATTACATTTATGAAATTTTCTATATTTTCAACATATTGTCTAATCCAGCAGTGGACCAATAGTAGTTGAAAAATGATATTAAGTATATATTTTTTTTAAGTTATTATTTTAAATTTTATCACAGTTTAAAACTTTTTATTAGTATTGTAGATAATTTTATTTATATTTTTTACAATATTGTTATTACAATTTTTTCTGCGTATATATTTATTTTTGTTGTATTTTTTATGACTATTTTCTCTGTTATCATTAAATGTCTCTTCTGATGGTTTTATATTGTACCAATTGGAATGAAAGTGAAGATCGAATCTAACCGCAAAAACAATATCTGCACTACAAGGGCGCCATCTAGGCATTTGAGCCTAGAAAAATTTATAAAGTAGGCAGATACGCGCTGTTAAGATTCCACTTTATTTAAATATTCCGATCGTTAGCCCAAGTCACTAGCTCAGCGGAGACGCAGAGATAAAAATCTATAAATTTTATATCTTAAATATAAGAGAATAAAAGCCACTGCCAGAAATTAACATATAAAAATATTTATGCACATTTAAAATAATATTAAAATTTTGAGGAATAAGTTTAACATTTTAGATTTTTATATTAACTTTTAATTTTACATTTAACTAAGTTTCAATGAGTTTAATTATTATTTAGATAGTCAAGTATGAATAGACTACATAGATCTGCATTTGAAAAGAAAATATTCTTCCCTGATTTAACCTTAGGCAACAAATTTCGCAACCAAATTGGCGCCAATCCATCTGATACATTCATGTATTCAATGTAGCATGATATGACAACACAAAATACTATATTGTCAGGAATGTACATCTGAACAATAAGTAGAAATAGAGAAGACATTGACTCTCCACCAACAGGAATGTGACATCTGTTGGCAAGTAGAACCATAAACAAAAAACTCCATAGGAATGGACTGCGGTCTTCTGCCGACTTACAAACCCATCCATAGGCAAACAGAGGGTGTGTGGCGTATATCTATAATCCTGCCCGTAGCGGACCTCATACTACATCTACTAATTACACAAATATATCCAATCCATTGAACCAATTCAACTACGAAATGAATAACCTAAGATTACCCTCCCTTAATACAACTTTACAAAACTATATAGCCATTCACACCCGACTTAATTTTAACATTTAAATACGTTCGCACAGATTTGTTTAAAAATGTTGGGTATAGATCGATTACATAGATTCCACGGTCAAAAACATTTCAAAATAAACATAAACGATCAAAATACAAAATTATTGATACCGACAATCGCAGAGGGAAACTTATAAGTAACCCAATAGTATCCACCATAAGATACTTGCGTTGTCACCAATAACTTAAAAGACATCCGAATAAATACATTTTAGATATTCACCGTAAGGTATCATTATTTATCGAATGTCTATATATTTTGATCAAATATGAAAACCAAAATATAATTAACCGCAAACGAATCCATGCAAGCGTCTATAAACAACTTAAATTTCATACATTTAAATAATCTTTACAATAAGGAAAAAAAAAATGGAAATGATGTTTATCAATCGGAAAACATATAAAATTAAACATTATTAATTTGATTTAAAAACTTACAAAAGTCAGATAAGAGTCCGTTTTAACATTTCAGTTGGCTTGTTTATCAATTTGTAAAACTTGACGAAAGTTCTTAATTGATTTTAACAATTGTTCATTTCATATAGCTTATGGTAGAAGAGTCCAGGCCTCTGCTTTCAATTCCTGCGACGCCTCCGTTGGAAGGTAATGTTCTGGAGATGGCAATAGCTGGTTCAAGGTATCACAGTCTTTTCATTTCATTTTTTTTTTTTTATAGAGAGTGTAGTATGTGCGTCATACCACATCTCTCAAACACACAACGCTGGAACTGTCTGAAAAAACTGTATTTCCCTTTTTATATTATCCACATGGATTCAATCAACAAAACGTCACTAATCCATCACTTTCGTTAGGGTCCGAGCCAAGGCCTAGTGCTTCCATTGGTCAAGCTAATTTCTCTTTCTTCTCTTATCTAACTTTTCATCTGACTTTTTAATTAAACAGCTTTTAGATAATTAATAAACAATCATTTCCATTTACAGATTACAGGAATTAATTAATACCTGTTTTTATTTTAACTTACGTTATTTTTTTATTAAAATATTTTTATATTTCAATCTTGTATTTTTTTATTTAAAAAAATACGTTCAAATACTTTTTTTTTTCTTGTTTATGAAAAAAAATATTTTTAAAGTTTAGCATCCGTGCGAATATATATATGTTTAACAAACATTTTAATTTTAGCGTTTAGTTTTTTCCTTTTATTTGCGAACTTTTAAGTTTTTATTTTAAATAAATGTAACGACATATTTATATATCGTTACATATCAGTAAACTTCCTCAAAAAACAAAAACATTAAAAAAAAAAAGAATTTACTTAGTGTTAGTAATTACGTTACACAAATTTGTTATATATGAAATTTCAAAAGGACAAAACTTTTTTTTTTTTTTTAAAAGACAAAACAGTAATTACAAATATAATGATAAAAAAAAAAGTTGACTGATGATTCCCTACTACCAGCTAAATTTCTGCCCCCTCCCTTCCAAGTTTCATTTTTCCTACCTTTAAGTATTATTTAGGCAAGTTAAACGATTAGATTTTAAACAAGACTTTTTAAAAAAAAATTATGATTTATATTTATTAATTACGTTTTATTTATTACTTTTTATTCCTCGAATTTATCTCTACATATGCGCAATTTTTCGACTGGCAGTACCTTTAAGACAAAATTTCAAAGTGTAACTCCACGTCAATACAACAAATCTATTTATACTATTTCAGAAAAAAAATTTACGGGCATGATTCACTTTTAAAATTCTCAGGGCACTCGTGTTTATTAAAGATCGGCCCAAGTTGGGTAGCCAGTTTGTACCAATTGGAATGAAAGTGAAGATCGAATCTAACCGCAAAAACAATATCTGCTCTACAAGGCGCCATCTAGGCATTTAAACCTAGAAAAATTTATAGAGTAGGCAGATACGCGCTGTTAAGATTCCACTTTATTTAAATATTCAGATCATTAGCCCGAGTCACTAGCTCAGTGGAGTAGCAGAGATAATAAAATATAAATTTTATATCTTAAATATAAAAGAATAAAAGCCACTGCCAGAAATTAACACATAAAAATATTTATTTACGCACATATAAAATAATATTTAAATTTTGAGGGATAAATTTAACGTTTATATTTTTATATTGATCTTTAATTCTAAATTTAAGTAGATTGCAAGTAATGAGTTTACTATTTATTTAGAGGGTCGAGTATGAATAGACTACATAGGTCTGCATTTGAAAAGAAAATATTCTTCCCTGATTGAACCTTAGGCAACAAATTTCGCAACCAAACTGGTGCCAATCCATCTGATACATTCATGTATTCAATGTAGCATGATACGACAACACAAAATACTATATTGTCAGGAATGTACATCTGAACAATAAGTAGAAATAGAGAAGACATTGACTCTCCACCAACAGGAATGTGACATCTGTTGGCAAGTAGAACCATAAACAAAAAACTCCATAGGAATGGACTGCGGTCTTCTGCCGACTTACAAACCCATCCATAGGCAAACAGAGGGTGTGTGGCGTATATCTATAATCCTGCCCGTAGCGGACCTCATACTACATCTACTAATTACACAAATATATCCAATCCATTGAACCAATTCAACTACGAAATGAATAACCTAAGATTACCCTCCCTTAATATAACTTTACAAAACTATATAGCCATTCACACCCGACTTAATTTTAACATTTAAATACGTTCGCACAGATTTGTTTAAAAATGTTGGGTATAGATCGATTACATAGATTCCATGGTCAAAAACATTTCAAAATAAACATAAACGATCAAAATACAAAATTATTGATACCGACAATCGCAGAGGGAAACTTATAAGTAACCCAATAGTATTCACCATAAGATACTTGCATTGTCACCAATAACTTAAAAGACATCCGAATAAATACATTTTAGATACTCACCGTAAGGTATCATTATTTATCGAATGTCTATATATTTTGATCAAATATGAAAACCAAAATATAATTAACCGCAAACAAATCCATGCAAGCGTCTATAAACAACTTAAATTTCATACATTTAAATAATCTTTACAATAAGGAAAAAAAAATGGAAATGATGTTTATCAATCGGAAAACATATAAAATTAAACATTATTAATTTGATTTAAAAACTTACAAAAGTCAGATAAGAGTCCGTTTTAACATTTCAGTTGGCTTGTTTATCAATTTGTAAAACTTGACGAAAGTTCTTAATTGATTTTAACAATTGTTCATTTCATATAGCTTATGGTAGAAGAGTCCAGGCCTCTGCTTTCAATTCCCGCGACGCCTCCATTGGAAGGTAATGTTCTGGAGATGGCAATAGCTGGTTCAAGGTATCACAGTCTTTTCATTTCATTTTTTTTTTATAGAGAGTGTGGTATGTGCGTCATACCACATCTCTCAAACACACAATGCTGGAACTGTCCGAAAAAACTGTATTTCCCTTTTTATATTATCCACATGGATTCAATCAACAAAACGTCACTAATCCATCACTTTCGTTAGGGTCCAAGCCAAGGCCTAGTGCTTCCATTGGTCAAGCTAATTTCTCTTTCTTCTCTTATCTAACTTTTCATCTGACTTTTTAATTAAACAGCTTTTAGATAATTAATAAACAATCATTTCCATTTACAAATTACAGGAATTAATTAATACCTATTTTTATTTTAACTTACGTTATTTTTTTATTAAAATATTTTTATATTTCAATCTTGTATTTTTTTATTTAAAAAAATACGTTCAAATACTTTTTTTTTTCTTGTTTATGAAAAAAAAATATTTTTAAAGTTTAGCATCCGTGCGAATATATATATGTTTAACAAACATTTTAATTTTAGCGTTTAGTTTTTTCCTTTTATTTGCGAACTTTTAAGTTTTTATTTTAAATAAATGTAACGACATATTTATATATCGTTACAATATTATCTTCTATAATATAATCTTTATTGGATAATCATTAATTTTAAATTTCTTAATTATTAATTTTAGTTGTTTACTACAATCTTTTTTATTTGAGCAATAATTTATAGCTCTATACATTCTTTAAGTATATTTATTTTTATATTTTATCTATATTTGAATTTTAATTAGCTATGTTATTATCTATATTCCCTTTCTATTTATGGATGACTCTATTTTACACTTACCATTAGAATATGACTTTATCAACAAAACATCTAATTATGGCAACTTGTTTTCTTTTTCCCTTTCTATTGTAAATATTATGTTTGCATCTAAATTGAAAAATAAAAAAATGTATGAATTTATAAAAAAAATGTATAATAATGTTGATAGATAAAAAAATATTTTGCATATTTGGGGAACAAAGATTGTGGGTACAGCAAAAATTTATGAACCACCAAAATGTTTTAAAGAAGGAATATCATTAAAAACCAACAATTAATGGTACAAATTCATATTTTGATAGGGTATTGAAATGGCTAGCAAATAAAATTTTAAAATATATATTAATAAAAATAATGGTTCTTATATTAAAAACAATAAAAAACTGATAAAAGAAGTTAAAGAAAAAGTAGATAAGTATAATAATTATAATTTAGCAATGATAAAAATAGCTGTAATATCATTGTACACCAATATCAATGTACAAAAAAAAAACATAGAATTAGCAATAAATAGATGCAAAAATGATAAAAGTAAAAAAAACAGAAATGCTAATAAAAATTGATAGACATTGTGAAAAGTTATTGTAAAGAGATTACATTTAAATTTAAAAGGGAATATTATAAATAACAAAAAGAATTATTAATAGGAGGGGTACTAAGTGCAGTGTTAAATAATATATATTTATCAGAAGTGTTAATGATGAGTAATAAGAATGCTCCAGTATTTAAGAAACAGTATGTTGATAATTATTTATTAATTTTAAACAAAAGTCAAAAACAAAGAAATCATTTTCTTAAAGAAATTAATAATTTAAATGCAAACATAAAATTTACAATAGAAAAGGAAAAAGAAAACAAGTTGCCATAATTAGATGTTCTGTTGATAAAATCATATTCTAATAGTAAGTGTAAAATAGACATCTATACATAGAAAAATGAATATAAATAATCATATAGTGAACTGGAATTTAAATATAAACAAAAAATACAAAATAAATAGTATTCCTTCAAGAATATATAGAACTATAAATTATTGTTCAGAAGATTTAAGGTTATAAGAGAGATTTAATGATAACAGAAAAAATAATCATAAGAAAGATAAATGCACCAAAAATAAATATATAGGTATAAAAACTTATAACAATATTGTAAAAAATATAACTAAAGGTAATAAATAAAAAAAGGAAGAGTTTACTTAATATATTAGTCAATAAATATGTTGAAAATATAGAAAATTGTCTAAATGGAGTATATAAATTTGAGTGTAAATTATGTCAAGCTAGCAGTGTTAGAAATAAGTAATTGAAACAAAGAATTCAATTTATACAAGATTAACTTTATGATAAAAGATCATCTATTTGTTTCCTTTTATTGGAGACAAAATATCAATTTCAAAATGATAGTATAAAAATCATTAATTATATCAATAATAAGAGATAGAAAGACAAAAGAAGCTATATTAATTAAAAATATTAAATCATTTTTAAATAAAGATTTCGGTTTGAAGACATTAATTTTATAAAAATACACTTTGTTAATTACATAAATATATATATAGTTAAAAAATTTGAAGACGTAATTTTAAAAGATGCTCATAAAGGGAGTTAGTGTAATAATGTAAGACATTTTAAAATTGTTTCAGTTTAAACTTGTTTAGAATTTAAAAGAGGTAAATTTATTTAAGAATTATAAATAAAAAAAAATAGAATTATATAAAATATTTTATGTAGTTATTATTATTAATTAAGCCATTTATACTTCGAATGACAGAGAAACATCTTTTGGCTAAATCCTCCCCTGGTGAATTTTTCTGTAAAAAATTATAATTATAATGCATGCAAAATGGTAAATTTTATTATAATAATTTTTTTGCCTGAAATTTTTGTAAAAAAGTGCGAAATTAAAAATTCCCACTCTAACAATAGATATAAGCCCTGCCCTGACATGATCAGCCATTATATGTTGCCAAGGCTGTAAAACGTTCAGTATTTTATGATATTGAAATTTCCAATGATATGCAAAAACATGTTTATTTGCAAATTTATTATGGTTTTAGATTTTTTTTCAAATAATTTGCACTATATTTATTAGATATCAAGAAATATAAATTATTAATAATGTATTTTGACTTGAAATACTTTATTTTCAAAAATATGCTATATTAGCAGCTAACATAAATATAACCAGAAGCAAATTTGACGACCAGCTATGATGTAAACAATCTACAAGATGTTTATGAGTAAGAAAAAATTGCAAATTTGCAATAAATATTCAAAAAATTTAAACCTTTAAAGCATAATTCATTAGATATAAGAGAACTAAATAATTATTTGTTAAAGTTTTTTAAAAATATTTAGAAATAAAGAAGATTTAGTTGATTTTATAAACTGAAAATAATTTTTCTAGAAACAGTGATGTGTAACATCTTTGTTTTGATTACAGTCTCATTTTTTAAATATTTATAAAAACAAAATGTGAATATTTAAAATTTATTTCAGTAGTAAATAAAAATATTTATCAAATGAAGTCAAATGTATTTTCTGATATGTAATAATCATTTTATCATATATTTTACATTGATGAGTGAGACAAAGAAAAACGTCAGAATAGTGAAGTACGAAAAGGTTAATGCATGTTTAAGATTATAGTGAAACAGTTATTAAATTATTGAAAAGTTTTGAAAATGATAAAAATGTAGAAAATTTATGAAAAAGAAATCAATAAAAATTAAGAATAAAAGTAATATTACTTAAAAATGAATAAGAATATACCATTATAGGATAAATGAAAAATTATATTGTTATTGCAAAATTCATAATATAGGATATTTTTTATGTTTATATTGTTTCTAAGTATGTATGTATGGATCAGTATTATTTGTATGGTTTTATATATATATATATATTAGCTCTGATGATGTATGGTTTTATATATATATATATATTAGCTCTGATGATGACTGCTGGACAGTTGAAACTGTAAGCAAAGAGGAATAAATTCTACTTATATTACACATGCATTGAAAAATGTTCATTTAAAATATATGGTATTTTATATACAGATATATAAATCAATGTAGAGTAGGATAAGAAATGATGACATTAGTGTTACATATTTGATAAGCCATGACATTATTGACAACTCATTAAATATTAGAAGAAAATACAAATACATTAATTTTTTAAAAATACAGAATATAAATTTAAAAATTAATTTATATATTAATTTTACATATTTTATTATTAGATAGAAATGTATATAATGTCATTACTCAGACTTCAGTTTCTTTATTTAATCATTATTATTCAATAAATATAATCATTATCATTAATGAGATAGAAATGTTGCATTATATATGCAGTAAGTAAATTTTCATACATCAATTGAAATAAATTAATCACATAAATAATTTATATTCGGTATCACCTTACAATAATAGTTCTGAATTAATGGCTTTTTGCTGTAATGATAATGCTCTTACTTTTTTCTTTTTTCCAGCAAAAATGTTAATGTTTTAATTTAAAAATAAAGCTGAGCATTTATTTTTTTCAGTTTCAATATTCATATACTTCTAGAGATTGTTCAAACTTTATAGAGTTATATATTATGTACTGTATATGTGATATTCTTATATTAACAAATATCTGATACACACCCACACGTACATCATTTATTGACATATAAAGGTTATTTATACATAGGTTCCTGAGGGTACACAATAAATTTTGCATAGATTAAAAAAAGAAATTACATAGTTTTCACATTAGGACCCTGCTCCCAATTCTTATTTATGATAACAATTCTTTAATAAATAAATAAATGATTATCAATCATATATTATTAAATTAAAAATTACAGTTTCATACAATAATTGCTTTGTCCAGATAACAAATTATCCACACAAAAATAAAATAAAGCTTGTGATTGTTGGAAAGAAGAATTCTTTGACGTTTTCACTTCTTGATACTTTTTTGGGTTCTGGTCATCATTAGCATCTTATCAGGAAGGTCTTGACAAATCACATAATTATCAAATTAATAAAACATAGGATAGCAGACCATACAGATTATTTTTTTTACATAAAATAGTGGATCTAATTGTGAAGCCTGTTGATTCTTAATTCTGATAAAATATATATTGTTACAATATATATATATATATATGTTAATTCTAATGTTTTCACGGATAAAAGATGTCATATTATTATTACTATTTGTGGGATATTCCTGTAGTAAAAAAGCTAAATGCTGACGTTTCAGAACAATATTGTACTGAAACGTCAGCATTTAGCTTTTTCACTACACGGAATATCCAGCAAATAGTAATAATAATATGACATATATATATAGTTATTAGTTAATCCAAAAATATTATAAATATAACAAAATAAATATAATAACTTATGTTTCTAAAAATATGTATTTTAATATAAAAAAAATACTCTGCAAGAAAAAGATTCTCCACATGACTGTTGAACTCAGATGTAAATTGTAGGTGCACAAAATTTAAAAGCACTGACATTATAATGATTGCCATTAAGTAGGCAACCATTATTGCTTGGAAATTAAGATATTTGAACATTATTATTAAGGGGATGGGCTGCAATCCATGAACTTTGATTACAATTCATGGGTTTGAACTCTAGAATCTGTTATTCTACCATAAAACAAGTATTGTATTATTATTTTGTTGAAAGAAATTTTCAAAAAAGATGATCTTTTACTCAATGAAATATATTGCTTCTTAAAATAACTAAAATAAATTATCTTGATACAATTACCCTTCCCTCTAAATATTTTATAATATATTCATTTATATCGTAGAAAATACAAAGTTTTATATTAGAAATATAAATGAAAGTGATTTTTTAAAAATATTCTGTACGATATCAACAGAAAGAAAGCAAATGAAAACAAATTAAATAAATTCAGAGATAATATAATAGATGGTATTGGCTATCATAAGAACAACTGTTAATTTAAGAACGAATAATACTTTATTGTAAAAATACAAAGAATCATTTTAAAACGTACGATTTATTTTTAAATTTAAAAATGAATTAAAATCTTAGCAGAATTCTAGTAGAATTTTAATTGTACTATTTATTTTTTAAAAAAATTATATCAGTAATAGAAAATTTCCATAGAATGTGTTTCCCCAAAAATAAAACCAGGTGTCATATTAATTTTTACTCCAAAAACTACTATAGGGCTTACTTTCAGGGAGTGTAATAATATTTTATGTATAAAAATCTACATTTATTCAGGTATAAAAATGTTACATTTATTCAAGTATTTCTTCTCTTTATAAAAAGTTGTGAGATTTTTAAATCCCAGGAGCCCTCCACAATTTCTTTCTTGTACTCATTGGAATAGGTTTTTTTTTTTTGCACACGTCTTATCTGGAGATCTAAATATCATTCCATTTAAATTTATCATTAAATTCAGTGAGAAGAATAGTAGTCTTGCATTAGTTGTCGAGAGGTCAGTGCGACTGCCTTACAAGCAGTTGCCTGGGTTGCGGGTTCGCGTCCTGGCCGATGCTATGACACTTGAAAAAAAAAAAAGAATAGTAACAAAAAAATTACAGTTAAGAATAATTTATCTATACAAAAGCAACAAAAAATGCAGATATAAACATTCAGAAAATGTGTCTGTATTTCAGACATGCACAGTAAGAACATTCATTATAACACTTGGCATACTGAATTACAAAGATTCAAATATAACATACCGCATTTATCCATTATCAAGCGCACCAATTGCAAACACTTTCCAAATTATTCATAATAGTCCTGCTTGAGTATGTTTTTTAAAAACTTTAAGAGAAAGATGATGTTTTAACTTCAATTTAAACTCTGATTATTAAAATCATTTCTGTTATTTAAAGTCTTTTAGTAAAAAAAAAATGTTTTAAGAAATCAAACTAATTTTTCTTTTTATCTTAAATATTTAAAAGCTACAATGAGGAAACTCTAAAACTAAATCAAGCATTCTAAATCTAAGTATTAAATATAAATAAGTGCCTAAAAATACATAGATGAAATTATAAATTGTCCATATGCTGGCTTGTGGTAGATAAAATTTTAAAAGTTTGTTAAATTGCCCATAAAGTCAATAAATTGGTTATCTTAAGTCCAAGATTCAGCTGAGAGGAAGTTGTTTCTCTATACAAGTAAAATTACACTTATCAAAAATGGTCGATGGGAAAATACGTAAGAACCATAACATTTATATTGCCATTTACTGCCAATAAAGTTGTTTACTTATACATTCATTACTTTATAATTCAATATGTCCATTGTGTGTTTTCATAAACAAAAGCTGTCTATCTAGATGATGATCTTAACTAGGACTTATATTTGGGTTAGAGATTATATTATGAGTGTTCTGCAAAATCATGGTAGGGCTTATTTTCTGGTTAGGTTATATTTTCAGAAAAAACATGGTAATTTTTAAGTGTAACATTGGAATGAATACTAATAAATCAACTTTTATGTACTGATGACTTGTAACAGAACAAGTTAATTAAAAAAAACTCCTTATTTTTAAAAGTTTAATATTAATATTTTAATACTTAAACATACACATATTTCTATGAATATATTATATTAATTAACTATGTAACTTTTAAAACTAAATATAGTGATCCAACTTATATTAGATAAATAAAAAACTTATGTAACAAAAGAATAAACATCTATGATCCTTGTGGCTAAATGCACAATTCTTTTTTTGGGGGGGATTTTTTATTAGAATATTTTAACCTCAAATTAAACATAGCTCAATATATACATAAACAAAGAAATTACATTCATATCGGCCTTTCAAGCCAATTGTGGAAACGCTTTGCGAGTGTTAAATAATAAATGAATACCCTCTGACCAATACAAGATATAGAATTTATGCAGGAATAAAAAGAATCCCTCTTATTCCTACGACTCAAATATTTATATATGAGCAAATCTGAAGTACTGGAACAGAAGGCGTGACGATAGAATGGTCACTTTAAATTACTATATACAATGTCTGAATGAATGACGCTGCTTATTTATACATATGATTAAGTTTCAGTTGGAATGACATTTAGTAAATTCTAGAAAATTTCATCAGCGTCATTCATTCAGACATTGTATATAGTAATTTAAAGTGACCGTTCTATCGTCACGCCTTCTGTTCCAGTACTTCAGATTTGCTCATATATAAATATTTGAGTCGTAGGAATAAGAGGGATTCTTTTTATTCCTGCATAAATTCTATATCTTGTATTGGTCAGAGGGTATTCATTTATTATTTAACACTCGCAAAGCATTTGCACAATTGGCTTGAAAGGCCGATATGAATGTAATTACAATTATATACAGACGCTATAAAAATAAATGCTTATTTATAAACAAAGAAAGTAAATCACCCTCCCACAGGCTATGAATTAAAAGTCCCCCTAAATGTTGAACAGAGGGTTAAGAATAGAATGAATCTACCCATTCTTGGAGCTTTGTTTATAAGCATATCTTTGTCAATATTGTTGCTAATTTAGAGTTATTAAACTTATAATCAGTTATACAACTGTTAATTCTTATGTGCCATGTTCCATCTAGATGATAATTTAATTTCACATTAAATTACCAACAGTGTGACAAAGGTATGCTTATAAATGCCAGAACTCCAAAAATAGGTAGATTCATTCTATTATTGACTCTTTGTTCAACAATTTTAGGGTATATTTAATTTATTATCTGGGGGAGGGTAATTTATTCTCTTTGTTTATTATGATATTTTGTAAATTAAACAGAATGAGATTTAAATTTTATTTATTTATTTATTTGAATGAGAATCATATTTAAAATAAGATTTAATATACTTACATATTATCCCAGAAATTTCTAATAGTAAACAAAATCAGGCAGAAAATTGGACTAAAGATTAATGATTTTAAAGATATACATTTGGAAAAGAATAAAAAGGTCAATTGGAAAAATAAGATTAGCAGTAATGAAGACTGGAAAAAGCAATTTAAAAAAGATTTAAAGCATTATGTAAAGAAACTGCATTGAGCAGGAAATTATAAAAAATGTCCAGTGATGTTACTTTTAAACAGAAGTGGTGGCTGATTGTATACAAAATAGTGTAATTCAAATATCTAATATTCAGAAAATTTCCAAAATTAAGATTTCAATTTCACTTTTTTTAATGCACTTTAATGCTGACAAAACAACTTAGGGAATATTTTAAGTATTGAGTAAGTTTATAGCATTATGAGTTTTCACCTATATTATTGAATTATGTTTGGAACATAAAAAAAGAAAAAGCCAAATGAAGCAAATAAAAAATAAAAATTAAGTGCGTTATTTAATTTTATACTTTAAAATAAATTAGTCAATACATCATTAGTATTTTTTAATAGAAATTTGACATTTCAGGTGAGAAATATTTTATCAATATCAAATTTCTAATTTTTTTGATAGTTTTCAATATAGATGATAATTTTGTGTTATATCAATCTTTATATATCTTGATGAATAAAAGTTCATTAAAGTATATATCAACAAATTTGTTAATCTTATTATCAAAAAGAATTGTTTTTCTCAACTTGTAATATTTCATCTTTTTTTCTATACTATTTTATTTTTGCAATATCTTATTTTGATGAATTCATTTAGTAGAAAATGTAATACATAGATAATTAATTAAAAACATATTCTTGTTACTTTTTAGATTAAGTTGTTGTTGACATTTATAAGTTGTCATTTTTTTTATTAACAGATTATGGTATAATGTTACACTATTAGCTGACATGTTGTGAATGGAAGAAAGAAAAACGGTAGATTTATTTGTTTTAGATTTTATTGATGTGATGGGATGTGATGCACCATGACTTCTCCTTATATGGAGTCAGGAACCTCCAGCAACTATGTCCAGAGAAACCTGTTAGCCACTTTGACTTCCCTTTAAATTCCCTACTCTAAATTTTCCCACATTCTTCTCTATCCTGCTCCATTCCATTTCCACAACATAATCTTTGTCAACTTCATGGCCTTTAAATCTAAACCCCCCTTGACATTTCCCAAACCTAGCATAAAAACCAATAAGCCATTTTCTGTATAATCACTTTGTTATATTTATTCTTCCACAACTTTATTATTTGTATCCTTTCTGCTTTCAGGCATTTACATTCAATTAACAGATGCCTAATATTTTCTATGCCTTCCTTACACAACTTGCAGACTAAATCACCCACATTTTTCCATTTACATGTACAATCCCCTGTTGCTAAAGATCCTGCTTGTGCCTTAAACAATAAACTACTTTTCTTGCTATTATCATAAATTAACTTGAACCCAACATTCTGTTTACTTCTATATATATTTAAACTCTTTGTACTCTCCATATTAGTTCTCCATCTCTCCAACTCCCTATTATTTATTAATGTATCTATTCTTCTAACCCATTCCTTACTACTATAACACTCAACAATTCTCCTAACACAATCATCCCACCTTTTGTACAAGTATACTGACATAAATTCTTTATTCAAATCTTCTGCAGACCACATTACCTTTCTCACCCATTGCATTACCTGCCCTTTATTCATAACCCAATTAAATACTCTTTTGGCTATTCTTTTATTATCCATAAACTGAAATCTACCAAACATTTTCATTTTGCTTTTTGCATCTCTCATATAAAAACTTGAGCATCCCATTTCTCCTTCAATTGCTTCCTTTGCTGTCCACACATCTGCATCTAATGCATGTCTTCCTAATTCTCTCTGTACTTTTTCCAAGTAATCTAATACCCCTTCACTAACAAGTAATGCATGTTACCATATGTTAACTCTGCTATCACCACTCCCTTTCATACAATTCTAGCTATGTCATATTTATTATATGAAAATATTGTTAATTTCTTTATCAATTCCTCTCTTTTCTTTGCTTTATTTATCAATTTTTTCTCGCATTCATCCAAGTAATTTCTCTGATTACTTAAGACAATTCCTAAATAGTTATATCTATTTACCACACTTAACTTTATATCCCCCAATAAAAATTCTTTGTCTTTTCTTTCCTCAGTATTAATCATCATTACTTTTGATTTTTCTTCACTAAACTTAATCCCTGTCTCTTTACCCACCCTTGTGCATGTCCTCAGCACAACTTCCATATCTTCCCTTCTTTCTGCACACAAAAAGACAACATCTGTAAATAAAATACCCAATAATGTATATACTTCCTTGCCACCTATCAATGGTATCTCTATCCCTTTTCCTAGTCTTTCTATTGTTCTCTCTATTTCTCTCAAATACAACAAAAACAAAGTAGGTGACAAAGGGCATCCTTGCCTTAGTCCATCCCATTTTTAACTTTAACTGATTCTATATTCCCTAATTGTAACATATAGTAATTATTTTCATATAATTTCTTATTAATATTCACTAAAGCTCCATCCTTTCCCAAATTTACTAAACTTACCCATAATCTATTTTTATTTACTTTATCATATGCCTTCTCTATATCTATAAAAGCCATATATAACTGTCTATGTGTATACCTACTCATATCCATAAGTTGTGTAACTACAAATAAACTATCCCCTATATACCCATCCAATTGAAAACCTACTTGCATTTTTCCCACTATATTATTTTCTTCCATCCATTTTGCAAACCTTCCAGCCACCATATTTATATAAAACTGATATTACCACTATCGGTCTATAATTGTTTAACTTTCTATAATCCTTACCCTTTCCTTTAAATAGTAGCTTTACTCTTGTATTACTCCACCTATCCAGAAAATCTCTCTTTTGTGCCATCTTATTAAAACATTATAACAATTTTACTTTTGCCTTACTCCCTAAATTTATTACCATCTCTGCTGCCCATCCATCAAAACCTCTTGTCTTTCCAATTTTCAATTTGTTCCCTACCTCATTCAGTTCATTTTCTGTAAACCTAATATTTCCATTACTATATGCTTTCATGCTTGCTATCATGCTGTCCTTCACATCTAACATCATTTTTAAACCCATTACATACTTATTTAATATAATCTCTAATTCTTCTTTAGAGCTACTCTCTACTCCCTCATCATCTAGTAATATCATCTCTATCTCCTTTACATTCATTCTTTTAATGTATTTCCAAAAATTTTTACTCCAATTTCTTCCATTTTTATTAATATCCTCCAACAATTTACTATTCAATTTTATTTTCTCTATATAATTATCTATTTTAGCCTACTTCTTTTTTCTAAGTACTTTTATTGATGTGATGTGATGCACTGTGACTTCTCCTTAAATGGAGTCAGGAATTTTTTAGCAACTATGCCCAGAGAATCCTGTTAGCCACTTTACCTTTTCTTTCCATTCCCCGCCCTAAGTTTTTCCATAATCTGCTCCATCCCATTTCCACAACATAATCTTTGTCAATTATAATGCAACAATTCCTAGTGCCATCTACATTAAGATTGAGTAATTATCAATTACCAAATGGTAATGCATTTTAATTACCTTTCCCAAACTCATTTTTGATTTTTGCTTTTATCATTGAGGCTTGGATTCAATGTTTAAAAATCTACTTATACATCTAGGAATTATCTTTAATTCCCTTTTACTATTGAAGTTAAAAGCCTAAAATTTTAGACAATCTAAGATCATTGAATTCAAAACAGCTTCTTTCAACAATTATATAGAACTTATCCTATGACTGTACTTGTATAGTTTAATATCTTCAGATCTGTATGAACTGTAGGCACATTGTTTCTCTGGCTAGGAACATTAATAGTAACAACAAATCATTAAATTTTTTATACAATATATGATAATACAATACCAAATCTTCATTTTACTGTTAAGATTGAATAAGCAGTTATTTCCAGATAAAAATGCATTTAGTTGTTGTTGTTATTATTAAGGCTTGAAATTCAAAAATGGTAATTGCTTATTACTCAAATTTATCATAAATGGCATTAGGATAGGTAACTGTTTTGGTATTATATATTGTCTAAGGTAAAAAATTAAAGTGATTTGTTGTTATTATTAAAATTACTACCTAGGGAAAAAAGATGTATGTAATTAAAAAATAATTGAGAGTACTAAAGTGTACTTTTACTAACTTAGAGTTAGATCTACATAGCAAATTGGCTTGGATTCAGAAATCTTAGGGTGTTTTGAAATCCAGGTTTTATTTTAAATAATAAATTGGAGATACCAGAGTTGCTCAAATGCATGATTTCATTATTTTCTACTTTGAATTCCAATTCTCATTTGTAAAGACAAAAACTAGAAACGGGTCTGGTCATGGAAATTTAAATTTACTACATCTGGAATTTACTGTTTATTTAATCTTACTATATATGGCAATAGAGTAGAGAGCAGATCTTGTTTTTTTGTATATTATGTAGAGTGAATAATTAAGTGATTTATTGATATTAGTTTTTCTAATAAATTATTCAAACTTTAATTATTGAAGGTTCTCTAAGGGAAGAGTGAAGATTAGACAAGTTAGATATTTCTAATTAATCAATATATATATTACAAATTTAGAAAAGGTAAGTAATATTTACCTATATCATTTTTATTTGGGTCATAGAAAGCATTAACAATTGCAGGATCTGTGGTCCATCTAAAAACATAAAAACAACATTTATTGCAACATCACTAAATGGCTATTTATATCTAGCTGCACAAAGAACAGAATAATTTAAACAAAATAATTTAATAAAAAAATAAATTCCTTAATTTAAAACTTCAGCAAATTTTGTCTAAATCTAAAAACTAAAGTGTCATAAAAATAAAGCTTTATAAGATCATTGTTTTTGGAAAGAAATCTAGAAAAAAAATGGTATTATGACTATTCTTTCAGTTTTGTATTCAAATTCTTAAATAATTTCTAGTTTATTCAGTAAACATCGATTTTTAATTAAAATTTTCATAAAATTAGATTAAACCATACAAAATAACTTTTAACAAAAACATGAAATGTTAATAAATGTAATTTTGAATAATTAATGATGGTTTTAAAAAAAGAATAAAAATTGTCGACTTTTAAATAAATCATATTCGTAATCAATATTAACAGAAAAGCCATTAGAATTAAAGCTTTGCATAAAATAATATGAGGTTCAAACATTCATCATTAAACAAAAATCAGAATTATTAAATTCAATAAGCAAATTCAAGAACCATTAAATAACACAGAGATATTTGTTAAAAACTACTACTAATAAAGATGATGAACAGGAACTAGAATATGATCCAAACTTTGAAAAATGTTGAACTATTTTTTAAAATATCTCTAAAGAGATAGATACACAACCTAGCTTGGTGGAGATTCAAAAGGAAAGATCACAATTGGTTAGAAAAATATTACATATACACAACCATTATCAGCTTTTCATTCTAATCATACTGAGATAGATATATGGCAAAATGCTTTTATAATATAACTTATGGAAATATAATCAAAATAATAATAGAATAGTAATATAAGCAAATAATTATCTTTTTTAAAAATTGTAATAACTCTAAATAGGAAATAACTAGAAATAAATTGATCAGGTGGCATTCAAGAACTGCACTGATAATCAGAATATAGATATCACTTTTAACAGAATTATACTTCCCCATATAGGATATAATCTCACTGGAAGAAAATTAATTTTTACACGTGCACTATTACATTAAATTTATGTGCACTCACTTGTCAAGTGTTAACACTTAAACTTGGTATTTATTTAAAACAATCCTTATTGGCTTTGCTTAAATCAGGACTTGAACTTACTATAAGCATGATATTGTCATACAAATTTTTACAAATTTAGATTATATATATCACAGGGAAAAAAAGTCTGATTTTTAAATATCTATGATTTTGAATTATATTAGATTGAATATACGTAAATAAATAATTTATCAGTGTATATCTTGTAGAAGAAAATTAATTTTAACACATGTGCTATTAGATTAAATTTATGGGCAGGTAAATTTAATCTAATAGCACATGTGTGAAAATTAATTTCCTTTCACAAGATTAAAATTATATATTGATAATTATTTATTTCCATATAAGATATAGTATTTGCAATTTCACATTCAATAATTAGAAAAAATAAAAAAAAAACCACTTAGTCAAAGATTACTGTCAGAAAACAAATTATATTAATTATACACTAAGACTAGGAACACTTGTAAAATAATAAAGAATAAAAATATCAAAGTTGTTAGATTATTATAATTTAATCTAAAGGGTCCAAACTTACCACACTCACAACTATTAGCCTAGATGTACACTTTGAACATCTACTATTATTAAATCTAATCTCACAGAATAATTAATTCAATTTCATTTCACTTTATTGTATATGTAACAAGTTAAATTTACAATTTGACTACATAAACTTTAATACAAGATTTCGGTCTACTGACGATTACTGCATAAATATGAAATGTTATTAGTTTTTTATTATTATCAGCAAATGAAAAAAAAAATGTATTAAAATCAGAAATACTTTATAACAATAAGATTTTCTAATTTATTACAAACTCATTATAGATATGTAACCTTAGCTTCTTTAAAAACTTTAATCTTCTACAATAATTCGATGAAAACTGAGAAAATAAAATAAGACAACTTCTTTAAAAAGGTTAGCTTATTTTTAAAATTTTCAGAGAACAATTGTCAAAAGAAAATTTAAAACTTCTCATATAATTCTTATTAGTAGAAATATAATAATTACTAATTATGCTTGCAATGATGAAAAATAAAAATAAAAAAACAACTAAACATTACTACCAAGTTAACTAATAAATACAATATATTATATATTTATATATTATTAAAATGAAGTTGCGTAGATAACAGTTTGAAATTGTTCATTGTTATTGAAATTGGGATTAAAGATGTGTTGACTGGTTTTAAATGATATATATATACTTTAACAATGTGATACATAAAACATTTAAAAGAATATTAAGAATATTCAAAGAAAAAAGAAAAAAATAATATATATTATTATTTTTTAATAAATGAAAAAGTCAATTAATTTAATAAATAAAGTTAAAGATATTTTAGAATAAATTAAAAGTCTGTTAAGAAGTAAACCAAAAAATAAAATAAAAATCAGTATTTTAATCTCAATTTAATAAATAAAAAAGCAAATAGGAGAGGTAAAATATAATTAAAGTATAACTAAGTTTAGGATTTTTAAATTATATTTGTTATTTCAAAGGATGACTAAACGTTCTTTTAATTAAAAGTACAAATTCCAAAATGTTGTGAGGTATAATAATGAAAATAAAAGAAAACTAATTATGTAAAGTTGTAAAGTTAACTTAAGGATTATAAAGTTGCTTGGTGAAATAATTTAAACTAAGAAAGAAAAGACTAAGATAAATAAATAATTCTGGATAGATTTATAAAAGTAGATGTATAAAAACAGCAGTGATGAAAGTTGTAAATAAACAGGCAGATAATGTTAGAGGAGACTGGGGTATGGAACATTGGGTGAACACTCCTTTTAAATAAAAATAAATTATAAATATATAATAGATTAGTTAAAAGAAGAGATAGTCAAATGATATCAATATTGAAAATAAATAAAAAGGGTAACTATTGTCATTAAAATTATATAATAAAAATTAAAAGAGTATAAATGCTTACTAGAACAAGACTGAAAATGGCAGCTCAAGATAAAGAATTGAACAATGTTCCCAGTAAGGAACAACAACAAAATAAAAATGATAAGCAAGAAAACAATGGTACCATGTAATGATGAATAAAATGTTCAAAGAACTTCAAAACCAAAATGAAGAAATTAAAAAACAAAATAAGAAACAGCCAAAGAGCTTAAAAATCAAAATAATGAGACAAATATAAAACTTGAAAGAATAGGAAATCAAAATAATGAAACAAAGAAAATTAGAAATCCAAACTTAAATGCTTGAAAAATTAGAGCACCACATTAAATCAGAATCAGAACAAATGAAAAAAGAAATTATGAAAGAAATGGGTGTGTATAAAGTGAGTGGAAAATCAAATCGAAATAGTGTGTCAGGAAATTGAGAAAAATAAAATAGTACAGGAAGAAAAAAAAACAGAACTGTTTCAGGAAGCAGTAACAGAAAAGGAATAGTAGAAAATATTAGAAAAGAAATTAACAATTTAGTGAAGAAAATGGACAAAGTAGATTTTAATAAAAATAGGCAAAGTCCAACACTTAGAGAAATTGGCAAGATAAGTGAGAAAAAGCCTTTTAATAATTATGAGCAGGAAAGCATGAATATAAGCACTCATATACAGAATAATAAGCCTGCAATAGTTAACCAATTTTTTAAAAATAAGAATATTTTCAGGACATGTAGTTGAAACTCCCACAGAACATGTAAGTAGATTAGAAAGATATTTTGTATTGAATCAGCTAAGTGAAGAGGCCATGATTATAATTACATGCAGCCATCTGCAAGATGGTTCTCAAGCTTGGTGAGACTCTCTATTTAAAAAATCCATAACTTTCACTGAATACAAACAAACTCTACTAGCTAGCTACTGCAGTGAAAAATGTCAAAAAATATTAGATAAATGATGAGATGATGAATCTTTCACTTCATTCTTCCATATGCAGGTAGCAAAATTGAGAGCTTTGACAGCCACCACACTATCTAAACAACAAATTATTAGGATGGTGTGGCATAGTTTTCCTCATAATGTAGAACAAATGTTTATCAGAACTGATATGAAGATGGTGAAGCAAATGGCTGAATTACTAAGTGCTTTTGATAGCACTAGATCTGGATACAAGCCAAAGATTGAGGATTTAACCTCCAACATAAAGAATCACCAAAACATGCCATAAAATTTGGCCACAGAAGAAACTTGTGAAGTAAAATTCCAGAAGAGATGGTTCTCTAGTAGCTCTGAAAGGACAAAAATCTTGGGGCAAATCAGAAGTGATTCAGATCTCACTCATGCAAGGCAAAATGAAAGACCAAGGGATTATTCACAATCCCCTAGCATGATTGGCTACTCTAGGAAGTATCAGAATAAAGAATCACCAGATAAAAATTAACCTATTAATCTGACAGACCCACAGGTTTGACTTTATGAAAAATGCCTCCTGATTGTGTAAAAAAAAAAAAAAAAGATTAAAAATAGAATTTTTTTTAATAATAAGTATAAATAGAATTATTTTTTTAGCTTTCTAGTGAAATTGAAAAAGAAAAAAGTGGTGGTGGTGGTGGTAGTAGTGGCAGTAGTAGTGGTGGTAGTAGTGTCAATCCCAGAGTTATGACATTCCAAATTTTTATGAGCAACCCAGCTCATAAGTCTGTGCTTTGAACACAACTGAGTATGACTAAATAAACAAAAACATTAAAATAAGGCATTTAAAGCTGTAAAAAATAATAGTAATAACATAACAACATAAATATTAGACATTAATGAAAAATAATAATAATCATGTCATTTCATTTCAATATGTATTGAGCAATGATGAATAAGAAAACAATAGATTGAAATATATGTGTGTATATAAGTAAATGTAGAAATTCCAGATCGTATTCTGTGTTGGATTGAGTCTTTTCCCTATGAAGACTTTGATCTGCAGATGGGTATGTGCATAAAACCCTATTATGATGCTGATGATCCATGCCCCAGTAGAGAAAAGTCCTGGCCCATTAATAGTAAAGTATATCTGAAAAAGAATTTCCCAGCAAATTAATAAAAATATTGTAAGCTGAATGGGCAGTAGAGATAGTCCTGCCATTCTCAGATTCAAAATTCATGTTTTGCACTCTTATAGTACAAAATTTGGCCCATGCTGTAGTCATGAGTTTTGCAAAAGTTTAAGTGTGGTTTAATTATACAGAATCGGTGTGCGTGAGATATGCAAAATCCTTAAGTTGGATACCTCTCTTATGATACTTAAACATTGTAATTCTTATTCGGCGTGATATCTATCTATTAAGAAATTATAATTTTGTTTTGTTTAAAAATTAAATGTTTAGAACTAAAATCGGTCAATGTCTAAGGAACGGAATTGGAACATTTTACTCCTCAATTGGGAGGGATGTAATGTAACAGATGCATAAATAAATGTTACATAAAACATTTAAAAGTATATTAAGATTATTTAAAGAAAAAATGAAAAAATAATCCATATTATTTTTTTTAAAAAATGAAAGACTGTTAATTTAATAAATAAAGAGATTTTAGAGTAAATCAAAAGTCTGTTAGAAAATAAACAAAAGGAAAGATAAAACCCTGTATCTCAATTTAATGAATAAAAGAAAATAAAGAGGGAAAATATAATTAAAGTATAATATAGTTTAGGAATTTTAATTAGATTTATTATTTGAAAGAATGGTTTATCATTCTTTTAACTAAAAGTACAAATTCCAAAATTTTAGGAGGTATAATAATGGAAATAAAGGAAACTAATTATGTAAAGTTAGCGATGGTCTTTCTTAAATAGATTTTTTGGATAAAGTGTGAGATTGTTGCTTTTTTAAACCTTATTTATATATTTTGTAACTTGGTGATTGGCTGCCAAATTTAATGATAAGTATATTTTATTTGACAAGTTTGGTACTTGATTTATAATATATATTTCCTTATGGGGTAAAATGTAATTATGAACAATAAATCTAATATTGTTTAGAGAGATGTAATAACACTGGCCATTCTTATTATTACTAATATTATATTATTACTATTATATTATTATTACTATATTAGTCTATTTTTAATTATAATTTTATTATTTTTTACAATAGATAAAAAATAAATAATTAAATGCTTTGTAATAATCAATTATTGGAAGTAGTGGATTGAAGCTTTACTACTGATAAAACCACACAATGCTTTCTAAATTAACCTTCATAGATATGGAAGGCAACGTCATAGGAAAAGTATTGGCCAAGAAGAAAAATGTAAATTCTTTTATATTAATAAAAAAGAAGGGAAGTCAATGAGATAATCCAAAGAAATTAATTTTTTATACAAAATATCTTCCTGCAATCAAAAGTAGTAAGAAAACCTAATTAAAACAGCCATTAAGAAGTTGCTAATTTTGCTTGCCAGCCCAAGCAGGTTAGTTTAATGGTAAGAATTTATCAGTTCAATACTGAAAGGTTTCTGAAATTATATTTAAATGAGAATAATAAAAAAATACCATTTGATTGTATTCAACCTACTCATTTGCTCTCAGTTGTTTTTTTGAGTGAACAACAAATAAATAGCTCTGATGAATGCTGCAAGATACATAGAGAGCAGTCAATTGACAACCAAAAAACTCTTGGTTGAATTCATTTATCCCATATTGAAAGATACAACAAAAGAATAAAAAGTACGCAGTTAGTCATGATTGCTTGCAAAATTCAGATGTACATGGATTCTCTATAATAAAAAGTTATTTACACAGCAGGATTAATCTCACACTTTCAGAAGAGAACTTAGGTAAAGTTATAATTTGCCTTATATTTATATATTACTAACTGTATCTGTTGTAAATAGTAAATATCCCTGATCATATAACTTTATTGCCATCCAATTATGGAATTGGTTTTTTTATCCACACTACTCAACCCATTATAATGGAATATAATACAATTAGTGCAGTTGTTAAGATATTTGGACATCAATCCTAATGAAAACCACCACATAATTAAAAAAACTAGTGAACAAAAAAATGGAAAAAAAATCAAGAGTATAAAAGATAATAAAATTGTTATTACTGTGGTAAATCAGGACCAAAGCTCAAAATTGTATGCAAAATTGGGACAACTGTACAAACTGGGAAATTCTAGTGAGAGATATCAAAAACTAAAAGCCAAGAGGAATGACAAAAACAATGTTAATATTAAAAATATAAATTAGCAGTGAACCAGAATTTAACTTTATTATTGATTGAAGGGAAGGGTTTCAAAGTGAAGATCAATAGCATCTCAAGTGTTTCTTAGAGATTGGAAAGTTATAACCACTAACAGACACAATTCTCCTAAAATTGAAAAAACATTTAAATGCTAAAGATGGAAATGGCAATAAGGTGGAAATATTCAGAGTAGAAAATGCACAAATAAAATTAAACTTAAAAATATTACTTTTATACATAGTTTCCAGACACATAAATCCATTAATAGGGCTGAAATGTTTTTTAAACATCTCAGAATTATCATTAATGTAATTAAAAAAAACATTGAAAAAGAAATACAAAACAAATTCCTGAATCTTTTTAAGTCAAAACTAGGGGGAGATAAAAGTAACACTTGTTCAATTAGAACTCAAAGATAACTCAACCCCACTTGATGATGTAATGCAGAAGGGCATTTTAAGCCAAACAAAAGATTCAAAGTGGGCTACTCTTATTGTTATAGTAAACAAACCAGAGTGGAAAGTGCAACTTTGCTGAGATTACAGAATGACAACAAAAGCCTTATAAAAGCACTGATTCTGTCCACAATGCAAGTGAAATCCCAGCACTATTACAAAAATCATCTTACTTCACAAATTTGTTCTTCATGAAGTTTTTCACCAAATACCAGTGTGAAAAGAAACTTCAAAGCTATTAACAATTAAAACTCACTTAGGATTATTTAACTATAACTATCTGCCATTTGGGATCAGTGTCACACCAAACATATTTCAGGAAAAAGTGGATATGTTGTTTAATAAGTTAGAAGTAATTTCACATTTTGATAACATTAATTACAGCTAACTCAGAAAACATACTCAGAAATAGTATTAAATCAAGTGTGAAACTTGAAAGTTTTGAAATGACACTGAATGCTGAAAATTGTGGAATACCAGAAAATTTAAAGTTCCTGGAGGATATCATATCATATGACAGAAAAGCTCCAGTACCAAACAAAATCAGAGAAGTTAAAAATGCACCCAGACCAAAAAACATGAAGGAGCTTCAGATATTTTTGGAACTAATCAATTACTCTGAAATTTTCCTTAAAGTGAAAGCACATGTCACCCAATCCCTACACAATCTACTTTAGAAAAATCAAAAGTGAGAATGGGCAATCACCCAAGAGGATATATTCATACATTACAATAGCAATTTAGAGATAATATTAACAACAATTGCATCAAACTATGGAGTGAGAGCAGTATTAATCCACCCCACAAAAATGATGAGAGATCAATAGCATGACAAATGCAGAAAGAAACTACAGCCAGCTTGACAAACAGACCCTGGCAATAGTTTTTGGAATACAGAAATTCTATCAGTATATATACAAATGAAATTTCATAGTGGAAATCAATCACAAGCCACTGTTAGGAATACTGGCAAAGGTGAAACCAATCCCAGATCACCTCAGCCCATGTATGCTACATTGAATAACATTATTATTGTTACATTTTTCATTTACAATTGTCAAACTTCCTTTACACACAACTTTGACGCCATCCATTTTCGATAAATACAATAATGATTATTACTAATGATGATTGAAACTAGAGATTATCTCTAGCACAGATATAAACTTTAAACCTGAGTTAAAGATTAATATATCAGATTTTTTATTTATTTTACACACATGGAGTTGTTAACCTTTCTTTCTCTTTCCTGTATGTAATATCTTAGAGATATAATAAACACCTCCATACTTCCCCATTCTTTTTAAATTCACTTAAATAAAGATATAATAAAAGACAAATTTAAGTGAATTTAAAAAGAATGGGGAAGTATGGAGATGTTTATTATATCTATAAGATATTACATATGGGAAAGAGAAAGGTGAATAACTCCGTGTGTGTGTAAAATAAAATAAAAAACACAAATATATTAATCTTTAACTGAGGTTTAAAGTTTATATCTGTGCTAGAGGTAATCTCTAGTTTCGAAAATGATTAATAATAATCATTATCGTATTTATCGGAAATGGATGGCGTCAAAGTTATGTGTGGAGGAAGTTTGACAATGGTAAATGAAAAATGTAACAATTTACTCTAGATAAATACTTTCATATAATAAAGATATATATGAGAGATAGTGACCTGGGCCAACTGATGAGTGCTGGTTCAGCACGAAATGCATCTTGGAGGTCATTTGTCTTTTATTATATCTTTCTTTAAGTGAATTTAAAAAAAATAGGGAAGTATGGAGGTGTTTATTATATGAATAACATTACTATCAGCTTATGACAGTGAACTAAATATTAAAACGGACAGTTTAATCCAACACACAGATGCACTCTCATGAATGATGGATATAACTAAAATAAAGAAAATTAATGTGGATATCAATTATATAGATAATTTAAATTCATAACTGTTTAACAGTAAAAAAAGTGGTGGAATGGATTCATGAGATCCAGAATACCAACTACTGAAAAAATGAATCAGTAAAGGCTGACACAGTACCACAAAATTTTCCAAGATCTTTTGGAATGCTCAGTTAAACATATCTATTTGCAAAGAATGTATATTAAATGGAGATATAGTCCTAAATATCTACTAAAGACCACAATCAAATACCAAAATGCTGCATAATGGACACCTGGTAGTAGATGAAAGCACTGGCCAGAAGCTACATCTGGTGGCCTAATTTAAATGAAGACATTGAGTTATTTACAAAAACTGTATGGCATGCAAATCAAATGCCTGATCAACAAAAAATATATATAACTCATGGTCACATGAATAAAATTCTTGGAATCATGTCCAAGTAGACCATGCTGGTCTATTCATGGGGCATATATTTTTGGTGCTTGTATATGCTTACTCTCATTGGATAGAATACCACATCATAGAAAACACAGATAGTGATGAGTTTATTGATAAGTTGAATGAAATATTTTCAATGCAAGTTATCCAGAAACACTCATTTTAGACAATAAATCTGGGTTTGCATCTAAAAAGTATGAAGAATATTTAGAAACCAAAGGCATTAAACATATGTACCCACCTAAGTATCCAAAAAGTAACAGGTCAGCAGAAAATGCAGTAAATCAACTTAAATTGATGTTATAGAAAAAAAATCCTACAAAAATGCCAGAAACACTTTACCAGATATTATTACATCAGCACTCTACCCCAATAGCAACAAATGGAAAGTCCCTGGCTTGAATTATTAATTAAATAGAAGCTAAGGGCAAAACTAACCATGCTAATAATATCCAAACATATGCACACAAACCTAGAAACAGAACATGAAATATTTAATGTGAGAGATAAAGTATGGGTTAGAGATAACCCATGTAAAACATGGGTCAAGGAAGAAGACACCAACCCAACATTCAAATTTATAGTAGCCATATGAACTGATGATAGCATAGTGTATAAAAGTCACATGAACCACATATGCCACTGCAGCTCTGGAAACTGGGAAATCATCAAGTTCCAGTGGAAGCAGAAATAGTAAAATAACTGGAACAAAATTAGAAAAAGAGAAGTCACAAACCAGACATCCAGAAACTCAAGAGTGACAGACAATAGAAGAAAACAACACATCACAAAAAGATAGTAATGTAGTGGTGCAAAGCAAATAGAAAAAAACAACTTAGCAGATGAAAAAACATTATCAAGACCCCAAAGAAATAAAAACCACCCAAGTTCTTAAAAAACTGTTTTTTTAATATGCAACTTCTAGTCCTGTGTAGTGGGGGAAATGAGATATACTTAGAGAGCAGTTGACTGATAACCAGAAAACACTGTTGGTTGATTTCACTCACCTCATATTAAAAGGTACTAGACAGAACAAAAGAATAAAAAAATAAACAGTTAGTCACAAGTGTTTGCAAAATTTGGATTACACGGATTATCTATAATAAAAAGTTATATATGCAACAGGATTAAACTTCCTCTTTCGGAAGAGAACTTAAGATAAAAATTATAATTTGCCTTATACTTATATATAATAAACATTGCTGATCATATAACTTTATTGCCCATCCAATTGTGGAATGGATTGTTTTTTCTATCCAAACCACTCAAACCATTGTAGTGGAATATAATGCCTTAAGTAAAATTCTTCTGGTAAAAAATAATCAGTGTGATTCAAAAATTACTAACAGATGAATAAATAATCATAACAAAATGCTAAATATGCTGCATAAATACAAAGAAACAAACAAAAAAGAACAGATTAAAAATCATTAGCTTCAATTAGAAATAGCTGTTTTATTTTTTTGTTCTCAGAAAAATGGACTTGGAAATATTTTTGTTTTATTAAAAATTAAAGTTAATTTATTAAATACAAAAAATATTTCTGAAAAAACAAGGCAAAAGTCAAAAACAGTCCTACTGGACTAAAATTGATTCTCAAAAAGAGCTCTTTGAATGAATTTGCAAATATATTGTGTAAGGTATATAAAAAAAGAACCCCCATAAAATAAGGTCAATAAATTAAACTCCTATATTTTGAAAAAGAAGTTGAATTTAGAAAAAAAATTTATTATGCTTTTATGAATAAAAATAACATTAATCATAATAAATATCAAGAAATTATTAGATCATCCTCACAAACAGTATTCATTTAAAGAACGAATTATTTCTAAAAATAATTACATATAAAAATATTATTTTAATCTCCTTTTTCAGTGTTAAGAAAATGTGAAATAATATGGAAAAGTCAGACTAAACTAAAAAATTTTATGATGATAAAAAATAATTCCAAAACTATTGATAATAATAAACATCTCAGTAATATTTAACAATGTTTCATTAGTCAGTATGCAACTTCAAAGTTTTTTATTTTTTGTTTTGGCTACCAGTACATGTACTGGATAGAGACTTTCATTTGTGAACGAGTTTCTGAACACAGATACTTTTAATAATTAATTTAATCGATTTTTCAAATAGATGAATTTCTTTCCAGATCAGATTACATTTAATTTAATAGAAATATCTCAAGTTTATTTAAAAACACAAATTAAAAAAATAATGTTCTATTTATTAATCTTAGAAAATTATCTGTAAAGTATATGATATTAAATATTTAAATATTTAAAATTAAATTTATAAATACAAAAATGAAATGTGGATTGACATCAGCTAATTTTATAATCTGAAAATTTAACTTGTGTAATTTTGTATATATACTATAAAGAAATAAATGTATTAATATGTAATGCACGCTACTATATACAAAAATATATGTAAAAAAATCACGTTATGTAAATAATATATTACATTATATATTATTATAATAGTTTCTTTTATATACTTTTATATATTAAAGCATTTATTATAACATGAAAGTAGAACAGATTGGTCGACTATTATCAAGCATGTGGTGAAACAAATAAATAATCTTTATTAATGTTATCAAATATTTTGCAAGAATTTATATATAAAGTCATAGATCAATAAATGTTTATACTGGATACCTACTTGTCTTTATTTACAGGTTGCCTTAATTTTTTCAGGTTTTTATTTATTAGAAACTTTGCAATACTAAACACATTATCAAGAAAATCATCTTCTTGTATAACCATCTAAAAATTATAAGAAATATATCATATTTTGAAAGTAAATATTGATTACAAATTATATAATAATATGCATCACTCTCTTTTGCACTTTTTAGAGCAATTTTTATTTTATTTTAAATTGTTTCAGTGGTTTGCATCTTCATCAGAGGATGTATGATGAAGATTGCAAGTCATCTGAAATAGTTTAAACAAAATGAAAAATTATTTTAAAAAGTGCAAAAGAGATGCATTTTAATATATCCTATGAAAGTGATTAATTAAAAGTGAAATTTTTTACTTTTAATAATCACAAAAAATAATAGTAAAAATATCATATTCAGTGATAAAAACTATAAATTAATTATTTTAGCCATTATTACAATATTAATGTAAACCAACAAAACATTTTACGATGCCGTATTACTTGCTTTCAACTTACATATTGCTGTTTTAGTAGTATACTTTTTGCCAATTATCATAAGCTTTAGAAAGCAATGATAATTTCCAGATAAAACAGGCAAAACTCTCCATACAGTAGTGCCACTCAGTGCAAGCCAGAGTAATCAATGGATGCCAAAAGGCTTGTGCATAAAATCCCTATCTAGTGTCTACTCATTTAATATCCCCATGAACAAGCATAAGAAATAGTGATCATGTGATAGTTGCCAGATAGCAGTGCTTAATACATCTAAATCCTATGTTTTTCTATCCAAAATTATCACATGAGTTTTAGGCTTATGGTTTTTTACAATGAGGAGCTTTGGATCTAGAATAGTGCAAATAGATCATAAGATCTTATGGACTTTTCCTTCAGCTTCTATCATTTCTTTTTATATAAGCAGATCCGCATAAATTGAAAACATTTACATGTTTTTGAGTTTGGGCTGATAACTTGATAGTATATCATAGGAGTAAATAATATAAACTGGGAGAAATGTGCATTAAATCTTAAAGTTCAGTTTCACTGATTCAAAATCCAAACCTGCACATTGATGAAAGCCATATGCTTGAAACTAGTCTGTAAATGTATTAAGAACTGTCAGTGCAAACTCTCATTGCTTTGTAAAGTTTGGTTAAATGGTAAAAAGGTGGCTACTAATATATTAATCTACTGCTACTGACTTTCATTTTAATAAGTATTTGTTGAACTTTGTTACTGCACTCTACTACAGTAACATTTTTTGAAACTTAAGCATTTTGAGATTTCTATAGTATAAATATAATTCACTTTTATTCATGATAGGTGTTAAAAATTAGGTTGGTTTAGCACAGTTTTTGAATTTATATTGAAACTTGAATTAAGAATAGTAAAAAAATAATCAAATAGTTTATAGCTTGAAATTTCAGAGTCCCAACAGTGACAACACTGAGGCCATGATCAATGGGCCTTGGAGCTCAGAATCTACTACTTTATCACTATGCTGTGTATACTAAATCACACAGAGCTTTAAAAAAGTTATTCTCCTGAAGAAACAAACGCAGTTATTTTTAACAAAATTTGTTTGTGCAACTCAGAAAATGACTTCACTAGAGATTAATGTTTTGCACTAAAAAGAGTATTATTTGATTCCAGCTTAATTTATAATCTATTCTGAGTAAAAATTTATTCTAATCTAGAAACATCTGTGTAAACATGGCGATTTCTCCTTGAGAAAAATAATAGACTGGAACTAGTTTGGGTTTCTGGTTGGTACTGATATCTAAAGTCCATCTTTTACTCAGTTTTATATAGATAGTTCTAGAATAAATAGACAATTGAAAAAAATGCTGTGTGTGTCTAAGGGAGCAATACAGGGTATCCGATATCAATCTCAAAAAAATATCTAACTTGTAAAATAGTACACTGATATAATTTCTTATTTTGCATTATATAATGCTCAGTATTAATAATAAGTTTATAATTAATAACTTACCCCATCATATTCCTTTGAGAGATCTTCGTCTTTAATTAGCAGCTCAGGATATCCAATGCGTTCATTCATTGCATCAGCCTAAGGATATAATTTAAAAGTTTAAGAATATCAAAAATGTTAGTTATGCGCATACATATTTAATAATGTTAAATGACTGAATATCAGGTAGTCAGACAACATTAATGGGATGTGATGTAAAAGAACTAAAATAAAATCATTTTAAAAGTGTGAAAATAATTAGTGTTTTAAGAATTGAGGGAATTAAAAATTATGAATTCAAGGAATATCAGTTATATATAAATGTTTCACATTATTTGACCAACTGTTTTTACTGTTTTTAAAAACTATTTTCTTAATTATCTAAGTTTTAATATTATTAAGAGATTTGTAAATTAATATTATATTACATGAATAATCACTTTACACACGTGCAAATAATGATACTATAAAACAATATAACAAGTCATAAATATATAAAATAATGCTAAATTATATATATATATATAAAAATCACAGAACCTGGGCCAATGCTTAAAATAAACCAATAGAATATCATCGATCTTTTGTTAATGCAAAACTCCAGATAATTATTGTTTTAAAAAATAAAGTTTTTATACATGTATTCAGTGAATTTATTTTTATTTTTTTACTTACTCATCATCATCATCAACCATTATTAATTCACTGCAGGATGAAGGTCTCTCCAAGTTCAATCCAACTTCTCTGATCTTTAGCTTCTTTTCTCCACATCCCCCCTGCACACTTTCTTATTTCATCAATCCATCTCACACGTGGTATCTTTCTGGGTCTTTTACAATTTCTTGGAATCCAGTTTAAGACTTCAATTGACCATCTATTATCATCTCTTCTAGCAATATGTCCAACCCAACTCCACTTCAATCTTTTAATTTTTTCAATGAGATCAGTAACACCTGTTTGTTCTCTTATCCATATATTGTGTCTTCGATCTCTTCTTGTTACTTCCAACATGCATCTCTCCATACTTCTTTGAGTGATCTGAAGTCTTTATATTGCTCTTCTATTAAGTGTCCAAGTCTCAGATCCATAAGTAAGAACTGGTAAAACACATTTATTAAAAACCTTTCTTTTCAAACACATTGGCATATTTCCTTTTAGTATCAAGTTATTTCTACCAAAAAGACTCCAACCAAGTTTAATTCTATGATTAATTTCATCCATTATGTTTCCATCTGTAGTAATAATCTGATCAAGGTATTTGTAGCTGTTAACTTCTAACTCATCTTTATTTTTATATTTTGGAGAAAATCCATTAAACATTACTTTAGTCTTTTTAACATTTATCTTTAGTCATACTTTCCTACTTTCATCTGATGACTCCTGCAACATTTCCTACAGCTCTAAAGCCAAATACATCATCTGCAAAATCTAAATGACTTAAATAATCTTCATTTACTTTTAGCCTTCCACTTTAATCCACAAAATACTTCTTGCAGCACTGCTGTAAAAAGTTTTGGAGATATGAAGTCACCCTGTTTTACACCCTTCTCAATGTTGAACTTCCTAATATCATTATGTAATCTATTGTTGCTGTTGCATTTTTATAAATATTCTTTAAAATATGACAATATTCTGGATCTATACCTTGATGATTCAATGCTTTAATCTTTGAAGAAATGTTTATAGAATCAAATGCCTTTTTATAATATACAAATCCAAAGCATAATGGCAACTCATATTTATTTGTCCTTTCTATAACTTCTCTCAATACTTGGATATTATCTACTGTATTAAAACCACTTTTATATCCAGCTTGTTCTCTTGGTTGGTGGAAATCCAATGTTCTCTGTAGATAAGTTGTAATTATCTTGCTAAATTTTTTTTATAAAACTGATAAAAGGCTAATAGGCCTGTAATTTCTAATATCTTCTTTATTGCCTTTTTTAAATATTAATATTAATACTACAATCTTCCAATCATCTGATACATCTCTATCATTTAGACATTTGGTATATAACTTTTCTAAAAAAATATTTTTTCACCTGCTTCTTTTAATATATCAATTATAATTCCATAATTACCTGGAGCATTTCCTTTCTTCATAAATTTAATTGCATGTCTCACTTCTTCATTTAAAATTCTGGTCAATTTGGAATATATAATAGATATAGGAGGTCATTGTTCTTTATTAGTATATAATTCTTGATAGAAGTCTTCTACTCATTTTATGATGTCATTGCTCTTTTTAGTAATAATTACATCTTTTTTTCTTATTGCAGATATATATTTCCTACCAATATCAAAATGTTGTTTTACACTCTTAAGACTTTTATTCTCTTCTACAGGTTTCCTTGCTAGTTCACAGTTATACTTCCTTATATTATTTTCCAACTCCATTTTACAAAATTTGAGATATTCAATTCTTTTTAATACATCATTTTTATATGTCTTCATATTCCTTTTTTCCATCATAAATTCTCTAGTCTCAGTAGAAATTTTATTGGCCAATTGCTGCTTTTTTCTATCAGCTATCTTTGTTGCAGTTTTTAAAAGTGTATTACTTATTTTCATATTAATTTCATTCAAATCTGAATCATGTTCAAAATCTACTAATACTTGAAACTGATTTAATAATTATATTTGTAAAGTGCATACTCATTACATAAAGTACTATATATTAAGGCTATAACCTTAAGACTATGTTCCTGAAAAAATGACAGTAGGGATCTCTGCAAATCTTTAACATACGATTTATTTAAAAGATAAGAGTAGACATTCTTATCTTCAACCTACTTTCTAAATAAATAGGAGAATCTAAAGCATTTTGATTTGAGTCTTAAGGTTATAGCCTTAGTATATATTACTTTACATAATGAGTTTGGGCTTTACAAATATAATTATTACAACTTTATATTATCTTAAAAGATTTCTAAGCATAAGATCTCAACACTGACTCATTGTAAATCAAAAGATTTCACGAATATTATAGAATTTGTGGACTTAATCAGTGAGGTATTTAATAGCCTTACACTCTCAAATCAAAATGCTTTAGATTCTCCTATTTATTAAGAAAGTTGTTTGAAGATAAGAGTGGCCACTCTTGTCTTTTAAATAAATATTGTGTTAAAGATTTGCAAAGGTCTCTACTGTCGTTTTTCAGGTGCATAGCCTTAAGGTTATAGCCTTAATACATATTACTTTGAAACTGATTTGTAAGTTCTAATTTAAATTCATTAGAATGTTTTTGAAGATTAGGAATATCAACTGTAAATGTTGTTTTTCATAATAATTTTTGTCTCTTTAGTTTTGCATTAACATGTATCTTACATCTTACTAATACATCTTAATATTTATTATTAATTAAGCATATATATTATATGACTTCTATAATATCTTAAATAACCTATTTTTAAATTTTTTAGCTTGTTTATTACTTCTATTGATTTTGAGCAATACTGTTTTATCTTGTATTATTATTCTATTAAAATCACTCACCCCTCCCCTTATATTTATTTAATGTAAGATTTTTTTATTATTATTATAAGTAATGCTTTTTTAAAATTTATTTTGTGTTTGATATATCATTTTTCTATCACTACTTTTAAAAATATGCCATATACTTTTTAAAAAATTGACTTTATTATTATATTTATGCTGTCTAAATTTTATTTTTATTAAATTTTCAATCTTTTTTTTTAATATGAGTATTAATTATATTTTCATTTTTGCATTCGTTAGATTTAATTTTATTTATTCCATTAATTATAGTATTGTTTTTTTAGCCCTTTGTAATATATTTATTATTTAAAATGTCTATTATAATTTTTATTAATTATTTTTTTTATTGATACAAAATGTTTTTGTTTTAATTGAAATGGGTAATAAAAATAAAAATATGTAAATTAGATTAATAAAGATGTGCATTTAAACTACTAAATAATAAAACTAGTCTATTTACCATTAAAACTGTGTATTCTTATATTAACATTATTAAACTTAACTCTTAAAATAATAGAAATAATCATTAAAAAAATAAATTAATTAATATTTTTATACAATACATAAATGTATAAATAAGAAAAATGTGTTATTATATACTTATGAAGTTAATAAAACTGTAATAAAAATGATGAATTATAACGGTGATAATATATATTATAAATAACTAGATATTACAATAACTATAATAAGTCGCACCGATTATATATAAATGTGTGGCAGATGATAATCTGGACCAACTGATGAGTGCTGGTTCAGCATGAAATACGTTTATTGGTGATTATTTATCTTTTCTACATATGTGTGGTCATGTGTATCAGTAATATGAGATAGGGTGGATAGTTGAAGGTTGTGTAAAAGTCTGAGTTCAAATCCCCTATATTTACAATTAAGTTCCAGGTATAAGAATGCCTGTATTTCTAATCTATAATAAGTCGATAAATTTAAATAGTTTTCAATTGAGGGTTAAGAAATGAAGTACTTCTGCGGTTTATTATAGTTATTTATGAAATGTGTTATCACCGTTATAATTTATTACTTTTATTACAATAATTATACTATAACGGACATTTTATTTTATTCACATATATGAATATAACAGTAACAATAAATAATCACAAGTATATGAATATATTTATATTAAAAGATGTTTTTAAAAATAAAATTTCTATTAGGAAATAAATAAGTTTAATTAAATTTGGATTTTCAAAGTTTAAATCATTTAAATAAATTACATAATTTTGAGGATTAATAATAAATAGCCACTCGTAAAAAGCATATGGCCATTAAAACTCCAAAAAAAAATAATAATAATAAAAAATAAATAAATAAATAAATAAATAAAAAGATAGAGAAAAAAAAAGCTGCTGTAGAATGAGTTTTGTGATGATTGTATAAACTAATCATTATTATAAAGTCATTGCAAAATAAATATTTTTAATTTTATATAAAAAAAATACTAAAAACTGCCAAATAAAAATGCATCCAATAAAAAAAGATCCTGTTATGAATTTTTTTTTGAGGCTATTATCATCATCATCAACTATTATCAATCCACTGCAAGATGAAGGTCTCTCCAAGTTCAATCCTTCGACCTTTAGCTTCTCTTTATATTACCCCTGCACACTTTCTTATTTCATCCATCCATTTCACATGTGATCTTTTTCTGGGTCTTTTACAATCTCTTGAAATCCAGTTTAAGATTTCAATTGTCCATCTATTATTGTCTCTTCTAGAAATATGTCCAGATCAGCTCTACTTCAGTCTTTTAATTTTTTCAATGAGATCAGTAACACCTGTTTGTTCTCTTACCCATATATTGCATTTTTGAAGCTATTATACTGAACACTTTTTAATCAAAGAAGTTTCAATGCAATCACACATATTTTCTATAAAATCTTCATAACTTTGACATTCTGATGTCAAATCATAGTTGAAGAAAAAAAATTAAAATCTAAAAGACATTTTAAACACTTTTCTAAAAAGGAATAATAAGTGTCAAATAAAAAAAAATCATTGTTCTTATTATACATGCTTAATTAGTTTTTCAATATCATATGTAATCTGGGATAACAATTATAATTTGATATTCAATTAATTATCAATCAAAATGAATGAAAACATAATGGTTTATCATAAATTTGTAATTTAAAAAATATCCCATTATTAAAGTCTGACTATTTTCTTATATATGATTAAATACAGTGACTTAGGATGGATATCCTAGTCATCCATGTATGGATAAAACTATTGGTTATTTTTTAAGTCTCCTTAAGATAAATTTTAAAATTAATTTACATTTCTTTGATTAAAATGAATAAATACACTAAAGATAAATTCAAAAGCACAATAATTAAATAATTGAAAAGAAAATGTAATTTACATTAAAATTTAAGATTAAATTAATATTAGTTAAGCTAAATTAATAGTCTAGATTATACATGTCTGTGTAGGATTTGAATGCTTCACTTAAATGTATAACCTGAACTCCCAAACATTCTACTTTATGGATTAGCATCTTTATTATTATAATTTTTGTGACATGGACCACAAATTATAAAAAAATACAAGTTTCAATATCAATTATTATTGCTATTTTATATTTAATATAAGTATATATCCACATATATGTTGGATTTTTAAAAATATATATGATATGCAAATATAATATTAAACCATCACACATCACATAATCAGCATCCTTGCATCCATTAATTACTCTGGCTTGCATTGAGTGGCACTACTGTATGGAGAGTTTTGCCTCTGTGCAAATATAGTATTATAAATAATTATATGAATATTATCCATGCACTCCTCACATACATTACCTATTGGTGATTGTTGATGATAACATGAAAATATTAAAGTTATTATTAATAAAGACTAATTAGTAGTTTATAATAATCAGTAAACTGATGGATATTTCATACAGTATTGTAGTAAATAAATTTATACACACAGATAATTTGTTACATGAGACATGGAAGCACTAACATAGCACTGACATCATGTTGAACAGTAAAACTAGTTGCTGATAGTTGTATAAAAATTGAAATTTAGTCAATTCTTATATGGAAGTCATGATCACTTAAGTAAGTGAGCTAATTATTTAAATAAGTTTGTATATATAAAAGTAATCTCAAATTATATTCCATACGAGTAAGGAAAAGGATATTGCTATATTGTAAATAAAATGAGAATTACTTCACCTAATTTTCAGATCTTTGAAATTACTGTTTTACTATATTTCATTCAAATTATAAGTGCACGTGTGTAATAAATTATTACGTTAATATCAATGTTAATATCTTTGTTTAACATATACACTGCATACATATGAGTTACCAATAGAATCATTAAAACACACACCAATGTCTATAATTCAATTTTTATAAAACATAAGTTTAATCATTCATCTAAGTAATGATTATCATATAAGAAATGATTATACTTCTTTATAAAAGAAATATTGTGAGGAAGTAATGTCATTAATATGATTTATTAACAAATTATGAATTCAGTAGTTTTTTTAACATATTTAAGTTTCACAATACTGACTAAATAAAGTTTATCATGAGATAGAACTAAAATTATTTCCAACCTTTGTTTTCAAATTTTCTTTTCACCAAATTACAACTATCCAAGTGGTTAAGTGCATAATAGAAAGGCAAATGCTGGATCCCAAGGTCTGTGGGATGATAGTTTCAGCTGTACCTTTTGGTGTTCAAACCTTTTATGAACATTATAAACCATCAACTATTTATTTATTTAATATCCAAATACAATGCTCAATATTATAATTCTTCATTATTTTTTTCATCCAATATACTGAATAAAGTATTGACTCCTTGGAATATTTATTTGCAGAAAACAAAATAATGTTTTAATTGAAACAGGCAAAACTTTCCATAAAGTAGTGCCCCTCAGTGCAAGCCAGAGTAATCAATGGATGCCAGAAGGCTTGTGCATAAAATCCCTATCTAGTGCACAAGCTTTCTGGCATCCATTTATTACTCTGGCTTGCACTGAGTGGCACTACTGTATGGAGAATTTTGCCCATTTTAATAACAGTTCTGAGCAAGCATAAGAAATGCTGATCATGTGATGTTTAGTGGTTTAATGTTTTAATTGCTATTTATAATATTATTTATTCAAAATGAAAAAGTTTTAAATTTTTTAAAGAAAATTTCATATAATAACTTGCTAAGCAATAAAAACAAAATAATTTTAAATATACATATTATACATAAATATTTGACCAACTTTGATTTTTTAATTAAATTTAAAATTTTTTTTTCATGTGTCAAAGTATGAGTTTTGCATCTTGGATTACCTTTGTAATAGGATAAATTTTACAACTTGGTTCAGCAATTTACTAGATTTTTAAAAAATGAATAGTGAAAAAATACATTTTTTGTATGAATGTCTATTAACATATTAAATAAAAAAATAAAAATCTCCATTTCAGATTTATTTACATATTTAGCAAAAGGTAAAAAGACTAGTTTATTTTTCTTATCAAATTTAAAAAACAACACAACCAGTTAGAGCAAAGTTTCTCACTTGATTACATGCCATGAACCAATACATTTTTAATTTTCTTTTTATTACATACCAAATAAAGTATTGAACAAAATAATAGAAGAAAGGGTGAGTGTTTTGTAGTAAAATATAATTATTGTAGTGTTTAACAAATTTAATATATTGTACCATTCACAGTGAGTTTTAAACATTTTATTATGCACTATAGAGTGCAAGTTAATCAAACTATGAAAAATAATCTTCTGACCATGTAGGAATTCGGACATTTCAAGAACATAATTATATTTCCCGATTAACATGACCTAATATTTATTATGATTTTCATTGCCAGTGGAATATTTTTATATTTATTTAAAAGGGCACCAGAGTCAATAAACATTTAATTTGACATAATTTAGAGTATGAATAATCATACTGGTAAGTTTTGTGAATTTATGTAGAATGTAATATACACATATTTCTTGAGATAAGTGAACTCATGACCATTGATTTTAATCACAATCAACATCCTTGACATTCTTGGTCCATACTTTAAGGCTAAACATGAAAGCTTTTTGGGTTGATTTCCTCATGGTGAAAAGTATCTGAAAATGCTCTGGTTCACTCCTTTATGATTAATTAGTTCAGCAGATGAGTAGTCTATCCTAGATATAGACCATTTCTCTATCTAGGAGAACTTCCAAAAAACAAGATAAGACCTGGATTGAAGCTATTTTTATCCTTTTATACCCCTGACCAGTTTTTAGACCTCTGCACATATATCTTTATCTTTTGTTTTATTGTAAGGCAAGTTTTGTAATCTTGTACAATTATTATCATTTTTTAGTTATTGAAGCAGTCAATCTTAGCTTAAGATTGAGCTTCATAGTTCCATCTACTAACCTGTATTCAAACCCTATATACCATCCTGCTCCTTTTGTCATATGCATATATTTTATATATATATATTCGAGATGTGTGTCTAAATTATAAAATTTTAACATTTCAATAACATTTTTTAATATTATTATTAATTCTTTTTATTAATTATTAGTTTTTTTTTTATTAAAGTACATAGGTGTGGCTCAAATATATATATAGGAGCAAAATACTAACAAAATATTGATTTTTTTTGTAAATATTTTATTATATGCCATTTTTAAACTTTTTCTTTTTAAAGTACTTTTTTTTCCTATTAAAATGTATATTTTATAAAATCCAAGATGGAAGATGCTACAGTTAATTGTCTAAAAATAATTAAAGGTTTGGAAACACTATTGTTTTAATCTGGGGAAGGTATTTTTAATTAAAGTTTTTACTTAAAATGGGTTTAAGATTAAGATTTTCTTTTGTTATAAACATTTTGTCAAATCTATTTCTAATCTGGAAATAGATTTGAATTTATTTTTGGATGTTATCTAACATATTGCATCCTTCAAAAACAATGAACTAAGTAATTAAAAGCATTCCAGAAATACCTGGGCAGAGTATAAAATGGCCGGTTTTTAAATCACCAACAGATAAGCTGCTATTGAGAGAACTGTATTAACATACTACTCATCATTATGAAACAGAAAATGATGTAGTAGTAAGCCCACCAGCATTCTTAGCCCTGTTGGGTTATCATCTTCCATGGCCATACCATTCTGCTTCCCAAGAGTGAAGTAAAAGCCTGATCTAAGAACTTTAGTATGCTAATAGAAGCTTGCTGCCACTAAAGAATTTGCATTTCACTTACCATGCATGTGCCATACTAAATTGGACTCTTAAAATTGTAAGGTAACTTTTGAAGCTGTCACCTTAAACTAAATCTAGTCTAACTCATCTATCAAGATTTCTTCTAATGTATTATTCAACTTTGTTTTTGTTTTAATATGAACACCTGGGTCTCTTTTTATGCACACTTATTTAACATGATTTTGAAGTTACGCGATTCATGTTTCACTGGAAGTCAAACTCCGATAATGCGCTATTACTTTAAATAATAAATTTTATGCACTTACGTTCTATTGAAAGTAATAGCACATGATTGGAATTCGACTTTCATCTTAGTAATTTCAATATTTTCAGTGCTTTATAATAGTAAGATTTTATGCAATAATGAAATTAAAATCATGATTTCCACATTTTATGTATACACACATTAAATTTAAAAGATTATAATGTAAATTTGTTCAAACATTGTGCATATTAATTTTGCATTTTAAATCACATTCTGTTTTTGCTTTTTAAAAAAGAATGTACTCAATTATTAATCATTTAGTGTCCGCAAGTTTATTTTTAAAAGGTGAGTAACAGCAGTGGACACAATTAAATTTGACAATTAAAAATTAAAATCTGATTTTTAATTGTAATTAACAATTTAAAAATTACTTACGGTGACTTGAAATTAATGTGATGTGAAATTTGATTTTTAAGTGGAATTGAAAATTAAAAACAAAAATAAGAATTTAATTTTTAGTTGTTAGTTTTAATTAAATTTTTTCCAGCAGTGGTGAATAAATGTCTTTTTATTATCATAAGTCTAAGTTCATAAACAATTAATAAAATCATCTCAAAGATTAATTACTAATTACGTTGTCAAATAGCGATAATAATTAAAATGTGTATAAAAAATGTAAATTACTGTACTGTAAATTATGCATAAAAATATATTATTTTGAATAAAATTAAATATTATAGTTAAAAAAAGTTTGTCTTGTATCAATTTTTTTCAAATTTAAAATTTTTTATTAGTCATATTTTATTTCCTTATTTTTTTTGCGCGAATTTTAAAGTAATTTTATGTTGGTGCTTTGCTTTTACGCGAATTTTGAAAAATTACAGACCACATCCCCCCTTTTTCAATGTAAGTTACATCTATTTTTGCATGATTTCATTTGCGCGTGTTTTCTGAGGAACCTATCTATCGCATAAAACGAGACCCAGGTGTAATTTGCTCTTAAGTAATTTCTATAAATTTAATTCTCTCTCATATGCTTTTAATTTTTCTTAACTTTGGTGCGGTCCTTTATTTATATGTATTTATTCTTTGATTCATATATCTGCTTGTTTATTATTAATAAGCCAATTTCCAGCAATCTGGCGAACTTAATTTGTAAAATCCTTTTTGTCTTTCAATTAAATCTCCATTAATTAAGGTTTTTAACATTCCCTCAAAATATATTATATGACATATGTTCGCCAGTTTGTTTTTTACGAATCAACATTTTATATTGGTTTATTATAAAATTATTTGTTCAACTCTGAATAGAATAAAGTAATTCTATCCAAAGTAAATCCACCATTCAAGCTAATTAACACTTTGAAATCTTTTAAAATGTTTTTTTATTAAATTCTGAAAGAGTGACCCATTAATTATTTTCTATAACTGCCAGTCTTTTTTTATTTTCCATACTCTTAAAATTTCAAATATTGTATTTAAATATTCCAGTTACTATAAAAACTATGAAGGTGGGATTGAATTATTTTAAATATCAGAAAAGGAAAGGGGGTAAATTCTAATATTTTACTATTTTAGTTATTAAGCAAAATCTTGGGTCTATATATATTATAACTGTGTAGTGTATTTTTTGTCTAAATTATGGCATTCAAATAAGGGTCATTCATTTTAAAGCAGTAAAACTTATTCAATGTCATTAGTGACATTTCTCATTACTGCATTACTGACATTCGGCCTATTTTCATATATATAATATGTGCTTCTTAATCTGGGGGTTGCGACAAGTTCAAACCCATAGATTTCTTCTCAAGCCTTGTCCTGAGGATAGTTAATCTTCCCAGGACCATTTATGTCATATAAAAAGGCCTCTATGCCTATCCACTTTCTTCATATCAAAGGCCTACATGCCTGCAATGTCCACAGCATGCCTTATTCACTTTTCTCTAAGCACTGCCCAAGAAGGGGAGCTTAGACTTCGTTCTTGTCCAGAAGCACAACTTTCCCTGTTATTTTTTGGCTATTATGTCAGTACCACCCAAACTTCATATTATTATTATTATTATTATTATTTCTTTTGCTTATGACTTAATTTTAGTTCTGTAATAATACTGAAATTGCGCTCTGCTTAAAAATATATATAAATGCCAACTACTTCTAGTTTCATTAATTGAATTTATTTCAGTCTTATACAATCCCACCATCGTAACTTATTTCTGTATTTAAGAGTATCTATATGCCTTGGGGAAAATAAAGCATTCTTCTACCAGTGCTAATTAAAAGAAGTTTCATTAAGTATTTTGTCATATAATCAAATATGTTTTCAAATGTATTTTATTTATTTTCATGACTGTAATGGCATGAACATAGTTTGTATTATATCTGTAATGAATCTCAGAATGCTCCCCTAAGTAATAATGTTAGTCACCATGTTTCAGAACCGTATAGAAAAGCGTTAATAGCAATTCTATGTAAATTCTGTCTAATAATTGATTGGCATCTTAATATTGGACCCACCAAAGATGTGTGCTTATTTATAATATATCATTTAGCTAATAAAGAGCACATGAGAAATAATAAATAGCGTGAATGACAATATATAATTATCTATTGTTTGGTAGACCGCTTGCTCATTCACACAAATACTAATGTATACAATTAAGTCATAATGTCACTATATTAAACTATATTTTTATTATACAACTTGTCTGAGTAGTTCAAATTCCTCTTTTCTCCACTTTCAAAAGTACAGCCATGCTTATATATATTTTAGTTAAGTCATAGTTAATAGATGTCTCATTGTTTTCTCCGCTTTGTTAGTGGGCCAGATTAAAATTAATTCTCATGTGCCATCACTATTATGTTATTCATTAGGTGTTTGATCTGGGGCTTAGAGAGTGGGTTCGAATCCAGGCTGGTCCCTGACCTAAATCTCTGGCTTGACTGGGTTTGAAGTACAGTTTGGGAGTTCCAATTCATGTTAGATGGATAAACATGTTTTGACTGGTACATTATTAAGTCTCTTTTTTATACAATATTTCCACTATCTTTAATTAGCTTAATGTCTTTCTTTTATTTATCTGGATAAACAATCTGTATGCACTTACATTCTTTCCAATTTTAACTTTAATTAAATTACATAGATAATTTGAAACAAAAATAACTTTTATTTCACATTATCTAAAAATAAATCATACTAACTAAAAAAAAAAAAAAAGAAAACTAAATTGTGTCATTTGAACGATCTTCAAATTTTACTTTTTTTAGCTTTTTTAAGTATTATTTGTATCATATATAAATAAATGGTACAATATATATATATATTCAAAAAATGATTAAAAACAAAACAAAACATAGAATAATCGACAGAACTATACAAAAGTAGATTAACAACAAAGAATAAACAAAATCTGAAGAAAACAAATAATATTTAAATATCTGAATGAAATTATAATTATAAAATTAAAAACCAATGCCATAGTTGTTGATTCTTTTCAGCAATTCACTTAACAAGTCTTGGAGATATATTTGTGACTGCTAAGCTCAAAGCTGGATTTATTAATAAATGATTTCTTTCTTTTGATTTTATGAGTAACATTGCCAAAAATATCAATTGACATAAGTATATGGTTAAAAATGGCATTAACATTTTTAAGGCTTTTCATGTAATTCTGGATATTCAGTTTTAATTTGAATCCAAAATTGAATTACACACATTGAATTAAATAATAACTTTAATGTATCATCAGAAATCCAAGTCTATTAATTTTTCCTGTTCCAAATCAGTTAGAATATTTTTTTGTTCAATAAATGGATTGAAAATACATATTGCCTTTCCGTAAGTCTTCTTCCTGTGGAAAATATTGATAAAATACAAAACAAATTTCGGTTAATCATCCAGAAGAAGTATTTTTCAATTTGTTGATATTATCAATTTCATTTATTGACTCTGAAAATAAATGGATAGTTTTTTTCTTGTATATGCTTCAACCAGAGTTTTAATTTTTTCTTGAATACCTCAATTTTATTCCATAAATCAAAAGTAGTACTATTTCTATGTGGGACTTAAATTTAGTTCATTTATTAATGAAAATATGACCAATAAGTAAGCCAGTTTAGCAATCCAATTGTTCTATTGGAAAATATTTCTCAATTCTGAATGTTTTGTTTCTAGAAATGTTTCAACTTCTTTTCTTAATTCATAAAGTCATGTTAATATTTTCCCTTTCAACAACCATTATATTTCTGCATGAAGTAGTACATTTTTATGTCTACATCCTATTTCATTGCATAAACTTAAAAATAGTCTTGAATTAAGTGCATTGCATTTAATATAATTTATTATTTTCACCAATTGAGTAAAAATATTGTTCAAATCAGAAAACAATTTTTAGTAGCTAAATGTGGTATATAAACACATTAAGTAAAAAATTATTTTGTCATCTGCTACTGGTTTAATTTTTTGTGCAACTCCTGAATATTTTCCAGTCATATTTTCTGCTCCATTAGTACATACGTCATCACAAATTGTCCAATGAAGTGAGTTCTTTTTGATGTAATTATCAATTGCTTTAATTTTATCTAAACTAGGTGTGCAATTAGGAAGTTCAACACAACAAAAAATTTATTTTTTTACATCAATAATTTCACAATGAACATAATGAATATAGCATAAAAATATAGCTCATTTGTAGATGCATCTATTTGAATTGTGCTTAACTTTTGAATTAATTAATCTTCAACATTAGTTGCTAATTCATTAAATCTGTGTTGAATAGTACTGATAGCAAGTGACAGTTTTCATTTTGTTTGCAACAACTGTACCTACAATTTCAGAACACATCTGTTAAACATGGGTTAATGAAGTTTTCAGCAATAGAATTTTGCTTTTTACAAATAGCAATCCTTAAAAAAACTAAATATGATGCTTTGCAGGAGACTTATTCACTGTTTATATAGGATGGAGTGAATAGCTGTAGGGAGCTGGAAACTCTGAATTCAAATTCCTTCTAATTACATTAAGTTCAATATCGACAATAAACTTGTACTTAAATATGAAAAACGTTTTAGTTTTTCAATTCAGCACTTTTATGTTCAAAGAAATCTAAAGATTTATTTTGTAAAATTTGAATATTTGGTCGTAAATGACACATTACTTTCATTGATAAATTTTATGTATAAATAATGCATCGAGGTCTAGATAAATTTTCTTCCCACCCAGGCCAAGAAACAAAACGAAATTTTTAATAATCAGGTTTGAATTGATGATCAACAGTACCTTTTAATTTTGCCTGACAAGAAGCATTTTGTGAATAAATAATATTTTCATTAGCATTCAAAGTACTTATATTTGGTTTTGAAAAAAGTCTGCAATAGTTTTTTTTAAAATTATATTATTCATTTATAAATGCCTAAAGTGTATCAAAAAAGTAAATATCAAGTACTTAATAAACTTTATTTTACAGTAATTCCTATCACTGTTCACTAGGGCAACTTTGATTGGTTGGCTAAGCAAACTACATAGTACATATGATTGATAACTGTTAGATTATTTTTGTATATACCAAACTTCACCTCAATCCATGAAGTACACATGCACAAAATTATTAATGGCATAGTGTTTTACTGTAGATAACTGATTTTATATGAATTCTATCGCATAAAACAACTAGCAAACAAGAAAAAAATCTTAGAACTGAATTAAAGATAAATTTAATAAAATTAGTCTTAATTTAAAAGATTGTAAACAAATATGTAATAAATATGAACAAATTTATAAGGCTTTTGTGGACTACTACACTGAATATGAAGTTATAAAGTAAATCATTTATAGTATTTAAGTAACTTTAAATAAATATGTAAATGTACACAGACATATATATTTGGTATATAAATTTTGTTAAAATGTTATTTAATTTATTGTGAATATATCAAATTTATTAAGTGCAAGCAAATAATATTATAATAATGTGAAAGGCTTAAACCTTCAAAACCTGTGTGCAGTTATTATTACATCTGATTGGCTGTACATTAGCATGTTTAAGACGCAGGTTTTGAAGGTTTAAGCCTTTCATGTTATTATAATATTATTTGCTTGCGCTTAATAAATTTGATATATTTACATTTGTTAATATCATTTCATTAGATTTAAAAATTGCTGCATAGTAAATTGAAAGATTTCACGTTGTTTATTTATATATAATATTTAGTGAATTAAATGTGAAGGTATTTTAAGTTTCATACTTGTAGTTTGAAATGCTTGAGTCTGATTTATTTATATATAAATTGAGGCATAGAAGTAGGTGGGTCCCATCTTTTTTTGATAATTCTGACTTGTGTTTCAGAATTAAGAGGTCCACATGCAGTTATTATTACATCTGATTGGCTATACGTTAGCATGTTTAAGGTGCAGGTTTTGAAGGTTTAAGCCTTTTACATAATTAATTTATTGTGATAAAGGAAAAAAGAAAAATGTTTTTTTTTTGTTTTTTTGTTTCAATAAAGTTTAATCCCTTTTAAAAATAATTTAAAGAAAAGTTCACTTTTTATCAAGATAAAAGATATTATTCTTTTGAAAACAATTAACAGATTAATTTAAAATTCTACAGGATGAACTTTTCATTTTTAATTAAGGTAATATGTATTTAAAATAGAGTTGTATTAATTATCAGTTATTAAAGAAAAACTCAGAAATTTATATTTTAATCTGTAAACTTATATTTATTTTTAAAGAATTATCTCATTGAATTGGTTCAAAAAATAAATATTTTATCATAGTTTTTTTCTTGGTAATTAAAAAGTATGAGATAAGAACTTTATATAAATAGTCCTGAAAAAAAAAACGTCTCTCGCTTTTATCATTTTTTCAACTTTGTGCTGGTGGCAACGTCATCAAAATGACTGTTGCAACAAAATTGAAACTTCTTTAGAATACTAACAAGCTTTCTTATGACTATCTCAGTTACCCCAATTTTTTTCTGAGAAGAATGGCCTCAGTAGCATACGATCTACATATTTATGTGAAACTACAAACTACCAAATCTAAATCAAGAAAAAACATGATCACAACAAAATAAATCTGAATTGTAGAAATTTTATTGTGACTCAACTAATCATAATAAATAAAAAATGATTGGAATCTAAATTATAAGTTTTAACTACAAATTTATTTGATCTGAGCTTGAAATAGACATGAATAAAAATTAAATCAGCTTCAATCATAGTTATAAATTGCCAAAAAAAAAAGGGGGGAGGGCAAAGATAAATATATACAAAGACATTTGAATGTAATACACTTTTTCATACCTAAAGACTTTCTAGTACTATATTTACAATGTCATCTCTTAATAATAGTTATTTGAAATCTTTACTAAAATTCATATGAAAATTGTTTACTTTGTAAGAATAGAAATGAGATGACTTGCAGGGATACAATTCCAATTTTTTTTTGTTTAAATTAATTGTTATAATAAAAATAGTCAGCCATTCACCATTGTGAGAAATATATATCTTCTCTTTTATAGTTGTAAGTTTAAAGCAAAATTTAAATTAAAGATGGAATCATGTTTACCAATATCTTTTCAAATGAAATATAAAGATGTAAAAGCTGAATATCTTCTTAGGTACTTATTAAAGTTATGTTTGGATGAATTATAAATATATTTAAAATATGGAAGAATTGTTAGTTTAAAACTGTTAATCAGAATTCAATTTTGGTGTTATATATGGTTTATGCATGTAGAAATAGTTTAAAAGGTTTGGGATACCTTTAATAAATTTATATTCACTATTAGTTTGATTAACATATATTGTACAGCATATGAAGAATCTAAATTACATACACACATTCTTTTTTTTATAGAAATTTTGATAGAACTAATGGATGTGCATTTGATATTCTGATATATAGTTAAAATATTTTCTAGTTTGCTATGCTTTTACTGTATTTTTTCCTCAAATGATGATAATTGTTCAGTATAGTGACTAGATGTGTATTATGATTGCTAAAATATGAAACTGACATAGTAATTAGTATAAGCTGTTTAAACACAAACATGTTGAATTTGACTCTGGTGAGATTGACATTTCAAGTATTTGCATACATACCCATGGCTTAATTTTAATAAGTATGACTATCAGCTTTAAGTTCAATTAAATAAATTAATGAAAGATTATAAAAAGATCTGAGACAGTATATAAACTATATATTTGCTTTACTTTATAAATATATCAAATCGTCAAAAGATTATTTGTCAAAAACATCCTTAAAGTATTTATATAACTTATAATTATAATATTCAATGGATAATAAGCAAGATAGTTAATAATAAAAATGATTTACAGTATTATAACATTAAATTGATAATAAATATTACCTTTTAATTTATTAGTCTAGAGTTTGCTTTTTTAATTGTTATAAAATCCAGATATCATTATATATAATACTGGGTGCTTTATTTCAAAGACTTTAATCTAGAAGATATATTAAATATTGGCAATGGTTTCTATATCTCTGCAATTTATGGTTGTACATCTTCATCAGTAAACCTTATTTTCCTATAGATATCAGTGAATGGAAGATATAATGATGTGTAATTTCACTGAGTAACATGTAACACTATACTAACATAAACTGAAAATTCTAGATGATAAATTTAGTGGCATCCACTGGTGATTGATGTCATCCCCACCTACCTGTCTGTTTTGTCTAACATGTGTACAAACAATTACAAAACAATGTTAGCAAATGTATCATAATAAGGTTACTTCAATTCAAAGGAAACTTTTTCACTATTGTCATTTTGCCCTTCTTTAATGAAAACAACTCTGAAGAGTTTCAGACAATAGTAATTCTTGTAGTATTTGACTAAGTTCTCAAGTCTTCCCCCAGAATAAGGGGATTGTTTTAATGTAGCTGTATTATCAAAAACATGCCAAAAATATATATCATTTGCCTCAGTTTACAAAAATGTTCTTTTTGCTAAATGTTGGATCATCTAATCAAAAATATGAGCTAGTTAATTCATGTTCTAATCTTCTAATCTCCTTCTTTGCCATTTTCAAACATTACTATATTCAAATTATACTATTAATTCACAATTGTTATAACATTTTAATTATATTACTAATTCATTTTCAATAACAATTGCTATATAACTTTAATTTTCTAGGAATTAATGTTCATAAATTTTTTATACCTACATCATCAATATGATATCTACTATGTTTTGATATTCTTTGTCAATAGTAATTTTAATTTTTCTAAAATCAGTCTCTTTCAATAAGCAAAATTTTATTACTAATAAATATAAATTACCAACAATCTACTATTAACTCTGCCTATATTTATTCTTAGAGCATTATTTAAGAATTCTCTTATATAAAATGTATATACTTCTTATGTCTAACTGTCTTCTTTAAAATATATAGAACACTTTAATTTGAAAAATCAATTCTATAAAATAAACAAACCTTTCTAAGTTTTTTTTAACAACTAATTTGTTGTGAAAGTATTGTTTCTACTTTTAAAATTCCAATTTAGTTGTTTCAGTTTCATAAATAAATAAGAGATTTGTAAAAACACAAAATTTACTTGGAAATAAATTGCTACAACAACTTATTAAGTTTCTTTATCGTGAGGAGACTATTTACAATCTATCACTTTTTAAAAAAGAAAGGCTTTCTCTTTTTTTTATATAACACGGAGAACACAATTTTAATTGCGAAAAATACATTTTTATTTTTGGATGTTACCTTTTCCTTGGCCACTCTCCGTGTTTCATCATCCATCCAGTTGTTCTCAGCAAGAAGTTCATTAAATGCAGATCTAATATTAAATATCATTTCCAAAGCCTATTCAAAAATAAATAAACTCAATCAATAACAAACAAACAAATGACTATCTGTCTGTATATATCTAACATATATAAGTAGAAAAGCATGTATTGTTAATCATTTTACATGGAGGCAGAACTATAATAATCTCAAGGTACTTGAATACTAAACCTGCAACGTAGGGGAGATAAAGGGCATACGACCTTTTCACGCCCACAATCAATGTACCATATCGCGATGACGTCATTACCAATCTCAATTTATCATAATAATATCATTTTACACAGATCAATGTATTCACCAACATATAATGGTAGGACCACAAACTACTACACACAGCAGCCATCGCAATGACAAAAGACGTTAGTGAAATAAAGATTATCAATAATGACAAAATTATTTAAGTATAATTTTTTAAAAAAGGCAGCTATATAAAACCTGTACGAATTCATTTTTAAAATATTACAGGAAACAATCCCTTGAATTAACAGTTTACGAATTGATTAATTCTTAAAATGGGGAGAAATGGTAAAACATAAAACTGAAAAAATGCATATAACATACACTTTAACAGTGAATCAGAAAAGATAAAACTAAACAGAGAGCGACTGAAAAAGAATGTAAACAGAAAGTACAAACTTTATTATATATAACAAGATGAAGATTTTTTTTAAAAAGCTGATTTAAAAAAATGAAAAAGTTTAAAACAAAAAATGGTAAATTGTATATCAAAAAAGATACCTTATATATATATTTAAATACAACTATTAATGAAATTAACAAGGACTGGAACTCAGACTTTAAAGCTCCCTACAGCTATCAACTCCATTTATACAACCAATACACATGATCATGTACATGTCGAATAGATAATGGTTTTTCAATATATATATATATATATATTTCATGCTGATCCAGCACTTATCACTTGGTCCAGATCATCATCCCCCACACACATTATAATCAGTATTCAGTTTATATTAAGATAGCAAATCTTCAAACTTTAATGAACATGTTTTAATCTCCTTCATCTTCCAAATCTTCAGCCATCCACATCATTAAAAATCTGATGATGGAATGTTGATTCCAACATTATTGTCAAACCCATGTTGACTTTAAGTCACTCTGATTTTTCATGTATAGCACCTTAATATATCCATTTAAATATACAGAAGAGGGATGGACAGAATAAGGGCTGAATATAGAATATTTAAATACAATGATATTGTCTGTACATAAGTTAATATAATTAGAAGGGATTTATTTGAACTCTTCTGTGTATTTAAATGAATATATAACAGTCCTAAACATGAGGGGTCAGAGTGACTTAAAGTCAACATGGGTATGACAGTAATATTGGTATCAACAAAGGCTTTGAGTAATCCATCATCAGATTTTCAATGATATGAATAACTGAAAATTTTCAGGATGGAGAAGATTGAAGCCTGTTCATTAAAGTTTGATGATTTACTATCTTAATATAAATTGAACATTGATTATGGGAGATACATATAATACAGATCATTTATTTTTGTCACATGTATGTCATCATGTGCATCTGTTCTATAAGATAAAGTGGATAGCTGTAGGAAGTTTAAAAGCCTAAGTTTAAATACACTTTATATATATATGATAACAGATGGCGTTCTACCAAAAACACTGTCAAGCATAGTTTTCTGTTTACATAAACGTCAGAGCAAGCATTCACTATCTCTAACTTTAATTCCACTTTCAGATCATGATTTCAAGCTATTTGCTATCATCAGTGAAAGACAGGAATAAGAAACTAGATCTAAACACAAACTCTGAGCATTTATGAAACAGTTTCTATTCAGCTTGCAAGCATGAATCTTTTAGACACGTTAATGTCTTCAAACTCAGCATAGCAAGCCAGATAGCTACATGGGTCTGATCTCAGTTCAGCATCACCACATAGTAGAAGCCTCTGCAATATATTTCATTGCAAAAAAGACCTCAAAGGTACATTTATAAAAAAAAAAACACAAGTTAAAAAACTTGCTAACACTTGTATTTATGATAACAGATGGCGTTCTACCAAAACCACCGTCAAGCGTAGTTTTCTGTTTACATAAACATCAGAGTGAGCATTCACTATCTCTAACTTTAATTCCACTTTCAGATCATGATTTCAAGCTATTTGCTATTGTCAGTGAAAGACAGGAATAAGAAACTAGATCTAAACACAAACTCTGAGCATTTATGAAACAATTTCTATTCAGCTTGCAAGCGTGAATCTTTTAGACACATTAATGTCTTCAAACTCAGCATAGCAAGCCAGATAGCTATATGGGTCTGATCTCAGTTCAGCATCACCACATAGTAGAAGCCTCTGCAATATACGTCATTGCAAGAAAGACCTCAAAGGTACATTTATGAAAAACACAAGTTAAAAAACTTGCTAACGCTTGTATTTATGATAACAGATGGCGTTCTACCAAAAACACCATCAAGCGTAGTTTTCTGTTTACATAAACGTCAGAGTGAGCATTCACTATCTCTAACTTTAATTAAGTTTTTTAACTTGTGTTTTTTTGTTTTTCATAAATGTACCTTTGAGGTCTTTCTTGCAATGATGTATATTGCAGAGGCTTCTACTATGTGGTGATGCTGAGCTGAGATCAGACCCAAAGTAGCTATCTGGCTTGCTATGCTGAGTTTGAAGACATTAATGTGTCTAAAAGATTCACGCTTGCAAGCTGAATAGAAACTGTTTCATAAATGATCAAAGTTTGTGTTTAGATCTAGTTTCTTATTCCTGTCTTTCACTGACGATAGCAAATAGCTTGAAATCATGATCTGAAAGTGGAATTAAAGTTAAAGATAGTGAATGCTCGCTCTGACGTTTATGTAAACAGAAAACTACACTTGACGGTGTTTTTGGTAGAATGCCATTTGTTATCATAAATACAAGCGTTAGCAAGTTTTTTAACTTGTGTTTTTTTGTTTTTCATAAATGTACCTTTGAGGTCTTTTTTGCAATGATGTATATTGCAGAGGCTTCTACTATGTGGTGCTGCTGAACTGAGATCTGATCCATGTAGCTATCTGGCTTGCTATACTGAGTTTGAAGACATTAACATGTCTAAAAGATTCACGCTTGCAAGCTGAATAGAAACTGTTTCATAAATGCTCAGAGTTTGTGTTTAGATCTAGTTTCTTATTCCTGTCTTTCACTGACAATAGCAAATAGCTTGAAATCATGATCTGAAAGTGGAATTAAAGTTAGAGACTGACATTTATGTAAACAGAAAACTACGCTTGACGGTGTTTTTGGTAGAACGCCATTTGTTATCATAAATACAAGCGATAGCAAGTTTTTTAACTTGTGTTTTTTTGTTTTTCATAAATGTACCTTTGAGGTCTTTTTTGCAATGATGTATATTGCAGAGTCTTCTACTATGTGGTGATGCTGAACTGAGATCAGACCCATGTAGCTATCTGGCTTGCTATGCTGAGTTTGAAGACATTAATGTGTCTAAAAGATTCACGCTTGCAAGCTTAATAGAAACTGTTTCATAAATCCTCAGAGTTTGTGTTTAGATCTAGTTTCTTATTCCTGTCTTTCACTGACGATAGCAAATAGCTTAAAATCATGATCTGAAAGTGGAATTAAAGTTAGAGATAGTGAATGCTCACTCTGACATTTATGTAAACAGAAAACTATGCTTGACGGTGTTTTTGGTAGAATGCCATCTGTTATCATAAATACAAGCATTAGCAAGTTTTTTAACTTGTGTTTTTTTGTTTTTCATATATATATATATATTTATTGTACCAGGTCCCTACAAATTAACATCTTAACTAGTTAATATATTTAGTAATAATTTATTATATTAACTAGGTTTTACTACTTTTTAATAAATGTAACTTTAATACCTTTTGAAATCTATGAAAATGGACTGGCCCTTCATGCAGAGGAGATAATACCATTGATGGCATAGCCACTAATGATACCCATGGCCAGATTGAGCCATACAAAGAATAATATGATCACATTTCCTGACCATGGTCCAACCTTGACTACTGAATTAAATCCTGCCATCCAAAGCATTTTATTTGTTTTGAGAATCAAACTCAGGCACCATCCAACCATATGTTATATGGTTGGCATGCTTTGGATGACAGGCACACAATCCAGTGTTTGACATATCCCAAGCTAGTGCCCCTTTTTAGCTGAGAGGAGAGGGGATCTTTGGCCTATTTATTCAACACCTATAACTATTTAGCAACTAATTCACTGGTGGTCCAGTTACAAAAGAGAGAAAATTGACCAAGTAACAATAAATCAGACCAATATTTTACATACACATATAAGTATAACATAATATAATAAAGTTTACATAACAAATGCTAAAGATTACTTTAGGCTATAATTATGTTAGTCCATGAGAGTTCATTTCATTAACAAATATATAATGGGAGAGGAAAAGTATATTTACTTAGGTTTTATTATAGCACCTGACACTTTCATTAGTGCAGTTTTTGTATTTGTTTTCTTGTCATTTGTTGACTACCAACCAGATGGCCTTTTGGTTTTCATCAAGGGTTTCTTACATTCTTTCCATTTTTCAGGTTGACAATGGGAGAGATTATTAGCAGATTATATATCATAGGTCAGGCATTGGTTCCAGGTTGAGAACATCTGATGGTACTGAGGACTCATGTTCAAAGACCAGCTAAACACTCCTACTATTCTTTAGCACTGCATGTTGCTAAGTCAGCCTTCAGGGATGAATGGGTCAAGGAATGAGCGTACTAGAAACATGGGCAGTTTTTTTACCTTTTCTGATGGTCTTTTTTATTTTTAATAATAATACTATCACAGCAGAGTGTTAATAATAATAGCAATAGTATTGATACTCTGACATTAAAAATAATAATCTGACTGCTTAACAATTTCTTTCTTTTCTCTCTTTTATACTTCTCCCTCCAATTGTGACTTAGATCAGGTTTAATTAATTCTTGCATTTTTTGCTATCTAATCTCATTTCAAGCTTAATCTAACTATCTCATCAATTTTAATTGTTAGTTCTAATTTTTTTTACCCACCAGTAATCTTTTACATTTTAAAGTTTTTCCTTTGTGTAACTATTAAGTCACAAGAAAAGATAACACACCAGATGTATGATGTTTATAAACTCACAAATTAGAAAACAAAATAATTACATTTATGTGTATTTTTCAGCATGCATTTAAATCAGAGTTTGGTTTATATAAAATTTATCTTTTTACACTCATTTTATTTATTATTATTATTTTTATTGTTGTATATTGATTGTTGTTGCAGAAAGAAGTTTGCTGTTAACAGAAAGAAGGCTTTTTGATTCCTCTTTAAGAACATAAAAGAAATGATCAATACAAATGCCTAATATCCACTACATATGTTGTCATTGGAGTTGCTATTACTAAGTGATTATTTATATAGTAAATGAACATGGATGGACTGATCATTACCATGCATGAGTCATCACAGAAATAGTTTTTTTTGTTTTAAAATCAAGAAATAGTTTTTTTTTGTTTTAAGATCAAGAAACATGATAGACTTTTCTCTCAGTTACCTCATAGTTCTTAACTAAAATGTCAATTGAGTTTTCTTAAAGGCAGAATAGATTTAGCTGCAAATTAACTTTTTAATCACTCAATGAAATAAGGAATGATATATGTTAGAAGTAAAAACAAAAGATAGAAAAAGAATACATAAGTGAAAGATCAAAAAAACATTACTGACATCATTGAGAGAGTTAAGAAGCTGAAATGAGAGTTAAGTTGGACAAATTAATTAAGTGAAATTTTAAATTGAGTCCCAAGAGATTGCAAAAAATCTAAAAAAAAGATGCAAATGAGAGGGATGGATATTTAGAAAGGTTGCTAGACGTATTGTGAAGAAGAGCTGCTATGGATCACAGAAACTATCTTAAAGATGGACAGACCTTCATCCTGCAATAGATTAACAATAATTGAAAAAGATTATGATATTGATTGATATAGATATATAATATATTACTGATGGGAAGATGAAAAGCATTGATAATTAAGAAAAATGGTCATTATTTAAAAATTCAATTGAAAGAAATGTAATTTGATCATTATTTAAAAATATTTACTAATTAAATGTAGATAATATAATAAATAAATAAATAAGGAAAACAATGTAGCCATTCTAAAAATATTTTGTAATCAGATTAGGAAAAAGAATGCTTAATCTAATTGAGATAAAAGAAAATTAATTAATAATTCTGACTGAATTCTATATAAGCTAATGAACAGAGAAACAAGTTAATCTGATTGCCTGTTTACTCCAAAAGCAGAATAATACAATATATAAAGAAAATATTATAATAAATTTTAACACTGTGATAAGAGGACAAGACCTAGTGAAACTGGCTAACAAAAATTCAAAAAACTGTCTAAATCATGTTGCGAACTCTGGTTATAACAATTATCTTTGATAAATGTGTTCTGAACTGCATTAATATTATATTTAATATTTTGAAAGTTTTTTTTTCTGTATTGAAGCAGCATTAATAATATACCTTTAATTTATTACACTTCAGTAATGGAATTATCATAAATTTTTAAAACAAATATGATTTTTGTAAGCCATTGCACACAACTAATTAAACATAATTGTACAATTTATATTCAGTTTATAGTTAATGAGAAGTGATTACTGATTTCGTAAATGAAAAGATGTGAAGAAAAGATTTTTAAAATTGTGAATTTATTAATTTGTTTTGTACTATAAATATTTTTAAAATATATGTGAATGAGAAGAAAAATGTAGCATTTGAAATTTGGAACTGGGAGGAGATAGGACTAGCTATATTACTAAACTAAAATATTGAGAATTTTAAAAAATGAATTCTTATTGGATAACACTGAAAGACATTTTAGATCCTGAAAGAATAAGATGATAAATTAATTAAAATTATGAATCTATTTTTGAGAAATATTTTAAAAAAGAAAAAGAATGTTAATATATTTCATTTGCTAATTTAATTGAGTGAATTTGATTTAGGATTTTAATAACATGGCAAAAATAATTTTAATCCTTCAACTGGGGAACATTTTAAACCACTGAACATTTTGTTAAACATGTGATTTCAGCATTTAGACATTTAATGCATATTAGAATTTAATAAATTGGACTTATTTTGTTAGAAATATAAGTTTACAATTGAATAAAACTTCCTAAAAAATTATATTTGAACTTTGCAAATATAAAAGAAATAATAAGTATTTTTTTTATTGTATGACTATTATTACTACAATACCAGTAAAAAAAATATTTAACAAAATCTTTGTTGATTAAATTCAACAATAAAATTCCAGTCCAAAATAAAAAATTCTATTTACAATATCATAAAACTTCAATACTACTGCATTTCATAAAGTTTTACAAATTGTAGTTTATTTTTTAACTCATAGTTTTCAAAATAAAATATATTCAAAAAAATCTAAATATAATCATAAAAATATTTTTTTTCAATATTTACTATACAAATGTTTTGTAAAGATAATCATAAATATTTTAATAAAGTACAGAGAATAATTATTTTTTTTTTACCAATTTTTAGGATAATGAAAAGATGGTTTTATGTACTCTTGAAAATGCTCTTAAAGTCTGAAGACAAAAAAATCCACCAAACAACACATTATGGACTGATTTTCAGCCCATTTCAAATGTTTTCTCAGTGGAATACTGACACTTTTAGATTTTTTTGAGTGAATAAATCAATATATAATTTAATTCCAGTTCTACCATCAGATAACTGCAAAACCAGCAAATTAGCACTATTCCACAGGAAAGTAAAGAAAAGCCAGAAGCATACCAACACCATATTCAACAAAGGGTTTTATTGTATTATTTGATGAGTTAATAAATCAATATATGAGATGAAAGACAAATGACTTGCAATCAGAAGAAATCATCTTGGTTTAGAAAAACCAAAAAGACAGTTGTTGAGTGACATTCTGAATAAGAGTTTGAATTAAAACATTTCAAAATTCATTCAAATATTTTACTGCTGAATCTTTTTTATTACATACATGTTTTTGTGTAATAAAAATTTAATTTAGTAGAATCTTAGTGTATTTCTGGCAATCTAAAATATGGCATGCCAGTAAAATCTTTTAGGGAGATGGGGTCATTTTCATATGTAAGGATAGCCAAAAAATTATTTAGACACAGATGGTAACTGGATGATTCTAAGATGTTATAGGTGGTTGAAATTTTGAAACAACATACATAGCCACAATATTGATCAGACAATCCTTTTACTTATATATTTCTGTCTATCCTTACACACAGAATATTGTTGCCCACTTTTTCTAAAAAATAGATATCTGTGAAAATATTAACATTGATATATATATATATATATATATATATATATATATATATATATATATATATATATATATATATATATATATATATATATATATAATCAAAATCACTCCAAATTCACAACTCAACCCAACAAACCAAAGAAAATAAATTCTAAAACACAATGAATAGTTTTGCTGCTATAAGCAGACTTCCTAAGTGTAAAAGACTAAAAGATAACAATATCTTTATACTAAACATTACCCACAATTCCATTTATATCCCATACACTCTTAATATTAAAAGAACTTTTAAATAAATTAATTGATTTAGAATTATAACTATTTTAATAATAAAGTATCTTTATTTTTTTTTCTTTCAAAGAAGATAACCTTAGCCTCATCAAAACTTATAGTGTGGCCTATATTTTTTTCATAGTTGTATAAACCAGTACTGAAATATTTATTTCTAAACTAGGATTTAGAACCCCTCCAAACACCAATAGGGCTTATTAATAATACCAAAGATAAAAGAAACATTGAAGCAACCCCCAGGTAGTATACAGAATTGTGTGCCTCAAATGTGGTGTGATGCTGTTTATTATGATGAAACTCATGCCCCAATTGCCAATAGATTGGGTCAACACAAATACACATATACAAGAGCAATAACCAAAAAAGAAGGAAGTTCTGTATTTGCTGACCATCAGCAAGATCTCAAACACAGATTTGAACCTTCCAAGGCTGATATATTATGCACAGAAAGAAATTATATCAAGAGAAAAATCAAGGAAGCTTGTTTTATCACCAATGATATCAACTCAGTAAATAGAAAAGACACTTGTTTTGCCACTTCTAGAAAATGAATAATATAGGAGATAGTTTTGCATACATTTGCATATAATGATGTTAATAATCTAAAGAGGCTATGATTATGGAGTAACAAAACTCTGAAAGTGCTTAGTCTGCAGAAATTATGATATAGAAAGCCTAAATTATTATATAGAAAAGTTTCATCGCAACGCATCAGCACATTATTAATAACCTTACTTTTATGTACCATTATTTTTTAATTTAAGCTCAAACTACTCTGATTTATATATACCTTATTACAAAAACAAGGGTTAGATCAGAGTAGTCTGAGCTTAAATGAAAGGATAAGATACATAAAAATAGGATTATAAATAAATATTTCAGTTCTGATTTATATATCCAATTTTGAATGAGACTACGGTTGTCTTCTTTGAGAGAAATGAAATAAAAAGAATTAAAGAATCTTTATTATTAAAAATTTATGATTCTAAAGCAATTAACTTAAATAAGTTCTTTTAATATTAAGAGTGTGTGTAATATAAGTGGAGTTGTTGGTAATGATTACTTTAAATTTATTAACTTTCAGTCTGACACACTTGAGAAGTCTGTTTGTAGCAGTAAAACCATTGGTTGTGTTTTAGAGTTTATTTTCTTTGGCTAGTCTGGTTCAGTTGTGAATTTAAGGTAATTTTGCTTATTTTATTGATTAGTTTAGCTTTAGGTTTTTAATATATATATATATAATAAATTAAGTTTGATGTCTGTATTCTTTTTAAAATATATGTAATATTCAAATATATATATATATATTGTGCCCTTATCTATAGGTCATAATAGGGTAGAATGGTCAATTGCTAAAAAATTTTAAATTTTAAAATACGTTTGTGTAATATATTGATAATTGTATGATCGATTAGATCTTATAGCACAATTTAAGGCTGAAAAATACCTGGTATATAAAAGTGTAATGAATTATTTAAAAAAACAATTAAATAAAGCTTAATTATATTCTTGCTTATGGTTGTAAAAGCTGGCCATATAAAATAATACAGCTATAAATAGTTAAAAATATATTATTAATTCGAGTATGATATTTTAAAACTAATAAATTAAATAAATGCTATATGTAGTGTTATAATTATATTTAATAGTCAAAATTAATAGAGTATATTTTGAGATAAACTTTATGATGGTGAGAATTATATTTAGTTCTACATTTTTAAATTATTTTTCAAATTTTTATAAAATATATCAGTTTTGGTAATTTAGACCGAGACGTAAATTAAAAAAAAAAATCATCTGATAAAGTTAGTAATCATGTGACTGTATATTATATACCTTCACACACACGCTTGTTAGAATATAATAATAAAGTTTGTGAATTATGGAACTAAATGTAATTGCTGTCTATCGTTGAAATGAATGTTGAAATATTAAATAGTTATTTTAAATGTTTAAATGATGTAATATTTAAGTAGTGTTTAAAAGTTGAATACAGTTAATAAAAAAATTAAATATTTTATTTAAATAAAAACAAGATAAATTAAATATTAATATTAAAATAGATATTAAATGTTATTTTAATAATTGTTTTAAAGTTTAAATGATTTTGATAAAACTATAATTGAGTTTAAAAATACTATTCTAAGTAATTTTTTAAAACATGACGTCATAAATTCTTTATTTTAAAAGGTTTAATCTATTATAAAACTAAAATGTGTAAATTTGTTCGCGCTAAAAAAGTCATTAACCAATCAACGGAGGTAATTTAGCAGATGGAAAATAGGAATTAGACGAAGCGGGAGAAGGAATGTAAGTAAAGGAAGGAGGAACATATTTTTTTTAGCTGTATAAGATCGTAAGCTAGAAAAGTGATATAATTTTAAAATTTTGTATTTATTTTAAAAGTTTTTTTTAAAAATATAATATTTTGAACTGCCTTTAAATGGAGGGCTAATTTTAAAAGTTTTCTTATCAGGATATTTTATTCAAGTTTAGCCAAAACCTTGCAGTAAAAATGGAAATACTACAGAAAACAGTATATAGAAATTATGATAAAGGAAAAATATTTGTAAAGTGCCTTGATACAGCTTTATTTATGCTCAACCAGAAACTTATTATTGTAACTCAGAGGAATATAATTGGGACGTTATACGGAAAACTTAAAAGAGAAGTTATTTGCGGTCAGGAAAAATTATGATGCACAATTTTATAAGGCTACTCTGAAGTTTTTTTTTATTCTTCTCTATGGAAAAATTAAGATGTGTATATCATAAAGAAAAAAATATGTAAAAGTTATAACAGAGAAAGAATGTTTGTCCTTTTTAAAGGAAACATTACAAAGTATATAGTTACCAGAACTTTAAAAGAAAGGAAAAATTACCGAATAATGATATGAAAGAGCTATTGTGTTTTATGAAAAAAGAACAGAAAAACTTTCTCTAAGAGGAATTGGAAAATATTATAAAGTGGTCATTGGAGGAATGCTTGATTTGGAAAATATAAATCTAATATACTTAATGAAATGAATCCATGGAGACAGAAAAATTTACTGAATATTTAAATCAAAGTACCTAGAGGATGCATCATAAAAGTCGCGCGGAATATGTAGACGTTTTCTTTATGGGATTAATTGATATCATAATTAATAATTGTATTAAATATTATAAAAAAACCAAGGATTGTCATCTATGAATATTTATGAAACAGAGCAATAATTGTTTTACCTTAAAATTGAACAAGCAGGGAGAAGAACATTATGTGACTGAAGAAGAAATAATAAACATTTTTTTTTAGCTTTAGTATGAATGGTTTTCAAGGAAATTTGATGAAGAAGTACAGTAAATATAGTTTGGAATATTTTTTACTAATTTATTTTAAAATATAAAATGTTATGTGAGATTAGGGAAAACATAAAACATAAATTTAGTAATATTAAAATTTAAATATAATAGCTTGATAAAATTATAGAAATAGTGTTTAAAATAAAGTGTATGGATGTGAATCTTATATCTACAAGGATCAAAGGGATGGTGAAGCCTACGGAACGCGATCGAGGAGATAAAGGTCATTTGGTAATTTTAATAGTTGTTTATAATGCATAATGTATTTTTTTTAGATCATCTATTGACCTAAGAATGAAGTGTGAAAGTTTAAATTATATGTACACATTTTATACAACATTTTTTAACATATAATGAGATAGGAGTAATTCGGAATATGCATGCAACAATTTATTTAAAGTATATTAATAATATAATTTAACAGAACAATTGTGTGATTCTTTTGAACTTTCATGTGATAAAGTATTCAGATATTTAAATAGTTTGTATATGATTAAATATACGGAGGAAAGTAGTAAAAAGATTTTCTTATAGAACAGTGGAATAGTTTTAAAATAAATGAATTTTATTATTGTTAGTAATGCAGATATGTATTTGTCGATGTACAGTATAGAAAAAATCTTGAGAAATAAGATCGGATAGTGACTTGGAAGTACTAGTGGAAAGGAAACCAAGATGCTGTTTTTTTTTAAGAAATAGGAAAAATAAAGGATTTGGATCATATTTAGTTTTGTGTGATTTCAGTATAGTTAACTAGGCCCTATAACTGAACACATATAGTTTGGACAGTGTTTTATGCATATCTTTAAACTTTTGATGTTATAATAAAGCTGAAGAAATAGCTTTAACATTGCTCCTATGATAGAGGTTGGTAGACAGGTAAAGGTCACTCCTCTATAGTGTCTTTTAATTCACTGTGCCATGATTGTCAAGATATATGATGAGTAATATTCTAGTTGTATTTTGATCCTATGCATCTATCTTCGCTATCCTTATTTCGTGAATCTGCATCGGTCAGAAAGATATTTTCAAAGAAATAATGAATAAAATAGAACTGAAAATATGTTATCGTTTATGTAAGAATAGTTTATTTGCTGAAATGTATAGAATTGTGTAACTTTAAAATTGAAAGTCCAAAATATCATAAAGAGAGAAAGAATCATATAATACATTGTAAAATTAATTCAGAAATGAATATAAGATTTTGAAGAGAAATTTAAACAAAGTTGTTTTTTTTTAAAAGTGATAATAAAATTTGAATGTTTTAAATAATATTTAGAAAATAAGTATTGCATATTTATTAAGAAAATAGTTCAATAAGGTATAATAAACATATACTTGTGCATGGTATATTAATAGTTATAATTATATCATCCGAAGTAAGGCTTGAATGAGAATATTAGGATTAATAAACATCGGATAATGAACAATAAAAACCTAATACCAAATGTAGAACAATGTTTTGACTTTGTAAGATTCCACACAACCAATATAAAACTAAAATTTGTTATTTTGTAGAATTTTACTACGAATGTAAATTTTGTAAAAAATATAATTTTAATAATATTAGGGATGCAAAGTGTTAGTGATAATCATATAAGAAATGCATTTTGTAATAAGCTAACCATAATAATAAATCAAGTAATAATACTGTATTTTCTTAAGTGTTAAAAAATAAGATTTAACTAGGAAAAGTAAATAATATTTTGATTTCATTTTATAAACTAATAAACTAAGTTGAGATATGAGAGTAAGGGATATCCAATGTATATAGTGTAAAAATATTGTTAATTTATTTATGTTGTTAATAAACTTTGTTTTAAATTTATTTTAAAGTTTTGTGTCCGAGTTGTTATTTCTCCACATGGATGCATGAAATCACGATACATTTATAATTAAAACAGACATAAATTTTGCACAAAAGGTAAACATAAAAGTGTTATAATAATTTTGAGAATTTATTGGTATGTTAAAATTAAAAGATCATAATTTTATATTATTTATTGGTCATCAGTTGGTTGCCACAATATTACATTAACATTATATGCTAATGTTGCCACACGTATTCTGTTGTCAGATTATTAAAATACTACCACGTACGTATTTATTTATTTCATTTAGGAAGAAAGAAGATTATATTATATTATTATTGTTATTATTATTTTTATTATTGTTAGTTGCTGTGTAGTAGATTATGACATAAAATTCCCTTTTCATATTTTACTACCGTAATTTTAAATCAGTTAGAATACAATTTATGAACCTGAGATTTTATTTTATTTTACTTCATTTTATTTAATTGAGCTAGATTCTTGTTATAAAGAAGATTAAGATATGATTATTATTTTAATCATAGTGAATAGAGCTCAGAAAGTTGTAAGAATACTATGAGTTAGTTATTTGGTATAGTAAAAAGGGGGAATAGTGTTTTTATGCTATTGAGGTAGTATCGTGTGGATAATGGCTCAAGGTAGTCTATCTCGTTCCCTGTATTGTCACTCCATGTCTCATGAAAATAGTAAATATTTGTTAATTCATTTTAAAATTGAACTGTATTTGTATTTTAAAATTAGAGCTAGTAATCATTTTAATTGATGCTGAATATTTCATTTATTTATTTGTTAACTGAGCTAGAACCCGTAATATTCGTAATAAACAATATATTTTGGGGTGAGAATGCATGGGGGGAGGTTAGAATATATATATATATTGTACCAGGCCAAACTCCCCTGTGGATTTCCTAATCCTAACCTTGCACTGAGCATGAAGTGAACAAGATTTAACAGGAAAAAGAATGGATATAAATTTAGCCGATTGTCTGTACTTATACATATATTGGTACTTCCAACTAAACTGATAGGAAGAGTGCATTGACCGGACTCTTCCAGTCAAAAACACCCTTTAGTTGATATCTCATTCGAATGCCGAACATTTAGAACAATGGTAAGTACACACCTTTGAAAAATCTATTTACAAAATAGACCTTTGCACGCCACTTCTAGAAAACAAAACAACAAAAAATGTTCAGCATAGCATAAGAATAAGATTTAACACCCTGGTAGAGCGATATCCCTTTGTGGCTAGCTGAGTCACTCTACATCTAGGGTCTTCAAATGGGTAAGTTAAATGACTATTACAGGTATGTGGTTGATAAGGAAAGAATATATTTTATCAATATAAATAACAATATGAAAACGAAATAAGTTTAATAGTATGATTAAATATTTATTTAATCCCAAATACCCACCACCGTTTCATACTAATGATGATATAATAACAAAAATACTAAATAATTAATTATCACAAACCCATATATATATATATATTCGCGGTGTTGAAATAGATAAATACAATTTTAAATAAGAAAAATAATAAATCCCTAAAGCTATTTACAATGTTTAAAGTAATGGAAGTGGTCTGAGCTTTTTACCCTGTAGAAATAAGTTATACTTTGTGTGATTTGATATACAGATATGAGATTTTTAGTCATACAGGCATGCGCTTTTACTGATTACTTTAAAACCTTTTTATTGATAGCAAAAATAAAAATAATAAAAAAACTATGCATATGTATATTTGCAATATGAGATATTTCACTAATTTCATATTTTCAACAAGTCAACAAGGTTGCATTGGCTCAGATACTATATCATACTCACCATAAGGTACTGCATCTATTTCCCTTTTGCTATAGATAAACTCCTATACATGTATATACATGCAGCACAATTAAACACTTACTATTTAAATATAAAGTTATTAAAGGACTTGCTTACAGGGAATCTATAATAGATCCTTCCTACACGCATCATGAGGTGCCACTGTGACAAAAAAAATAACTTAAAAAAAATGGTTAAATACATTTTTTAGATATTCAACATGAGATATTGTATTTACCGAATATTATAAGTGTATGTACGCATATATTCGCATGTATATTTGTATATGATGAATTTCAGGAGTAACAAAGAGGAAAACAAATAGCAACAAAAAAGAAATCTCATTGCAACCTTTGTTGAAAATACTAGAATTTGACATAGAAAAATTGACTCAAAAGATTTAAGTAAAAGCTTTAACATTTATGCCCGTAATAACCATAATTCAATATACATATGCGAGAGATAACTCTCTCTTTTTTTAAAAAGATTAATAATAATAATAATAATAATAATAATAAAAAATAATAATATATTTAATAGGAAATATCAAAGTTAATTATTTCAATATTAATAAACCATCTTAAAATAAACTTATGTCTGCGTCTTCATACTTCTCCTATGGGCTCTGAGTGGGCTTCAAGTCAACTGGCTGTGCGGTGAGGGTTTCATCTATTTTGCCATAGGCAAGGTGGTGTTTGTCTTCATCGTGGATGGCTGGAACTGGTGTGGGCACATCTTGGCAGCTTAGAACAGAGAAAGGGTAGTGCACCGGCTGGTTGTTTACCCCACGGTCATTTCACTGGACTCTCTGGTAGATTGCACCATATTTTTCTTTGTTTGTATATGTTAATATTTTTTTATTAAATGTTCACTTGCTATTTGACTGGTTCATTAAATCTTTAAGAAATCATTAGTTCTTAAAAGAACTGTATAATGGATTTCTTAGAAAATGTCAGCAGTAGTCCTGTTCATAAATTAATCTCTAAGTAGCTGGTTGCTTGAAGAATTCTGGAGCCAAAAAAGTGCATGACTTGCCCAGAATGACTGACACAGAAAGAATGAATCCCACAGAACTATCAATACCACTTATAAGAACCAATTCAGATATCTCTCTGAGAAGAATGAATCAGCCAATCCTTTTAACCTAGCTTATCACTTAGGTTATAAACATTCCTTTATATTTTACCGATTAAATTCTACATTTTAAGTTTGACATAATGGTTTCCATCTTGAATAACCCCGACCACTTGCTTACAAAATCAATTCAAAAGAATTTTTAAAAAGATAACAGTTTAATTATAGCATTATCAAACATTTTGCTTTTGATCAGATTTTTGCAAAAGCAATTAACATTTTTTTTTGCTTATGGAATAAAATTACAATCTTTAGAAAAGTGATTAAAAAATATACAAGTATGTTGGAAAATAAAAAAGCAAATACATATAATGTCATATCATAAAAAATATACAAAAAGAAAAAAAAAAACACATGAGTTTATTATGCAATATTTTGTATGTCAATTTCATATTACTTTAAATTGGTGTGTGGGGGTATTTTAATGCTCAGACCAACTTCCATTATTAATATAGCACATTTATATATTTGTTGTGCCTAATATATACAAATCTATATATGTATCTGCTGTAATATTTTTTATAGCAGATTTTGTGCAAGGCCATTTGATAATACCTGGCACAATACCTCCCTCTCCAATGAGACTTTTAAATGGATATGACTATTTAAAGTCTTACGTTCTTATTTATACAGATATTATGAATTATACATGTGATATGATTTCGGAGCATCCTGGATATTATGATATGGGTTTTAGTGCACGAGCATTGTATGTACCCTTTATTCCCTGTTCTGTTTTAATCCAGAAAGCATTATCCTTACTGCACTCCACAATTTCAAAAGGGCCTTCATAAAGGTTATAAAAATTTTTACATTGCAACTTTTCTGAGAACAAATTAATTAATGTTATTGAAAAATGGAAATGATTATTTTAATTAGTCCAAGTGAACAAGCCCTTGGGCATTTAAATGTATAAACAATGGTCAGATAGGAAAACAATAGAAACTTTTAGCAAATGAAAGAAATCCATCAGGAAATCGAACCTCAACAAAAAGGTTTTCACCATCATAACGTAATGTTGAGTTAATCCACAAAATTATTATAAAAGGAAAGGTTTGAACATAAAAGAATTAATTAGTTATTACGAGAGAACAGATATGTGTTAGTGTGGAGTCGAAGGAGAAGGAATTGAAAAGACACACTCTTCAATCCCTTCAGTTCTGCTAAAAAAAAAGAGAAATGACATCATTTTCTATGTTAAGGACCAGCTCCAGTAAAGACCTCTGCATAAATAAAAACATGGATACCAATATCTTCAGTACAGCACGGGAATTCCCATTCAAAATTACCAACAACGGCAAGCAACTGTAAAGGATAAAGCTGGACATTTTAAAAATCATAAGAACTTTATATTCATTTAAAAATAAGAACTCTAAATTCTAAACCTTTTAGTAAATAATACAAATAGAATCCTATCTGACCAACATAAATAAATGTTAATAATGTTATTTGATGTATTTTTTTATTTAAAATCATTTCCATTTTTTTTTTTTTGTTCTTTTAAGTTTTTAATATGATTTTTGTTTTTCGTTAGACTAAATTACATAAATGTTAAACTTAAGTTGGGCATGAATGGCTACATAGATTTGTAAAGTTATATTAGGGGAGAGTAAATCTTAGGTTATTTGTTTCAAAGTTGAATTAGGTCAATTGATTGGATATACTGATGTAGTTAGTAGATGTAGTATGAGATCCGCTACAGGCAGGATTGTATATATATGCCACACACCTTCTGTTTGCCTATGGATGGGTTTGTAAGTTGTCAAAAAACTGCAATTCATTCCTATGGAGTTTTTTGTTTATTGTTCTACTCATCAGTAGATGTAGCATTCCTGTTGGTGGAGAGCCGATGTCTGCTCTAATTCTACTTGCTGTTCAGATGTACATTCCTGACAGTATAGTATTTTGTGTTGTTGTATTTTCATGCTACATTGAATACATAAACGTAACAGATGGATTGATGCCGGTTTGACTATGAACTTTTTGCCTAAGGTTAAATCAGGGAAGAATATTTTCTTTTCAAATGCAGATCTATGTAGTTTATTCATACTCGACACCCTAAATAAAAATGCATTAAATTTAAGTTGGGTATAGATGTTTGCATGAATTCGTTATCAGTTATTTATGTTTTGGTTTTCATATTTGATCAAAATATATAGACATTCGATAAATAATGATACCTTATGGTGAGTATCTAAAATGTATTTATTCAGATGTCTTTTTAGTTATTGGTGTCAATGCGGGCATCTTACGATGAGTGCTATTGGGCTACTTATAAAATTTCCTCTGCAATTGACGGTATCAATGACTTTGTATTTTGATCGTTTATGTTTATTTTGAAATGTTTTTAACTGTGAAATCTATGTAACCGATCTATACTCAACATTATAAAACAAACTTTCATAAATCTATCTGTGTGAACTTAATTAAAATGTAAACTTATAATATTATAAAAATTAAAATGTAAATTTAAATTCTAAAATCAAATTAAAATCTAAAATAAACATACTAAAATAATAATGTTAAATTTTATATATATGTGTGTAAATAAATGTTTGTATGTTAATTACTGGCAGTGGCTTATTTTATTCTTTTTTTATATATTCTTCATTGGGCGCCAGTTTTACTGTACTGGGCCAAACTCTCCTGTGGATTTCCTAATCCTAACCTTGCACTGAGCATGAAGTGAACAAGATTCAACAGGAAAAAGAATGGATATCAATTTAGCCGATTGTCTGTACTTATATATATTTATATATATATTGGTACTTCCAACTAAACTGATAGGAAACGTGCATTGACTGGACTCTTCCAGTCAAAAATACCCTTTAGTTGATATCTTATTCGAATGGCAAACATTTAGAACAATGGTAAGTACACACCTTTGAAAAATCTATTTACAAAATAGACCTTTGCGCACCACTTCTAGAAAACAAAACAACAAAAAATGAATTTTTTTTTCTTCCTTCTCTCTTAGAAGGATGTGCAATACCATATGTTCAGCAAAACATAAGAATAAGATTTAACACCCCGGTAGAGCGATATCCCTTTGTGGCTAGCTCAGTCACTCTACATCTAGGGTCTTCAAACGGGTAAGTTTAATGATTATTACAGGTATGTGGTTAATAAGGAAAGAATATATTTTATCAATATAAATAACAATACGAAAACAAAATAAGTTTAATAGCATGATTGAATATTTATTTAATCTCAAATATCCCCCACCGTTTCATATTTATGATGATATAATAACAAAAATACTAAATAATTAATTATCACAAACCCATATATATATATATTCGCGGCATTGAAATAGATAAATACAATTTTAAATAAGAAAAATAATAAATCCCTAAAACTATTTACAATGTTTTAAGTAATGGAAGTTGTCTGAGCTTTTTACCCTGTAGAAATAAGTTATGCTTTGTGTGATTTGATATACAGATATGAGATTTTCAGTCATACAGGCATACACTTTTACTGATTACTTTAAAACCTTTTTATTGATAGCAAAAATAATAATAATAAAAAAACTATGCATATGAATATTTGCAATATGAGATATTTCACTAATTTCGTATTTTCAACAAGTCAACAAGGTTGCATTGGCTCAGATACTATATCATACTCACCATAAGGTACTGTATCTATTTCCATTTTGCTATAGATAAACTCCTATACATGTATATACGTGCAGCATAATTAAACACTATTTAAATATAAAGTTATTAAAGGACTTGCTTACAGAGAATCTATAATAGATACCTTCTTACATGCATCATGAGGTGCCACAGTGACAAAAAAAAATAACTTAAAAAAAAGATATACGGTTAAATACATTTTTTAGATATTCAACATGAGATATCATATTTACCGAATATTGTAAGTGTATGTACGCATATATATGCATGTATATTTGTATATGACGAATTTCAGGAGTAACAAATAGGAAAACGAATAGCAACAAAACAATCTCATTGCAACCTTTGTTGAAAATACTAGAATTTGACATAGAAAAATTGACTCAGAGATTTAAGTAAAAGCTTTAACATTTATGCCCATAATAACTGTAATTCAATATACATATGCGAGAGATAACTCTCTCTTTTTTTTAAAAGATTAATAATAATAATAAAAAAATAATAATATATTTAATCGGAAATGTCAAAGCTAATTATTTCAATATTAATAAACTATCTTAAAATAAACTTATGTCTGCATCTTCATTCTTCTCCTGTGGGTTCTGAGTGGGCTTCAAGTCAACTGGCTGTGCGATGAGGGTTTCATCTATTTCGGCGTAGGCAAGGTGGCATTTGACTTCATCGTGGATGGTTGGAACTGGCATGGGTACATCTTGGCAGCTTGGGACAGAGCAAGGGCAGTGCACTGGCTGGTTGTTTACCCCACAGTCATTTCACTGGACTCTCTGGTAGATTGCCCCATATTTTCCTCTGTTTGTATATGTTAATAATTTTTTATTAAATGTTCACTTGCTATTTGACTGGTTCATTAAATCTTTAAGAAATCATTAGTTCTTAAAAGAACTGTATAATGTATTTCTTAGAAAATGTCAGCAGTAGTCCTGTTCATAAATTAATCTCTAAGTAGCTGGTTGCTTGGAGAATTCTGGAGCCAAACAAGTGCATGACTTGCACAGAATGACTGCCAAAGAAAGAATGAATCCCACTGTACTATCAATCCCACTAATAAGAATCAATTCAGATATCCCTCTGCCCAGAATGACTGCCAAAGAAAGAATGAATCCCACAGCACTATCAATCCCACTTATAAGAACCAATTCAGATATCCCTCTGAGAAGAATGAATCAGCCAATCCTTTTAACCTAGCTTATCACTTAGATTATAAACATTCCTTTATATTTTTCCGATTAAATTCTACATTTTAAGTTTGACATAATGGTTTCCATCTTGAATAACCCAGACACTTGCTTACAAAATCAATTCAAAAGAATTTTTAAAAAGATAACAGTTTAATTATAGCATGATCAAACATTTTGCTTTTGATCAGATTTTTGCAAAAAGCAATTAACATTTTTTTTGCTTATGGAATAAAATTACAATCTTTAGAAAAGTGATTAAAAAATATACAAGTATGTTGGAAAATAAAAAAGCAAATACATATAATGACATATCATAAAAAATATACAAAAAGGAAAAGCAAAAAACAAAACTCATGAGTTTATTATGCAATATTTTGTATGTCAATTTCATATTACTTTAAATTGGTGTGTGTGGGTATTTTAATGCTCAGACCAACTTCCATTATTAATATAGCACATTTATATATTTGTTGTGCCTAATATGTACAAATCTATATATGTATCTGCTGTAATATTCTTTACAGCAGATTTTGTGCAAGGCCATTTGATAATTCCTGGCACAATATATATTGTAACCTAGTGTTATTGACACTTGGTTTATTTGGCATTATTTCCACAGGAAAACAATGCTATCCTTTTTTAGAAAATAAAAAAGTAAAATAATAATAATATTAAGTGATTAATAAAATATGCTATTTACTCACTTTAACGTGTTTTAAGCAAATAACTAATAAATTTAGTAATTCGATGTCATTTTGAAGAAGAGCATGAATAATTTAATTAAAATATTAACAATAAGAGCAATTTAATATAGTATAAAAGCACATATCATAAACAGTAATTGATTTTGGATGGGTAGAGGGGGGAGTGGATGAGTGTCTTATCATAAAGCACAATAACTTCTGATAATTTATTTTTGTAGAAAATCATATTTAAAAGAAATATACATCAATGATTATTAATTAAATGTATTTATTAATTTTTTTTTATAGTGTCAAATTACTTTGTAATCCGGTTAAATAATCCTAAAATTATATAATTGTAATAGGTTTTTTCTTTCTTTTATTTATGGTATAATTAAATGATTATTTTTCTGTAAGAGGTCACTAAAACAAGACCGCCAATTTTTTTTTTTTTGAAGAAAGATTGTCTGACTTTAGTTTTTCAAAGAAGGAGCAGTGCTGAAATTCGGTAACAAATTTTTTTTTCATTTTTAATTGCAGAAATAAATATAAGTCAAGTAAAATTTTAATAATATCATGTGTGGCTAATCCTTTTTGGTGGGACATCCTGATCTCTTTTGCTATCGACCTATTTAAAGCCTTTTATACGCAAAAATATACTATCTTGTGCTAAAGTTCAAAATGACCATATTAACTACAGCAATCACGGAAAATGTCATTATATTTAAATTAAGTAATATAAGTAATTTCCAGGAAATAATCAATTATTTGTTAACTTTACCTTATTTAATGATCTTTTCATGGTATAAAAGAAAAATTATAATTAAAAGACATATTATAAAAGCCAAGGAAAGTTAACTAGAAAAATTTCGCGCTCTTTCTAAAAAAAAAAAAAATTGTCTGCCTTTGAAAATAATGTAAGTTCCTCACATTAAAATATGTTTTATTCACTGAAAATTATATAGAAATAATATTAATGATAAATGATATTTACTTATGCACCTGTATATTTTAAAAAATATATATATATATATATAAATTTTCTCAAGGCAAATATCGGAAAATTTGTATGTGTGCATTTACGGAGAATTCCCTATTAAAGAAAAATTACAATTCCCAGAGTAGGAACAAAACCTAAAAACATTAGTGACTTAATTATAACCATAATATAATATGTTATATTATACATCAATTGGAGTCATTAAAACTTCATATCCACGTAAGTCAGTTGCAGGCATTATAATAATAGTATCTTGGAAAATTCGCGCATTATTTTTTTATTCATAAGCCAGCTAGCTAAAAATGGTACGTATCATCAATAATAGAAAAGGAAAAGAATTGTGTGTGTTATCATTTAGAATAAAATATTCGTCTACGTTAGAATATGTATTGTTTTCTTGGATCCCAAAATTATAGCAGTTTAATTCAAGGAAGAGTTAACATCCAACGCTGCTATGTTTTTTTTTCTTTGCCTAATTTATTAAGTGCACCAGAATGGAGGCAACTTTTATATAAATGAAATAATAAAATGTGTTTCTTATTTTAAATTTGCTTCGTGAACTACGACTGGATCAAGTTTTTCATCTGGATAAATTGCCCAACGGAAAACATTTTTCTAGTGAGATAATAAGCACTTGTTAAGTAATGATTTTTTTTACTAATTTGTAAAATTATGTGTATTTTTTTTTATATCAACAGGTTAAAGGCTGTATGGTCAAGTAATATTTAAATGACCTTGTAATCATAAAGGTATGTTTTCATATAATTATTCTAGATTAATTTTATATTTAACGCGAAAAAAAAAAAAAAATCTATAAAATATGTTTACTTATGATATGCAATTATGGGTATAAATTTATATGTTAGATGCGTAAAAGAAGAAAAATATTAGAGATTTAATAGGTAAAATATATATTTAAAATTATCAGAAGTAATTAAAGAGAAGTGCTATACAAGATATTACTTATTTAAAGTTTGAAACAAATTTATACTATGTTAATTGAGGAACTTATTCCCAATTATTCTTTATTAACGCATTCACTTGATTTAGTTCAAGATACTATGCTACCAATTACTTGTTGAATGTTTCTTTGGCAAAGGTGAAAATTATTATGGTTTTATTCTGTGATATCCATTGATTTCAGACATTGATCTAAGTATACCCCGGAACATAAATTTAGTGTAATTAGTGTATTTGCTTGTATTGCCCCGATATAGCATTGGTATATGCTTAATATTCGCATAAGTAATAATTGTAATGTATTTATTTTGTGGGATGGAAAATGATCTCCCCAAAAGCTTTATTTTCCATGAGGGGAATAGATAAATCTAATATTCGGATATGTTTATAGCCCAAGTGATCGCTTCTCAGAGTTAGGACGATCAAGAATTTATATCGTATTTAGTGTATTTCATTCATTAAAATCCCAGGAGAGGATTATATTTGGTGTGTGTTCCTATTATGCCCAAGTAAGAGGCAAGGAACCACCAAAATATTTTAATGTAGTAGTTAACTCTACAGACCTTCAGTGTTATTCCATGTTCCTCATGAGAGAATAGAGATAATTCCACCAAGGAAGGTGTTGATTATTGTGTTTTGTTTAGAAAGTTATGGCAAGATAACGGGTATATTGGAGGTTAATTCCTCAAGATCCATTTAGTATAAATAGCGTGCTAGTATCTATGATCAATATCTGGATTGTGCGGTGGAATAGTGCTGGTAATTCACACGTAAGTCAATGGAGAGAGTAAGTTTAAAATTGCGTGATTTAGAAATTTTATTTGCCAATGGAGGATTCAAATACTAGGTTTAATTCGGGTTAATGATTAAGTAGCACTCACAATATAACTTATACTGAGGAATACAGTGTGTATAACAACTTCAGTTGTTATTAAGGTAAACATTAAAATAATAAGTGTAACTTCTGATAAATAACCCATAAATTATAATAAGTTATCTAAATAAAAACTATCATTTAATTAAAGATATGATAATAAAAATCATTTGTACGTATTGCCTAGAATCAGATTGTTTTTGTTTTAAAACAGATCATTAGTTAATAAAGTTAAGTAGCCGTTCATATAAGATACACTAAATGGATGAGTTGATGTATCGATAATAATATGTATTATTTTTTTTTATTCAATTTGCATAAATGTAAAATGAAGATGAAGAAGTAATTCGAATCCAGGTCTAAAAGTATAGACAAATTAATGTTAGGTATATTTTGTTTTATCCCTATGGGATCGAATAAATTATATATGTTTGTTTATTATGTTAATAATAAAGGATAGTTTTGTTAAACTGTAATAATAAATTATAATCTTGTTAAAATTTAATAATAAATTATAGTCTTGTTACAAGTTGTTTTGAGTCATTTTTCTTGTGTGCTAAATAAAAGTGTATTTGCATAATACTTGCAATACTTTCCTTGAGTCCGAAATCATTAAACTCCTAAAACTCAATACACCAGACAGATAAATTTAAGCAGATTGGAATATTTCATTATATTTTAGTTTAATAAGAATTATTTATGGGATTGAAAACTTCAGACCAAGACATTTTATTTTATGTGTGTGTAAAAATGACTGTATTCCCAAACTACTAGCTTTGGTTGCACATTGTTTCGTACACATTTAAGTGAAGTGTCTAAGTGATAAATCTTAGTTAAATTATTGTGTTGTCATGGATGATGGAAGGACACAAAAGCACCCTTGTCTTTTCATCATTCCGACTGAGATTCTGGATAAAAAGGGCTGTATTATTCAAAATTATGCATTGTTATTGAATCTGGTTATCATCTCTTTAAATATTATAATAGTTGATATGCGGATGAGGATACCCGGAATTTAAATAAAGTAAATGTTTCCTATAGCTGACCAGAGTGTCAGTCATATGCGACAACACAATACTGCCGAGCATTTTCTTAAATATAACTGAGAACCCTGAGATTAATGTCATTATTATAAGTGCTCTTAAATTAAGGAGTGATCAATTATGATCAATATTACAAGCGTGGCATGGCTTAAGAGATTGAAACTTCTAATTGTATAATAATAATAATACATGAAAAGTATTTTAGATCATATTGGAAAATTAATAGATATGTTGCTTTTATTTTGGTTGCCTTAACAACAACCAGATAGAAAGATCAGTGGCACAAGTGCGGATAAACCAACTAACTAATGGTTAATGTTGGGAAAGAATAATAACCAACTAATATAATATAAATAATTAATAAGAAAATATAAAAAAGTAAATAATTTTTATTAGGTTAGAAATGGCCGCCCAACTATAAGGGGCCATCGATGGCTATAGTTAGCCACAATAGATTTGGTAAAATTTTCTTGAAATGAATATAAATATTATTTGCACATGAAGGAATTAATTGTTCATTGATTGAAAATGTTTGCCAATGATAAATTGTTTCTTTAGCCATAAAATATTATATGAATGTCTATTTTATGACATAATCTTTTGCCACTGAATAAATAAATTTGTTAGTTTATGATGTTGTGGTCTGTAAGCAATTCCATAAAATATTGTAATGATTTTATCATTTATGATGATCTGCTTGTCTGGTGGTGTGATTGGCACTTATACCATATTACATAATAGTTTGGTGAGATTTCTATGGACCAAGTAGCATATGAGAAAAGAATATTCGGTAGTTAATATTGGGACTTTAGGGATATTAAATGTCAGATCATAGTTTTTTTTTGGTGTAAATTGTTTTTGATAGGAGAGGCATGGAGGCAGGATGTCTTGTCAATAATTTCTTATCAATATTATTAATAGTTCATTACTAATTTCAGTACTGACAAATAACAGAAAGAGTTAAGTTTTAAATATGAGTGAAAACCAAGATAGTCAGGATATTTCAGAGGATTTGGGAGAATCCCAAGAGCTCCAATCCCCGGATACACAAACACCATATTTTCATGTAGAAGTAAGAGAGGAACAAGAATCTTTGGATGAAGTTAATCCGAAAAATGCTAAAGTAAATAAAGATCTACCTGGGGATGAGCAAGTCCAAATATTTACAATATTACAAAATTTGTCTACACAGCTACAAAATTTAAATAGTGAATTAAAAAACTCAGAAAGTAAAATAGAAAGTCAAGTACAAAAATCAAATAATGAATTAAAAAGTCAAATACAAAATTCAAATAGTGAATTAAAAAGTGAATTAGAAAGTCAAGTACAAAAATCAAATAATGAATTAAAAAGTCAAATACTAAATTCCAATAGTGAATTAAAAAGTGAATTGAAGAATCAAATTCAAAATTTGGACAGTAAATTAGACAATCACATACAGGAGATCAAAGACCTAAGGGAAGAGTTAAAAAACCATGTAGAAGAGTCAAAATTGGCCTCTGAAAAACTAGAAATAAAAATTAGGAAAGAAATCAAAATAAAGTCGGAAAGGGCTGAAAATATGATCGAGGCTATTCAGCAGGACTTCAAAAGTCAATATGTAGTATTAAACAGTGAAGTTCAGGATAAAATAGAATGTATTAAGGGAGAATTAGATAGTGCTAGGAGTGAGTTTAGAAACTTAAAAGAAGAAGTCCAAAATATAACTCTTGAACCTGACAATGTAGTAAAAGGATGTCAGAGCCAGATTACTAGCAGAATAGCTAAGTTAGAAACTCAAGAGGTAACCCAATGTGAGATTAATAAAAATCTAGAAAGTGAGCTAATTCAAGTTATAGGAAAAGTAGAAAATTTTTATGAGATATTAAAGAATAATGCACAAATATTACATAATAATCTCAAAGAGGAAATAGGGGAATTAATGACTCAGTGTGAGAGTACAGTATATCAAAGGCTAGAAGATAAACTTGAGTTAGAGAAAGATGAAACTATTAACCAGTTAGAGCAACAAATTAAACATTTAAATGTAGGCCTAAAGGACAGTTCTAAAAGAATAGACTGTGAATGGCAAAATTATAAGTTAGGATTAGAAAGTCGTATGCAAGCTATGGACCTTAATATAGATAAAGTTGTTCATAGTAAAAATGTATCTGAAACTCAGGTTAAGGAAATCAATAATGGTCATAATAAACCTATAATCTCTGAGTTACATACAATGCTTAGTCCAGTAGAATCAATGTACAATCCATTGAATGAGGCTAGACATAAAGTCATGTTAGAGCCCGAAAGTAATAGCTCCATGGCCTTAAAATTCCTCAAAATAAAATTCTTTAAAGGAGAATACCTGGAGAATCCACATGAATATCTCCAGAATTTAGACAAATTGTTCACCTTATGTCATTTATCTGAGGTAGAAAAGATTGCTATTGCCACAAACCATTTGTGTGCGGCATCTAAAGATTGGTGGCAATCGTTATTTATAAAACCGGAAACATATGGGGACTTTAAATATCTTATGTTAGCCAGTTTTTGGGGGGAAGACCGCCAAGATAACCTGAGATATCAGATATCTCATGAAAGATATCATGCAAATAAGGGCAGTTACACTCAGTTTTTCAGGAGTCAGGCCGTCAAACTGAAAACGTTGACAGCTTATCCTTTATCTGAGACCCAAATTGTGCGAATAATTCGCCATAATTTACCAAGGCATATCGAGCAGGTCTTGATTGCTGCTGACAGACATACCATAGAAGAGGTAGTCGAAATTTTAGATTCGCTAGAAACCAGTGATAGGAATATTGATAATAGGATTAGGGTAAGTAGGGACACCCATCCTATGGTAAACAATATCAATTTCACAGATAGGTTATATGTGGGAAAGAGGAAGTTAAGTAGAGAAAAGGGATATTATAGGACGAATCCCTATAGTAGACCGAATAGCCACCTCAGTAGGCCGACAGTGAAGAGAAGGATTCTAAATGAGAATCAACCTTCTACTAGTGGTATCCCAACAATACCAAAGAAAAATATAAAAGGTAGTAAAAGTAGCGGGGCATTAAATTAGAAAGGACCTCGCAGGAATGTTCCTCACTTCGGGGCCCTATTTTTAAACATATGGGCAACAGCATGATGTGGATTATCAATAATATAGACCTTGACATTGATTATTTGGAACCTGGCAAAATGTCTGAGCCACCTATCTTGTACAACTGTCCCATGATAAAGATTAACATTTCAGGAATTGTTGTCAACACCTTAATTGATTCAGGCAGTCAAGCTTCCTTGTTGTCTGAAGAAACTTACTTGAAAATTCAGTCAGCTGACCAATCTATTCCAATTTTACCAACTAAGGTGATTAGGGTAATACTTGCTAATGGAAAGAAGACTAAGTTATCTAATAGACAGGTTTTTATTACATTAGAAATTAATTTGTGCAAATTTGAGCATGTCTTTTTAATCATGCCAGGTTTGATTCATGAAGCCATAATTGGTTTGGATTTCATGACTCTAAATAATTGTTATATTAATTACAGAGATGAAACTTTTGGATGTAAAGAGGAGATTTGCCCTCTTATAGTCAATTGTAATAGTCAGATGAATCAATTAATGACCATACAGGAGACAACAGTTGATGTAAATATTAAAGTTAAGTTGGATGGTTCATGTATTATTGGCACAGAATACTATAAACCATTTTTCCAGTTGTTGTTCCAGTATCGTTGTGTTTTCTCCAAAATACCTGGTATATTAAAAGGGTATGTTCATAGAATCAATTTGAAAGATAATGAACCTTTCCAGCAGCGTACTTATCCTATTCCTTACCAATACCAGGCAGAAGTTCAGCAGCAGATTAACAAAATGATTGACTGGCAGATAATTAAACCCAGTCCTTCGTCTTATGTGAATCCATTAGTAGTCGTCAAAAAGAAAGATGGATCCATTAGAGTCTGTCTGGATGCCTGTACACTTAACCAGCATACTGTCCCAGAGCATGACATACCATCACCTATTCAGGAATTATTGATGAAGTTCAAAGGGAAGAGCATATTCTCCACATTTGATTTAACCGCCAGCTATTGGCAAATCCCACTCCACAAAAATGATCAAAAGTATACGGCATTCCGTTACCAGGGCCAATCTTATATTTTTCAAAGGATGCCCTTTGGTTTAATTAATAGTGGGGCTGGCCTTATCAGATGCTTGAATATGGTCTTTTCAAAAGAACTGAAAAATTTGTTAGTTATATATATATCGATGATATTGTCATTGCTTCGGAAAATTTAAATGATCATTTACAGCATCTTAGCATGTTTCTTTGTGAGTGTTCAGATAACAATATAAAAATCAACTTAGAAAAATGTATTTTAATTGCCCGAGAAATCTCTTTTCTTGGTCATTTGGTTAGTGCTGAAGGGGTCAAACCTCACCCAGACAAAATTGCCGCCATTCAAAGGTTTCCCGTCCCTAAGACCAGAAAGCATTTGAGATCGTTTTTGGGACTGTGTAATTACTATCACAGGTTTTATAAAAAATTTTCATATGATACTATGCACTTATCTGTTTTATTAAAAAAGTGTGAAAAGTGGAGGTGGACCCAGGAACATACAAGGGAATTTCAAATTATTAAAGATAACTTTTTAAAAACAGTAATTTTAGCCTATCCAGATTTAAATAAAGAGTTCTATTTGCAAACCGACAGTAGTGGGTTCGGTTTAGGGGTGATTCTATACCAATTTAATGAGAATAAGGAACCTAGAGTCTTATATTTCTTAAGCCGACATTTAAGGGGAGCGGAACTTAACTATACCACCACAGAAAAAGAGGCATTAGCTGTTGTGTGGGGATTTCAAAAACTTAGACAGCTTTTGTTGGGATCAAAAATTATAGTATTAACTGATCATCATAGTTTAGAGTTTCTCAATAGGAGTTACCTTAATAATGAAAGATTAATCAGATGGAGCCTATATCTCCAACAGTATCAATATGAAATCAAATATTGTTCAGGACAGGATAATGTCATTGCAGATATTCTTAGCCGCAATCCTGTTTCTGTTAATTATCAGAACCCCAGTACTGAAAATATAATTATTTGTAATGTGTCTAGTTTATTAGAGGAAGAAATAGTTAGAGATTATACAAATTTAGAATTACTGCAAGCACAGGATGCTAGGCTGGAGAGAATAGTTCACTTCTTATCAGATCCTGCTAAATTAGATCAGAAAAGTAGATATGCTGATAGAATTAAAGAGGGGTATAGGTTTAAAGATAGAATTTTAATGAAGAAATTAAAAAGGGGAGATGAAAATTCTTGGAGAGTGATTATTCCTTTATGTTTAGTCAATAAACTCATAGATTATGTTCACACCCAATATGGACACTATGGAATTCAGAAAATTGAACCTATTATTAAGAAGCATTTTTATTTTCATAAGATGTCTGAATCCATTGCCCGTAGACTTAGGGAATGCGAGATTTGTTTAAAAACTAAGTTTCAAAATAAATCGTATGTGGGAACACTTCAACCCATACTGCCCAGTCAGCCCAATGAAATATTGGCACTGGACTTTTATGGACCACTTCCACCTTTCAACCATCAAAAGTTTATTCTTGTGATATGTCTCTGCTTACCCAGTTCCAAAAACAGATGCTAAAAATGTTATTAAGTGCTTGGAAACTTATCAAATTCCATTAATAGGAAAACCAGCTTCAATACTTACCGACCACGCTACTGCATTCATTTCTGGTACATGGAAAAACTGGGGTAAGAAGCAAAATATTCAACATATCATGTGCTCGATTAGAAATCCCCAATCCAATCCAAGTGAAAGAATCATGCGTGAGATAAGTAGGTTGTTCCGAGTATATATAGAATGGGATCACAAACAGTGGGTCAATAAGTTGCCACAGGTGATTAATTATATAAATATAACTATTAATGAGTCTACTAGGATGTCTCCAATTCGGCTGCACTTTGGTAGACCTGAACCTTTACTAATCAAAACACCGTTACCTGTAATAGTGGAAAATATTAATGTGGAACATGACCAAGCGCTGGCCAGAATTAACCTTAAAAAGATGGGTGATAAACACACTCGTTATTCCAAAACCAGTCCACACCGTTTTAAAGTCCATGATTTTGTTTTAATCAGAACTCCCCATGTGAGTAATCTCCGGAAGCATATGTTTAGAAAATTCATGTATCTGTATGAAGGCCCCTATGAAATTGTGAAACAAGTGGGTGAGAATGCCTTTTTGGTCTCAACCCCTGATGGAACAAGAGGTACCTATAATGCCCGAAGCTTACTACCATATCCTAAACAAAATTAAACCTGTAAGATTGAATTTATTAACTTCTAAGAGAAGTATGATATAGACCTAGCAATACAATAAGAAATATTAATAATGTATGTCTTATTTTATTTTTTATTTATTTATAACGGTGGGAGAATTGTACCCTAGTGTTATTGACACTTGGTTTATTTGGCATTATTTCCACAGAAAAACAATGCTATCCTTTTTTAGAAAATAAAAAAGTAAAATAATAATAATATTAAGTGATTAATAAAATATGCTATTTACTCACTTTAACGTGTTTTAAGCAAATAACTAATAAATTTAGTAATTCGATGTCATTTTGAAGAAGAGCATGAATAATTTAATTAAATTATTAACAATAAGAGCAATTTAATATAGTATAAAAGCACATATCATAAACAGTAATTGATTTTGGATGGGTAGAGAGGGGAGTGGATGAGTGTCTTATCATAAAGCACAATAACTTCTGATAATTTATTTTTGTAGAAAATCATATTTAAAAGAAATATACATCAATGATTATTAATTAAATGTATTTATTAATTTTTTTTTTTATAGTGTTAAATTACTTTGTAATCCGGTTAAATAATCCTAAAATTGTATAATTGTAATAGGTTTTTTCTTTCTTTTATTTATGGTATAATTAAATGATTATTTTTCTGTAAGAGGTCGCTAAAACAAGACCGCCAATTTTTTTTTTTTTGAAGAAAGATTGTCTGACTTTAGTTTTTCAAAGAAGGAGCAGTGCTGAAATTCGATAACAAATTTTTTTTTCATTTTTAATTGCAGAAATAAATATAAGTCAAGTAAAATTTTAATAATATCTTGTGTGGCTAATCCTTTTTGGTGGGACATCCTGATCTCTTTTGCTATCGACCTATTTAAAGCTTTTTATACGCAAAAACATACTATCTTGTGCTAAAGTTCAAAATGACCATATTAACTACAGCAATCACGGAAAATGTCATTATATTTAAATTAAGTAATATAAGTAATTTCCAGGAAATAATCAATTATTTGTTCACTTTACCTTATTTTATGATCTTTTCATGGTATAAAAGAAAAATTATAATTAAAAGACATATTATAAAAGCCAAGGAAAGTTAACTAGAAAAATTTCACGCTCTTTCTAAAAAAAAAAAAAATTGTCTGCCTTTGAAAATAATGTGAGTTCCCCACGTTAAAATATGTTTTATTCACTGAAAATTATATAGAAATAATATTAATGATAAATGATATTTACTTATGCACCTGTATATTTTAAAATATATATATATATATATAAATTTTCTCAAGGCAAATATCGGAAAATTTGTATGTGTGCATTTACGGAGAATTCCCTATTAAAGAAAAATTACAATTCCCAGAGTAGGAACAAAAACTAAAAACATTAGTGACTTAATTATAACCATAATATAATATGTTATATTATACATCAATTGGAGTCATTAAAACTTCATATCCACGTAAGTCAGTTGCAGGCATTATAATAATAGTATCTTGGAAAATTCGCGCATTATTTTTTTATTCATAAGCCAGCTAGCTAAAAATGGTACGTATCATCAATAATAGAAAAGGAAAAGAATTGTGTGTGTTATCATTTAGAATAACATATTCGTCTACATTAGAATATGTATTGTTTTCTTGGATCCCAAAATTATAGCAGTTTAATTCAAGGAAGAGTTAACATCCAACGCTGCTATGTTTTTTTTTCTTTGCTTAATTTATTAAGTGCACCAGAATGGAGGCAACTTTTATATAAATGAAATAATAAAGTGTTTCTTATTTTAAATTTGCTTCGTGAACTACGACTGGATCAAGTTTTTCATCTGGATAAATTGCCCAACGGAAAACATTTTTCTAGTGAGATAATAAGCACTTGTTAAGTAATGATTTTTTTTACTAATTTGTAAAATTATGTGTATTTTTTTTTATATCAACAGGTTAAAGGATGTATGGTCAAGTAATATTTAAATGACCTTGTAATCATAAAGGTATGTTTTCATATAATTATTCTAGGTTAATTTTATATTTAACGTGAAAAAAAAAAAAAAAATCTATAAAATATGTTTACTTATGATATGCAATTATGGGTATAAATTTATATGTTAGATGCATAAAAGAAGAAAAATATTAGAGATTTAATAGGTAAAATATATATTTAAAATTATCAGAAGTAATTAAAGAGAAGTGCTATACAAGATATTACTTATTTAAAGTTTGAAACAAATTTATACTATGTTAATTGAGGAACTTATTCCCAATTATTCTTTATTAACGCATTCACTTGATTTAGTTCAAGATACTATGCTACCAATTACTTGTTGAATGTTTCTTTGGCAAAGGTGAAAATTATTATGGTTTTATTCTGTGATATCCATTGATTTCAGACATTGATCTAAGTATATCCCGGAACATAAATTTAGTGTAATTAGTGTATTTGCTTGTCTTGCCCCGATATAGCATTGGTATATGCTTAATATTCGCATAAGTAATAATTGTAATGTATTTATTTTGTGGGATGGAAAATGATCTCCCCAAAAGCTTTATTTTCCATGAGGGGAATAGATAAATCTAATATTCGGGTATGTTTATAGCCCAAGTGATCGCTTCTCAGAGTTAGGACGATCAAGAATTTATATCGTATTTAGTGTATTTCATTCGTTAAAATCCCAGGAGAGGATTATATTTGGTGTGTGTTCCTATTATGCCCAAGTAAGAGGCAAGGAACCACCAAAATATTTTAATGTAGTAGTTAACTCTACAGACCTTCAGTGTTATTCCATGTTCCTCATGAGAGAATAAGAGATAATTCCACTAAGGAAGGTGTTGATTATTGTGTTTTGTTTAGAAAGTTATGGCAAGATAACGGGTATATTGGAGGTTAATTCCTCAAGATCCATTTAGTATAAATAGTGTGCTAGTATCTATGATGAATATCTGGATTGTGCGGCAGAATAGTGCTGGTAATTCACACGTAAGTCAATGGAGAGAGTAAGTTCAAAATTGCGTGATTTAGAAATTTTATTTGCCAATGGAGGATTCAAATACTAGGTTTAATTCGGGTTAATGATTAAGTAGCACTCACAATATAACTTATACTGAGGAATACCCTGTGTATAACAACTTCTTGTTATTAAGGTAAACATTAAAATAATAAGTGTAACTTCTGATAAATAACCCATAAATTATAATAAGTTATCTAAATAAAAACTATCATTTAATTAAAGATATGATAATAAAAATCGTTTGTACGTATTGCCTAGAATCAGATTGTTTTTGTTTTAAAACAGATCGTTAGTTAATAAAGTTAAGTAGCCATTCATATAAGATACACTAAATGGATGAGTTGATGTATCGATAATAATATGTATTATTTTTTTTTATTCAATTTGCATAAATGTAAAAAGAAGATGAAGAAGTAATTCGAATCCAGGTCTAAAAGTATAGACAAATTAATGTTAGGTATATTTTGTTTTATCCATATGGGATCGAATAAATTATATATGTTTGTTTATTATGTTAATAATAAAGGATAGTTTTGTTAAACTGTAATAATAAATTATAATCTTGTTAAAATTTAATAATAAATTATAGTCTTGTTACAAGTTGTTTTGAGTCATTTTTCTTGTGTGCTAAATAAAAGTGTATTTGCATAATACTTGCAATACTTTCCTTGAGTCTGAAATCATTAAACTTCTAAAACTCAATACACCAGACAGATAAATTTAAGCAGATTGGAATATTTCATTATATTTTAGTTTAATAAGAATTATTTATGGGATTGAAAACTTCAGACCAAGACATTTTATTTTATGTGTGTGTAAAAATGACTGTATTCCCAAACTACTAGCTTTGGTTGCACATTGTTTCGTACACATTTAAGTGAAGTGTCTAAGTGATAAATCTTAGTTAAATTATTGTGTTGTCATGGATGATGGAAGGACACAAAAGCACCCTTGTCTTTTCATCATTCCGACTGAGATTCTGGATAAAAAGGGCTGTATTATTCAAAATTATGCATTGTTATTGAATCTGGTTATTATCTCTTTAAATATTATAATAGTTGATATGCGGATGAGGATACCTGGAATTTAAATAAAGTAAATGTTTCCTATAGCCGACCAGAGTGTCAGTCATATGCGACAACACAATACTGCCGAGCATTTTCTTAAATATAACTGAGAACCCTGAGATTAATGTCATTATTATAAGTGCTCTTAAATTAAGTAGTGATCAATTATGATCAATATTACAAGCATGGCATGGCTTAAGAGATTGAAACTTCTAATTGTATAATAATAATAATACATGAAAAGTATTTTAGATCATATTGGAAAATTAATAGATATGTTGCTTTTATTTTGGTTGCCTTAACAACAACCAGATAGAAAGATTAGTGGCACAAGTGCAGATAAACCAACTAACTAATGGTTAATGTTGGGAAAGAATAATAACCAACTAATATAATATAAATAATTAATAAGAAAATATAAAAAAATAAATAATTTTTATTAGGTTAGAATATATATATATATATATATTAAGTACAGTAATATTCATATAAATTTAACTTATTTTATTAGAAGTACTTTTGACTATATTCCTTGTAGTCTTCGTTAACTATATAACAATGAATAATTAAAATGAGACACCATTTCATAACTTCCATAATTGAATTATAATTTGATCATTCAATGTTACATAGTATATATATAGACAAAGAATAACAAAGAATATAGTCGAAAGTATTTCTAATGAAATAAGTTATATTTATATGAATATTATGGTATTTAATATATATATAAATTTGAATATTATATACATATGTGTGTGTAAGCAATAGTACTATCTTGCATGCACACTTTTATAAGTCTAATTATTGCTAACTTATCATTTACATAATTTTGCCTTCCTTTTTTTTTTGTTTTTATCATAAGACAATACACTACAATTTATTTTAGACAATTATTTTAATTAAAAAGAATTTGAATAATATCACTCGAATATTTAATTATTTTGTTTTTAATTATATTAACTAATTTGCTTGATTTATTTACCATCCTAACACTCACTGAAGCCATTTTAACACTATTTATTTAATGTAATAATTTTGTTGTATTGCATGCTTAACTTATAATATTAAACTACACACACACACAAACAAAGATAATAAAACAAGAAAATTTATTAAATTATATTGTACCGCTAGGTTCTTTTTTATGTTATTATTCACTTAAACTGAAAATGAACATAGAATTTATATTTCCCAGACTTTGGAGGTCAAAACTCTGACCTAACTATAACATACAATAGTGCAAACACAATAATGTTAAAATTGATTTGCATAAGCTCAGTTTCAGTGCTTCACTAATTGAAACTGAAAACACTTATAGTAATCTAACAACAATAAAAAATAGTCAGGATAGTTCCAATAACTATAAATCACTCCAATTCAAACTAGTAGTGCTCTTGATGAATTTTACAAAATCACTACGAGTGCATTTCAAGTCGAAAGAACCGCTACAAATCTAGCGACCATAAATGCAAAAAATTGGGTATGAGGACACAATTTGCAAAACCATGACTTTAGCACTACATTTATTATTCCAAATATCAATCAAATCTCAAATCTCAGTGTTAACAATATAGTAGGGAATATCCCACAAACAGAAAACCATTCATGACAATATGATATGCAAATCTTAGAAAAATTTAAAAAAAAAAGAGAGCACTCCACCAGAAACAGCTTTTTCTCACCATATTGAAGCTGATAATGATAAAAATCCAAGTGTAATCCTTCCTAATAGACCCAACACTATTTACATAGACTCTACAAATAGCTCCCATGGTCCAATTTGACAAAAGTTTACCATCACAAGAGTATTACATGAAAAGGTATCTGGCAATCTATACCTCAACAACTGCCAAAAAGATTGCATCCAGAAAAAAACATTAACTAAGCCACTGGAATTGCAGCATTTTACTCTGCTGATTGATAATGACTTTCCAACATTAAATTTTTTTAGCACTACCAACCTCTCACAGCACATGGAGTGTACAGAAATTGAAAACACTCATCCTGCACTACCACCCTCACAAACCAAAGAAATATCTCTTCCTAAACATAATCAGCAGAGCTATGCCACAGTACTATCTAACAGAAATTCAACTCATCTAACATGCATTATACACTCATCTACACAAATCTCTATAGCTGACTTTGTGGATGAGCCAAAAAAAATTGCAATCAGTGAATTAAATATCCTACCAAGAAGTCAACAAAGCACATACCCAAATCTGGATAACTACCAATCCATAAATGCTCAATTTAATTCCAGACTGCCAGTAATTCTTTTCAATTCTTTCCTCAATTATTATAGTGACCAAAGCCTCAAACTGAGTACAACAAATGACCTCTGCCAACTCTATCCATTTCCCACAGATAATTTCTTTGAGCTCCTACAATCTAACAACCTAGAAGATGCTAGAAGATGCTATCAAGAGAGTGTATCACCATCCCAACAAAAGGTACTTTATAGTTGACTTCCAAAATATTCTACAAAAAGAACTCTTCAAGAAAACACACCTTTTTATAAAAGACCAATATCTAGTAAAAATTGAGATGAATAAGCCAAAAATACTGCAGGGTCTTGCACTAATTGCTATTTTAACTTTGCTGAACCTAACCTAAAAAGGCTGCTTGCTAAATTCGGTCAAATCATCAATTTCAAATATCTGACAGAAAAAAGAGCAACATAAAGCTATCATCAAACACAGCTGCATTCACACTTAAGCTGCTCAAAGGCATCTCTCTGCTAGACATTCCCTCCACACTTGGAAAAAAATAGATGTCCAATATTTCTGTCTTTCAAGGGTGTTCAAGTTTTCTATGTGGAGAATGCAGCCACCTAATTAAATCAAGTCCTAGGAAAATATGTGAGGTTGTAATGTCAGGAAAACAAAAAACCACAAATGCCTGCCTACCATCCAAACCACCCAGCATCTTCCCATTCCAACTCATACAACTACAACTATCTCTAGTCAGCAATGCAAAAACAAATCATATTTGGATCCAACAACCCCACAGCAGCCACTGAACACCATTCAGGGTAGATTTGACCTACAAATTCAGTCTACACTCTTTCCACAGCACAATGCCTGCATCACTCTTAAACACTCCAGCTCTGATGTAGGAGATACATCATCCTACATGCCAACACCATCATCACCTCAGCTCCACAATCACAACAGTTAGAATGGCCATCAACCTAACACCTACTAGTAGAGAATGCCATAGCTTCACCTGCAACCAACAAGAAGAGAAAGAATGATGAATCATCGGGCTCACAAACGAAAGTCTCCAGCCCTCAACTTATTGCAGTAATTTCAGAACCTTTATTTGGAAAATCTGATACATTCAATGGTACATCCAAAGGTGCTACAGCCAAGAAAAGAAAAGATAAAAAAAAATCAGACATTGTGAAGCATCATCAAATGAAGAAGCTGAAGATGCTGACCAACCTTTTCCAATGAACACTCAAACTACAAACCAAGTTCAGTACATCGGGCTCACAAACCAAAGTCTCCAGCCCTCAACTTATCGCAGTAATTTCAGAACCTTTATTTGGACAATCTGATACATTCAATGGTACATCCAAAGGTGCTACAGCCAAGAAAAACAAAGATAAAAAAAATCAGACATTGTGAAGCATCATCAAATGAAGAAGCTGAAGATGCCGACCAACCTTTTCCAATGAACACTCAAACTACAAACCAAGTTCAGTATAACTCCAAACTCAAGACTATGGATACCACAAACACAGCACCACCCATGGATCCACACCATGTTGTGCCTCCCAAAGCTGCACCACAAAGTTTCAAAGAGACACTTTTAGTTGAGGACATGGTCCTTGAGAATTAAGTTCATATCTATTATACCACTACTTACCCCTCTAACCAAGCTGTTAAGAATTGGAGGAATCAATGTCAGGGGTCTCAACTCCTTTGATCATGCATATGCCATCAAAAATGGTTACATTACATTGACCCTCATATCATATGCCTATCAGAGACTAAGCTACATCTTCAATCAAACCCCAAAGTCATCCAAATTCTCTCACAATTCAGCTCTTTCCACCATATATCCTCACTCTGTGCCTCCTCAGGAGTGCCCTTCATCATTAACAAAAGTTTAATGTACAGCAAATGTCACATACTCTATCTAAGCCAAGAACTTGTCATTCTAAGCATCATTATTGGTAACACAACAATCACAATCATTTACTTTTATCTTAAAAACAACCCTACTTTTGTCCACCTATTCATTAACAAGATTATCTCAATACTTTATCAGACACCTCTCCTATCATTTGTTTTGGGGATTTCAACATGACTTATCACAAGTTGAACATGAAATACCTGCACTTCTTCAACAGGCTCATGCTGTGTGGTGAAGGCTTCTTCCCCCCAATGTGTTTTCCTTCTACACACTCCACAAGCAAACCCTGAACAACCTTCTCTATTACACTCTGGAACTTCACTTCAATCTCAATTCTGAACTCCAATTGGTTCCACTCTCTGACCATCTCATTTTGCTCATTTTACTCTGCCTAGATCCTACCCACCTAACTCAGTCAAACAATAACTGCACTATCAGACTTCTCAACAAAGCCTCCACTTGGCAATGCATCTTCTCAGAAGCATATTACTGATCAACAAAATTCAAATCCACTCTCCCTCCACTATGTAGGCATACTCAGTACATTCATTGATACCTTCACCAAGAAAGCCAAAGGGCCGAATAAACTCCTCAAAAAGCTCAACTACATTGCTATAAAACTGAGTGACATCACCCAAACAAACACAGACATCCATGAGATCATGACAGAAGACCCTCATGGAATATGTCACCACCAAGAGGTCCAAAATATTCCTAGAAAGCAACACAACTGGACATGAAGTTATATTCACTGGGCAATTGGAACTGCCAAAAGGCCAATGCCAGCTTCAATAGTAATAGGCAAACACTCATTTGGAGTGTCTGCTATGCTATCAAAAATACATGCCCATTTTAAATCCAAGCTACAAAATGCCAGCTTCAAAGTGTGACACTTTGCAGCAACCTTGCGAGTCAACAGAGCATAACATCATGGAAGCACACATAATCCAGAAGCTCAGGGAATATCCAGACAGCACTCACCCTGGACTTCCTGGCATTTCTCGATTTGTGTTCCTTCACCTCAGTCAGTATACTGGGCATATCATTCACCACATGATAGACATTTTTGCAGGGGACTTCATAAATATCCCAGACCTGTACCCTATTGCCCTTGTACCTTCTTAAAAAACAACACAACCCTTCAAGTCTCACTAACATCCATCTCATATCTATGACACCTCTTCTCATTAAAACCATTGAGGCCATCATTAAAAGCAGAATACAGGACCAACTGTACACACACATTTCCACATCTCAGTTTGCACACAAGGGCACTTCCATGTCACAAGCCATTCATGGCTACCTCCTACTCACAGAACATATCAGGCATCACAGAAAATCAAGGCCTATTGCCATCCAGCTCAATTTCAGGCCTATGTTTGACTCCATCATCCCCTCCCTACTATTACAAACCCTCCATCAATACCACATCTCTGAAGTGTACATCTGTATAATAGGTAACCTATTCTTCAACCATTCCATCTTTACATCTCTCAATGGCCAGTTATCACCTGGGTTCAGTCCACACCTCTCCAAACCCCAAGGTTCCCTACTCAGTACCCTCTGCTTCATCTCATACCTCAATCCATTCCTTAAAGAAATTGAAGCCCACCTCCCTGGAGTGTATGTACCAGCATTGAAACAGCAAGTGCATCACATTTCGTATGTAGATGATGTGTCCATCTTCCTTCCTTCTAAAGCCTACTTACCTCAATTACAACAGATCATCAACACATATTCTAGCAAATACAACATTCACATCAACCATTCAAAATCTTCTGCATGGAAAATTTACACAGGCACTACCATAGCTTCACTGTTTACTTCTGAGGCACAAAATTTTCTGGTCTTTCCAGTGGCAAAGTCATTTACAGTAATGAGAAAACAGCTACAAACATCAATCCTGGAGAAGACCCAGAAATTGGTTAATTCTTTGTCTCACATATCACTGTCTCTGTCAGGGAAAACAGCCCTCCTAAACATAATTGTTTTCCCTTGCATCAATTACTATATGCCTGTTCTCAAACCCACACAGTGCTTCATGTCCAGCATAAATTCTATCTGCACTAAGTTATTCTGAAAAGAAAAATCATCACCATTAGCCTGGCTAAACTTCAAAGGCCCAAGGAAATAAAAGGCCTAGGCCTACATTCAATAAACACTTTCTACACACAAAAATTCTTCAATTCCATGCACAGTGCCTTTCTGGAGGCACCATATGATTGTCATCTTCCTGGTTGAGCCCACAGACACCCCTCCACCAATCAAAAGCAAGTGGATTACTGACATCTGGACCCACATCAAAAAATTGCAAACCCAACAGCTCAAATGTTACAAAACAAAAGAACCTATTGGAAGATATACAAGCTGATTTCCCCAGCCAAGTACCTCTCCAAACAGAGCTTGGCATGAACAACAAACTGCTTATTAAAAAGGCCAAGAGATGGTATTTGGAACCTAAACACATAGACTTCCTTCTAAAACTTAATCGTTCCTCTCTGCACACTAACCACTTTCTGGTGTGCAAGAGGGGATTCTCATACCTCAACACTCTTTGCCAAATCTGCTCATCAGACAAAGAAATTATTCAGCATGTATTATTCATCTGTCCTTATCTCAGTCAGATTGTGTTTTATCAATGAAGGTAACACAACCAACACCCAAACCATATCATCCATTAAGCATGTCATCAAAAACAGCACCTTCTCCCTCATCAGATTGTCCATCTTTCACATATTTTCAATCTTTACCAGGTGTAAGCTCATTTTCACACAAGGAAACCTCAATGCCTGATCAGACCTTCCTCAAGCTACTCACCAAGATAAAACAAAGAGATAAATTGTTGGCTCATGAATGCCTTTTCAGAGACACCTGGACAAGCATCTTCTTCCCAAGCAGATGAACACTCACCTTGAGAAATTCAAAGCACCCACACATACACCATGATGCAGCCATCTAGCACTGCAATGCCAGTATAAGGTGACAAGATTACCTGGACTTTGTGTGTTAAAAAAGGCAGATGGGGAGAAGAATTAGCAAAAGGATGTAAATTGTTTTTCGCTTGGTTTTGGTAAATATACAATATATTCATCATTTGATTTTGTTAATAAAATCTGTAAAGTTATGATTGATGTTAATGATATAATATGTACTCTAGACATAAGTGAAATGTGTGGATCAATTGATCAAATAGCATCTATTGAAATTATTTCAAATGCATTAAGTTTAAAGAATGTTAGCATGAAAATAATAAAATTTATAACTTGAAATATTAAGCTTTATCAATAAAAATATTTATACAGTTTTTAAGAAGGATTTATATAAAATGGGTAATGGCTGGCCACTGGGATTACCTACTGTTGCTCAAATATGTAATTTTGTAATTTTTACATATGAAGAAAATATATTCTAAAAAAGGATCATTATAAAAAAAAACTTATTGAATATTATTGATATGTTGATGATGTTTTTCATGTGGCAGGCCAAATACAATTAAAGAGTTGTTCAAATAATTAAATATTTTAAATGGCTTAAATGGATAAAAACAGATGAACATTTAATGTGGGTTCAATTTCTTGATTTTAAAATAACTAGAAATCAATGTATGCTGAATTATTGTATGACCATTAAACCAGTAGTAAAAAGATATTATATTCTATATAAATAAAGAGTGCCAATGTCACATAAAATAACAGGTTTGAAGTCTTTCTTATTTAGAAATAATAGTCTTTGCAAATATTTATCAGATAAAGGCAAAAATATTGAAATATATTTGAATAAATTGTTAAATGTTGGTTACAATTATAATCATATATATAATGTTATTAAAGATTTTAATATGAGATATAAGAATAAAATTTTAATAATAATATTGATCCTTCTGCTAATAAAAAAATTTGGGTATCAATACCATACATTTCAAATGATCAAGTAAATTTTATAAGGAAGATTTATAAAAGTATATGTGATATTGCATTTTACACACCTCCTACATTAAACAAGTTAATAAATAATTCTAAAGATAAAACCTCATTTATAAATAAAAATTGTATCATTTATAAATGGATATGTAGATGTGGTAGTAGATGTATAGGTGAATCGAGATGCACATTGGAAAAAAGAACTAAAGAGCACTTGCTGTTGTTAAAAAGAGTTCAGAAAATGAATCAAAATTGCAAAGTAGATAATAATGTTTCAGAATCTGTTTTTCATAACCATAATAATTCATGTATTTATGGTTTTAACTTTACAATGTTAAAATATTGTAAATTGGAAAAAAATAACAACAAAAGAAAAATAAAAAAAGCTTTGCTAATATACAAATATAAACATGACTTAATTATTAGGCAGGCAGGAAACATTAAGATCACAGAATTGTAGAAAGGTTAGCCTTTCAAAGTGTTAGTTGACAAAGACTACAAGGATAGTCGAAAGTGTTACTAAGTGGATAAAATCTTTAAATCTGATTACTGTATTTATAAATATTCAATTAAATATATATATATATATACATATATAATGACATGTGAAAATTTTACAAATCTATTTAAATAATAATTGAATTGCCCTCTAGCTTGCAAAGTTTGATAACTTTTTACAATAAGAGAGTGGACCACCTCTTAATGTCTTTTAGATGTTTTTATGTACAGCCATCCAGAATAATAACAGCTAGGGTACCAATTTAAATCAGTCTTTGTATCTTTTAATGTAAATTGACCTTTAACTAACTGATATTAAATGTATAGAGTGGAGATCATTCATTCACTTCTAAAACTCTATAAATTAACACATGTGTTTTTTTTATATATATATATATATATATATATATATATATATATATATATATATATATATATATATATATATATATATATATATATAAGATAATGGCTCTTTAACCAATTTATTAGACATCTTGTGATGCTGACTTTAACTTAACATGCAGAACATTTTTTTCTTCTAAAAAATTTTAATACTATTGGGCCATTCCCAATTATATTGCCTTGGAATGCTTGAGATATGTTAATAAAGTAAATTGAGTATACTTTTTTCATCTTTTTTTTATTATAAATTTTATTCTTTGACTATTTTACATTCTCAATACAACCAAGATATGCAATTTATAATTATAGATCCTATCTGGCAAGCTGGAGAATATACAATAGATTCCATGCTATTGCTATTGCATTTTCAGAATATTACAGAGCATTTTAAAATCAACTTTTCGAGTCACCTTATGTTACATTAATGGATGATCTATATTATATGAATAAATCATTTAAATGTGATATCAATCGATAAAATAGACATTTTTTGCACATTTTAATGTATATGAAATTCAAACAGAAGTAACAACATCTATATCAATTAATGCAAAGAGGGACTACTGCTGTTTAAGCTCTTAATAGTTTTAAGCATTCATTTATTAACATTAGAAATACAGAGTAAAATTTAATATTAGCCTGATTTAAATACAATATAAATTACTCTGAATTTACAATTGAATATTTAAAAATCTTATTTTTTACAACTTCATAATATTAATGAAATGTCAGTTTGTGAATGTAAATATTGAACTACAAGGAGAAATAATGCCTCTAGAAACTATGTAATTACTATTGAATATTTAGTAAGTCTTATTTTTAACAACCTTATAATATTAATGAAATGTCGTTTTGTTTATGTAAATATATGAAATGCAAATAACTGATTTATTCTGTTCTTTATATTTATTAATGCATGAGAGTTATTTATACATTGTTCTAGGGAGTTCTGTTACTTTTATTTGAAAATCTTTTAACTTATTTATGTTTATTGGGATCAAAAATGAAACACCAAGAATGAATCTATTCTTCAGATAACGCTAATGAATATAATATATGCATTGCTTTAGTTTTTAGTTGATTGTTTATTATAATTTTATCAAAACAATGCACATTTGTGTATACACATTTAAATATTACAATGAATAAATTAGTTAAATTCTCAAGTTCATTCTCTTACAGAAGTTTTCATTTTTCTTATATTTCTTACCCAGATATAAAAAGAGAAGTTTCCTCAGAGAAATTGTTCAATGGAAAAAGCCTTTTAACAAAGAATATTATGCTATAAAAGTAGTCATTTTATGGGACCTCAAATACATTAACTAGATATGTTATTTTTAGTTGTTACTGGAATCTCATCAACATATTCAGGATCATTCATGGCCATTAAGCTTATCTGCTTTAGAAGAGAAAATTTTGACTTGTGTAATTTTAGCTTAATACAAATCATAGTTCATATTGCTTTCCAATCTATGTGTACAATGATAGATGGAAACGTTTGATAAAACGATTAGAACATCTACTTAATGATTAAAACCTGTATAGATTTATTTGTAATATTTGTAAACATTATAAAGATCATCTATACATTAAATGCATTATTAAATTTAAATTTACTTTATAAGAGAGATATTTCAAAATTAAAGAACTATAATTTTAAAATAAGGTACTGTGGTATTAGAACTGCGACATAAAGAATTATAATCGTTTAATCATTAAATTAATTAGGTTATTAAATCAAAAACATATTTTAAAATCTACATTAAAAAAAAAAATTAATAAAAAAAAAAACTAAAAGCATTAATATGAAGAATAGTTAAAATGCGTGTTTAAATCAAATTGAATGTGTATTTGCACGTGCATATTCTGCATAATCTATTTTAATACATTGCACGTGCTTACACCTGCATTTATATATGTAATATATGCGGGATTCGAACTCAGACTTTCACACTATCTACAACTCTCAATGCCATCTTATATTGCTGACTCACCTGATCACACACATGTTGAAAAGATAAATAATCACCAATATACTTATTTCGTGCTAAACCAGCACTCATTAAAGTATGAAGATTGGTTATCTTAATATAAAGCTGAGTACTAATTGTATATATGTGTGGAGATGGTAATCTGAACCAACTGATGAGTGCTGGTTTAGGAAATACAAATATTGGTGATTATTTATCTTATCAACATATGTGTGATCAGGTGACTCAGCAATATAAGATGGCACTAAGAGTTGTAGGTCGTGTAAAAGTTTGACTTTGAATCCCCATATATTTCATATATAAATGCAGGTGTAAGCCTGTACAATGTATTAAAATAGATTACGCAGAATATGCATGTGCAAACACACACTCAATTTGATTTAAACACGCATTTTAACTATTCTTCACATTAATTCTTTTCGTATTTTTTTTTTGTTAAAGTTTTTTTTTTTTTAATGTAGATTTTAAAATATGTTTTTGATTTAATAACCTAATTAATTTAATGATTAAACGATTATAATTCTTCATGTCGCAGTTCTAATACCACAGTACCTAAAATTTATATATACATTATTAATTACTCATATATATATAAATTTATGCACTTTATAAAATCCGTGTAAGATCTATAATAATACTTACCACTTCTTTGCTTTCATGATTAAAATTATCCCGGATAAAAAGTGCTCCGACCGCCATTCCTAGTTTATCATTAACATAATCCACACAATGATTCCATCGCATACGCTGTGCCGAGACACCGTAAAGTACTTTGCGAAACTGGGCACGTTTTTCTTGGTATTCACTCCCCATTTGAGGCAGAAGATTATATACAAAACGCCATATAGCATAATTTGTGACAATCCTATAATATATTTATAGATGTAAACGTTGTTTTTTTCGAGTCAAACTTTCTAAATCATTATGAAATTTAAAATATATTTACAGTTATAATAAATAATATGTTTCTTTAAAAAATAAAAAAAGGTTAATACATAAAAAAAGAAAAGTGTTCTGTCAAATGTTTTCATCACATTTTTTAATTTATGTATCAATTATTTACATGTATACAAGACATATAAAAACGTTGATTGACTTTTTTCAAGATTCTTTCTTATTATATTTTTAAAATTTTATATTTTTCGCACTCATAACCTCTTAAATATCCAGATCTTTTAATAATCATAGCTTATCACTTTCTGACTAATTAATTTGCACAACTTCAAAAAATTGCTAAATCAAAAAAAAAAAAAATCCATCCATCTTGAGAAAAAAATATACAAGATAGATTCTTCCATTCTAATCTTTTCTAATGCCCTCTACAATAATGAATCTGTAGGTTGATGAAAGGAATAAGATCCATTATATTGAGCTTTATTGAAGTTACCCCAACATCAACTAGTTCTACCATTAGACCATCAAGCTTAAAAAAAGTCTGACTGCATATCATTACTGCTGGGGATATTCTTAATAATACCAACAGTGCAAAAGCATCAATTTTAAAATAATTAACATAGCAGCGAGCTTTTAAACTCAGAAATGTTATTTATCCATGCAGGTGATAATGTAAATAATAATAGAAATAATAATGAATATCTTTTTATTTTGGACAAAATTTAATAATAAGTCTGTGCGTGGGAAAAATTGATTTTCACACACTGCAAATATATAACACAGTCCATTGACTACCTTCAATTAACTTGTATACATTAAAGTATATAACTTGAGTATTCATTAACTCATAGTTATTTTCTATTTAAGATAACTAAAAGATGGTGACTTCCATCACTGTAATCTGTCCTTTTGCATAACTGATAATCTTCAATTTCAAAGCATTTACATGCAAAGATAGCTTTAAGGTTTTAACTCTAGTTTTTTCCTCCTCTTAATGTTCAACTTGATGGCTGACCCTTCAACTCACATGCTCACTGGCAACTGATATCAGTTCATTTTTTTAATAGTTGTGGCAATTGACATAATTTATTCTAATTTAATATTCATTAACATTTGATAAACAAATTTTCTAGAATGCATGATTAGTGAGTGAAATTCGCTTGTTAAACATTGAAATTCTGATGCCTTGTCTAATACCATCTCATGTACTATGCATTGTGAAATCACTGTTTTATATGTTAAATCCACTTTCTGAGGTTGTGGTCTGACATTCCATATAGCAATTGGTCAAAAATTTACATTAGTTAGCCAGTGTTTGCAGTGCCAAGTTATAATCATGATAGCACTTGTGGGATAACTACTTCCTCATTCTAAAGCATAAGTGGGCCACCCATTTTGATACTGCTGGTTAAAAATACACATTTAGAATTTTTAATTATCTTTCTATAAGGTATAATCTTGCAGGTCTTAGGATTATGTAGTGTTTCCCTATCTGCAGAACTTGGCTTCTGGCAAAAATAAAAAGATAAATACTTTAATTTTGTCATCTTAAACTTTAATAATACACACGTAATGCTCAATTCACTTGATGCATGTATTCCATGTTGTTGAGCTATTTATACCAATTTTCCTTATCAGTATTGCCATCATTTTTTTCAAAGGTTTCTCTTTTACTCACACACAGGTGAAATATTAATTTTCAACATGAACCATTTTATTGTCACTTTTCCTAACATTTTGCTATCAATATTTCTGTAAAAATATATTCCACTGTACTCAGCTGTCATTAATTCTGCAAACAGATTCCACTGTCAATTATGCCACTCTGCTGTGTACTCAGAGGTATTCTTAAAAATATCAGATGAGAAAGAATCGATTTTAAAATAACCAACACAAGACTAAACTTTTAAAACTCAAAAAGTTTATTTATCTGTGCTGACAAATGTCAATATTAATAATCTAAATAATAATAAAGAATTAATAATAGAAATAATAATAAATATGTCTTTACTTTGGGACAAAATTTAATAACAAGTTTGGGTGTGGAAAATTTTTTTTCTCACACACTGCAAATATATAATACAGTCCATTGACTAGAATTTCCATTAACTTGCATGCATTAAAGTATATAACTTGAGTATTCATTAACTTATAGCTATTTTATATTTAAGATAACTAACAGATGATGTCTTACATCACTTAAATCTGTTCTTCTATTGCTTAACTGATAATCTTCAATTTCAATGCATTTACAAGTGCAAAAATGGTTAACTTAACCCTGCTTGTTTTCTCCTTGTGAGAAAACTTTGTTTCCAACTTGATAGTCCTTTTCAATTCATACACTCACTGCAACTAATATTAGTTCATTTTTTAATAGTTGCACTAATTATCATAATTTAATGTTTATTAATGTTTGATTTGATATGCAAATTTTTTAGAGTGCATGATTAACAAATAAAATAACATGATACTGTCTGCTCACAAAGTACAACTTTGAAACAATAAATATTACTTACAATACACATATGTGCATGCACAGACAGGCCAATGATAAATAATAGATGTTGCATGAACTAGTCCATGCTTTGAGCTGTCTGTAATATGATGTTTTCTTGAAACATTTCAAATTTAGTTTTTTAAACATGAAAATATTTATACAAACTTGACCCTTCATTTCACTAAATGCAAACAGGAAAGCCGAATCAAATTAAACTAAAAGTAGTATATAATTTTAAAAAAAACATAAGCATAAAACTAACCCAGAGATATACCTTTTTTACTCTTTACTACTCATTGTTAACTCGGATTTATAAGAATTACATTCAGAACTAAGTGAAGTGTATTATTATATGTTAAATGCAAATAAAGATATTAACATAAAACTAGAGAAACTAAATTATGTAGTTACTATGTAATGACACAGATGCACATCCATATAAAAAAGATGTCTGGAGTGTGAAACTTTGGAGTGTTTTTGAATTTCAAGTTATTAATCCAATAATAAGAAAGATGTAAAATGTGGCTGCTTGAAGTGAGATATGTTACGTCCAAAGTTTTCATTAGTGTAATTTAGAAACCAGGTTCAATCTGTGGCTATAATAGCCCTATTATCTAGTGCCCATTGATCAATTTAATTTAGAATAAATGATGCAATAGTAGAATAAAGGGAATTTCTAAAAGCATATATGTTTGTTAACTCAATTATATATCAAACAAGTCTCATATGGTTTTTTAGTTCTTATACAAGTAGTCAGTTTGTAGTTCAAGAGCATAAGCTGATAGTTCAAAAGAACCAGCATTCCTAATAAAAGTTTCTAACTTTCTGATCTTGAATTCATGCAACAGAAAAAAATCACCAGTAAATTTCAATACTGCACATTCATGGGTCATTTTTATGTTATCAAGCTAATTTTCTGCCTACCTCAAATAAGAAGTCACTATGCAAATGTAATCTTTATTCTGAAAATTAGTCTCTAATTATTTCTTATTTTACAGTTACCTCTAACATATTTCCAATATTACTTATTCTTCTTATTCATCATTTCTTTGATAAGTAGTTTTTATAATGATGTTATACTAAGGATATTTAAGCAACTATTCTGCAAAATAAAAGTTGTCTAATCATAATAACTCATAATCAACGATTTAATTGATTTTTACTGCTATTAATTTGTTCTTTGTGTGCAATATTTTTTTCATAGCATTATATATAGTATTCCTATTATATTCTCACGTAAAAAAATTAAATACGAAATTAAAAATTAATATATATATACTTTAAATTTAAAGGTTTTATTTTACAGTGTGAATTGCTGGACATGTCCCTGTTAATGTAGATTAATTTTTTTACCATATAGAAATTGAATGTTATTTTTTTAAAAAAATACGTTTCTTTTTTTTAATGATTTCTTTTTCACTCCATTTAAATTAGAGATACTCATCTAAAATAGAAAAAAACAAAATAAGCAACTACTCATATTGAATAATGCACAAGTACTAAATACCTCCAGCGAGTTATATATAAACTGTCAGTAAATGTAAACTGAGCTATTAATTCATAAAAATATACTGAGCTTTTTTTCTTTAATTTTATTGGCAAATAAAAATAAATAAAATTGTATCATATGAATGTGTTAAAAGCTTATATTTTTTATAATTCACTACTGCCCATGAATCTTAACATCTGTGTCAAAACTTCGAGCAAAATGTTGTGAATATTAAGGAATTATTGTAAATGTAATGGTTTTTAAATGTAAAAATGTACAATATTTTCATTTTTTTTGTAATAAGTATACTGCTCCAAATTTTAGAACTGGATTTATTCCAATCCTTTTGATACATAGAATAACTCTTATAGTTTTACTAATTTTAAAGTTCTGATCACATCACTAATATATTTTTATTGACAATCAAAATGAGTGATTGACTAAAATCATTTTCTTAAAACAAAAATAACTTTTTTAAAATAATCTATTCTAATAGAAAAAATAACTATTAATGTATTAGTAATTAGAAACACCCAATCTTGGAAAGGCCCACGATTTTTTTAATTGGTTGCTTTAACAATTTTTTTAAAGATTCATTATAAATTAAACAAAAGATTTTAAATGTGAGAATTGAATACTAGTTGAAAAGACCGTCATTACAGCCAAATACAAAAACATTTGACTTTCCACCTATCATTTTTGCAATAATTCGTTTTCCAAATTTTAATAAAGCTAAATTAAAATTTACATTTTTGGATATCCCTGTTATATTTGATAACATTAAGGTACAGATATATATTTACGGTAGTCACGTATTTACCTTGCTATGACGTCATTGTGCTCAACATTGTTTCTGCCGGTAAGCATCGTCGGAAGATTACTTGAATGTTGTCATGGCAATGAAGACAGTGACATGACTAATCTGAGAGATTTGATTTTTGATCCACGAGATTTGATTTTTTTTTTTCTAAAAACATAACTTTTTTTTTAAAAGAGTTTAAATTTGTAAACATTTTATTGTATATGTGTGTGAGACTATCCCAGGAATTGAAATTTTTATACCAATGCATTTAAATAAAGAGTTTTTAACTGAGAATATTTCAAATTTATATTATTAATTTAAAAGAGTTATAATGCTTCTTTAAATCTATTGCATTATGTCTTCTCTTGCATATATATGCAAGTGGCTACACACATATAATAATGTTCACACAACTTAATTTAATTATATCATTTTATTAATTCTAAATTTATAATTGCGTATACATTATACGTGTCCAGACATTAATATATTAAATGTGCACACATATCCACACATACATATAAATATATCCTATTACATATCAAAATAATTTTTTTTGATTACATACATGGACTGTAAGGGTTCGAACTGATGGAAAAGATACTAACTACTATAGAACATAGTAGATGAAACAGGATGATGGCTAAATAATACTATTTCAAGCAAAAACAAAAAAAATGTAATAAGTTTTAAATTTGTTGATGTTGTTTTTTAAAAAAAAAAGTGAAACCAAAATCTTGCGATCTTTGACGTAATGTCTCCACATGATATGCAGACAAATTTTAGCAATTAACTTTGTCTGCAAATCACTAGGTGACATTATCTTAAAGATCGGAAAAATAGAGTAGTACGCCTTCAGGGTAATGGTGTCATAACAAGGTAAATACGTGATTACCATATTTACTAAAATACCCTCTGAATAAAAAAAATTAATTTTTTTTTTTTTTTGACGATATCACAATTAATTGTAATCAATTTTTTTAGCTTTATTAATAATTACCATTTATTAATGCCAGAATAAAAAAATAAAAATGCTGGTCTTTTTTTTTTTAAAGTGTCATAGCATCAGCCGGGACGCGAATCCGCAACCCGGGCAACACTCTGCTAGTACAAGGCAGTCACGCTGACCTCTCGACCACCAATGCAAGACAAAACTGCTGGTCATTTTTGTAATATTTTTTTTATTAAATATAATATTTGTAATATTTTTTAATTGGTTGCTTTAACAATTTTTTTTTAAAAAAAATAATGTAAATCATTTTTTAATTATTAAACATTGCTTAAGTATGTCATTTATCTGAACTATATTAGGGGATTGACATGCCATAAAAGCATAGAACACTTTAATACTGAATTATGAATTGACATTTGTACCTGTTTCTGCAGCTATCTGGGAACCTTTACTACAATATATAGACTATATCTCTGTAATTAAAAGCACTTATTCTGATTTTTTTCCAGAATTTTTTATTTAATGGCAGAATTACTTTTTTAGCATAAATGTAGTGGTTGTGAGTTTGACACATGACATCAAACTAACATTCATACATTTACCAATCAAACAACAGAGAAAATACAAATTTTTATATAAGATAACAAATAATAACATTATTTTTAGTGTTCAATGGCTCAAACTTTGGACTAGCAACAACTATAATGAATTAAAAAGTAAACCAATATATATACATAGTAAAATTAGGAATGATGTTATCAACAAAGAATGTATAACACCAATCATCATTAAACCATATTCACCAAAGAAATTTATTTCTCTATTTTGTAATTCCTGTCCTCTTAATATCTTGTGCTAACTTTATTTCTCTTTTATTAATCTTCAAATCATCTTTCAAAATTACTGCATCTCTAAATCAGTCTTTATGAAGATAATTTATATCATTATTTTTTTGTGCTATACATAAGAGGGAGGAAGTAAAGAGTTGGAAAACAAATCATTTTTGAGTGATGAAATTTTAGATTTGATAATATATGATTTGTAAAATCATAATTAAAATAATTCACATATATGTATTTATTATAAGTATTTAAGATTACAGTTATTTTCTAAAAAGTTCTTATTTAAAAAAATCAAGCTACTAACATATCATAGATGACAGGAAGTAGAATAACCTTCAGATAGGAGAAATTAAATGAGAGTAATGAATAGAATAAGCGCTTAGTTAATAAATAATATTTTCTGCAGCTTTTTGTCATCTCCTCTCCATTTTTTCCATTGTTTTCAACTACTTAGTTGATATAGAGCTCAGTTATTTTGAACTCTTATGATATTATATGCATGTCTGTAGTGTGTGTGTTGTCTACTACATTTACATGCTTCCATTACATGTACTGTGATTGTGGTTTTTTTTGTCATTGTAGACATGCATAAGCATATAATTATGCAAATTCTTTAATGCTATGAACAGATTTAGTGAATTGGAATCATTGACTGTGATTTTGCATATAACAGTAAAATCAATACTAAACAGCAAGAAGGTTTTTCAACAAATGCTTATATGTTTGGATATCCGTATTTAGAGATCTTCATGGGGCCTAAAATTAAAGTTTTATAAAATAATCTAAGGCTAATCACCATGTCTGTTGGCAAGGCAGGAGATAATACCAGTAATAAAGATAAATTTTTCTTACTACAGATATATTAAATGCACACATTTTATGTTGTGGAGGGCCTCATTGTTTGAGGTAAATTAGTACTTGCTGTTCAAAAACACCAAGGTATAAGACTGATATAAATCCATTCGAGATTTAGTCTTTATAGAGGGAAAATTTTATTAAAAATATAAATTTTTATAAATTTTTTGGAAAGGTAGATTATCATATGAAGAGACTACAACCATTTTGAAATCACTCTTAATATTTTCTATTTTTAGAATTCATGAATTGTATTTAAAATTAGTTTACACAATGGTATCTTTTCTCAGTTGATCAATACTTATATAGCAATGTGAAATCAGAGAAGGGCAACTTAAATTTTTTATCAAATACTGTTATTTCATCATTATCACTCAAAATTTATTTTAAATCCTGTATGAGCATTTCTTACTAATTTTTGCACTAGGCATAAAAATTTATATTAAAAAAATAGATGCTCTCATGCTCAAAACAATATATAGATAAAAAATTTTAAATTAGATTCAAAGTAATTTAAAGGAGCCTAGATGATCTCATATTTGAGATGGACGGATGAGAGAAGAAAGTTTTCTAAGTAATGTGAGAGGAAAGAAGCTACAAATTGGAGAAAGTAAATTAAACTCAGATTTCATTCTACAATGGACTTCTAATGATTGAAAATAATTTTGATCAATTTGAATATAATTTTAAATTGACTTTAAAAACCAAATGTATTTTTACAATATTTTCAGTAATTTAAATTATAATGTATATACACCATATATTATAACAAATATAAAAACAAATATTTATTTAAACACTTTCTTAAAATATTCCACTGCTGGTAAAGATCTCTATAAAAGACCTCCTTCCTCTCAGAAGAAGAATAAATAAAAAAGCATTACTTATTAGATTTTCAAAATGCAGAAGAGCGAAGTATATTGATGGTTTTTCATCCTGTTTTCTTTTCTAACTAAAAATAACTATATACCCATATTGTGATTAATTTTAAATGTCTAGTTTGGAATGTTATGGATTGACTAGTTAAAAAAAAATAACTGTATTTGAAACCTAAAATATTTCCAGTCTTATCTAGCTGGCATTCGAATACAGATCATGAATACTCAATTATAAAAATTATTTAAGCTATAAAAAGAAATAAATCCTCAAACTGTAGTATTGCTTGAAAGTTTCAAAAACTTCAATCACAAGAAATGACAGAATTGGGTAAGTAGGATCTAAAGGTATTAAACTCCAGAGGGTACTATTCGACTATTATTAAACTGCTTATAATTACTATCATTTAATTAAAATATATAGAACAGTTATTTTAATGACTGAGATACAGGGTTATTAAAGTATGAAGATTGGCTATCTTAATATATATCTGAGTACTTATTACATATATGTGTGGAGATGATAATCTGGACCAACTGATGAGTCCTGATTTAGCACAAAATAAGCATATTGGTGATCTTTTCGACATATATGTGTTCAAGTGTATCAGTGGTATAGTTGTGGATCAAGTGAAAGTCTGTGCTCAGTTACCATATAACAGTTGATTTGAATATTCATTTTTGTAGTTTTGTACAGAACTTAAAAGTATATCACCTTTAACTGACGTGAGTAAATAAAGCTACTTTAATTCTACATAAAAAGTAAGGAAAGTAAGACAAAATAAAGAATAAGATATTTTTTGCAAAGATTGTATAGTTTTTATTTGTCATATGGAGTTGCTATGTTGAATCACTTCTACCATAGAATTGGTCATCTAAAAAATTTCATCATCTTGCCTAATTATATGCTTCCATTGTGTTATATATTTTTTAGTGTATTATATTAAAAATAGTGTTTAGAATTGTATTTTTATATTGGACTATTTCCATCATCTAATATGCATATTGAATGTCTTTATAAAAATTTAACTTTATTTAAAAATTCCAATTACATTCAACTGTTAGTAATAGCACATCAAACAGGTTAGTATATGCACAACATTTTGAGAGGTAGTATTCTCCCCTCTTCTTCAGGTGTTGATGGCCTGACCAGTGACAGTATTAGCATGGGATTCAAACCTGGACCCTTAGATTCTTGAGTATTCAATTTTAAGGTAACACTCTAACCAACTGACCCATCCTGCCAAAGGCAACAATCAGTAGAAATTTCATATACATATCTATGAGGTTTCTCCTAATTTCTCCACTTTTTCCTAAAAACAAAGTTCATTAGTGGTATCCATACAGTTTTTAAAATCATTCTAGGTTGGCTCATGGGATTGTTTAATATTGTCATGTGAACAGTTTCTTTAAATTTTCCTCTTTGTAACTTTTCTTGGTGAGACCAGTCATCCCATCATAGTGTGGTATGGCTCTGGAAAGCTGTTCTTATGTTATACTGATTGCAGATTTTCCTTAATTTGTTTGCTATTTTTAAATGAATGGGTATACTACAGTTCCAATAATTGTCTTTTCTCTTGATGGTTCTTTTTGTTGTCTATTTAATATTTTCTTAATAACAGCTGATGGATAACCATTTTTCATAAGATTTTTCCACATCACTGCTTTCTGAACAAACCTCTTTTGCTCTGTTCTATGTTTAAAAAAACATTTGCAAGGACACAAACTGATGATTAGAATAGAGAAAACAGATATGTCTAAGATATCAGACCATGTACATACCAAAACATATGTTCAATGGGAAAATACAAAACTAAACAACACTCTCCATATAGTAGTGCCATCTTGTGCATACCAAAACATATGTTCAATGGTTAAAATACAAAACTATTGGATAGAGAAGAAAAAAACCCAAAGAAAAATTTAAAGAAGCTGCTCACATGATAATGGGAAACAATCCCATAAACCAACCTAGTGTTGCTATACATAATGTATGAAAACCACTAATCAACTTTTCTCTTAGGAAAAAATGGAGAAATCAGGAGGAACCTCATAGATAAGTATATGAAATTTCTACTGACTGTTGCCTTTGGCAGGATGGCTCCATTGGTTAGAGTGTTACCTTAAAATTTAATACTCAAGACTCTAAGAGTCCAGGTTTGAATTCCATGCTAGTAGTGTCACTGGTCAGGCCAGCAACACCTGAAGAAGAAAGCAGAATAATACTTCTCAAAATGTTATGCATATACTAACCTGTTAGATGTGCTATTACTAACAGTTGAATGTATTTGGAATATTTAAATAAAGTTACATTTTTCTAAAGACATTCGATACTCATATTAGATGATGGAAATAGTCCAATATAAAAATACAACTAAAACACTATCATCACAAACCTTCAGAAAAACACAGTGATTAGAATATCTTACATATAATTTTTATAATGTAAACAAAGTTTATATATATATATATATATAACATCGTTTGAATCAATTAAAATTTTTTTTTCTGAATATCTACTACTCTCTTTCCATTTTAGTTGACAAATTTAATAAAGAAATGTTCTAATTATGATGTATTCCATATTATCACATCTAGAAAACAGGGAATATCCTGAATGACTTATGATCATGCCAAAATATTTTCAAAATATTGTGCAAAATTCTCTGCTTTTTTATGTTAGATTGAAGAGTCCATATTTTACTTTGTAATTTGATACACTAATGGCACCATATAAAACTAATTGAGATGAAATGATAATATCACTATGATAAGACAATCTATGATTTAATTTTTAAAATGCAATTATAACACTTTAGAAACTGTGTTGCCGTTAATTTCTAATATTATCTTTTTATTTAAAATGCTATTAACATATTTAAACTGATCCATATTTCCATGCCAAATTTGCTAAGAACTTTTTTTTCATAATTAGTTAATAAAATACATGAGATTTTTTTAGCATTAATTCTTAATCAATTACTTTAGTGGTTGCATTCAAAATATTTTGCAAGGCAACTTGTAAAGTTTGAAAAATATTACAAACTACACTATATTTCAAATCTAGTAGCTAAGAAGACAAATTTTTTGTTTTTATTTTAATCAGTTAAGCTAATAATACCATCATCTAATTTATGTGACAGCAAACCTTGATGTCTGCTTCACAATGCTACTCACACTTTTCAAAATCATCATCATAAAAATGATAAATGAAGTTGTAGGGAGTACACATCTTGCTTAATTTTAGAAGACAACAGATACCTTTTCAATTAATCGATCTTTTTATGTATATATGACATAACTTCTCAATGAATTACTGTAACCACTTATTAAAAACAGTGATGCAATAAAAGTTTTGAAAATTATTTTGCTATAGTAAATAACAATATTTTATAACAAATAATTTTTTACTTTTATTCATCTTGATCTTTATACATTTTAACAATAGAAATATCTAACTTTATAATTAGGCAGTGCAACATCATGGGTCTTCATATTGCCAAAAAACTACAATAGTTTTGGAACAAATATTGCTACCAGATTTTCAAACTTATCCATGATTTTACCAGAAGCTTTAGTTTTAAACTTTTAAGATTACAAAGAGATGTTTTTATAGATATATATGGAGACATGATTATTTAATAAAATTATCTGAATTCTTGTTTTATTCTTCAAAAAATGATCAGAATATTTTTACAATTTATTTAAAATACCATTAATCATCACATTTTAAAAAACACATATATTCATTTATAAGAATTATGATATTAATTTTTAAGCCAATAAGCTAATTTTAATGTATCAAAATGAATATAAAATGATCCTGATAAGTAAATTATTATCTCCTTTGCATTACTAATCCATCAATCGTTAGGTTTTATCGTCATTTATTGAATAACTGGTTATAAAAATTCACAATTCTTTATTATATTTCGTCAAATAGAAAATGTCTTATATTTGTTTTAAATCCAGTTACTAATAAAATAATTCAGATGACTAGTCAGTATCATAGCTAAGTTACAATTCAAATTTGAACTTTAGCATAAGCTAAAATTTAGCTTCAGCAGCAGTTTTTTTCTAAAGGTAAATGCCAAATTTCCTAACAATATATTGGAGATAGATAATTTTTATGCTGTTATTACTTTAAATTGATCAAACACATATGACTATACTTACTTGTGTAATACAATTTTATTTTACATTCTGAGTTTTAACTTTATCATAAGACATCATTATTTTGAAAATTCATCAAAATTCTCTTTATAATAATTTTTTGGCTAAACAAACTGTTGTGTTTTGAGAGCTAATCTCATTAAAATAGATAATATTTATAAAACAAAAATTAAAACATGTTTTAATTATATTTTATTTATATATAATATTCAGGAAACTGTAATTATATAAGTAATCCCAAAACAAAGCATTACATTTATTCTCCTAGATTATATTTTAAATTTGCACCAACAGCAAAAAAAATTGATGTGATGTGATGTATTGTGACTTCTCTTTATATGGAGTCAGGAATCCCTCAGCAAGTCTGCCCAGAGAAAGCTGTAAGCCACTATACTTTCTCTTTTCATTTCCCACTCTAAGTTTCTTAAATCCTGCTCCCTCCCATTTTCACAACATTATCTTTGAAAAATCCATGGCTTTTATATTTAACACCCCCCCCCCCGTATATTGTCCCAAATCCAGCATAAAAATCAATAATCCATTTTCTACATAACCACTTTTATTATATTTACTCTTTCAAAACTTAATTATTTGTATTCTTTCTACTTTCAGGCATTTACATTCAATTAACAGATGCCTAATATTTTCTATGCCTTCCTTACACAACTTGTAGACTAAATCACCCAGGTTTTCACATGTATAATCTCCTAGTGCTAAAGATTCCATTCAAGCCTTAAACAGTAAACTACTTTCCTTGCTATTATCATAAATCAACTCACACCCAATATTCCATTTATTTCTACATATATTGATACTTTTTTTACTCTCCATACTAGTTCTCCATCTCTCCAATTCCCTATTCTTTATTAATGCATCTATTCTTCTAACCCATTCCTTACAATTATAACACCCAACAATTCTCCTAACACAATCATCCCATCTTTTGTACAAGTTTACTGACATAAATTTTTTATCCAAATCTTCTGCATACCACATGACTTTTCTCACCCATCTTGTTACCTGCTCTTTATTCATAAACCAATTAAATACTATTTTGGCTATTTTTTATTATCCATAAACTGCAATCTACAGAACATTTTCATTTTGCTTTTTGTGTTCCTCATATAAAAACTTGACCATCCCATTTCTCCTTGAAATGCCTCCTTTGCTGTCCACACATCTGCATCTGATGCATGTCTTTCTACTTCTCTTTGTGCTTTTTCCAAGTAATCTAATACTCATTTACTAACACATACCACAACATTACTATATGTTTACCCTGCTACCACCACTACCTTCCACACAATTCTAGCTACATCATATTTATTATATGAAAACACTGTTAATTTCTTTATCAATACCTTTCTTTTCTTTGCTTCATTTATCAATTTTTTCTCTTATTCATCCACACAGTTTCTCTGATTACTTAAAACAAATCCCAAATAGTTATATCTATTCACCACACTTAACTTTATATACCCTAATAAAAATTCTTTGTCTTCTCTTTCCCCAGTATTAATCATCATAACTTTTGATTTTTCTTCACTAAACTTAATCCCTATCTCTTTACCCACCCTTGAGCATGTCCTCAGCATAACTTCTATATTTTCCCTTTTTTCTTTATACAAAAATACATCATCAGCAAACAAAAGATCAGATAATGTAAAAACTCCCTTGCCACCTATTAATGGTATCTCTATCTCTCTTTTTAATCTTTCTATTGCTCTCTTTATTTCTCTCAAATACAACAAAAACAAAATAGGTGACATAGGGCAGGCTTGCTTTAGTCCCACCTCATTTTTAACTTTAATTGATTCTATATTTCCTAATTGATACGTATAGTAATTATTTTCATATAATTTCTTAATAATATCCATGAAAGCACCATCCATTCCCAAATTTACTAAACTTAGCCATATTCTATTTCCTTTATTATACACCTCTATATAAAAACCATATATAATTGTCTACTCATATCCATAAGATGTGTAACTACCAATAAACTATCTCCTATATGCCTATCTGATCAAAAACTCCTTGCATTTTTTCGACTATATTATTATCTTTCATCCATTTTGCAACCCATTCAGCCACAATATATGAGAAAACTTTGTATAAAACTGATGTTACCATTATTGGTCTATAATTGTTTAACTTTTTATGATTCTTACCCTTTTCTTTAAATAGTAACCTTACTTTTGTATTACTCCAACTACCTGGAAAATCTCTCTTCTGTGCCATCTTATTAAAATATGATAATAATTTTACTTTTACCCAACACCATAATTCATTGCCATCTTTGCTGCCTGTCCATCTAAACCTTTTGCCTTTCCACTTTTCAATTTTTCCCCTGCCTCATTCAGTTCATTTTCGGTAAACCTAATATTCTGATTACTACATGCGTTCATGTTTGATATCACTCTGTCCTTCACATCAAACATCTTTTCTATATCCATTACATACTTATTTAATATTATTTCAAATTCTTTTCTAGAGCTACTCTCCACTCCCTCATCATCTAGTAATACTATCACTCTCTCCCCTACATTCCTTCTTTTAATGTATTTCCAAAAATTTTTATTCCCATCTCTTCCACTTTTATTAATATCCTCCAACAATTTACTATTCAATTTCATTCTCTCTATATAATTATCTATTTTAGTCAACTTCTTTTTTCTAAGTACTTTTCCCATTTAACATTAACATCTTTTTGACTTTCTTTGTTCTTAATAGGACACTTATATTCTCTGCATGCATTTTCCCTATCTTTTACACTTTTACTAACTCTCACTTTTTCATTACTTCAATTCTTCTGAATATTCTCACCTAAAACTATATTTGCCACTTTCTTTATTGCATCACACCATTCCTTATACTCACTCCCAACCAACTCCTTCATGGTTTCTTCAACTTTTATTTTATACTCTTCTAACTTACTCTTATCATTTACTCTCCATCCATATCTTTCACTATTGTTTCTACTTTGATTTCTATTTTCCATCCCATTATTAACCATTTCTATTACAAAGAAATTATGATAACTGTTACATACTCTCTCTTCATTATCAAGCATCTTAATTTTCTGCACTTTATTCATTCCATATTTCTCTACTAATGCATAATTTATTGTGTGGAAAATATTTCTAGATCATGTGTATTGTCCCTCATAAATATTTGATAAATTTCCAATGCTTAAATTTACTCTCTGACAAAAATTCTTCAAAAGCTGTCCATTCTTATTAGCTACATAATCAAGTTTTTCAATATGCCATTCATATCCCCTATAATCATTATTATCTTCACTTTTCCTTTGTATATCATTAACTAGGCATTCATACATACTACTATTTCACTCTATTATAGTTTGACTATCTCCAATAGCCACTATTCATTCTTGTCTTCCTAACCTTATCTCAAACAACAAATGTTCTTGACATTTAACAGTATTTAAATATTTTTTGACATAACTTCTATACAACAACCCCTTTTTTCTTTTTTTTTTTCTATTTTTACCCTGTCATACAAAGTCTTTCAGAATAGGCTCTTCTTCTTTTAGATGTGTATTCACTACTTCTAATACCTCAAGCTCTTCATTTTTAATTGCTTTATTTAATTCCAGCAACTTTTCTGGTCTCCTATTACCTTGCATATTCAAATACCCAATTTTAATAATTTCTTCTTTCCTAATGACTCTTTTATAAATCCTTTTGACTCTTTTTCCTCCATTACATTTATAAATAACTTGCTTATCATTAATTTTACAGATGCATTCCCTCTCCACATCTACATTTATATCTACTTCAGCTATCCTTTTCTTATTTATTACATCCCATCCATTCTTCTTCTTTCTGTTAACACTGCAATTTAAAACCCCATCTCCCTTTATAAGTTTCCCGAACTATATTTTTTATAAAGCAGACTCTCTAAAACTTTACTTCCTTGTTTTTCTAAGTGCAATCCATCTTTACTATATAACTCTCTCTTACCAATAAAAAAATCCCACACATCCACAAACATAACATCATTCCTGAAGACACAATTTTTTTAATCTCTCATTTATAGAACATGCCCTATCTAACATATATCTCTTGTCAAATCTTCATAATAATCCAACTTTTCATGCTCTTCATTTAATCTTACTCAAATTCCTAATCAATTCTATGTACTCATCAATTATTCTCTCTGATGGCTGTGACAAATTATTAGTCCCTATAAAAACATACACATCTGTACTCCCTTGTTTTCTTTAATTTATCTGCAACAGCACTAAATAGCTCGAAGCAAACATACTCTCACATACTTCTTTCTAATTCTTCTTGCAATTATATCTCCACATTCTCTAATTAGTGAATCTCCTATCAATACTGTCTCATAGTCTACTTTCTCTTATCATTCATAACCATCTCTACCACCTTCTGGATTTGCTTATCTAGTTCTTGCTTATCATTCCTACTCAATAATTCCTTTATCTGCTCACACATCATCTCTAATGATTTTAATTTTGTTTACCCATCCTTTACTGCTTCCCCTATCTTACTTATTCTTTGGCTTATTTTTTATCCATACCTCTTTTCACTCCACTAAAAACATTCTCTATCCTGTCTTCTTCAACTACATTTTGCTCCACTTCTCTTGACTTTCTCTTTAAGCTATCTACACTTAGAAACCATGTTTTCATCTCTTTTATCACATTTACACTGTCTACATAACCATAAATCTGTTACATTCTTCCTAGTCTTATTTAAAAATTTTAAGTAAACCTCATCACATACAGTACACTCTACCATAGCATGCCTAATTTCTTTCTGATGACTATATATGCATTGTGGAATACAAATGCAATCCATATTCCTTATTTTCCAAATCACCTACTCTATTTGTCTTTATACTTCCTCTTCTACTCTTTAAACTCTTTGCACAGAAAAATAAGAACTTTACTTTCTCTCAAAAATGATTGATCAATAAGCACATGTTTTTTGACCCTAGGCCTCCAAAATGTTATCCTTTTCCTCAGATAACTCACAGTTCTTAAATTTAAAAATTTTTTAGTAGCAAACTTACTAAAAAACCAACTAATCTTACATACATTTTAGTTATAAAATATCCTTATATTAACACACTTTCAACAAAATAATTTTTTAAAAAAACTTCTATATTTAAAATAGCAAATGAAACTTTTTCTAAATGTTAATAATTCCCAATCTTTCCAAATTCAAATAAATCTATCTTTCTTGATAATAATTTACTTCTCACTTTCATACCATATGCAAACATTCTTCATATTGATGATCTCAGGTGATTAATCACATAACAAGGAATTGATGTGATGTGATGCAGTGTGACTTCTTATATGGAGTCAGGATTCTCTCAGCCACTATAACCAGAGAAACCTGTTAGACACTTTACCTTCCCTTCCATTTTCCACACTAAGTTTTTTCATAATCTGCTCCATTCCATTTCCACACATAATCTTTGTCAATTCCATGGCCTTCATATCTAAATCCCCCTTATCTTTTTTCAAACCCAGCATAAAAACCAATAACCCACTTTCTGTATAATCACTTTGTTCATAATTGTTCTTCTATAACTTCATTGTTTGTACCCTTTCTGCTTTCAAGCATTTACATTGAATTAATGGATGCCTAATTTTTTTCTATGCCTTTTTATACAACTTGCAGACTAAATCACCTATATTTTTCTATTTACATGTATATTCCCTTGTTGCTAAAGAAAGCATTTAAAATATCTCTGTCAGGAATCCTCCCAAATGTCTGGCCATGATTTCGTGCTTTGACACTCCTCAGAGAGGCAATAGGTTAGCTTCAGACACCAGATCTAAAAATATCAACCCAAAGCCAGCCTTTATCTAAAAATTATCTATTGAGTGGGAAATCTGAAATTTTCTTATATTCTGATTTTGAATTTAAAAACAAGCATAATTTATTTTTGAAATAATGTTTGTATACAAACAATGAGCATTGCCAAAATCAGGATAGGCCAAAATGACTATTTTCAGAAATGTGGTCTTGATCCTGTCAAATTCTAATGTATGCTCTACATCTCATTTTCACTTCACATTCTTCTTTAACAACAATAATAGTGAAACATTACCATTGTCAAAATTTTGATAAAACTTATAATAATAGTTACATATGCTGAGAAATGATTTAAGCTTCTTTTTAGTTTTAGGCATGGGGAAATTCTGAATGACTGCAGATTTATCAGGATGGGGTTTGATCCCTTGATAACTCACCAGATGTCCAAGAAAAGTGATCTCTGTGGCAGAAAAAATACATTTTTCTAAATTAATTTTTGTGATATTAAAAAAAATTAAACCTAAATCATCTAAATGTTCACATAAATTTACAAATGTGATAATGATATCATCAACATACATAAGAATTTTCTCCTTTAATTGACTGGAAAAAATCATATTCAAGCACGAGATAAGGCCAGCTCTACTGTTGACTAAGCCAAAAGGCATCCTTTCAAAAATTTAGGATTGGCCTTCAAAATGAAAGGTGGTATACTTTGTTCATCAATGTGCAGTGGAATTTGCCAATAACAGGCCATCAAATCAAAGGTTGAGAAAATGCATTTGCCCTTGAACTTAATTAATAGTTCATAGAAGGCAGAGGCACAGCATGCTCTGGGATGGTTAATTGATGTAGTGCACATACATACAGGCATACCCAGACTGACCCATCTTTCTTCTTTGAATGGCCTAGGGATTTACATAGGCCAATGGAATTCTCTTGACAATGTGCCATTCAACCATTTTATTGATATGTTTCCTCATTTTCATCTGGTATTGGTATGGAATGGATATATTTGCTGCTAGAAGGGTGCTTCATCTCTAAGTTTGATCTGATGGACCTATCCTCCCACAATGCTTGGAATTTTTGAAAATATATCCTTATACTGCAGCATCAGTTGATATAATTGTTCTTTTGCAATCTAGATTTAAGATATTGGAATTTATCTAATTTAACTTCTATGTTTAAGTCTACCAATGTCTCAGATACTATTATTAACTGTCCCACATGAATGTTTATATTATCAGAAAAATTGCAAATATCACTATTGCAAGCAAAAAGTTCATTTAAAAAAATCAATATTACATTTATTTAAATTCATAAAATTAGAACTGATAATGACTTCATGAATTAGATCAATCATTATTAGAAAGATATGTCCAAATTTAGATCCACCAATTTTTACTTAATGACAAATATAATTTAAATATATATATATATAAATTCTAATGTTTTCACGGATAAAAGATGTCATATTATTATTACTATTTGCGGGATATTTCGTGTAGTGAAAAAGCTAAATGCTGACGTTTCAGTACAATATCAAGTACCTTCCTCAGAGCATCCTCTTACTCAAATCATAAGAATGCATGTGAGATTTAAAATCGTTTGTATCGTTTTCTTTCTCCTCATATTTAAATTCTATTGGTTGAGAAGTTTTAAAATTTATTTTCTCTTCCAATAGTTTCTTCCAAATGTTGTTAATCTTCTTTAACTCACACCTTTCATTTATGCTCTTGGGCCTTTTAAAAATCTCTATAGCTTCTCTTAGCAATCTCTGGTCATATTGTTCAATTTTTGCTAAAATATTTGTTTTTTCAAAATTGATATCATGATTTGTTAATTTAATATGAGAATAAATAGCTGATGAATTGGATTTTTCTCTCACTGCCAGAATGTGTTCTTCCTTTCTAATATTTATTCTATGATTAGTCTGTCCTATATATGTGTGTGGACAGACCCTACATGGAATTTCATACACACCATGACACTCCAAAGCAATTTTATCTTTAGGAAGAGGAAATATTTCACTAATTTTTTTATAAGTAGTGTAAATTGTGTGAATATTATTATTCTTTAAAATGTTACCAATTCTATCAGTTACTCCTTTAATATATTGGCAAAATTGTCTTAATTTTTGATGTATCAAAATCTTTTTTCTTTTGATATGTATAAGCCCTATTAATAATTTTGTAATTAAAACCATTATGAAGAAGCATTTTATTAGTAGACTAATCGTAGAATAAATATTAGAAAGGAAGAACACATTCTGGCAGTGAGAGAAAAATCCAATTCATCAGCTATTTATTTTCATATTAAATTAACAAATCATGATATCAATTTTGAAAAAACAAATATTTTAGCAAAAATTGAACAATATGACCAGGGATTGCTAAGAGAAGCTATAGAGATTTTTAAAAGGCCCAAGAGCATAAATGAAAGGTGTGAGTTAAAGAAGATTAACAACATTTGGAAGAAACTATTGGAAGAGAAAATAAATTTTAAAACTTCTCAACCAATAGAATTTAAATATGAGGAGAAAGAAAACGATAAAAATGATTTTAAATCTCACATGCATTCTTATGATTTGAGAAAGAGGACACTCTGAGGAAGGTACTTGATATTGTACTGAAACGTCAGCATTTAGCTTTTTCACTACACGGAGTATCCCGCAAATAGCAATATATATATTAATCAAATTATCCTTGAAAGTTAATGGAATTACATGGTTTTGTTTTAGGAGTTATTCCAAAACTGAAGTATTTTACTATCTTGACTTTATATATGTTGAGAATAAATAATGTTTGTTCAGGCAAATAATTATCTCATGAGTGCTATAATAGCTAAAATAGTTTCCTAGTCAGCTGTTATTTCTTTGAACACTATTGTAATTTTAAGAAGATAACTCACAATGTTATTGTTAATATAAATTCAAAGGGAATCTATAATTAATTCTTCATCTGGAAAATAGCACACAAAAGGGTTAAAACAGCATTATATCCCACACAGGTATAATGCTAGAAGTGTCAAAGTCATGAAAATAAAACACTATATCCCAAGTCAAATACTGTATTCCATTCTGCACATACGTAACACTCCCATATGTGCAAGAGTTCATGAAAGCAAAATTTATCCAAAGTTAAATTTAGTACTTTGTTTTGAACTTTCACAACACTACCATGGGTGTTAAAGTTATGAAGGTAAAACTTCATTCAAGGCTAAGCAATAGTCTGTAAACAATAAGAAATTTCAAATATATTGACCTTTTAGAGCTGCTATTCCCATTCTCACAGTTAATAATAATTCCTGTGCATTTCAGTTGTACACCTTGTGACAGATTAGCAGCAGTTGGACTCACTCTTGGTGGACCCAAACAGATTTGTTAGAATTTAGCTATACATTTTACTATTCACACTTGAAAATATTGCAACTTAAGAAAAGTTTTAATTTAACTTCCTTCTGTATGTTCTCTCTCTGGTTTTAAAAGAGAAGTTTTCATTTTCATTATATGTTTAACAGTGAAAAAAAAATAATATAATTTTTTTTATTATACACTTGCTATAATTACAGCAGTTCTCTTAAAAAAAAAAGAAATTTTTTTTTCTAGAAGTTCTATTTTTTTAGTCAATTAGATTTCTTCTCAATTTACATATCTGTTTAAAGGGTATATGAGCATACACTTTCACATGACTCACCCCTCTATCTCATAACACTGATACACTTGAACACATATATGTTGAAAAGATAAATTATCATGTATTTCATGCTAAACCAGCAATTTATCTTTTCAACATATGTGTTTGGGTGTATCAGGGTTATGAGATAGAGTGGGGAGTGGTGGGTCATGTGAAAGTCTGTGCTCATATACCCTACATATTACTTATATTTATACAGGTATATAATAAGCCTGTATTTCAGTTATTATATCTGTTTAAAAAAATGAAAATGAAAAGAAAGAGAAAAAATGCATTTATCTTATCATATCCTATAAATTAATTTAAAAGAAATTGAATAAATCCTTCAATTAAGCCAAAATAATCTTTAAGACTATGTAAAGAGAAAAACAAATAATAATTCTTTCTTTTTAAATCATGTTACTATACTTGATGTAATATGCTGTTGGTTTTTACTTTTAGGTTAAGCACAGTTTATCTAACTTAGTGTTTGAAAACAGAGCAAAACTATTATATGAAAGAAAGAAAAAAAAGTAAATAATAAAAATTATAGAATAATAAAAAAAAAATGGAATTATATAATCTCACTATTCAATAAGTTTTAACACAAGAGTCAAGCATACTAAATGCCAGCCATGATAATTAAGTCATCTGAAAGAAGATAAGAGAAATTTTAACTAGTTTTACCAAGCTATATATTTGCACTAAAATATAAGATTACAATATATATATATCAGAAATTAAATAGTTTTAATAAGCAGATCTTTTTTTTTTTTAAAAAAAAATTCATTATAAAATAAGTATAATGTTATGAATTAATTATATTTTCTAAGTAATTATATATTAAAATATTTAACTACTATAAATAAAATAAATTTAAAAATGAGTATAAATTAATTTGATAATACTTTAAAATAAAATAAAATTTATAATTATTTAAATAAAAAAATGTATTTAGTTTTACTATTTTTTCCATTTATATTTTAAGAAATGAAGATAATAACAGAAATATATTTCTTAAAATATGCATATTTATACATTTAACAATTATAATTGTTTTCTTTTTTCTATATAATTATAATTTTAAATAAGTGTTAAAACATTTAAACCAGAAAGGACATACATTAATTTAAAGTATCTTTTATTCTTGCTAATGATATTTTCAATATCTTAAGCATCATAATCACAGTTTTTTTTAAGTCTTGTTGAATTTTATATTATATATATCCATTTGCTATTTGTAAAAATTTGCATGAAATTAAATTTCTTATTTCTTATACAAATTTTATGTAAACATTTTCAGAGAGGTGACATGAATAAAAGCTATTTTAAATCAATGTATACCTTTTCTGGTTTAAATATTTTAACATTAATTTAAAAATATATTTATTCATTGTAAAAATATAATGATAAAATAATGGTAAAGTAAAAATTAAAATCTACAGTTACAATTATTTATGGTCATTTATATAAAAATAGCTGGAAATTTTTTTGAAAAATACTTATACAATAAATTATTAAATAGTTACAAAAGTGATAGTTTCTTATTGCTACATGCAGTGAATTATCAATCAATGATTTTAAGGAAGATACTAATACCAGAAATCCATTAAAAGTTAAAGATTAGAAGTATATACCCATATTATTCTCCTTTACTTTCTTTGCATTTCTTCATATATTCATATATATATATTACTTATAATGAAATGGAAACCTTCCAATCCCTTTCCGTTTCACCATCAACTTAATGACCTACTCGTCTGATCTAGCTTCGAACCTATTTTCAAAGTCAAAATGTTATAAATTCAAGAGCGGTTAAATTTGCTATCATGGCTGCCTGAATGGCATTAATTCATTCACATATAAAGGTACATTATAGTTAGACAGGATTAATAAAATTATAGCGTAGAAATGCTTATAATTTGTTATAAAATGTTTTATTAATTTATAAGTCAATTCTGAATTTTATATTTGTATTATATTCGTATGCGGATGGATAACCTATTCTATATAGGGGTCGTGTAAAGATAAAATATATTTTAAGGTTTATTATATAAAAAAAAAGTATATCAAATGTTTTTATTTTTAAACGACGGTTTTCTGATAGGTAATATAAATAACAAAATAAAGATTTGTTTAAAATCTGTCAAAATTATGTTCTGAATAAAAAAAAAAGTATTCTAAAAGAAAAAAGTTTTTTTGCATTGGGCAAAAGTAAAAAGCTATTTTTACTAATTAAGGTTGTTTACAAAAAAAAAAAGACTTTACCATAAATCAGGAAACCATTACTATCTATCTGCTAAGCCGTATATATTAATAACACCTAAAAATTTGATTGAAAAATTGGAATTAGAGTATATAATTTATATATACTTAATTAAATTTTTAAAGCTAATAAAATTTTAACACCTTAGAGACATTATCAATAGATCGAATGGTTTATTTAATTAAAAAGTCATTTGGTCCTGAGGCAAATAGAATTCCTGAAGGTGTTATGGTTTGGGAGGTGGAAAATATAAATAGGCCATAAATTTAAGCTCGTAAGGAAGGAGACTCCATTTTGAAGAACTATTGCATTAGAAATTATGTCAGCTACTAATTGTGCGATGCCCTGCTAAGAAAGGCAAATTTTGCTGTTTTCTCCATTATGGAAACATCTGAGTTTGGTCCATCCAAGGCCACTGCAAGAACCAACATGCTGCCAGAATAATCCTAGCCGAACAAATTCAAAAGGTAGATGCCAGAAGCCACCAAAGAAACTTACCTTCACTTCAGCCATTCAAGCTATGCAAATACCGGTAAAAATTTAAATTAAAACCACAGAATTCTGTGTTAATTCTTATTAATTATTCTTTTAGTTTGCTAACTATATATCTCAATGTAACTATTTTAAATGTAAATTGTTCATGTCGAACATATGTCTAAAATTTCTACTTAAAAATAATATTTAAAGGAGGCTAAATGACCTACTTTTGCTCATTTTGTTTATGTTCAGAGTTTAAATTCGACCTTATAGTAATATTTTAAAAAGAGGATATCAAAGACCTACTTTTCTAATTTCTATTATTAAACTTAATATTTACTGTGTTAAATTAATCAATGCATTATATTTATTTTTTCTTTATTTTGCTTATGTGAATTAATAATTGTGCCTTTACTTCAAAACAGTGAGCACTTAATTTCCAAATATTTTCAAAAAGATATTTATTTCAAATCTTCATATTATTTGATATTATAGTGTCTTTTGCTGCACGCTGTTTTGAAATCCTATTTTAAGTAATAGCGACCCTTTGTGCTCATTATTATTTTATAAATTATTAATGATGTAAATTTCAAATGTGGCTCATAAATTCAAAATTTGCAATGTTTAATTATTCTTAAATTAGAGTAACCTCGAGTATATTTATAAGTATATTTGCCTATAAATTTATTTCGTAAATCCCTTAAATATACTTTCCTTCTTAAGATTTTTATTAGCAGTAAATAACCTAATAGATTGAACAGGATAAAATAAAGTTTATATATATCTCCCATCAGTAACATATGTTTCTCTCATGCTACGTAAGAGTTGGTTCGTGTATCAAGCTGATAAGCTATTGTTCACATATATTACAGTTTTAAATTTATATACAATATCCTTTGGCTTGGTGGATGTGATTTCTTATCCATAAATAATTCTCGTTTTTCTGCTTTATTATATATGTATCTAAGATGGAACCATGGTGAATCCAGCCCATTTTGTTTTTTCAGGTCATGCAGTCACTAAGCCTGAAATAAAGGCCATGTGGCATGTAAATCTTCCACCCCTTATGAACTAAATAAACGTTCCTTACCCGCAGCATAACGATCGGTTCCAAGGTATCAGCATTTGCCGCAAGAACCCTTGATATCCTTATCCACTTGCAGAGCAACTTTTATTATTATATTTATCTGTGCATAACACATTTGGTAAAATCTTATAATCAACTCTACCTCTTTAATATTTATTCTTCAGCATTTTCTGAAGTATTTTTGAATACCCATTCAATCTAAAGTTATTTGGGATGGTCTATACGCTCACTATTAAAATATGTGTAATAACTAAAATGCATAGTTAAGTTACTCCAGGTTTAGTCTAAATATCTAATAGTCACCAAACTTTGAATAGGAAATGGCATAATTATTAGATATAACATCTTGATTATTCTGAAATATATGCTCTCAAATTTATTCATGATAGCCAAAACTTGTTTTATTAAAACGTAAATGATTGTTCTGCCAATACGCTTATTATTCATATGTAAAAAAAACCTTTTAGTTTTAAAGTCAATCAAATGCCTGCATGCAATCCCATTTAATACACTAAATAGTTATATAATAATATTAAATCGTGCTTCCACACTGGCATAATTATTAGATATAACATCTTGATTATTCTGAAATATATGCTCTCAAATTTATTCATGATAGCCAAAACTTGTTTTATTAAAACGTAAATGATTGTTCTGCCAATACGCTTATTATTCATATGTAAAAAAAACCTTTTAGTTTTAAAGTCAATCAAATGCCTGCATGCAATCCCATTTAATACACTAAATAGTTATATAATAATATTAAATCGTGCTTCCACACTTCCAAGTAAAGCTATAACAACAAATTGAAAACTAAATTAAATGGCTTAACACTTTCAAGAAGATGAATATGAGATTTACATTATATTGAAGACAAACGTAAAGTATAAATATACAGGTTATTACTAAATAGTTATATATATATATTTTCGTTATGCTAGATTATTTATAATGGTCAATAAATGTATTTTAAATTAACCTATGTCCATTTCTTTCTCATTATTGATCCAATCCAATTCAACCATACTTAATTAATAAAGGTTGGTAAGACCCCTTTGTAATTTTTACATAGTTAGATTAATCTTTTGAGCCATTTTGGGCCCAGAGTCTCATTGTTCCTACCTGATCTATGTCAGCTGTGAATGAAATTATATACTACATGTAACTTAAAGATGGTCATTTATAGGGTCTTGAGTCTTGGAGTTCTGGCAGATGAGTTAAAGCATGGTCGGATTCGGGGTGTCACCCTCCTGGTCTGGTCAGCTTTGGTCTTTTTGCTTCGATTCTAGATTCTGTTATGCGAATGTACAGACTTGACCATTACAATAATAACTCCTTTCATATACACTTTAATGAAAAAAATTTTTAAAATAAAACTTCTTTATTTTCCTGACAGTTTCAACTGTTCAGCAATCTTCATCAGAGCATTCTCAATTTCCTCTATCTTTTTTTCTACATTTAAAAGGTAGAGGAAATTGAGAATGCTCTGATGAAGACTGTTGGACAGTTGAAACTGTCAGGAAAATAAAGAAGTTTTATTAAAAAAATTTTTTGCATTAAAGTGTATATGAGAAAAGTCATTGTAAGCAATATATATAAAAGTTAAAGATCTGATATTGGAATACAAAAACAATTACAAAAAGGCAAAAAAACAGATATTTTACAGATTATTTCTAGGAACATGTATTTAAGAAAGGGTAAATTTTATTGCATAGAAAATGAATAATTTTTTTGTTTGTTAGCCAGAAATCTTTTACTGCCAAGTAGAAAGAACTGTATACAATAACCTTGAAGTGAGAAGCCTTCAAGAAGAAAACCTACATGAAAATACTGAAAATTATAAATGCAAAGAAAGACTCCCAAAAAATTAAAACCAGTGTTTTTTTCTTTATGTGCACATTATACTCTCATATAAAAATGAAAAAAATATAGGAATGAATAATTTTAGTAGGCAACATTTTCTTTTTTTGTGTGAAACATTTTTTATTCATGTGATTTTTTTTAACCAAAAAATATAAAGAGTTTTTAGGCAATTTAATTTTTATTAAATTTAACATTTCTTTTGAAACATATTACCTCTATCCAAATTATATACAAAGGGTAAAGCAAATTTAACTTTATCTCTGATTAAAAAGCTCTTTTCCAAATTTTGTTATTTATAAGGAAATAACTTAATGAAAGCTAGCGTTAATTAATTTATTTATTTATAAATAATTTTATTGAAAAAAACCATATGTAATAATGATACAATTGTAAATCAAAAATAATAGTTATCCATGTTAGTCAGGCAACCAAATGTTCTGATGTGGTTACTGGTGTTGTTAATCCAGCTTAATCAGGCTCCACGTGTTGTCAAATAAAAATCTGGAAGAGATTATTCTGTCCTTATGGCGAAATTCCTTTAGCTTGGAAATGAATGTGTCTTCAGGCTTGGGATGAGGAAGGTAAACTTGTTGCGACATCTGGCCAACCAGATGGCATAAGTCAGAAAGGTTGAGAGTCTTGTGGTGACATAATCCCTGGACAGGAAGCAGCATTTAATATTTAAGATTTTGTTCAGGGAAATGTGGCAGTGGTAAGCAATGAAAGTTCTGATTTTGTCATATGCTGGGCAATCATTTATCATATGATCAAAGGTTTCACAGGTTCTATGGCAGTTGTGACACATAGGATCTATATTCTTGAGGAATCTCCTGTAGTGCAGGAACCAGTTTGTCTGGAGTGAATTCAGGTTGATTTTTACGAGAAAGTCCAGGAACCTTGGCTCCAGCTTGAGATGCTTGAAAAACCTGGTGACCACGTGATTGTTACCACCGAGGTAAGGAATGGTAGAGTTTTGTGTGGGAAATAGCAGGCCATGAGCATCCCAAATGGAGATTTTTTTGTCTGAATACTAGGGAAGAGTGGCCATTGTGAGCGAAAAGGTAGTCAAGTATCTGATTTAGCCAGCTTATCTTTGAAGGTGGAGGTCTGTCAGATGGAATGACTGGTTGTTCCGCTACAATCTGGGGAAATTTCTTTTGTAGGATGTGGATCAGAGAGTGGCACTTTTGGTAATATATAGAAAACGTAGCATGCAACGACATACCATTATTTTTACTATGTCGCTGCATGCGTTCAATTCCTATGGCCGCTGTTTTACCATTCCACAACAGCCGTGCACAGATTTGGTTGATTTTTGTATTGAAAGCCTTTGTCATGTTAATTATGGGTAGATAGTAGCTAATCTTTGCCATTACCTTGATATTGAGGAGAGAGATTTTCCCTTGCAGTGATAAATAAACCTTGGCAAGGTTTTTAACTGTGTTGGTGGTGGCTTCAATGATAGAATTCTGTATTTGTATCGACATGGCTTGCGGTGTCTTGTATATGGGAAACCCCAAAAAGTTTTGGGGGTCTGCTGAGAAAGGCGATGATATCTTCTTGCCAGTGTTGATTTTCCAGGCCGATGACTTGTTGAGGTTGAAGGAAAGTTTGGAGGATTCGGAAAATTTGTTGATTATTTGTATGAGAGGTTTTAGATATTTTTGGGAAGGTAAGGTGACAAGGACATCATCCATGTAGGCAAATGCTTTACAGTGTTTCTTCAGCTGGGGTATATAGATTCCTGGAAGTTCTGCCTCAATCTGTTTAAGACGGGGGTTTAAGTAGAGTATAAATAGGAGACCGCTAAGTGGAGATCCTTGGGGTATGGATTTTGAAGGAATAAAACCATCTGTAAAGAAACCATTCAGGGAAATGTGGACCAATCTGTTGTTTAGTAGATTGTCCAATATCTGAATTATTTGAGTAGGAATGTCTAGTGCTGAGAGGCAATTGAGCAGGATGTTGACATCTACTGAATCAAATGCTTCAGAGATGTCTAGCTGAACGCCAATGGGTTTATATAGATTCTTGGATCTGATATGATCACAGAGAATTTTTACCTCCCCGATTGCAGAGAGTGTGGATGAGCCCTTCTTTGCAAATTGCAACTGGGATATGTTGTCCAGAATAACATCTTGTATTTTCTCCTTGATCACACCTTCGATGACCTTTAACAGGATTGGGGTCATGGAGATTGGTCTTATGCTAGATAGAGCAGATGCATCCCGGTTTTTCTTAACAAAGGGGACCATCGCTATGGGATAAAGTTTGGGGATGATTTTTTTGCTGTTTGCAAGATGGTTAATTAGTTTTAATACTATGGGAGCTGTGAAATTCTCAAGGTGCGTAAGTATGAACTTCGGAATGCCGTGTAGTCCTGGATGGACATTGGACGGTAGGGCGGCCAAGCGGTTTTTGATGTTTGATATCATTATTTCATGTTCATTGTTTTGTGATGTCTCATACCACTGATTTGTGGGGTAGGTAACAGAGTTTGATAGGCGGTTTTTGAAATATGACTCTATTTGAATGAGCATTTAGTTGCCAGAGGTATGGCTACCACCGATGAGAAGGGACAAAGGAGTTTTTTGTTTCTTCCTTGCCCCTAGAGCCCATCTGAGATAGCCACGTGTCCAGCAGTGTTGGCCAGGTAAGTATAACCTAGCATTTTTTGTTGCTATTATTTCAGCAATCGCAGCTTGTTTCTGCTTGTACTGTGTTTTAAGTAATAGGAGGTTGTCTGTAGTACCATCACTTGAGAAATTTTTAATCCTATGGTGAAGCAAATTAAGCTCATTCATCAGGGTTGTTGACCCTTTATGTTTTTTGGTGTGCTGTATGATTATGGTTTGGAGGATGCCTGTGAAGGCGAACCAGGCTTCCTCAGGATTTATGTTAAGAATGTCAATTTTTTCAAAGAGTATGTAGGCATCTGAGAAGACAGCTTCCGTGGCAGTAGCTTTAGTTATGATTCTGATTGTTTTATTGTAGTCTATGGGAGTGTAGGAGTCCAGATCTAAAGATGCTATCAGGGCAAGATGGTCTGAGAAGGGAACAGGTTGAAGCTTGGCTTCCAAACCATAGTGCAGATCTGAGGTGTAAAACATTAGGTCAATCAGTGTTCTAGAGCTCTTTGTATAGAATGAGTATGCATCCGCAGGGAAGAAACCTCTGCCATTTATGAAACCCCTGGCTAAGAGATGGAGGTATTTCCATGTGAACACATCATATTGCAGGTTGAAGTCCCCCAAGAGGATTGTAGGGCCTGTGTTGTTTGCAGTGATGAGATTTATGGTGTGTATTATTCTAGAATAAGTCAATGGGTTGTTCTGGCAGTATACGTATATTGCAATGAATTCACTAGATTGGTATATAAGCTTGATTGCAATGAGATTGGCATCATGGTAAAGCACTTTATAGGAAGAAGGTGGTTTCCTGTTATTAATGATGATTCCTACCCCTCCAGCAGCTGATGTATTAGTAGACAGAAGAGTGAAGCCTAGTTTTGAAAGTTCGAGAATTATGTGAGGGTTGGAGTTTAGGTGATATTTGGTCTCTCCTAAGAATAAAATATGAGGAGATGTAAGAAGGAAAAAATGCCTAATCGCATATAAACGGTCAGTAGAATTAATTTCCCTGATGTTAAGACCAATGATTTGGCACTTGATCCTATCCATAAAGATTATTGCTGCTTGGTCTTACTGCCAGCAGAATCTTTGATTGAAGGTTGTAATGGTCCTTGTGATCACTGAATTTCTGATCTGCCAAGGATGGCCTGTGGAAATCAGCTCTAAAGAGCTCAGTTTCATTGTGTGATTCATGACTGAGAGAGTTTTTTGGTGTGCTTTGTACCTTCCTCTTGTTTTTTTCCAGAATAGAATTTACACTGTAGGGAAAGGAGAACTTTAGGTAGTTTGGCTCGGAAGCAGGAGATAGGTGTGAGTCCTCTTCTTCAGAGTAGGCCTTTGAAAGTTTGGAAGATTTTTGTTTATTATTAGCATTAGGGGGTAGGTTGAGATCCATGTCTGAGACATAGTCAGAGATGGGTGGTGAAGATCTATTTTTTGTAGGTGTGGGAGCTTTCATATGGGATGAATTTGTATAGGATATTGATAGTTTCGATGCATCCATTATAGATTTAGTGTTAGAAACCGAAGGTTTTGATCTTAGAGGTCTTGGGGTTCCGAGTGCATTGTTATGGTCTTGATGGTCCATGCTGAGAGGTGCATCATCTGTATTGTCAGAAGAGATTGTTAGATTTTTGTGTCTAGAGGCATTATTTGGTTCTTTTGGTTTTAAGCCTTTTGGTAAGTTGTCTGGTTTCTGTGAGTTATCTCTGGGCTTGGAGCCATTTGGGTTTTGATATGCTATTTGTATCTGTTTGCTGTCATTGGATGGTTTTCCCTTGAGTTTATTAGGATTCATAAAGTCTTTGGTGTTGGTTACTCTACTGTAGGATTCAACTTCAGCTTCAACAGTATGTAGGCCTGGAGTGTTTGTGGTTAGCATTTCATTATGTGTGACATTAGCAGGTGTGAGTGTATGAGGTGCTTTACATTTGTGAAACTTATTTTCCTTTTGACCACAAGAGGTGCATATTTTTGCTGGGCATTCTTTTATGAGATGTGTTCTTAGGCCACAATGAAAACATTGCAGCCTGACGCCAACGAAGGAAAGTATCATTGGACAACCTTTTGCTTTAATGGTAGTTGGTATGTCAGTGGGCCCTAGGCCTTTTCTTAGTTGAATTTGAAATGATGCAGTGTTGGATAGGATGGACTTGATTGTCTTGTCTACTGGCAGATATGAGAAATTCTGGATTTTCCCGTAAGGTAAAAGGATTTCTTGGAGGAGATTATTGTCAAGGCCCATAATACAATTCTTGAGGGTTCCGATAAGGGTAGCAGGTCTGTTTGTATCAACATATATAAGGAATTTGTTGTCTAGTTTTTTGAAATTTGATTTAAATTCATTTCGGAAGGCCCAAGTGGCAAATTCGACAGCAATGTATCTGTCGTTTGGGTGAGGATCCGGTGTATGCCCTCTGTTAATTTGTATTGTTTTATTAATTCGTATAGTGCTGTAATGGGGAATTTATGGAGTGAGCAATTTGGTTCTGTCACTGCCAGAATGACACTTTTATCATTGTGGTAGTTTACTAAGGATTTGAGGAGGGTTGGAGGTATTGTTTGGTTGAAGTCAACACAGAGGCCTTGGTATTGTTTCTCAGTGAAGTCATTTATGGAGAATTCATCGGTCTCAAGCCCCAAGGTGGTTTGATTTTCCTGTTGTAGATTTTTTAGTTTTAGTATATCTAACATGGTAAGGTCGTGATTAATTTTACTTGCTGTTCCGGGTATGGAGCAGGTTTCGTTGTATGAATTAGTTTTTAAGTTGTTGGTATTTTGTATAGACTTAGATGGACTTGTAGTACCAATTTTTGCTATGTTAGCATATGATATGTGGCTCCTAGATGAACTGTTAGCCATTGTATTACAGTTTTTTGCAATAGGTGTTATGTGAGGAAGGTAATTTAAATCACTCTGTGTCAAATCTAGTGTTGGGTTTGTCTGCTTGATTATTGAATAGTTTCCCTTATGACTGGTATGGAAAATTTTATTTTGATCTTCTTCTCTCTGGTAGTTGAGATTCTGAGAGTAAGAGGGAAGAGTTGGGAATTCATCTATAGAAAGTGGCATGCTTTGTAAGGAAGTATTTTGAACACTAGTTGTATTGGTATGTTTTAATACGGGTTCCGGTATTGTATTACGCGTGTGTGTTGTTTCAGAACTATATTTATTTATAATATCAGTTTTGGGCGAGTTTGAATTAGTTAAAAAGTTGTTTTCAGACGGTAAATTGTTCGCGGGGTTAATTTTTTGTTGAGTCTCACGTTTATTCCTAGTTGAATGCGTCGATACAGGAAGTGGCGCTATTGCATTATTTTCTGTTGAATCTTCAGATATTAGTGTAGTATTATCATTAATATATGAGCTGCAGCTATTTGTTTCTGTGTATTTTTTAGTTTTGGTGCCTTTATTATTTAATTTATGTGCCGGTTCAGGCCAATGGATTACGTCCGTATTAAAATTTTTTTCTTTAGTACCTTGTTTATCCGCTATGAGTGACGGGCCAGTAGAAGTGTAGCCTGTTGAACAGTATTCGTCGTTATTCACTGTAGCGTCTGAAAACTTGTGGATCATTTCTGAGATTGTTTGTTTGGAGGTCTTTATTTTAGGTATATTATGATGTGAATTTTGTTTATTATTACTATTACAGTTAAAATCCATATTATTTTTATCATTTATTTCCGTAGATATTTCGTTGGTTTTAGAATCGCTAATGACATGGCTTTCCGGTATTAACTGAGGCTGGTAAGAATAATTTTTATGCTTATTATCAGTAATATTTGTGACGTTGAGGTTAGCTGTTGTATTATGCTTGGTCTCATGTACCTTAATTAGCATCTTGTGTGTACAATTGGTTTCACAAAGCTTACATAAATCTTCCGCTGTATTTACGCTGTCTTCGTTTTTGTTTGTGTCATCGGATGTCGTTGCGATTTTTTGCTTTCCATATTTTTCTACATAACACTTGAATTATCGGAGGCCAGATTTTGGTTATTAGTGCTAGAAGGTTTATTTCCTTTTATGATTTGAGAGTTAATTTTTAAGCGAGTTTGTGATATTTTTTCAACTTGAATGCAACCTTCAGAGTTTTGATTGGATGTTACGCTGTTGTCTAAAGTATATTCCACCGCATTGGCAATTACGTTAATATTTGAAACATTTGCATGCGCTTCAGGAATGATAGGGCCTATGCTAGAAACATTGTTGGCTTTCAGTATTTTCAGCAGCCTAAGGTTAGTATTCCGGTATTTAGGCACGCTATGTGAATAAAATTTCTTAGTATTAATGGTAACGTTGGAACTCTGTGAGTTTTCAGCACTGTTGTTTAAGTCATATCCTATGCCTAGGTCTATGTTACCCTTCAGGCTCTGGATAACGTTCAAATTCACGGAGTAGTCTGTGACTTCAGATTTTGTTGTTTTAACTCTATTGCAATTATCAGATTCATTTACATTTTTATTTTTTATTAGATCTTGGGAATACATATAGTCATGATTATTATCATTGTAATTAAGCATTGTATGAGAAGTATCAACTTTACTCTGATCTTTCGGCAGGTTTACTGTTTCTTTATTAGGTTCTAGACCCTTTATGACGTTTCTAAATAATTTCTTTTTTTTTAGATGTCTGTTGCATTTTTTTGATATTTTTAGTTTATTTTTAGTTTATATAATGCTTGACTCTTTTTTGGCTTCGAATTAATGAAGCCAATTCTTTTAGATTTATCATTTATTCTGGGAGATCTTTTTTTATTTTTTATTGCGATTTTACCACTGTTAATTGTGCTATCAAGAGGTTCAAAACATATCCCATATTTCGGATTGTGGGCTAAATTTCCCACATCCATCAGAACTATATTAATAAAACCCTTACCTTAACCAATAAAGATGAGATTTGTTGGATGGCTGGCGTTCTAAGGGCTTTTGAATTAAAATTCTTCACAGAGCTGAGGTAGATGGCTGCCAACTTAGTCAAACGTAGGTCATATTCTTAGGGTTAATTAATTTAAGGAAATAAAATCAATTGGTTAGTTTTTTTTTATGAAACTATGCTTTTTGAGAAAATGTATAAATTTAAATTATCATATTATTATGCCATTTAAAATTTTTTTTCTTAATTATTAATCAGTTAGTTATTAAATAATTGTTTAAAAATATTCTAGTGTTAAATGACTATTATTCCAGATATTTGTCCCATGAATTGGCAGTGGGTGTGACTTGACTTTATTACAGCTGAATGTTTGAGAGATTTTCAAATTATCTCAGTAAAATTATTTAAAATAAAACAGAATGGGCTGTTATATTTATTTATCTCCTGTTTGCAATCAGAGATCCTAGAGTTTTTGCTTCTTGAGCTAGTTTAGAGCATAATGGTTATATAAATGATTTATGTTTGTGTTTGGACATCCAGATGATAAATCTGGATGGCACAAAAATATCACTTTTAAAGTTCATTCACTGTATTTTGTTTTTATTAGAAATTAAGATTGTAGTTGGCCTTACACAAATGGTACTATTTTTTATTATAAGTGATGGATTAGCACATAAGTATGTGCACACAAATAATTAGGTTATATTCTGCCCTATGTTTGACAAGGCTAGATAAATAACTTGCTGTTGATTGTTCATGATGATGAATGATTTGATTACTTTTGTTTAATACTAGTAATGTAGCTAATAAGTATAGTTGTTATAACTACTTATTTTCACAATCCATGCCAATTCCCTGCTCTAATTCACTGTATTCCTTTTATTCATTTTATATTTGATGATTCATTAAATGAGATGATCATTTTTCCATCTCCCCATATTTACCCCTATCTTCTATACTGTTACAATATATATATATATATTGTAACCATATATTTTAGTATAAAATATAATAATTGATGTAACTGGTATAAAAATTTCTCTGTCTTCTTTTGGTGATTTGATTGGCTTGATTTGCACTTTGAACAGATTACTCTCTTATATTCAAAATAATTTATTAGAGAGAATGGGTAATATTTTGCCTTACTTGTTGTCTATATTATTTTAATAAATTTAAATTGCTTCTTTCCATATACTAATTCATATCAAAATGTTTAACTTTTTAAAAATTTTGACAACACATTAAATTTGGTAAAATATTATTAAAAATAATATTAATTTTTATTTGTTTAAAATGGTCTTAAAAATTATTTCCATTGAATTAAAAAAAAAACCATTTGTTCAACTAAATTTAATTATTAAAAATAAATACAGTAATTACGTATGCATTTCAATGTAAAAAAGAAAGGAGCGCGAATTAAAAAAAAAGATCGTCTGATAGTGTTGCTTTTGGAAGAAAGAAAAGAAAATGGTAAAAGGCAAATGGTGTAAATATGATAAGCTTATTTTAAAATAGTTAACAAGTAAACGGATTACCACAAAGTTTTCTATAAACGTAAAAATAACATAGTGGTATTTAATAATAAGATGAATTGCTAAATTTAAAAGTCTGTTCAAGTCGGCTAGCCAGGTGGATCAAATCGCCAGTAATAATTTTCCAATATTACATTTGAAATATGTCGTAGCTTTCCAGTTTAAAAACAGAATCAATTGCAAGATTTTGGTATGTTTTAAAATATTTATTATTCTACAATTTGGAAAAATTAAATAAGTATTTTAATTACAGAAGTTTTATAAATATGAAAATTTGCTTTTTAAAAAAGAAGAAGTTTAAATTAAAGTAAAATATTAAAGTTATTAACATAGTTTAATTTCCGTTTATAATTTTAATAAAAAATATAGTATTGATTGATATTTAACTTTGCAATGCCAGTAATATATTTGCTAGTTAATTTGTTTACCATTTGGATAATAAAAACAGTCTTCAAATAATTAATCAAAGCTATTTTCTAATTTTATCGTCAGTTTGAAATGATTAAATTAATTGCTATAATTAGTATTCCTAGATTTAAGCATGGATAAATAAATATTAGCATGGATGTGATAAACTTGGAACAGTTTTAATAGAGAAATGTAGAAATTAATAACTTATGAAAAAACATTTTCATTTAAACTCTGCATGTCATGTTTTAGAATTGTTTCATGTTTATGGAGCCACGTAAAATCGTTAATCTAATAGTGCTTATAATAACTAATACAAATGGATAAAATTACATGTATGGAATTCAACTATAATTGTAGCTATTACTTCGTATATTTATTGTTCGACACATCGTACATGGATTTCACGGATCATATTTGTAGTTATAAAATGATATATAATTTAATTTGTGATACACACACCTGCTAGAATTCATATATTGAACTATAATATGCTATACATTTAATTTATATCACACACATACCTGTTAGATTTTATGTATTTGATGAATAATGCATTACTTTAATTTTATCATTAGATAAACTTGCATGTGAAGTTCATAAGTTATATTTTATTAAGTTTAAATTAATAGGGGTTGAATAGAATACTTATTCAAGAGAATAGCGCTTGCGAAAAAGCTTGAAAAGTACTAAATGAATTTATGAGATGTATCAATTTTATGGGGTATTTTGTGAGTCTTTCCAGATTTCTATTCCTATACTAATATTACTTATATTATATTACATATATTTTATCTTAAGCAAGATAAGTTAGTACATTAGTTGTTCTGATTAGCAAAACATTTTATTATGCAAGAACCCACATTTGCTAAAGTGTTAGTGTTTTCTGAATGGTCAGAATAACTAAGGAGGATGATTTTGCACTTTAATGTGAAGTAAATAGTAATGTTGTTTTATAATGTTAAAGGGCATTAATCTGTGCCAGTGGTTAATCCGCAGATTACTTAATTGCCATTTTTTGTATTTTACACTCATTCCTGTGCTGGTGATTAATCCGCGGAATTGTGTAATTATACTTATTACTTTATGATGGTGTATAAATCCACAAAGCGTTTAGTGTTATTTAATTCCTATGTGTAGATGAATGCATCCATAGGAATATGGTTTTACTTCATAGATATAAGTTGGGCAAAGTATTTTAGTTAATCTGCTAAATCATCTTCTTCCATTTGTAAGTATAATTTATAAGTTAGATTATTAAATTGTAGCAGGACATTCTATTCAAGTTACCTCATAATAATTAACTGTTGGTTGATTATTATTTACCTGAATGTAAGTTTAAATTTTCATTTTATTTAATGATTCCATTATAGCTAAATCCTACAGATATAATATTATTTATTATATTATTGTAAGTTTACGGTATAGATTTATTGAATCTGGAAATGACATTAGATATTTCATGAGTTGATGTTGAATTTAGTATAATTTCCTCAATACATTCATTATATCAAATTGAAATATAATGTATGATTAGGTTTTTAAAAACCGTACCTATGATATGTTATTGAAGAAAGTCGATGGAATTATAATTTATTTATTTTATTTGTTTATTTATGTCTGTAATTATAACATTAGAATTAATTACTTATTATTCATAAATTTGTAAATAAACGTTGATTTATAATTAAACTTACTGTGCCGTTGCTATTTGTCATTCGTAAAATCAGAAATCATAAACCTTGGATAGAGCATACATTGAAGTACATACTATCATCAACATGATATAAGAGTTTAGTGATATTTTGAGAAAACATTTGGATGCTTTTCGTCTTTGGTAGTTTATGATGTGTAAGGTACAATAAAATCCCATTTACCTTTTCCATCATTTTAGCTTTGCGTAGTTGATTCTAGTATACAATATAAATTGATTATTAAACCTGTAAACAGATTTACCAGATAATGACATGATTGAATATATTTACTTAACGTTTTTAAATTGTCATTTGTCAGTATAATAAGAGTCTCAGTGATATAGTAAACTATAAAAAAAAAGAACCCAAGTATTTATGTTTATTTATTGCAAAGCTTTACCTGGACTAGCATTTGTATTAAAAATCATATAGATGGTTTAAAATTTCATAATCTTATGTAGTTCCACAAATTATGCCATCTTGTACATGGTCGGCCATCGGGTCTCATACAATGAAAATCGCAAATTAAGGTTTGAAAGATAATAACATTACCTACTTATCATTTGTTTAATGTATTTTATCATACTACTATGATAGGTCTTCGCGGTACACCCTGGCTGCGATCAAATTAAATCATAAAAAGTTAATGTTATATCATTGGTTTGGTCTGTGGTAAGTTGCTCCAGATGTTGGTTGTGGTCTTTGGTGCATAATATAGATAGCATGATATGCTTTTGGTTACAGTTCTTAATAGCTGACAATGTGCAGCGGGAATTGATCGGTGATCGAGGTTACAATTATTAGCGCACTTATGTTTTGGTGATATTATGTAGTTGGGACAACAATCGAACGGTTACAATTTATATATATATATATATATGTGTGTGTGTGTGTGTGTGTGTGTGTGTGTAGTAATAGCATTTGTAAGTCATTTCAAATTAAAAACACTACCCATGAAAATATTCCCTGATCCATGACAGATCTGATGAAATGACAGATGAAGATGATGAATCCACAAAAATAACATTATTTGTTACTTCAGTATTAGACTTGTAATTGAAATTCAACTTTGAAAACAAATCTCTAAATAAACACCAAATTGAACACATTTACAATCCTATATATATAAATAACCACAATATTACATAATCTTCTGATTAGGATAAATTTCTGACTGAAAATCTTGCTTTTACAGCTAATTTTACATTTTAAACTGCTGTGATGTCATGCAACAATCCTGGCACAGATAAACAGATATTTTCATTTCCAGTTTGGATGACATCAAAAAGTTCAGTCTGCCCAAGTGATTGTCATTATTTTGATTAGAATAAATGTGGTCATCATTATAAGCTGAATACATATTTGTTTTTGTTTTTTTTTAAATAATTTTTTTTTGGGGGGAGGGAAGATAAACCAATTGATTAAGTTTGTCTGAAGATCCTGTGCAGGCATTATTTTATGAGATCACAAAATTAGAATTTTTTTTTTTCTTTGAACAAATTTTTATTTATTTAAAGTTGAACATATATGGTTAATTTAATTTTTTTCAGGTACTAAAATTCTAAACTAAAGTTTACTAAGTAGTCTGAAAACTACATCACTTTTAAACATCATGGGGTTTTCAATAATTGTTTTTCAACAATTGTTAAATTATAATTATGCAAAATTGGTACTTCAAGCAAATTTTCTATGACTCACCATGCTTATGTAAAAACTTTTATTGATTCTTATTTCTTTATTTACAATGGACTGCATTATTAGTTCAACATATTTATGCAATAATATTAAGACTTTTAAGGACTGTATACCCTTTTAGTATTTTATAGCAATTCCGAATATTTTAAAGGAAATGATTCTGCTTAAATATTAGAAGATGCTGAAAATAATAACTTTTTAAAAAGTTTTTAACACATTTTTTCTACAGCGATGCATATTTAAAATATATTTAATTTAATATCATCATATCTTTAAATAGTGGTTTTCTTCAGAATAATTTATGTGTCCACAAATAGACTATTTGTATTCCAGCTAGCAGAAAATATTTACTGATAAATGGAATTTAATAAATTATTCATTTCATTTTGTAATGAGATTTTAATTACTTATTGCTATTTTAGTAGTAGAGTAAAAACATTTGCTGTGAAATTTTGTCTTATATTTATTTCAGATTAGAGGTAGGAAATATTTCCTACATCTGTGGAATTAAAATTATTGATTTACTTTTTTGTGTGAAAATTATTACATGACCATTTACTGCAAAAGCAATATTCTACAATAGTAATGAAATATTTATTTAAAATTTATTGCTAATATTTTCATCTAATTAAAATCTGTACTGAATAAATGGAACAGTCTTGTAATCTATGAAAGAAATTCAAATGTTTTTATAGAATTATTATTGAAGTTTATTAAGTAATCCATTTTATTACAAATCTGCTCTACAATCAAACCTGTGTTATATTCAAAGACTATGTTCCTGTACCTTTTCATTAAGTTATATTTTCGATGTAATAATTGAAAAGTTACTATTATATAATACAAAAAATTTCCAGCACTCTATTTAAATATTCATAAAAAACTAAATGGCAATTAATCATATTGTGTGTTCATGATCATTCTGAATCTGTTGCTTATATGGAATATTTTGAATACTGTATATATCATTTTAAATTTTCTATGTTTTCAACAAAAGGATAAATTTGGGTGTTGGCAGAATGGTAATTGCTGAAATGGTACTCTGTTAAATTTTAGAACCTTCAGGGAGGACTTTTAATCATGTATCTCATTTTATTTGTATTATACATTTTGTCTGATATATTTTAGGTATTATTTTTAAACTGTAATTTCCAGAAGTTCATAAAATATTCAGTATTTTATAATACTATATAATTATAAAGTATTATTTGTCTCCTATCACGAGTAATTTATTTATTTATTTGAATGTATAAGTTTATGCAGAATGAATGAAGGTGTTTTTTAGACTTATTGCTTATTTCAGGCCATGTTTTGAATCGGAAAATAATTTTTATTATCAGATTTAGACATCAGTTAATTATTATATTTGTTTAAGAGATTGTAATATTAGTTCTTTTTTATTATATATTTATCTTTCAATTATATTATCCAAGAGATGGTAACTGTCACTCTCTTTTAGATTTATTTTATTACTACATTTTCCCAAGAAATTGTAGCTGTGTCATACTTTGTGGATGTTTGTTTTGCTAGCAAATATTTTTTAATAGAATATAGCTGTGACTCTCTCTTTTATTATAATATATTTCATATGTTATATATTTTATGTCTCATATTTAAACATAATTGCTTTCTTTAAGTCAGCTATTATTGTTTTTAATATATTTTGATGATCCATTCTTAATTTCTTTATGTTCAGAGACAAAGTCCTAGTATAACTTTTACCCTCAAAATGTAAGTAATCTCTTTTGTGTTCCTGTCATCATTTAGACTCATTATCGTGATGAATTCATCATAGCAAGTCTAATATCATAGTACTCATTATTTTTATGGTGCTGAGTGGAAATTGTGCAATAAAGTTTTTTGTACTTATAAAGAACAATAAATGCCCAATTAACCTAATCACTGCATACATCTGTTAAATTTTAATATTTTCACAAGATTTGGCTTGTAAAATAAAATAAAAAGCAATAAGATAGAAATAGAATTACTACTGAAACAAATTATTTTAACAGTGCATAATAAAATGCTAATTTAATATTATCTATAATCGACTCATTATAATGAAGACTCTCCAATAATAGAATGATTTATTGCTTTGGAGTTTGTAATAAGTTCGATTATTTGAGGTAAAGAAACAAATCATGGTTTATGAATCTTAAGCTTCAGTCCACCATTGCATTTTTACTTATTATAGCTACTGAAATGGATTATTTTAATTTTACTATTTATTTTTATGTAAGTAAAATAAAATATTGGATTTAAAAAGCCCCAATTTTTCTCTGTCTGTAAGGAAAAGAACAATAAATACATGGAATAAAGGTTTCTATTGGCAATAAAATATCACTGCATTAAATTTAAGATGAAATGATGTTCAAAAGATACCATTTAATAAAGCTCTAACTTCACATAATCACCATTTCTTATGCTTGCTCATAATTATTATTAAAACAGGAAAAACTCTCCATATAGTAGTGCCACTCAGTGCAAACCAGAGTAATAAATGGATGCTAGAATGCTTGTGCATAAAATCCCTATCTAATACCTACTTATCCAATATCCCAGACTAGTTATGGTTGCATTAGATCCTAATATCTAGGTGTAGTGCACTCAGATCCAAGCCTCCTCACTGATGAAGGCCATGAGCCAGAAACTAATCTGGGAATATTGGATGAGTAGGCACTAGATTCTGGTATCCATTAATTACTCTGGATTGCACTGAATGGCACTACTGTATGGAGAATTAAATCTCTAACTTATTACTTTGCAGATTACAAAAAGATTTGAAAGTATATTTAGTTATATTCAACTCTTTTTCCTTTATCCTTTCATCACATTTGTAAAACAATTAAGTAAATGGTTAATCTAAAAGTGACACTAAATAAAGAATCACAATATTTTCCCAGACAAGTGGTTTCTTGCAAGCCTGTCATGACAATCTAAATAGTTGGATTAAAACCACATATTGTTAGTATTAATAGGTTTTACATTTCTAATAATGCTTCTATATAAAAAAAATTTTTTTTAAAAAGATGCAGCAACTATTTCAAATCATCTTCTCTAAATCTAATTTCTGTATAATATTAAAAATTATTGAATGTTTAACTACTCTGTCTTCATAGTGACATCAAGAACCTTCAAAACAGATTTTTCTAGTTGTTATAGTTTATCATTAATACCAAAAAAAAAAAAAAAAACGTCATGCATTAACAGGGCATTCTTTCCTATGATCGTTTATCAATCTTTTTTTATTGTTTTCTCTAATATATTATTTATTGTCTGTATCTCTAAGAACTCTCATCTTTTTGCAAACAGTTAAATATAAACAACTATAATTAATTATGCTAAATGTTTCTGCATAAGTATGTATTTAAATTAATTAAGATATAAATATATGCTGAAAAAACAAAATAGTATATAATTATAATTCTTAAGCTTTATTTCTCTAAAAAATTATTATAGTTATTATTAAAACAGAAAAGCCTCATTAAAAGTAGCCTCATTTAATCCTGTTTTATTTTAATGTGATGATCAAAAACTGATTGACAATAAATTTATGATTACAAAAGATTACGGTTGATAAAAAAAAAAAAATGTTAAAACATTTTAAAAATTTGATAATTTTTTTTTTTTTTGTATTTTAAGTAAAGACTGGATTTTAATTATTATTAAATTTGAACTTTAAAAAAAATCTTGGTGTATTATATTAACAGGCGTATCCTTCCAGTGATAATATTTTTCATAAAATATATATTTTCATTAGTAAAATTTGAATGGTAAACATACTGAATATCATGCAGCCATTAAGTTTTTTAATTAATAAAAATTCAATTTGCTAATAAGTTAATTTTTCCCCTTTTTACAAATATTCTATTCTCTTATTTAAAGTAATCAATAATGGAAGTCATATATAGTGTGACATTGCTTTTATAAGCTTGTATTTATAAATATGTAATATAGAGAATGTTCCAATAGCTCAAACAAGCTCTTAATTCATAAGTGCAGTAAGAGAAAATATTTAAAATTTCTATCTGGAACGTTCCTATTCCCACACCAATTGGTTTCAAACTTATGGCTTACCTCAGTGAGGAGCTACATCCAGATCCTAGATCTAAAATATCATATTTTAATATTTTATTTAAAATAAAATTATCAGCACTTTTTAAAGGTAATCATGTAATAAATGTTCATGAACATTTTCTGACATCGAATAAGTCTCCGAACATTACTGAATAAATTAAGCCATAAATTTGATACTATTTTATAGATTTTGGATAAACAACAATCAGTAAAAAAGTAATCACTTTCCTCATTTTAAAAAAATAGTTGCTATTATTTGTTCATTAAAATTGTCTTGAGTTTTTAAAACCACTGTATTATTTTGAAATAAGACTTTTACATATAAAGTGATTATTTTAATTTCATTTATTTGCAAAAAAAAAAAAAAACTATAACTAACCCATATTATATATTTTGCTTTAGCTTCCTGCAGACAAGAAAAACCCGTTTGTCACTTTAAATTTCACATCTTCAATGTAGAATTGTTTTAATTGAAATACACGCAAAAAATTATTATTTTCACTGTATTTTGGTCATGAAAGAAATGAATCATTTTCTTTGACAGGGATTCCATGTATGGGTGTACAGGTTGTGTGGAGCATAAAGGAGCTTCATCATGAAGGTGCCAAAACACCAAAATAATTAATAAAATTTATATATAAATGAAAATGTTTACTTCATTGTTAAAAATATGTTCTGTGTGTAAATATTTTTTATTTAGATATGAGAGGAATACTTCTTTACTTAATCTTATTGTGATAATTGCCTGAGCCTTGAATTTTGAGGCTTGAAATATGCTACATATATGCTCTTATTATTGGACTAAACCAAACAGACTGGTGCCATTTTGTTGTGAGAATTAATGAAACTTAAATGAAATGTTTAAATTTCTGAATCACTTTGATTGTAAGTATCTTTTTAAATATAAAAGAAACACTTTTTTTGCATATATACTTCATATATACTATACTACTGCATTAAGCTTAACAGAATGACATTGTACTGTTATAATTAATAAAATTTATATATAAATGAAAATGTTTACATTTCTCAATCACTTTTATTTAAATATCTTACTATATATAAAAACTAACATTAGTATCAATAATTTATTTGAAAATAAAACTTGTTTTAAAAATATTGCCTCATAATTATAGAGATTCTGCATGTGGTGAAATTATGTTTAGCAATTATATTTTAGAGTTTATATGTTTTGTTCAATTTTGAGTAGTGGTAGAATGGCCAGCAGTGGAATGTGAGGTCCTAGGATCGATTTGGATGCTGTCTTGTGGCAAAGTTTTTTAATAAAAATATTGTTCTCTTTTGTTTTTATTATTCCATATTATCTTTTTACATATTTTACTAAATAGCTTTTCCTATTTTTAGTAACAATATTATTCTTTTAAATGGCATATTATCTTTTTATATGTTTTACTAAAGAGCTTTTCCTTGCATATCTAAATATTTAATTGATAAAAAATTTCATGACAACGATATTATTTAATGACTTCTCTTGATTGTAATAAAATCCCTACATGACTGCACTATTGACAAAGTCTAAAAAATGTATCTAGTGGAACAAAAAAATGTTTGATTTTTTTATATAGTTATCCAATATAACCTAAGAATAGTCAAAATGCAAGACATTTTAATGGCTTCTAAAAATGAGGTGAATTAGCAATCTATGTATGAAAATTTAAAATTCATTTTCTTAAATAAATTCTGGCTAAATACTTAATTGTCAAACTATATAATAAAATATAATAAATATAATATGACTTTGTTATGTTGTAGTATGATTAATATTAAGAAAAAAATATGTTTGAAACTGTGTGTACTCCAGAAGTTAAAAGTGTTAAATAATTATATGTGAAAGTAAACGAGTTGATTTAATAAAAATGAAAATTAGAAATTACAAATAGTTTTTCATATAGATATTTTATAAAAAGCAAGGTGTAAAACAAGATGGAAGATCCGAATAAATAATTAATTAAACGAAGGATTAAAAATGTAAAGAACAATTTAATTAATTAGTTCAAAAATAAGCCCAGAATATTTTGGTGATTAAAATTGATAAGGAATAAACAATAGAACAAAAAGTAGATAAAATCTAGCAGAGAAAGGACAGATTAGTGTCAGTCCTGATTTTCTGAGAGACTTAAATGTAGCGCGAATTCAGAACAGGACTAATGATGGGAGGAGAACCAGATATTCGGGTCTGAAGGTACCAAAGACCGACCTAGGGTAATTATACAGACTATACCTGTCTTATTATTATTTTTGTAAGCTTTACAGGTGCTAGTAGAACTAATGATAATTCTGTTTATAAATTATTGTTATTTTTCATACTAATAAAATCTTGTATCTGTTAAGTGGGATATCTTAATTTTATGCGAGAGTAATAGTTACTTGAATTAGGTGTATTTGGTTGTCTCTCATAAGTAACATTAAATCAAGTGCATCACAATTTTGGTGCAGTCAGGAGAAAACCTGTTTTTCAAGCTTTATGAAAGAAGTACACTGAACAATAATTCAGAAGTCGGTGAGTTGTTAAAGAATTAAAATGTCAATAGGACAAGCTAATATATCGGAATTTGGGATAGATAATCTGCATGAATAGCCCTTTTATGTGCTTCAATTACAAAATTATTTTAAGTTAAATAGTATTATTGAAAATGACAGGAAAGTAGCAGCATTATTATGTTTGTCAGGTAGAAAAGTTATTGAAATAGTAAACAAATTGTATAATGGACAAGTTACAGATAGTAGTAACTACGATGACCTGGTTCAAAGACTAACAGATTATTTTAGCCCAAGACCATTGAAGTATTTAGCTAGGTTAAAATTGAGGAACCGCAAACAAGACAAACTTGAATTGATTAAAGAATATGATATTGTTCTACGCCAATTAGCAAAGAATTGCGAGTACAGCGACTTTGTGGAAAACAAATTCTTATTGACCAGTTATTATGGGAAATGAAGGACGATAAATTGTGTCAATCATTATTAATTGAAACTCAGATGACTTATGAAGGTGCTATTCAAAAGGGAATAGTATACGAATCAGTGGTAGAACAAGCTTTAGCTTTTTCAAATAGAATGGAGGAAAACTCTAGGAATACTATTTTTAAAATAGAGAGAAAGGATAAGGGTTGTACTAAAGAAGGGAAATGTTTCAAAATAAAATGTTTTTGTTGTGGTAAAGTAGGTCATTTGTCTAAAAGCTGTAAATGGAGGAATGAAAAATGTTACAACTGTGGGGGCAAAGGCCATTTAGCAGAATAGTGGCTCAGGAATTTCTTTAATATCTATGAAAAAATGGAAGAAAATATCCAGAGATAGCCCTCAGATTAAAATACAGAAAGCTAACATTAACCTTAGAGATGTCAATGGGAACCCGATCAAGTTAATTGGGAAATCCGAAGTAATAGTTGGTTTTAAAAATAAAAACTACAAATTACCTATATATATATAGTAGATAAAGATATTAGTCCATTAATAGGAAGAAACTGATTTAAAGACTTAGGCATTAAATTTAATATAGTTAAAAAGGTCTCGGTGGAACAAGAAATGATAGAGTTATATCCGAATTTATTTACGGAAGATTTAGGTTTGATAAAATCAAAGCCCACTGACTTGCACTTAAATGAAAATGCTAAACCGGTTATTTGTAAACTGAGAAAAATACCTTTTGCCCAAAGGCAGTTAGTAGAGGAAAAAATAGAAGCATTAGTTAAAAAAGACGTGTTATCCCCAGTCGAGGAGGCAGATTGGGCTATGTCGATTGTTGTGTTAACAAAACCAGATGGAAAAATTAGGCTGTGTGGAGATTATAGAACAACAGTAAATAAATATCTTAATAAAGGAGCTTACCTGGTGCCAAATGTACGTGACATTCTCAGTAATCTAGCTAAAGCAAAAATTTTTGCAAAATTGGATTTAAATTCGGCATATCACCAACTAAAAGTTACGGATGATACAGCTCGGTTATTGACAATTACGACCCCTTTTGGATTATTCAAATGTAATCATCTCCCTTTTGGAATTACATCAGCTCCAAACATATTTCAAGCAAAAATAAATTCAATATTACAAGGCTTGGAAGGAGTGACACCATATTATGATGATATTTTGATTGCTGCGACATCACCAGAAAAATTAAGAAGTAAAGTTTGGCAAGTATGCGAGAAACTAAATAATGCAGGGGTAAAATTAAATGTTAAAAAATGCGTTTGGGAAACTGAAGAATTAAAGTTTTTGGGCCATCTTATTTCGGAAAAAGGGAGTCCGTTAACGGAAAAAATTAGGGCAGTCAAAGATGTTTCAAGCCCAATAAATGTCAAGCAACTTCAAGCTTTCCTAGGTTTGATTAATTTTTTCGAACCTTTTCTAAAGAACAAAGTGATGGTCGCAACTCCTCTATATGAACTGCTATGCAAAGATCAAAAATGGATTTGGAATACCAAACATGAAAAAGCGTTTAAAGCAGTTAAGGAATTGTTAACCTCTAGTAGCTTATTAGTGCATTTTGATAGTGACAAAGACATCACTATTACTATGGATGCATCACAACATGGAATTGGAGCAGTTTTAGCACATCAAATAGATGGTCATGAACATCCTGTAGCTTATGCTTCTCGGACTTTGTCTAAAGCTGAAAAAAATTATAGTCAGCTGGACAAAGAAGCTTTGGCAGTCATGTTTGCTGTGAAAAAATTTCACCAATTTATATATGGATGGAAATTTGAATTAGTAATAGATTACAAACCTTTGTTAGGGATTATAGGAAAGGATCATCCGATGCCAGAGCATTTAAGTCCACGCATGCTCAGATGGGCTAATACACTTACTGCTTACGATTTCAATCTAAAATATCAAAAAGGAAAGATAATTTCTCATGCAGATGCTCTATCTAGAGTGCCCGGAAATAATGACAACTATGAAACTGATGTGGAAGTTAATCACATTGACAATATGAAGTCACAAGTCATAAATAGTAAAGTAGTTCAGACATGGACAAATGAAAATGACGGGTATGCGTTACTTAGGAAATGGATAAGCAAATGTTGGTCTAATAAAAAAAAACTGAAAATTTAGCAATGGGGTTTTGGGTCAATAGAGACCAATTGTCAGTTTGTAAAAGGTGTATTAATATGGGAGACAGAGTAGTTATACCTTCTATAGGGAGAATGAAAGTTCTAGAACTTTTGCATCAGGGGCACCCAGGCATCGTGCGAGCTAAAGCTCTAGCTCGGAGTTATGTTTGGTGACTGCAGATAAGTAATGTTATTGAAAAGTATATTAAGAAATGTGATAAATGTAAGTCTGAAATAGCTATGGTGAATAAACAATATTCTTCTTGGCCTAAACCAATATATCCATGGCAAAGACTTCATATAGACCATGCAGGTCCAATAGAAGGAATAAATTATTTAATTTTAATCGATGCTTTCTCTAAATGGATAGAATGTCACGAGATTAAAAATACTAGTGCAAACAAAACAATAAAATTTTTAACAGACATATTTTATATACATGGTTTTCCACAAGTAATTGTCTCTGACAACGGAACTGGATTTGTGGGTGAAGAATTGAAAATACAATTTGGAAAATGGGACATCAAACATGTATTTACACCCCATTACCACCCTGAATCAAATGGTTTGGCAGAAAACATGGTAGGGCAAGTGAAGAAATATTTAAGAAAAAACAAAAATACGGATATGAAAAATGTCTTACAGGAATTCATGATGTATCAACATATAACTCCGTCAACAATGACTGGAAAATCGCCAGCTGAAATGTTATTTGGTCAGAAAATATGAACTAATTTAGATTTTTTGTGACCTGATACACATATAACCAAGACCCAGTGAAAAACTTTAACATTGGAGACATAGTAATATTCAGAGATATACTACATAAATAATGGGTTAATGGAAAAATTGAACGGGCACAATTAAAGCAAATTTATGATATTAAAGGCGAAAATGGAAACATATATAAGTGTCACAAAAATCACATTCATAAAAGTGAAGATGACATACAACTAGATATGTTCCAGCAGTTCCAACATGCAAATGAAAAGAATTCAGATAAACAGATGATACTGACCGACATCAAAGAAGATGCGGTAGAAGAGGATAAAATACAGATTGAAAAGAGGAAATCACCTAGACCAATACGATGTAAAAGAAGATACCTAAAAAAATATGTATAAGATGGATAAACCGTAACTTCTGGAGTGGGGGAGGAATTGTTATGTTGTAGGATGATTAATATTAAGAAAAAATACGTTTGAAACTGTGTGTACTCCAGAAATTAAAAGTGTTAAATAATTACATGTGAAAGTAAATGAGTTGATTTAATAAAAATGAAAATTACAAATTACAAATCGTTTTTCATATAGATATTTTATAAAAAGCAAGGTATAAAACAAGATGGAAGATCTGAATAAATAATTAATTAAATGAAGGATTAAAAATGTAAAGAACAATTTAATTAATTAGTTCAGAAATAAGCCCAGAATATTTTGGTGATTAAAATTGATAAGGAATAAACAATAGAACAAAAAGTAGATATAATCTAGCAGAGAAAGGACAGATTAGTGTCAGTCCTGATTTTCTGAGAGACTTAAGTGTAGCACGAATTCAGAACAGGACCAACGCTGGGAGGAGAACCAGATATTCGGGTCTGAAGATACCAAAGACCAACCTAGGGTAATTATACAGACTATACCTGTCTTATTATTATTTTTGTAAGCCTTACAGGCACTAGTAGAACTAATGATAATTCTGTTTATAAATGATTGTTATTTTTCATACTAATAAAATCTTGTATCTGTTAAGTGGGATATCTTAATTTTATGCAAGAGAGTAATAGTTACATGAATTAGGTGTATTTGATTGTTTCTTGTAAGTAACATTAAATCAAGTATACCACAGACTTAGTTAAGCATTAAAAAGTAAAATGTAATAGTGTAAATATTTTATTATTAAATGAAATAAGAGAAACTATTTTTGTTAATAGAAAATATAAACAAGTTATGTGTATGAGAAGTTCTGAATTAAAAGTAACTAAAGGATTTTTAAAATAAAAACATATTTTTAACAAATCAGTGCTAATAAAATAAAAGAGTTATAACCGATGTGTTATTTAAAATTGACCTAGTTTGATAATCCTAATGAAATATAAAAGTTATATCAATAAACAATACATATAAAAATTTAAAATATCAGACTATAAATATATAATAAATTATAATTATTAATAGTGGAATAACATGTACATAACTATTAAATAATAGTATAAATATTTTATTATTGAAGCAATGTAATATATTAATAGAAAACTTAAATAAGTTTATGGGTGTTCAAATAAACAAAAACTATTTTTTAATGAATTATTGATATGCAGGTTAAACTTGATTTAATTATTGGTTTACAAAAAATAATGGAGACTAGCCAGGATTTTTTTCTCTTTAGTATGTGGGATGGAGTTCAGAGGTAAAGCATTCCAGAGAATCATATTTTGGCTGTAGATAATATTTTTAATAACCAAGTAATTAAAATTATGTATATAATATCAGAGCAGGCCTAAGAAGGGAAAGGAAAGAGTGCAATGTGTTTGTGGGTGGGTGTGGTTATGGTGTTTTTTTTTAATATGATAAAAACCCTTACATATTAAAAAAAATGTTTTTCAGAAATTTCCTATTTTTTTTTTTCATGTGTCAAAGCATCGGCTAGGAAGCGAACCTGCTAGGAAGTGAACCTGCAAATCCAGGTCAACTGCTTGTAAGGCAGCTATGCTGACCACTCGACCACCAATGCTTGACAATTTCCTATTTTTACTAGCAATTTTGCAAGGATTGTCCAAAAATATGAAGACTTTTGAAAGAAAAAATCTTGCACAAAGACACTCACTCCTTACACAAATTGCAGCACTGTTATTTGAATTTTTTTTCCACTTGCTGTAATCTCATAAAAAAACCTCCTTGTATTAATTTTTGATATTCATTACATGTCTAAGCATACAAAAAATGTAATGGAAACTTGCCTTGAAACTTGTGCTAAATACTCAAAAACTTGTAGAAATAACAAAAGCTAGTCTAGTAGTAGATGAGTGACCTTATCTAAAAATATCAAAGTTTTAAATTATATTGTAATCATTTATGTTTTTTTTTTTAAAAAAAATTACTTTGTATAACTTATTTCATATTTTCTCCTTCTTATTTATTTGTTTAATTAATTTATACAACTAAATCCTTTTTCCTTTTTGTTTGCTTGTAACTTTTTTTTTTTTTTTAAAAAAATTGCAAATTATACAAGTTTTACATTAATATTAATTTGTATAAATAAATTTGCATTTGTATTCCCCCTTCCCTCATTTATTGTTTGATATTTTTAATACTAATTTCATGGCTCCCCAAGTGCCAATAAATATGCCTTAGCACCTACTAAATAATAACTCTTTTTAAATTTATAAAACTCATGCAGTTTTATAAAATGAAATAAAAAGTTATATGATGGAGTATATATATGATAAAATAAATTCTAAAAAGCATACACTAAAGCGTTGTTAGCCGAGAGGTCAGCGCAACGACCTTGTAAGCAAGCAGTTGGTTGCAGACGGTTGTTGCAGGTTCGCCTTTCGGCTGATGCTATGACATATGGAAAAAAAACAACGTACATCATCTAAATTTAAAGATAAAATGGGAGAGGGGGATTATTAATCGTATTACTAATAGATCACAAATAAGTTGTATTTCATTGACTTTAATGGCTACAAACCAATGTTTGACAGAATCGAATTTAATGGAATTTCCATACATTTGAAATTGTACTAATCAAAACACAAATATATTTTTATTAAGTATCTATTGAAAATAAAAAAAATATTATTTAGATTTTTGATCAAATTAACGCAAATGATATACATATGTCTCACATATATTTAGACTAAAATCTTTAAATGAAAATTAAATGGATAATAGACAGAACCACAAAGTTAAAATCTAGACGTGTGTGTATATAAAATGGTAGTGATATTATTTTAAAAATATAATATGGGGGGGGGGGGGTAATCAGATGTATTTAAAGATTATATAGAATTTTTAAATTTTTTTTTTTTTTTTTAAAAAAGTTATCTGTCTTATATGCTCTAACATAAATTCTTTAAAAAATTGAAATATGAAAAAATAAGTTGATATTTTAAAATTGTTTGGCAATTAGAAAGGATTTACACATTTCGTTAAATGCTAAGTAGAAAAGTCTTATCAAAATCCTACAGTAACTCTTTAGCGAACTTCTTATCATGAAACGCTTTACTGCTATTTATTCTTAGCGAAATTGGCGAACATAAAATAAATCTGTTTATCTATATGAGATAAAAAAGAACAAATATTACGATTATTAAATTAATGAAGTGAATCAATTCTTTATTACATTCCCTCATTTATTTAATATAAAGAACAATTAAAAAAAACATACTCCCTCCTTGTTTCTCCTAAGATTTTTCCCATTTGTTTAAGATAAGGAAGTCCATAAACGACAACAGGCTCTTCTTCAGTGATTTCATCTAAGATAAAAGACTTCAGATACTTCAACCAATTGAACTAATTATAAAAAACAACATACACACATTTAAATATACATACAACGTTAAATCATCTTTGTAATATCTACATAGAAATCATTTGATAAAATAGCAAAAAATAATATATATGTATTTCATAAAATTTTTAGTACAAAACACTATTCACCTGCAATCAACATCTAATAACGATTACTATTATTAGATCTTGTCAAATCAATATCAATTCCCAATAAAAATAATCAAATGGTTTTATTATTTAAAAGTTGATAAGAAGTTCAAGTGATGAAGTAATAGAACAGGGCCAGGATCCATGAATCTTGAGCTCCATAAACTATCGTGGCACTAAATCACACAGGAAATTTCCTGATGATTACATTAACAATCTATGACTTTCGCTACAATATGTTTATGATTGCCTCTTAAATGAGAAACTTGAAATAATGTTTTACAGTTGACATGGCATGAACGGTAGTGGTCATTTAAGTGTACAGAACAGTATTTAATGTATACAATAAAAATACAATAATTTAAACTATAATAAGTTTTCTGTTAAATTTATTTAATTATGTTATTGAATATTTTTAACAAATTCGTAATTTTTTTGGGGTTCTAAAATTAATTGACAAATACTATGAAAAATACAAATTCTGCAACTTTCTAAATACTTTCTTGACAATACAAGACTCTTCTGCAAAGAGTTATAAATAATAATTAAAAGTTTTTCACAAACTTTTAAAAGTAAATACTGATAATTTAATGGGATTTATCTGATAACATTTGTCCCTGTTAATATTCTCATTTTATTTGTAAGTTATGTCTTCACTTTAGAAAACTTTTCAATTTCAGTTATATGTAAAATCAAGAGAGAGAGAGAGCCACTTTGCTTTGTAATGAGATAAGATGCAGTGTAATAAGATGGCACAGTAGAGAGAATTTACAGATAGTTTAGAGAGAATTTACTGATAGTTAGTTGGAATACTTTTATTTAAAAGAAAGAGTAAGGATCATAGAAAGTCAAACAATTACAGACCAATAGTGGTAACATGAGTGTTATATAAAGTTTTTGCACATATGGTGGTGGTTGGAAGAATCACAAAATGGATGGAAGAAAATAATATATTGAGAGAAATGCAAGGAGGTTTTCAATTAGATAAGCATATATGAGATATTTTGTTTGTAGATACACTACTTATAGATATGAGTAGAAATGCAGGTAGGCAGTTATATATGGTTTTATAGATATAGAGAAGGCATATGATATAATAAATAGAAATAGATTATGGGTAAGTTTAGTAAATTTGGAAATGGATGGTGCTTTAGTGGATCTTATTAAGAGATTGTATAAAAATAATTACTATATTTGTCAATTAGGAAATATAGAATCAGTTAAAGTTAAAAATGAGATGGGACTAAAGCAAGGATGCCCTATGTCACCTATTTTGATTTTGTTGTATTTGACAGAAATGGAAAAAGCAATAGCAAGATTAGGAAGAGGGGTAGAGATACCATTAATAAGTGGCAAGGGAGTCTATACATTATCATGTATTTTATTTGCTGATGATGTCTTCTTGTGCACAAAAAGTAGAAAAAAATATGAAAGTTATGCTAAAAACATGTGCAAGGGTGAATAAAGATATGGTGATTAAATTTAGTGAACAAAAATCTAAAGTAATGATGATAAATACTGGGGAAAGAGAAGAGAAGGAATTTTTATTGGGGAATATAATGTCAAATGTGGTGAATAGGTATAACTGTTTGGAAATTGTATTAAGTAATCAGAGAAATTGCTTGGATGAATGGGAGAAAAAATTGATAAATGAAGCAAAGAAAAGAAAGGAACTGAACTGTGTTTTCATGTAAGAAATATGATGAAGCTAGAATTGTAAGGAAGAGAGTGGCAGTAAACATATGTGATAATGATGCATTTTGTTTTAGTAAAGGGTGTTAGATTACTTAGAAAAAGTACAAATAGAAGTAGGAAGACATGCATTACATGCAGATGTGTAGACAGCAAAGGAGGCAATTCAAGGAGAAATGAGATGGTCAAGTTTTTATATGATAGATGCAAAAGGGTTTGGTAGACTACAATTTATGGATAATAAGAGAATAGCCAAAGTAGTATTTAATTGGATTATGAGCAGAGGACAAGGAACAAGATGGATGAGAAAGATAGTATAGTATGCATAAGATTTGGCTAAAAAAATTATGTCAGTATACTTATACAAAAGGTGGGATGACTGTGTTAGGAGAATTGTTGAATGTTATAGTGGCAAGGAATGGGGTAGAAGAATAGATGCATTAATAAAAAATAAGGAATTGGAGAGATGGAGAAATAATGTGGAGAGTAAAAAGAGTTTAAATATATATATAGAATATTGGCTGCAAGTTAATTTATGATAATAGCAAGGAAAGTAGTTTACTGTTTAAGGCTAGAATGGGATCTTTAGCAACAAGGAAATATACACATAAATGGAAAAATATGGGTGATTTGGTATGCAAGTTATGTAAGGAAGACATATAAAATATTAGGCATCTATTAATTGAATGTAAATGCCTGCAAGCAGAAAAAGTACAAATAATGAAGTTATGGAAGAATAAATATAAACAAAGTGATTATATAGAAAGTGGGTTCTTGGTTTTTATGCTGAGTTTGGGAAAAGATAAGTGAGGATTTAGATATAAAATCCATGGAGTTGACAAAGGTTATGTTGTGGAAATTGGGGCATGATAAAGAAAAATATGGGAAAAACTTATGGTGAGAATGGAAAGAGAAGGTAAGATGGCTAACAGGTTTCTCTGGAAATAGTGGTGAGAGATTTTTGACTCCAAAAAAGGAGATGCCACAACACAGCACATTGCATTGTGTATAATGGATCTCATTAAGAGATTGTATGAAAATAATTACTGTATTTGTCAATTAGGGAATATAGAATCAGTTAAAGTTAAAAATGAGCTGGGACTAAGGCAACGATGCCTTATGTCACCTATTTTGTTTTTGATATATTTGAGAAAAATAGAGAGCAATAGAAAGTCTAGGAAGAGGGATAGTGAAACCATTAATAGATGGCAAGGGAGTACATACATTATAAGGCTTTTTATTTGCAGAAGATATCTTCATGTGTACTGAAAGTAGAAAAGATATGGAAGTTATGCTAAAAACATGTGCAAGGGTGGATAAAGAGATGGGGATTAAATATAGTGAAGAAAAACCAAAAGTAATGATGGTAAATACTGGGGAAAGAAAAGACAAAGAATTTTTATTGGGAGATATAAAGTTAAATGTAATGAATAGGTATAACTATTTGGGAATCATCTTAAGTAATCATAGAAATTTCTTGGTTGAATGGAAGAAAAAATTGATAAATGAAACAAAGAACTGATAAACAAAATTAATAGTGTTTTTATACAATAAATATGATGTAGCTAGAATTGTATGGAAGGGAGTGGTGATGCATTATGTGTTAGTAAAGGAGTGTTCGATTACTTAAAAAAAGTACAAAGATAAGTAGGAAGATATGCATTAAATGCAGATGTGTGGATGGCAAAGAAGGTAATTCAAAGAGATATATAGATAGTCAAGTTTTTATATAGGAGATGCAAAATTGAAATGAAAATGTTTAGTAGTTTGCAATTTATGGATAATAAAAGAATAGCAAAAATAGTATTTAATTGAGTTATGAATAAAGAATAGGCAACAAGATGGGTAAGAAAGATAGTATGGTATGCAGAAAATTTGGATTAAGAATTTATGTCAGTATACTTATACAAAGAATGGGATGATTGTGTTAGGAGAATTGTCAAGTGTTATAGTGGTAAGGAATGGGATAGAAGAATAGATGCAGTAATAAAAATTTGAGCATTGGAGAAATGGAGAAATAATATGGGGAGTAAAAAGAGTTTAAATATATATAAAAGTAAACAATATTGGGTGCAAGTTAATTTGTGATAATAGCAAGGAGAGTAGTTTTTTGTTTAAGACTCCAGCAGGATCTTTAGCAACAAGGACACATGCCCATAAATGGAAAAATATGGGCGATTTAGTCTGCAAGTTATGTAAGATAGGCATAAAAATATTAGGCATCTGTTAATTGAATGTAAATGCCTACAAGCAGAAAGGGTGTAAATAATGAAGTTGTGGAAGAATAAATATAAACAAAGTGACTATACAGAAAGTGCATTCTTGGTTTTTATACTGGTTTGAGAAACGTTAAGAGGGATTTAGATAAAAAGGCCTTAGAGTTGACAAAGATTATGTTGTGGAAATGGAATGGAGTAGGATAGAGATGAATATGGAAAAAACAGGGTGTGAATGGAAAGGGAAGATAAGCTGGTTAGCAGGTTTCTCTGGGCATAGTGGCTGAGATTTTTGACCCTGATAAAGGAGAAGCTACAGTGCATCACATCACATATACTTGCAACTTAGTCCTCTTAGTAAAGCTCAACCTGACATTTTTGATGCTGAAAAATCACAAGACTATTTGATAGTGTCACACTGCTTCTGTTCTATAGATACAAAAAGAAAATAATCAAAATGCAGATAAACAGTGCAATATAGAAAATAATAATAAAAAGTATAGTCTACAATCGTTTTGTATTCAAATGCTTTAATAGGAAGGTATATTGAGTTCCAAAGTGTGGTTGCATTTTTGTGCAAAGATCATGAACTTTATTACCATATTTGTTTTCAGTTTAGTTTAGTTCCAGACTCAAACTTAGCTTTTACAAACTTTTGCAATAAATCAAGTGAGATAAATAAAAACTAATCTCACATTAGTTAAAACGAATCAAATTCAGAATCAAATAATGTTAGATGAAGATTACATTAAAATATAATGTGTAATGACGATCCAAATTAATCTTAATAAAATATGATGATTGATTTGGTAATCCATGGTGTTAGAAGTATTTGTTTCGACTGTTTTATAAGAGATATAATAGAGTAGCTCACATATAATTTAATAAACATTTTTTTGATAAAATAATTAAGTTTACAGAGATTTCTAGGAGTTGTAAGATTTTTATAATCCACCTGTCTATTAAGTTAAATAAAGCAAAATATATGAATATTAAGAGTAGAGGGATTAATTTTAATAAAGCATATAGATTTGCATATATATTTCCTGTAAGCACAGGGAGACTGAAACTAAGATGCAAGATGATTGAATTAAAATAAAAAGGAAAAATTAATCATTTAATTATTGATAAAAATAAGATCAATATTTCAAAACCTTTTATTATTAAAATCTAATGAAAAGTAAAAAAATATATATATTAATATACCAAATATAAAAAGTAAATATGGAGTCTCTAAAAGATATGCATTTTATTAAAGCCATGGTATAGAAATTATTATAAATAACTCCTAGGCTACATATTAGAAATTTATTTTAATAATGATTTGTCCACATCATTATTAAAACTAAAAATAATTCTGTATTTCCATCTTATATAATATTTACTTTGCTTCTAGACAAATTAACAATTGAGTTGTTAATTCTGTCTTGTCTATTCAATAAAATTAAAACAAGATCACACATAGTTCCTCCTAATAGAGATGAGTTTAAACATAATTTATATTCTCCAAATATACAAAAACCATTTTTCTTAATGTAATTTTTGTTTGTAACTAAATTATCAAAAAGGCAAACAAAGAAATTACAGGCCCAAATACATAATTAATTTATAATATTTACCACTAATCAATGTGCGTTAAATAAATTTATAATTACAATTAATTTATCCATTCTTGCCATACAATATTTTCAAGCTAACATACAGAAAGAATTTATTCATTTTTCTTTCTAATAAATTTCCAGATCAAGCTTACAAATAAAGACATAGACACTCATGCTCTTGGGTAGAAACAAGGCTATGACAGTATTTTTATATTGGACTATTTACATAATCTAATATGTGTGTTGAATGTCTGGAAGAAAAATACCTCTTAAAATGTTGTGCATATACTAACCTGTTTGCTGTGATATTACTAACATTTGTTTGCTGTGATATTACTAACAGTTGGTGCATATACTAACCTGTTTGCTGTGATATTACTAACAGTTGAACGCATTTGGAATATTTAACTAAAATTAAACTTTTCTAAAGACATTCAACACATGTATTAGATGATGGAAATAGTCCAATATAAAAATACAGCTAGAACACCATCATCACAAACCTTCAAAAAAACACTAAGTATTCGGTATGGATCCAATACTATATCAAACTTTAGACATTTATGAAAAACTATGTCTAAAGCTGGCCAAAGTAGAAAATCATTTAATTTTCCTATGTAAATGTAAATCAGAAGGGATAATTCCTAAAGGTTTGCAACTAAAACCTCCAATTCACTCTTAGAGAGCTGAGAAAATTACTCAGAAAGCAAGTGAAGCTCTGTTAAGAGAAAGAATAAATGCTCAAAGGTTTTCTAAGTATCAAACAATGCATTCAATTAATAATGTAGAATGTCTTCTAAAAAAATAAACTTACTGACAATGACTACATGAGAGTTTTTCAAGCAGTAAGAAAATCATATTCTATATTACATGGAAAAATAAAAGAATGTCAAAAGAAGAAACTTGCTAACCTACATGGGCATATCAAAAATCATAATGTACCAAGCAATATAACAGCTTCATCTGTTAAAAATATCAGTTCTAAACATCTAACAGATACTGAAATTTCTGTTTTTGAAAGAGGATCAAACTTTGCCATAACACCATCTAATATCCCCTTATTAGATATAATGGCAGCCACTGAGGAAGTCACTCAAAAACTGCCTTTAGAAGAAGCAGCAGAATTATGCTGGAGAATAAAAAGAACACTTGACAAGCAACAAAAACTGCAGTCAAACATATCCTATGGGGAAAGGAAAGCAATTAAATCTCTCAAGGCAGATAAATCTATAATTATTCTCCCTGCTGACAAAGGCAATGCAACAGTTGTAATGGTTACAACTGATTACGACAACAAAATACAAGAACTCCTCACAGCGGGCCAATATAGAAAAGTGGCAAAAGATCCGATACCAAGTATGGAAACAAAGTTACAAGCATTACTCAGAAAGCATTGCAAGTACTTCACTGATTCAGAAAAGAGTAAAATAACATCATATTTCAGCAAAATTTCTCAACTTCATGATCTACCTAAAATTCATAAGGATTATGTTCCATTACGACTTATTGTTAGTTTTAGAGAAGCACCTTGCCAGAATTTGGCAAGATTTCTTCTCAAGGTTCTAAATCCTTTGGCATACAAGACCCAATCATTTGTCAGGGATTCTAGACACTTTGTAGAATTAATAAAGAACATGAAAATTGAAAGAACTGACTTACTGGTAAGCTTTGATGTGGAAAGTTTATTCACAAATGTAACATGTGAAGAAGCATTGTCTATTGTAAGGAAAAGATTAAATGATGATAATAGTTTACAAACCAGAACAGCTTTTCCTATTGATAGCATAATGGAACTATTAACCTTCCATATAAAAACAACCTACTTTCAATGTAACACAGAATTTTTCCAACAAAATCAAAGAATGGCTATGACTCACAATTGTCTCCCCTGATTAGCAATATTTACATGGAAGAACTTGAAACCACAGCCATAAAAACTACTCCTTATCCACCTAAAGTTTGGCTTCGCTATATGGATGATACATTTGTTGTATGGCCACATGGTGAAGCATTGCTCCAAACTTTCTGGACACACATCAACAACATATCCCCTTCAATTAAATTCACAATAGAACCAGAACAAGAACAAAAATTGGCATTCTTAAATGTTCTTGTGACAAGACTCCCTCATGGCAAAATCAAAACTACAGTTTACAGAAAACCTACACATACAGGAAAATACCTAGCCTACACATCTAATCACACCAGAAACACAAAACATGGAGTTATACTATCACTGTGGAACAGAGCAAAAAAAGTTTGTTCAGAAACTGATGATTTGGAAAAAGAAAAGATCTATATAGAAAAAACTCTTAAGAAAATGGTATCTATCAGCTGTTATTAAGAAAACATTAAATAGACAACAAAAAGAACCATCAATAGAAAAGACAATTATTGGTACTGTAGTGTATCCATACATTCCAAAAATAGCAGACAAATTAAGGAAAATCTGCAATCACTATAACATCAGAACATTTTTCCAGAGCCATACCACACTATGAGGAATTCTAACATCTACAAAGCCTAAACTTGAAATGCTGCAAAGAAAAAACTGCATCTATGAAATACCATGTGAATGTGAAGAACATATATTGGTGAGACCAGCTGACCAATTCAAAAGCGCTTGCAAAAATATAAACTGATAATTAGAAGAGAGAAAACAGATGTGTCTAAGGTAGCCGACCATGTATGGACCAATGAACATATGTTTGATTGGGAAAATACAAAAATATTAGATAAAAAAGAAAAGGTACAAAGAAGAAAATTTAAAGAAAATGCTCACATGACAATGGCAAAAAATCCCATAAGCCAACCTAGTGTGACTATACATAATGTATTGAAACCACTAATCAACTTTGCTCTGAGGAAAAAGTGGAGAAATCAGGAGGAACCTCATAGATAAGTATATGAAATTACAACATACTGTTGCCTTTGGCACGATGGCTCAGTTGGTTAGAGCGTTATCTTAAAATACAATAATCAAAAATCTAAGGACCCAGGTTCGAATCCCATGCTAGTACTGTCACTGGTCAGGCCAGCAACACCTGAAGAAGAGGGGAGAAAAATACCTCTTAAAACATTGTGCATATACTAACCTGTTTGCTGTGATATTACTAACAGTTAGTGCATATACTAACCTGTTTGCTGTGATATTACTAACATTTGTTTGCTGTGATATTATTAACAATTGGTGCATATACTAACCTGTTTGCTGTGATATTACTAACAGTTGAACGCATTTGGAATATTTAACTAAAATTAAACTTTTCTAAAGACATTCAACACACATATTAGATGATGGAAATAGTCCAATATAAAAATACAGCTAGAACACCATCATCACAAACCTTCAGAAAAGGCAATGGCAGATTACTTCAGGGGGATTCTTCTCTTTTTACATTTTTTGCAGTGAAACAGGTTACATGGAGACAGATGATGTTTATCTTTTAGCTAACTTAGCATATATTTGTCTTCATTTTAGAAAACATTTTTAACCATCCCAGGTTCTGCATCTGTTTCATAGCTGAGTGAAGAATCACTGCTAATGCTCTCCTTAATAGCTGGCCTAAGACTGACCTCTTCTTATAAGACACTGAGGGCTACAGATTTACCTTATCATCTATAGTCCTTTTTAAAAAAATTCCAATCTCCAACCAATCACAATCAATAATTTTTAGTAATTAATTAAACTAGAGATTATCCAATAATGAATAATATTTCCATAGTGTAATTTTTTCATTATTAGATAATCTCTAGTATAATGAATGGCTAATAAAACTTATTAATGTACTTCCATAAAGTGGTTTATGTCAAAGTTATGAGGGAGGTAGCAAGTTTAACACATCAATTAAATTATAGTAATTTGTTATCTGTATATACTGAGCAGTAATAAAGATATGTGTAAGAGACTGTGGTCTGGTCTAACTGATGAGTGCTGATTCAGCATGAAATGTGCATCTTGGAGGATTACAATTTTTTTTACAAATCTTTGATATGTTTATGATTACAACCTCAATAAGATGTTAAAAACAGATAGAAACCAGTCCATACCTTGTGTGAGAGTGGTAATTACACTATAGAAGTGATCACAATCTTGTCTCCTACCTGATCAAATTAAATACTGACCAATTAGGTCTACTTTTACAAAAAAAAAATGGGTACTTAAGAATTATCCTAGACACCAAGATTAATTATGGATAATTCTGAATACCAATGTTGGCAACCATTTTTTATATTATACTTTTTCAGACATAGTTATCCCATAACCCTAAAAAATATGTTTTACTTGTCAATATTAAAAAATATTTAATGAATCATTATTAATTTCTGCTAACTTTAAAAATTAGCAATAAATGTATTAGAAATTACATTCACAGAAATAACACAAATCTACAACAACAAATTTTAAATAAAAGAAATTTAATAATTCAAGCTACAGAGATTTTTTTTAAAAAATATCTGTAAAAATGCTATATCTGCAATTTACTTTATAATGTTCAATGCCTTCCAGTTATCAGAATAAATCATTGATCCATCTATCACATTTTTAATCGCATCTATAAAAATAATAGCTGATATCTCTGAAAGTTATTATAAAGCTCTCACTGGCCTCTCTGCACAAGCTGCTGAATAACCACTGCTGTGGAAGTATTCTCTCCTGACAGATTTTCACTTGCTTAAAAAACCTTAGTGTTTAACCTTAGTGTTTATATGTCATACAATATATTTTAAAAATGTTATTAATTACATGTTCTGAATTCAATTTATATTACATTTATTGCTATTTTTTTACAGATAACATGAATTTATAATCAGGTTATTGATATTTTTTAATATTAACAAGTAAAACATTTTAGTTATTGTTGTGAGATAACTATGTTACTGAACATGTATAATTAAAAAACATGGCTGCCAACCCTGGTGTCCAGAATTATCCATAATTAATCTTGGTGTCTGGGATTATCTTTAAATACCAAAAATTGTTCAGTTATTTCCTTCATTTTTTTTAATTAAAAAATTTCAATTATAGTTTTAAAATTCTCTTTAATTATTATTTTTTTTATTATACCAAAAATAAAATAATTCTTTACTTACCCTTGATTTGATAAACATTGCTTATTGTTTTAGGGAAAGAGATAAAGAGAAAAGAAAAAAACAACACTAATCATTTAAAACAAAACTTTAACAAAAATGTTAAAAAAAATTTTTCCCTTCTTTTCTTTTAAAATTTTATTTTTTTTAACTCTAATTATTATCTTGTAAAAATTAAAATTATATTTATTTACCTTAGACCTTTTCTTAAACAAAAACAAAAATAATTAAAAATGGTAAATAATTAAAATTACAGTAGAGAGAATAAAATAAATTATTTATTTGATTTGATACTTCTCTTTCTCTTTTACAACTCATAACAAATTATAATAATATTCATATTGTTATTAAAAAACAATATTTGGAAATTATCATATCATGATTTAATAAATATATTAATGTTAAATATTATAAAAAACATATGGGAAAATGAAATCTATCATTTCTCTCTTAATTAATAAATCTAAATTTATAAAGCTTGTAACATTGGCATGGCCAGAGTTGACCACTATCCACAATATTACAATATATATTTATATGGCAATTTATATACTGCTAATAATATATAATAACTAGATCAAAAACACTAGCTATATAACATTGATATATATAGCTAAATATAATCATTTCAAATTATAATAATAGTGCAAATAAATAATAATATATAATTCATATACAAGTTTTACCAATTACTTAGATCATAGTAATTATTAACATATGTAGAAGAGAAAAATATTTCATGTGATTTTTGCTATAGAGCAAGGATGGCCAATCTTTTTGAAAGCATATGTGCAATAAAATTTTTCAATAGATATTGGGGGTGCAATGAAGAAGAACCAGGTTATATTAACAAAATATACGATGAGATGTCATTGTTTTTTATAATATTTTTTCTAGATTTGACTTAAAAATAATATGTCCTTGCTTTTAGAATGATGGTTGAAATTCAATATCAGGACCATGGTTTGAATTCTATAGAATCACTTTTTTTAATGTAAAAAACTAATTAAAAATATTGTTTTAATAATTATTTACATAAATAAGGTTGAATTTTTCAATATGTTTTATATAAAATCATACTTCTAAAATTTACTTTTTGAAGACAAACTTCTATTTATATATATATGTTTTATATTTTTAAATTGCCTGCCAGAAAGGGTGCCACCCACTTTATTTTAAATTATCCATTTTCAGGGACCTCCAAGATACGGTATAAACAATATGGATGACTCTACATTATTGTATTCAATATTTACATTTGTTTTATGTATTAAAATGATAAAGCAACACAAAAATCCAAAGGATTATAATTAATTTTTTTTAATGTAAATATAGTAAACAAAATAAAAATAAAACATGATTAAGCAAATTATAACAAAGATGTAGTTAGTCATCATTTTTGCAGGCAAACCCTATTGTGTAATTTTGAAAACATTGCACTGAAACACATAAAAATCCAAATCATTGTAATTAAAATTTTTTTAATGTAAATTCACTACACCAGCTGTAAATTAATCTTAGTGCATTCACAAATAATGTATTGGAGCTTTCTTACCATGTTCCTTTCTGAACAGATAGATGCTTGGAATATGTTCACACGACACCACCAATGCATCTCCATTCATATATAAAATATAATATCAGCCTTTTATCACATACTTTTCAGGTGAGCACTATCCTGCAATTTTGAAAATATTTCACTGTATCTTGTTCTATCAAAAGAAAAATTCCAAATTTTAATCATATTTCTAAAAAATGATAAAGCAAAAAAGAAATGTTTAAAAAAATCATCATGTGTTAACGAATGTCAACAACAAAAAATAATGTTAATTTTAACCATATGTTATCTGCCTGTCTCATGTTAACATTTGGACATTATGTTGTAAATTGAATTTATTAAAATGGGAATGGAATTTATTAAATGTTAATTTTAAAAACTTTAAATACACATGGTTAAAATTAACACTATTTTTTGTTGTTGACATTCATTAACATGTAGTGATTTTTTTAACATTTCCTTTTTGCCTTATCATTTTTTGAAAATATGATTAAAATTTGGAATCTTTCATCAACAGAACAAGAGGCAGTGGAATATTTTCAAAATTGTGAAATAATGCCTGCCTGAAAAGTATATGGTATGGGGCTGATATTACAATTTATGTGTGAACAGAGATGCTATGGTGGTGTTATATGCAAACATGTTCTAAGTGCTTATCTGTTTGGAAAGGAATATGGTTAGAAGGCTCCAAAACATCATTTGTGAGTGTACTGAGATCACTTAACAGCTAGCTGTGTAGTGAATTTACATAAAAAAAAATAATTGCAACCTTTTGTATTTTTGTGTTTCAGTACATTACAGAAAAATACTCATACAATAAGTGATGTCTGTCCACTCCTTTGTTTAATTTGCTTAATCATGTTTTATTAATATTTTCTTTACTGCATCTGCATTAAAAAAGTTTTTGATTACAACCCTTTGAACTTTTGTGTTTCTTTATCATTTTAGTAAATTAAAAAAAATGTAAATATTGAATACGTTAATTTAGAGTCAGTCATATTATTCATATCATGAGTTGAAAGTCCCAGAAAATGAATAATTTAAAATAAAATGGGTGGCAGCCTTTCTGGTAGGCAAACTATGTAAGTACTGAAATATCTCTAAAAAAAAAAACATTTCTTTCCGAATATTATCATAATATTTTTTCACTTATTAAAACGTCATTGTAGGAGTTCATAGAGATACAATTCTTTTTTAAATGAATATTAACCAAATTTATTTCTTTGGTGTTAATTTTTTAAGAGTACTATTGTTATTTATTCTTACATCTCCTCTATTGGTCTTTCTTTCTCAACTATTTTATTTTTATAAAATAAAAAAAAAACATTTTCCACCTTTTTTTATCATAATATTTTTTAGAGTTTTTTTCTAAAATTTCTTTTTATATAAAAAATATTAATTAAAAGTTAATTCAAAGACTTTAATGTATTAAAATTATCTTTATTTCTTGGCCTTGCTACAATCATGAATATAATTATTGTCCACTAGAAACAGGTTTATTTGTGTTTTACTTAATGTTAATTTTACTATTTCTTGATAATTCATATTGGTTACTAGTAAGTAATTTTAATAAAATTAAAAATTCATCCACTTATTTTTCAAACTAATAAAATATAAACAATGATTTTAGAGATTTGAACTAGGGATTCAATATCAGATTCCAACTAGAGATTACTAGAAATCAATAGGATAAAATAACATAAACATAATTAAAATGAACTATTATAATATATATAATTATAAAAATAATAATTCATAGTTAGTTTATTAAAATAATATACGTTTATTAATGAAATTATATTACAAGTATGAATTTTTTTCTACAGTACAGGCTTTTCATACCTGCACTTATATATATATAATATATAGGAGATTTGAACTCAGACTTTCACATGACCCTCAACTATTCATGCTATCTCATACCACTGATACACTTGATCACACACATGTCGAAAAGATAAATAATCACCAATATGCATATTTTGTGCTAAACCAGCACTTGTCAGTTGGTCCATATTATAATCTCCACACATATATACAATCAATCTCAGCTTTATATTAAAATATCTAATTTTCATACTTTAATGGACAGGATTCAAACCACTCCATCCCAAAACTCTTCAGCCATCCATTTCATTGAAAATCTGATAATGGAATGCTCAAAGCCCACCTTAGTGCCAACCTCCTTAATGAGAAGATTGAGTCTATATTTCTTTACACAACTTCTCATAATCAAGTTGATCTTTCATAGTTCTTTTTATTGTACTACATAACAATAAATTGTTTAATGCAGCAAATATTTATTTGTTAGAGAAAATATCAAAAAGGGAATCGGTATCACATAGTAAAGTGTTTTTAAATAATTCTTCATCTAAATATACTTTCTTCTCCTTTGCAAGGAAATATGCAATTCTAAATGATGCTATAGAAACATTTTTTGATTTATTCTGTACTTTTTGATTGCTGGTTCAATCATTTTTTTTCAAATGATTTATTTTTTCTCTTCTAATATCACTTCAGGGCATATATTTTTGAATGATGTTCTAATTTTTTTTTTTCATGTGTCATACCATCAGCGGGGAAGTGAACCCGCTAACCCGAGACAACTGCTTGTAAAACAGCTGTTGCTGACCTCTCGACCACCAATGGTTGACAATGATGTTCTAATTTAAAATGTCTTTCAATATTATATCTTTTAATTATTAGCAATTCCATAAAAGAAATACAGCAATTCCCTTTATTTCCCCAAAACAATATTCCTCTTCTCATTCTTCGTGGAAGTTGTAAAAATGAGATCATTTATTTGATTGTGCTTCAGATATATTAGTGGGAGTTTTTTTTTTAATATTTTAAACAAGTAATTTTTATCAAACAATAATTATTATAAATTCATGAAGTATTAGAAGCAACTATTCATCAGACAATACATGGAATTTAAGTAGTTAATCTCAACTGACTTGCAGGACAACAAATTCTTAATAGACAAATAGGTAATGTTGCTTATACAACATGATATAATAAAAAAAATTGCACTTGGCTTTATTTTTCAGGAGTTTATAAAAAGTTGAAGCACCAGACCTATGAGCCCAAGAATCAATCCTGGGACCTCCTGATCCTACTCAGACACTCTACTAACTGGCCAAACCATACAGGGCACAACATGATAGTAAGAAAGAGATATCAGAAAAGAGAGAGAGCAAGTTAAGGCAAGAACAATACTTGATTGCACAGTAATATTAATGTTTTTATATTTTTATTTTTATAAAATTTTACTTTTTATTTCTTAATTATCTTTATATATTAAAAAAAAAAACATTGAGTAATGACATTTAAAATATACTTTTTAGATGATCATGAAACGGGCATTAGAAGACTAATTGTGGGCATGGAATTGCCACCGCTGCTATAGAGCATATTAAACTGATTTATAAGAATTGCCTTTTTAATTTTTGTTTTCTACAATATCTTTCTCCAAGTAATATTCTTTTATAATATCAAGTTAAATTTAAAAGATTTTTTACATAAAGAAAACTGAAGCTGTATTAGATTGATTACTGTTACTTTTTTATCTATTTATAGCTGGTGTTAATTTCATTTCTTTTTTAAAGAATTACTTGATTTACTTGTATTTAATATTTTGCATCCACGTGTAAGTTTATAAATAATATCACTTTTTTTTTCTTTTAGATAAAGCTTTTTTGAATTATTAATTAATTTGTTTATATAAAGTGAATACTATTTAAAAATGGCATGGATGTCCATCTTTTATTATTCTTATTTTTATTGATGGTCTAAGATTTATTTAATGTATTCAGAATTTGTCTTCCATTAAATTCTGTTTATTGAGTAAACAGTTCAATATTTTGCATGTTGTATGTTTTTATCTCTTGCTCATATTGTTTTTATATATTATGACAAGTGAAGGTTAATTATACCATCTCATTATGACATAGAAAAAGTTTAAAACTAGCCATACATTAATATACAAGATTAGTGCATAGATTCAGTTGATGTTTATAATTTCAAGTCATCAAAAGCACTTTTGTATATGCAATATTATTTACTTAGATTTTTATAATCATTTAAAAGAATTTTAAATAATATATTACGTATTTCAATTAACCGCTGTACTGAAAATCAAATATAGAAAATATGAACTCATCTAAGATTAATTATTCCATTAACATTACTTTTGTCAAATAATAAACAACCAGAAAACTTTTTTTTTCCTGGGTGCTTAATTTTATATTTTCTAAACATTATTCGAAACAAATAATACTGCTAAAATAGTTAACATTATTCAAATCATATATATATATGCGGATGTGTTATGTTGCTTACATATTTAAATTTCTGTTTCAGTTTCTGAGGTAACTATAAAAAAAATTTCAATATGATCAACAAATTGAATGAAGTTATTGAATTAAGGCAACTATTTTGACAATTGAACATCATTTGACTCCTTAGAAGCTAACCATAGAAGTGTGTTTATATTTATACATAATCAAATTATATATAAGAAATTATTTTTTTAACGGTATATGGAGTAGAAATATTAATTTCTGCTTTTTTGGATTATATTCTTTATTATATATACAATTTATAGTTAATTCAATAAATATCAATCTGCTTTTATTTGATGTAATAGGTGTTCTTTTAACTAATAATACAAATAGTTCCCAATAGGTGGCGCTAACATTAAAACATTTTAATGTTCTGGAGAAATAATTTCTTCTTAAAGAAACACAAGTACTTGCTAATAGGAAAAAAGAAATGCTTCTAATGTAAAATAATTGCCTTCGGGGTAAAGATATATAAATAGATATTTTTTCTCCTAAAATCTCTTTATTTGAAAAAATTAATAATATGAAACAAATACTGACGCAATTAAAAACTAAACTTATTGTAAGAGTAATAAAGATCAAATGGAATAATGCAAAAAAATCTTTAGAATTTTTATCCTTAAAATAAATTTTATTTTTTTTCAAAAATAAGTTAGAATAATAAGAATAAATTTTATAGGTACTTTTAAAAATAAAAAAAATTAGGAGTAAAGAAATTAAAACTTTATTTTCAAAGAAGGATAAAAAAAAGTTTAGTTATTTTATTAATTTACTTTATTACAAAATAGAGTTTGTTAAGTGAAAGAAATGATTTTGATTTGTCCTAAGGCTTTAAGAAAATCGAGCAAGGCAAATTAATATGCCCACTGCGTAGGTTCTTGTTGCAGTTGTTATTACTATGTGGTTATGACAGGCTGTTTGTTAACACGCATTAGGTAGTATGGAGAAACACCATGGTCATGCTTTTTAGTTGCCTGATAGTGAGAATAAAACCTTTTCCCCTCTTACATTTATGATCAAGAAAGACAAAAATTAACTAAGCCTTCATATCCTAAAGACTAAAATTATTAGTTTAAGACAAAGTTGGATCTGGCTGCCATTTTCTTTCAAGTGAAGAAAGGCTGCATAAACTAAAAGAATTATTTAATATTAAATCAGGCAATGGTGGACTTTGTAAAATTGTAATAAAGAGATGATGAGGATGATGATGCAAATAATAATAAATTGATTAGTTAAATGATAGGCATTTTATTCTAATGTATAAATACTGAAAGCACAGTGGAATGATTTTATTATATGTAATAAAACAAAACAACATTGTGGGGATTGATAGATGTTAGAAGAAGTGGTAATATTAGTTCTTCAATGTAATGAAAAATACTAAATGTAAATACTTCAAGTTTATATCCCATTTAATGAAAAATTCGAGGATTATTCAAACAATTATATAAAATACTTTTGATCAAACCAAACATTTCACAATTGTCATAAAAGATTTTATTGTTAAAATTGAAAAATGATTGATGGCTAACAGAGCAATGAGTAATGGTTGTCATGGAACAGAAATGAAAGAAGAAATAGAAAAAGAAACTTTTAAAAAAAATCTATATATTATGAATTTTTTTTAAAAAAAAAAAAAATCCAAAGTGAAACTGTACATAGTAGCTAAATTAGGGTGGCCATATGTACCAGTTTTCCCCAATATGTCCCAGTTTTATCTCTCTTGTTCTGATGTCCTAACATATTATTTTAGGATAGTTAATTGTCCTGGTTTTCTTAACCATTTGTTTTTATTTTTTAACTTTTAATTTTAACTTTATTAATATTTATTCTTTTAATATTTTATAATTAATTTTTTGAGTGATTAATTACTAATTTTCCCAGAACAAAAGTGGCTTCCCATTATTTTCATGATTTCAATTTGTGATTTCGTTTTGATAGATAATATATGTTTATAAACAATTGTCTTTTGTTTTTATTTATATTATGAAATGAGTATATTGTTAAAAATGTAAATGATTTATGATTTTTTTTTAAAATTTCATATTAAATTAAGTTTTTTTTTTTTTTTTTTTTGGTAGTGTGTCGTGGTTAGACCCTGTGGAAATATGGACACCCTAAGCCAAATGAAGGAAAAGCAGAGTTAAATTGTATTTTGACTAACAGAAAATATGTATTTCAAGACTATAATGTATTTAATATATTCAACACAGGAAACATTCATCAATTATTAAAATATATGATATGTATGAATGCAAAGCTAGAGAGACTAAAGTTACTCTAAAAACAGCTTTAAAAATTAATATTTCTAATCCTCAGAAATGCTTTAATGAATTAATTAAGCTAACACTTGCTAATAATATTAAAACCTTATCAGACTTTAATAATATCTCAGACTTAAACTAATTCAATAAGAAAATAAATAATACTCTACTGAAGATGGTTGCACAGATTAACTGAAACAAAAAAAACAATAGTTTTTGATTGTAGTAAGGGCTAATTTAAAGAAAAAGAGAAATATGAAAATATTTTTAAATGATCCATTTAAAAAAATCTTTCTATAAAATGGTAATGAAAAGGTTAATGATAATATAAAAAATATATAATTATGACATGGCAAGAAAAGCTATAGAAAACAATAAAAGTCTCAAAAGTATGATACAACATATTGGTATTGTGTGCAAAGTTGTTTCAGAAATAAAAAGATAAAAAAAAATATCATTATTTATTAAAAAAAGGATATGAAGTTATTTAATGTATGGAGAAGTTCTACAAACAGTAAATAATAATAATGAACAAAAAAACAAAGTAGCTTTTATAACATCTTTTGAAACAATAGTATTTTAAATAAAGAGGTAAGATATGCAATTAAACCTATGAAGAATGCAAAAGCTTAAAAATAAAAACAGAAAAATATCAAAAGTCTACATAATAAAAATATAGTAGATGATTGGGTTAATGCAGAAATGATATTTAATATTTAAGCAGGTGATAGTGGGGATATTAGAAATTAGAAAGATCTTTACTAACAGCATCACAGCTTATCTACAGAGATCTTTAGCTTCACAAAAGTGAAGAGAAAGGTAGATAAAAGATGTTATAGCATAGTAGATTACATCCAATAATGTTATAGAAGGAATCAAGGAGTATGGGTTGCTACTATGCTTTGGATATATAGATTATGAAAAATCACAACTCAATATGGTCAAAGCTTTAGAATATCAAAATATAGATTCAGAATATTGTCAAATTATGATAAAATATTTATCAAAATGCAAAAGCTGTAGTTATGTGGTGACATTTTTATTATTATAATTAATAAAAGTAATCTTCAAATCAGTGTCCAAATAGCAAGACTCCACCATCACTAGAAATGATGACTGCATTATATTATAATCTAAACAATTGAGTATATACTAAGAGTAAAGTGGATATCCACTTAGTAACTACAATGACTATAGTTTTCTACTTAAAAAGAAATCCTAAGGCCAAAAAGTCATCTGGCTGAGATTCATATATTCATGGCAAAAAAAAAAAATGTGGCAACTACGATATTACATATCCTTTATATTTTAATAGTTGGTTTTTTAAAGTTGTGTCCATACACAAAATATGACTTGTGAAACATAATATCTTTAACGCAAGACAAATTCAGATTGTGTTTGTAAGCTATTATGAAATACTATACTTCCTTTATATATTTGTTAAAAATAATAAAATTATGAAAAGCTAAAACTCATTAATAAATTTTAAATAAAATTACATATATCTTCATCATCATCACCACCACCAATATATACTGTTTAAGAGTATGTTCTACAAATCCTATTCCTGATTACTTTCTTCTTTCATTTTTTCAATTATTCTCAATTTTTTCTTTTTCCCTTTTTTAGTTTTTAAAAAATAATTTTTTAGGGGTCTTATTGCAAATACAATTATTATCTCGATGTGAAATATTTGAAATATTACAAAAAACGTTTTAAGGAGAAAACAATTTAGACCAAATTGAGTTTCAGATATATTATTAAAAAATAGAAAATTACAAAAGCAAGGATAGGAGGTTTGAACTCAGACTTTCACATGACCCTCGACCATTCATGCTATTTCATACCACTGATACATTTGATTACCCACATGTCAAAAAGATAAATAATCACCAAAAAGGTATTTCATGCTAAACCAGCACTCGTCAATTGGTCCAGATTATTATCTCCATATATATATACAATCAAAGCTCAGCTTATATTAAAATAGCCAATCTTCATACTTTAATGGACAGGCTTCAAAACACTCCACCCACAACTCTTCAGTCATCCATTTCATTGAAGTCTGTCCATTAAAGTATGAAGATTGACTATCTTAATATAAGCTGAGCTTTGATTGTATATACGTGTGGAGATGATAATCTGGACTAACTGATGAGTGCTGGTTTAGCACAAAATACATTTATTTGTGATTATTTATCTTTTCAACATGTGTGTGATAAAGTGTATCAGTGATATGAGATGGCATGGATGGTCGAGGGTTATGTGAAATTCTGAGTTCAAATCCCCTATATATTACATATAAAAGTGCAGGTATAAAAAGTCTGTTCTGTAGAAAAAATTCATATTTCAAAAGGAAAGATAGAAAATATTTAAATTTATAGAATGATTATGCAGTTCAAGGATGAAATAAATAAAAATAAATTGAAAAACCTAAAACACATTCCAATTACAGACTGGCATTTTGCAAGCATTAAAAAATAAATGAAAGGATATACTGTACTTAATTATTATATACATGTCAAAATAAAAAGTTTAATTTTATCAACATATACAAATGCACTTGAAAACAATCTCTATGTAAAACTACATATAGGTTTTCAAGTAAAATCTTTAAAATACTTAAATAAAAAAGTGAGTAAATAAAATAAACCTACCTCTGGTACTTCTTCTTGTAATTTTTTTAGCTTCATTTTTTTATAAATAGCACCAGTATCATGACGGTCACCTTCTGGGGTTGTGGCCTATTAAAAGTTCAGAAATAATGTATAAATAAAGTTTATATATTAGCAGCACATTAATAATAAATTGAATTTGGTGATTTAAATGCATATATAGGCCTATAGTAAACGTTATAAATTTCAAAACCAATCAGCTACAAAGTTAAACATGTAAGGGATTATTAATCTGTACAAATACAATAATGTTATCAGCTCTCTGCAAGTGCAAATTAATATTTAAACTAGATCATAAAATGTATATAATTAAATATAGGGCTGAATAAATAATAAGCATTAGTTTTTTTTACCAAAAAATTAGTAAGTTGATATTTATTGTTTATAAAAAAAATATATAGAATTTTAATATACATCGTATCCACCTCAGAGGTAAAATGGCCATCCGATAATTTAAAGCTTTTAATTCAATTTTCGTTTAAAGAAAATAAAATAAAGCAAAGAAAATTATACATTTGATTGCTGAGATAAAGCTCTAGGATCCAGCGTCCCTAAGAAAGGGACTCAGTAGGATTATTACTGATCAACTTCCTCATGCAGGAAAGTCATGAATAACTATTTAAAAGAAAAAAAAATTCACAAATATACTAGCTCTTCAATAATTAGAAGTCACTAGCTAAAATGGCAGAACTAAACTACAAATTTTATTTATTGTTCAAATTATGGAACAATGTTAGTATAAGTGATTATTTTTATTTTCATCATACAAATCAACAAATTAAACATTAGTAGACAATATAAATTAAAATTAACAAATAAATGTGGATAATAATCTTGAATATATTATCAAAGAAATCATCTATTTAGAACTTCTTTTACTGAAGAAGTTTTTCATCAAATTACTACCAGATGACATTTTCCAATGAATATGTCAAATAAAAAAAGATATAAAAATCTTCCTGATAAGACCATTTATGCTTTCTGTATTTGCTTAAAATGTTATGGCATTAATATGTCATAACAAAATAGCTGCAGAAATTATAGACAACAAATAATCAAATCAGTAAGAATCTAAATTATATACATAATAACTATTCATTATATTTACATTTTCCACAAAGTAATAAAGTCTCACAAAAGCACTAAATAATAAACTAAATCGGCATCAGAAGTAAGAATTATATGCTTTGCTGATTATATGATTTACTTTTTTGGTGCTAAAAGAAAAAAATAATGAATAGCTACTGTCTTAATATCTAAAGAAAGCAATATAACTAACTAGCTATTCCATAATACCTAATATACATGTGAAAAACAGAAAATATGATATTGAAAAAAAAAAACAGAGTTTAGGAATAGAGATCTTAAAAAGTAATTGAAAATAAATTAAAATAATTGCATGATAATAGAAGATTAAAATGCTGTGATGGGTAGAGTGGAGAGATAATATTATTGTAAACAGTTATGATTTAGAATTAAGAAATGAGAAGAAAAAACCTGATGTTATTTGTAAAAGAAATAACATGGCAATAATAAATAATTGGTTAAAGGTGTAGGATGCTCATTGTTTGATGAAAGCCATAAACTAGACTGGGGATGTTTGTGTGGGACAACACTGGATACAGATTTATTAAGAACTATTGTCTGGCATATATCAATTATTAAATATTACACTAGATGGCATAAATGTAGTGAGAAGAAAATAATTTGCCAAAGGATAAGGATTTATGTATAGAAAGTTTCAGATGATACAGTCCAATTGGATGAGGTATTAATGTGTTAACAACTTAGCATGAATTTATGCATCCAGAGGCTTTCATAAACTCAGATCATAGTTTAGTAGTGAAGAATTCCCAACCTAATATTATACCCCACAAACAATAATACATCACTTGATCACAGCATACACATTGCTATTCATTAGCAATTTCTTTATTCTTCCTATTCTTATGTCATCTAGTGTGAGGATTAGTAGAGTAGATGTGATATGGTAATGTTTAATAAATCCTTATTCAGTTCTGTCCTATCCAATTATTCCCAGACTTGATTCTAGTTTATGGCTTTCATCAACGAATACTTTTTTTTTTAATCATGCAAATAAGCTTGGATTAAAAAAAATCAAAACATTTTTCAATTTGAGTAATTGCTTGATAGTATAACAAAAAATAAAAAAATAACTGCTAGAGGAATGATGCATTAGGTTCAAAGGATTCAAGTCCTTATTGATGAAAACCATAAGCTAGAGACTATTCTGGGAATATTTGGTTAGGATAGTACTGGATAGGATGACATCTAATGGTTAATAAATCTTATTCTAGCTGACCTGAGAATATGCAGAATAAAAGAGTCTGCTAAGAATTGAAGCTATTTTTAAAGAGAATGATAAATTATAACCTTAAAAAAAAAAGAAAAAAAATGGTCTCTTTAAAAAATTAAATGAGAAAATTAAAAAAAGTTGCACAAATTTGTTAAATAACAAGAAAAAATATATAAATAATAGAAAGATAATTAATAATATATATTAAATAAAAGGTAGGACATACTGAAGAAAAACATTTTTTAAAAAATGCAGTACAGACCAGTTGTTTAGGGAAAAAATAAAACAGTAAAAATTTCTTGGGTTAACTTTGAATTTATTAATAGAGAGAAAAAGATTTTAAATATAAATATTGAGGCTGATAGAAATACACATAGAAAGATTATTAGCAATATGAAACATGAAAAAAAATAAAGATAGCAAAGGATGACTAGAAACAAATTTAATGCAACTTAAGAATTAATGTGATATAAAAATTGCAAAAAAAAAAAAAAGGAAGATGAAATATTATTATACTTTGAGAATTTTATTCTATTGTAAATAGAATAGATCAAATGAATTAAAGACTAATAAGCTAGTAGCAGAGGGAAATGGTAATATTTTGCTATATTAAAAAGATAAAGATCCAATGATAGAAAAATATAGTGGAATAATTAAGAATAAAACAGAGAGCATAATATTACAGAATGGCTTATAAAAGTTATAGTCAAGATAAAAATTAATATCCTGCAGAAAATGGATAAAATACCAACCAAATTTTACAAGTAAGACACATAATTACAGAAGGATTGGCAACAGACTATTCTTTTAAAAAGGCTAAACAAAGTAAAATATCAGATTAAATATGTTAAGGTCTGTAGAGCAGCTTGGATTTGGGATAGATAAATGTGCTAGAGATGTAAATTAAGTAATGAAAACTTATTGAAGATGATAAAGAAAATAATAAAAGTTAATATTTTCTTAATGATTTTTAAAAACATTTGTTAAAATAAAGTATATTATTTTGGGGTATTTTAAGAAACAAGATGTAGAATAGAAAAAGGATTAACTATATGGGCGGAAAGATTTTATATGATTAAGTAATGTTTTTGCAGAAAGGATTGATATAGAAAGAAATGTAACATATGATTTTTGTTTATCTCATGTTTTGATTAATATTTCTTTATATGCTAAATCAGTATCATTTTGATGATGATGAGGTTAATATTGGAGCTTAGATGACTTAACAGTCTTGCAGATATTAAGAGTCTATCTGTGGTTTAAGTAATTATAATGATTAAATATCATAAAACTTAAATATGATTGGTATAAGACATTAACATTGCTGAGTATTTACATAGTTGATGGCAAAGACAGTTTCAAAAATATTAGTATAATTTCACTGGACAACCTTGCTTTTAGTAAGGGCAGGAATTTACTTTGTGGATCATTAATGTTGAATTTTTAAAAAAGCTCGACTATTCTGTTTGAAACTTTATACAAAAAAGAGATTTGGACATTAAAACATTAAAATATAGATTTAGAAGTGAATAACTAATAAAGGTACTATTTATTTAAAAAAACTGAAATGGAAAAGGAAATATTATTACAGGTAAAGAAATTATGAAAGATAAGACAGAAAAATCCATGGAAGATAAAAGAAACAAAGAAGAAGAAAGAAATTGATTGATGACTTAAAATACAGCAATAGTTAGAAGTACTTCAAAAACAGAACAAAGGCCAGATATGGCTCAAGAAGATTTTCACAGTTATATATAAACATGTCATGGAAGATAACTATGATAATGAGATAGAACAGCAAATATAAAACACAAAGCAAAATGCAGTTTCATTGCAGCATTTAAGAATGAAATACCAAATATTCCAGTAGCAGTTTTTTAAATATATAATAGAGAGAATATATTAATCCACAAAATACTGAAAATCTAATCTTGATTTATAAAAGAATAATAAAACAGTTACCTGAAATAGTAAACAGCCAGAAAAAAAAAAAAAAACTATTATTAGCAATTAGAAAAAAGTTAAACCTTGTTGATCTCTGAGAAACAGATTAAATGAATTGTGAGGTAAATAATCAAAATAATGTATTGGACTGTTTTGCAGTGAATTAGATACTCATTTAAAATGTAGAGTAAAAAAAAATTTTTTTTGTATTAATAAGTTGTTAATGACGAGTTTGAAGACCATTTAAAAAAGATCTTGTGATTACATACTGAATAGCAGATATGAGGAAAAGAGAAATGATAGTTAAGAAAAAAAATTAAATGACTACTAAAGTAGATTTTGCAACAGTTCATTACTACATATAAAATGAATATGATATAAAAGCTTTACTAAAAAAACTGCGTAGCAATTCAGAATAGATTTACAAACAGTATTGCAAACTCGTCAAGCGTTGGTGGGCTAGCGGTTAGTATAGCTGCCTTTCAAGCAGGTGGCCCGGGTTCGCTTCCCGGTTAACGCTTTGACATATAAAAAAAAAAAACAATAATAAGTTTATGAATTTTTAAGCCAAATAAAAAATGGGTTATTAATAATTTGGTGAACATTAAAAAAATTTCATTTTTTTTAACAAGAAACTAAGAATAGACAATAGGAAAGATGATAAAATAAATTTAATGATTGGTGAAAAATATACAAGATAAATTCAAAAGTAGCTAAAACACAATAGTAGTTTTTTTTTTTTATTAAGGTAAAAAAAAAACACAGGTGACTGATCACCAGCTACATGATATTACAGTGTTCAATGTTACAAGGTAAAAACAAAGTAACATACGCTCGATAAAAAAACATATCCACAAAAGGATTGTATAACCTTACTCAATATGTATCTATATATGGACGAGCACAGATCTGCACTGCCCAAGAACAATCCATCAAGGGAGCACAGCAGCCCATCAGAGCAGTAAAGGTGCTGAAAACTTTGACCCTGTACCCTCCCAGCAGGTTTTCTAGAAGCGGCAATAATTGTCAACAGCCCGCACCCACAAACCATACCCCCAATGACTGCCATCATCAACCCCTGTGAAAGAAATGATGAGTGCAGACCTGTGCCCACCAATGCAACAGTTGGATTTAATGTAGTCTGGAATCGAGCCAGATTTACTTGCACACCATGAATACACACCATTTGTCCATATCACCTAGCACACTGAGGTCAATGGAGCTGAAAGTCTGTTTGTAATAATTATCAACCTTCTGTGTCTGCAAATAGTAGTTGTAATTATATGCCGAACTATTTTCATCGTCTAATATTAATTGTTTAATGCTTTTAGGAGAAAAAAAAATCAAGCTTTATTTAAAACCTTTTCAATTTACATTCCATTATTAGTAATGCTAAACCACGATGAGGAAAGCAACGTACTACTACAAACATTGTGTTATATACTAACAAGTGTGCTATTAATAGCAGTTAAAATGTACTGGAAACATTTAAATAAAAGTTTAAATTTTTCTAAAAACAATTAATATTGGATGATGGAAGGAGCTCAATTACAATATCAACTTTCAGACACAAACAGTAATTTATAAAAAGCTTGAAAGAGGGAGAAAAATTATGTTAATAATAAGATGATTAATAAAAAGATAAAAAAATATAATAGTAAAATAAGTAGAAGCATATATAAAAAACTAATAAGAAAAGGATTACAAAATTTTTATTTAAGGTGTAGTAGAAGACTGTGGAATAATTTAAACAGGAAATTTCAGCTGTAGCTTTATTGCTCGGAGGTTCATAAAAAATTTGAGCATCAGAACTACAAGTACCAGAATCGATCCTGGACCTCCCAATTCCTAGTCTGATATTCTCTCAACTACTGAAACCACACAGGGTAGCTGATATGAATGATACAATTAGTGGATAAATAAAGAACTAAAATATTTTAGCTGAAGTACAAAGGTTTCTGCGTTAATAAAATGACTACCAATGCTCTTATTATATGTATTTAAAAAATTGCAGTATGCAACCTTCATGATTGTGGATGGAAATGACATATGGAAGCTAAGCCCATGATTTTCCATTATTGCCCTCCCTTCTTTTAAAGAAGCATTAAAACATTATGAAGAATATAGAATGTATAATTATTATCACCAACGTTAATAGGAAAAAACAGGTAAATAAAGATTACAAAATGCTACTATAAAAGTTAAAGCTAAAATAAAGTTTGGTAAAGCAAAAGAAAATCTACTCCAATTTTTAGAGAAATTTAAAATTTTCATTCATCATCTTTTATATATGCTAGACTTATATATATGCTTTAAATAAATACACAGTTAATATTTATAATTATAAAGACTAAACTGCATTTGTGTTTGTGATGTGATGTACTGTAGTTTCTCCTCAAGAATCTCTCAGCAATTATGCCCAGAGAAACCTGTTAGCTACTTAATTTTACATTCACCAGTCTAAGTTTTCCCATATTCTGCTCCAAGCCATTTCCACAACATAATCTTTGTCAACTCTATGGCCTTTATATCTAAATCCCCCTTATCTTTTCCCAAACCCAACATAAAAACCAATAATCCACTTTCTGTATAATCACTTTTTTCACATTTATTTTTTCATAACTTCATTATATGTGCCCTTTCTGTTTTCAAGCATTTACATTCAATTAACAGATGCCTAATATTTTCTATTTCTTCCTTACATAATTTACAGACTAAATCACCCGTATTTTTCCATTTACATGTATATTCTCTTGTTGCTAAAGATCCCGTTCGAGCCTTAAACAATAAACTACTTTCCTTACTATTATCATATTTTATCTCGCACCTAATATTCTTTTTATTTCTATATATATATTTAAACTCTTTAGTGTTCTCCATCTCTCTAACTCCCTATTCTTTATTAATAAATCTATTCTTTTATCCCATTCCTACTACTATAACACTCAACAATCCTCTTAACACAATCATCCCATCTTTTGTATAAATATACTGATATAAATTCTTTATCCAAATCTTTTGCATACCGCATTACCTTTCTCCCTAAACACATGGTGGCATCTAGTGGGCTTTATGAAAACTATTATTGAAAAGTCTTTGATATATGTAAAATTGTTTTGAGTAATCGTAATGCGCAAAAATATATGAAATCAACTACATTTCATAAACCATGGGCAAAAGCAAGCTATTAAATAAAAGTTTTTTATGTCTAGTGAATTATTTGTATAACTAGTATCAAAATAAATAAAAAAATATTTTGTTATAAATTTACTTACATTAGCAAGCTTTATTTCAAACCGCAGCACTTTGTACATTTCATCATCAGCATATGCTTTATCAGCATTTAACAAAACGGCAACATCAGTCATTAAACGATGATATGCCTGCACATCTTTATTTTCGGCGCCTTTCAAAAAATAATCTCTGCTAGGTAACCCAAGAGAAGCCTGATCAAGCTATCAGATAAAAATAGTTAATGCATCATTCACAGATTACACATATATAATATAAAGATAAAATTATTTTAATGCTTACGAATAAAAAAAATTCAGTTGATAAAAACAAATAGTTACAAAGTTTTATAAAATCATTGGGAATTATGTTGGACTATTTTCATCATCTCCCATTAAATGTCTAGAAAATTTTAAACTTTATTTAAACTTTTCAAATACAAATAACTGTTACTAACATCACATCAATAATCAACACAGATTTGAATGCTGGAAAAGTGAGTATAAATTACTAAAATATTTTTAAAGAAATATTATAAATTATACAAAATGCTTATTAAAATAGCATGAAAGCATTTTACAGATTATGTTAACGTTAGGAGTCCGAATATATATATATAAGTTAACATAAAAGTGCTTAGAGGTCATGGGTTAGATCATAGATTAATCCGCTCCAATATTAAAAATGATAGTCGGATTTAAAATATTTCATAGTCCAAACATATTGGCAAAAAATTTGATGTTCACCATTTAAAAACAATCTGTTATTCAGGTAATTATTAAAGAATATGCTCGTTTATATTTTCATGACCGTCTTGTTATGGAGATAAGAATTCTCTTGTGTGTAAATATAAGTTTTTGGGTTGATTAAGAAGAAAAATTATTTTATTTGATACTGACTGGATTTTTAATGATTTGCTTAACTGGAAACGTCCAAAAAACCAAAATGGATGTGCAAATTCATAAATAGTATAAGGATTTAGACGGAATTTTAACCATAGGCCAAAAAATTATAGATGATTTAAAATTGCAAAAGAAATAGAGACAGTTGCTTATTAGATTATTTTTTGTCACCTTGAAAGTAACATTTGGTTATAAAAACAATGTTTTAAATAAATGGAAAGCATTGTTTTTATGATAATGATAATAATATTTTTTAAAGATGGAGATAATCGTTTGATCAGCTTTTGAATAATTATGTAAGAATTCAGATTATTTAATTTCACATCGATCAGGAAAGAGATAACCTGTTTGTTGGTGTTAAAACAAATCCCTATATTTTGTAAAAGAAAAGGTCTTGGCTATAGATCCTGAGGAATTGCCTGCTAAAGTTTTAAAATATTTAATGGCAGATACATTAGTTACAAAGTTATTAGTTATCACTCAGGAACCTAATCTTAAGGATTGCTTTGTTTGCTCCAATTTATAAGAATAAAAAATATAACAAAACTAAAACAATTACTATAGAATATTATTCCAATTGAAATGCTTACAAGAATTTTATTGAATGGATTGTTTTCATCATTAGATGATTGGTTAACATAGATTCAGCATATTAGGAAAATCAGAAATCCCTCTAGATAAGGCCCTTTGTTGCCAGGTAGATGAAAGAAAAATGTAGAGTGCAAAGACATGATTCATGTACTGGATTTTATTAATTTAATCAAGATATTTGACTTAATTAGCCAAAAATATTTGTATCAATATTTAATCCAATTACTTATCTAATTTATTCATATTTAACACTTTCAACATAATGATATGAAAGGGAATGTTATTATTTCAGATAAAAAATCTGAAGTGAATACTGGTGTTAGAGTTATGATCACGAATATCATTTTCTAGTTTCATGACAATGGTTATGATAGCCTCATAAGGCAGATATCAAGATGTGACATAAGGAATGATAGAGAGAAATTTGATTTTAACAGACTGAAAGCAAAAATGAGAGCATCATTTTTGGCTTCTTGGTTTATTTGTGCTATTCATACCAATTCAAAAAATGATCTCCAGATAATGTTTAGAAGGTAACTTCTGAAGACTTTTAACTCTTTTTATAAACCAGTGATAGAAAAAAAAAAGTCAATAACTTTTAGCTTGGATCGTTATTAATTGCGAATATGCATCAATTTAAATATCTCCTCAATAGTTTGTAGGTAAAAGTGAGATTTCAATGTTGAGATGTAAGACAGATGCCATTGTGTTGTCACTATGTAGAAGACATCAGTACAGGAATATAATCATTTTAACAAAATTAATTATACTTAAACCTTTTACTTTGTAAAGTTTTATATAAAACCATGCAACATAAATTTGATGAAACATTTTTTCTTAAGAATATGAAAATATAATGGCTAGATAATAAAATCAACCAGTATGTTGCTGGCACGATGTTGTATTGTATAAACACATTTCTATTAGATTGGAAGTAGTAATAATCTTTATACAATTATATCACTGCTTCTTACAGATTTTTTATGGTTTATTAATTGATTAGTGATAAACTTTTTTACAAAAAAGTTTTATAGTGAAGTTAAACACAGTTTTCAAATGAGAGATTGATGCCATCTTTGAGGCTTAGATTATCTCAAAGTAAAGAAATATGATACTGATTGCTGAAGAGAACTGCAATCAGACATTGTATTGAATCTTCCAGTAAGAAAAGTTTTCAACAGAAATTACAATTTTTTCAGAAAACAAATAAACAGATTAAAGAACCAGCATGTGATATATGTGAACATATTTGTATCCTTGTAACTATAAAAACTATTATTTTTATTTTTGTAATATTTCCCATATATATATATATGTGTGTGTGTAATCTTATAATTGAATATTTATAAATACAGTAATTAGATATATGTAAAGTATAACTTTAAAATTATTATCCACTTAGGAGTGCTTTCGTTTTCGACTATCCTCGTAGTCTTTGTCAACTAACACTTTGAAAGGCTCACCTTCCCACAATTCCACGATCTTAACGTTTTCTGCCAGTCTGTTAATTAAGTCTTGTTTGTATTTGGATAAAAATTTTAAAGTTATACTTTACATATATCTAATTACTGTATTTATAAATATTCAATTATAAGATTACGTATATTGATTTGAAGAAATACAGACAGCAAATTAATATATATATATAGTATATTGATTTGAAGAAATACAAACATCAAATTATAATATATATATATATAGTAAACAAAGAGTTACTCATTGATTAATTATGGCAGCTTTTAATGAGTGATCAGGAAAGATGATGAATTCAGAATGCTAAGATGATATTGCTTTGTCCAACTGTTAATCTTATAATAGAAGAGGAGGTTTTCTGAGATTTGTTAATAAATGAATAACAGAAACAGGTAAGTTATCAAAAATATAATAACTATAATTATAAAAAGTATAAAAAATAAGCATTTAAGTATTTATAATAAATAAATAATGATGTAGATTTAAAGTAATGATTAGTTCATATCAAAATGATATAATACTATTTCCCATCTCTCAGTAAGTTTTTTTACTATATAGTTATTTTTTGACTGTTCAAGCAATGAGAGAGATTTCTTCAGTTGTGATAATATTTTAGACTATTTCCATCATCAGTCATTAAATGTTGAATGTATAGAAAATTCTAAACTTTTCAAATACAAACAACTATTAGTAAGAACGCACAAATAGATCATGCAGGTTAGTAATTTCTATACATTTGACATTTAATGCTAAATGATGAAAATAAATATTACCACATCTAAAATATCATCATCACAAACCTTCAGGCAGAATTCTTTAGTATGTCATATGATAGTACGATTGTTATGACTTTTTAGGAGGTTGTTTTCTCATTGTATGTCATGAGAGAATTAAATCTTTAGAAAAGTAAAGGCTTATAGTTTTATTCTCAGTAAAAGAAAGAAAAAAAAAACAGTAGTGTGAGGAATTGAAAGAACTGCTTGTTTATCTCCAAAACATTTATCTTTTGCCTTTCATTTTTATTAGCCATAGGAATCAGAGATAAGTAGTTTCAATATGGACAGTTTAGTGATTTTGGTCTATGAGATTAGTTTTAATAATATAAAGCAAACTGATTCAGAAAGTTTGGTTTATTTAGAAGAGATATTTCAAATTTATAATATAAAAGTGAAAAAGTAAATAGCTTGTATAAAGAAATTTAGTATTCTTTCTGCAGTTTTATAAAATGCAAAATAATGTTCATTATAAAAGTATCATTGGGTAGACATATGGAATGAAAACTTTATAAAATGTTTTTTTTTTTTTTGGCAATGAGATTGTATGGTTCAAGTCAATATATATATATGATACAATATCTATGACATATATATATATATATAAAGTTTGATATCTGTATTCGTTTCACAATATATGTAATATACAAATCAATATATATATATCAAAATACAGTACAATTTATATAAATTATATTCTTTTAGAAGTACTTTCGACTATACACTTTGTAGTCTTTATCAACTATATAACATTGAATAATCAAAACGAGACAACCCTTAATAACACCCATAGTTCAATTCAGATTTCCCACAATTCTGTTATCTTAACATTTGATGACTGGTGATTCATTAACATTTGACGATTTCTTGAAATCAACATAGCCTCTTTTATTTTACGTTTATTATGACAATGTTCAATTTGAATAATTTTCATATTTTTATAATCAAATTTAAATCCATATTGACAAGATTTATTATGATCAAATATAACAGATGATGAAGGTTTATTTACATCTGTTCCATATTGATTCTCTTTTTGAATTCTATTATATAAAAGCATATGTTCTTTTATTCTCTTCTCAAATGTACACTTAGATTCACCAATGTATTGTACGACACATCCACATATCAATCTATATATAATAGAATTTTGATTAAACTTTGAATTTTGAATTTTAGAATTATTAATCAATCTATTTATGTTATTTGTAGAGAAAAAAGCAATATGACACAAACCATTATAAATTTTCCTAATAAACTTGACCTGCTCATCTGATATAAATGGCATTGAAATCCATTTCATTTTGATATTTTTATTTTTAATTTTATTATAGTGTTGATTTCTTTTAAATCCTTTAATAATATTAGCAATAGCATTTTTATAATAACCAATTTTCAACAAGTCATTAACAAATAAATGTACATTTTTAATTTTATCACTAGAATATTTGCATAATTTTTCATTTCGAAATAAGAATGATTTCAATCCAGACAGCTTATGACACATAGGTACATGTGATTCATATGGAATAAAACCTCTAGTTTCAATTGGTTTAATTAACATAAGATAATCCAAACTGTAATCATTAAGAGTAACTTGAATATCTAAGAATTTTATGGAATTGTATTTCTCTTTAGTTATAACCCATTTTAAGAGAAATACAATTCCATAAAATTCTTAGATATTCAAGTTACTCTTAATGATTACAGTTTGGATTATCTTATGTTAATTAAACCAATTGAAACTAGAGGTTTTATTCCATATGAATCACATGTACCTATGTGTCATAAACTGTCTGGATTGAAATCATTCTTATTTCGAAATGAAAAATTATGCAAATATTCTAGTGATAAAATTAAAAATGTACATTTATTTGTTAATGACTTGTTGAAAATTGGTTATTATAAAAATGCTATTGCTAATATTATTAAAGGATTTAAAAGAAATCAACACTATAATAAAATTAAAAATAAAAATATCAAAATGAAATGGATTTCAATGCCATTTATATCAGATGAGCAGGTCAAGTTTATTAGGAAAATTTATAATGGTTTGTGTCATATTGCTTTTTTCTCTACAAATAACATAAATAGATTGATTAATAATTCTAAAATTCAAAATTCAAAGTTTAATCAAAATTCTATTATATATAGATTGATATGTGGATGCGGCGTACAATACATTGGTGAATCTAAGTGTACATTTGAGAAGAGAATTCAAAAAGAGAATCAATATGGAACAGATGTAAATAAACCTTCATCATCTGTTATATTTGATCATAATAAATCTTGTCAATATGGATTTAAATTTGATTATAAAAATATGAAAATTATTCAAATTGAACGTTGTCATAATAAACGTAAAATAAAAGAGGCTATGTTGATTTCAAGAAATCGTCAAATGTTAATGAATCATCAGTCATCAAATGTTAAGATAACAGAATTGTGGAAAATCTGAATTGAACTATGGGTGTTATTAAGGGTTGTCTCGTTTTGATTATTCAACGTTATATAGTTGATAAAGACTACAAAGTGTATAGTCGAAAGTACTTCTAAAAGAATATAATTTATATAAATTGTACTGTATTTTGATATATATATTGATTTGTATATTATATATATAATAGTTTTTGGTTAAACTATGTGTTAGTTTGATTAATTTTCCAATGTTTTGATGAAATAGCATCTGCCATTGTCAAAGTTAACTTTTCAAAGAGATCTCAAATAGTAATGAGATTGAGTGTGAGGTAAAGAATAAAATTGAGGTTGAAGTAGTTGAGCATTCAGAATATGTGAATTAACAAAATGTTTATTTTTTCGGTTTCACCATTAATTGATTTCAAGTTTATATTAGAAGAGAGATAAAACAAGTTTTTTATTGTTTCATTGCTATTTGAGATCTTACTGGGTTTTTTTTAAGTTAACATTGACCATGGTGGATGCTATTTCATTGAAATGTTTGGAATTAGTCAAAACTAACATATGGATTAATCCAAAAACTATTCTATTTACATCATGTAACCATAAACACACACACACACACACACATATATATATATATATTGTTTAGGCAATACTTTGGGTGCAATTTGAAAATTATAATTGCAGTTTGTAATGTATAATTAACTATTTATTAGTCTGCATTCAGAACAGGCTATATTTACTTGTTTATTTAAACTTCTTTGTACCAATAATTTCAATCTCTGTGATCAAGTTGCAATCTTTAGTATCTACATAAGTATATTGGACCATTAATAAAGGTAGATTCCTCCTGCATTGGTAAAAGGTTGCCTTGACAACAGTTTGAAATTGTTGATTGTTAATGATATTGGGATTATCTAACTTGACTGGCTTTTAATGATATATATATATGTTATCTATTGTTTAAACTACTCGTTTATTATATAATTCTTTAAACTCTCTATTCGTACTATACTAATTTTGTGCATTAATATAATTTTTTTTTTTTTATGAGAGTAAGTCTCAAAATATTTATTAATCAAATACTTAAATGAACTTTTGATGGTGTTTGAAGATACCAAAAATGCATTGAATGACTTAACTAATAAGCATTTTGAAATGTTTATGCCATGGAAAAAAACACATTTTTTTAATAGACAAAATTATTATATAATTCTTAGTGTTTAACATATTATAATATACCATTAAAAGAAAGATTGGGATTTTATTACTTTGCATTAAAGACAGTATGTTTCTAAACTGTTCCTGATATTGTTTCCCATTTTTCTATTATTTTCTATTTTTTTGTTATCAAGAATAGAAAACTAAAAAAATCTTCCTATCTTTTTTCTATTCTTCAAACAATCATGGCTATCTTTTTTCTTGGATCAACATATTAATGCATTTCTTCTTTTATTTCTGTTCTTCTCATCATTCATACTTTCCTCCAACATATTCTAAATACTATATTCCAGTCTAATTCCTCTTCAACTTTTTAATTTCTTCCATTTTCTTCCAAAACATTTTTTCAATTACTGTTATCAGAATTTCTATCCTTTACATTTTATTTTTCAAATTTATTTTGAAATCGTTCTCCCACAAATCCACTTTTCTAAATAGTTTTAAGTTTATATCCATCTAGAGACACTTTGTAACAAAATATTTACAGCTAATTACAGGAGTCCAGCAATAACTGCCTATGTATTTGTCTTTATCTATTTTTCTTATGTGTTCACATTTTGAAATATTATACAACTGTCAGTTTTATAATTTTATATTAAACTCATCTTGGAAATAACAATAATATTCAATTGTGGAAGTTTTTTAAAGGAATCATTTATAAACTTTTAAAGCACATTATAATTATATTTTGTTTATGAATAGGATCTAAGGGATAACTGTTAAAAATACTCCACTTTTTTGGTTAACAAAAACAATGCTGTTTTTGATTTTAATGCGTTTTGAAATTTCAATGCACTTTATTTCTACTAACATACATTTATTTTGTAAAGATAGTAAATTATGTTGGTCAACTTATTGAACAGATGCTAAAGATCACACCCTGTGGAACTAAAGTATTGGATACTGATTATACGAATGAAGACAAAATCTAGTAAAGTAATACAGTATTAATTAGAGAATTATTTTTAATAATATGCACGCAAAAATATACAAAAATTCAAATTCAGTGAGTCAAAGTAAAAAAAAAAAAAAAATCCACATTCATTCTGTAAGCAAATATTTGAATTTGGCTAAGCATGAACTGATTAAGCCAAAGGAAGAGCTCTAATTATTTTTTATAAAATTGATAAAAAAATAATATAAGGTCACATCAGAGTGACTCAAATCTGAAAAATGTTCTATTTAACTTCAAATGTTAAAATCTGGAGAAAATAAAACAAATTCCGGAAGTCTCATTAAAATAAACATTATTTAAACTTCCTTTTTTTCTATATTACATTATAATAAATTGAAAGTATGCTAGCCTTTCTCACATGTGCAATTATAACAGAGAAAGCCAATCAGATTTTAAACAGATATCTAATAAATAATCAAGCTTAAACACGAGACAGAGATTTTGATAGAAAAGGTTGATACCAACCTTTTCTAAACTTAACTTTTATATATATAAGCCAGTCTTAAGCATCTTAGCTTGAAAGCTTTAAATATATAAACAAATACAATTATCATTCATTGTTATAAATATAATATATTACGGCATGAAATCTCAGATTTACTATACCGCAATTTTCATAGCAGCAACGTTTGTAAACAATATTTATCTAAATCACATGTTGAAAATTGATAATAAATTGAAAGTATGCTAGCCTTTCTCACATGCGCAATTATAACAGAAAAAGCCAATCAGATTTTAAACAGATATCTAATAAATAATCAAGCTTAGACACGAGACAGAGATTTTGATAGAAAAGGTTGATACCAACCTTTTCTAAACTTAACTTTTATATATATAAACCAGTCTTAAGCATCTTAGCTCGAAAGCTTTAAATATATAAACAAATATAACAAAATTAAATAGTAGTGCAAAAATTGTATAGCATATGGGAACTCATAGGTGAAAAAATTGATACATAGGCTGTAAAAGGTTATCCATCCCCAAAATATTTTTAAATTTAATTTTATTGCCCCCTTCCCCATCTAAAAAAACCATTATCTGTAATTTCTCTTCAATTGCTTTTTTCCCCTCCTTAACTGCAAAACTTAGATATATAAAATAAAGATACTAAACCTGGAACAGGCTTACTAGATAAGTAAAATATTCTACAAATAATAGATAGGTCTCTCCAAAGGTCCTTCATAGAGAAGCAGAGAAAAATAACATTGGACTAGAAATTATTTATAATATATTATGAACTATAAAAAAACAGAAATTTGGCTGGAAAATATTAATAGCCCAATATTCAAATGTGAGTTTAAAAATTAAAAAAAATTTAAATAATATTATTTCAAACATTTTATTATAAATATTGTGATTTTTAAAAGTGTTTAAATTAAAAATATCCCCATAATTGTCAGCAACATAGATAGATTACTTTATTCTGAACATTATGAATGCAAAAACTTCTATTTACCAAGTATTTTTGTGATAGTCATCAGCATAATATCACAGGAATATGTACAAAAACTATAACTTTTATAGCATAGATATTAATAAAAAATTGAAATGTTAAAACATCAAAATGTATTTATGTGTAATAATGTAAATCTATGGATGTGCAGGTTGATCTTCAGCTGCACTCAATAGATAAAATAAAAAATTGGCAATTCTTTGCTAAAGTTTAATTTTCAAAACCGCAATATTTACATTAGAAGATCATAACATCTGAGAATGAATTTGCCAACAACTTCATGTGGCAATACTGAATTCAGAATAGAACTCCTCTTTTATTAATTTGTTTATTTGTGATTTTCATCTGCATATGAAATATAAAAGCAAAAAATTTGCAATTTTAGATTAAATGTTTATTCTCAAAATGTCATCAGAAGACAATATCAATGAAACAGCCATTTTTATAATTGATCAAAATTTTTGAAGCAGTGAACAGAAAAGATATATCTACCAACATCTTTAATGCAACATTGTTTCATAATCAGATAAACGTAAGTACAATTATTTTATTTTATTCATTTTTTTGAAGCAATATTCACTAATGAATTAAACAAGCATAGGAACAACTTTTGGTTACTCTTTCATTTTACCAATCACTTTTACATCATATATTGTCGAATGTAACTTTTATTATAATATTGAATTTCTGCCAGTTAGTAATGCAAATTTTTTTTTTGTAATCAAGTACATGTAAGTAATGAATTTAAATGTATTTATTTATTTATTGAGAAATATTTGCTATTAAGTTACATTAAAATTATGCTTCCACATTATGTTTTATTTTTAAGCATTTTCCCATTTTCTTGTTATAATTACTTATATTGATTTGAGTGATTTATTTCAGTTGTCTAAATTTTTCAAATTAGGGCAAGAACTAACAGTTTCAAAATAATGGTGTGCTACCCATAATTACAGATGTGCTCTACTATGTTACTGAACTTTAAAAACCATTAGATAATGCTTTTACAAACCTGTATTATGTTAACTGATGAATTTTTATCATCAGGCCCAACCCATTGTTCTATAATAATAGACTCATCATAAATTCCACGCATCTTTGCTAATAGTTCTTCAAGACTCCAAGATTTTGGATGCCAATGTTGGTCTGTCACTGGCCAATTTCCAAGATCACTAAGGGCTTTCCTGAGAGGTTTGTCACCAACTTCTTCAATACGAGCTTCAAATATAAATTATATCTATATAAAACATTGCTACAAGAAATTATTAAAGGAATACATAATAAAATCTTAATAATTATAAACTACTAGATTTAGTTTTGCTAATTACTCAACAATCTCTGTGATAAATGCTTAGCATGAGAAAGCATTTAAAATATCTCCATCATAAAATACACCCAAATCCACACCAATGTTTTTGTGCTTTGACACTCCTCAGTGAGGCATTAGGGTAGTTTCAGACACTAGATCTAAAAATACCAACCCAAAGCCAGCATTTATCTAAGAGTTGATTATTGAATAGAAAATCAGAAATTTTCAGATACTTAAATGTCTTCAAACCCAGCTATCTAACTTAAATAGCTATCACCGAGGAGTGCCAAAGCATGAAACCATTGGACTGGGATTTGGGTGTGGTTTCTGACAGAGATATTTTAAATGCTTTCTCTTGCTAAGCATTTATCACAAAGCTTGTTGAACAATTAGCAAAGCTCTTTGTTTATACTAAGATTTAGCTATTTATAATATGTGGTGTTATTTTAAAAGGGAATAATCATGTAGAAAATTAATCATGCAATTCTTTAATACAATCATATGTATGTATGCATTTATGGATAATATTAGAATAACCCAAATCATTAATCTGATAAATAGTTCATTATGAAATAAATAAATATTAGATACCCCTGTGCAGTATTTTTGATAGTAGAGGCTTACAAATAGTTATGATTTTTATTGAGCTTTGAATCATTTAATATTTATGAGTGGAAAATTTAAATTCCTAAAAGAAATTTATGATCCATGATGTTGTCTATGACAGTTTATTATTAAGTTTTTCCTGTATGTGGTTATATTTTTCATTCCAGTTTTTAAAAAATAAATTAATTAATAGCTGGAATACTCATTGCAAAACTGCCCATGTGAAAAGTAGGGTTCTGCTCGATAAAGACCACAATAGGTAAATAATATCGGTAGTTATATTCTCATACTTTTAATTGTTGTAGGCTTATAAAAAGCCAACTTTCGTTACTCAACATTAAAAAATTTAATTATTTAAATTTCATGAGCAAAAAAAAGTTTGATTTAATGCATGATAAAAAAAAGTTTTCCCACCATTTTGCAAATTAGGAAGCAGAAACAACCTATTAAAAGTCAAAGTGGGCATTTTCTTGAATTTCTTCAGTCTTAAACATCTTCCTACTTATTTCATAGCACATGACTAGAGATTTTTAAAGAAACTATAGATTTAATATGCTTTTTATTGTGTAGTGTCATCTATTTAAAGGACAAGCAATCAGTTGCATTCAAATGGCAGGCAAAAGGTAAAATAAAGCAATAGGTAAAATACAAAAATTTCAGTAATTTACTAGACTATTATCCCTTTCCCCATTGCTAATGCCAGGAATTATCATCTATTGCCCAAAACTTAACTACTGATTCAAGTATCTCAGCATAATATATAGGTGACCCACACATGCATATGTATAAAAATAAAATGAAAGCAGAAGTTACTGTAAAATCCCAGTGGGCTATAAATAAACTAACACAAATCTGTCAATAAATGAAAAACTGCTGAATGACGCCATCTTCTAATGTATACAACCATTCACTTTATTGATGTATTACAATGCAGAGCATAAATTCTATACTATCTCAGGACATTCTTCAGCTATTCTAAAATCACTCATTTTTAACATTTTCTGAATATTAAATGAAACAATAGTTAATAGATCTAAATATTAATAGGAATAGCTCAAATGTAATTGAAATTTTCGAATGGAAGTTATTGCAAATCCTCTCCAAACTATAGTGATTTCAGAATAGTTTATGATTGTACTGAATTTTTTTTAATAGATAGAATTCAAACTCAATGTTGTAACATATCAATAAACTGAATGCTTATATACGATCCAAATTAAAATACAGATGGGCTCATTCTATATTTTTTCATTTATTGTAGTTTATATATAGTTCACTGGAGGTTTGCAGTAATTTCCTTTTTAATTTTTATCTGTTTAAGCTATTCTATTAATGTTTATCTATACAATAATAATAGATCACAGACTGGGCGTTTTTTTAAACTATAAAAAGTTATTGAAAATGACATGTTGAAAGTAGTTCAATTATTTAATAATTGAACTTGAAAATTACTATATATATATATGAATATGTGTGAATTCATGAATCGATGATAATCTTTAACAATTTTATCCATTTCTGAGAGCTCAAACCAAATAGCATATAATTCAACTTGGGCAGTAAATGCTGAGCTATAGGAAATTATTTGGATAAATAAAAGAGATTTATTTTTTAATTCTTTAGACTTTGAATTGAACATAATCGATAACAGTTTGAGTAGTTATTTGCTTTGGAACTAATATGATAAGTTCAAACACTAAAAGGGACTGGATTAAGCTTCAATCCAGGAACTTTAATCCTCGAATCCATTATTCCATGACTGCGCTAAATCATATCGAGTACAGTATTAATAAAACAAAAAAATTGCCCCATTAGAAATATCTAATTTAAAATTTTCAAAATTAACGTCCAAGAGGATGATGTCTCTTGCTATAAAGAGGGAGACGGTTATGTTTTTAATAAATACTATGTACTAATATTGATTTAGATTTGAATAAGCTTGCGAATACAACGAGTATTTACATAAAATATCATTAACTCGTTTTTAAGAAGTCATTTAAAGGGTGACTGTTCTTATTTTGCCGAGTGCTGTATGGCCTTTAGAAAAATTTAAAGTAATCCAGCATAGAATGCTGAAAACAAATAATTAGAATTAAAAGTCAATATTATATCTAAATAATTGTTCTGAAGATATTTCATTCCATTAGCGCAATCTGATTTCTTTTAGTTATTCTATTTGACAAATTTCTTTAGATATTTTTGAAAACTAGTTACAGCTTAAAAAAAAAAAAAAAAAATTACGGCAGAAAAGTTTTAATGAAAGAGAATCTGTTTTATTAAAATTCTTGGGTTTTATAAACGTAAGACTGCAATTTTTAATAGGATATATATTAGAAAAATCTTACGATACTTTCGTATCACATTTGTTCAAATCCAGATAAAATAAACTTAAAATTCTTTTAGCAGACTTAAAATTTTATTCAAGTTGCTGGCCACAGTTTTCCTAACTGTAATCCAGTATTTATCGACAAATGAGCAGGTAGTTAATTTTAACTAGAGGATAAAACGTGTATAAAAAATTGTTCAAATTCTCATCATTGTGTTGAAAGGATTATTGAAGAAACCTTTACTCTTCTGTGGGATATCTAACGGTTATTTTATGTTTTCATCTACACGCACGCACACATGTATATTAAAACATTGGAATTAAATGTATAATTTTCAATATACCGTCATATAAAAATTAATAATAGCTATAACTAATTTATGGCATGACTACCATCTTATATAGCGTTTATTATGAATGCTATTTAAGGTGGCAGTCATATCATACCTATTAGTTATTTATTTATATTTTTCAAATTATCTCTTAATTATCTTATTTGGAATGATATTTCTTTTTTTATAAAAAATAACTGACATTACATTTATGATTAATAACCTTTCAATTTTAAAATATCAAAATAATTATATGAAATACTATAGGTTATTTTGTAACATTTATATTCTAATTAAGAAATAAATCAACTTTAAAAAAATACAAAAAAAGTTATAAACTATTGTATAAATTAAAATAAAATTTGGATTTTCAAATTCGTTTAGTTACATTTATTTTTTGCTTAAGTGCTGCCTGCTTTAATATATTTATATAACTATTAATACAATAATTTTTTTTGTCTTTTATTCTATTGATTTCTATATTTATATATCATACCATTTCCACCTTTCTTAAACATTTTAACAATACTATTTTTTTATATCAAAACTTTATTCTTACAGTTTCGACTGTCCTGCAGTCATCATCAGAGATTTTTACATATATATATATATATATGAAAGAACTCTAATAATGATTGCAGAACAGTCAAAACTGTAAGAATATATATGTAAAGAGCTCTGATGATGACTGCAGGACAGTGGAAACTGTAAGAATAATGTTTTGATATAAAAAAAATAGTATTGGTAAAGTGTTTAAAAAAGGTGGAAATGGTATGATATGTATTAATACAATAATAATAAAAATATTATTCCATATAATATAATAACCAAAGTTTCAAACATTTCTTAAATTTATAAATGATATATGGGAACATCTATTGAATAGTCAGCACCCAAATAATTAAATACTGTGACACCATTGTAATTAAATTCTGTAGGACTACTTTCCAAGTTCAAATAAAACAAATATTTACAATGAATACTTTATGATATAAAAAGAAATGACTGATATATATTACTAACTACTCTATACTTATAAAGCTTAACAATAGATAATACACAAGAATATCATGGACAGAGGTCAATGTAAATCTACCAAAGATAATACAGGTGATATAATTTTTTGAAAAAACTAGAACTATTCTAAATAGAAATATTATAAGACAATATATTTTGATAACAAGCAACATAGATAGTCATCAAAGTAGATCTAGGCAAGAATTTAACTAAATAATAAAACAAATAATTAATATTGCATAACTGTGAACATAAATAAGCAATATGATTTGACAAAATAATAATATCATTAAAGAAACTCAAATAACAATAGTTTTTAATATAAACAATATTATCACAATTACAAATACTATTGGAATGAATTTTGTATTCACTACAAACAATGATCTTGCATTATTATGATTGACTGATAAACAGTTTAGCTAAGATTGTTATTAATTGCTGTCAGATCTTTATTAATCACCTGTTCAAGAATATTATATAAAACAACAACTTAAGACAGAGCAATATTGTCATCAAAAAGATAAACAATGAATCCAAAGATAAACCCAAAATATCATTTATGTATATTAAAGAAATAATATAGGGCTAAGTACAAATTGATGTGGAACTTCACAATTAACCAATTTAAAATTATTAATAACACCAGGTGTTTTAATAGCCTCTGTTTTTTAGACAACTTTTTAACAAAGAAACAAAATGATCTCAAAAACCATATGAATTTAATTGATGTAGATGACTTTGCATGAAGAAAGGGGTCAAATGCTTTAGATAAATTGAAATATGCTGCAGCTGTCTTAGGACCATTGTCCAATGAAGATGCTAAATTGTGCACTTGATCTAAAAAACATTGAAAGTGTTCTTTCTAGTACAAAAGCCAAACTGGTATACAGAAATCCCATTATGCATACTCAAAAATATCAATCATTTTATTTTTGATTATTGTCTTAAATAATTTAACAATAGCAGAAATGATTGAATAAGCCCTAATATTTAATGGACCACCCTTTTTAAAAATGGGCATAATAACAATATTTTAAGCACCCAAGAAATCACCAGCACAAAAAGATTAAATAAGTAAACTAGAATTGGTAAAAAAATAAAAATAAACATTATCTTTAAGAATTTTTGAAGATAACTTATCTAAGACAGATTGGCAAACATTTTTTAAACAATCAAATCAAGTGTGATATCTGAGTATCAGAAATAACCAAGCAAAAGAAAGAAGCAGAGATAAATTCAGAATTCACACTAACAGAAAGCTCCATCTGTGGCATAGTAAAGAAATTATTAAAAAGATCAGCAACATAAACAATGAGGATTGCCAATTCCTCAACAAGCTTTGTGATAAATGCTTAGCTTAGATAAAGCATTTAAAAAATGTCAGGATCCCCCCTCCAAACCTCTGACCATGGTTTCATGCTCTGGCACTCCTCAGAGTAGGATCATGTGATCTATGACTCTTATTTTGACTATTTATCAGCAACATATTTTTCATTGCCATGTAGTAATAATTTTTAATAAAATTAAATTGATTAGAACAAAGAATTAATTATGTTCCATTTAAAAGAAGTATTTTTATTACAAATAAATTTACATAATATTTGGATACTGTATTTAATTTATATATATTAAGCAGCTTCAAGTCAACCAAATTCCTAGAGCATTTTAAATACTTTCTCAAATTAATTTTTTCACTTAATTGATCTGTTATCTAGGGAACACAGTGATCTTTTTATTACTCAATTTAATATGACCAGTTACTTTATCAATTAAAGAAATACAAATATTCTGAAATTGTAAAAAGTCCATATCTACATTTTTCAAGAAATAATGCAATCCCAGCTCTGACTGAATAATCATTTATCTAATTTAACGTGATAGCTTATTAACATACTTGTAGATAACAACTATTATAAGCTACAGACAATTCCAAACGAATTGCACAATGATTCCTAATGCCCGATTCAGATAAGCTAGATTTATAATTCAAATGATTATCAAGTCTAGCAAATATATGATCAAATAGAGATTTATAAGATGGCATTATATGTGTAAATAAGAAATTTGCCTGACTAAAACCATAACTATATAATAAATACAAGTATCTACAAATAGAATTATCTTCCTTGATTAATAAAGAATATTCCTATTGCCAATTATTGTGGCGGAGGATGGATGTAAATTAGATAATGTGACAAGATCATCAATAAAAAATATAATGGAAGTAGTACACTTTCTATATATTGAAATTAAAGGAAGATCTTCATTAGGAAAATTAAATGCAATTAGTATAAATTCACCAGTACTAAATGTTGGTATATCATAAATAAAATTTAAACCAGTTGTAGTAATATTAGCGGTTAAGCCAATGCACATGCACCTTAAAGATAAATTATAAATGAATACTCTCAATTTTTTCAGACACGAGATATAGTATTTTAGAAAGAATGGAATAAATCCACCCATTCTTTCGACCCAAACGTTATGTATGGGCAAATCTTAAGTGTGTGGAATTAAAAGCGTGAAGGTGTTACACAATCACTTTAAATTACATTTGTTATGTTTGAACGAATGACACTTGTGAAATCTTTACAATTTATGAAACATCATTCTTTAGTTGAAATTAAACATATATAATGAGATATTATTTTATATAGCACTATGTTTTTTATGTAATAGTAAATTGTAAAGATTTCGCAAGTGTCATTCATTTAAACATAACAAATGTAATTTAAAGTGATCATGTAACACCTTCACGCTCTTAATTCCACACACTTAAGATTTTCCCATACATAAATGTTTGGGTTGAAAGAATGGGTGGATTCATTCCATTCTTTCTAAAATACTATATCTCGTGTCTGGAAAAATTGAGAGTATTCATTTATAATTTATCTTCAAAGTGCATGTACATTGGCTTAATTGCTAATATTACTATTATGTAAAAAACATAGCACTATATAAAATAATATCTCATTAAACCAGTTATGTAAATTTATTACATCTCCTGAACACAAATATGATGTAGCACAGGAATACTGTTATGATTTTCCAATTCATAAAAATGTTATTCTTCATGACCAATCTATGACTCAGAAAAGACAATAATATCATGAAAATTTAATGGAAGATCAATTCATCAAAATGAATTTGAATACTCAGCTGAAAAACTTTTTAATGTTAAATAATCAGCAAGCAAAGTAGATCTTATAGTGGGAACTAAAGATCAGAAAAACAATAATTCTACTTCATTATTAACTAGTACACTGGAGGAAATAGTTCATTTCTGACAGATGAAACCATTTCTAATGCAATGCTACAACTTGGTATTGATCACATATTTTTTACTTTGCCTCCCCCCAAAAAAAGTTGAACAGCCGAAGAAACACATTGATTAACATAAATATGTTGGTTGTTATTTTCTAAGAATAAAGTATCAAACTCATTAATAACATATTTCTTCTTATAAAAAAATGATCTAGATATATTATGAAAAGTAAAATAAACAACAACAAATTCTGGTTTATGTAGTTTTTGTCAAAACATTTATTCTAAATTGTTTTTAAAAACATCTAATTTCAATACCTTGTAACTCAATTTTGAAATCCATTTGAAATCTTTCCAAAGTTTCTTTCTTCAATGAAGATTCATCTTTTATCATACACATTATAAGTACTAGACAAATGAATAATCTAATTATTCCTGTTAAACAAAGTTGGACTGCATTTTTGAAATGGTTTGTGTAAAGTCCAATAAAGAAAGCATTATGAAATATTGCAATAATTGTAATTTTCCACAATCTATTGCAAAACTGACTTTGATGAGTCATCTGATATAATAATAGGATTTAATTCCACATTAGAAATAGAAAAAGAACATCTCCAGGCTTTATTTTTATTTAAAGACATATATCTATTTGTATTTTCTAATAATGTTGAACATGTATAGAGCATTAAAAAAAAATCAAGTCAGATGTCACATGACTTAATTTAAACAAGCTTGTATTACAAATGTTATATAAAAAGCTCACAAATAAGCTCTTAACAAGCTTTTTAGAATATCCATAACACCAGTCTGTTTTCTGCTACTGGCTTCCTCAGTGACATGCTAGGATATGCTTGAATATTCTAGCCCCTCACTAAGGAAGTCAGTAGCAGAAACCAATCATGGATATTCTAAAAAACTTGTTAAAAGCTTATTTGTGAGCCCTTTATATAACATGTCTAGAACAGGTTATTAATGTGGAAACATACAGTATAAACAACAACAATGATGACATGCAATGATATCAATAGTGACAACAACAATGACAGTAACAACAGTAATAACAACAACAATAATGATAACAATAACAAGTAGTAGTAATAGTGATGATTATGATAATAATAATAATAATAATATAATAGAGGGCACTTTACACCTTGGATAGCACACATCAGGTAAAAATGTTCCACATTCAAACTATTAAAAAGATAATAAAAACCATCAGAAACAAAGTAAAATATATATATATAACATCAAAAATTCTAATAAATTAATTGATATCAATAACAGAAAAAATAAGCAGAATTTAATTGATAATTTTTAAAAGTGAAAATTAACTCCAACAAATTAACAATGGAAGCATGGAGGATCAAAGATTACATGTCCTAATTAACAGCTGGGAAAAACACCAATGAAAGCCATAAAAAAGAAAAAAACAAGCCAACATTTGCAAACATGATCAAAGGAAAATGAAAAATAAATTCATTTATCCTAACAAAAAACTGAAAGTCAATTTAATTCATATATCAGCAAAGAGATTAAAAAAATCAATGAAACGACCTCTCAAAAGATCAATTCCAGATATAAGAAGCCAACTGATAGTGACATAAATAATTTAGAAATTGAAAAACAGGAAAGTCAAAATCGACCAGAAATTGTTTGAAATGAAGAAAAATTGAACACCACATCTAAATTATTCAACAAATTCATACCAAAGAATCTCTTTGCAACATTCAAGAAATTTCCCCCCTCCCCCAAGTCCATTTCATTATATAAATTCCCAAAAGAGTTGCTGTATGAGTCAATAACATTAAATGGATTAACAGAGCAAAACTCTCCATACAGTATTGCCACCTGTGCTAAACAGAGTAATCAATGGATGCCAGAAGGCTTGTGCATAAAATCCCTATCTAATGCCTACTCATCCAATATCCCCAGACTAGTTTCTGGCTTGTGGCCTTCGTCAGTGAGGAGCTTTGGATCTGAGAGCATTGCATCTAGATCTTAGGATCTAATGCAACCCTCTAGCAACCACCTTTTATCTCTACTTAACTACAAAACTATGAGAATGAAATTGAAAACACAAAAAATATTTTCAATCTAAGCTCAATAGCTTATATAGTCATATGGGTCTGAACTCAGTTCAGCACCCATACATTTTGGTGTCTTTGGCACAAGCCTTCTGGCATCCATTGATTTCTCTGTTTAGCACAGGTGGCAATACTGTATGGAGAGTTTTGCTCTGTTTATCAAAAATTAATGTGCTAGTATAGGAAATGTGATCATGTGATTAAATGGATTCTGGGACACAATACAACAGATTTCAAAACATCCCAATGACTGGTACCTAATACTGGAATTTTATGAAATCACACAAAAGGAGAGGTTTCAAAGACAAGTCAAATCATTGGGTAACTTTGCACAGATCACTATAGACCAAAACTATCATAATATCATTTCAGGAATAATTAAAAACACATACCTAGAATACAAAAAACAAGACTTCTATAGGATGATGGAACCATTTGGCAAGATCATTATGTTTAAAACAGTATACCAGAAAGGCACCCCAATACCAATCACAAGTAACATGAGTTCAGAATAAAACTGCATCCAGATACTGATCCAGATGATATACCAACACAAATCCTGGATTAGGAAGCACTGCTCACTCTATATGTTAGAAATATGAAACCACAGTGTTACTCATAAAAACAAAGAGGATGTGTTACTGCACAATGTCCAAACTACTGGAACTTAATCAGAAATCAAAACACACTCACAAAAACAACAAAAAATCAATGCTAATTGCAAACAGAAGAAAAGATAGCCATTTCCAAGGATAGCAGTGAACGAACTACACAAAGAAATAATAACAACAAATAAGCAGAGATACCAAGCTTAGACATTATAGATTTTTTCACAGAAAAAACAACAAAACTCCAAACCAAGGAACATGACCAAAGAGAAAGTGGAAGCCAAGCAAAAAATAACACAACAATTAAAGCAAATGTATGTGCAATGGATAAAATCACACAACATACTATTACCAATAAGACAGTCATAGAAATTATGGAGACACTCCTATCCCAAGCAACCCTAGCACAACAATGCAATTAAAAAACACAATCCAACCAGAAAGTAGCAGAAAGCCTGGGAGACCTACCAGAAAAAAAGCTAGCAAAAAATGAAGACAAATGATGACAACTCTGATTCACCAATCATTGATTTTATAAATGAGGTCTCAAGTTCAATGGAAATAATCACAAATTTATTTGAAAACCAGTTAATAAACACAAAATCACAAACTGGAGTAGCACAAGACACACAAACACTCAATATAAAAACCAATCAGAAGAATGATACAAAAGCCAACAAAACAGATCAAAACAAATGAAAAAAAATCAGGGAAAATACACAATGTAAAGCTCCAAAGCAGCCACAACAAAAAATACAAACCAATACCAGCTACACAGTTAATGAAAATTAAAATAGCAGTATTGAATATCAGAGGCATTAATTCAATAGCAAAAATATACGACTTTAACAAATGGATTAGTATCATACAACCTCAAATATTAGGATTCCTAAAATCAAAAATCTATAATTGATTACAAATTAATCCAGCCACATACCTAGACAAACAATGTTTTCCCACATACTCCAGGGACACATCATCACTTTCAGCAGGCACAGGCATATTTATAGCCTCTAACAGAAAATTTTCAATCTTCAAAATTATTTACATCGACTCACATCTCATAATCACTACATTCCAGCATTAAATTACCACACTCAACATTATTTTTGTGTATGTATGCCTTAGTTCCAGCATAATAGCACATATAATTTGCACAATAAACTCTCAGCTTGCAACCAGACACAAACCAACAATATTAATGGGGGATTTCAACTTAAGCTAAGAAAAATTCAATACAAAATGATTACTTCAATTAAACCTGCCACTTATGAGTGCTCATGACTTTGTTGCCACAGATTCAGTGACCTTCTATACTGAATCTATGCTGCTACACACCAATGCTTCATTACTCAATTGATTTCCAAATTTAATCCATGGCCGTTTTCAGACCATGTTACACACCCTTTTCTCATAAAATCTTTGTTGTGTGCTTAGGTTTGATGTCATTTTGACAGTTATCCATGCCATCTGATTGGCTGTCAGTTAAGTATTGTAACAAGCACTAAAGATTTGCAGTATCTCAATTTATTTCAACATTCATCTAGAAAAAACAACCAGACTCCTACTCCCAACAACCACTACCGAATTCCTATTCTCAGAGACTTACATCATGTTAAATAAAATTAACAATATGTTTTAAGATCCAATTCAAAAATACCAATCATTCATCAACATACTATCTTTCAACATATATCACATCACAAGTACTCACCACCACTCTACCAATTAATGACACTAGCAGATGATCTCTACAAAAGAATCACCATCACCAGACCCATGCCCAATGCCCACCAATACATATAAAAACTAGTGAAGCTATACTACAATACATATAAACAATTAACAGAATAGCTTGCCACAAAAAAGAGAAAAATATGCCTCATCCAACAACACACATGGATATGACAATCTATCCACTGGGCACTAGGCTATTCATCAACCAGAAAAGTGCCCATGGCAATTGAGATAAGTGGCAATGTCTATGCAGGACATAACATGCTAGACTCCATATACCAACATTTCAAAAAGTTCCAAACATATAAACAATGCACACCAACCAGTGATGAGTTTGGAATACCTGAAACAGATATTCCCTTTCAGACTCAACAATTTGCTGAAAAGCTTAAAATATTCCCAACAGTTGCCACCCTGGAAACAATGACATGCTGATATTTGTCTTTTCACATTTGAGTCAATTTTCCACAGAGTATCTTTGCAACCTTGCTAACTTCCTATCACAAAAAAATACAATACTAGAGGACTAGATCCAATTACAATAGTGCTAGCCATTTTAAATCTTAACAACCTTTGATCCATCTCCATGAATCCTTTAGGAATTAAATTATTGGAAAAGATAGTCAAAGATAAAATAGAAATATACATACTTCCCCTGATATCAAACATGCATATGCAAAGAGAAAATCCTCCACCACACAGGTAGCACTTGTATTTAAAATAATACAAAGTGCAGTCCAGCAAGATTAAAAATATGCCCCAATTGCAATTCAACAGGATATACAGGCAGCATTTGAATTTGTTGCAATAGATGTCTTAATGAACATGCTTGCAAATACAAAAATTCCACCCACCCTACTATAAATCATTGCAAATATCTAACTCAACCAAGAGATACATCTCACACTTAGCAGCAGAAACACACCAGCATTTATTCCCATAGAATCACTTTTACAAGAATCACCATACAGTGCACTGCTGTTTATTCTGTATATAAATCCACTCTTAAAACAGATTAAAGATGAATGTCCAGGGATAGTAATACCATGAATTACCCAATGTATTCCAATTGCTTACATGAATGACATGATAGTGTTTCTAACATCACATAAAGAAATGCCAGTATTAGAGAGAATACTACAAAATTACACAGACACACACAAATTACAATTCAACATACAAAACATCAGCATGATTCATCTATACCAACAAATCCTACACATAACTATATCAAGGAAAACCTGTTCCATTTCAGGTATTTCCATTTTACTTGGGAGCACATCGAATGAGATAACACTTTAAACTAAGCTCAAACAAAAAGCAACAAATATAGCCACATCTTTATCTAATAAATACTTATCTCTATATTCAAAAGTGCATTTATTTAACATATTCATAACAACAAAAATTGCATATTATTCTCCTATTATCAACTTTACAAAAAACTTTACAGTGGCCAAATTATCACTCTGTAGCAAACTACTATGAGTAGAAAAACTGTAGCCATTTCAATTAAACAACTGTCAACCAACTATACAGAATGGTTAGGAACTACAATAATATAAGTTCCACACACAAAAAACAATAAACCTACTGGAAAAGATCACTGCATTGTTTCAGCAACTACAAAGCCTCCTTGACGTAATCCCTACAGATCATCCACCTCTCACATATGGATATCTAGTATCATTAGCACACTCAGCACAAATCAATGTCAGAACTACAACACTCACATGTGATAGAAAATAAACTGGCAGACATATGAGTTGATCAACTCAAGTCACAAACAGACCTTTAGCCCAATGCTGGGAGTAAACAACAAGCAACTCCTTAAAAACTTCAGAAAAGGGTCAATGGAACCAAAGTTCTCCAACTTTTTGATCAAGCTAAATCTATTTGCACTACCAACATCCTATTTCTTATGATATTGTCATCTTTATAGATCAATAGACCCATTTTGCAATCTACGCCAGGCTGCTGAAGAAATATAACAACACATATTTTACAATTGTACAGTGCTAAATACTACACAAAACAATATGCTAAATTAATATAGAATAAGACAAACTATACAACAGCTAACATATTTTATACACAAGCAGGCAACCCCTGTAGCACAAGCAGCAATCTTTGGATTTTATGCATTTTGGAGCACACAATGTATATTCAGCCTGGGAAATAATACCAGATGGCATCCAGCAACATTTTCCAATAAGCTACAACAAATAAGGAACAGAGATGCAAAGATTTCACATCCAGATATCTATGCAGTATCTAGTCACTATTAAGATTACAAACTAATTTATAAGTGCATGCAAAACTAGTCATTATATACGCTCAGCCTATTCAAACAAAATCAGCAATGAACAAGAAACTAAATGGACAATATAGAATATGGATTCTCACACAGCTGAACAAATGAATAAAACTTTTGACCAATGAACAAAGACAAGAACAGAATATTAGTGAGAGATGGAAGGGCAGACACTAACTAACAACAAGATCAAAAACAAATAGTAAAATTAAACAATGATAGCAATAAAAAAAATATAGTGTGAAAAAATTTACCATGGAAAGCCAGGGTTTCTAAAGTATTGTAATTGAATAGGTTAACTGATGTAGACTCCTATTCAACACTTCCATTCTGATGTAATTAGCAATGAAAATCTCAATCAAACTAAATCTGTAAAAATCATCATGCCATTGTAGCTAAGGCATAAGTATGTAAATATCACGTAACCTTTGTTGACAATAAAGTATATTATTGAATAATAATAATCATAATAATAATAATCACAATAATAATAATAATAACAATAATAATGATGATGATGATAATAATAATAATAATAATAATAATAATAATAATAATAATAATAATAATAATAATAATAATAATAATAACAACAACAACAACAACAGTCAACTTACAAGTATTGATGCAAGAATGATATAGTGTTTTTGCTTTTTCTGTTGCTGGATTGTCTGAAGTGTTTACTACCTCTTCTAATAATCCTAAATAAAAGGTAAATACAAAAAGTAAAAATTATATATATATATATATATATATATATATATATATATATATATATATATAGAGAGAGAGAGAGAGAGAGAGAGAGAGAGAGAGAGAATATATTATTACAATTTAATTTTCAAGTGTCAAACTTTCTGTATTTACACATCACTATTTTAGATACATTAATGATTATTACCAGTATTAATCATTTATTACCTGCTTGAAATTATCATATCATTTGTACTCCACAAATAAATTTTAAACTTACTTTAAAGATTAATATATCTATTTTCTATTAAACATAACTATATAGTATCATTAAACCAACTTGATCTTTTATTTTTCCCTAGGTGTGATCTTTTTTGGATCTGCTTAAAACTTCTATTTTACTACATATTATGAAAAATATATAAAGAAAGATATTTGAAAAATAACCTCAACATCAACATGCATTTCATACTGAACCAGCATTCTTCAATTTGTCCAGGTCACAATTTCTACACCTGAATGATGCTAGTTCAGCATAAAAAGCATATTAGAAGTTATAGACCTTTTTAAATGTCTTTATTCACATGCTTTAAACATGTGTGGAAGAATGGAGGTTTTAAATATAACTAAATATAGCTATATGTGGCTTAATGTGTATCACAAAAATATTATTTTATTAATAGGTTGTATTCAGCCTGTATTGCTAAGTGTAGTGGAAAAAAATCCATTATATTTCAATGTCTATGTAAAGAGAAAGAGAGAAAGGAAAATAAATGATACATACTCCTTTGGGTATATAAAAAGATAGCATCATTATATTGCTCAATTTTATTCCAACTAGTTTAAGAAGAATTAGAATGTATACTGTTTTACAAAGTCTTTTTTTTATTATAATTAATTCAGAATCTCATATAATATAAGCATATATTAATTAGCTGATAATAATGCAGACATCATACAATTCAGTCAAATTTCTGTAAAATATAATTAGAGACGGTTTAAAAGATTTTTAACTTTAAAAGGGTGCTATTTGCATTCACAAACTTGACTTTTGATTGTTTTTATATTTGGTGATCAATAATAGCTTTGATTAAGTTTTATCATTATTAAAATTGTTATACTTTTTAATAAGTTTTGTAAAATATGAACCAGATGAATTTTTAATAAAATTAATCTGATCTCAGATTAAAAATTTTGAACATAATGCTTGAAATTTATAATATAACAAATATTTATTAGAATAAACTCGGAAATTATAACGATGATCTCCTAATTACTAGGGAAAATAAAAAAGCCAAGAAATACAACAAAGTTACAAATATTAACTTTAGTAGTGATATAAGAAAAAATACAACAGAATTATGAAGTAAAGTAATAACATATTTAAAAAAAATAATTACATATTGAAAGAGTTCAACTTCCAACTATATTCTCCATAGAGTAATTTATTTTGCAATTAAAAAACAATAAAATTACTTCTGTTAAACATTAATTAAATGAAGATATTTTATAAAATAATATTTTAACACAATATTGGATATAATTTTCCTTCAGAAAATACATATATTTTCACAATCAATGAATTTATAGTACTTTACTGACATTATATGAAACATGGCATATATTTGTTTCAAATGCCTTTGCAAGGCATAGAATTTTTTTATGATGAATAGTTTAAAAAATATAAAAATCATCAATGAGATAAATAATTTTTATATAACCAATTAATACTTTTTTCTGACATTTTTTACATCTCTGTATTTAAAGATTTAAAATCTTACAGACTTTCAATTGCTAATTTTGAAACTATACACATTATTTAAGATGTCAAGCAAGGAAAAATATTCTGTAAAAAGTAACGAACACAGCAAATAATCCTTCAACAAAATTTTTTTTTAACAAAAACAGATAATTGCGGTCTAATTTATTAATATTCAGTTTTTTATCTCATAGCAAAAAATAAATGATGTTTTACTAATCTTTTGGAATTTATGTTTTCATAAGCTGAAAACCACCCAGTCACAGAAACATTTAAGAAAACTCAATTTTAGTCAATATATTGCATCTCTTGAAAAAATGCTAAGGAAATTCTTTTATCCCTTCTTGGTATGATAAATTTAATCAACTTGTAACATTATCTTTCAAAAGCTACATTTCTTTGGAATACTGAAAACAATTCATTCCAAATTGGGGGGGGGGGGCAGAAATGCTTTTATAATATATATACATCTATCATAAATCTGAAATTTATTGACAAACTTATAAAGTTTATTAGTGTTGATTTAAAATAAAGATAAATAGATACCCTAGAGAATAATTTATATTTTTAATCACTTATACACCCATATACACTATTATGTACACAAGCCTAAATATGATATATATATATAATGGGTATAAATTTAACTTATAACCCTATTTTTATAACAAGGGATTGACTTAATCTGGACCCCATACTTTTATTTCAAGTTAAATCTAAAAATTCCAATTGTTAAAGAAATATTTTTTTCCCTTGAAGTGCATATCAATAAAAGCATTTAATATAAAAAAATTTCTTTATGTCTATTATTGGTTTTAATTTTAAAAAACTCAGAAAATATATTGTTTAATTTTTGAGCTTTACCTGATATGTGAACAGTCAAAAAATTGCATATATATATATATATACTGTTAAGTAAAAAAACATGAAAGACAATCCCATATTTTTATTTAATTAATGATTACATTGATTGGCAATATCACTATTTGATAACTGATTGGTTTAAGAGTTCTATACCAATCAAATCTTTATAGAGAAAACCAGGTCTTTACATTAGATCATGCAGAGGGATATTCTTTTAAATGAAAAGTGTTGAACATTTTTACTTAGTTTGGAAATTTTTTATTTAAAAAAAATGTTTATCAAAGTTATATTGTGAATGAGCTTCACTTAATACATATAATTTTACTTTAAATCAATTTCACCCATATATATATATATATATAGCTGGAAAATTTAAGTTAAGTATAATTATAGGTAAATTATATGTATATATTTATATAGACAATTATCATTCTAATTATGTTAAGTTTAAAATATTAAATATAATTATAATATGTAAAAAAGAGAAAATTAGGAAATTTATAAATAATATTAAAATATAAATATGTGATTATATAATGTAAATACATGATTATAATTTATAAGTAAATATTATGTATAATTATTTATGTATGTAATGAATAAGAAATAGATTATTTTAGTTTAAATATTGTAATGTAAAATGAAACCTATAGATGGAGTTGCTGTAAAATAGAAGGAATTACAATATAACTTTATGTATTTACATCTTGATAAGGCTCCAATATAGAAGCGAAATCCGGGTTGGTGAAGTTTATTAAACATAATATTTTTTAAAAAGTTGTCTTATTAAATAGTTTTTGATTGAATTCTTTTTAATATATATATATATGATCACTAGATGGAGCTTACCAATCAGCTCCAAACAAGCTTTGTTTACATAAATGCAGAAAGAGATAAAATTCAAAATCTCTATCGTTAAATGGATATATTAAGGATCTGTATGTAAGGGGACAGATTGACTTAAGGTCAACATGGGTAAGACAATAATATTGGCATCAACAAGGGTTTTGAGCATTCCATTCTTTGATTTTCAATAATGTGGATGGCTAAAGAGTTGAAGATTGGAGAAGATTGAAGCTTGTCCATTAAAATTTGAAGATTTTCTATCTTAATATAACTGAACTCTGATTGTATATATATGTCAGAGATGGTGATATAGACCAACTGATAAGTGCTGGTTCAGAATGAAATATATATTTTGGAGAAAATTGATTTTTTTTACATGTATGTGGTCATGTGTATCAGTTGCATAAGGTGCATTGGATAGAAATATTATCAAATTCACCTGTTCTTTTATTTTGCTATAATATCTTATGTAAACACAATTTCTCCACTCTACTTTGAACACTTTTTAGCAAAAATCTTTTTTTGTTCATACATGCCTACACAATCTTGTTTTGACTATCCTGCAGTCTTCTTTAGAGCTATGATATAATGAAAAAAATAAAATAAAATACATAACTATATAAATAATACCATAAAAAAAAGGAAACAATAAAATTAATAAAATAAAAAAAACCTAAAAAAAAAAACCTAAAATATATAACAAAACATAATAAAACTGAAATACATATAATCAAGCCCAAATAAAATAATCTAGTTAATATAAAATAAAATATATAACATAAATATAAAATAAATATAAATTATACATGTGTATTTCTGTCTGTATATATACATATTCATGAACAACAATTAATTTAAATATATTATTCATTTTTATTATTTTTAATAATATTCTAATTACTTCTATTCCTTATAAACTTAAACTTCAGTTTGATTAGCTTCACCTTAATAAAATACTTAATTTTATTTTCATATAATTCTCACTTTAGTCTTAATTCATTTATTAATTTCTTATTAAAAAATATATAAATAAAGAGTTGTAGTGACAATAGATGTAGTAGTTTAAATAATGTAATAGAGGGAGCTAGGGTATAAGATAAGGAAGATTTAGATATAAAGGCCATAGAGTTGACAAAGATTATGTTGTGGAATGAGATGGAGCAGAATATGGGAAAACTTAGAGTGGGAAATGGAAGGTAAAGTGGCCAACAGGTTTCTCTGAGCATAATTGCTGAGAGATTTCTGACTTTGTTTAAGGAGACACCACAGTACATCACATCACATCACATATAATAAATATAATTTGTAATAATATATAATAATAATAATATATAATTATTTATATAATAAATATGATGTTGCTAGAATTATATGGAAGGGAGTTGCAGTAGCAGGATTAACATATGGTAATGATGCATTATGTGTTAGTAAAGGGGGTATTAGATTATTTAGAAAAAGTACAAAAGGAAGTAGGAAGACATACATTGGATGCAGATGTATGGACAGCAAGGGAGGCAATTGAAGGAGAAATGGGATGGACAAGTTTTTATATGAGAGATGTAAAAAGTAAAATAAAAATGTTTGGTAGATTGCAGTTTATGAATAATAAAAGAATAGCCAAAATAGTATTTAATTGGGTTATGAGTAAAGGGCAGGCAACAAGATGGGTGAGAAAGGTAATGCAGTATGCAAAAGATTTGGATAAAGAAATTATATCAGTATATTTGTACAAAACATGGGTTGATTGTGTTAGGAGGATTGTTGAGTGTTATAGTGGTAATGAATGAGATAAAAGAATAGATTTATTAATAAAGAATAGGAAGTTAGAGAGATGGAAAACTAGTATGGAGGGTAAAAAGAGTTTAAATATATATAGAAGTAAATATGATAATAGTAATGAAAGTAGTTTAAAGCTAGAACAGGGTCTTTAGCAACAAGAGAATATACATGGAAAAATATGGATAATTTAGTCTGTAAGTTGTGTAAGGAAGGAATAGAAAATATTAGGCATTTGTTAATTGAATGTAAATGCTTGAAAACAGAAAGGATACAAACAATGAAGTTATGGAAGAATAAATATGAAAAAAGTGATTATACAGAAAGTGGATTATTAGTTTTTATGCTGGATTTGGGAAAAGATAAGGGGGATTCGGATATAAAGGCTATAGAATTGACAAAGATTATGTTGTGGAAATGGGATGGAGCAGAATATGGGAAAATTTAAAGTGGGGAATGGAAGATAAAGTGGCTAACAGGTTTTTCTGGGGATAGTTGCTGAGAGATTCCTGACTCCGTTTAAGGAGAAGTCACAGTGCATCACATCGCATCACATCAACAATAATAATAAAAAAAACCTTTTTTTTACTTTTAAAAAATTAAAGTAAAAGTGGGTAAGTTAAATGATTACAAAATTTATAGTTTTTAGATATTAAAAATAAACAAAAATATAAATATAAAGTATTATTAATAACAGAAGAATGAATAAGAAAATAATACTTATTATATGATTTAAAAATTAAAAAGAATATTAATAAATGAATTAAGGTTGAATTGAGAATTATATGGAAATAAAATTATTTTATTAAGGTGAAGCTAATAAAACTAAAGTTTAAGTTTATAAGAAATAGAAGTAATTAGAGATTATTAAAATTAATAAAAATGAATAATATATTTAAATTAATAATTGTTCATGAATATGTATATATACAGACAGGAATATACATGTATAATTTATATTTATTTTATATTTATCATGTATATTTTCTTTTACATTAATTGGATTATTTTATTTGGGTTTGATTATATTCATTTCAGCTTTATTATGTTTTTTTTTATATAATTTATGTTTTTTATTTGTTTTATTTTATTATTTATATAAAACCACTAAACATCACATGATCACCAGTTCTTATGCTTGTCAAACAGGCAAAACTCTCCATACAGTAGTGCCACTCAGTGCAAGCCAGAGTAATCAATGGGTGCCAGAAGGCTTGTGAATAAAATCTCCCTCTAGTGCCTACTCATCCAATATCCCCAGACTAGATTCTAGTATGTGGATTTTGTCAGTGATGAACTTTGGATCTGAGAGCATTGCACCTAGATCTTAGGATCTAATGCAACTCTCCAGCAGCCATCTTTTATCTCTACTTAACTACAAAATTTTTTGAGTCTAAAATTGAAAACACAATATTTTCAATCCAAGCTCATTAGCTTATATAGTCATATAGGTCTGATCTCAAATTTTCAATTTCATACTCATAGCTTTGTAGTTATGTAGAGATAAAAGGTGGCTGCTGGAAAGTTGCATTAGATCCTAAGATTTAGGTACAGTGATCTCAGATCCAAAATTTCTCACCGATGAAAGCCACAAGCTAGAAACTAGTCTGGGGACATTAGATGAGTAGGCACTAGATAGGGATTTAATGCACAACCACTCTGGCATCCATTGATTACTCTCATTTGTACTGAGTGGCACTACTGTATGAAGAGTTTTGCCTGTTTTAATAACAATTATGAGCAAACATAAGAAATGGTGATCATGCAATATTTAGTGGTTTAGTACCAATTCTAGCTAACAGGATAGTGGTGGCTATGGTTATTAAAGAACCAAAGACACCAAAATAGATAGGTACTGAACTAAGTTCAGACCTATATGACTATATAAGCTAATGAGCTTGGATTAAAAATATTATTGTGTTTTCAATTTTATACTCATAGTTTTGTAGTTAAGTAGAGATAAAAGGTGATTGCTGGAGGGTTGCATTAGATTATAAGATCTAGGTGCAGTGCTCTCAGATCCAAAGCTCCTCACTAATGAAAGTCACAAGCTAGAAACTAGTCTGTAGATATTGGATGAGTATGTGCTAGATGGGGATTTTATGCACAAGCATTCTGGCATCCATTGATTACTTTGGCTTGCACTGAGTGACACTACTGTATGGAGAGTTTTTCCTGTTTTAATTGTTTACATAGTTATATATTTTATTTTGTTCATTATATCATTGCACTGAACAAGACTTCAGGACAAACAAAATGTAAGTCTTTGTATGCATATATGTATAATAAAAGATTTTTGATAAAAAGTGTTCAATGTAAAGTGGATAAACTGTATTGGATAGCTGAAGGGAGCCTGAAAGTTTGACTTCAAACCCCTTATAATTACAGTAAGTTAGTATATAAATTATATTATATTTAGTATATGTACATAATTATATATGTATAAGAAATCAGTAAGTAAGGATTTTCTATATTTTTTATATTATAAACAACTTTTTATTAAATTGCAACAAATAAAATTGATAGCCAGCATTATTTAAAATATCACCCGCCCCCAATTCTTTCTATCTAAAAAATTAATTAACTTACTTAAAAAAATGAATGTGTCCTATCACTTTCATAGACATTTTAAACAAATGTACAAAATTTCAACAAGTTATATTGAACTTGAATGCATTACCTATCAATTTTAAAATGTTCATAAAATTGATACGATGTAAAGAACTATGGCTTCTTTCTCAGGGTCAGAAATCTCTCAACCATTATGTCCAGAAAAAACAGTTACCACCTTCCCTTTCCATTCCCCATCCTATATTTTTTATATTCTTTTCTATCCTGTTCCATTCCATTTCTACATTATCTTTGTCCATTCTATTGCCTTTATATCTAAATCTCCCATATCTTTTTCCAAACCCAGCATAAAAACCAAGAACCCACTTTTTGTATAATCACTTTATTTATATTTATTCTCCCACAACTTCATTATTTGTACCCCTTCTGCTTATAAGCATTTGCATTCCATTAACAGATGCCTAATATTTTCTATGCCTTCCTTATATAATTTGCAGACTAAATTGCCCACAATTTCCATTTATATGTATATTCCTTTGTTGCTAATCATTCTGTTCAAGCCTTAAATGGTAAGCTACTTTCCTTGCTATTATCATAAATTAACTTGCACCCAATATTCTGTTTAGTTGTATATATATTTAAACTCTTCTTACTCTTCACACTAATTATCTATTTCTCCAACTTCCTATTTGTTATTGATTCATCTAATCTTCTACCCAATTCCTAGCTACTATAACACTCAACAATTCTTCTAAACATTCATCCTATCTTTTGTATAAGTATACTGGCATAAGGACTTTATCAAAATCTTCTGGGTACCATACCACCTTTTTCACCCATCTTGTTGCCTGTTCTTTACTCACAACCAATTTGTCTTATTATCCATAAATTGCAATCTACTGAACATGTTCATTTTACTTTTTGCATCTCTCATATAAAAACTTTACCATCGCATTTCTCCTTGAATTGCTTCCTTTGCTGTTTACACATCTGTATCTAATGCATGTCTTCCTACTTCTCTTTGTACTTTTTCTAAGTAATCTAACATGGCTTTACTAATACATAACACATTGTTACCATATATTAACCATGCTATTGCCATTTCCTTCCATACAATTCTAACTACATCATATTTATTATATTTGAAATTGTAAATATAGTGGATTTGATCTGACTTTCAAGCACCCTTCAAATATCCATACTATCTCATACACTGATACACATACATATATTGGTGATTATTTATCTTTTCTACATGTATGTGGTTATGTGTACTAATGGTATGAGATCGTATAAATAGTTGAAGGGTGATTGAAAGTCTAAGTTTAAATCCCCTATATTTATCATAGTATTTACGATCTGATTGGCTATTAATAATCACAAGCGCTGAGAGACTTGCACTCTCTCGTAAGTTAATTTCAAATCATCTGCGCTTTGAAAATAAATATTATTTACATATTTATTATAAGAAAACACTGTTCAATTCTTTTTTTTCTTTGCTTCATTTATCAATTTTTTCTTCCGTTCATCCAAGAAATTTCTCTGATTACTTAAGATGATTCACAAATAGTTATACCTACTCACCACATTTTGTATCCCCCAATAAAAATTCTTTCTCTTCTCTTTCCCCAGCATTTATCATCGTTACTCTTGATTTTACTTTTTAATCCCCATCTCTTTACTCATCCTTTGCACACATCTTCAGCATAACTTTCATATCTTTCAGTGCATAAAAACATATCATCAGCAAATAAAAGACCTGATAATATAGATACTCCCTTGTCATCTGTTAAGATTATTTCTATCTCTCTTCCTAGTCTTTCAATTGCTCTCTCTATTTCTCTCAAATCTAACAACAACCAAAATAGATGACATAGGACATTCTTACCTTAGTCCCACCTCACTTTTAACTATTACTGATTCTATATTTCCTAATTGTATAATAATTATTTTAATACAATCTTTTAATAATATCCACTAAACTTCCATTCTTTCCTAAATTTACTAAACTTACCCATAATCTATTTTATTTACCCTATTATATGCCTTTTCTATATTTAAAAAACAATTTAGCTGGAATATTCATATCAGAATTAAAAACAAATATTCCATGTGTAACATATATGGATGATATATCTGTGTTTCTAATATAAAAAAAATAAATTCCAAAATTAATAAAAATTATACAAAAAAATATAAGCTTGAATTCAATATGGAGAAATCAAGTGCACAGTCAATATATACAGGATGCTATCATGAAGAATATTTCAAAGGATCACAGAGCCCCTTTTGGGGTTTTCTTTTTTTTTAAAGCAACATGGAAATGTGTTTACAAATCCAAAGAGAACTAATAAATAAAACTGAAAAAATAATCAATTCTCTCTCAAAATCTTACATGTCACTACATGCAAAAGTGTCACTTTTAAAATGTTTCATACTACACCCCAATAAATATATATAGCAAGGCCTTCTCATTAAAAATTGATAACTTATGTAGAAAACTATTGTTGGAGAAAAAGATGTTTACAATATCAATTAAACAAATCCAAAATCCTCTAATACAAAATGGATTAGTATTACATGCAATAAAAATATTTCAAATTCAGAAAACCACAAATTTAATTACATCATGCATAAGGCATTTCAAATTCAGAAAACCACAAATTTAATTACATCATGCATAAGGCTATTTCCACATCTTGAAGTAATTCATAAAATCACACCAACAGACAAACCACCACCAATTACTGGTTTTTTAAACACTCTTCACATCACATTGCTAAATATCACAAGTTCAGTGTGATCTGGACATGGAAAACTAAGTATAGGTATTAAAAAATATACATACTAATCTATCCTCCATCTTCAAATAGCATATTATAATAAACTTTTTTAAAATATAAGCAACAAACAATTAACAAAAAAAATTAAATTCTAGTCACTAGAACCAAAATACTATGACTACCTACTTAAACTAAACATGAAAGCATTACCAAACTCTAAATTTCTTTCATTATAAATGGAACCACATTAACATTGATGATGTGTGCAGGCTTTGCAAAAGAGAAACAGAAACTCAGTCGCATATATTTTTTTCTTGTCCAACATTAGATAATATTCGGGCTGAAATTGCCAATTTATTCAAAAATAGAAAGTCTCTATACAAACACTCCTTAAATACTATGGGAAAGGTAATTTTGCACATATTAGAGCCAGTACATTTACACTATTCTCATTATGGTGTACCAGATGCACATTGACATATAATACAAACACAAGGAGGCATCAAAATATCATTTGGAACAAAATAGAAATAATAAGACTAAGGGATGAAAAAATTCATTCACAACCACTTCCACATCCACATCGTCACTAATGTGACTATGCTCAAGCCTATAAAGAAAGGAGAGGAAAAAATTTGACAAAGAAATTAATAAAAACTTGATTACATAAAATGATCATGCTGTAAAAGAGAAAGTGAAGAATGGACACTTGAAATCCTTTAGTGTTGGACAATAATAGATTTTTTTGGTCTCTTTGTTATTCATATTTCTAATAATAAAGGTATACTTTTTTTTGTATAAATTTATTTATATATTTGTGGGTTTTCCTCACAATACTTCATTTAAATGCCAAGTTGTTATGATGATATATGCATCAGTATTCTTGTTTTTTAAATTTTGTTTATACAATTATTAAGTTCAATAAAGTTCCTTTTGAAAACTATATTTACAAAAACCATATTTAACTGTCTATCTGTAACACATATCTATAACTTCTGTATATACAAATAAACTATCTCCTATATGTCTATCTGAAATAAAACCTCCTTGTATTTCTTCCACTATATTATTTTCTTCCATCCATTTTGTGACCCTTCCAAGCCACCATATATGCAAAAACTATATATAACACTGACATTATCACTATCAGTCTATAATTGCTTTCTATGATCCTTACTTTTATCTTTAAATAGTAGCCTTACTCTTATATTATTTCAGTTATTTGGAAATTCTTCTGTGCCATTTTCTTAAAATGTGCTACTAAATTTAATTTTGTCCTATTTTTTTTTTAAATTCATCACGATCTCTACTGCCCATCATCTAAACCTCTTGCTTTTCCATTTTTCAATTTCTTCCCTGCCTCATTCAGTTCATTTTCTGTTAACCTAATATTTCCATTATTATATGCTTTTATGTTTGTTATTACTCTGTCATTCACATCTAACATCTTTTCTATATCCATTACATATTTATTTAAAATTATATCTTATTCTTCCCTAAAGCTACTCTTTTTTCTCATCATCTAGTAATATTATTTCTCTCTCCCTTACAATCACTTGTTTAATATATTTTCAAAACTTTTTGTTCCCATCTCTTCCACTATTATTATCTTCCAATAATTTATTATTTAATTTCATTCTCTCTGTATAATTATCTATTTTAGCCAATTTCTTTTTTAAATATTTTCCCTATTTAATATTAACATCTTTTTCACTTTGTTTTTAATTGCTTTTACTCTTTTGAATATTTTCACCTAAAACACTATTTGCCACTTATTTTACTTGGACCACACTGGTTCTTATATTCATCCCCAACAAACTCTTCCATGATTTCTTCTACCCTTATTTTATATTCTAACTTCTTATCATTCATTATTTATCTCCAACTTTCACTATCCTTTTTATTTTATTACTATTTTCCATCGCATTACTAACCATTTCTATTATAAAGAAATTATGATCACTATTACTTACACTCTTACTCTAGCATGTTTGTATGTGTGGCACAATTGTCAAAGCTGTAAGGTGTTGTTACAAAATAGCTGAGAGCTTTCAAAGGATCTTGCCTTCATAATCATAGCTTGGCTGCTAATACATTTAATGATATGCAAATATGCTAATTATGCTAGACATTTTCATTTCTTTGATAAAGCATAGCACGTGTCCTTCCTGTTTATGGCATCTTTGTCTCTTGAGATGAAGAAGGCCTCTTTGATTTTTCTTTTAAGGTTATGTCTCTCTCTACACACGATTGTGGGATTGTCTGGAATACATTTGTGGTAACTTTTGTTCTGAATAGGTAGAAGGATCGTTGAGAGCTCTATTGTATGAATATTTATGTTGTGCTAATCGCGTGGACAAAGATGCTCTGCTTTCTCCATAATATGGGCCTTTACAATTATTGTTGGAGCAAGCAATATTATATACTGTATAGGGAGTCTGTAAAAGTGGAGTTTGGTCTTTAGTATTGTTAATTAAATTGTTGGAGTTTGGGGGGGGGGGTTCGGAAGCAAAGCTGATATCTGTTGTTGAGGATGGAATGCAATTTACTGTGTAAATTGGAGATGTATGGTAGCAATAAGCTGGGTTTATCTTGTGTGATGTGGGTGTTAAGCTGTTTATTCTGAACATGTTCAACAGTGGACTGCCCGAACCCTAAATTCAATAAATCAGCTCTGTATTTTGTTACATTTGCTTTTGAGTCTGCCTCAATTTTACATAACAGCCTGTTTCTGTGCAAAAAAAGATGCTAAGCTAGGTAATTTATGTTTTATTAGTGCATTAGATTGGGGGGGTGTATATCACATCTGATCTCCATATTGTAATGGCAGTGGTTGTTTTCTTTTTGTATGTTGACATCCAGATATTTAACTTGTTGGTATCTTCAGTTGTGACATTCACAACTAGCACTTTGCTGGTTTCCAATTTAACTTTGATTTTTGTGATGATCTCAGGAGTGGCAGCAATGAATAGGTCATCCACATATCTGTATATATTAGAAAGCATGCAGGGTTTAAACCAGGTATGAACTTCTTCTCATAGTAGTTTAAGATGCTGGTGATTACACCACTCGGTGGTAAGCCCATGGGCCAGCTTTGCTTCATGGAGAACCACTGGTTTCTAAAGAATGCCACAATGCTGTTGTCCAACCAACATAGAAACTCATGAATGAAGTCTACTTGAGGTTGAGCTGTTTTTTGTGACAAAAGTTCATCTCTGACAATTTGGATCGATTTGTCTCTATTGACAGAACCATACAGTTCAGAAACATCCATGGTGGCCAATTTGATGTTTGGATTTAGTTCTAAATCTTTGATGGAGGATACAAATTGTGCAGATGAATTGAGGATGTATGATCCAAAGCCCAACATCTGTAAATCTTTGATGGAGGATACAAATTGTGCGGATGAATTGAGAGTGTATGATCCAAAGCCCAACATCTGGATAAGTTTGTTGTTCACCCACTTGGCTGTTTTTGTATAATGTACTCCACTGAAGTCTAGCATTAATCAGACTGGTGTGTTGTCTTTGGGTGTTTTGGCACTTTCAAAAATTTTGGGTGGTACTGATGATGATGGGTATAGACTATGATATTTCGACTTTGTGATGGCTTTATTGCAATGTTTTTTGAGAATAGATGAGATGAATTTTTCTCTATTGTGAGCAATGCTAAACTGATCAATTTTATAAAAATGTAATTTATTAATCTGTAGGTTGATTTTGTCTATATATTCCTGTGTGTGCATTAACACAAATCTGTTGCCCTTGTCTTCACGCATACATGTAATTCTTTCTGACTCGAGTAATTGTTTGGTTCTTTTTATTTTTATATGCCCATGCAATTAGCACAATATAAATATTCATACAATAGAACTCTCAATGATTCTTCTATCTACACCTGGGTCTCTTTTTATGCAGACTTATTTAACATGATTTTGAAGTTACGTGATTCACGTTTCACCGGAAGTCAAACTCCGATAATGCGCTATTACTTTAAATAATAAATTTCATGTATATTGAAAGTAATAGCACATTATTGTAATTCGAACTTTCATCTTAGTAATTTCAATATTTTCAGTGCTTTATAATAGTAAGATTTTATGCAATAATGAAATTAAAATCATGATTTCCACATTTTATGTATACACACATTAAATTTTACATGATTATAATGTAAATTTGTTCAAACATTGTGCGTGTTAATTTTGCATTTTAAATCACATTCTGTTTTTGCTTTTTAAAAAAGAACGTAATCAATTATTAATCATTTAGTGACCACAAGTTTATTTTTAAAAGGTGAGTAATAGCAGTGGGCACAATTAAAATTGAAAATTAAAAAATTAAAGACAAAAATAAGAATTTAATTTTTAGTTGTTAGATTAATTACTAATTACGTTGTCACCAGAAAAACATTAACACAACGTGAGAGTGACATTGGCGCTAGTTGTATTTTCTCTTGTGAAGAATCTGAATTTTTACCAGTTTCCAAACGAACCTGTTTATCGGCAAATAGTGATAATAATTAAAATGTGTATAAAAAATGTAAATTACTGTAAATTATGCATAAAAATATATTGTTTTGAATAAAATTAAATATTATAGTTAAAAAAAGTTTGTCTTGTTAAAAAAAGTTTGACTTGTATCAATTTTTTTCAAATTTGAAATTTTTTATTAGTCATATTTTATTTCCTTATTTCATTCCCATGAATTTTAAAGTAATTTTACATTGGTGCTTTGCTTTTACGTGATTTTTGAAAAATCACAGTCCATATCCCCCCTTTTCAAGATAAATTACGTCTATTTTTGTGTGATTTCGTTTGTGCGCATTTTCTGAGGAATCTATCTATCATATAAAATGAGACCCAGGTTATTCAGTTTTCTTTCAACACCAGAACATAAGTCACCTCGAGTGTATTTCAGACAATCCCACAATCGTGTGTAGAGAGAGAGATGACCTTAAAAAAATCAAAGAGGCCTTCTTCATCTCAAGAGACAAAGATGCCACAAACAGAAAGGACATGTGCTATGCTTTATTGAAGAAATGGAATGTCTAGCATAATTAGCATATTTGCATATCATTAAACGTATTAGCAACCAAGCTATGATTATGAAGGCAAGATCCTTTGAAAGTGCTCAGCTTGTTTATTTTTATTTATTTATTTTGTAACAACACTTTACAGCTTTGAGGACAATTGCGCCACACATGCAAACGTGCTAGAATATATATATTTCTCCAAAGTAAAAAATTATTTGACTTATTCTCATTATTATTAAACACTTTAATTTTCCATACTTTATTCATTTCCTTTTATCTACTAATTCATAATCTTTGGGTGAAATATATTATTCCTAGACAATGTGTATTGATTGCCCCTTATAAATATTTGATAAATTTTCAATGCTCAAATTCACTCTCTGACAAAAATTCTTTGTTGCTGTTTCACTCCCATTATTAATCCACTATAATTTGACTATCTCCAGTAGCGATATATACTATAGCCACCATCCATTCTTGTCTTCCTAAACTTATCTCAAATGACAGTGTTCTTGACACATAAGAGAATATATTTTTGACATAACTCCTATACTACCATCCCTTTTTTCTTTTCTATTTATACTCTGCCATACCAAGTCTTCCAGTGTAGATTTTTCTTCTCTTCTCTTAGATATGTTTCACTACTTCTAATACCTCAAGCTCTTCATTTTTAACTGCTTTATTTAATTTTAGCCACTTTTCTGCTCTCCTACCACTTTGCATATTCAAATATCCAATTTTAACAATTTCTCCTTCTTTTATTATCCTTTTATAAATTCTTTTGACTCTTTCTTCTTTATTACATTTGTAATTAGCTTGTTTATTATTAATTTAACAAATCCATTCCCGCTTCATATCTATCATATATCTAAACCAGCTACTCTTTGTTTATTTCTTACATTCTGTCCATGCTTCTTCTTTTTGATAATATTGTAATTTAAAACTCTTACCTCTTATAAATTTTCATACTTTTAAGCCAATAAACATCACATGATCACCATTTCTTATGCTTGCTCAAAACTGATATAAAAATAGACAAAACTCTCTATACATGTTGCCACTCAGTGCAAGCAGAGTAATCAATGGATGCCAGAAGGCTTGTGCATAAAAACTCCATTTAGTGCCTACTCATCCAATATCCCCAGACTAGTTTCTGTCCTGTGACCTTCATCAGTGAGGAGCCTTGGATCTGAAAGCACTGCAGCTAGATCTTAGGATCTAATGCAACCCTCCAGCAGCCACCTTTTTTCTCTATTTTACTACAAGACTACAAGTCTTAAAGTGAAAACACCATAATATTTTTAATCCAAGCTCATTAGCTTATATAGTCATATAGGTCTGAACTCAGTTCAGTACCTATGTGATGTTTTTTGACCTAAAACCAATCCTGCCTAATAGGATAGTGGTGTCTATGGTTGTTAAAGAACCAAAGACACCAAAATGTATAGGTACTCAACTGAGTTCAGACCTATATGACTATATAAGCTAATGAGCATGGATTAAAAACATTACGCTGTTTTCACTTTAAGACTCATAGCTTTTTAGTTAAATAGAGATAAAAGGTGGCTGCTGGAGGGTTGCAATTGATCTTAAGATCTAGATGCAGTGCTCTCAGATCCAAGGTTAATGAAGGCCACAAGCCAGAAACTAGTCTGGGGATATTGGATGAGTAGGCACTAGATGGGGATTTTATGCAAAAGCCTTCTGACATCCATTGATACTCTGGCTTGCACTGAGTGGCAATACTTATAGAGAGTTTTGCCTGTTTTAATAAAAGTTTTCATACTATAATATTTTTTTATAAATCAACCCTCTTAATGCTTCACTTCCTTGTTTTGCTAAGTGCAATCTATCTTAATAACTTCCTCTTGCTAATAAAAAAATCTCATACATCCACAAACATAACATTATTTCTCTGACATAATTTTTTTAATCTCTCATTTATAAAACATGTCCTATATTTAACATATACCTATTGTCAAATCTTGGCAGTAATCCAACTATTTCCACTTTCCCACTCTTCCTTTACTCTTATTTAAATTACTAATCAATTTTTTGTACACATCCATTACTCTCTCCAGTGGCTCTGACAAAATCTTTGTCCCTATCATAACATAAACATCTTTACCCTCTTGTTTCTTTACTTTATCTGTAATATCCCCAATTCTAGCTCAAGGCAAACATAATCATAATCTTACATACCTATTTCTGTTTTATTATATCTCCACATTCTCTAATTAGTGAGTCACCTATCAATACTGTCTCATAATTTACTTTCCTACTTCATTCATAACATTCTCTTCCACCTTCTGAATTTTCTTATCTAATTCTTCCTTAAAATTTCTATTCATCAAATCCTTGATCTGCTTACACTTCATTTCTAATGATTTTAAGTTTACTTCTATATTTTCTACCTCTTCCTCTCACTTATTCTTTGGCTATCTATCTCCATTGCACTACTTATTTTGTTATCCATATCTCTTGTCACACCACTAAATACATACTGTATTCTATCAGCCTTAACTACATTTTTCCTTAATTTCTCTTGACTTTTTCTTTAAACTATCTACACTTCGAAAATCATTTTTTCACCTCTTTTATCACATTTATACATAATCTACATAACCATATACCTGTTAAATCATTCATAGTCTTATTCAAGCATTTCAAATGAAAAATCTTATCACACAGAACACTCTACAAAAGCATGCTTAATTTCCTTCTGCCTCTGAAACATACATTGTGGGATAGAAATGCAATGCATATTTTTCACTTTTCTTACTCCATATTTAAATTTATGACTTTTTTATTAACCTTCAAACCTCTCTATACAAAAGACAAGAAAACTATTTTTTTTAAATGGTGATCGATAAACATGTGCTTCCTAACCTTACCCTCAAATGTTATCCTCTTTCTCAAATAAATCATTTTCTTTCTTAAATTGAAAAAATTCTTTAATAAAAGATGTACTAAAAACCAACTAATCTTATATATGACTTAGTTTTGAAACCACCTTGCAGTAAACACACACAAAAAATTTACTCTTTTATATTAAAACTGGTGTATTGAATCACTGTTTTTCCAATCTTTTTAAAATACAATTAAATCTATCTCTCTTTATTTTCCAATTTTTTTTTTACCTCCACACACTAAGTAAATATTTTCCAGCAATAAAATTTTTTCCAGATGATATTAAAAATATATAAACTTTAACTTATCTTGTGAAACAAATCAGCCATGTCAGCACAGCAATGGAAAGAAGAAAATCTTTATACTGCTCTCTCACAAGTATTACTTAAATCATAACTAATAAAATTGATTTCAAGCATCATTTAAAACATTCCCTATCTAAGAAACTAAGTGACTTATTTAAAAAAATTAATGTGTCATCATTTTCATAGACATTTTAAATAAATGTACAAAAGTTCAACAAGTTATATTGAACTTGAATATATTAAATATCAATTTTAAAATGTTAAAAAAGTGTTATTAATTGAAAGACAAAATAAACAAATAAACCAATTTTTCAACTTCAATAAAAGTATTTAAAAACTGAGCATATTCATACACAAACAATTGCAAACTTTCATCATGAAATCAAATCATTTTGAAACAATAATTCAAGAAATTATTACCCAATATTATTACTATGAGTAAACTCTCCAATACAAATTAGTCCTGTCCTCCACTTTCAGACCTTTCTAGACCTCTTGAATTTATAGAAGATTTCAATTCTCACAGCAGTCTTTGACATTATATAAATGAGAATAAAGCAGGTTGTCAATTGAAGTAAAAAAACATGGATTTATTTTAGGATGCTACTAAGGAAAGAAAAACATTCAATTTAGGCAGATGGAGAATAAAAACAATTCTTGATTTATGTTATGTTTCAACAAAAAATCATTTATTATTACCTGATGAATTACTGATATTAGATCATTTTCTCCATAATCAACATAAACTTAGCCTTTATTCTTGGAATCTGCATGACTATAGTTAAAACTATCATGTTCCAAGATGAACTTTAAGACAAGATAACTGGTGTTAATATAATACTAGCAGAATCTCACCCAAGACCTTCCTGCAATGACAGATTTGAATAATATCAGCTTCCATATAATCCATACCTTGTAGATATCATATATAACTCATTCCAGGTTGTAATAAAACTAAATGCTGTTTGTAGTCAATTTTTATCTACCAAAGATTCAGAAATTGTGGAAAACATAAAACCATTAGATAATGGCAGAAAAATCTTAAGGCCTGGCACTTTTATGAAAGTTTGGTGGATGTAAAAATACTTTTAAAAGAGCCACTATTGTCACTGCTAATCAGGTTGCCAATCTTATATACCAAACTAAATCCCAAGATTGATAAAAATGAAGAAAAGCATCATTACAGCAGAATTGCAAGCATCTCTTTCAAAATGTTCCTATAATAGAAATGTATCAAAATCTTTGGGTGCAAGTAAAATTAAATTTGTTCTTGATTGTCTTAAATCAGGAAAAGTGCAAGAGCAGATAACATACTTCCAGAGTTTTAAAAATATTTACAATCTAAAGCCAAAACACAACAAATTATTCTTTAACATTATTCATACAGGAAATATTTCATAAATTTGGTATAGAAGCAAAGAACCACAACAGTCTTAAAATTAAGCAAAGTCAGCAATAATAAAAAAGTTATTAATATGTATTTCCTACAAGCTTTTAGAAAAATCATATTAACAAGAATTTTGTCAGTAATTGAGAACTGACTTCCTATAGAACAGACTGGTTTTAGATCAGAAATAAGCTGTTGTTAATAATGCATATTGAAAAAGATTTTCAAAAAGTGCTGTTGTCTTTATTGATCTAATCTCAGTATATTGTTGTTTGAAAAAAAATAGTCTCTTAAATATAGGAAAACCATTAATTTATTTGACAAAATATTCTCTAATAGAAAAATTCATATGACATTAAATAAACATCATAGTAGATACAAAATTTTACAAAAATGAACTACTACAGGGTTCAGTTCTATCATCTACTAATATTCATCAGTGAACTTTCAGATACAAAAAGCTGGAAAGTTATCTATGCTGATGATATTGCTTTTTTATCTCAAAAGTGATCTCCTTCCTTAAACAAAAAAAAATCTCTCGATAAAATAAGAACTAATTGGAAATGTTTTTTCAAAGACTAAGATTTTATTCCTAATTCTATGAAAACAATTGGAAATGTTTTTTCAAAGACTAAGATTTTATTCCTAATTCTATGAAAACAATATATTCAATTTTTTATCTAATCAATAGGAAATCAACTTGTAATTTGAATATAATCTTTTGCAATCGTATTTTAAAATATTATTTAGAAGTGACCATGAAGGTTAGATCAGTTAGTTTCTAAAATATTTTCCTGGAAAATTTGGCTGTTACTACTAGAGGTTGTGACATAAGGTCTTAATGGACAGCTTTTTTAAAATTAGCATTTTATGCTGATGAATACTCTGCCCAATTTGGAGAAAAAGTTCTTAAACTAATATTAGGATATTCAATTAAATATTAAAATATCCTTACATCAATTAAATTGCAATGACTTTTTGCTTTTTCACATATTCCTCCAGCAGATATCAGAAAAGAAATTGCTTATATAAAACAACTGTTAGGCAAATCAGATTTTCCAATAACTCATGATATAATTTTGCCACCTAATTGTGACATAAAATTGAAGTTTTTTTTCCTCCTCCAATCCAACAATAAAGCCAACTAGTTCGTTTTTCCTGGATACCACTGAAGTCTCATCAAAGATTCAGGACATCCAGTGATCAGTGTACTCACCTATTTCATAAATGGAATTTGTCAATCTTTATAAATGTGGGCATTTCTAACTGCAAACCATAAGTTAATGTTCATTGAATTTATGGTTACAATGGCAGAAATGAAGGTATTAATAAAGCCAATAATGAATTTATCTTCTGATTAGAATTTCTACAAGTTTCTTTATTATATCTTGTTAATAGTTAATCTGTCTAAATCTTTATGCTAAATAAATAATTATTATGAGTTACTTACAAATTCTTTGAAAGATTTGATCTTAATAAGAATTGTGCCTCTCTTGATCAGAATGCAGAAGATTCATTTATGCTGCTGACATTATTTAACTTTATAATAATTAATCCAGGAAAAACAGTTTTCTAATACAGATATAAAAAGTTAGGTAATCTCTAATCCCTCAAAGATAATATGTGCAACTTCATATCTATCAATGGGAAAGCATTTCTTAAACTGAATATTCTATTACAATAAGTTAAATATAATTCTGTCTTATGCTATTTTAGACAACTTATTTTCCCCAATTTTTAAAAGTTAGATTTTAAATAATATTTAAAATAAACTGATTATGAAAATATGAAAATCTGGATAAGATTGTGACACAATTTGAATATTTTTTAAGATATTTTTTAAGCCAAACATAATCTCCTTTCTGGAAATTCAAAATTGTGTACATTAATGTATACATCCTTGTTTAAAGAAAAATTCTCTCAATAAACTTCTGATTACATAATTATATATTACCATGAGAAATATTCTGAAAAAAAAAAAGAATCAAACTATTCTCCTATTTTTATATAATTTTTTATAAGATACTAAAAGAACAAATTGCTTTATAAAAATATATAAAAAGTTATTAATTAGATCAAATCTATCATTATTTCAAGATGTAGATTCATTACCTAAGATAATTTGTAAAACCTTCAAACAATTAAAAATTTATGACATATAAGAATTGATTCTATTATGAGCCTCTTAACATGTGGATTTATTTTTTTTCAATATTGTCAAAATTCTAACTGCTTCGAAAATCAACAACTTCTGATATATCATCTCAAACCATGTGATATACAGTAAATAACTGTCAAATTTAGTGGGAAATTATAATGCTATGAATAATTAACCAACTACTTCCAAAGCTATAATTCAGATGCCAAATAATTAAATAACAAAAATAGGTTTTGACTTGTCATTGTGATCATAGTTGTAAAATTTTTGTTCATAATTTGAGAGATTAAGATAGATTACATAAGTCAACTAAAAATTTAGATTAGCAATTGACAAAGTCTTATAAAAGATTTTTATTTGTAAGGCAGAAAATTAATAGACATTTATAAGAGCATCACTAGTCTCATGCAAAATATTCAAATAATAAATCAATTCCTTTCATGTATTGTGCTATATATATGCACATCAGTGGTTAATTGCATCTCAGTTTTTTGCTTTCCTGATAACAATATCATACATCTGACTGTTGTTTGGATGTTACCGATGAATCTCCAAAAAGAAAAGTTATACAGCAAATGCTGCTTTCCCCTTGCAAATTCACAATGATTGGCAGAAAAAATAGGTAAGGAAATCATGATACCATAGTATATTATGATCATAATCTATCACTACCGAGAAAATATTTTTTTTTTTTGAAAAAAAAAAAAAATCTTTATTTGCTTATAAAGTTTTTATTTTGTAATGCTTTTCAAAAATTGCAAATATTTTTCTTTACTTTTTTTTCAAGTATTTGCAATAAAATGCAGCTTGAAATTAAATAGTTAGTTGTTTTTATTTGAATTAATATATATATACATGTACTTTAAATGATCAAATTTCATTGTTAAAATTTGTTCATAATGTTGCCTTGTATATATAAAATTTTAAATAATAAATTTAGACGAAAATTGAAACAGACAAACTCACTATAAATAAATAAATAAAATATTTATACATCAATTCAGCATATTTAGAACCTTATCAAGATGTTTCTTTTTTTTTTACAGTCACATGACCAACCATTCTACAGCAACTCCACCCAATGGACATGATTTACATTTCTTTACAATAAATATAACTAGTAAAATACATACACGTACATAAAAATGATTAAATTTATTACAATTGGGGGAGGGTAGGCATTGTTATATTATTGAAAACTTTCGAGTTATAATTTAAAAAAAAACACTTTTTTAAAGTTTGTTTTTAAATATATACATATATTAAAAAAGGATTGTAATAAGTTTAATCATTTTTATGTACTATAATTATATTTATTATTAAATATATGTAAATGAAATATTTATTTTATATAGTGCTATATTTATAAACTGTAATATTAATAATCAGCCACAAAGCTAATGCACATGGCTTTGTGGATTTTTAACTATAAATGAATAATCGTCATTCATTCAAGCATAGCAAAAGTAATTTAAAGTGATCGCTTAACATCTTCACGCTCTCATTTTCAAATGCTTAAGATTTGCCCATACATAAATGTTTGGGTTGAAAAGATAGCTGGATTCATTCTATCTTTTCATAAAGACTTTATCTTGTGTTTGAAAGTGAGAGTATTCATTTATAGTTAAAAATCGACAAAGTGCATGTTCATTAGCTTTATGGCTGATTATTAATATTACAGTTTATAATCATAGCACTATATAAAATAAATATTTCATTTACATATATTTAATTTTAAATAAGAATGATGTACCATAAATTCTAGAAAATTTTACAAGCATGATTCATTCAAGCATAGTAAAAGTAATTTAAAGTTATCTCTTAACATCTTCATGCTCTCATTTCCAAATGCTTAAGATTTGCCCATACATAAATGTTTGGGTCAAAAAGATAGATGGATTCATTCTATCTTTTCACAAAAATTTTATCTTGTGTTTGGAAGTGAGAGTATTCATTTATAATTAAAAATCCACAAAGTACATGTGCATTAGCTTTATGGCTGATTATTAATATTACAATTATATTTATTGTAATGTAATGTAAATAGTATCCATTGGGTAGAGTTGCTGTAGAATGGTTGGTCATGTGATTTTGTAAAAAGAAACATCTTGATAAGGTTCCAATAATGAATGAAAACTGTGTTGTTGTATTAAATAAATAAAAATATTTAGAGTGAGTTGTCTATTTCAATTTTGTTTTAAAGTGCTTATTTTAAATTTTATATACATGTGTCTGTGTTTAATGTTATGAAGCTGATTTGGATTTAAGATTTAATAATCATTGTGCATTTATACAGTTCATAAAGGAATAAAATCAGCAAAAATGTATGTTAATATCAAGCTATATTGCTATTTTAGCATGGTTATCGGGATTTAAATTTAATATGCATTTGAAGCTCTTATATATTATACATGAAACATAAATATGTAGTATAAGATATTAGTCTGTTTTTACATTGAATAACATTTATCAACCTTAAATCACACTTCAATCATGTGAATGCATACATAATCAAATATATCATATAGATAATAAACTCAATATATTTTATAGATATAATACTAACAATGTAATACTAATATTTTAATATTGAAATTACACTTTTAATAATCAGTTTTAGTCATAAAAATGCAAACTATTATCTTGATTTATTTTTCCCTGGCATGATTTTTCAGAAGGTTAAAACAATTAGCAAATTCCTTCATTTTAATTAATTTTATTCCACTAGATGACATAAAAGTAATAAGAATAGAAGAATTAGCTAATGATGTCTTAATATATTAAAACAATATGAATATTTGTAAATGAACTACTCTTTCCAATTTGTGTTGTGAAAGCATAAATGCTTCATTTAAAGTCATACAAAGTGTTTTGTGGTTGTATTAGGAATGACAAAGTCAGGATTAATTTGAATTTTTATGATCTGAATTAATGCCATAAGCTGCCATGTTGTTTATATCTACTCATGTACATGAATTCACTCATTAGCTTAGTTTTTACCAATAAAAAGTCCAAAATTATTGGTATCCACTTTTTAAAGTTAAAGTTTGTTTGGAAAACTCCAGTCTGTAAAAGATTCTAAATCAATTTTTGAAAGTATGAAACCAAAAAACAAGGGGGAAAAATCACGAAACATCATTAAAAATGAAATATTTATTTCAAATTTATTTAGAAGATTGATAATATTTAATAGTATTGATTCTTGTATTAATATTAATAAAAATATATCATTTACAGAAGATTTCATTAAAAGTATGTTTATTTTCTAATACTATAAAAAGGATCAAACTGCAAAAGTAATATAATTCACTTAAAATTATAATGTCTGTTTTAAATTATCTTCCTTTATCACTAACTTTGATGCAAACCCCCAGGCAACAAAACTGCGACTTCATCTATGGATGTAAATCCCTATTCTCTTGGTAATTAATTTTAAAAGAAGAAAGACTAATAATCTTGAAACATCCTTTCCCCTACTCATCAACAAATATCATGACATTTTACTCTTGGCAACTATTAAAACATTATGCAAATTACAGTTTCACACAATCACACTTAAAATAATATTTGTGACCATGCCAACTCATAATCTTCCAAAAATTGCCCCTTCTCTATCTTCATGGCATGATACTTACTAGATGATAACTTATTCCATCAATAATATCAACCCAATCTACGTAAATATTAAATAATCAAGTGTCATTTCTGTAAATATGGAAGTGGTCTCTGAAAAGATATTCTCTAAACCTGAATCCAACTATTATAGCATCAGACTTTTAAGCAACCTTCGACAACCCACACTATCTTATACTACTGGCACACATGGCCACAGACATTAGCACAACTGATGAGTGCTGGTTCAGCATGAAATACATATATTGATGATTGTTTATTATTTCTACATTGTATGGTCATGTTTATCAGTAGTATAAGATAGTGTGGGTTGTTGAAGGTTGCTTGAAAGTCTGAATTCAAATCCCCTATATTTACAATTAAGTTTCAGGTATAAAAATGCCTGTATTTCAAATCTTAAACATTAAGCCTGCATTCTGCCCATATCTCTTTTATATATTTAAATGGTTTCTGTCCTATACATGAGGAGTCAGAGTAATTTGAGGTCAACATGGGCCTAATAATAATATTGGCATCAGCATGGGATTTAGGCATTCTATCATCAGATTTTCAGTGGTATGGATGGCTGAAGAGTTGGAGGTTGTAATGAATTGAAGGCTGTCCATTAAAGTATAAAGATTTGCTATCTTAATATAAACCGAGCACTGATTATATATATATATGTGTGTGTGTGTGCGTGTGTGTGGTAGATGATAATCTGGACCAACTGATGAGTGCTGGTTCAGCACGAAATACGTTCATTGATGATTGTTTACCCTTTCTACATGTGTGTTGTCATGTGCACCCGTAGTATAAGATAGTGTGGGTTGTTGAAGGTTGCTTGAAAATCTGAGTTCAAATCCCCTATATTTACAATTAAGTTCCAGATATAAGAATACCTGTACTGTATTTCAAATGTATTATAGCATCAGTATATTATCACCGAAGCTGCCACAAATTAAATGAATTTCATTTTATTTATTCTAAGTAAAACAATGTAACTGGTTTTAAAAAGTATGTATATATGTACGTATGCTTACATAGATATGTTTTTGTGCTAATTGTATTATTTAATACAAGATTTTAAATCTAATTTAATATTAGTCACTAATTTGTAATGTAAAATTAAAACATATTACATTTTCCTGTTATATGTTGTTTTCTTTTATTGTTTTGTTTTTAATTTCACACGAAAGATAAATGTATATCTTTTTTTTTTTTAAAGTAAAAATGCCTATATATATTTCTTTGTAAATAAATATTACATAATAAAAAAACTAGACATGTATTGTATATCAATATATAAAAAATAGATACTACAATGTTATTGTATTCAAGTTAAATGTGTTAACGGGAATTTTCTATAATTTGTAAACGATGTTTATTAAATAATTTTTTTTAAAAAAAATAAATGGCATTCTTTGAGTACAAATAGATATTTGAGACAGATAACCATATTTTTATGTTACATTCTCCACACATCTTTCTTTGGGGATTTCTAGGAAGATTGAACCTTGGAAAAGGTGGAATAGACCGCAATTCATGAACCCTGAGCTTCTATGTCCGCCGTTCTATTATCACACTAAATCATGCAAGACTTTCAGGGTACTGATATTAGATAACTCATACGATAAAAGGATTCTATTTGTTATCAGAAAATCACATCTTCTATTTCTATATCTAATAAGAAACTTGGTATCAATTTTTACATTTAAGATGGTTTAAAATAACCATTTATAAGTTTGTTAATAAAATCTGTGTTCACTCTTCTAATCTAAAACTATACTCTTTTTAATTAATTTAATTTTCCAGTTAACAGAAGTACAAAATTAAAAACAAAAGGAGTTTGCAACGGCAATTTAGTAACTAGTTGACAATAATTTATTTAAATATAAAAAATTAAACACGACGTTTATTTTCTCTTAATGTGTTTTGAAAACAGTATTCAACTTGCAAAAGTATGCTGACTATCTCAAAGTTGATTCAACTTTAATCCAGCGAGCAATTTTATTAACTGTAAGTGGATTAGATAAGTTACAGAAAAGGTGAAGGACGCTTTATTTTTAGAAATTGTTTATTATCGAAATAGAAAAAAAAAAGTAATTTACTCTAAAACCTACCCAATTAAGAAGCAAATAATATAAATATAAAACAATAAAAAGTGCTATATACACACGTATATAAAATTATCATTAAATCACCAGCAGCAACAATGATTTTTAGATGTCTATAGCCATCTTAACTTCAGAGGAAACAAATGATGAGTGGATTTTGCATGCAACTAAATCGTGGTTCTTAAATATGCCCATATGTAATGTGTATATAGTATAGTATACTTGTTATGCCCTAATCTGAACAAAGCGATTATCAGCTTGGACTAAAAAAAATCCCTTCAAGGTTAATTCACATAAGCTAAAATGGACTATATTAAAAGCATTATTAGGGGTTTGAACTCAGACTTTCACACGACCCTCAACTATCCACGCTATCTCATACTGCTGATACACTTGACCATCCACATGTTGAAAAGATAAATAATCACTAATATGTGTATTTCGTGCTAAACCAGTACTCGTCAGTTGTTCCATTATCATCTCTACATGGAGGGTCATGTGAAAGTCTGAGTTCAAACTCCCTATATATTACATATTAGAGTGCAGATATGAAAAAGTCTGTACTATAGAAAAATCCATATATTAAAAGCCTTATTATAAGTTATAATTGCAACTCTTACACAAAAAGTTAATATGTAATGTAATCATTAATCTGTTTATACACATATAGGCTTATTAAATAATAATAAGAGTTGTGATACCCCTTTATAACATATTGTTATTTCTTTTCAGTTTTTAACTTTTCACAATGATTCAGCACTGATGTCACACTTGAAATCTTATCATTAACACATAATATCCTAAGTCTACAGGGACACTCTCTCCTGCTAATAACTACCCAAACTATCTGATAAAATGAGTTTTTGAATAGTAGATATTAAACCAAATAAATTACTTATACATTGCATTCAAAAATATTATGAATATTCGGTAGATACTCATTGAGCTGGCAAAAATCATCATTAATAATTGAATAAAACCAATCTAGGCAAAAACTACAGAATAGACAAAGAAGATTGAAGATGTGATTGTGCAAGATAATAGTAAACCACCAATGCAACCATATTCAATCTCTAAATCACAAACATGTCCAACCACATGATAATTCTTTTGCCATAATCATGACACTTTTTTTTAACATCTGCAGTGAAATTTGCTTTTCCAAAAGCCCCAACACTTTATCTAATCATAGTTTTTCATTTCACTATTAACCTCAACCCTATCAAACAATTAACATTTTACTTATTTAGAATATCTCTGGGATTATCTTTACAACATAAATTGATTCATTAAATTTTTTTTTACAAAGTAAATTTTATAGCATCATATCCAATAAGCTGAAAAACATTTTTCAAATCTTAAGAAGCATTCTTAAGTAATTTTCTTCAAGTTCCTTTACATTACACTAATAAAAGATCTACATCTCACTTTTATACACTAAATTGAACAAAATAATACTCTTTTTTTACAATAAATTTAATTCCCATAGTTATATCACTAGGATAAAATGCTTTATTTTTAACTTGTAAAAAGACAACAGCAGCCATGTGGAATCTGAGTTTTACTTTAATATTGAAATCCAGCTTTTAATGTAAAAAATTAACAAGATTCTCAAGTTGATTCATTCACACTAAAAATTATTTCTTCCATCACTGGTGATAAAAGACTTGATAAAAAACAATCACCAGATTTCCACAAATTCAATGCCAATAAGATAAAGTTTTTGCTCTTAATCAATTAAAATTAAAAATCCAACATCAACTGCAGTTGAAATCTGCTTCATGCAATAAACAAATTTCATTTCAAATGCCTCAAATTTCTTACTGCAACTGAAATAGTACATTTCTCATTATGTGAAATCTAAATAATATACTCTGCTGGAAATTTCAAACACTGCCACACACCTGCTGATTAGAATGCTTTATTCAAATGAATAAAAGCAATATATAAATTGTATCTTTATTCACTACACTTTTTTTGTATTCTCCTGGCAACAAAAATCATGTCCAAAACTGTTTCATGATTCTCTAAAACCATATAGAGTCTTTGTAACTAAACCCTATGATTGGAAAAAATCTATTCAATAAGATTAAGTAAAACTACTTTGTAAAAGATGATATCAATGATATCTACATTATGAATTGCAATCTTTATTATTCCCATTATTTGTATAAACTGGAATAATAGAAGCTTTCTTCAGATCATGAATTACAATGATTTCCAAAAAATTCCAATAGTTTTGAAAAAAGGTGTTTTAACTTTATTTGAAAATCTTTGTTCAAATCTAAATGAGTATATAGAATGGATATATTATTTGAAGCAATCTTCTGAATTCTTGAAGGCTTTTTCAAAAAGTGATCAAAATACTCTTTTACCTGTTAATTTATCACATAATACAGCACTACCCATGGATTTACCAATATTATCATACCTTTTTTTAGATTCATATGGTTTTTTTTCATTGCATAAAAGAGACTAAAAAGACCAGAATTAAAATATGACTGCATCCAATTTATAATTTTAAACCATTAATTATTTTTAGATCTTAAAATCTATATACTACTTATGAATTTCCACATTAATTTTATTATTCAGCCAGACACAGAATGTGACATGTTTTATTTTAATCAAAACACAATTTCTTAAGAGAATCCCATACTTCAATAACATAACCAATCATGTGGCTTTAGAGTCTATAGTCATTGAAACATAAAACAAGCAACTTTAGATTCACAGAATAAACATCAAATAAGCTATGGTTATGTTATTTCTCTGTGAAACAGAACCAATCAACTGTTTGCCAAACAGAAGTATTCCTCTCTATAAGTACAATGCAGTATTTATGATAAAAATAGGCTGATTTTAGTATATTCTAAGTTTTAGGTTAATTAATTATCTGCCAGCTACAAAAGACCAGCTTTCACACATATATTTTGGCTACAGTCTATTCTTAATTAAAAAAGGGAACTGAAATCCAGCTCTTGTTTATTTACATATATTACTGACACATTATTATTTATTTCAATCCTTATGATTGACCATCTTCAGATTTCTCAATCATAAGATTACATATGATCAAATCCTTCTTAAAAATAAAATTATCTGAATCATAAAAAAGGATAATGTGCTGTTTAAACATTAAAAGTAACAGATTGAACTTTGACTCAAAAACCTTAAGATCTTAAGTCCATCACAGGTTAAATTAATCCTGATAAATTCATTTAACATTTAGAATGCTTGTAAGTCATAGCCTGAGAGAGAATGATTTACTCTTTGTTTACATATACATTGAGCTTTGGTTAATTTAAAGGTTACCAGAAATAATGGATTTTCTCTCAGGGCATTCAATTACATGTTAAAAGCAATCTTTTGGTTGAATACTGGTAAGGTTGAAAATTTGCTGATTGGTATCTTTTACTAAACTTATTTAATTTAAAAATGAATGTTTGTTAGTTGTGTTAATATAATTAAATTCATTATCCTTATATTAAAATTGTGATTGACAGTAAATTTAGAAAATATTATTTGTAAGACATTTTGTAATTATTATATTCTTGGTAAAAAAAAAAGAAAATATATATTTTAATATATAGAGTATATGAGCACAGACTTTCACATGACCCACCACTCTCCACACCATCTCATAACACTGATACACTTGAACACATATATGTTGAAGAAATAAATAATCACTAATATGTGTATTTCATGCTAAAACAGCAATCATCAGTTGGTCCAAATTACCATCTCTACACATATATGCTATAAGTGCTCAGATGTATATTAAGATAGCCAATCCTCATACTTTAATGGAAAGGCTTCAATCTACTCCACACTCCAACTCTTCAACCATCCATCCAATTGAAAATCTGATGATGGAATGCTCAAAGGCCCCTGAAGTCAAGATTCTTGTCACACCCATGTTGACCTAAGGTCAATCTGACCCCTCATCATCAGATTTTCAATTGGATGGATGGTTGAAGAGTTGGAGTGTGGAGTAGATTGAAGCCTGTCCATTAAAGTATGAGGATTGGCTATTTTAATATATATCTGAGCACTTATAGCATATATGTGTAGAGATGGTAATCTGAACCAACTGATGATTGCTGGTTTAGCATGAAATGCATACATTGGTGATTATTTATCTTTTCAACATATATGTGTTCAAGTGTATCAGTGTTATGAGATGGTGTGGAGAGTGGTGGGTCATGCGAAAGTCTGTGCTCATATACCCTATATATTACATATATAGATACAGGTATATAATAAGCCTGTGTGTTTCAGTTATATTTTAATATAATTTGTAGAAGATTATAAATATATGTGCTTTCCTGAAGGTTTGCGATGATGATGTTTTAGTTGTATTTACATGTTGGACTAATATGAGTATTGAATGTCTTTAGAAAAAATTAACTTCTATCTAAATATACCAAATACATTCAACTCTTAGTATATGCACAATGTTCCAAGAGATATCATTCTCTTCTTTTTTCAGGTGTTGCTGGTCTGACCAGTGATAGTACTAGCACGGGAATTGAACCTGAACCTTTAGATTATTGAATTTTAAAGTAATGCTTTAACCTACTGAGCCATCCTGCCAAAAGCAACTGTCAATAGAAATTTCATATACTTATCTATGAGGTTACCTTTGATTTCTCCACTTTTTTCTAAAAGCAAAGTTGATTAGTGGTTTCCATACATTATTTTGATTTTTTTAAAAAACAGCATCATTGTATTATAATTTGTAAGTTTTCATTTACAAGATCACAATGTAATTTTTATCTTTTTTTTTGACCACTGAGAATTAGTGATATCATTTCCATATATGATTGTGCATTCAGAAAAAACATTCAACAATTTAAACAATATCTGGAAAGCTAATTTTTTTTGCAATCACATGACAACAGCTGTGTGCATTTAAGTTTGCATACATGAGTATATTTACTCTTTTTTTTAATTAAAACAAAACAAATTAATGATGTATAAAAAAGATAGAGCAGTATGCAAAAGCATTTATAAATATTAAAGATGTTTATAAATATGGGTAGAATATACAATATGGCAATTATATAAATGTTAGAGAAGAGATAAAACAGCCTTTAAATAGTCAACTGAAAGAAAAAATCTTCAACACCCACATTCATTAATGTAAAATAGGAAAAAAGAAGATATTATTTGCCAGGTTGGCTAAACACTGATAGTGACCATTTTATTGTTTCCAATCATTTACTCTCTAACTAAGAATATCTAGCTATTTATTTACCAATCCATTGCAAATGGCTAATTATAGGCTAGATGCTTAACAAAAAGATTTATGCCTATTGAAATTATAATAAAATTTTATCTATCCTAGGTTTGAACCCTATATTGTAAGAATGGCAGGTGAATGCACTAATCATCACATCATTAGGCATTTCCTCAACTATTAACATTAGCTAACAATAGATAAAAAATAAAAATGCACACAGGCACGTGCGCACACCCTATGAATATATGATATATTCATAGAATTAACTGTAAATAATATGTTTATTTTTAAAGAAGTTTTAAACTAACAAAAAAGAAAAACCAATGGTAAATAATTAGGCAAAAGTATATAGAAACTAAATTTTAAAAATCGACTAGAATTCTAATCTATGATGTCAATAGTAGTTTAGAATTATCAGAAATCAATATTTTTTTTCTCAAGAAAAAAGTTCAATTGAAAATATTCTAAAATCGATATTATTAGTTGCATTCTTTGATTGCACATAAAAATACAATAACATCTGAACAGGGTGCACTTAAATATTTAGGTTAATTAATAAAATGCTTTATATGTATGCATCAATATAAATTACTGCATAAAATTTCAACATACTAAAAGTTATGTAGTATTTTTATCCTAATTCCATTAGTTTAATTTCTCAAATGTGGACATAAATAATAATAATTAAATAACTTTATTGCTTAGAATTTTACAAAAACTTGAAGCATGGAAAAAAAAAATAGTCTTTGGTTATAATCCATGAACTTTGAGCTCCAGAGACCGTGACTCTTATCACGGTGTTGTACTTCACAAGATAAACTGGACATAAAAACTCCCCGGCTAACTTCATAAAAAAGCAAAAATAAAAATTACATAAATAGTGAAGCTTTTTTATATTTAATTAAAACTGTTTATAACATTAAAAGTAATAATTACACACATCAAAAAATATCAAAAATATGCATATATAAAATACACCAACAAATATAAAACATAATATTTTACAAAAAAATAATTATTTTTTTAAAATAAAGAATAAAATTATTGCCTTTTTAAAACTTACCCTTTTTAAAGACATTTTTCTGTTAAATTAATTTAAAACATTTTTTAAAGAATATTAATAATTTTATTCTCTATTTTTTTTTTTTTTAATATTTTTTTGTAAAATATTGTTTATATTCGTTGGTGTATTTCAATACATGTGTTTTTGCTATTTTGATTAGTATATTTTTATTTTATTTTTTGTTTCAGATAAATTATATATTGACAAAAATTATATAAAATAATCAAAAATATTGATTATATATATTTTATGAAGTTTAGTTTAATAAAAAACAAGTTTTTTTAGTAGTAATAAAAAAAAAATGTTTAACAATTTTATTTATTTATAATTAAGTTGAGTTTAAAAAGAAAAAAGGAGAGAAAAAAAAAGATTTTGAAATATAATTAACTAATAGAATTCCCTACAAAAATTGTATTGTTTTTACTTATCATAATTGATCAATTTCATACAATGTAAATAAAATATAATTATATCCTTGAAAATGATTGTATGAAGATAAAAACAGTTGAAACGTTGGAGTTTTGTATTATATAAATATATATAATATGTTCAGTATCAATATAAGAAAAAAAGTTTTTGAAAAGAAAAAGGAGAAGGATTTTTAATTTGTTGATATTAATGTAATAAAAGTGACAACTCTCTTTTGCCCTTTCTATTTTTTTTTCAATACACCTGTTTTAACTGACTTTCAGCCTTCAACAGAAATCTTGTTAATTTCAGATGAATGCTGCAAGGAGGATGAAATAGAAAATTAAAATGGGTTTAAAAATATAAAAGAGAGTGGTACATTTTATTACATCATTTAATAATAATGATTATTTTACTAAACTTGTACAATTCATGTTATATGAAAATATAAAATAAACTAATAACAAAGTCTTAAAAGCCCTATGCCAGCTTTAGGTAGATTACTATCAGACTCTGAATACAACGGCCCCATTAAAAATATGAATATATAGTGATGAAAATTAATATGCAAATTGGGTCAGTCTATAAATTAGATGTTCCATTTTTTTGATAATGGGACACAGGAATCTTTTCTATTGATGGAATGAGGATCTCTTGCAATAATCCAAGCCTCTATATTTTCTTTATCTTATCATCACCCTTGGTAAATATTATTATTACATTGGACAAAGAAAAGATGTGTGCTGTGGCCAGCTCATGATCAAAAAAGATAGAATTGTATTCATGATTTAATTTAGCTTATATTGTATGAATACATGTGCTGGGTGACTCTCATTGATCTATTAGAAGGCATTCACCATAATAAACAGTACTACAGAATGGGATAGGACATGAAATTTTATATGTGACCAGGTGAGCATATTCAAAAGGTATTCTGTTTTTGTGTTGTTTAAATGTTGTTGAGTGAGGGGACAATCTGATATTAACTCTGGCAGAAATCTGCCGAAAGCTGGTTTAGTGCTTTTAAGACTTTGTTATTAATTTATTTTATCTTTTCATGTTAATGTGAACAGTACAAGTTTGCTAGAATTACAAAATTGCATGAAAAGTGTATATACTATTGAGATTTAAATAATGATTATTGAAAAACAATGATACAAAAACTATTTCATTCTACATGCTACTAACAGGGTTTAAATTTTAATTAAGATTAAAAATTCTTTCAAAAAATGCAAAATATATATAGCTAATAATAACTAGCCTTAACATTTAACACTGATGACCTTAGTTGGAATTTGATCAAATGAATGTGCTGACTGGAAGTGCAATGGAATGGAGCCTTCTAATGACAAACAAAGCTGACATATAAACAAATAGAAAACCAATGGGTTACTCCTATCTTTATAAATATTTTTATTATTTCATATGGTCAGTGATTTTTTAATTCTGAAATACCTGCTTTGAGTGCATGCTGACTTAATAACTTTAAGATCTTTGATTTAGTTTAGTTAAAGGCACAGGATTCTAAAAAATATATAAACTTCTGAAGTTTTTTTTATATTTATTACAATTTTCTAATAGAAAGTAAATATTTTCTGAAATTTTAAAAGAACATGAATAGTATCATGTGATGATTAGCCTAATAAAAAAAAATATTTGATTTTAAAAATGTACATTGTAAATATATTAGGTAGGTAATCAAAGCTATACTTATATAGTGATTGGCTACTGGTTTGTTTGGAAGGGATGGTACAATATTGCCACAATATATTGATGTAAATTTACTTTGACTATATTGAAGTTTATTTAAAATTTATAAGTGAAGATGCAACATTGTGTCTAAAAACCAATCAGCTGCTGTCTGTTTTGTGTCCATAAGAGAGATGAGTATTAAATACTTGGTTTGCCTAAGGTTGCAAAAAATCTCACTAATGTTTTATAAGTAATTTTTAGGAAGGGGGGGGGCAGAGGATGTCTTTTATGTAAATAGAACAAATATTTAAATATAAATTAAGTATTAAATAAGATATATAGACTTTTTTCTATCTATTGGTTTTAGGAGCTGGGAGAAATGCCATGAGTGTTAAAGAATTTAATAATTTTTTCAAATAAAATCAATATCAGAATATATTTTTAAAAAAAGTCATTAGTTTTTGTGTTTAGAAGTCCTATAACATGATGAATCATTAACTAATTTTTTAAAAAAATCAATTTCTGTTTATAAAATACTACTTTTAAATTTTTTTTTTTTTTCATGTGTCATAGCATTGGCCAAGAAGCGAACCCGACAACCCGGGGCAACTGCTTGCAAGGCGGCTGTGCTGACCACTCGACCACCAACGCTCGACTTTTAAAAACTAATTTATAAAAGATTGAATGTTTTTTTTTTTCAAGATGTTATGTGTTTATGCATGCTAGTGCGTTGTTTAAAGATGTAATGTAATGCAGCCAATTTTAACATATTATGATCAGAGAATTAAAAAAATATTTAAACCAAATTAATTATATTTTAATAACATTCAATTTACTCATTATCAGATATTTAGAAAGATTAAAAAAACTACTCTAGACATAAGTTTTAGATGATAATACAAACTGATCTGTAAAACAAATATGTCCATCTATCGAATATATTGACCATTTTTCTATTTACTTGATATTTTACAATGTCATCTTTTAATTTTTTCAGAAGAAAACTTCTTTATGAAATACTTCAATACCACGTCTAATTGGGCTCTCTAATGTATTTTATTCTTGGCCACATCTTTCCAATAGAAACAATTGACATTGCATTTTTCTAGAATGTCTTTGAGAGAATCCTTATAATAGAGATAGAGTCTATTTCTTCTATAAAATGCATACTCAAATTCAGTGTAAAATAAACATTTTAGGAAGTATTCCACTGTTTATTTGTATTAAATGTCCAATCCAATAAAGACAAGATTTTTAAAAAATGGGATCTTCTAACAATCTGAAAAACATATTGACTGGTCTTACTATTTTGTCATTGTATTTTTAAAAATTTTGTGGAGCATACTTAAATGAGGATATCCATGTTTCACTTTCACATAATAAATTAGATAAAATAATAGCTCTATAAATAAAAAAATTACTTTCAGAAATTATTTCCCTGTGGTGAAATACTCTATTTTTCAACTTGTTAAAAGTGGCAGCACTACACTGGAATCTATATTGTACTTCATCATTTAAGACTATCTTTCTATTTATAAAATTATCAAGATATTTAAACGGATTAACATTCTTAAGTTGATAGCCATCTAAGCTAATGGTTGCTGAGGATTTTTCCTCCTTTAATGGCTGAAAAATAACTTGTTTTTTGAACATTAATTGATAAATCAAAATCTTTATAATTTGCATTCAAACTTTGTTTTTGTAAATCATCTTTTGAACTGGAAAAAATGGTTCAATCATCAGCTATATTGTGTGTTTTTAAATGACTCAAATTAAAATTTCCATCATCAAACTGTATTATAGCTTTATCTCTATTTGACTAAGCTGCCTGTAAACAATTCCAAAGACCACTGTCATAAATATTGAAAACAATGTTGAAGCAAGCACACAAACTTGCTTAACACTAGTTTTTATTTCAAATGTCTCAAATCTTCCACGTATAGTAATAAAACCCTTTAATTCCATCATGTAGAATCTGTATAATATTAATAAATTTGGTGAATCACCCTGTCCTGTTAACTAAATCAAATGCCTTAATCAAATCAATAAAATAATATACAAATCACTCTTTTGTACCTGATCATTTTTCTTGCATTTTCCTGGCAACAAAAATCATATCTCAATGCTTCTTGATTTTCAAAAACCACACTGGGTCTCTGGCAACCTTTCATCCATAACCAGAAACAACTTATTCAACAAAATTTTTGAAAATGCTTTTGCTGTAGTGGATAATAATAATATTCCATGATAATTATTGCAATATTGTCTATTCTCTTTGCTTTTAAAAATTGAAGCAATAAAAACATCCTTAATATCAAATGGCACAACTTTTTGAGTTCAGATATTCCTAAAATAATTCAACATTTTTAAGGTAACATGTCACTACTATATTTAAAACTTCTACAGATATTTTATTAGAACCTGCAGCCTTTCCATTTTTAAGATTACAAAAAGCTGTTTTGATTTCATTTGGCTGAATATTGTTATCCTAATTTAAATAAATAGATAAATGGATATAATCTCAATTCTTAAAGCATTATTCAAAAGATAATCAAAATACTCTTTCTACCTGCTCAAAATTTTATTGTTATCATATAAGAAATTCTTATTGCTGAATTAAATAAGATTGTGATATAATTTCTCAGGTCCATATGTTGCTTTCGATATATCAAAAAAAAAAAAATTTGATCAGTGAATTACCATATCTTCTTTGCAGTTTTAATCCACCAATCAGTGAACTTCTGTCTGGAGATCTTTATATTTGTAATGAAGATCCAAATTTAATCTATTATTTTGTCAAGCAGATAACATGTTTCCTTTTATTTAAATTACTATTAATAAGAACATGCTCAAAAAACCAGTTATGGTTGCTTTTTTTAGTGAACCTAAGAATAGATTTATTTGTATCCATAATACATTTTCTTAATAGAATTCCATACTTCAGTAATTTGACACTTCTGAAGATCTAAATTAGGAATTTTAGAGTATAATAGCTATAGACATTTAGTATGTAAGTAGATTCATCTAAAAAATGAACAATTTTCTTATGCATATAATTGTAATAATATCTATTTTTTTAATACCATTATTGTTTTAATCTTGGAAGATACTAATCTATGATCTGCTGAACAATCTGAACTCATAAGTGCTCACATTATGTGAATTTGGACTTTGATTTTTAATTGTAATGTACTTAATTAAAGCCACTGTTTTAATTGTGGATGCATGTGTCTTCCTTTATAGCAATTTTTCTGATTAAATAAAGTGTTTGTGGTAATCAATCCATTTAAATTCAATAATAAAAAACATTTAAATTTACAATTCAATACCATTATTGTTAATAACTTTTGGCCAAAGTTTACTGTTTGTACCAATACATGCATTAAAGTCTCCAAGAAGAAAAAATTGATTCTTTAATGGTATTGCTGTAATAATGCTATTCAACAAGGAATAAAGACTTTCCTTCTCTGAATTTAAGGTCGGAGCATAGGCACTGATAAAATGAGCTCTACTGCCACTTTTCAAGACAAGTTCTAACATTTTATTAATCCTTCAATGATACAATAAGGAATTAGTAAATTAGATTTTACAACAAATTCAGCACCATTTTTTTTTCCTGACAGATCTGTCTTTTCAAAAAACTTTGTATCCATCCATCTGTTCTATTAAACTTTCTTCTTTTAGGTAATGAGTTTCACTTGCCACAAGTGCAGTCTTTCATGCTGATCTTGAAAAGTTTGATTTGTATCAAGTAAAATTCCCACAACCAATATATTTAAATTTAAAAAAAAAAATTAAATTTATATTGCTATTGATATTATTATTACTCTTTTTATTATTTCTACAGCTAAATTGAATAATTGAACTGTCATGGCAATCTAGCCAGACTGTGTAAGACATGTTATTTCTAGATTACATGGTATGATTTTTGTGATGATTATACAAATCAATTCATAAAACATATTTCCATATGTAGTTTTAACATCTCCTACAATGAACTTTACTTCTTAAGACATTTCAGCAATTTGACTAATTGTTGTTCTTCATTATTTTCTGACAAGTCTTCTCACTGAAAGCAATCAACACTGCATTTGTTTATGTGTATTTTTAATCATATAAATAGTATGATAATATTGTAATGATTTTGTTTTTACTCATCACAAACAATAGTGAATTATGACAATCAACTGTTTTTAAAACAGTAGGAAAAATAGTAATAAATCAAAATACATAAAAGCTTAATTTTAATTTTAAGTTAAATTTTCAAAGTAGAATAAATAACAATAGCAAAAAAAGTGATGTTTTAAACATTGTTAAATGGAAAAGTGAACAGTAAATAGTTGTAGTGATAGAAGAGATAAACAGTGAGCTAAAAGCAACCAAAACAAAAAATAAAAATGAAATAACAAATATTGTATTTGTAAGATATTTACGCATAATTACTTACTTTTGAGAATTTTCTGTAAATCATCTGATAAAACTTCAAATGTGCTAATGCTACTCTTATCTTCAGGAATGATATGTTTATTATTCCATGTTCCACAGGCAAATTGGAAAAAATCATCACATGGGTCAGCATTATGATCGATCGCTGTCAGTAAGGATGCCGCTAAAAAATAAACATTATATGTATTATGTGATAGAAAAAATTTAGAATTTCAAAATAATTTTGTGATAATAAACAGATAGTTTTTTTAAACAATATCTATAGGTAAGATTTGAAATACAGGCATTCTTCATATATCTGGAAGTTAATTGTAAATATAGGGAATTTGAACACAGACTTTCAAACACCCTTTAATTATCCACACTATCTCATACCACTGATACACATGGCTACACACATGTAGAGAAAAAAAAATCACCAATATCAGTATTTTGTGCTGAACCAGAACTCATCAGTTGCTCCAGATTATCATCTCCCCCCCCCACACATATATACATATACCCCCCCCACACATATATATATATATATATATATATATATATATATATAATCAGTGCTCAGTTTATATTAAGATAGCAAATCTTCAGACACTAATGAACAGGCTTCAATCTACTCCAACCTCCAACTCTTCAGCCATCCATACCATTAAAGATCTGAGGACTGATTATATATATATTGAAACAGAAACTCCGTTTCCGTGTGTATTCTAAGATTCATACTACCCTCCCACCTAAAAAAAAAGCAGATGTATATGAAAGAAGTTGATCCTATTTTTTTTTTTTTTAAATAAAGCAAAAAGTTTAAAGTTAAAAAAAAAATCATTATTTTCTATAATTGAGAAAAAAAAGATAAACCAACATTATTGATTTTATAATTTTAAATTATGATATAAATATGTCTCTAAGTATTTACTTAAAGCTGGCATTTATTAAAATATTACATTTTAATTTTTGAAATGATGTTGTTGTACAAAATATAATATTCGCTTGAGGCAAAGTTATCAAATTGAAAAACATGGCTTAATCCTCATGATTGCTTATCTGTCCCGCTAAAAGTAGTGGCCCAATCCTTAAGAAGAGAAAAGCACTCAGGCTTAAATGAAAGCTGTGTAACAAATCAGATATAGTGGGAGTGCTGCTGAATCAATACAGAGATCAGAGTATAAATAGTTGAGTTTGAAGTTCAGAGGGGATTTAAAAAGAGTTAAAAAGTAAGAAAAATGAAAGAGTTAAAAAAGTTAATTTTTTTTATCTAAGTGTTGCTTAACTGTTTAGTTGACAACTGGTTTTAATTACCATGGAATATAATATTTACAGCTACAGTGCTAATAATGAAAAAAGAAAGTATTAATAAGGAAATCATAAAGATGAAAGGCTAATCATAATAGCTACCTCTCTTTGTCCATAGTCATGAATCTCCAAGACTCGCCTGAGTGAACATCATGGAAAGTAAATAATGCTATTCAACTCAAATAAACCTACCTCTTTTTGAAATACAGTAGTAACCTGAAATGAAGGAATAAACTGGATAAAATGAAGGTAACAATTTCATGAAATATTCAATGCTTATGAGTTTATAAATTATAAATAATTATAGCTATGTGAAAATACATTTTATTGGTGATAAATTATAAATATGTAAATGTCTTAAATATTTATAATCAAAAGGTGTTTTAATAAGGTAAATCATAAATGATTAACTTCTTATATGCAGATACATCTGAATTAGAATAAAATAAAAACGAATACTTATAACTATTTATATTGCTGATATACAAATAAGTATACCTGGAAAAATTAGAAATGCTGAGCTATTACATATAACTATAACTAACTAAATTATAAATGAAACTGCTGATAAACTTATGTGTAAAAATATATGGCTGTGGCTGATCGAATAACAAATATTCATGCTATATACTAGAAAAATTAAATTAATGTTATAAATGAAACTGCTGATCAACTAATGTGTAAAATGATACATCTGTGGCTGACCAAATAACAGATATTCATGCTATATTCTAGAATAATTAAATTAGTGTTATAAATGAAACTGCTGATCAACTTATGTGTAGAAATATATGTCTGTGGCTGACCAAATAACAAATATTCATGCAATATACTAGAATAATTAAATTAATGTTATAAATGAAACTGCTAATCAACTTATGTGTAGAAATATATGTCTGTGGTAGACCAAATAACAAATATTTATGCTATATATTAGAATAATTAAACAAAAATTATAATGCACATTTATACTTGACTGGATTATGAATAGTCCACAAACCTGGAATTGCTTATATTACCTGCTTTCCTACTTATGATAAATTTAAAAATAATGAAGTACTATATGAATTACAAATACTTACATGCATATTGATTGTGTATGAACAAAATAATAAAACTTATGCATATAAATGCACATTTATACTTGATTGGATTACGAATAGTCCACAACCCAGAATTGCTTATATTACCTGTTTACCTACCTGTGACAAATTTAAAAATAATGAAGTACTATATGAATTACAAATGCTTACATGTATATTGATTGAGTATATATAAAATAGTTTAACTTATGTGTATAAATGCACATCTATACTTGACTGAATTATAGAAGTTTTACAAATCTGGAATTGCTCATTTTACCTATTTACCTACCTAAAAAGGATATACAGATATGAAACAAATATTTAAAAATATTCATGCAGTAATGGTAGATGTCTACTTGATAAAAGACCCTTTGAATTCTTCACCCAAGATAAATTAAAATGAGCCTTCAGTTGAAATGAAGGATGAACTTTATTGGAAGGACTTATCAATATCATTGTTAATAAAACTATTGTTACTTAAAATTAATTTCTGTTGTTCAGTTCCATTTTTTTGCATCACTTGTTATTCATTGCACTTGTTCATGAGAATTTCATGCCTCCTGAGCTATGTCTGGCATAACTAAACCTAGGTAAGTCAGGTTGTAGTGAGATGGAACTCTAGAGACACCATTTGGGAAACCAAACAGAAATTTCTAGGTGTTTCCAGTCTCTATGGTGCTACATCCTCTGATTAGCAGGAAATAATATTATAGGGGGGTGATGTTGGTATTGGAGAAAGCCAATTGATGGTTCCTTCCTACAATATGCTCATCGGGAAATTGTTACAACTGAGGTAATAAAATTGTTACATTTGGCACTCCACTGTGAGTCCTGATTTAGCTAGCCTATCCATAGGCACAAAACAGCTAGAAATGAGTAATAAATAAAAAAAGAAATGGAAAAGGTATAAGCAAATCACAATTCTGTGATGTGACCAGTGCATATGATGCAGTGATGTGATTTATTCAAAAAGAGTGAAAAAAGAGAGAACATAAAAATAAATGGCATAAATGGCAGATAAAGAATAAAACAGGCATGTTAAAGAAGATGGAGTTAAATCATGGTGTGGATGGAGAGAGAAGCTTATCAAAATAAAAAGTACAAATAACATAAAAAAATATTGATGATAACCAGATCAAAAACAAAAAAAAGATAATGAATACAGAAAGCATAGAGGATCTTCCTGAAAAAGAAGATAAACAAGAAGTCAAAGCAGATGATCAAAAGCCATGTCAGAAAACAGAAAATATAGCCATGTTAAGGCAGCTATGAGAAATGGTAAAAGAACAGAGAGAACAATACTGCAAAGAAAGAGAACAAGACCGGAAACAAAGGGAAGAAGAGTGTAGACAAAGAGATAAACAAAAAGAAGAGTGTAGACAAAGAGATAAACAAAAAGAAGAGCATAGACAAAGAGAAGAGTGTAGTCAAAGAGATAAACAAAGAATAGTGTAGACAAACAGATAAACAAAGAGAAGAAGAGTGTAGACAGAGAAAAAGAGCATAGACAAAAAGATAAACAAAGAGAAGAAGAGCCTAAACAAAGAGAAGAAGAGCATAGACAAAAAGATAAACAAAGAGAAGAGTACAAAAACATGTCATGGAATCATACCAATAAAATAGGAGAATGGATCACAGAAACTATAAATCAGTTTACAAAAAATGTAATTTGTTGCAATAATGTAAAAGAAATAACTCAGTCTGAAAAATTGGATGAGGAAAAAAAAATTCAAAAAAATAAGGCAGCTGAAGAATTTCCTGAAACTGTTCCAACCCAATTGACACTAATAATCAAAATGGATGAAAATGAATCTAATAAAGCAAGATTAAAATCTTCTGATCTTCAAAAAGAGGAAAAACATAAAAATGAACATAATCAAAAACTTAATTCTCATACAACTAAGGAACTGTCCAATATAGAAAAAAATATTTCAGAAAAATTGTCTGATATATGCTCTGAAACAGTAACAGAGGTAGAAAGAGAAATCATAAATCTGAAAGAAAAGTATGTTAGTCCTCAGCCATATATAGAAACCATAAACAAAAACTCAATCAACTCAAATCAGAAATTGAGTACAAAAAAAATTACAAAGATAGTTATTAAAAATATACTTGCTGATGCAGGAAAAGAAACCAAAAAAGAGTCTGAAGACTCAGGATTAAGCAACAAGAAACTTTTATAAATAACAAAAAAATGAAAAAAATAATTTCTATGGCAGAAAAACTATTCAAAAATAAACCTTTATTTATTTCTAAAAATGAAGTACCACTATGGAAGAGAAACAAGAGAAAATCCACAGATGGTGTTCATGGTCCATACCAGACATGTGTAATTAAAAGATCAAATAGCAATTATAACTTGCAGAAAAGCATGGCTAGAAACACAAGCCACCACAATGATGTATGGTCAGAAAAATGCCTGAAAATAGGACCAAGTCCATCACCTCAAAACAAAGAAAGATGCCATAGGAGAACTGATCATGATCATTAGTCTCCCAAGCCAGGTTGTAGTTCCAATACAGAACAATAAAATAAAGATAGCTGATGGAAGAAGTTTGTGAGTGGGATGAAGTGATGCATGAATTTGTCTTTTTCATATCAAGGTGGGTGGATGATTGAGAAGAGATGCTTGGGTGCATTTTGTTCATGATGCTTTGAAGTATATGCTCGGTGCTATCCAGACTGGATGTTGAACTCCTAGAGTAGTCCAATGGTGTGCATATATAGGCCTCATGAATAGGCCTTGGTCTCATGAATAGAACAAATGATTAAGCCCCTAAGACTCACAGAAGCTGAGCAAGACTGGATCAGTGCCAAATTTTTTCTGGCTCCTACTCTTAGTTGGGTGATCCCTCTAGGTACAAGATAGTGCTTAAAAATGAGATATTTTCTTGTGATGCTATGGGGCAGTGTGTACTAGTAGTTTGTGCTTGGCCATCTGCTTATTCTAGCATTGGAGGCTACAGTTCATGTATTCACTTTTCTGGCTCATCTTTCCCATTTTATCAGCACATCTAAAACCAGTAGAGATTTAGTAATGAAAAATGACATGTATATTATGTGGAATAAAATTATACTTCCAGGCAATCTCATCCCAATCTTTGGTGGGGAATAATAAAACAGAAACTCTGTTTCACATGTGTATTCTAATATTCATTTTACTCTCCCACCTAAAAAAGGCTGATGTATATGAAAGAAGTTGATTCTGTTTTTTTTAAAAATAAAGCAAAAAGTTTAAAGTTAAAAGAAAATCATTATTTTCTATAATTAAGAAAAAAAAGATAAACCAACATTATTGATTTTATAATTTTAAATTATGATATAAATATGTCTCTAAGTATTTACTTAAAGCTGGCATTTATTAAAATATTACATTTTAATTTTTGAAATGATGTTGTTGTATGAAATATAATATTCGCTTGAGGCAAAGTTATCAAATTGAAAAACATGGCTTAATCCTCATGATTCCTTATTTGTTCTGCTAAAAGTAGTGGCCCAATCCTTAAGAAAAGAAAAGCACTCAGGCTTAAATGAAAGCTGTGAAACAAATCAGATATAGTGGGAGTGCTGCTGAATCAATCCAGAGATCAGGGTATAAATAGTTGAGTTTGAAGTTCAGAGGGGGTTGTAAAAGGAGTTAAAAAGTAAGGAAAGTGAAAGAGTTAAAAAAGTTAAATTTTTTTATCTAAGTGTTGCTTAACTGTTTAGTTGACAACTGGTTTTAGTCACCTTGGAATATAATATCTATAGCCACATTGCTAATGATGAAAAAAGAAAGTATTAATAAGGAAATCATAAAGATGAAAGGCTAATCGTAATAGCTTCCTCTCTTTGTCTATAGCCATGAATCTCCAAGACTTGCCTGAGTGAACATCATGGAAAGTAAATAATGCCATTCAACTCAAATAAACTGACCTCTTTTTGAAATGCAGTAGTAACCTGAAGTGAGGAAACAAACTGGATAAAATAAAGGTAACAATTTCATGAAATATTCAATACTTATATGTGTTTATAAAAAAAAACATCTTTCTTAAAATAAATTATGAATAATTATAGCTATGTGAAAATACATTTTATTGGTGATAAATTATAAATATGTAAATGTCTTAAATATTTATAATCAAAAGGCATTTTAATAAGGTAAATCATAAATGATTAACTTCTTATATGCAAATACATCTGAATTAGAATAAAATAAAAACGAATACTTATAACTATTTATATTGCTGATATACAAATAAGTATACCTGGAAGAATTAGAAATGCTGAGATATTATATATAACTATAACTAAATCATAAAGGAGACTACTGATAAACTTATGTGTAAAAATATACAGCTGCAGCTGACCAAATAACAACTATTCATGCTATATACTAGAATAATTAAATTAGTGTTACAAATGAAACTGCTCATCAACTTATGTGTAGAAATCTACGTCTGCGGCTAACCAAATAACAAATATTCATGCTATATACTAGAATAATTAAATTAATGTTATAAATGAAGCTGCTGATCAACTTATGTGTAGAAATATGTCTGTGGCTGACCAAATAACAAATATTCATGCTATATACTAGAATAATTAAATTAATTTTAAAATGAAACTGCTGATCAACCTATGTGTAGAAATATATGTCTGTGGTAGTCCAAATAACAAATATTCATGCTAAATACTAGAATAATTAAATTAATGTTACAAGTGAAACTGCTGATCAACTTAGGTGTAGAAATATATGTCTGTGGCAGATCAAATAACAATTAAATAAAAATTATGAATGCACATTTATACTTGACTGAATTATAAATAGTCCACAAATCCGGAATTGCTTATATTACCTGTTTACCTACTTATGATAAATTTAAAAATAATGCAGTACTATATGAATTACAAATGCTTACATGCATATTGATTGTGTATGAATAAATAGTCCATAAACCTGAAATTGCTTATATTACCTGTTTACCTACCTGTGGCAAATTTAAAAATAATGAAGTACTACATGAATTATAAGTGCTTACATGCATATTAATTGTGTATAAATAAAATAATGAAACTTATGTGTATAAATGCACATCTATACTTGACTGAATTATAGAAGCTTCACATCTGGAATTGCTCATCTTACCTATTTACCTACCTAAAAGGGATATACAGATATGGAACAAATAGTTAAAAATATTCATGCAGTAATGGTAGATGTCTACTTTATAAAAGATCCTTTGAATTCTTTACCCAAATAAATTAAAATGAGCATTCATTTGAAATGAAGGATGGACTTTATTGGAAGAACTTATCAATATCATTGTTACTAAAACTGTTGTTACTTAAAATTAATTTCAGTTGTTCAGTTCCATTTTTTTGCATCACTTGTTATTCATTGCACTTGTTCATGAGAATTTCATGCCTCCTGGGCTATGTCTGGCATAACTAGACCTAGGTAAGCCGGGTTGTAGTGAGATGGAACTCTAGTGGCACTGTTTGGGAAACCAAACACAGAAACTTCTAGATGTTTCCAGTCTATATGGTGCTACATCCTCTGATGAGCAGGAAATATTGTTGTAGGGGGGGGTGACATCTGTATTGGGGAAAGCCAATCGATGGTTCTTTTCTACAATATGCTCATCAGGAAATTATTACAACTGAGGTAATAAAATTGTTGTATGGGGGTATGGTTACAATATATATATATATATATATATATATATATATATATATATATATATATATGGAAGATGATAATCTGGACCAACTGATGAGTGCTGGTTCAGCATGAAATATGTATGTTGGTGATTATTTATCTTTTCTACATGTGTATGGTCATGTGTATCAGTGGTATGAGATAGTGTGGTTAGCTGAAGGGTACTTGAAAGACTGTGTTCAAATTTTCTATATTTACAGTATTTATAACTAGATTTCAAGAGTTGATTTTTAGATGAAGTATTTGATAAAAGAGGCAGAAATTAAAAAATTAGATGACAGTTTGAAATGAATCTGTAATATAAAAAGAGCAAAGATAAAGAATTTCAAAAGTAGTAATCCACTCATCATTTTATTCTAAATCTACCCATTGATAACATGACTAATCAATAAATACTGGATGATAGTGAAAATCAAATTCCCAAACTTCTTTTCAGCAATTGACCTTTGCTATTAAGTAGCTATAGAATATGCATAGACAATTTGACTACTGGAAGTGATGACATATTTGGGCTGTGATCTATAGATCCTGAGCATCAAAGTCTGACACTGTGTCAATGCACCTAATCTATAAAGCAAATGGATGGTTTGTTACTAGGAGTTCATAAGAGCTTTCAGCACTATTCATAAATCTTGATATTCAGAGTCAGCTACTCAAAATCACATATGGCTAAAAATAATTTATTGTTTAGGAATTCATAAAATGTCTGAGCTCTGAAAATGATGAGCGCAACTGTGATCCATGACCCATGATTTCCAGGATCCAGCAGTCTTCCACCACATTAAATCACACAATAATTCAGTTGTATTCATAATAAAGTCCACTATTTTAAAATGAGGGTGAGAATTTGGTTGATATCATTATCTGATGATCAATTATTACTAATGCTTTCAATAGATGTTTCTACTGTAGAGTGATAGAGTGAATTACTGATTGTGATAGTGATGTCATATGGTAATTGTTTGTTACAGTTTTTTTCTTGGTAATAAATCTAGTCTATATATATATATATATTTAGGGGAAATTTTTTTTATATATAATTCTTTTAAGTGTAATAAACAACCTAGATGAAATACATTTTGAGTACAATTTTCAAAAATATTGATGAGTGCTGATTCAGCATGAAGTACATATATTGGAGATCATTTAGCTTTTTCACATTATGTGGTCATGTGTATCAGTTGTATAAGATGGATTGGAAAGCTGTAGGGAACTTGAAAGTCTGAGCTCAAATCCCTTATAATTTAAATTTTTTTATTTATTAAATCCCTTATAATTACATTAGAAGAGTATAATAAATCACATACAAAAATTTAGTGTATATAAACAAATAATATACATTTATGAATTTTAGTTTTGAAAGGTCTTTTATTAACATTTAGGTTACATTTGTCCTTTTTTTATTGAGTTACATTTGAATTTAGTCACATCATAATGTTTTAAGTCATATAAGCAGAGAAAACATTAGAGTTAAGCATAGTTATTTTTATTAATTCTTTTCCCCTTTTTCTTTCCTTTCAATATCATGATGAAAATTTGATATTGTTTATAAACCTTCAGTTATTGTATAAACTTGATTATTTTATTAATGACCAGGTTTCAGTGCAGTTTTTATTATTCATTATCTTTTTATCTTTTTGTCTTATAGACTCTAATTTATTGATAAATGCACTAGTGTGCCTTTGGTAGTTTTTATTGTAAAGATATGCGCATTTTTGCAAAATGACTTATATCAAATATTCAAAAAATGTCATGAACTTTATGTTTTTGTTTCTGAATAAGTTTGGGTCATCAAACGGAATTTTTCAAAAAAAGAACAATAAAAAAACATGTTTTTGAGTTTTTTTTTCTCTGTGGCATAAATTGCATATTTCATTTATGTTCTGAATATATCTTTTATGTTTAATGAAACACTTTGTGGGAAGTGTTTCTAGGTTCAGTTTTAATAGGAAATCAAAGTATTTTGGTTCAAGTGATTAAGGTTTGAATCTTTTACAGAATTGTTTGTTAGTCAGCTTTAGTATGGTTTCATCTTATTGTAGTGACTGAGAAAAAAATAGTTTATGAACTTCCCAATATTGAGATTTATTACATGGTGGAAGGAAATTTAAATTTTTTATTGTTAACAAAGGTTCTACAAGTGACTTTAAGTTTTCCTCAAGTAGAGGTGGTTTATCAGTGGGAATAATGGTTGTAAGTGTCTTTAGATATGGTAATCTTATTGTAGATGATGAAATAATGTTTAATATTTTTTGAATTCTAAATGTATTTAGTGAATACAAACTTAATCCATTGAGTAATAAATTATTTGTTAATCTCCCTAAGGAAATTGTGCATGCCCCCAAATAATAATTTTTTACAAAGGCAGTAAATGTGACTATTAATTTTTTTTGTAAATAAAATAATATGGCTATAGTATGTAATTCTGATGTGAAACTTTGGCACATAGAAAAATATTCATTTGATAGTACATTAATTATAATTTATATTTTATTATTGAGGATATTTTATATTATTGTTCTCATTTGTGTATGGCTTAAGTAAAAAGGAAATCCTAGAAAAGAATCAGGCCTCCCTTTAAAATGATTTTTGTAGCAGGACTTTTTCATGTTAAAAGTTATTTTAAATTCCTATATCCAGTCATCCAGAATGCTTTGTAGTTTAAGAATTTGCTTTTTAGAGTTAAAAAGACCAAGATGTATTCATATATGTGATACAGTTTATGGTTGTTTGTAATTCTGGGATAAATAAACCATCTATTTCTTTTTCTATTGTTTTAAGTAATGGGTGAATGTAAATTATAAATAATAGTCAACTTATTGGTGAGTCTTGTGGGACTGATATTTCACAGTTAAATATTAAATTCATCAGTACATAGAGGTATTTGTTTTTGGTGTGTTGATTTCTTACAATATATTTAAAGATTTTCAATTGGTATCATATTGAAAACTGCCTAAATGTCTAATTGTACCACTATTGGACTGCATTTTTTTTTTTTTTAACTGAATCTATGACTGTTCTAAATTTAAAGAGTACAATGGAAATATCTAAATAATAAAAATTTCATAAAAATGATTAAGGTGATTAGACAAAATTATGGCAATGTTCTCTAGGAACAACAAAAGATTTAGAGTTTATAAATAATATACTTAGATTGACAGGAAGTGGAAGGTAAGTTAAAAATGGTTTCCTGATAATCATCTTATTTTATAAAGTTCTTATGCAATGTAGTGGAGTCATTCGAATATTTGGTCTCATTATGTTATAATTCTATTTGACCTTCCAGTTAGCTTTTAAGCAAAGAGAAAATCTGGCATAATGATTAGTGATAGAAGAAATGTTAAAATGACTTCCTTTTGGCTAGGTCTCAGCGAAAGAACTTGTTTTCTATTTCTTGACTTATGATTAAAATTTTAACTAAAGTAAAAAATACATTTATCAGAAGCCAATGAGTCTTCTTAAATAAAACTGTGTATATTAGATTAGTGCAATTGTATAACATCATTTCAATTTTGTTAATCTTCTTGTAGCACTAGAGCTTTATAGGTTAAATGATTTGCAGGTTTATCTGGCAACAGATATCTTTTTACTATTAAGTTGGAAGAGATTGGGATATACTGAAACAGTAAGGTCTGCTTTGCAGATCTTGTTTCACCTTTTCTCACCTATTTCCTACCCTCATACCTTAGTTTGAACCCCAATCTATCATAGTGTGTCTGCAATGCACTTATATACTGAAAATCCCACCCAATTTTAAACCACGATTACAACGCTCATATTATATATATAAGTATAACTCATTCCCAAATAAATAAAAAATTTAGATTTATTTAAAAAGTAGGTTATATAATTTGTAATTGCGCACACACTATGATATGCATTTTAAAACTAATGTCAAAATTATAAATTGTTAGTTAAAATTATTTGTTTGAATCTATTTACAAAAGTATATTACAGTCGTAACATATTTTTGATTTAAAATAAAATTCATATTCATTTAGTAAATGGATTCAAATATTGCAATTTAAAAAGTAAATAATTTTCTTTTGAATTTAATTATTTATTGTTATAAAAGCTTATCTAAAATATACAGCAGATGTCCACTTAAGGTTTTCTTTCAATCAGTAAAAGTAATTTTAATAAAATCAAGTTTGTAATTTGAATGTCGACAAGGAAATTAACAATAGAAATTAATTAAAATTTTGTTGAATTCCTTTAGACATTCGGATGGGTTTAATTACAGCTGATAAGTAAGCAAAGTCCAATATATTTTTGTAATGCTCCAGGGCAGTTCTATTGTTCAATTCCACAATAAAAAGAAGGGTTTTCTTTTGTTCTCCATTCTTGTGATTTGCTAATGAAAAGAATTCTAGTTATTTGCTAATGAAATGATTCTAGTGATTTGCTAATGAAATGTGTCTAGTGAAAATATTCTAGTAAAATATTCTTCAAAATATATTTTCCTGAGATTTTTAGCTACGTGCCTGCGAACTTAAATTTGAAGCCGAGTTTTCATCTACAAATTAATTGATCATGTTTACCACACCTATTGCTAACCATGACATGACTGAGTAGAGCCGGCAAGAAGGCTATTCTCCTCTTAGGAATGGCCGGCTGCTGCTCTAGACCACTGGAAGCTATCATGTAAGGAACTCCGGAACTGCTGCTGCTGCCAAAAATATGAACAATTCCAGATTTTGCTGCTGAAGTGTATAAAACCTGCCGACCATCAATCTACCTGAAAATTCTTCTCCAGAGGTAACCTCAAATTAACCTAAGAGCTCTCGTGATTCCTAACTAACATGCTATAGCTATTTTAAATTGGTTTTTCTTTTATGTCACATAACTTCATTATGTATTCTTTTAACGTGTTCTAATATAATCAATAGTTTTGCTCTATCCTTGGGTTAATATTTTCTATTTATTAATCTTTCTTTTATTTTATTATGATAATGTGTCAGATTAGTTTTTGACCGAGTGAATTATTCCCTTTTGTTGAAAGTAAGATGTCGATATTAAGGCATATTTTAAATTTATAAATAATTCCCAATTTTATTATCTCACAAATCACTCATTCAAGGGCTATTCTAATCTTCTTTAATATATATAATAATCAAAGTTTAAAATCTACATTTTATTGATTTTAACCTAATATGAGAGTATGTGTGAGGTCAATGAATAAAATGTGCCACAAATGCATGATTGCGTAAATAAATCTATACTTTCTTTTCAAACCCGCAAGCATGCATTTTCCTATTTTTAAATACTGTATTGTACTTTAATTTCAAAGTTTGTCATTGATGTCAAGAATGTGCGGAGCCTTTTAAATGAATTTCTGGGAATATGATTGGGCATTTTCCCCAATCTAAGTGAATCCATTTTGTATGTTTTATATACATTAGTTTAGTATTGCTGGTAAATGAATTGGTTGTTGAGACCACTTTGTTTCACTTTCCAAGGATTTTAAATGGCCAAGTCCATTCCCTTTTCACTTCCTATGGTTCCCAGGCAGAGTGTGTACTCAAATGTCACACCTGGGAATTAGATGCAGTCGTCACCCAGTCGCTAAGTTTCGGCTGTTCATGACAACACTTTCCTACGAGTCAGTGGCGAGATGCCCTCCGTAGTCATTTCTAATACTCACTATTGTTTTATTTATATATTTATTTTACAAAGCACTCGTGATTTAAATGTATCACAACCTCCATCCTTTAATAAATTCATTATTAGCAATACTGACCTCCCATGTAACTTTAATTATAATTTTAAAATAAATGCCTTGATCACATTCCCACTTTATTGCTTGGTAAGCTTTTGTCCGTGCTATTCTCGAAATCAATGAATATTCGGTTCTATAACACTTAATTTTCAAATATTTTATTAAACTTTTATAATTACTCAAAGCACCTCGCACATGTTCCCATCTCTTGTAAGCACATTATCGTAATACTATTAGCCCGAGGGATAGAATATATTTTCTTTAAAACCTTTTGTCATTTAATGGAATGTAATGCCAACAATTATTTAGTAAGTGTCCCTGTCTCATATAAGCAGACAGTGGCTATATATATATATATATATATGATAAACAAAAATGCAAGTTAAAAAACTTGCTAACGCTTGTATTTATGTCCACAGATGGCGTCCTACCAAGACTGCCAATCAAGCGTATGTTTTGTTTACATAAACGTCAGAGTAGTTAGTATTCACTATCTCTAACTATAATTCCACTTTCAGATCATGATTTCAAGGTATTTGCTATCGTCAGTGAAAGACAGGAATAAAGAAACTAGATCTGAATACAAACTCTGAGCGTTTATGAAACAATTTCTATTCAGCTTGCAAGCGTGAATTTTTTAGACACGTAATGTCTTCAAACTCAGCATAGCAAACCAGATAGCTACATGGGTCTGATCTCAGTTCAGCATCACCACATAGTAGAAGCCTCTGCAATCTATATCATTGCAAGAAAGACCTCAAAGGTACATTTATGATAAACAAAAATGCAAGTTAAAAAACTTGCTAACGCTTGTATTTATGTCCACAGATGGCGTCCTACCAAGACTGCCAATCAAGCGTATGTTTTGTTTACATAAACGTCAGAGTAGTTAGTATTCACTATCTCTAACTATAATTCCACTTTCAGATCATGATTTCAAGCTATTTGCTATCGTCAGTGAAAGACAGGAATAAAGAAACTAGATCTGAATACAAACTCTGAGCGTTTATGAAACAATTTCTATTCAGCTTGCAAGCGTGAATTTTTTAGACACGTAATGTCTTCAAACTCAGCATAGCAAACCAGATAGCTACATGGGTCTGATCTCAGTTCAGCATCACCACATAGTAGAAGCCTCTGCAATCTATATCATTGCAAGAAAGACCTCAAAGGTACATTTATGATAAACAAAAATGCAAGTTAAAAAACTTGCTAACGCTTGTATTTATGTCCACAGATGGCGTCCTACCAAGACTGCCAATCAAGCGTATGTTTTGTTTACATAAACGTCAGAGTAGTTAGTATTCACTATCTCTAACTATAATTCCACTTTCAGATCATGATTTCAAGCTATTTGCTATCGTCAGTGAAAGACAGGAATAAAGAAACTAGATCTGAATACAAACTCTGAGCGTTTATGAAACAATTTCTATTCAGCTTGCAAGCGTGAATTTTTTAGACACGTAATGTCTTCAAACTCAGCATAGCAAACCAGATAGCTACATGGGTCTGATCTCAGTTCAGCATCACCACATAGTAGAAGCCTCTGCAATCTATATCATTGCAAGAAAGACCTCAAAGGTACATTTATGATAAACAAAAATGCAAGTTAAAAAACTTGCTAACGCTTGTATTTATGTCCACAGATGGCGTCCTACCAAGACTGCCAATCAAGCGTATGTTTTGTTTACATAAACGTCAGAGTAGTTAGTATTCACTATCTCTAACTATAATTCCACTTTCAGATCATGATTTCAAGCTATTTGCTATCGTCAGTGAAAGACAGGAATAAAGAAACTAGATCTGAATACAAACTCTGAGCGTTTATGAAACAATTTCTATTCAGCTTGCAAGCGTGAATTTTTTAGACACGTAATGTCTTCAAACTCAGCATAGCAAACCAGATAGCTACATGGGTCTGATCTCAGTTCAGCATCACCACATAGTAGAAGCCTCTGCAATCTATATCATTGCAAGAAAGACCTCAAAGGTACATTTATGATAAACAAAAATGCAAGTTAAAAAACTTGCTAACGCTTGTATTTATGTCCACAGATGGCGTCCTACCAAGACTGCCAATCAAGCGTATGTTTTGTTTACATAAACGTCAGAGTAGTTAGTATTCACTATCTCTAACTATAATTCCACTTTCAGATCATGATTTCAAGCTATTTGCTATCGTCAGTGAAAGACAGGAATAAAGAAACTAGATCTGAATACAAACTCTGAGCGTTTATGAAACAATTTCTATTCAGCTTGCAAGCGTGAATTTTTTAGACACGTAATGTCTTCAAACTCAGCATAGCAAACCAGATAGCTACATGGGTCTGATCTCAGTTCAGCATCACCACATAGTAGAAGCCTCTGCAATCTATATCATTGCAAGAAAGACCTCAAAGGTACATTTATGATCTAGCGTTAGCAAGTTTTTTAACTTGCTAACGCTTGTATTTATGTCCACAGATGGCGTCCTACCAAGACTGCCAATCAAGCGTATGTTTTGTTTACATAAACGTCAGAGTAGTTAGTATTCACTATCTCTAACTATAATTCCACTTTCAGATCATGATTTCAAGCTATTTGCTATCGTCAGTGAAAGACAGGAATAAAGAAACTAGATCTGAATACAAACTCTGAGCGTTTATGAAACAATTTCTATTCAGCTTGCAAGCGTGAATTTTTTAGACACGTAATGTCTTCAAACTCAGCATAGCAAACCAGATAGCTACATGGGTCTGATCTCAGTTCAGCATCACCACATAGTAGAAGCCTCTGCAATCTATATCATTGCAAGAAAGACCTCAAAGGTACATTTATGATAAACAAAAATGCAAGTTAAAAAACTTGCTAACGCTTGTATTTATGTCCACAGATGGCGTCCTACCAAGACTGCCAATCAAGCGTATGTTTTGTTTACATAAACGTCAGAGTAGTTAGTATTCACTATCTCTAACTATAATTCCACTTTCAGATCATGATTTCAAGCTATTTGCTATCGTCAGTGAAAGACAGGAATAAAGAAACTAGATCTGAATACAAACTCTGAGCGTTTATGAAACAATTTCTATTCAGCTTGCAAGCGTGAATTTTTTAGACACGTAATGTCTTCAAACTCAGCATAGCAAACCAGATAGCTACATGGGTCTGATCTCAGTTCAGCATCACCACATAGTAGAAGCCTCTGCAATCTATATCATTGCAAGAAAGACCTCAAAGGTACATTTATGATAAACAAAAATGCAAGTTAAAAAACTTGCTAACGCTTGTATTTATGTCCACAGATGGCGTCCTACCAAGACTGCCAATCAAGCGTATGTTTTGTTTACATAAACGTCAGAGTAGTTAGTATTCACTATCTCTAACTATAATTCCACTTTCAGATCATGATTTCAAGCTATTTGCTATCGTCAGTGAAAGACAGGAATAAAGAAACTAGATCTGAATACAAACTCTGAGCGTTTATGAAACAATTTCTATTCAGCTTGCAAGCGTGAATTTTTTAGACACGTAATGTCTTCAAACTCAGCATAGCAAACCAGATAGCTACATGGGTCTGATCTCAGTTCAGCATCACCACATAGTAGAAGCCTCTGCAATCTATATCATTGCAAGAAAGACCTCAAAGGTACATTTATGATAAACAAAAATGCAAGTTAAAAAACTTGCTAACGCTTGTATTTATGTCCACAGATGGCGTCCTACCAAGACTGCCAATCAAGCGTATGTTTTGTTTACATAAACGTCAGAGTAGTTAGTATTCACTATCTCTAACTATAATTCCACTTTCAGATCATGATTTCAAGCTATTTGCTATCGTCAGTGAAAGACAGGAATAAAGAAACTAGATCTGAATACAAACTCTGAGCGTTTATGAAACAATTTCTATTCAGCTTGCAAGCGTGAATTTTTTAGACACGTAATGTCTTCAAACTCAGCATAGCAAACCAGATAGCTACATGGGTCTGATCTCAGTTCAGCATCACCACATAGTAGAAGCCTCTGCAATCTATATCATTGCAAGAAAGACCTCAAAGGTACATTTATGATAAACAAAAATGCAAGTTAAAAAACTTGCTAACGCTTGTATTTATGTCCACAGATGGCGTCCTACCAAGACTGCCAATCAAGCGTATGTTTTGTTTACATAAACGTCAGAGTAGTTAGTATTCACTATCTCTAACTATAATTCCACTTTCAGATCATGATTTCAAGCTATTTGCTATCGTCAGTGAAAGACAGGAATAAAGAAACTAGATCTGAATACAAACTCTGAGCGTTTATGAAACAATTTCTATTCAGCTTGCAAGCGTGAATTTTTTAGACACGTAATGTCTTCAAACTCAGCATAGCAAACCAGATAGCTACATGGGTCTGATCTCAGTTCAGCATCACCACATAGTAGAAGCCTCTGCAATCTATATCATTGCAAGAAAGACCTCAAAGGTACATTTATGATAAACAAAAATGCAAGTTAAAAAACTTGCTAACGCTTGTATTTATGTCCACAGATGGCGTCCTACCAAGACTGCCAATCAAGCGTATGTTTTGTTTACATAAACGTCAGAGTAGTTAGTATTCACTATCTCTAACTATAATTCCACTTTCAGATCATGATTTCAAGCTATTTGCTATCGTCAGTGAAAGACAGGAATAAAGAAACTAGATCTGAATACAAACTCTGAGCGTTTATGAAACAATTTCTATTCAGCTTGCAAGCGTGAATTTTTTAGACACGTAATGTCTTCAAACTCAGCATAGCAAACCAGATAGCTACATGGGTCTGATCTCAGTTCAGCATCACCACATAGTAGAAGCCTCTGCAATCTATATCATTGCAAGAAAGACCTCAAAGGTACATTTATGATAAACAAAAATGCAAGTTAAAAAACTTGCTAACGCTTGTATTTATGTCCACAGATGGCGTCCTACCAAGACTGCCAATCAAGCGTATGTTTTGTTTACATAAACGTCAGAGTAGTTAGTATTCACTATCTCTAACTATAATTCCACTTTCAGATCATGATTTCAAGCTATTTGCTATCGTCAGTGAAAGACAGGAATAAAGAAACTAGATCTGAATACAAACTCTGAGCGTTTATGAAACAATTTCTATTCAGCTTGCAAGCGTGAATTTTTTAGACACGTAATGTCTTCAAACTCAGCATAGCAAACCAGATAGCTACATGGGTCTGATCTCAGTTCAGCATCACCACATAGTAGAAGCCTCTGCAATCTATATCATTGCAAGAAAGACCTCAAAGGTACATTTATGATAAACAAAAATGCAAGTTAAAAAACTTGCTAACGCTTGTATTTATGTCCACAGATGGCGTCCTACCAAGACTGCCAATCAAGCGTATGTTTTGTTTACATAAACGTCAGAGTAGTTAGTATTCACTATCTCTAACTATAATTCCACTTTCAGATCATGATTTCAAGCTATTTGCTATCGTCAGTGAAAGACAGGAATAAAGAAACTAGATCTGAATACAAACTCTGAGCGTTTATGAAACAATTTCTATTCAGCTTGCAAGCGTGAATTTTTTAGACACGTAATGTCTTCAAACTCAGCATAGCAAACCAGATAGCTACATGGGTCTGATCTCAGTTCAGCATCACCACATAGTAGAAGCCTCTGCAATCTATATCATTGCAAGAAAGACCTCAAAGGTACATTTATGATAAACGTTAGCAAGTTTTTTAACTTGCTAACGCTTGTATTTATGTCCACAGATGGCGTCCTACCAAGACTGCCAATCAAGCGTATGTTTTGTTTACATAAACGTCAGAGTAGTTAGTATTCACTATCTCTAACTATAATTCCACTTTCAGATCATGATTTCAAGCTATTTGCTATCGTCAGTGAAAGACAGGAATAAAGAAACTAGATCTGAATACAAACTCTGAGCGTTTATGAAACAATTTCTATTCAGCTTGCAAGCGTGAATTTTTTAGACACGTAATGTCTTCAAACTCAGCATAGCAAACCAGATAGCTACATGGGTCTGATCTCAGTTCAGCATCACCACATAGTAGAAGCCTCTGCAATCTATATCATTGCAAGAAAGACCTCAAAGGTACATTTATGATAAACAAAAATGCAAGTTAAAAAACTTGCTAACGCTTGTATTTATGTCCACAGATGGCGTCCTACCAAGACTGCCAATCAAGCGTATGTTTTGTTTACATAAACGTCAGAGTAGTTAGTATTCACTATCTCTAACTATAATTCCACTTTCAGATCATGATTTCAAGCTATTTGCTATCGTCAGTGAAAGACAGGAATAAAGAAACTAGATCTGAATACAAACTCTGAGCGTTTATGAAACAATTTCTATTCAGCTTGCAAGCGTGAATTTTTTAGACACGTAATGTCTTCAAACTCAGCATAGCAAACCAGATAGCTACATGGGTCTGATCTCAGTTCAGCATCACCACATAGTAGAAGCCTCTGCAATCTATATCATTGCAAGAAAGACCTCAAAGGTACATTTATGATAAACAAAAATGCAAGTTAAAAAACTTGCTAACGCTTGTATTTATGTCCACAGATGGCGTCCTACCAAGACTGCCAATCAAGCGTATGTTTTGTTTACATAAACGTCAGAGTAGTTAGTATTCACTATCTCTAACTATAATTCCACTTTCAGATCATGATTTCAAGCTATTTGCTATCGTCAGTGAAAGACAGGAATAAAGAAACTAGATCTGAATACAAACTCTGAGCGTTTATGAAACAATTTCTATTCAGCTTGCAAGCGTGAATTTTTTAGACACGTAATGTCTTCAAACTCAGCATAGCAAACCAGATAGCTACATGGGTCTGATCTCAGTTCAGCATCACCACATAGTAGAAGCCTCTGCAATCTATATCATTGCAAGAAAGACCTCAAAGGTACATTTATGATAAACAAAAATGCAAGTTAAAAAACTTGCTAACGCTTGTATTTATGTCCACAGATGGCGTCCTACCAAGACTGCCAATCAAGCGTATGTTTTGTTTACATAAACGTCAGAGTAGTTAGTATTCACTATCTCTAACTATAATTCCACTTTCAGATCATGATTTCAAGCTATTTGCTATCGTCAGTGAAAGACAGGAATAAAGAAACTAGATCTGAATACAAACTCTGAGCGTTTATGAAACAATTTCTATTCAGCTTGCAAGCGTGAATTTTTTAGACACGTAATGTCTTCAAACTCAGCATAGCAAACCAGATAGCTACATGGGTCTGATCTCAGTTCAGCATCACCACATAGTAGAAGCCTCTGCAATCTATATCATTGCAAGAAAGACCTCAAAGGTACATTTATGATAAACAAAAATGCAAGTTAAAAAACTTGCTAACGCTTGTATTTATGTCCACAGATGGCGTCCTACCAAGACTGCCAATCAAGCGTATGTTTTGTTTACATAAACGTCAGAGTAGTTAGTATTCACTATCTCTAACTATAATTCCACTTTCAGATCATGATTTCAAGCTATTTGCTATCGTCAGTGAAAGACAGGAATAAAGAAACTAGATCTGAATACAAACTCTGAGCGTTTATGAAACAATTTCTATTCAGCTTGCAAGCGTGAATTTTTTAGACACGTAATGTCTTCAAACTCAGCATAGCAAACCAGATAGCTACATGGGTCTGATCTCAGTTCAGCATCACCACATAGTAGAAGCCTCTGCAATCTATATCATTGCAAGAAAGACCTCAAAGGTACATTTATGATAAACAAAAATGCAAGTTAAAAAACTTGCTAACGCTTGTATTTATGTCCACAGATGGCGTCCTACCAAGACTGCCAATCAAGCGTATGTTTTGTTTACATAAACGTCAGAGTAGTTAGTATTCACTATCTCTAACTATAATTCCACTTTCAGATCATGATTTCAAGCTATTTGCTATCGTCAGTGAAAGACAGGAATAAAGAAACTAGATCTGAATACAAACTCTGAGCGTTTATGAAACAATTTCTATTCAGCTTGCAAGCGTGAATTTTTTAGACACGTAATGTCTTCAAACTCAGCATAGCAAACCAGATAGCTACATGGGTCTGATCTCAGTTCAGCATCACCACATAGTAGAAGCCTCTGCAATCTATATCATTGCAAGAAAGACCTCAAAGGTACATTTATGATAAACAAAAATGCAAGTTAAAAAACTTGCTAACGCTTGTATTTATGTCCACAGATGGCGTCCTACCAAGACTGCCAATCAAGCGTATGTTTTGTTTACATAAACGTCAGAGTAGTTAGTATTCACTATCTCTAACTATAATTCCACTTTCAGATCATGATTTCAAGCTATTTGCTATCGTCAGTGAAAGACAGGAATAAAGAAACTAGATCTGAATACAAACTCTGAGCGTTTATGAAACAATTTCTATTCAGCTTGCAAGCGTGAATTTTTTAGACACGTAATGTCTTCAAACTCAGCATAGCAAACCAGATAGCTACATGGGTCTGATCTCAGTTCAGCATCACCACATAGTAGAAGCCTCTGCAATCTATATCATTGCAAGAAAGACCTCAAAGGTACATTTATGATAAACAAAAATGCAAGTTAAAAAACTTGCTAACGCTTGTATTTATGTCCACAGATGGCGTCCTACCAAGACTGCCAATCAAGCGTATGTTTTGTTTACATAAACGTCAGAGTAGTTAGTATTCACTATCTCTAACTATAATTCCACTTTCAGATCATGATTTCAAGCTATTTGCTATCATCAGTGAAAGACAGGAATAAAGAAACTAGATCTATCTGGTTTGCTATGCTGAGTTTGAAGACATTACGTGTCTAAAAAATTCACGCTTGCAAGCTGAATAGAAATTGTTTCATAAATGCTCAGAGTTTGTATTCAGATCTAGTTTCTTTATTCCTGTCTTTCACTGACGATAGCAAATAGCTTGAAATCATGATCTAAAAGTGGAATTATAGTTAGAGATAGTGAATACTAACTACTCTGACGTTTATGTAAACAAAACATACACTTGATTGGCAGTCTTTGTAGGACGCCATCTGTGGACATAAATACAAGCGTTAGCAAGTTTTTTAACTTGCATTTTTGTTTATCATAAATGTACCTTTGAGGTCTTTCTTGCAATGATATAGATTGCAGAGGCTTCTACTATGTGGTGATGCTGAACTGAGATCAGACCCATGTAGCTATCTGGTTTGCTATGCTGAGTTTGAAGACTTTACGTGTCTAAAAAATTCACGCTTGCAAGCTGAATAGAAATTGTTTCATAAATGCTCAGAGTTTGTATTCAGATCTAGTTTCTTTATTCCTGTCTTTCACTGACGATAGCAAATAGCTTGAAATCATGATCTGAAAGTGGAATTATAGTTAGAGATAGTGAATACTAACTACTCTGACGTTTATGTAAACAAAACATACGCTTGATTGGCAGTCTTGGTAGGACGCCATCTGTGGACATAAATACAAGCGTTAGCAAGTTTTTTAACTTGCATTTTTGTTTATCATAAATGTACCTTTGAGGTCTTTCTTGCAATGATATAGATTGCAGAGGCTTCTACTATGTGGTGATGCTGAACTGAGATCAGACCCATGTAGCTATCTGGTTTGCTATGCTGAGTTTGAAGACATTACGTGTCTAAAAATTCACGCTTGCAAGCTGAATAGAAATTGTTTCATAAATGCTCAGAGTTTGTATTCAGATCTAGTTTCTTTATTCCTGTCTTTCACTGACGATAGCAAATAGCTTGAAATCATGATCTGAAAGTGGAATTATAGTTAGAGATAGTGAATACTAACTACTCTGACGTTTATGTAAACAAAACATACGCTTGATTGGCAGTCTTGGTAGGACGCCATCTGTGGACATAAATACAAGCGTTAGCAAGTTTTTTAACTTGCATTTTTGTTTATCATAAATGTACCTTTGAGGTCTTTCTTGCAATGATATAGATTGCAGAGGCTTCTACTATGTGGTGATGCTGAACTGAGATCAGACCCATGTAGCTATCTGGTTTGCTATGCTGAGTTTGAAGACATTACGTGTCTAAAAAATTCACGCTTGCAAGCTGAATAGAAATTGTTTCATAAATGCTCAGAGTTTGTATTCAGATCTAGTTTCTTTATTCCTGTCTTTCACTGATGATAGCAAATAGCTTGAAATCATGATCTGAAAGTGGAATTATAGTTAGAGATAGTGAATACTAACTACTCTGACGTTTATGTAAACAAAACATACGCTTGATTGGCAGTCTTGGTAGGACACCATCTGTGGACATAAATACAAGCGTTAGCAAGTTTTTTAACTTGCATTTTTGTTTATCATAAATGTACCTTTGAGGTCTTTCTTGCAATGATATAGATTGCAGAGGCTTCTACTATGTGGTGATGCTGAACTGAGATCAGACCCATGTAGCTATCTGGTTTGCTATGCTGAGTTTGAAGACATTACGTGTCTAAAAAATTCACGCTTGCAAGCTGAATAGAAATTGTTTCATAAATGCTCAGAGTTTGTATTCAGATCTAGTTTCTTTATTCCTGTCTTTCACTGACGATAGCAAATAGCTTGAAATCATGATCTGAAAGTGGAATTATAGTTAGAGATAGTGAATACTAACTACTCTGACGTTTATGTAAACAAAACATACGCTTGATTGGCAGTCTTGGTAGGACGCCATCTGTGGACATAAATACAAGCGTTAGCAAGTTTTTTAACTTGCATTTTTGTTTATCATAAATGTACCTTTGAGGTCTTTCTTGCAATGATATAGATTGCAGAGGCTTCTACTATGTGGTGATGCTGAACTGAGATCAGACCCATGTAGCTATCTGGTTTGCTATGCTGAGTTTGAAGACATTACGTGTCTAAAAAATTCACGCTTGCAAGCTGAATAGAAATTGTTTCATAAATGCTCAGAGTTTGTATTCAGATCTAGTTTCTTTATTCCTGTCTTTCACTGACGATAGCAAATAGCTTGAAATCATGATCTGAAAGTGGAATTATAGTTAGAGATAGTGAATACTAACTACTCTGACGTTTATGTAAACAAAACATACGCTTGATTGGCAGTCTTGGTAGGACGCCATCTGTGGACATATATATATATATATAAATCTTTGAAATCATTTAAAACTAAATTTGGTATTTTATTTTATTGATTCATATCACTGTCTCAGTCTATATATCTATTTACTACATTTCTTTTGTACATTCATAGACATTAATTAGCAACCCAAACTTATCTTAGTATAGAGTCTCTTTGTTTCTCCCTGACCACCAATCACTGGTAAAAGGTTATACTAGTAGTAGCATCAGATGCGTTAACATGTAGGTGGCACTGTGAAATTTGGACTTTAGATTCGAACTTAGTATATCTAGAAGGTAACTCTCCGAGAATGTTCAGTTTTGTGTTTGGGGTTTAAATTCTGCAGTGTGTTAGTGAGATAGACAATTCTGACCATTACAATACCGGAACAAATTTCAAAGTTACAGAAGGTTTGAATTATGCTAGGAACTGCAAATAAAAAGAGCTACTTACATATATTGAATAAACAGATGACTGAAGATTGACAATAATATCAAGTCCACTTATGTTTTTATCACAGTTTAATCTATTGTATGGCTGATAATAAATTGTCTTTTATTTTGATTGGATCAAAGTCGTATTAATGTTAACTCAGTTTTTAACATGAACTTTTAAAATCTGTAATACAAATATGGATAAGCGTGAATTAAATAATTATAATTCTATGTCAAGACTATTTTTATCATCTAATATAAATTATTAAATACTTTTATAAAAAATCAAACTCCATTTAAACATTTCAAATACATTTAACTATTAATAATCATATACATGTTTGCATATAACATAACATTTTGAGTAGTATTTTTATGCTCTTTTTTGCTGGTCTAAACCAGGGCATAAATATTGAAGCTGTGATCTTTGAAATCATGAGTATTAAACTTAAAATGATGCAGACTAGGCTATTATGTTGGATAGAGCATCACTTTAAATTCAATATACACAAATCTAAAAGATCCAGGTCAATTTCCAAACCAGTACTGCCACTGGTCAAACTACCAATACCTGAAGAGAGAATAATACCACTCAACACTTTGTGTTATATACTAATTGGTGTGTTCTTACTAACAGCTAAATGAATTTGAAAAGTTTAAATAAAGTTTGAATTTTTATAAAATATTTAACACTTAATTTTAGATGATGGAAATAATCCAACATATAATTTTAACTAAAATTCCATCATCACAAACTTTTACAGAAATTCTTATTAGTAGACTATTTTATAATATCTGACTTAATACTTATTTTTCAATTATCACTTATATTTTTTAAAATATAACTTTTTATATCATAAAAAAAAAAACACAACACTACAAAATAAAAAGTAAACATTCTACCATGACATAATCCAAAATCTTTTTCAAATCATTCCACAAAAATTCTTTAACATATTCATATATATCATGTAAGGTCTTTTTTTAGTTTTTCTATAATCACTTATGATTCAACATTTCAATTATTTGTATATTGTCATCATTTCTAGCAGCACATTTACACTACCTCTAATTCTCTTTCTTAATTCTTTTAATAATGACAATAGCCTTCTGTTTGAAATTTGACTGTGCATTTCATTTTGGATCTTTTCTTACAATGCTGCATAATTAGACATTTTTTAATGTTTTCTATTTATTTATTTTGAGGTTACAGATTAAACACTGGTATAACTGCACTTGTGTGTTTCTCTTTTGATATTGACATTTCTACCAAAAGAATTTCCATCTAATTTTTATCTTATAGTTGTTGTTTTTTAATTCATTAGTATCAATCTTTCCTTTTTAGAAAGTCCTTATACATTATTTTAGGTTTCTTGATTTCAGTTGACAACTTTCTAAACATTTTCTGTAGATCTGAAGTATGCAAAAATAATCAGATCACCTAAAAATATCAATGACTTAAGTCATATGGATTTATTTTCTGACTATTTGCTTACCATTTTATTCTATAACATGAGTATCAAACTCAAAATACATTAATGTTACTCTTATTAACAGTGTATGTAAGCATATGAAATGGTGATCACGTGATGTTTTGATGGTTTTATTCTATAATATACTTCCTAATCCAGATGTGTACTCTTTCTGATATTTACACTTTTAATATATCTATGAAGTTTAATTACTGTTGTTACACTTTGGTAAATATTATTGAGAATTAGACAATATTCTGGGACTATCTTATGATATTTTAAAATTTTATTCATAACAGGGATGTAACTCTTTTTATATGTAAATTCAGTTAAAATGATAATGTGTGTTAATTATTCATTATAAAACTTCTTTTAATGATTGGATTGATCAAATGTGTTGAAACCACTTTCAGATCCAGCTTGTTCAAAGTTGTCATAAATTATTTGCAGTGATGTATTAAATATCTTTTACAAAAGTATTGTGTAATTCTTAATATCTACATATTTATTTTAAATATATCAATGGCACTATCACATTCTAATCATATATTATACTTGTAGTTTGTAGATAGCTTTGACAAAAAAAAATACATTGTTTGCCCATTTCTTTGTAAAATCATTTTCGCATGATTTTCAATTTTTGATAATATTATATCTCTTTAGTTAAAATGTATGGCATTTCAAATGAATGGCTATACAGATTTTTATTAAAATAGTTTGTTTTTTTCAATAGAATTTTTTCACACACTTAATATTATCACTTTTAAATAATCATGTCATTTTTTTTTCTTTTCATACTGTTGAAATAACTTTCCTTCTAATATCACATCATTTTATATTTGCGAGATATTTATTCTTTAAATTTAAAAATAACACCAACATCATAAAATTCAATATAAATTCATTTAAATGATAAAAAGTTTGTTGTTTTTGATCATATAACTAAGTTTAAACATAAAGATTTTGGAATAAAGTCTTTGGATTGCATAAAACCATACAATATATAGGGTATATGAGCATAGAGTTTCACACGATCCATCACTCTCCCCACTATCTTATAACAATGATACACTTGAACACATATATGTTGAAAAGATAAATAATCACCAATATACATATTTCATGCTAAACTAGCAATCATCAGTTGGTCCAGACTACCATCTCTACACATATATGCTATAAATGCTCAGATATATATTAAGATAGCCAATCTTCATACTTTAATGGACAGGCTTTAATATGCTCCACACTCCAACTCTTCAACCATCCATCCAATTGAAAATCTGATGATGGAACACTCAAAGGTCACCCTGAGGCTGAGATTCTTGTCACACCCATGTTGACCTAAGATCAATCTGACCCCTCATACAATGAAAGAATAATAAACAAAGAAATTTATATTAGTAAAATTAAACCTGAATTGAATAGAATGTTAATGGAAAAGAAAGAAAGAAAAAATGAACATAAATAGATTTTAATTAAATGTTTTTTTGGGGTATTTTTAGATAAAGTATATAAGTATAAAAAAAATGTGATAAGATTTTGAGACTGTTGTAATAGAAAGGGTTTGAGGTAGAATATTATATGTATATATTTTGGGATTGTTTGGAATATCTGATATTTATATTTTTGCTAATGTATTTTTATTTTTCAGTTTCCTTGATAAAAACTATAATATTAAATAGTCGAAACGTTGGTGCATATTTATATAATAATCATATAAAAACAAGTAAATAAATAAAGCAATAACTCTGTCAAATAATTTAAATTATTGTACAAAAACTATTATCACATACTATTTTGCCAATAGTAATTTTTTGCCGAAAGCGCTTAGCAAAATTATATTAGTGGTTTAATAGTTTTTGAATTTTTTCTACTTTGGTTGTCACATTTTATATGTGTATAATAATAAAACAAGATTTAAAAAGAAGATGATGTATTGAATTATATATATTTATTCTTTCGATATTTTTTCTTGCGATTTGACAATTATATTTTATGTTACCATTAATATTTTTCGGTATCATTTTCAGAACTCAGAATTTCTCAAATATTTTCAATATATATATATTAATTTTTATTTATTATTTTATTTTGGTAAAAAAAAAATTACAGATGAATTGTTTTTGTCGTCTAATTATGCAGTAGTTTTAGTTAATGCTTTGATAACTTCTTATTTGCTCATATACCCTATATATTACATATATTGATAAGCCTATATTTTAGTTATTACATAGTAAAGATGTCTGTCCATCCCTCATATATGTATTAAATGGATTATGTCCTGTACATGAAGGATCAGATTGTATTTACATCAACATGGGTGTGACAAGAATCTTAGCCTCAGGGTGGCCTTTGAGCATTCCATCATCAGATTTTTACTTGGATGGATGGTTGAAGAGTTGGAGTGTGGAGTGGATTGAAGCCTGTCCATTGAAGTATGAAGATTGGCTATCTTAATATATATCTGAGCACTTATTGCATATATCTGTGGAGATGATAATCGGGACCAACTGATGATTGCTGGTTTAGCATGAAATACATATATTGGTGATTACTTATCTTTTCAACATCTATGTGTTCAAGTGTATCAATGTTATGAGATAGAGTGGAGAGTGGTGGGTCATATGAAAGTCTGTACTCACATACCTTATGTATTAAATAACAATTGAATAGTGTTAATTATTTTAAATTGAGTTGTATGTTTTGGATTAAATTTATAAAATAATTTACAACTAATATATTAAACTGTTTTTTAAAAAATTGTTAATATAAAAGACTTTACTTTCTTCTGAATAAAAGATATTACAGCAGAAGGTGGGGGAGGGAGCAAGCATAATAATTCTATTTTAAAAATGTTTTTACAAAATTTTTTAAAAAATATTTCAGCTTTGATAACATGAATGGGAAAAAGGATTGGATCTCCTCCCCTCCCCCCAATCTATGTACAATCCCTAATGTGATAGTAAAGGTCATTTAACCAAGGAAAATAATCATTTACACAGAAGAACAAATAGAACAACCATTAATTAACATGTAACGAGCAGCATATTTAATGTGGTTCATAATAAAAATGGCATTGAGACTGCCAAATATGTATTAATAGCAAGATTAATTTTACCACTACTGCATCCATTGATTTTAATGAATTTATTTCCATATCAATCAAATTAATCAATACCCAAGTAGAAATACAAGCTTGAATGCATCTGATATAATCAACTTATGTCTACAGATGATTATCAAATCTTTGCTAGTTATTTATAAATAACTCTTTCTATATTCTATTTCAATGTTTTAAAAAATATTAAAATTATTTAATACTACCATGATGCAGACCTCCAGTAATTTTGGTAGTCTTTTAGAAGTCCAACCCATGAGATATCTTGCAGAAATCTATGAGAATCATGGTATCTTGGATGTCAACATTAAATGGCTTCTTTACCATTTTAATTGACAAATAATTAAATTTATTACATTCTAATTTGACTATTGTTACAGAAAAAACTAAATCCAGATGATACTATAAACTAATATCTAATTAACTGACTAGTATAGTATGTAGCTTTTTAAAAAAAGATTTTCCAGTTTCTGATAACTCACTGCAATTTTCTTCTTCGTAAATTTTAATTGCAATACCATTATTATGAATAACTTACTTTTCTCCAGAACAAGAGCAGGCAAACTGTGGCTCTTTGATTCCAATATCATGGCTCTTTTTATCTAGATAAACATAAATATTTTATATTTTTTCTTGTAATTTCTAAATAAATATTTTGATGAGAAGAAAAATGCACTTTATAATATTGTTTCTTGAATTCAGCCTTATTATGGAGGAATAATTATTATATAGGGTGAATATTTAAATATAAGAAATCTGTGAGTAAATCAAACTGTCAAAGTAATTTTTAATTTTTGTTTGTTTATTTTTCAGAGAATTTTTATTTTTGTTAGATATTAAATATATGATTTTTTTTTTTACAATACAGGCTTTTTTATACCGACACTCCAATATGCAATATACAGGGGGTTTGAACTCAAACTTTCACATGACCCTCAACTATCATGCTATCTCATATTGCCGACACACTTTATTACACACATATCCACCACCATTCAGAAATTCATATTTTTTATGAATCTATTTTTTATTAGTTTACCCTAACATTCCACAGTGAAGTCACTGTTATAGCAATTTCATTACCATTTATCATGACGTTTTGCCTTCTTGATTTTTAGAAAATGTTTCTTTGCTATATATAAGGTTCATGCAAAATAATTTTCTAATAAAGACATATATAAAAGAAAGTATTTTAATTATTATGAAATAAAACGTAATAGCAATGTTAAGTCAATTATAACACAAATCTAAAAAATAAAATCAAACCATTATAAAAGTAAAACAAAATTATTTTCAATTTAACAGTATCAAATTAAGTTATTTTGTGATTATAGTATAAATTAATGATTTAAATCTGAAAATATACTTTTAATTAATGTTAATAAATCTTTCAATTATAATTGAACAATTTTAAACGTTTTGCTAAGCTTTTAAATGTTTTTAGAAAAATTCAAATGTTATATATAATCAACATCATCATCATTGTCAATCAGTATCAGTCCACTGCAAGATGGTCTCTCCAAGTTCAATCCAACTTTTCCAATCTCTAGCCTCTCTTCTCCACATCACCACTACACACTTTCTTATATCACCCATCTATCTCACATGTGGTCTCTTTCTGGGTCTTTTACAATCTTTTGGAATCCAATTTAAGATTTCAATTGTCCATCTATTTTTATCTATTATAATAGAGAACATAATTTTCAAGTGAGCTTTTCTTTTTTTTCAACTATTGCTGACATAGCAGTGACAGTCAAATGAGTTGTGAAATAGTAACCTTTACTTTTGTGAACACTAAAATTAAAAGAGAACCATAACTAACTAGGATAATCTTCCAAAGAAAATAATCATATTTGAGGATTCTTCTGATTTCTCCATTTTTTTTTTACATATAAGATTAATGAGTGGTTTACAAACAATATGTATTCTCACATTATGATGACTTATACGTTATTTTTTACTGTTTTTTTAAATTTAAACAAATTCTCATAATGAACACTATTCATCTGCTAACATTAAGAAAATCTTAAATAAATAGTAAAATGAAATATAAAAAGTATGGATATATACATAGTGTATCCACATATATATGAAGGCAAAAACTAAAAGAAATCATCAATCAATTTAATATAACATTTCAAGCCAATAAAAATCACATGACTACCTCCTCTTATGCTTGTGTATAACTGTTGTTAAAACAGGCAAAAACTCACTATATATATTGCCACACACAGCAAGCTAGAGTAATCAATGGATGCCAGAAGGCTTGTGCATAAAATCCCCATCTAGTGCCTACTCATCCAATATCCCCAGACTAGTTTCTGGCTTATGGCCTTCATCAGTGAGGAGCCTTGGATCTGAAAGCACTGCATCTAGAACTTAGGATCTAATGCAACCCTCCAGCACCCACCTTTTATTTCTACATAACTATAAAACTATGAGAATGAAATTGAAAACACACAAATATTTTCAATCTAAGCTCAATAGCTTATATAGTCATACAGGTCTGAACTCAGTTCAGCACCCATAACCACCACCTTCCTATTAGGCAGGATTGATATTAAACCTTTAAATATCACATGATCACTATCTTTCATGCTTGTTCATAACTGTTGTTAAAATAGGCAAAACTCGCTCCATACAGTAGTGCCACTCAAAGCAAGAAGAGTAATCAATGGATGCCAGAAGTCTTGTGCATAAAATTTCTAATCTAGAACCAAAGACACCAAAATGTATGAGTGCTGAACTGAGTTCAGATTCATATGACTATATCTGCTATTGAGCTTAGATTGAAAATGCTTGTGTGTTTTCAATTTTATTCTCATAGTTTTATAGTTATGTAGAGATAAAAGGTGGCTGCTGGAGGGTTGCATTAGATCTTAAGATCTAGGTGCAGTGCTCTCAGATCAAGGCTCCTCACTGATAAAGTCCACAAGCCAGAAACTGGTTTGGGGATATGGGATGAGTAGGTGTCTAGATAGGAATTTTCTGCACAGGCCTTCTGGCATCCATTGATTACTCTGTCTTGCTTTGAGTGGCACTACTGTATGGAGAGAGTTTTGCCTATTTTAACAACAGTTATGAGCAAGCATGGGAGACAGTGATCATGTGATATTTTGTTTATATTAAATGTTACAGATATATCAAGAAGCATTTTTAAAAAGGCATAAAAAAATCTTGGATAATTTTAAATGCTATCTTTATTTTTTTTATTGTTTTTAAATCTTTTGCTGCTTCAACATTTTATTCTTTCTGCTATTGTTTTTTTATTAGTATCTACTTCTCAAAAAAGTTCCAAACATATCTCTGAACACTCAATTACCCAAGTTTAGCAGTGGTAAAATATTGTACGCCTAGTTAAATCCCCAGTAAGTCTTTTTTTTATTATTATAAAATACTGATTTGTTATTGCAGTTTTATGATAATTTTTTTTATTCAGTCTGAAAATATTATACAAATAATAAATACTATCACCTGAAGTTAATCTAACTAGTAAACAAATGTTATAAGAAAAGTAAATGTGACTCAAAATTTTTTTTTCTGCTCAGTTAATTATTTGAGTGTCAGGTCTTTGACAAAAGATAACAATCATACGACCAAAAGTCACTGATCTTTGCTTTCACATTACTACTCATTAGTAAATTTATTCTTTTCTCAATATTTTTATTCCATCTGATAGCATAAAAACAGTGATGATAAGAATTAACTAACAAATCACAATGTGTAAACAAAGGTTATGTTGGTCATTTGTAGTCATAATGATTTTATACCAATCGTGGTCAAAAAGTAAAGGTGCCTAAAATTGTAAACAAAAACATAAAGTGGCCATAATATACAAAAACAACCAATTTCAGATCTATATTTCTATGCAAACAAACAGACTTGGAATAAAGATTAACAAGTTTTCAATATAAGCTGATAGCTTGGTAGAACAACTAAAAGCAATAAATATCTGCTTGAGAAATAATGAATTAGATCTAAAATGAACCAAATGCACTGTTTAAAAAAATCCCCAAAAAATCCTCATTGAAGAAAACCATAAGCTAGAAACTGGTCTGGAGAAATATGGATATGATAATACAACAATGGATAAGGATTTATCATTTATTGATTACTAAAGCTTACACTAGGTGGAATAAAAGTAAGGAGAATAAAAAAATTTGTTAATAAAAGATAAATAATCACCAATATACGTATGCATGCTAAACCAGCACTCATTCTGAAATGGACGGCTGAAGAGTTGTGGGGTGGAGTGGTTTGAAGTCTGTCCATTAAAGTATGAAGATTGGATATCTTAATATACGCTGAGCTTTGATTGTATATTTGTGTGTGGAGATGATAACCTGGACCAACTGATGACTGCTGGTTTAGCATGAAATACATATATTGGTGATTATTTATCTTTTTGACATGTATGTGGTCAAATGTATCAGAAGTATGAGATGGCATGGATGGTTGAGAGTCATATGAAAGTCTGAGTTCAACCCCCCTATATATTACATAAGTTATGAAAAAGCCTGTATTGTAGAAAAAAAATGTTTCATAAAAGATGACAATGAAACCATCTGACAGAAGAGGTCATATTCATCCCACTTCCAACACTCCCATCAGTTCTAATCTGGCAGGCCTCACATCTTTCCTCCACAGAAATCAGCAACTATGCAAATTTGAAGCAGACAAGAAATCAAACTTAGCATCCTACAGAGAAGAATAATTAAGCATAGGTTTCAAGTAAGGCATCATAGACAGAAAGATCAGGGAATTCCAAAACAAATTTACCAACAACACAATAAATGCAGACACACACAGGCTGTTATTGCCATATATACCAAACATGCACAAAAAACTTTACTCAATTTTTGGCAGAAGCTTTCAGTTATGTTTTCACACCTCTCCTAATTCCAACAGATTAATTAACAACACAAAAGACCCATTAACCCCCTCTCAAACATTGCAAGCAGTCTACAACATTATATGCTCTCACAGGAATTGCAAATCTTCATATTATGGGGAGACCAAGTTATCATTAGAAATAGACTGTCCCAGCACAAATACTTATACACTAAGGCACAATCGGATCCTGCATATAATTTCCTCTTCATGCAGAACCAAAAGAATGTGGGACATCCATGTGAACTGCAGACAATCAGCTTGGTTTGCAGGGAAGCAAATGATGTAAAATGCAAGGTGAAAGAAGCCTGCTATATCGCAATGGATTGAAGCACCATCAACCAGAAGGAATCATGTTACTCTGTATCCAAGAAATGGAATTCTTAAAAGTTTCATATATTTGCATATAATTAAACTAACAGCCATTATACAATAAGAGCTATGGATATGAGAGCCATGTCTCTTGAAAGCAATCAGTGTGTGATTTAATAAAATACTACACATCTTTAGCTTTGTGGTTATTGCATTTTTAGCACTATATTGATTTACTATAGCAAGCCAACATGCAAAGTTTTAAAAAACTAAATTCATATTACTATGTTTGATTGAAATAAAAAATAACAAAACTGAAGTGCAAGGATATATTTATAACTTTTGCAATATTATAATGAAGTTGTTTCTATGAAATCAAAATATGATTGTATTACTCCTTTTTTAATTAAATAATTAGTATGATCATTCCCCTTTTTATAATTTCTACATTATAACAGTATTCTTATTATTTGGTTATTGCATATTTAAATAGAGACATATTCATTTGTTTTAATTATTAATGCTTTTTACTTAAAGACCAATGTGATTTGTTGCATTGGTGGAAGGGTAGACTTTGGAGTTTAGGGTCCACAAATTATGGCCCACTTTGTCATTTCTGGGGTTAATACTTTGATGGACTACTATACAATAACCCATTTAGTTATAATGTCCTGCATAGATTAGAGCAGTGGTAGAGAGATAAACTCTGGAACTTCAGATCCACTATTCACAGCTCAGCTCTGTTACTGGCTGAATCTTCTTATATTATTTGATTAACTTTTTGTACTATTTAAAAATCTTTGATCTATCATTTCATCTATATACAATAGCAAAATATTACAGTTATTAAAAATACAAAGTAGTGAAAAAAGAGTAAAAATATTATCATAATTTTTAGCAACCAAATCAGTTCTATTTTTTCTTTTCCTACATTACAAATTTCAATTCTTCTACTAAATGAGTAAATAATTTATATAAAAAAAGAATTTGGTGGCAGAAATCACAAAAAAATCCTATAGTTAATGTAATACTAATGGAATAACTATTAATCATGAATTGATGATGATGCTAAGATACTCTGCTACTCTATAATTTCTCAAACATCATTTACCCAAGAAGACTGTACTATTAAACATAAGAATCAAATGGTTGACTTTTTGAGTTCAGAAGCAATTCAATGACCACAAAAGATAGAGCTGTACTGCAATCTATGGGCTTGAATTTCAGATTTTGTCACTGTACCACTATGTCAAATTATGTAGGGTATCAAATATTTTTTTAAAAGAAAAAGTTAAATTTTGCTTTAAATTATAGTTAAAATTTTTAACATTGAATGAATATTCTGGCTATTATAAAAAATAAAACCTCTGGAAATTGGTATCAATATTCAAGTTGAAAATAAAAGATTAAAGCAAATATGTCTTAAAAGTGATCAAGGATCATCTCATCTGGTCTCCAAAATAAAAACACAAATTTTTACCATCTCAAAATACTATTTACCAATGCTTAAGTTTAACAATCTATGGAGAAGTCATTATCACTGTTACCTAATATTAGTTATTTTTTATTCAAATATCAAAAATGATACAAAGACATCTTATCAATTATAGTTTTTTCAATATATTATATTTCCAAGATGCTTTCTGTATTCCTTTTCATAAATGAAAACAATATCTTTATTTGTCACAGTCAACATAAATTTTCAAAGCTTACTGCTACCACAATTACTATTCCCAAACATAAAACAAATTTATTTTAAGATTCTTTCAGAATTTAATTAGAAATAAGGTATATATGCTTTCCTCATTTACAATTTCTTTTTCTTTAGCATTAACTTATTTTCAGATTATCCCATCTTTTGGTCAGCTTGCACTTTTGTTGTCCTACTACTGTGCATAATGCTGCTTGGATGCTTCAGATAGTTAGTATCACTCATGGAGTGCTTAGTAATAGGTCTAAGACTCGCCATTCATTAGTTGCATAGCATTATATTATTGCAATCATCAAGTATTATAAATATGTAATAGCCCATACCACTAAGCTAATTATTTAATTTCTTATTTAACTTCATTGATTTTTTTTCTATTTTGATAAGCTTATGAAATTATCTTCAAAAGCGAATATATCAATAATGAATTTAGTGCAAAAAATTAGCCAATATTTGCATATCTTCTTTTCATATAACTCTTACTATGATTTTTTCCAAAAGATAATAAACATAATTACCATACTAATATGCATCTACTTAATTCAATATCATGAATCAACCCAGAGTATATTTTTAATATAAATTATTGACTTATCATTAATTTTGTTCTCATTTTATTTTCTGAACATTCACTAATTTAATCTGATTATTTCTAAATCTATAATATATAGATGTAGTTTCTACACATCTTACATAATTACCATTTGCATTTTTGGCTTTTTATTTTTTTAAACAAACTAGCGAAGAACAATTTTTATTATAACATTTCAGAAGAACAGTAATTTTATGTGATCAAATTATAATTTCAGTAGTACTTCATGCTGTCATTGGTGACAAAACATGTTTAATGCAATATAATCTATTACACATCTGAACTGTTTTAAAGAACAACTCTGAATTCTTGCACAGATTTGGAAATCTTCCATTAAAAAAAAATTCTTAAGATATTGAATTAAAATTATAAATTGTTAAAAGAATTTCTTTTCATGATATATTAATGATGATGATGATAATAATAATAATAATAATAATAATAATAATAATAATAATAATAATAATAATAATAATAATAATAATAATAATAATAATAATAATAATAATAATAATAATAAATAATTTAATTCAATTAATTTATTTAATGTACAATTCCACAATACTATAAATCAATTGTATGTTGTACACAATAACAACAACAACAATAATAATAATAATAATAATAATAATAATAATAATAATAATAATAATAATAATAATAATCATCATCATCATCAAATGACTTTATTACTCAGGAGTGACCAGAACTGGAATCAATGAGAATCTACAACTGCGTTAAACTAGCAGGAAAATAATATATAAAAATGAAATAGAATCAAAATATCCAAAATGGATGTAAGTGTATTTTTGGTTGTAATTTTTTTTTATATAAAATGTGTTTATTGGGGAAAAAAAATGATTTCATTAGTAAATAATATATGGGTAAAATTAATACCCATGGATATATGCCATCTTCTCTAGCAGAGATGAGCGCTGTATCATATTGTTTAGAATCAGCATATTGACACTAGTCTAAGCCATTAAGATTAATCTGGAATATTTACCCTATCTTTCTATTGACAATGCAAAGGACTTTTGCAACAATAGATTCATCATCACACCCAGAGACCTGAGAAATATGATGATTGATCTTGTAATTTTACCAAATATTTTATAAGTATTATGTAGGATTCTTAAATGATTTTTTTTTAAATATGTTAAAAAGAGATTCTATCCAATAAATTTTGCAGAATAACATCTACCTAAATTTTTTTTCAAGATTTACATAATTTGAATTAAACTCAGGACATAAAAATGGCAGGCAAATTCACTAATCATTACGCTATGAATATTAGTCTAAAATTTAAATGATAAAGGTTATATTAATTCGCAATGTTAATTAATTAAGGCACTAATTAAATTTTTTTCTATAACTCAATTTATTTGATTGTGAAATGCAAAAAATCATCACACAACAGTTCATTACATTCAGTATATCATATGACATCGCATCACATAATCTATCACCACATGCATTTTTCATTACTTATTTTTCATCACAGTTCAAAATTATTATGGAATATATCACATGATCAGCATTTCTTGCTACTGTATGGAGAGTTATACCTATTTTATTATGCAATATTTTAATATAAAAACCATTTATTTTATAAGTAATTTTTTTACGAATACATTCATTATTATATTTAATAAGTAATTTATTTTCATAATGATTTTTTTTTATAAATAAATAATATATACTGTAATTCTGTACGTAATTAGTATTTTTAAAATTTTATTTTACAATTAATGATTATAAAATGTTTCATTTTGAAATTCACTGTTTATTCTATGCTTCCTCTTATTTATTTTCTATAATTGTCCCAAATTTCAAACTACAAATAATTGATGAGTGCATAAACTTTTTTTCTTTTTTTATTATTTATTGTAATAAAAAGTACATGAAATAATTTATAAAATACCTCCCCCCCCCCAAAAAAAAAAAAAAAAATTTAAAAAAATTCAAGCAGCAAATAGATCTTTATTTGATCTGTTGTTTATATGTTTTAATATTTCAAAAGTTTCATTAATAATTCTTTAGTTTATTATTAATTATTTTTGTTGTAAATAAAAGATCCTATTATTTTTGTAGAGTTTCACTTTCCTTGCAAAAAAAAAAAAATGAAAATAAAATCATTTATAAACTAGGGAAAGGAAAGTGGGGGGAGGGGATTGTCAAATACAAAAAAAAAAGTTAGTTATAAACAAATTACTTATTAAATAAATATTTTTTATTTTAAAATATTGTGTAATAATTTTGAAATGTGATGAAAAACACAGATGATGATTTCCATAATGTGATATCATCATCATCATCATCAACAACCATTATCAATCCACTGCAGGATGAAGGTCTCTCCAAGTTTAATCCATCTTCTCCGATCTTTAGCTTCTCTTCTCAACATCACCCCTGCACACTTTTTTATTTTAACCATCCATCTCATATGTGATATCTTTCTGAGTCTTTTACAATCTCTTGAAATCCAGTTTAAGATTTCAATTGTCCATCTGTTATCATCTCTTTTAGCAATATATCCAGCCCAACTCCACTTCAATCTTTTAATTTTTTCAATGAGGTCAGTAACACCTGTTTGTTCTCTTACCCATACATTGCGTTTTCGATCTCTTCTTATTACTCCCACCATGTATCTCTCCATACTTTTTTGAGTGGTCTGGACTCTCTGTATTGCTCTTCTATTAAGTGTCCAAGTCTCAGACCCATAAGTAAGAACTGGTAAAACACATTTGTTAAAAACCCTCCTTTTCAAACACATAGGCATATTTCCTTTTAGTATCAAGTTATTTCTACCAAATACACTCCAACCAAGTTTAATTCTATGATTAATTTCATCCATTATGTTTCCATCTGTATTAATAATCTGACCAAAGTATTTGTAACTGTTAACTTCTTCTATTTTATCATAATCAATCTTTATTTTCATATTTTCAGCAAATCGATTAAACATTACTTTAGTCGTTTTAACATTTTTCTTTAGTCCTACTTTCCTACTTTCATCTGAAAACTTCTGCAACATTTCCTGCAGCTCTGAAGCATTATTTGCAAAAACAACTATATCATCTGCAAAATCTAAATGACTTAAATAATCTCCATTTACTTTCACTCCTTTAGTTTCCCATTTTAATACACAAAATACTTCTTGCAACATTGCTGTAAAAAGTTTTGGAGATATGGAGTCACCTTGTCTTACACCTTTCTCAAGGTTGATTTTCCCAGCATCATTATGTAATCTAATTGTTGCTGTTGTGTTTTTATAAATTTTCTTTAAAATATGACAAGATCATGGATCTATACCTTGATGATCCAATGCTTTAATCACTGAAGAAATGTGTATAGAATCGAATGCCTTTTCATAATCTACAAATCCAAAACATAATGGAAACTCATATTTATTTGTCCTTTCTATAACTTCTCTTTATACCTGAATATGATCTACTGTACTATAACCACTTTTAAATTCAGCTTGTTCTCTTGATTGGTGAAAATCCAATGTTCTCTTTAGACTAATTGTAATTATCTTGGTAAAAATTTTGTATAAAACTGATAAAAGGCTGATAGGTCTGTAATTTCTAATATCTTCTTTATCACCTTTTTTAAATATTAATATTATTACTGCATTCTTCCAATCATCTGGTACATCTTTATCATTTAGACATTTGGTATATGACTTTGCTAAAAAAAATTCTATTTCTTCACCTGCTTCTTTTAATATATCAATTATAATTCCATCATTACCTGAAGCCTTTCCTGCATGTTTCACTTCTTTGTTTAAAATTCTGTGCAATTCAAAAGATGTAATAGATATAGGAGGTACTTGTTTTTTATTACATATAATTCTTGATAAAAGTCTTCTACTCATTTCATGATGTTCTCTCTCTTTTAGTTATAATTCCATCTTTTTTTCTTATTGCAGATATAAATTTCCTACCAATACCAAAATGTTGCTTTACATTCTTGAGACTTTTATTCTTTTCTACAGCTTTCCTTGCTAGTTTACAGTTATACCTTCTTATATCATTTTCAACTCTTTTCCATACCATTTTACAAATTCGAGATATTCAATCCTTTTTAATGCATCATTTTTGTATATCTTCATATTCCTTTTTTTCTTCATAAATTCTCTAGTCTCAGTAGAAATTTTATTGGACAATTGCTGTTTTTTTCTACCAGCTATCATTGTTGCAGTTTTTAAAAGTGTATCAGTTATTTTCATATTAATTTCATTCAAATCTGAATCATGTTCAAAATCTACTAATACTTGAAACCGATTTGTAAGTTCTAATTTAAATTCATTAGAATGTTTTTGAAGATTAGGAATATCAACTGTAAAAATTGTTTTTTTTTTTTTAAATAATTTTTGTGTCTCTAGTTTTGCATTAACTCATATCTTACATTTACTAATCGGTGATCATTTCCTGTGTTAAATTTATTAAGAACATTACAACCTTGAAATGTGTATTTTCTGTTATTCAAAATATAATCCAATTCTGCTGTGCCTTCATTGGGATGCTTCCATGTCCATTTCTTTTTAATATTTTTCTCAAAAAAAGAATTCATAATATAAAGTTTTTCTTTTTCAGCAATTTCCACTAGTCTATGTCCTCTCTCATTTCTATTACCATAACCAAAATTACCTACAGCACTTTCATCTTTCATTTGTTTACTAATTCTAGCATTAAAGTCTCCCATAACAATTTTAAAATGTTGTTTACTCTGATTGAAAGCCTTTTGTGCATCCATATAAAAATCTTCTACTACTTCATCACTGCCTTATCAGGCAAGTGAGAAGAAAGACCATGGTGTTTCTTGATCTTAAACTCAGAGATAAAAAGCCAATAAACTCACCACGCTGTTTGCTCTGCTCGGTTCAAGGCCTCCAAGAGGAATCAAAGGGTCTCTTTTCAATTAATAGCAAACTCTTTTCTGCAGCCATAATGTGATATACATGATGATATATACATATAATGAAATCTCATGTGGATGTTGATTGTATTGTATGATTTGTTGTATGATGAAATATCAGGTCATGATAAAAATTTATCACTTATAATATGACATTAGATCAACATTTAGCATAAAACGAGTATCGGATTTATTTCTTCAAAATAAATCTCGATTACGAAGAATATAAGTATAAAAGCATTTATCCAAATTCAACTAACTAATATTAAAATAGGTTAAAATAGGATTTTATTTCTAACTTTAAATTAAAATTCATCTCAATACGATCTGCTACTTCAGTTTTAATACTGACTGTAATCTTGTTTTTGTCTCCTTCAGGTTGTCTTTAGATAAATGTGAACAATAAACTTTGATTAAGGAGTATAATAGCAGATAATTAATGCTTACTAATATTACGCATTTTTTCGCACTTGTTTAAATAATCATTTTATAGCTTATTAATAATAGCTTTTATTATTTTGACTTTTTGTTTACCTCAAAAAAAATTTTTGCTTTTATTTTTAATAAACATTACGATACTAATCAGAAAATATTTTAAATAGGTTATCTTAGTTTTTAAAAGAATAAAAATTAATTTTTAAAGAGGTTGAAGTGCGTTCTCATTCGTAATTCAATATGTTCAGTAAAACGATTAAAGAAGTTATTTAACACACTTTAGAGTATTGTTTAAATTAATTATTAAAATACAAATCCAATATTGATTGCTTTGACTACATAAAGCATTTTAAAAATATATACATATTTAAAAATACTTAAAGAAGGTAACTATTTAATGTTTAGAAATATACTTTAATTTAAAAAAAAAAAAGTATATGTGATAAATATTATTTAACACTAAAATACAACAAAACAAGATTATTTTGTTCACTTACGCCACATAGTGTTCATTCTTTAGTGATTGATAACTAAATTAATGTTTTATTCTCACGCAAAGAAAAAATAAAACAAAGGAAAGAAACAACATATATATATATATACAAGTAATAAATATAGGTGTCAGTCATCCATTACACTTTTAAACACAAAAACAGAGTTCAGCTCAAACAGTTCAGCTGGCTGATAAGGTCGAGGATTATTTCAGAAATTAAAGAAGGCAAATGCCCAATATTACAAAGGTCAACTACCCTATCTCATAATTTGATAGATTGTTATACCGGGGCTTCCCCAAATAGTTTCCATGATTTTCCTAAGCAAGAGTCTCACCCTTTACATAAATTTATTTCAAGAAAAAGTAACTCACAATCAAACAAAATTAAAATATTTATTTGTCAAATTAAAATTGCAAAAAATTTTAAAGCAAATTCTTATGTTTTAAACATTAATATAAAATTTGTCATTGTTTACATGGAGCAATGAATCTATCATTTATCGGGCGTGTGTGCATGCATGAAGTTAATAGACAGTCTACCATTATGAAAATGGCTATTAATTACTTTGTTTTTTCAATATTGATTTAATAATATTCATATCCAAATACAGAGATTCATTTGTTAAAATTATTTCTAATTTGCATACTTCTAAAATATCTTTAGTTTTTAGATTTTAAATATAAATTTTTTTAAATTGCAGTTATTTCTGCTTCAATATTAACTTGAGAAACATCAAATACACGTGAGATTTGATTTAAAATATTTATAATATTTAAATTATTTTGAAAATGATTATTGACATATACTCATACACAAATATACATTTAAATCCAATTCTTTAAATTATTTTCATCATTCAACTTCCTCAATTTCGTCAACAAATTTTTAATTATTGTTTGTTTTTTTTTTGTTTTTTTTTAAAAAAACGTAATACAGTATATATATAAAATATCTAGCTTTTTTATTTATACCAATGTACTTGTCACGAACTTTATCATATTGCAACTATTCACCAGTGCAGAAACTTCGATTACCTTTTCTCAAACACCAAATCTTCAAATCTATGTTGGAAGCTTGATGTTGTTCCATCTACACCACTTTCATGCAATGCAAGGACTGATTTATATTCATTTTAACACCTTGTGATAGAGTGAATAATTCTTACACTGTATATATATAATGTTTATATTTATGATCATTTAAATTTGATTTTATCATCGATAAATATTTTTCTCTGAAAATAATTTGTAATTTCCATAAATATAATTTTATAATACTTTAAATCATATTCAAAATGAAAATCTCAGCGTTTTTCTTTATTTTCTTTGATCAGGCGGTTTCTTTGTTCTTTCCAGCCAATCAGAATGTCTTTTTCGGCTGAGAGCACCGTAACAACCAATCACAACTAATGTTCTTTCTTTGTTTAGGTTTAAATGCGTTTTTTTTTATTTTTTACTTGTAAAATAATTCAGAAGAGGGCACCATCTTACAGAACCTTTAAAAACCTAATCAAAACCTGTCAAACCAATATTTTAGCATAAAAACTGGCAGAGTTAGAGTGACGTCAGATGTCGACGAGGAGCCTCGTAAGAGGTGGGAAAAGGGTTATAGTTAAATTTAGAAGTAAAATCTTATATGAAAGATAATTGTGGGTAAAAGAAAATATGCCTTTTCGCAAAGAGGAAACAAAAATACTTTCTATTGAATCAAAACATTGCTGAACAATTCTGTTGCAATCATTTTGTGATTTAAATCAACTTTGAAGTGAGCATTTTGAATGTAAATAAAATAATGTTTGTATTAAACCTCTTTGCTGAAGACTATGTATTGATAATATATTTTAAAAAAGATATCTATTATTACTTATTCACAATGCAAAACTTTTTAAATAACTCATAACTGTAGGAGTCTCATGTGGTTGTAACAGAAACTAATTTAAAAAAATAAGGTTCAATATTTTTTGACAAATTCTTCAAATAAAATAAATATATCTTGTCAAGCGTTGGTGGTCTAGTGGTCAGCACAGCTCCCTTTCAAGAAGTTGTTCCGGGTTCGCTTCCTGGCCGATGCTTTGACATATGAAAAAATAAATAAATAAACATAGATTCACCTTCTACTTTCTCTAATAATGTTATAAATTTTCAGAAATTCTTCTTTAATTATCCAATTATCAAATACTATTCAAGTTAATATAAACAACTAAGTTAAAAAATAATCAAATAAGTTATTTGAGAGATTATGAAGTGGGAGCTTAATAAGTGATAAGTTGGCAATCAATCTAGAAATCTTCAGCCTTTACATCTGTGATTCATCTAATTGCTTTAAGTTACAAGGAACAATTGAATTTACATTTTATGCTTTAAGAACCATGATGAACTTTCTTCAGAATCATCTGCTCCATAGTGAATTACAATTCATATCTTCATATTACATTCTGGCTATTGATAACTTCAGTAAGCATTCAGATTTGCATTTACATACTTAATTGAACTAGAAACTACTGTAAACCACCAGTGTGCTATGAATTAATTAATGCAAACCCATCAGTAAAGGAACCACAAATACTTCAGCTTCAATTGTATATAAGCAGTTAGTTTAGTGACATGTTACGATGCAGAGTGTGATTTATATAGAGTAATATGATTTCACTACAGCCATAAGTCATTTCAAAATCATTATAAACAATCAAAGTTACTATTATTATTATTAATATAAACTTTTTCAGATTTAATAACATATATATGCAAAATTATTACAAATATAACAAAGTAAAAATAAAATTATTATTAATATTTATATCTAACTACCTTTTCTTTTATTTTGCTATAATATTTTATATAAATCCAATTTATCCAAATCATTTTGAACAATTTTTAGCAAAAACTTTTTATTGTACATATATACACATACACCTACATTTCAGCTGTCCTGCAGTCTTCTTCAGAGCCAATTTACTTTAATTTTTTTTTTTAAAATGTTTTTATTTTTTAAAACATACACCCCCTCTCCCCTCCCCCCTCTTCTTCAGAGCTAGTTTACTTTAATCTTTTTTAAAAATTGCTGTCCTGGAGTCTTCTTCAGAGCCAGTTTACTTTAATCTTTTTTAAAAAAATGTTTTTATTTTTTTAAAATAAGTTTTTCCTATATTTTGGCTGTCCTGCAATCTTCTTCAGAGTCAGTTTACTTTAATCTTTTATAAAAAACATTTTTATTTTTTAAAAAATATGTTTTTGGATGTCCTTCAGTCGTCTTCAGAGCCAGTTTACTTTAATTTTTTTTAAAAAGGTTTTTATTTTTTAAAAAACTAAGTTAAAATGTTTTTTAAAAAAGATTAAAGTAAACTGGCTCTGAAGAAGACTGCAGGACAGCCAAAATGTAAGTGTATGTGTATATACGTACATTAAAAGGTTTTTGTAAAAAGTGTTCAAAGTGATTTGGATAAATTGGATATATACATATGTAGTAAATTTTGCATATATATGTTGACATGATTTATATTTTTTTTATCTGCAGTGTTTTTGGCTTTCCATTCAGCTTAACACATTTTTAATACCATGCATCATAATCATAGCTATCTTCCTTAAATTCTGTATGCTGTTTTGTAACCTCAGATGGAAAAAAATTCACACTTCATGAGGCATATCAACATATAAATGCAAAATTTATTACATATAATTAACAAAGTTTATAAGTATTATATACATTTATACAATCTGGTAATCCATTCTGTAATTTTTTGTTTATAAACACATTTGTATTAGTTCATTCATAGCTTACAGTAGCATGGTTTTAATTATATCTATGTTTGAGTTATTATTATTAATATTTACATCTAACTGTTGTTTTATTTTAAATACAGAGATTATTAAAAATGAGGTGTTGTTGTATTGAAATCATGGTAATGTATAATAATACATCAATAAATAGAATGCTTGTATATGATTGAAGGTGCTTCATTCTGTACTTTTTCATTTATTAACAGGTTAAAATTAGTTTATTCATAACTTTCTGGAGATTTATAATAGCTTCTGCTTTAATTACATCTACATTTGAGCTATTATTATTGTTAATATTCACATTTAACAATCAAAAGGAATACAAAATACAGATTTAAAAGTACTGCAAAGTTCTAAAACCAAATCAACTTTCTAATATATTTCTGAGATCAAGCTACAAACTATATATTTTAGTAATCTCAGTTTATGTTAATTGTAGTTTTTTTAAAAAAAATTTTTTTGGCAAGAATTGTATATAATAATCAAAGAACCTCTGGCTTTTTCTGTTTAAGTATCTCTTTTAGGGTACAGTGAATCATTCTATTATTAATAATCATATATTGTAAAGCTTGAATAGTCAATGAAAACTACATATACATTCCAGGACTGATTTCCAGCTATTAGCGGATGACTGATCCATACAACTATAAAAGCAAGTTGTTTGGGTTCAAATCCATGGGGTATTTTGAACATCTGGTTATTAGCTTGATTAATGTTCAATTATTTTGTTGCAATGGTGGACCCAGGAACTCAGGATCCATGGATTGTGATCTATTTCTGCCACAATTCCATAGCAATAAATCATTCAGTTATAATTAGTTTTACTAATATAAAATAAATCTAAATGGATGTGAGAGTGAAAATCTTGCTTCTCAGTAAAATGGTTAACAGCAAAAACCAATCTAGAATCCACTAATTACTTGATTAGTGAAAGTTCTGGAGTAAATAAAGTACTGCTCTTATTGCATCTATTGAAAGTAAGCAGAAAAGGTCATGTGAGTCTTTGTTTTATGTTTAGTTATAACTCATCTCAAGCTATTATTGTAGACAATTTCAAATCTTTAATAGATGAATGAGAAGAATCTAATAGGGCAAAAACAATATAATTTTAATAATTCTTCATCATTAAATGTCTCTTTATTTAAAAAAAAATTTTTCAAATCATATTTCCTATATAACATTCAAAAATAACTATTTGCATTTCTTTTTTTTTAATCTGCCACAATTCATTTATACATCAAACAGTTACACATCCATTGATTATAAAAATTATTTCTTTAATAACTGTTAAAGAAATCCATACTAGTTGACAGAATTATCACAAGACATATTTCTTGGAAAACTTTGACGTAAACTTAGAAAACTAATATTCAAAATGGGTTTGCCCAATGTAAATTTATGTCTGATTAATAATGTAGTCTTCTTCTGGGGGGGGGAGGGGTAATTTACTTAAAAAATTCATTTCATGATTTTATAACTGGCTATATTGGAGAAATAAGATATATAAATATCACCTACTATACAAAAAATTATAGTATTCTTTCACATTTGTTGTTAATTATAATTAGAGGGGATTTGAAACCAGATTTTCAAGCTCCCTTCAGTCATCCACTCCACCTTATACACATGACAATATTCATGTGGAAAAGACAAATGTTCTCCAATATATATATATATATATATATTGTGCTGAACCAGCACTTATAAGTTCGTCTGGATCATCATCTCCCACACATATAATCAGTGCTCACTTTATATTAAGACATAAAATCTTCAAACTTTAATGAAATGGCTTCAATCCTCTCCACTCTCCAATTCTTTAGATAACCATGTTATTGAAGATCTAATGATAGCATGTTTAAAACCCTTGTTTTCAATTTTGTTCTAATATCCATGTTAACTATAAGTTATTCTGACCTCTCATACATAGTACCTTAAGACCATTTAAATACACAGAAGAAGGGTGGGCAGAATACAGGCTGAATCTGTAATATTTAAATACAAGTATAGTATATATACTTAAGCTAGACATAATTAGAGCCTATACTCAGCCCATTCCTATTCTGTGTATTTAAATGGTCTTAAGATCTTACATATGTTGAATTAGAATAACTTATTGTTAACATGGGTATGACAACAAAATTTGCAAACAAAGGTTTTGAACATATCATCAAATTTTCAATGATATGGATGGCTGAAGAGTGGGAGAGGATTGAAGCCTGACCATTAAAGTATGTAGATTTTCTATCTTAATATAAGCTGAACACTGATTATATATGTGGGAGATGATGATCCAGACCAAGTGATGAGTGTTGGTTCAGCACAAATACATATATTGGAGATTGTTTATCTTTTTCACATGTATGTGGTCATATGTATCAGTCTTATAAGATAGAATAGATGACTGAAAGAAGCTTGAAAATCTGGATTCAAATCCTCTCTAATTACATCTAACTTAAGTATATTTTGTACCAGTCAGAATTGTATGTTCATCTAACAAGAATTAGCATCTAAGCAAAAGTACCTAGAGTTCAATCATATGCGAGATACACAGGTCAGGACAGGAATACTCATGAACTCTGCCCTATTGCCCATTCCCCAAATCTATAACATTACGAACAACATTTCTGATGATAGCAAATGAAATTTCTAACAATTCCCATCCCAGAGCTTCAGCAGAGACACAACAGATCTATGGATTAACTAAAGGATGACGCAATATAATAACAGATGTGCATGCATGAATGAATAAAATATCCAAAGAATAAATTATTAAAGATGAATTTATTTATAACAATATTAATAATGTGGTTAAATTTGTATATAAGCAAATGGATATAAGGGATTAAATACGTTATGAATCTGATTACACATAATGAATACTCTATCTGGGTTTCACATAATATTTACTTGTGCATTCCATACTGACAAGCTTAATATGCTAATTAAGATATCAGATTTATGAGGCTTCTATTATGAATGCTACGATAATTTAAATAACAAATAATCTAACAAATTTCAATAATTATACGTGGATTATATCGCAATTATATTAACTACAGATTAATTATATTGGAAGTTATAAAATATATTCAACATTTACGATTTACATTTGAATAGAAAAGAGCACAGTTATCTCTACATTCAGTCACATGATTTGACTTTTATAGGCTTTATAAGAAGTTAATTCTCAACGTATTTAAGGGTGGTTTAATGAGAGGGTGAATAGCTCAAATATGCTGTAACACATGATAGGGCTAGCTAAATTTATATGATAACATGGAAGCTTGGGATGGCTTAAGAAATCATAGCATCACGACTTACAGATGAATAAATTGTATGAGGAAGTATAAATGATAGCGTGCGGACCGAATGATAACATCAGGAAAGATGAGAAGCTTCATCAACTTGATAACAAAAATATGTGAGGTCATCTGCGCTTGTGACAGATGGCATCCAAAAACGTGGTTGGCAAGATACTATGGTTCCATGAATTCCAAATGTTAACTCATAATAGAGCCTACTGCAACCAAACACAACCTTTGGAGTCAGGGCCTCCACACTCCGCTGAGAAATGTGCTTTAAATATTCTGGTAATGAAGGAAAGTATGACAAAGCAACATTTTGATTTATGAACATTATCATCGAGACGCATCGTGAAGCCTTTCAGGTCTGTATTAACACTGATTTATTATGGCCTTAGAGAGTAAGTAAGCCTAGCATAATGAAATGATATAAGCAATCACAAAAGGGCACACAATTTGCCTAAAAGATTATTTAGAATATCAATAATAAAAATGAAAATTAGGATTCCCTTCATTAAACGCATATCAAAATGTCAAAAAAAATATTTAATTAAATTATCATTAGAGGGCGGGCTAATTATATACTGAATCATCAGCTAAAGGTAAGGACCTGAACTTCAATTTATTCAATACTAAATTTATTTAATACTAAATCAATAGTGTGAAATAATAGTTAATAATATCTTTGAAATGATAATGGATAGCATGATATAAATTAATAAAAACAATTTAGGAATATTTTCAACCAGGCAAATTTTTATAATTTAGTAAGAAAGCTTACGTTTATGATTTAAAATTCCAGAATGGTGGAATAGTAAAATAAGATAGGGTTGATTCACCAGATTGAATTATTAGCATATTAAAATGGGTATGATTGACATAATATCAAATTAAAATTTGCCGCATTTAAAAATAATAAGACAGTAAGAGTGAAAACCCAGCAATCGAGTTTAGAAAATCAAACAACAAAATTTATAGATTAATGCAAAAAGAAAGTCATTGCTTAAGCAGTTAATACAGTAAGAGTGAAAACCCAGCAATCGAGTTTAGAAAATCAAACAACAAAATTTATAGATTAATGCAAAAAGAAAGTCATTGCTTAAGCAGTTAATAATTGGCTTGGCATTACCGATTGAAAAAATAAGCAGATTACATTTTAATGAACAGAAAGACTACAAAAGGGTAATATTACAAAGATATAATTTAAATGAATTAACTTTACATAGTTAGAGGTTGAATTTTGCAATTTAAGGATATAAAAAAATTATTTAGATGCAAGTTTTAGAGTTTATATGGTGGTGGGGAATTACCTTTCTGTTGGATGATTTGATGGCCGTGTACACATGTGTTGATTTCATTTTGGAGAAATACAGTCAATTTGGCATAATTTTGGGAAAATAGTTGTTAACATCCTTTCCTAGTGTATTTGATAGTTCATTTTGGCAGCATTCATGAGGCGATGGCTTACGAGTACAATAGCATGGATCCCATCTTGGAGAGATCAGGGAAGCAAATTTTCTTTCTACTCACTATTCATGTTGAAATTTTGAGTGACGTAGATTCGTTCTGCAACAACTTTTAGAAATCAAATGCAGAGTATTTTAGCTAGAAAGTGTGGCTGTATTTATACCCATTTTGACTGCCTCTGGTAATCCCCGGATGTCCGCTAACAGTCAACTGTGATACCTCTAATTTTAAAATATGAATGAGATAAAGTTCAAGAGAGCCAGTTTTAGTCTATTTTGAGCTCAAAATAGACCTGCAGGATAAATGTTAAATAACATGAATTTTCAAAATAAACCTATGTCAAATAAAAAAATATTTTCTGAAATTAAAATAAGGCACATCTTTTGTTTGCTAATTTTACATTACTCTCTCGAACCTTCTCTCAAACAAAAATACACAAATAAAAATATATATGTAATCTAAACGCATTTAATAAAATTCTTATAATGTTTATCTGTTACACACACACATGCATGATTGTTTACTGTGATAGAAATTTATACATTTTATAACTAAATTGATATTAAATTAGAATAAAGCTTAACTACACAAGGTAAACAATCATGTGCATCTGTATACCTGCACTCCCTAGTGATTTATTATTTTACAGCTGAGTTCGAACCCCTGTTTGAAGGTTTCAAACATCACTAGACAGTGAAGCAAAATATGTGCAACAGATTGGACTGCTTCAATTTACTCTACTTATACTTAAATGTTAATTATAAATAAATTGAAAATTTTAAATGCATGTGAATCTATGACTTTGTAAATATTTATTCAAACACCTGTGGAAATCTATGCAAAGTTACTCCATAAGAAACATTTAATAAATAAAATTCTTCACAAAATGGATAATGACTTTGAGATTGCAATTATCATTTAATTTATAAAATGATTTTTGAAGCTATTTGTCAAACAGTGAAAAAAATTATAACATTAATATGTATTATTAATAAATTATTTTTAAACTATATTGTCTATCTAGTAATGAGATAAAAGCAAAGGAGATCTAATTGAGGCAAATATTGATGTGTCATGTTTTTTTTACATTATCTTTTGATAATATATATATATTTTTCTTTTCTACAGTACAGGTTTTTTTCATGCCTGCACTCCAATATGTAATATATAAAGGGTTTGAACTCAGACTTTTACATGACCCTCAACTATCCACGCTATCTCATACTGCTGACATACTTGATCACACACATGTTGAAAAGATAAATAATCACCAATATTCGTATTTTGTGCTAAACCAGCACTCATTAGTTGGTCCAGATTATCATCTCCACACATATATACAATCAATGTTCAGCTTATATTAAGATAGCCAATCTTCATACTTTAATGGACAGGCTTCAATCCACTCCTCCTCACAACTCTTCAGCCATCCATTTCACTGAAAATCTGATGATGAAATGCTCAAAGCCCACATTAGTACCAACCTTCTCATCCTACCCATGTAGACCATAAGTCACTCTGATCTCTTATGTACCGGACATAATCCATTTACATATACATACGAGGAATGGGCATATTAAACATATTTTATTTTATAAAAAATTTATGATATAAACAATAATGCCATAAGTAATTACAGAATATCAATTCTGAAATTAAGAGATAAAGATAATAAAAGTTTAAATCTTGGGTGTAAGGGGGCTTTTGTATATTTTGAGTATAACTTTTGGATAGGTAAGATTAAAAAAAACACAAAAGCTACAGAAATATAGGTTAATGAGAGAATAAAGATAATACATTTAAACAACTAAATGAAATCTATTGCAAAGAGCAAATAAAGTTTGTTTGTTTGTTTGTCGAAGATAATAGGAAGCAAACAGAAATTGTACTGGACATATATTTTGAAGGATTATAAAAAATGTATTAGGGACTATTGACAATGTAATGAAAAAAGGATAAAAAACTGCTTAGTGATCTTAAGAAAAATGACAGCTATTTATATGAGGAAATAAATCAATGGATAGAAAATCTTGAGTAAAGCATTCTGAGTTCAAGGGTGTGAGTTGCCATTTAGACTAACACAAAACATCATTTTTGTTAAACAGTCAATGAGAAGTCTTATCTGAGTTTTTTAAAACAAAAATCAGATTAGTTGTAATAACAAGTATCTGTAGAGATTTCTATTATGTGTAAATAATTATTTACAGCTGAGGAGATATTACACATAAAAAATTGTTGCCAAATTATTACCCATTTCAGAAATTTAAATAATCATTTATTGTTAAGTCACACTAATGAAATTATCAGATATTAGAGGTTTTTTATCTCTTTTCAATGCAATTTTAATCTTAGACATATAAATGTCTATCTTTTTTTATATAAATGTTTGAAGATTTATATGTATAATATACCATATACTCCTTAATTAACACTTTACAATGCAATTTTAACTTATGATTTATTTCTTCTTGTTTACATTTATATGTCTAAGAATTAAAGTGAAAAGCTGAAACCTTCTCACATACATTTTAAGAATGCTTATATGACAGCCAGTCAGATGTAATGATGACTGTATAGGGAGCTCTTAAGTTGCAAAACAAGACAGAGATTTTTATAAGAAAAAGGTGGTTCCACCTTTCTCTTTACTTAAATTTCTCTCTCTCTATATATATATGTCCACAGATGGCGTTCTACCAAAAACACCGATCAAGCGTATGTTTTGTTTACATAAACATCAGATATCTCTAACTATAATTCCACATTGAGATCATGATTTCAAGCTATTTGCTATCATCAGTGAAAGACAGAAATAAAGAAACTAGATCTAAACACAAACTCTGAGCATTTATGAAACAATTTCTATTCAGCTTGCAAGCGTGAATTTTTTAGACACGTAATGTCTTCAAACTCAGCATAGCAAACCAGATAGCTATATGGGTCTGATCTCAGTTCAGCATCACCACATAGTAGAAGCCTCTGCAATCTATATCATTGCAAGAAAGACCTCAAAGGTACATTTATGAAAAACAAAAGTGCAAGTTAAAAAACTTGCTAATGCTTGTATTTATGTCCACAGATGGCGTTCTACCAAAAACACCGATCAAGCGTATGTTTTGTTTACATAAACGTCAGAGTAGTATTCACTATCTCTAACTATAATTCCACTTTCAGATCATGATTTCAAGCTATTTTCTATCATCAGTGAAAGACAGGAATAAAGAAACTAGATCTAAACACAAACTCTGAGCATTTATGAAACAATTTCTATTCAAGCGTTAGTAAGTTTTTAACTTGCATTTTTGTTTTTCATAAATGTCCTTTTGAGGTCTTTCTTGCAATGATATAGATTGCAGAGGCTTCTACTATGTGGTGATGCTGAACTGAGATCAGACCCATATAGCTATCTGGTTTGCTATGCTGAGTTTGAAGACATTACGTGTCTAAAAAATTCACGCTTGCAAGCTGAATAGAAATTGTTTCATAAATGCTCAGAGTTTGTGTTTAGATCTAGTTTCTTTATTCCTGTCTTTCACTGATGATAGCAAATAGCTTGAAATCATGATCTGAAAGTGGAATTATAGTTAGAGATAGTGAATACTACTCTGACGTTTATGTAAACAAAACATACGCTTGATCGGTGTTTTTGGTAGAACGCCATCTGTGGACATAAATACAAGCATTAGCAAGTTTTTTAACTTGCATTTTTGTTTTTCATAAATGTACCTTTGAGGTCTTTCTTGCAATGATATAGGTTGCAGAGGCTTCTACTATGTGGTGATGCTGAACTGAGATCAGACCCATATAGCTATCTGGTTTGCTGTGCTGAGTTTGAAGACATTACGTGTCTAAAAAATTCACGCTTGCAAGCTGAATAGAAATTGTTTCATAAACGCTCAGAGTTTGTGTTTAGATCTAGTTTCTTTATTCCTGTTTTCACTGATGATAGCAAATAGCTTGAAATCATGATCTGAAAGTGGAATTATAGTTAGAGATAGTGAATACTACTCTGACGTTTATGTAAACAAACATACGCTTGATCGGTGTTTTTGGTAGAACGCCATCTGTGGACATAAATACAAGCGTTAGCAAGTTTTTTAACTTGCATTTTTGTTTTTCATATATATATAAGCCATTCTGAAGCATTTTGACTTAAGAGTGTGAAGCTTTAAACATCTTCATATTTAACTCACTGTGTATTATTTTTAAATCAACAATGTGAAATCTTTCGATTTTACTACAAAGTAATTTTTTCAGAACTTATGAAATTGACAGTCATGTCTAAGAATATAAAATTTTAACAACCTATGCAGTAATGTACTAGTAAAACATGCCATTCTTTAACTTATTATTGTGACATCATATAATCTGTTTTATAAAATAAAACTTGAATCCCAGTTATTTTATCCTCCATCATTCCTACTTTATGGCAGTAGCAATAAATATATCTATAAAATTATGAAAAAAATATTTTTATTGAAGATATGTGTATTGAAGCAGTCGACCTGATACTCAGATCGAGCTTCACAGCCCACTCAGAATCTCCCACCACCAAACCATATTCAAACTCCATTCTTATGCACGTATACATATTTATTAATTCGTATATTTTGTATTTAAACTAATAAAGTGATAACTGATGTAGATATATATATCTTAAAATGATTAATTTTAATAAGTGAATATTTCGTTTTTTATTTTTAATTCATATGCGTGAGTAATGGGTGTCTATATATTATAGGTGATGGGAGATTATTGGTAAAATATAGTTTAAATAAATATTTATATATTTAACGTATATGTCAAAAATTATATCTAATATATTATTTATTTAAGTTGTGGCGGTCAGGAGAATTGAAAATGACGCAATCCTGGTTAGAAGATTCTCGAATATAATTAAGACAATTGCGGAAACCCATTTATCCATCTAAAACTTATAATTTTTATAAAATAATATAAAAATCCTTTAGTGGAAATTTATCCATTTTCTGTTTTAAAATCACAAGACTACATTTTAAAACAATCATTTGAGAAACTTTGACAGGATTGCATTGTCTTTAAATTTTATTCAAACAAAGGATACATCCGGTCAGAAACTACAGATCTGCTGAGTGGATAAAGTGCTTTGGGTCTGGCAGATAAGTGCTTTCTAATGTCATCAGAAAAAAGAGTATAAATGCTTCTGAATCTGAACCCAGGAGAGGAAGAGCTAAATTTAGGTTACTGTTGCTAAACTATTCCATGTCAGTCGTTCCCAGAATGTCTGAGTAGAAAGGGACTTCAAGCCACCATTCCCCTTGTCCTGAGATGATCTCCTTACCATGCTGAGCCTGGGTGACATCGTGCCACCAGTGCCTGAGTTGATGCCCATCCAAAGAAGAATGTGTTCCTGCTTACCTTGAAGACATCACTGCTATAGTTAAACATGTAGGTGTACACATTTACAATGCTTATTACTGCTAATCTCTTGCTTTTCTAAATTTTATAAATTATAATATTTTTTTTATCATTTAATTAATCTCTTAAATAACTCACCAAATAGCGAGCATTATGTCTATCGATTCTGAACCATAAATTATCTAAATGTAATTCTATTCATCCGATTCACGCTTGCTTTTATAATTGTTTTATTTTAATGCGGTAAAATTTTGATATTAATAGTTATTTGATGTTATATATGTATATAAAATGTAGAATATTGGTTAACTCCAATCATACGAGCTATATTTCTATTTCTATAGAAATAAAGGGGGGGGGGGTAGATTGCATTAAATCATTTATTTAATAATGTTTCACTAGGCTCGTAGGGTTGAGTTAATGAATGATAAAATATTTTTCTATTAGTAATCGTGCGGTTTTGCTAATACATTTTTATTACAATTTTTATTTTATCTGGGGTAGATTTATAGATCTTTTTGTTTTCTTTATTGATGTGTCCAAGTTTGCCAAAGTTGGCGAATAACTTTTTAGCGTTTAAATTATGCTAACATACTTTTTGAAAATAAAATAAGTTAGGAGGGTGGGGGAGATTTAAGCTATCATAAAATGATTAAACATTTATTGAATCATTCTAATAAATTTTATATGGAAGTATGGAAACTGCATTCACACTATAGATTTACTAAACCATTTGTAGGCCATAACTATTATTTTTAAATGTCCAAAAGATGACTACGATCGCTGCATTGTTTGCATAAATTAGAAAGCGACTCTCTTCCGATTCACCCGTATCTCGCCCCAGGGAATCTCGTCATTTCTGATTCACCTGTGCCTCACTCCAGGGAACCTTGAATAATTTCATCATAGGTCCAAATCAGGAGTATGACCTAGCTCCTGGATATGTTTAGCTAGCATTGTGGGAGCTCTGCTTGGATAGCTGTATGCCGGACCATTGCAACTTCACACCTAGAAAGTTCTTTCTAAGTATTAGTCCGCCTGAAGTGGCATACTTCATCGTCATCGTTATTTGATTTATAAAGTGTAAATCGGCCAAGATGCCGTATCTTTCTTCCTAAGAAATATGCACGCACCGCCTTCTCCACTTAGATTTATATTATGCCTAGTTAGTAAAGTCTATAGTGATAATACACCTACTAACCATTTATCTCTTAAGTAATTTCATTGGAGTTTTGATCCAATTATTTCAAATTGCTCTCCCCTCTTACAATCAAGCAAAGGTACCAAGTTAGTTTCACATGTGTGATTCGAAAATATTAAATGAATACAAATATTTTAGTTCAATATGTTTCAAATGACTGTTGTTTCTTTAAAATGATTTATAAATTACTTTTTTTAAAATAATCTTAATGAAAAGTGTCTCCATGTAATACCACGGTTAAATTATTATTTGATAAATTATTGAAACCTTTGCAATAGTATTCCTGCCTCAAGGCTATTATATATGAATTTCGTCTACCACCAGATAAATGTATTATCTCAATGAAGTATATTTTTGAATATTTTAACTGTGTTAACCAAAAGCTGTATTAAAGCAAAATCAATATTAAATGCTATTTTATCATTCATTTATAAAACTTGTAAACTTTTGAATATTTTTACGTGCGCTCCCGCTCTATATAATTGTGTTTAAAACAAAACCACTGTTAAATGTTATTTTATTATTTATTCACAAACATGTAATTTTGAACATTTCTACATACGCTCCTGCACTATATAAATATATCGAACCAGAATCATTATTAAGTGTTACTTTATTATAAATAAATCATGTAAACTTTTGAATAGTTATATATATATATGCAACCGCACTTTATTTTCAGTAAATCATGTAAACTTTTGAATAGTTATATATGCAATCACACTATATATCTGTCTGTATTAAAAATACCAATGGTAAATATATTTTGATTCTTTTGTAAACTAAATCTGCAGTGTGAAATCGGAAAGTATAAATGTCTGAATCATTTAATAAATCTGTGTCATAAAATATTATCTCGTAGTCGAATCGTATCATTTAGTTAATATAGTTTTTAGATCTGAGTTAAGCTATCTCTTGGTTCACTCAATATCTCCAAAAATGATCATCATCATTGTAAGTCTCATGTAATACGCTGCAGCTCCGGGCCGTGAAATAATTAATTTACATGATATCACCGTGGGTGTTATCCATAGTGTTATAGATTTAGGGAATGGACAAACAGGTTAGAATTCATGAGTACTCCTGACCTGGGTATCTCATGCATGATTGGATTCAGGGTACTTTTGCTTAGATTCTAAGTCTTGTTGAATGGATATACATTTTCGACCAGTACAGTATATTTCAATTAAATTATATATTTAAAAATATATTTGATCAAAGAATCACTTAAAATAAAATCAATAAATGGTTTATTGTTTGGAAGTTCATAAGAGGTTTGAGCATTGGAAGTAAAGCCAAGTATGGAGTTTGAAACTCTGCCATAGCATTAAATCATACAAAGTAATCGTTTCTTTATTATATGATAGTATCATATTAATGTTTCCAGAGACACTGAACAGAAAAAATCTCAGGCAAAAATCACTTTATTTAAAAGATTCATATGATTAAAAGGAAACCTGAATATTCAGATGGTTTATTGAAATTTAAGATTCTAGCACCTAAAAAAACATTAAATGGAAATGAAAGAAATATATACAAATGGCGTAAAGACACAAACTAAGTCATGGTTTGATGAGGGCATTTGGAAGAAGAAAAGGCGAATATGAATTTAGATTAGTTTTTATTGCTGAAAGATAACACATAGAAATCACTATATTAGAAAACTGAAAAAGAATCAATAAAATAAAACTAATTAAGTCAGAATAATACTAAATACTCAATTATTGATTTAAAAAAAAAATCTATATTTCTATTATAAAAAAGAGATATATCTTTTATAATAAATTATATTTTGAAATATGAATTTTTTTTCTAGTACAGGCTTTTTTTCATACCTGTACTTTTATATGTAATATATAGGGGGTTTGAACTCAGAATTTCTCAACCATCCATGTTATCTCATACTGCTGATACATGTGTATGATCAAGTGTATTAGCGGTATGAGATAGCATGGATGGTTAAGGGTTGTGTGAAATTCTGAGTTCAAACCTTTTATATAATAAATTATACTAAAAATTGTAAACAATTACTTTAAATTAACTCTTTTTTATCTCCAATGTGCAATATTATAAATTTATAGCTATTAATATTATATTATACCAGAAATGTACCCAGCCTATGGAAAGACTATTATTTTTGCAATAGTTTTTTTAATTAGTTGCTTTAAAAAATATCAATTATGCATGATATTACTGTGGAGCATGAACTACATGATATCACACTACATGACTTCAATTATATGCTCAGCAAAACTAAATGTAAATACAGTACTATAGTATCTATTTTTCTCCTCAATAAATATCACATTTCAAACATGAATTTTATGTACTGAAATCATGTTTTCTTTACAATTTAAATACTATACTTCTTCAGTTCTTTACTGTAGTTAAAAGCACATGTACTGATATATTTCAGAACATTTTTTTTCTTCAAAAAGTTTTATTTCATATGATTTTTGTCAAATACCATATTTTAGAATCCAGAAATGTGTCCACACTATGAAAAGGCCATCACTTTTGTAATAGTTTTTTTTTTTTAATTGGTTGCTTTAACCATTTTTTTTGCTTTGTAGAATTATTTACTGACAAATGTATCCAGCCTATGGAAGGAAGGAATTACTTACATTGCATAAAATGCTTCATAAAAAAATTACAGTTTATTGATGGAAGAATACACCCTCTAACAAAGAAATGTTTAACTTCAATATCACATGACAGGGTTGTAGACAAACATTTACAGATTTTATTCTATATTATATATTGAAATCTGAACTTTCACCTCTGTAATGGCATGCATAAATAATGTGATCATACAAAAACAGTATGGGTATTATTGATATTCTTAATTATAGAAGTAAGAATTCAGATTCCATGATATAAAAGTATAAAGAAAATCTTTCAGGAGAAATTAAAACCTTACATTAAAATAGAAATATGTTCACTGGTTTTATGAAAAATTGACAGATAGAAACCATTACTATTGATATTTTCTGGATAATTGAAAAGATCAGAAATACTGAAAACAAATATACATATTTCTTACAGCTTATAATAGGATTTTCAATTTACTTGTGCATATAGTCAATTATTAAATTTTCCTTAAAAATAATTCTTCCAGAGAAATTCATTACTTTCATAAAAAATCTCTACAAACAAAGATTAAATCACAGCCATGGTAAAGCATATTACATTCACATTAGACTAAATTTGACATTCCACTAATTCACCTTTTGTATGAATATATAATGTGGAAAGACAAATTATTCAAGAACCCATGTGGTTTCAGAATCAGTTGAAGAAACAAACATCAACAATCTTAATGGATTATATTTAAAAATAAAAATACTGGAGACCTAATGTTTATTAGAAAAAATAAACAAAAACAGCTTTCTAATATAATGTTATTTGTTAGTTTAAGTAATCAGTGATTATCAAATAGTAATTCATTTAAATCCTTATTTTTAAAAGAGTTTCTGAGTTTCATCTTTATTAGTAAGGATTTGGAATTTGCAAATGAAATCAATACACTAAATTCTGGGGATGGGGATTTAAATAAACAGCCATCTGGTAAAACACTCTTGTTTTATAATACTATAGTAAACTAAAAATCAAATGATGTTGCATTGATACTTATGATAAAACGTAAGTATTAATGCATTATGAAAATATATAAATAGATATATAAATTAAAAACTGCTGATAATAATGCATTTTTAGCCATTTACTAATAGGAAAAAATCTAGCAATCAATATATGTATTGCATACTGAAGCAGTCAATTTTAGCTTAAGATTGAGCTTCATAGTTCCATCTACTAACCTGTGTTTAAACCCTATATCCCATCCCACTCCTTTTGTCATATATATATATTGTACCGGGTTCGAATATGTGTTTATCAAAACACCGGCCTCTTAGGCACAGAAGAACATACTGGGAGAGTATGTATGCCCAAACGATAGCTATAAAATATATAACTAGTGTTACATTTCCAGGACATAACTTCTTCTTGACTGTTGAGTTCAACACTGCATTCAAAGCACTTTTTTGTTTCGTGTAGACATGGGCGCCAGCTATTTATTCTGAAAAAGAATAAACAATGCACTTTGAACAATGGCCACTAACTCAATGCCTAAGTGTCCACGACTAGCTCAGCTATTTGTAATCACTAACAGATTATACATAATTAGTGGTTAAAACAATTGATAAAAGAATTGTAAAAGAAATTTATAAAAAGAGATTGATAAAAGAATTGACCGACAAATAAAGTTTAATTTTAAAGACCATTTATTAACTAACATTAATTTACTAAATTTAAACATCTTTATAATTTTTTTAACTAATATAACACACGCACATTTTAAATTAACACATTATAATATATATCTTATGAAAAGCATAAATAATATTGGGCATCGATAAATTATCTCACATTCACAAACACGCACATCAATAGTTCATTTTATGCATGCTTATAGAGTTTAAATTACTTGTCTCTGTAGGATTTACAAATTACAGCAGTGGCTACTATATATAAAAGAGAACAATAAAATGTTTTACCTAGGATTTTTGGAACATGGATATTGCTTGTTGGTGGCTGCTTCTGATGGAGTATATCTAACCAGTTAGATTTGACATTTCTTGAGGAGATTTGATGCTAATCCATTGGTTTTATTCTTGGAGACAGTTGAACATTTGTGGAGGATTTCTGAGCTGTTATGCAGACATTATTTCATGGGCAGGTTTTGATGATCTTGTTGGACTAAAGGGCTGAAGTAAGAGCATATATTCCCAAAAGCTGCTCAACACCGCATTTCTGTTTCTGGATATATAATATAAACTGCACTGTTATCTGAACTGAAACAAGACTGTCACTGGAAACTAGGCTGAACTGATGTCCGATAAAAATCTGGCTATTTATATACGTGAAGTGTTTTTGTTTTAATATTCTCTGGCAGCAATATGTGTTGTCAAAATTCCTAATCTTTTGACAATGTGTTTTTGAAGATTGTTTAATTAGTAGTAGCTTTCATAAACATGTTGTTTTTATATCTTTAATTAGTAGTCCACCGCTGGTGTATTTTTTTTTTAAAATCATTATGTAACTTAATAGCCATCGCTGTGTATTCAAAATATAATTTCTTTCTAACTTTCATTTATATATTTTTTAATATTATTCTAACATGCATACATTTATTTACACTCACACGCACATATATAATTTATTATAATAAGCTCGAATGAAGAGATTTATATTTTTTAAACTTTAAATTATTTATTTTTACGAATACTAATTAGAAAAAGTGTTTATTTCCCTTTGTAACACTTTTAGTTTGACCTTTTCTAATGAAACAGCCCTCTCCCCTTCTGATTAATTAATTGTAACTTTTATTTCAAAAACTTTTACGAAAGATTATTTTTAATAATTTTTTTAGATAAATTAGTATGTGCCAATTTCAATATTGGTACATTACACCGCCCTCCCTTTGAGAATAAAATGTGTCTATTTTTGACCATTTTATCTCTGACAACTTTAATTCTTAATTTATTATTTTCTAAGTTTGCTTTTTGATATCTATTACTTTCCATACTAAGGGCAATCTCCAATGATACTTTTCTTCTTTCTATGCTGGCAACATTGTTTACATTGTTCTGAGTCATGGATAATGACCACGAGGACAAACTAATTTTGTGGCCCAGGGATCTTTTATAAACGAAGCTTCAGCTGCCGATTCTCTTGAGTGGACTTTGACTAAGAAAAGGTCGCTGCGAATGGCAGGAATTTCAACTGTCCATTTCTGACTTACGCTTTGGAAAACGATTGCTGATTTTCTTGATCGGACTTTGACTAAGAAGAGGTCACTGTGAATGGCAGGGATTTCAACTGTCCATTTCCGACTTATGCTTTGGAAAACAAGGTACAAGATATGGGGATTCTCTCCTGAAAAAGATACTTACGACTTACTCTGGTTGTCGCCAGTGTGCATTTTAAAAGAAGAATAATCCCTGCCAATCCATTACGGGTACTAAATTTTATCCAATCAACAGCTTTAAACTTAATCCGTATCTAACTTATTTCAATACTACCCTCATCCCTTAATTTCAACCCTTATACATTCTTAATACAACTTAGATTGACTTTATATTTATATTAACCTTTCAATATTATTTTTAAATACACATGAACATTACTTTAACATATTTATTTATATTACATTATTATTTATAACCCTTACAAACATTATTTAAATATTTATTTACATTACTCTTATAATATTATCTTTAAACTGTTACAAACATTATTTTACATATTTATTTAATCTTACAATACTATTCTAAACTATCATGGACATCAATTTACATATTTATTTATATTACGAACTTATATATTATCATGCGTGTACTCAGAAAAAAAAACTATTTTACTTTATTACGATTCATTCATTATTATTTTACTAGAGATTTTTTTTTTTATCTTGATTATTTTAAACAATTTATTTACATCCTTTTCTTAACTTACAGTATTCAAAACAAATTTTTATTTTAATGTGCGTGTACTCAGAAAACTATTTTACTTTCTTATGATTCATTATTATGCAAATATCTATTTGACTAACTTGATTTTATTCTAAAAATCCCATTATCTTTTCCATTTATTTAATTCTACAAACATTACTTTTAAATCATTAACTTGACCCATTTATTTATGAACATTTTTCTTTATTAATCTGTGCATGGAGATGGAAAAAAAAACCTTTTACTCTATGAAGCCTCCGTTATTATTATTACTTTCAAACATTTAATTTATTATTATTCATTTATTTCTAATTTATTGTCTTAAGTTTTAAATGGAAGTTTCAGATTTAATTTATCAGATTATTGATGTTAAAATAATCATATTCGTGCTCATTGTCCATTTCCGGTCCTTTTTGTTTATTTACTTTACTATTCCACTCATTTACTAACTTTTAAACTATGTCAGGTGGTTCCTTCTTTCTTTCTACTAATTCACTAACATAAATTACACTCCATATTCTCACATCTATAAAGTTTGCTGCTTTATCTCTTTCTCACTCCGTTCTATTTTCTGCCTTGTAAATCAGAAAACCTTTAAGCTTCACAGACCTCTGTATTTTTCCTAACCATGAATATTTTTTCTTACGCTTTCTCTTTGTTTTAAATCTACATCTACAGTGAATGTGAACGTTTACTTTAAACCTTTTATTTTTAATTCTTTGTAAGAACTCTTTTACACTATTTTCTACCTTGAACTTATATCTCTCTTCTATTTCTTGATCTACATTTGTATCTACTTTCTCTGTAGCAACACTATCTGATTCTAATTCAATTTTCATTTCCAAACTACTATATTTACCACTATATGACTCTACTATCTCTTTCATGACCTCAACTTCCTTACTTTCTTTGACAAAAGCTACTTCTATGATTTCTTGATTTTTCTCTACCTTTCCTGTTATTATTATTCTTATTTCTCTAATCATTTTTACTTTGAACATTTGCTGGCTTTGTTCAAATTTCTGACACAATTCTTCTTTAAGGGCTTGCTGACTTTGCACAATATTTTGTGTCATATCCATTATCATTTTCATCAACATCTGCATCTTGGATATCTCTTTCTTTTTTCCCACTAACTGAGGATTTTTAAAATATATTGGGCTTTTTTCCAGCTCCATTTCTTTATTCATAGTTACGCTATTACTTTTTATTTTTTTAAAATTATCTTTTGCATTAACATATCAAATATTCTTATTGTTTATTTATTTTTTCTTACTAAGACAGAAACACACACTGACCACCCCCTTTTTGTCCATTTTTCTACCCAATCTTAATGCTTTAACTCCACCCATAATACCCAATTGTCTCTGATTTAACATAATGACTTATTTTAAATAACGTAAATAGCATAAATCTCTTTTCATTAAAAAAAAAAGTTTTCGGTCAATTCTTTTTTTTTTAAATTAAACAACTTTAACATACATAATTTAGCTTTTGTATAAAAAAATTTTAAACAAGAAACAAAGTATTTAGTTACTATTGTTTCTTAAGTCCAGCCCCAAGTTGGGTATAGCCATTTGTACTGGGTTCAAATATGGGTCTGTCAAAACACCGGCCTCTTAGGCAGAGAAGAACATACTCGGAGAGTATGTATGCCCAAACGATAGCTATAAAATATATAACTAGCATTACATTTCCAGAACATAACTTCTTCTCAACTATTGAGTTCAACACCACGTTCAAAGCACTTTTTTGTTTCGTGTAGACATGGGTGCCAGCTATTTATTCTGAAAAATAATAAACAATGCACTTTGAACAATGGCCACTAACTCAATGCCTAAGTGTCCATGATTAGCTCAGCTATTTGTAATCACTAACAGATTATACATAATTAGTGGTTAAAAGAATTGATAAAAGAATTGTAAAAGGAATTTATAAAAAGAGATTGATAAAAGAATTGACCGACAAATAAAGTTTAATTTTAAAGACCATTTATTAACTAACATTAATTTATTAAATTTAAACATCTTTATAATTTTTTTAACTAATATAACAAACGCACATTTTAAATTAACACATTATAATATATATCTTATGAAAAGCATAAATAATATTGGGCATCGATAAATTATCTCACATTCACAAACACGCACATCAATAGTTCATTTTATGCATGCTTATAGAGTTTAAATTACTTGTCTCTAAAGGATTTACAAATTACAGTGGTGGCTACTATATATAAAAGAGAACAATAAAATGTTTTACCTAGAATTTTTGGAACATGGATATTGCTTATTGTTGGCTGCTTCTGACAGTATATCTAACCAGTTAAATTTGATGTTTCTTGAGGAGATTTGATGCTAATTCATTGGTTTTATTCTTGGAGACAGTTGAACATTTGCAGAGGATTTCTGAGCTGTTATGCAGACATTATTTCACAGACAGATTTTGATGATCTTGTTGGTCTAAAGGGCTGAAGTAAGAGCATATATTCCCAAAAGCTGCTCAACACCGCATTTCTGTTTCTGGATATATAATATAAACTGCACTGTTATCTGAACTGAAACAAGACTGTCACTGGAAACTAGGCTGAACTGACATCCGATAAAAATCTGGCTATTTATATACGCAAAGTGTTTTTGTTTTAATATCCTCCGGCAGCAATATGTGTTGTCAAAATTCCTAATCCTTTGACGTGTTTTTGAAGATTGTTTAATTAGTAGTAGCTTTCATAAATGTGTTGTTTTTATATCTTTAATTAGTAGCCCACCACTGGTGTGGTTTTTTTTTAAATTGTTATTTAACTTAATAGCCATCACTGTGTTTTCCAAATATAATTTCTTTCTAACTTTCATTTATATATTTTTTAATATTATTTTAACACGCATACATTTATTTACACTCACACGCACATATATAATTTATTATAATAAGCTCAAATATAAAGAGATTTATATTTTTTAAACTTTAAATTATTTATTTTTATGAATACTAATTAGAAAAACTGTTTACTTTCCTTTATAACACTTTTAGTTTGACCTTTTCTAACGAAACACCCCTCTCCCCTTCTGATTAATTAATTGTAACTTTTATTTCAAAAACTTTTACGAAAGATTATTTTTAATAATTTTTTTAGATAAATTAGTATGTGCCAATTTCAATATTGGTACAATATATATATATTTGAGATGCGCTCCTAAGTTATAAAATTTTAACGTTTCAGTAACAATTTTTTAAAAATTATTATTAATTCTTTTTTATTAATTATTAGTTCTTTTTTATTAAAGTACATAAGTGCAGCTCAAATATATATATAGGAGCAAAATACTAACAAAATATTGATTTTTTTTTTTGTAAATATTTATTATACGTCATTTTTAAACTTTTTCTTTTAAAGTACTTTTTTTTATTAAAATGTACATTTTATAAAATCCAAGATGGAAGATGCTATAGTTAATTGTCTAAAAATAATTAAAGGGTTGGAAGCACTATTGTTTTAATCTGGGGAAGGTATTTTTAATTAAAGTTTTTACTTAAAATGGGATTAAGATTAAAGATTTTCTTTTGTTATAAATATTTTTCTCAAATCTATTTCTAATCTGGAAATAAATTTGAATTTATTTTTGGATGTTATCTAATAGTTGCATCTTTCAAAAACAATAAACTAAGTAATTAAAAGCATTTTAGAAATACCTGGGCAAAGTATAAAATGGCCAGTTTTTAAAGCACCAAGAGATAAATTAGCTACTATTGAAAGAACTGCGATGAACATAATCCAAGCTGGTTTAAAATGTAAGCATAGAAAGCTCATCACCTTTCTGACCCATGAAGATTATCTGCTGCCAATGTATCATTATGCTCCCATGAAATGAAATAAAAGCCCAATGGAGAATTCTGGAGTGCTAAATAGAAGCTTGTTGTCACATAAGAACTGCCATACATGAGCTAGACTTTTTAATATTAACTCTTAAAATGGTGCAAGGTAAATTATTTCAAACTGCCACAATTGAAACTAAAATCTAGCTTGCCTAACTAGTCTCAAACTCTACTATCAATTTCTCGTAATGTATAATTTAATTTTGTAACTTTTCTAATATGTATTTGCTCTTAAATGATTTCTATATATTTAATTTTATTTCATATGCTCTTAACTTTTCTTAACTTTGGTGTGGTCATTTATTTATATGTATTTAGTATTTGATTTATATATCTGCTTGCTTATTATTAATATGCCAATTTCCAACAACCTGGTAAATGTAATTTCTAAAGTCCATTTTGTCTTTCAATTAAATCTCCATTAATTAAGGTTTTAATGTTCCTTCAAAATAAATTATATGATATATGTTCACCAGTTTGTTTTTATGAATCAACATTTTATGTTGGTTTATTATAAAATTATTTGTTCAACTCTGAATAGAATAAAGTAATTCTACCCAGGGTAAATCCACCATTCAAGCTAATTAACACTTTGAAATCTTTTAAAATGTTTTTTGTTGAATTCTGAAAAGGGTGACCTATTAGTTGTTTGCTATAACTGCTAGTTTTTTTTTATTTTTCCATACTCTTAAAATATCATAAGCTTAAATATTCTCAGTTGTTATAAAATCCACAAAGGTGGGATTGAAATATTTTAAATAGTAGAAAAGGGAAGGGGGCAAATCTTAATGTTTCTTTTACTAAATAAAATCTTAATGTATTAGAGAAATTTTAATATTTTACTATTTTAGTTGTTAAGTAAAATCTTGTGTCTATATATATTATAACTGCATAGTGTATTATTTGTCTAAATTATGGCATTCAAATAAGGGTCATTCATTTTAAAGCAGTAAAAATTATTCAATGTCATTAGTGACATTTATCATTACTGCATTACTGACATTTGGCCTTATCTTCATGTTTATATATATTACATGCTTCTAATCTTTTAATCTGGGGGTTGCAGCAAGTTCAAACCCATAGATTTATTTCTCAAGCCTTGTTCTGAGGATAGTTTACCTTCCTAGAACTACTTATTTCATATAAAAAGGCCTCTGGTGGTGCTTCCCTAAGTCTTGCACATGCTATGCCTACCCACTGTCTTCTAATAAAAAGGCCTGCATGTCAGCAATGTCCGTGACATGCCTATTCACTTTGTCTTTCATCCAGAAGCATGACTTTTCCTGTTATTTCTTGGTTATTATGTCAGCACTGCAAACTTCTTCATATATTTATTTCTTTTGCTTCATGACCCAGTTTTAATGCTCTAATATTAAAAGTGTGCTCTGCTCAAAATATATATATAAATGCCAAATATTACTAGCTAGATTAATTACTAATATTATTTTTGTTTTATTATACAATGCCACCATCGTAACTTATTTCTGTGTTTAAGAGTATCTATATGCCTTGGGGAAAATAGAGCGTTCTTCTTACCAGCACTAATTAATAGAATTTTCATTAAATATTTTGTCATATAATCAAATGTCATTTTCAAATGTGTTTTACTTATGTAATGGGGTGAAAATAGTTTTATCATATATATAATGAATCTTGAAACGCTCCCCAAAATCATGTTAGTCACCATGTTTCAGAACCATAACCCAAAGCGTTAATAGCAATTTTATGTAACTTCTTTCTAATAATCGATTGGCATCTTAATATTGGACCCACCAAAGATGTGTGTTTATATATAGTCATGTTATTTAATTAATAAAGAGCATATGAGAAATAATAGCGTGAATGACACTATGTAATCACCTACCACTTGCTCATTTACACACATACTAATGTGTGCAGTTAATTCATATATGTAAATTAACAATTTGTCATTAGATTAAACTATATTTTTATTGTCTAACTTATTTGAGTAGTTCAAATTCCTTTTTCTCCACTTCAACACATACAGCCATGTGTGTATATATTTTAGTTTAGTCATAGTTAATAGATGTCTCATTGTCTTCTCCGCTTTGCTAGTGGGTTGGATTAAAATTAATTCTCATGGGTCATCACTATTATGTTATTCATTAGGTGTTAGATCCGGGGCTTAGAGAGTGGGTTCGAATCCAGGCTGGTCCCTGACCTAAATCTCTGGCTTGACTGGGTTTGAAGTACATTTTGTGAGTTCCAGCTCATGTTAGATGGGTAAACATGTTTTGACCGGTACAATACTAACTTGTACAGTATAAAACAATGGGAGAATCATATAGAGTTAAATGTTTCTGGACTAAAACTCAGCCCATTACTCAAACATTACATGATCTCTTGAAAAGTCAATTATATTAAAACATATTTTTTAAAAGTTATTCCAGTTGTCATAATTATTATAATTCTGAGCACTGAGGAAAAAATAGAATATTGAGATTTTTATACTATTGTGTTTGTGAAGACTTTTGAGAGTGAAATGCTCAAGATACTTGGCAAGATTAAAGTTGATTTTTTTATTGGAAGATCAAAAGATCCTATTACTATTATCTAAATTTGTTTAAAATAGAAGCAGTGTAATTTATTAGAAAAATGTATAACATTCAAAAGCTTGATGATAAAAAAGAAGAGAAAGACTAGAAATTGGACTGATAGACTCAGTTGCCATAACAACAATTGCCTGAGTTTTTTGTTACAAGGTGCTTCCCTGTTGTTTAGTGAAAAAAATTAATATTGCTTTTGTGAAATTATTGATTGTAATATAAAATTAATGTAGAAGATAGCCTTTGGCAGAATAGTTAAGATAGTTAAAGCAAATTATTTAAATTCAATATTCATGAATCTAAAGGTTCAGTTTTTGATTCCCACATAGTCAGGCCATCAATACATAAAAACGGAGGAAAGTATTCAACATAATATGTTATATACTAATCTATATGCTGTTACTAACAATTAAATGTATTTGGAAAAGTTTAAACAGGTTTTAATTTTTCTAAAACATGTAACAATTAATATTAAACGATGGAAATAATCCAGCATATAATTGCAACTATAACACCATCATCATAAAAGTCAAAATTAGTATATATTATATTTAAGTTATTGTATTTATTAATATTCAATTACAAGATACATATTTACACACACACACACACGCACAAACCCAAAATATATATTCGTAATTTATATCTAGGTGAAGGCAAAAAATTGAAACATATAAATATTATTTATTGCTTTTCATTAATCCAAAAATTTGTAATGTTGATAATGTATATAAAACAACTTTCTACCGTTTTTCAGTGGCTGTTATTAGTAAAATTATTTCCAAAGATTGTGAATTGGGAGATTCAAATGAGGAAGTTTTGATTTTTGAGTTTGTGTTAAAGCTGTAATCTATAAAATGAATTTCCCCCCTGCAATCTATTGCTGACTAAAGCTTACACTAGATGGCACAAAGTAACGAGAATCAAGAATAGAAGAATATTTTATATTTTAAAGCAAACAGTTACCATTTTTCTTTTAAACATAGAACTTTTATTTTCTGAGAAAAATTTCAAATAAATAAAAATTATTTAATAATTATTTATACATTGGTCTACTATATTTTATCAATGCAAGAATAGTAATTTGATGGCGTACTTTTGTATGAAGTATCTATTATGGCATAATCAAATAGGTCTCTATAAGAATTAGAGATTTTAAGACAATGATGTATTTTTTTTTCAAACTTAGTTAAAAATTAAATAATATATTCTCAATATTGAGGTTAATGTTGGAGATCTTTTATTCTCTTTAGTCATAAGCCAATGGCATTTTTCTACACTAGTACCATCTATAATAAATATAAATGGATTTAATACACTAATATCTGGTAATCATTGATTTTTTAAACTTACTACAAATGGCACTAGAAAAAGAACTGCCCTTGGTTTAATATATACTCTGTGAACTGGAGAAATAAAAGAATTGCTATTATATTTAATGCTCTTTAATGTAAAAGCTGCAATCTATTAAACTTATTTATTTTTTTAAAACAATTTGATTGGATTGAATTTTTCTAAATATTAAAATTGTGCTTTGGTATGACAAATATAGATTTCATGGTCTGAATAAAGTTATTCTAATTAAAATTGCGTGACTAAAAAAAAAAAACAAGACTTTTACAATATTTTGGATAATAATTTTCAATAAACAATCCAATTTTATGTAAAAATTTGGAGAAAATAAGTTAGAGACCAGATAAATTTTTTTTTATAGATATAGAAATTATTTTTAAAAATATATGATTTATATTGGATTTTCTATTCGTTATAGCCAGATATGAAGTATATATTGAATATATTTAATCGAATATGTTATATTTAGTTGTGTTAAGAACTAAAGCTTTTTTTTATTATTCAGAAAAATGTTATGTATTATTTTTCTACTCACTGTCATATTTGCTTTATTTATTAAATTAAAAGAAATTGTTATTAAATTTATCAAATGGTGATGTTTAATGATTTAAATTTATCAATGCAATAATTGTTAGATTATTATTAATAATTTCTATCATTTAGAGTAGTTAGGTTCCAATCAAAAACCAGTTGGTGCTAGCAGCACATAATCACCCACCAGATAAGGATAAAAACAGGCAAAACTCTCTATACGTATTGCCACTTAGTGCAAGCCAGAGTAATCAATCTGGCTTGCACTGAGTGGCAATATGTATAGAGAGTTTTGCCTGTTTTAATAACAGTTAAGAGCAAGCATAAGAAATGGTGATCATGTGATGTTTATTGGCAGATAAGAATACATACTACATACCAATGATCAGAAAAAAACTAATTGATAGGAAATAAAATGTACTCATTTCTAATGAATGTAAATAATTTATTTAGCATTTAAACCAAAGCATAATGAATAGATCTTGCTTTCATATTTTGCATAATAAATAAAAACATACAGCATTTTTAAAAAAAGTACAAAGTGGTCTTTGAGCATTCCATCATCAGATTTTCAATTGGATGGTCAGCTGAAGAGTTGGAGTGTGGAGTAGATTGAAGCCTGTCCATTAAAGTATGAGGTTTGGTTATCTTAATATATATCTGAGCACTTATAGCATATATGTGTGTAGAGATGCTGGTTTAGCATGAAATACATATATTGGTGATTATTTATCTTTTCAACATATATGTGTTCAAGTGTATCAGTATTATGAGATAGTGTGGAGAGTGGTGAGTCATGTGAAAGTCTGTGATCATGTACCCTATTATTTAATACAGTGGAGATTGCTCTTTGTAATTTCTCATGGATTTGCATTTGGTCTCAACCTCCATTATGTTTCTTATGGATTGCCGATATTTAACATATTTATTGCTGCTAATTATTTTCCTACACATTTCTGGGTTTATTGCTTGCTAAATATATTATATTACACTTTCTGCTGGGGATTTTATTTATTTGCCACATAAATTATTTTCAAATCATTAGTCAAAATACGGAATCACATTATTAATTTTTTTTTGTTGCTGTCAAAAAAGTGTATCTAAATTTATATTTAAAAGAATATTGCTGAATTAAATTTTATAAACTAATTTGATCACTACATTCTATTTGTGATAATAATGACAATAATAAAATAATAAAATTTATCAATGTACATCACTGAAAAAAAAAAAAAAAAGAAATTAACATTTTTAATAAATTTAATTTAGAGACTGTTTTCAATATTTGCTTACCATACTGAGAAGAGCATATATATATAATTTTAATTTTCACTTCATTATATATGTAACTTTTGCACATGTATGCGAATATGCTTGATGAAGTGAGATATTTTTTCCCTTTTCTTTGTGCTTTATTATCGCTCTTTAATTATTTGGCTGGACACTATCATTATAGTGCTGAGTATCAAAAGTGCAACCAATCAAATAAATAAAGCCAGATAATAAAGCAGAAAGAAGAGGGGGGAAATGTCCTATTTCATCAAGCATATGAATATATGCATGCAATAATATTACACACATATAAACATACACACAAATCTACAAATATAGTTTATTTATACACATGCTAAATTTAGTTTTTAACATTTGTATATGTATTTTGGAATTCATTTATAGTAAAATACTTTCGGCTAGTACGAAAGTAATCTTAAATATGCAGACTCTATAAAAAATATTTGTTAATATTTTTTACCATCTAAATTATTTTATAACAATCATATTGATATAATCACACACACTTATAATATTAGCAGCAATATGTATAACTAATCTAAGAGAAAACTATAATAAAGAACAATCAGTTAAAGATGAGTCGTGATAATTATACAAAAGAATCTTTGAAACACCAATACACATATTATATGCTGGCCCTTTAGTATGTTTATTTGAAATCATATAATGCTGTCGTTTAAACTCTTATGCAACAAACTTTTCTTTTTAAAAATCATCAATATTTTGTATAATTGTATCTTTCCAATGCGATTCGTTTTTAGCCTAAGAATAAATCAATCAATACTGCTTTTTTTAAAAACATCGTTAAAGAAATCTTTATAGCTTAAATAGAAATTACATTTCCTTATAAAAAGCATTTAATGTAGTATAAAAAATTTAAGAAAGTCTCCACATGCTAAACCAAATGAAATTATGTCGAGACAATTGTAAACATGGCATAGTTATATAAACCTACCACTGTATTTATGAAAACTTACAGAGCATCCTTAAATTAAAAAATTTCACTATTTTTCATACCCACACAAGAAATATAATAGATTAACAAACCTATGTAAAAGTAATTTAGTTGGAATAGTTATATCATTGTAATGAAATACCTATTTCAACCTTTTAAATATAATACAGCACATAGAAGTGTGCTGTGGACATCAGCACCCAAGCTTGCATTTGAACTTACACAGATAGCAAGGTATAGAAATTGATTCTCATTTTCAAACTGATAATTATTCAAAGCTAAAGATTTGTAATGAAGATTTTTTTCTATCCCTGATGATAAAGACCTTAAGGTTTTTGATTATTATGTAATCAGAGGTTTTCAAACAAAGATGGTATAATTGATATAGCATGCATTCAAAATATTAAACAACATTCTGCAGATCATCTGAGGAATTGGTAAAACCAATACTAACATCAGCTTATTTTAAATTTAAAAGCCACAAAGATGAAGTTTTTATTTTAATTGGTTCAAATTAAAAATTTCATCATCAAATCTACAGTCAGCTTCTTTTAGCCCACTTCTAATACCAGTTCCATTAAAATGAAAGAGATAATTGGAAATAATGTATCTCTGGCAAAATGCGTAAATTTTTTTATTATCTTCCTCTCTTACTATATAATGTCTATATAATATGAATAAACACCTATTATCAAACAATTATTTACAAACATAGATACAAGCTATTTTCACTGGCTAAATTTTCATGGAAGGATCTTTAAAGACAATTCACAAGTTAACAAGTAAATTAAAGGTGACAGATAATTTTCTGCTGTGAAAAGATATCTTATAACAAAATGAGCATAAATAGCAATTTTACAATACTATCAGATAACATAATAATTATTAAATTATTGCTACTCAAAGTTCTGCACAGATTTAAATAAAAATATATATCTTTATACTTTTTTAAAATATATTTTAATAATATTATACAAAATATTTAAAAAAAAAAAGATTTTTTTTTTTCACTTTAAACTTTAATAAATCACAATATATAATAATTTAAATCTTGATTTTAGAGTGAGAAAGTTTTAAAAAATATATCTGACGAAGTGAAAAACATTGATATTTATTAAATTATTAACCAATTGGATTTGATTACAGCTAAATGTAGTAAAATTTTTGGAATCAAAAAAGGTTAAGATTTATACAATATGTTTATTTATCGCACGGCTAATTGCATGCAAGCAACAAACAGAAGAACTTTCCTTCTTCATTAATCAACTCAAAAATTCTTCATAGGCATTAAAAATTAGTTAATAAAAATAAATTATGATATAATAGTTTTGTGATGCGCATCATAAAATTAAAAGAACTTTTTATAAGTTTTTAATCCGTTGCAGAGCAAAAGCTTCTCCAGTATTTCTCCACTGAGAAATAATAAGAACAAAAATATTGCACATCAAGTTGTATGTTAATTAGTGAAGATTTTAATGTTTTGCCCTTTTTATTTAAATTTTCTAATAACTGAAATACAGGCTTATTATATACCTGTATCAATATATGTAATATATAGGGTATATGAGCACAGACTATCACAGGACCCACCACTTTTCACTCTATCTCATAATACTGATACACTTCAACATATATATGTCGAAAAGATAAATAATCACCAATATACATACTTCATGCTAAACCAGCAATCCGTTAAAGTATGAAGATTGGCTATCTTAATATATATCTGAGTACTTATTGTATATATGTGTAGAAATGATAATCTGGACCAATTGATAATTGCTTGTTTAGCATGAAAGACGAATATTGGTGATTATTTATCTTTTCGACATATATGTGTAGAAGTGTATCAGTGTTATGAGATAGAGTGGAAAGGGGTGGGTCATGTGAAAGTCTGTGCTAATATATCATATATATTAAATGTTTTAAGTAAAAATAACTCGATACATGATCCATTATTAATTGGTAGCCATCTGAATCAGCTGTAAGTTAGATGCTGGAAAAAAAATCCAAAGACATAAAGAAATAAGTGCATATATCATTATCATCATTTCCAACCATTATCAATCCACTGCAGGATGAAGGTCTTTCCAAGTTTAATCCACTTTTTCTAATCCCTAGCCTCTTTTTTCCATTTCTCCCAGCATATTTACTTATTTCACCTATTCATTTTACATGTAGTCTATTTTTAGGTCTTCTACAATATTTTGGAATCCAGTTTAAGAAATCAACTGCCCATCTACCATCATTTCTTTTAGAAATATGTTCAGCCCAGCTCCACTTCAGCCTTTTAATTTTTTCAATGATGTTAGTTACATCTGTTTGTTTTCTTAACCATGTATTTCATTTTTGATCCCTTCTAATTGCTCCTATCATATATCTCTCCATACATCATTGAATGATCTAAAATCTCTGTATTACTCTTTTATTAAATGTCCACATCTCTGATCCATAAATAAGAACTGGTAAAATACATTTATTAAAAACTTTTTTCAAACACATATGTATATATACTTTTAATACTGTTATTCCTACTAACAGCACTCCTACCATGTTTAATTCTAGTATTAGTTTCACCCATTATGTTTCCATCTGCATTAATAATCTGATCAAGATATTTTTAATTGTTAACTTCTTTTAATACATTATTATTATCTTCTTTTGCAAAAATCTATTGCATATTATTTCAGTCCTTTTAGATATTTATCTTTAGTCTTACTTTCATCTCATTTCCTGAAGTTCTGAAGTATTATTTGCAAAAACAGTTACATCATCTGCAAAATCAAGATTTATTTTTGTTCTCTCATCTTCTCATTTAAACTATTTCTTGAAAAACTGCTATAAAATAATTTGGAGATATGGAGCCACTCTCTCATATACCGTTGTCAATGTTAAAGTTCTTAGTATCATTATATATTGATAAAGGTTCTTTTGAATATGACAATATTCTAACTCTATTTTGATGAGCCAATGTTTTAATCACTGAAGAAATACTTATAGAATCAAATATCTACAAATCCAAAGCATAATGGCAACTCATATTCATTGGTCCTTTCAGTTAAAATCCAAAGTTTATAGTAGATGAGTTATAATTATATTGGCAAAAATTTGATATAGAATTGATAAAAGAATAATAAGTCTATAATTTCTAATATGTTCTTTACTACCTTTTTTTAAATATGAATATTAATACTATATTCTTTCAATAATTAGGTATATCCTTATCATTTACACAGATGGTATATATCTTTGCCAATAACTTTTCTATTTCTTCACCTGATTCTATTAATATATCAGTTATAATTTTATCATTTCCTGAAACTTTTCCTCATTGTGGATTTAATTTCATGTTCCACTTCTTCCTTTAAAATACTGAGCAATTAAGAAGATTAATATGCTGAATTAAGAATTTCAGTTTTACTATTTTATGATTACAATTAAACATTGTTAAAATTTGAAATTTGTCTCATGTTATTTACAGAGTCAGTATTTGTTGCATTTTACTGGTAAAATAGTTAATCATAATCAATAAAAATTTCTTACATATATATTGTGATGGTTCATAAAAAGAAGTGGCATGGTATAATGGGAATGGTATGGAAGAAAAGGGGCAATGTGGAATTGTGGTAAAATATCATCCTCACTGAATAACCTAAAACAATGAGAAAAATATTAAAGGAAGGAGCACATATAAATAAATAAAAAAAAAGAATAAATATAAAAAAATAAAATATATAAAAATCATGAAACTCAACATTGCAATAAATTGTAAAGTAGTTATAATAGTGGTACTAATATGCTATACTATCACAAGTACTACATGAGAATAATCAGCAGTCAACAATCATTCTTTGTGATGAATTTAAAAGAGATTCAATAGTCAATGCTAACTTAGGGCATGATATGCAAAAATCTTCTGCATGCACATCCTTAAGTGATAATCTAATAATTGTAATAAAAAATGTGGGGATTTTGATACCTTCTGATCATCATCAATGCTCTGGCCATATGATACCATGAGGATGCATCCCAACATAAATTAATTTCTAATAATTTAAAAAAATATAAAATGCAATGAATGGACTTTGTACCATTCAGAAAATAATCTGGACATCCAAACACAAACATAAATGTCTACCTATAAATAGATTAACTGTTATTGCTCTAGTGCTAGCTCAAGATTACAAAAAGTCTAGGAACTGTGACTGTGAGAAAAAGAAAGAATAAATGTATATGCTCAATTTATTTTAATTGAAATAGTCTTATTGGGATAATTTACAAGTCCCTTGCTATTATGAAATCAATTCATACACACAGCCAATTTATAGAACAAATAGCTGGAGAAATAAAGACCTTAAACTATTATTTTTGTAAACAATTATTTAATAAAGTAACTAATAAATAATTAAGAAAATTATAAATAACATGAAATGATAATTTCCACATTCCTACATTTTATCAAAAAATATAATTTTATAGAGTAAGTAATCTTAACTTGTTGATTTTTACTAATTCAATTAATCAATCTTAACTTTAAATAGAATTATTTCCCCTTTCAATAACTGAAATTATAAAACAACATTTCAAGAATAAAAAATTAAATTAGCTAAAATCCTTTTTTCCTTTTCTTATGAAAATAGAAATGTTCTATACAATTACATTTTGGAGGAAAAATAAGATAAAGAGAAAAAATATATTTCAATAAATAAAATTAAAAAAATCTATATATCAATTATTGTTTATTTTAAAAATTACCTATAAGTGTAAATGTGCACATTGTAAATGCCTTATATTACCATAGCCTTTTTCTTTTGAGCCTTTCTTTGGTAGTTGTAATTTTCAGTTTTTTTTATCCTATTGATTTTTCTTTTTGTAAACTTCTCCATTAAAACATATTTTCAGGGTAAGGTACACAATTAAATTTATCCACTTTTACAATGAAATATTTTCAGGTTTCACATAAAATAAATCTATCCATTTTTTTAATGTAGTAACTAGTAGTTTGGGCTAACTCACAGAATGAGACAGTCATGCTTTTGGGTGAAAACAAATCTTGTTGCAGACTAATTCTGGGGATTAAAGAACAGGCTATATGAGAAAGTTTGGTGATGCCCATCTTCTAGCTAAAACTTAACATATAGTTTTCCTCAAATCCATTTTTAAAATCATTTTATTAAATAAGTAGTAAGATAAGCATTTCAAATTACAAAATTATTTCTCAGTGTTCTCTTTAAAAATGAACTGCAACTACTGTTTTTTCCACAGTTGAATAAAAAATGACTGCTGTTACTTATTCCATCAATAACTTAATCAAGAATGATTGTTCTTTACAAGGCACAGGTCTACAGCTTATATATTATTTTTTTAAACAATCCTGTATCCATTCATTTACATCATACCTCATACATGACCACATTAAACCTGACCAATTGAACCTATTTAAAAAACTCCAATCATAAGAAAATATTCCCCTATAGTTATTTTATCTTACATGAAAAACAAGATAATCTTTTAATTATCTTTTGATCTGGACAACATTGACTTTTGCTTTGGAGAGAGATATTGAGAAAAGAGAGAAAAAACTTTAATTAACTAAAACAAAATTTCTTATCAAAATATTAAAAACTTTTTTTTTCTTTTAAAACTTTACTAATTTATTTCCTTTATTATTATTTTTGGTTAAAAAAAAATTAAAACTAAACAATAAATTAATGAAGAGATAAAAAAATATTTATCTTATTGTTTTTTTTTCTAAAGAATAATAAAATATATTATTTATTTTATTTTCTAATCTTCTCTCTATTTTAAAACTATCTATAACAAATTATAAATATCCGTATTATTTAAAATAAAATGTTTAGAATTTTTGTTATCATTTAATAAATGTAAAACTTTTAAATAAGTTCCTGCTTGTATTATAAAAAACTGAGAAAAATAAACCATATCATTTCCCCATTTTAACTTCACTAGTTTAATTTAATTAAGAAGCTTGTAATATCTGACATTGCTGAGTTGATTACTGTCTACAATAGCATTATATATATCAAATTAATTATGATCACTATAATATGATCTATTTTGGTCATTAAAAAAAACTGTAAATGAAAGAGGTAAAGATCAGATAGAGTGATTAGAAGAAAAGATACAAAACCAGAGCTATATATTCATTTTTACTAGATATTGGTGATAGAATGAATTGTTAAAAGAATAAAATATATTAGATTATAATAATAAAAAAATATATTATAAGACATTGTATCTTTAGGAAAATACCTGTAAATATAAAAACATCTTAAAAAATCAATCAATTAGATTGTAAATAAATGACCATATGACCATTTAACTATTCAGAAGATCAAGGCAATACCTGAATTTTAGCAACTCTCAAATTCCAATTGAAACATCAGTTTAATAATAAATGCAACTATAAATAATCATAGCATAATATGAAATTAAAACAGAAGCAAGTGTGACTTCCAATGAGCTATGTACAACCAATAGTTAAATATCAATAAATGATGAAAAGAATAGAAAGTAGTGGTTTCAGATCATTTATGCTGGACTTAAATCTACATAATATACAGATTTCACTCATTGATTTATAACAATGTCAATAAACTAAATTTAAATACTAAAAAAGGTAAAAGAAAAGAGATGGTATTGTTCTTTTCTTTGACAAATGGTTACATATAGTGCATTGGGAATCACAGTTGCTTCCATTTTTATTGCATATTGTTAAGCTATGAATATTTATAGTTACATTTATATATATTTCTACTTAAGAAAAAAAATTTTTAATATATTCATGATGAAGACCATTAATGTGAATTAATCTCCTTTAATTAAAGAAGTTAATTATATTAAAAATTTATGTCTATCAAAATATAAAAAGACTATTTATATTATTACCTGCCTTACATATAAGATATATTTATAGAAGGACTAACAATAATACTAAAATAATTATTGTCTATATACAATAATACATGTGGTTTCTATTTTGGTTTTTGCACAAGTTAAGTATTCAAAATTGACACATGTAATTATATAAATTTTCCAACCATTTTTAAAATATTTGCAATATAATTGCTTAAATATTTTGCTTTATTGTATGATATGCTTCTATTTATTTAACTATGATTTAAAACTTTAGGTCAATACAAGAACATGGTAGCTAAACTATGATACAATTCTATTTTGATTACTATTATTAATAATGCATGTCTTCCAATGAACACTCATATTAAATTTTAAAAAAATATTACTATATATATTCAAAGTAACATTTAATACTTTACATCTCTATAATAACATAATATTTATACAATTATTTTTTGTGTTTTCTAAGTAAGGCTATGTGTATATATGTGTAAATATGTAATGAGACAGTTATATATCTCATGGCATACAACAACATAATAGAGTGTGTGTGTGTATATATATATATATATATATATATATATATATATATACACACATATATATATATATATATATATATATTGTAACAGGATAATAATTGATCTTCTACTCCATTGTCACTCTACAGATTTGGTCAGCATTTGTAATGAAACAAAAGGAATTGCCCTACCAGTTTTAGACAACCATTTATTACTGACAAAAAATTAAAATTAAAATAATGAAGAAATGCCCTTATGGTTTAAATATTATTTATAACAGAGCAAATCATGTACCAATAAATAGTAACTCTGTTATAACCTGTATAAAATTAACTAGCTCAGTCATTTTAGTTACACTATGCAATAATACTATTTCCAAATAAATATTTATTGAGATTATTCATTACACTAACCAAAATACTGATGACAATCTTTATTAAAACCTAATTTATTCAAATAGCATTTAAAACAAAGAAAAACAAACTAGATCATCACCTCAAATATCATCAAATATATTCATTACCCAAAATAAAGTACAATAAGCAATAAAATAATATATCATTGTTCTAAACAATGATATATGCCTAAGATATCTATTTAATTTATAACTGAATGAAACCAAATTTAAATCAATAAATAATTAAGCTCTGATATACTTTACTAATCAAATATTACATATAGTAATGTAAATTTACATTAAAATTTAATGATATTCCCTATCTAAATAAACTAGTTCCTAAATGGTTATAACAACATTTTGAGAATGTTTTATAAACTTACAATATCTGTAATGTTTAAGTGAAATAAAACTATTAATCAGCTTAATATTTAATTTAATAAAATTTAAAAGAATAACTTATCCATATCATACTTTATATACTATTATTATTTAAGTTATATGTCAAAATGAAATACTCAACAAGAACACATTATAAATAAACCTATTAGATAATCTTGCATTTTTAATATCCAATCATATCATTATATCAAACATATAGTCAGTTTCTATTGGATATTTACCAAATCACAATTAATGAATCTTATCCATCTATTTAAATTTTCTGTTAATCAATTATTAAAATGAATTTTATATCAATTAAACTATATAAAACAACTATTGGCATTTATTTAAATCAAAAATAGGTATTAAAATTTAATAGTTAATTAAATTTATGATCCACCTTAAAAAATTTTAAAGATAATTAAGGCAGATCATTCTGACTAATGAAAGAATAAGTTCTATCAAGATCATTATAACTGAACAAGATAAACTTTTAATGATTAACTGTGGACTAATTACATTATTTATGCAATCAAGATTGATCCAGATAAAACAAACAAAATATTTCACTATAATGACCATATATAGTTTATCTCTAAGAAGACTTAACAATAATTCTCTAATATATATATATATATATGACTGTATTTCACTTAATGATATTAGTTTAATTTTAGATTGTGATTTAATTACCACAAATTACTTTGCACACTTAAAACAATAATTATACAGGTTTATTAGATTTCAATTATATTTATATTTATTACTTTATAAAAAGTAATTAATAATGATATATATATATATATATTAATAATTCAAACAAATATAGTTATATATATATATATATAACAATGTATGCAATTGACTAAAATTATAACCAGCTAAGAAGTACAAATACTATTTCTCTTTAATATATAATAAATTTGATTGTCTATTACTCTATAAAAACTAATAACAAATAATAAACAAATATATATATATATATATATGAATCACAGAATATGTTGTATAACAATGTCTTATATAAACTGATGGAGAAATTTCAAGATATCTTGCATAAAAAATGAATATTTGAAGATATTGAATACGGCAATAATTTATCATCAGATAAGAGTTTAAACTTAAAAAAAAGAATCTATCCAACCTTTTATTGTGTAGATAGCTTATCAATCAACCCCTAAATATATACATTATTTATTCATAAATAAATTTTATATTTTAAAATAAAGACAAACAAAACATACACTTTCTTTTAAAATAACAAAAATTATATATAACACATAACCTACATCGAAGAATTTATTTTTTCTTTTTACTCACTACTTTCCATTACAGCTCCTAGTTCATGATCTAAATGCAAAGAAACAATCCTTCTTAAGATAGAGAAGAGATAAGTATGAATAACAATAATCGAGGATTTGAATTCAATTATTTTTTTCCCTTTTCTTTAAATTCTAATATTTTCTTTCAAGTATAGTTATATCCAACCTTTTAAAATAGTTATTTGGTCAATGCAAACTCCACACATCACCGGTATTGTTCTTTTTTTTTGTAATGGGATATAAAGAGACATACTTTCATTGACAAAATTATTTGCAATCAAAATGAATATAAAGGCTAGTGTTTTTTCCAAGTCAATAAGATGAAATTTCAATTATTTAATATCACATAGAAATTATATCAATCAATTTTATAAAATTCCTTAATCAAAAATATGACATCCATATAGATGTGATGATATTTGTATTCATTATTAATATAGGGATGAAATCCCAAATTTTAATAGTGAAACATTTTTTTAGCTTACATGGAATAAAAATAAATTTTGATGTTTTTTTCTTTCTTCTTTTATAATACATTCTGCCATTTCTTTTGAAATTTTATCAACAAACTGCCCTCAACTAAATGAGCAAACTGTTTAAGTTTTTATTCTTCCATTATATTTTAGTAATTACTCACTTTTTAAAGTAAAATAACAATTTCTAAAGATGAATTTAACAGCGTCCATTCTAGACAATGAAAAAAATAGATACCTTGAGTTAAAGTGGTTCCATTCTATTTATAACTTATCTTTGCTGATAACAATGTTGCTAGAACTCTTCAACTGAACTCAATGGTCACTACTTGGTGTAAGAAAATTGTTTTTTACGGCAAATAAAATTGAAGACTTTTAGAAAATATTTGATACAATAAAAGAAAATCCTGTTTTACAATTGCAATATTATTTTTCATTTCAACTAAAAACAAAAAAATTACATGACATTTTTATACAGCATGTTTGAGTGCTTATACATGTTTTATGTAACCCTATTGAGATGTATGTCAATTACAATGTAATAGCATATTTTTTGCATTATTTTAATCAAAATTAGAATGATGTTTATATATTTATAGTGTTGCCTAAAGATCTTTTATTTATTGTTTTGTTTCTAATAAATAAATTGATATTTTATTGTTTAAGTCATTAGAGTGAATTTATTCAATCCTAAACTAGGTTTAAAATATTATATGTTGGTATTATTTTTTGCTCACAGTAATAGTTATAGATCTCTTGCTTTCTGAGTTGGATTCATGCATAATGGTCAATTTTATGGATTGGGATTTATGTTTGGTGTTATGAACATCCAGATGATCCTGTATGTCACAAAAGAATATTTTTTAAAGTTTATGCACTAAATTTTATTTTTATTATTAATTAAAAATTAAGTTTATAGTTTGCCAATACGTTAATGGTACTAAGTGGCCAGGTCATTGATGATGATCAATATGCTTTAGTATATAACCATTATTTGATTTTTTAATATTCTGATGGATTAGAAATTAAGTGTGTGCATCCAGATAATTGTTTGTATTTCTGGCCTAAATTTCACAGTAGTTAAATAATTAGCTTGGTCTATAGCGGACCCAAGATTTACTGTTTCTATTTTTTTGAACATTCATAATTAAATGAATGATTCTTCCTCTTCTTTGTAATGCTGGTGAACTTATATTTAGTTTTATTACTTGCTGATTTCTCATGCTCCTTATATTCACTGTATATTTAGATTTGTGGATTAAGTGGGTTTGATGATGATGATTTTCCATCACCCCAGGTTCACCCCTCACTTTGTACTATTGTAATATATATATATATATTTATATAGAGAGAACATCATCCCAGCAATAAGTATTTTATATTTCATTTTAATAAAATTTAAAAAAATTTCAATTTTTCTTCATTAAATATTCTTAGTATCAGACGCTGAGCATTTCTCAATATATCTGTTTGTAATATCAATGATTTAATGAAAATCAATACTGTAAGAAGGATATTTATTCATTTTAATTTCAAAGTAGCTATAATCAACTTAAATATTTATAAGATAAATAATATATCACTTGAAATAATCTTTATACTAATATATATGAAAGATGTTGGATAAAATCAAATTTCTAAAAATTTTTATTTTACATATATGTATATTTATTTTAGCCTTCAGAAAAATTTGTGAAATCTCTAATATTATTTTTCTAAAATATTAAAATATTTCCATATATATATGAAAAACAAAAAAACACAAGTTAAAAAACTTGCTAACGCTTGTATTTATGATAACAGATGGCGTTCTACCAAAAACACCGTCAAGCGTAGTTTTCTGTTTACATAAACGTCAGAGCGACTATTCACTGTCTCTAACTTTAATTCCACTTTCAGGTCATGATTTCAAGCTATTTGCTATCGTCAGTGAAAGACAGGAATAAGAAACTAGATCTAAACACAAACTCTGAGCATTTATGAAACAGTTTCTATTCAGCTTGCAAGCGTGAATTTTTTAGACACGTTAATGTCTTCAAACTCAGCATAGCAAGCCATATAGCTACATGGGTCTGATCTCAGTTCAGCATCACCACATAGTAGAAGCCTCTGCAATATACATCATTGCAAGAAAGACCTCAAAGGTACATTTATGAAAAACAAAAAAACACAAGTTAAAAAACTTGCTAACGCTTGTATTTATGATAACAGATGGCGTTCTACCAAAAACACCGTCAAGCGTAGTTTTCTGTTTACATAAATGTCAGAGTGAGTATTCACTATCTTTAACTTTACTTCCACTTTCAGATCATGATTTCAAGCTATTTGCTATCGTCAAAGAGATTCACGCTTGCAAGCTGAATAGAAACTGTTTGACGATAGCAAATAGCTTGAAATCATGATCTGAAAGTGGAATTAAAGTTAGAGATAGTGAATACTCGCTCTGATGTTTATGTAAACAGAAAACTATGCTTGATGGTGTTTTTGGTAGAATGCTATCTGTTATCATAAATACAAGCGTTAGCAAGTTTTTTAACTTGTGTTTTTTGTTTTTCATAAATGTACCTTTGAGGTTTTTTTTTGCAATGATGTATATTGCAGAGGCTTCTACTATGTGGTGATGCTGAACTGAGATCAGACCCATGTAGCTATCTGGCTTGCTATGCTGAGTTTGAAGACATTAACGTGTCTAAGAGATTCACGCTTGCAAGCTGCATAGAAACTGTTTCATAAATGCTCAGAGTTTGTGTTTAGATCTAGTTTCTTATTCCTGTCTTTCACTGATGATAGCAAATAGCTTGAAATCATGATCTGAAAGTGGAATTAAAGTTAGAGATAGTGAATACTCGCTCTGACGTTTATGTAAACAGAAAACTACGCTTGATGGTGTTTTTGGTAGAACGCCATCTGTTATCATATATATATATATATATAGTAACGATTCATGAGATAGGATACACTATGGTATGCATGCATTATGTATCTGTGTAAGAATTATAATGATGACCAAATGATTTAAATCATGCGATTTACTATATATCTATATATTATTGCAGAAATGTAGAAAAGTCAATATTTCTATATATTATATACTATCAAATAGTCTGATGAGCATCTTGAATTTTCCTCCTGTCTTAAAGTAGTCTATATTATGGTTTCATAATGGTCGCCCCAAAAATCAATGAGAGAATTTAAATTTTGGATATATAATGCAAATATAAATTTTAATAATGTAATAATTATTACAATTATCTGTTATTTATAAGGCATTGTGCCTAACTTAAGTAATGAGAATTCTGCACAAATGTTCATCCTTGTACATTCTTAAATTTTAATAAAGAAAGATAACACATATTTTAAGAAAACAATTTATTGAATGCTTCAAAACTGAATATTAAAATAAAATAAATGAATGTTCATAAAATTCGTTTGTTTCATAACATATGAATCATAAATCTTTCCAATATTTAAATAATTAATTAAATGTCCCTTGAAGTAGCATAATATGAAATACATGGTCCCAGGTTTGATTCCTATTCTAGTGTTATTACTGGTCAGGCCAGTAACACCTGAAAAAGAGAGGTGAATAATACCACTCAAATTTTTTGTTATATACTAATCTGAATGCTATTATTAATAGTTAAATCCACAACCAAGGTATATTAAAGTCTATCAATCAATCAGATTAGTTCTGCAGGCTGAAAGAAAACAATAGCATACTTGTCCAAGCTACTACTGTCCAAAAATGACTTTTACATCATCCTGCATGTTGTTATGCTTGAGTTAGTAGTTGGACATTATAGCTATAAGAGTTAAGATACAATATATAACAACTTTTCTTATATTAACTCTTATACCTATAATGTCCTGCTACTAGCTCATACATAGCAACATGCATGGCTGATCAAAAGATCATTTTTAGCCAGTAGTAGTTTGGACAAGTTTGCTTTTGTTTCTTTTATCTTGCAGAATTAGTCTGATGGGTTGATGCACTTTAATAAACTTTGGTGTTGTTTTAGCTTCATTTATATAACAGAGTCCCTATTTATTAATTTACATTTATATTACCTTGTTAAAAGATATTAAATTTAAATACATGAATTGCTGATGGTAAAGTCTTAATTTTAGTTGGAATGTAAGAAATGTAGCTATATATTGTATCTCAACTCTTATAGTTCTAATGTCCAGTTATTAGCTCATACATACCAATCTTAGTAAGTGATCAAAAGGTTGTCTTTTGGTCAATAGTATCTTGGACAAGTTTGCTATCATTTTCATTGATCCTACAGAACCAATCTGATTGGCTGCTGCATTTTAATATCATTTATATAAAGAAGTTTTTATTTATTAAATAATTTATATCTGCATTAACTTGTTAAAAATATTACATTGATATATTGGACAATTTTCATCATCTACTTTTTATTGTGAAATATATTTATAAAACTTTAAACTTTATATAAATTTCTAAATACATTCAACTGATAATAATAGCACACAAGTTACTATAGAATACAACATTTCAAGTGATATTAATTTTCTCCTTTATGTGTTGCTGACATCAGCACATCATGGGCATTAAACCATGTGCTTTTAGATTCATGAATATGGGATTTAAGGAGATGCTCTAACCAACTAGGCAAAGAGTATTATCTGAAATTCAACATTTATGAATCAAAAGATTTCTGGTTTGATTCCTATAGTAGTAGTGACACTAAGTAAGACAGCAATAACTGAAGAAAATAAATACCACTTAAAACTTTGTATTATATATTAACCTCTGTGCTATTATAAGCAGTTGAATGTATTTGAAAAATTTTGAATTTGTCTAAACAATTAAACTAGATGATGGAAATAGTCCAACAGATAATTACAAATAAAGTGTTATTATCATACACTTTCAAACCAAAACAAACTAGTTAAATATATATATATTGTGCCCTTTTTTATAGGTCGGTAATAGTTCATAACAGTCAATTACTAAAAATTTTAAATTTAGAATATGTTCTTTTAATATGGTAAATGTATTAAGTCAATTATATCTTTAAAGTACAATTTGAAGCTAAAGAGAATACGTAGTATATAAAATCATTTAAAAATAGTTATATAAAGCTTTAAATATTGTTTCATATGGTTGTAAAAGCTGGCCATATTAAATAACACAGCTATAAATATTAAAAGTATATTTAATAAATTCGATTTTAATAGTCTAAAAACTGATAATTTAATAAATGCTATGTTTAAATTTATAATCATATTTAATAGTCAAAATTAATATAGTATATTTTTAAAATAAACTTTATGATGGTGAAAATTATATCTAATTCTATATTTTCTAAATTGTTCTTCCAAATTTTATAATTATATTATATAATATAATAAGTGTATCAATTTTATAAATCTAGGCAGAGAAATAGATTAAAAATCGTCTGTCAAAGTTATTGATCATGTGACTTGTATATTACATACTTTCTCACACACGCTTATTTGAATTAATAATAAAGTTTAAAATGGTTTAAAAGTTATATTATAGAATTGGATAGAATTATTGCCTACCATAAAAGTAAATAGTATTAAACATTAAATTAACTATCGTATAACATGCTTAAATGATGTAATAAAGATGAATACAGTTAATAAAAAAAATTAAATATTTTATTTAAATAAAAATAGATAAATGGAATAAGTTATTAAAATTGTTTTAAAAGTTATTTTAAATGTTTAAATAGATTTAATATAATAATAATTTATTCAAAAGTAATATTTTAAATAATATTTTAAGTTCATTACGTCATAATTTCTAGTTTTGAAATTTAATTCTACTATGAACTAAAAATATGTAAATTTGTTCTCAAGCTAAAGTAAGAATTAATCAATAGGAATAGGTATTCTTACAGACTATAAATATGATTTGCACAGGGTTATTGAGCGAGATTAATAATGTATTGAAACCAGAGAAAGGTAAATTATAACTATCAAAAAAATAGTATTTTTAAAATTTTTATTTTAGTCAATTTTTTTAGTACTTTCTTATTGTTTTATTTTGCAAAAACTAATTGATAATTTTAAAAGTATTTTTGCAAAAGAGGGTGTTAAAATATAATAATTTAGAAACTTTGTGGAGATGATTTTCTAATTTTTAAAAGTTACTTGCCAGTAGTATTTTATCTGAAGTTTAACCTAGACTATGCAATAGAGATGGATATACTATGAAATAAAATGGATATAAATTGTAATACTGTAAAAATGTTTGAAATATTTATTGATACAGCTTTATTAATATTTCACCAGAGAACTGTTTTGGTACATAAAAAACCACAGCTCAGACATTATACGGAGTCTAAAAAAAAAAAAAATGTATTGAAATGTATTATAGATAAGTTTATCCAAGATTTATTTATTTTTTAAATAGTAATAAGACAATTATATTTCATGAATTATTTTATAGAATATTATATTCAACAGAGTAAAATGTTATATACTTTCTGAAGGTAACATTTTTAAAAAATATTTTCAAGAATTAAAGAAAGAACCCAGGAAAATATGTTACAGAAGCATTTTTGATATTAAAATATCCGTTCTTCGAATTATTTAAAATGTATTTAGAAAAGATTTGTTCAAAAGTACTTGAAGTTTTTTTTTTTTAAAAGAGATTTATAAAAAAATACCAAATGAAAGTTTAAATGTATCAAGAAGGAAACATATATAAAAAAGTGAACACATAGTTGAATAAAAGATGGATCCATGGAAATACAAATAGTACTTAAAAGTTTATCGAATATTTTTAAAGTTAAATTAGATGGATTGATGCATCGGATATGCAGAGAATATTGGTAGAGAAGGTTAAGAAGCTTCATGGGATTAATTAATATTATGATTTAATAATTATCATCCTAAATACTAAAACCAAGGATTATTTTTTATAAATTTTACTAAATGGATTAATAATTATTTTTTATTTTAAACTTTAACGCACTTGGAGGAGAACATTTTTAAAAAACTCTAGAGAAAATAATAAACATTTTGGACTTATCAGGAACTATCGTCAAGAAAATATGTAATTATAGTTTTGATTCCTTTTATTTTGTTAATCTAGTTTAAATCTAAATTTTTATATAAGATTAGGAAAAACATAAAAACATTAATTTATTAATATTAAAATTTTATAATATAACAATCTAATAATTTAGCTAAAAATATTTTAATATAAAGTGTATGGGTGTGAATTTTTTTTATATCTGCAATGCTCAAGTGGATAAAGGAAGCCTACTGAACACGATGACTAGATAAAGGTTATTGGTAATAATAATAACTATTGATAATTTATAATGTATGTTTTTTTTTGTTTTCTTTAGATCATCCATAAATTGGAAGAATGAAGTGTAAAAGTTTTTTACTTATATGTACTGCATTTCATACAACATTTTAAAAAAACATTATGAGATAGGATTGATTTGAAAATATGCATACGACAATTTTTTTTTTTTTTTTTAGTGATATAATCCAACATAACAAATAATTATGTGATTCTTTTAAAATTTTCATGTTATTGGATATTCAAATATTGTCTAAGTAGATTGTATATGATTAGACATATAGAATAATGAAGTAAGCAGGCTTTTCTTGTGGAACAGCTAGATTGTTTAACTATTAATGAATTTTATTTATTGTTTTGTTAATGCAGATAGTTATTTATCGATGTAAGATGTGGAAAATCTTGAGAAATAATGTTGAGATAGTGGCTTGGAAGTACTTAGTGAACAGGAAACCAAGATGATGTTTTAAGAAATAGGATGTTATAAGGAATGGAAATAATATTTAGTCTTTATGTGAATATCAGCATAGTTAACAAAGCCCTATGACTGATACACATTTTATTTGGACAGTGTTTATATTTCTTTAAATATTTGATGTTCTAATAAAGCTGAAGAAATAGCTTTAACATCGTCCCTGTACTAGAGAATATTAGGCAGGTAAATGTCATACCTCTTTGCACTGTGCCATGATTTTGAGATATGTTAAGAGTAATACTCTAGCTTTCTTCCTTAATCCTATGCATCTGTTTTCGCTATCTTTATTTCATGTAACTGCACCATTCAGTAAGATATGTTTAAGAGAAATGATAAATAATTTAGAACTTAGGTTATGCTATCGTTTTGTATAAGATTGGTTTATTTGCTTAGAAGGAATAGGACGTTATAACTTAAAATTGAAGATCCAAAGTATCCTAAGGAAAGAAAAGAATCATAAGAATATATTTTGAATTTTATTTCGGAAATGAAATATAAATTTTTTTAAAATAAAGTATCTAAACAAAGATATTTTCTTTAAAGTGATAATAATTTTAAATGCTTTAGTATTTTTTTTTTTTAAGAGAAAAATAAGTATTGCATATTTTTAAAATACAATAGTACAAAGTAAATTATGTAAACAATATGCATAGTATATTTTTTGTTTATTGATTAACAGAAATATATTGATGATTACACTTATATCATACTAAAGTAAGGCTTAAAGAAGAATATATTATGATTAGTAAACATTGTGTGATAAATACTAAAATCTAGTACTGAATTTTGGATAATATTTTGTGTAACATCTTTGACTTTGCAAGATGAAATTTTTTTAATATTTTGAGAAGTCCATATTCATTATAAAATTTTGTTTTCTATAGAATGTTTTTCTAAGTATGAATTTTTTAAAATAAGATAGTTTAATAATATTAAGGATAAAATGCTGTTGCTAATAAAGTAGATAAATATATTTGTAATAAGTTAACCATAATGAGAAACCAAATAGTAACATTTTTTTAAAAATTTTGTCCTAAATCTAAATAAAGATATAATTGAAATATAAATTATTTTTTTATAACCTGGTAGATCAAACTGTAAAGTAAAAAAAGTTAAGGATATCCACTGTAAATAGTGTAAATAAATTGTTTATCTATTTATTGTTATTAATAAACTTTGTTAAAATTTGTTTTCAAGATTTTGTGTCCGAGTTATTTATTTCTCCACATCGCTGCATGAAATCATGATATATGCATAATAATTGAAACAAATATATAATTTTGCACAAAAGATAAATAGAGAATTATTTTAAGAATTTTAAATATTTTATTGGTATTCATTATAATTAAATAATCGTAATCTTACATTATTTTATTGGTCATAAATAAGTTATCACAATATTATATTAAATTATATGCTATCAGTTGGCACACATATTTTGTTTGTCAGATTATTAAAATGCTACCATGTATTTATTATATCATTACATGAAGATATAAGATCATATTATATTATTTTATTATGGTAATAAAATTATAGTAAAAAGAAAAGATATACACAATTAGTTAAACAATGAAGAATATTATTACTGTTATTTATTATTATTAGTTTCAGTGTAGTAGATTATGACATAAAATCCCTTCTCATATTTTACTACCGTATTTTTATTAACTTAGAATAAACTTTATGAACCTGAGATTATTTTATTTGAGCTAGATTATTACAAATAGAAGATTAAGATTTAATTATTGGTTTAATCTTAGTGAGTAGAAGTTATTAAAGTCGTAAGAATACTATGAGTTTGTTATTTGAAATAGTAATAAAGGGGGATAGTGTTCTTATGCCATTGAGGTAGTATCCTGTGGGATATTGGCTCAATGTAATCTATCTTGTCACCTGTATTTTCACTTCAAGTCTCATGAAAATATTAAATATTTATTTAATTTATTTTTATAAACTGAACCTTATTCGTATTTTAAATTTGAGCTAGTGAAACATTTTAATTTTAATGCTGAATATTTTATTTATTAATTATTAACTGAGCTAGAACCCATTTTATTTTATATCATATATTATCTGGAAGTGAAGATGCACGAGAGAAACATTAGAATATATATATATATAATAGTTATTTGTAGAATTTGTTATTACTGTTAACAATTTATGATTTTAGCATTATTGAATATATATATATATATATATATATATATATATATATATATATATATATTGTCTTCCTTTTCAATCATCATTAAGAAATAATGCTCAGGTTTAAAGGATTTTTCCAATTTATAGCCTCTTTTCTTCATCTAACTGCAGTAAACATCCTTTCTCTCCCATCCATCTCACACATGGTTCTTTCTAACTTTTATAATCTTTTGTGCTCCATTGTTAGACTATACCTATTGTTTTTTATATGCCCCAATTAAGCTTTGTTTTAGCTTTTAATTTTTTTTTCGTGAATATCAATGATCCTTATTTATTCCAGTTTTGCTTGCAATTCTTATACATCTCCAGAGTTCACCAAAATCTTTATATTAATTTCTAAGAATTAAATTCATATTTAAACATTGATAAAACATATTCATTAAAAATCTTTTTTAAACGTATTTTGTTTTAATATTAATTTATTTCTATCAAAAATACTCTACCCAAGTTTAATTCTATGATTAAATTCATCTATTATTTTTTTCAAACTATATTAATAACATAATCAATATATTTGGAATTATTAACGTCTAATTCAATTTTATCAATTATTATTTTTATGTTTTGAAAAAAATTACTAAATATTTGTTTAATTTTCTTAATACTTATTTTAAATTCTACTTTCTATTTCATTTCGTAATTTTTCAAAGATTCATATCTGAAAAACTATTTTCAAAATGTAATCAGATTATCTTCAGAATCTAAAAGATTCCCATTTACTAAAAGATGTCCATTTACTTTTATTCTCTTAGCTTCCGATTTTAAACAAATTACTTCCCATAAAACTTATGTAAAATGTTTTGGAGAGATGGAATTATCCTATCATATTCTGATAATGATAATATTTTTATTGTCATCATTGATCTCTGTGGTTGCATTTTGACAAATATTCTTCAGAATTTAACAATAATCCAGATCTAAATTTTGATGTTTGTTCCACAACTTTAATCACCGCAGAAATATTTATAGAATAAAATGCCTTTTTATAACTTACCAATTCAACATAAACTAATAACTTTTAGGCATTGAATCTTTTTATAGCGTCTGTTAATATTTGGATATTGAAGTGAAGATATTCATGAACAAAAGATGTTTTATGATTTATGAAATATTTTGATAGCAGCTGTGAAAGCTTTGGAAAAACAATCAAATATTAAATATTATAATTACCATAAAATGTGTAACTTTAATATTACTATATTATATTTATAATATTATAACAATAATGTAAATATTTAAATAGACAATTATATATACATATAAAGATGCATGCACGCATGTATGTATACATGCATACATACAGGCACGCACACACACACACGCGCACATACATACATACATACATACATACTAAAATATATATTCTAATAATTTAACAAGGCTGCAAATGAAATCTACTTTATCAAATATATAATGCCGATAATATAAATCTATTTACACAACAACCAATTAAGAAAACATTACAATGATTATTCACAAAACATACTTCCAAAAAATCATTTACATATTCAAGTAAGGCCAACTTCTTTTATATCAAAATCAATCTATTAAATGATTTTATATTAACTTGCTCTGTCTACATTTCTGTCAGCATGTCTACATTTTTGAATTAACAATGAAAAAAATTGTGGTCCCATTTAAAATTCAAACTTGCATCTTTATGCTTGTTAAAAAAAACCTTCATCGCAACTGAGCCAATAGAAATATTACATTTGTAGAGTAAAATTTTGTTAATATTGATTTAACTCATATTTAATTAACTAATTTAATTAAAAAGCCAATACATAAATATTTTTATAGTAGACAATCACATGATATTTAAATTTAAAATTATTTTGTTAGAGGGTGTATTTTTTTTCATATCTTATTAATTTATAATTTTGTCAGATTTTTGTGTACTTTTAACCATTTTTTAAAATAATATATAAATATAAGTAAAAAATTAAAAAAAATATATAAAATTTTTTTTTTTTAAAATAATGCTTTTATATAAATAGCTGACTAAAAAATAGAAAAATAAGAAAGTAATCCTCTTCTACATTAATTTTTCATTTTTGGAAAATATCAGCGATCTTAAGAATCTAGATTTGCAATTGGAAATTGCAGGAATTTTGCCATTTCATAAAAGCATTTGAGGCATTTTTGATTTTTTGTGATTTATTTGAGCCTCAAATGCTTCTATAAAATGATACTATTTCTGCAATTTCCAACTTTTTTTAATTTCTGATATTTGTAAAGAATCATGAATTAACCGAGAAGTAAATTACTATATTATTTTTCTACTTTTTACTTTCTACATATTATTTGTTAATTGAAATAAATCAGACATAATAAAATAAAATATTTTTTTATAACAGCAATGCTTGTATATATATTGTAATGCATACCTAGAAACTAATATCCATCAACAGAGAATGCACTAGACCTCTATTCTAAAAAATTTATAATTTACTGATGAGAATATCAACTAAATTAAAACAAGAAAAACTTTCTATACATATTGCCACTCAGTTCAAGCCAGAGTAATCAATGGATACCAAAAGACCTGTCCATAAAATCCCCATCTAGTGCCTACTCATCCAATATCCCTAGACTAGTTTCTGGCTGGATCTGAGAGCAGTGCAGCTAGATCTTAGAATCTAATGCAACCTTCCAGCAGAAAACACTATAATATTTCCAATCCAAGCTTATCAGCTTATATGATCACATAGGTCTGAACTCACTTCAGTACCCATACATTTGACTATATAAGTTGATGAGCTTAGATTGGAAATTAGTGTTTTCAATTTAAGTCTCATAGTTTTATAGTTAAGTAGAGATAAAAGGTGGCTACTGGAGAGTTGCATTAGATCCTAAGATCTAGCTGCTCTCGGATCCAAGGCTCCTCACTGATGAAGACCACAAGCCAGAAACTAGCCTGGGGATATTGTATGAGTAGTCACTAGATGGGGATTTTATGCACAAGCCTTCTGACCTCCATTGATTATTCCGGCTTGCACTGAGTGGCAATACGTATAGAGAATTTTGCCTGTTTAAATAACAGTGAAGAGCAGGCACAAGAAATAGTGATCACATGATGTTTACAATCCTGCCTAATAGGATAGTTGTGGCTATGGTTATTAAAAAACCAAAGATACCAAAATGTATGGGTACTGAACTGAGTTCAGACCTATATAACTATATAAACTGATGAGCTTGGATTGAAAATATTATAGTGTTTTCAATTTAAATCTCATAGTTTTGTAGTTAAATAGAGATAAAAGGTGGCTGCTGGAAGGTTGCATTAGATCCTAAGATCTAGCTGCAATGCTGTCAGATCCAAGGCTCCTCACTGATGAAGGCCACAATCCAGAAACTAGTCTGGGATATTGGATGAGTAGGAAGTAGATGGAGATTTTATGCACAAGTCTTTTGGCACCCATTGATTACTCTGGCTTGCACTGAGTGGCAGTACGTATAGAGAGCTTTGCCTGTTTTAATAACAGTTAACAGCAAGCATAAGAAATAGTGATCATGTGAGAATATCAACTACAAGTATCTAACCTACTGTACCATATATATATCAGGAACCAACCTAGATTCGAACCCATTCCACAAGTCCTAGATTGAACACCTAATGAATAACATAATAATGATGGCACATGAGAATTAATTCTTAAGTCCAGCCCACTAGAAAAGCGAAAGAGACAATGAAACATATTTAACCAAAGAACGCATATATATGTTGGAATGTATGGAAGTGGAGAGAAGATAATTCGAACTACATAAGTGGTAATAATAAAATATTTAATAAAACATTTAATGAAACAGTAAATTAATTATATATTTATTTGAATGTGCATGACAAGATGATCTACCCGGAGGTAGAGAGTTACATACAATTGATCACACTATTATGATTCATATGCTCTTATTCATAAACAACATATTCTATGTAAATAGAATGCAAAACCATAAAACAATACAGTACTAGATTAAATTCAAAATTTTACCAAAATCCTTACACAACCATGGTTTTGGTTTTCTATGTAAATAGGTATATTTGGTGGGTGTGTTCAAGATTCCAATCACTTGATTACAAAATAAACTTACAACATATTTGAATTAATCTTTAGTGGCAGTTCTGAAAAGTGAGGATTAGTGTACAAATTTCTGGAGTGTTCTAGGAATCATTATACATATTACACAAACTATTTTCACACCGTCTTGGTCATGAAAATCACTAAAATATATTTTAAAAATGGTTTACTTATTAAGGATAATATTTGTAAATATTTAATAAAACAACATACATTTAAATCAAGTTTATTTGCTTAGTGAACAAAATATTTTTAACCATTCTTTAAATTCGTATTTAAAAAAAAAAAGAATGCTTCACCTTTCTAACATATGTATACTCTTAAATAAACGGGATAAATTGCAATGGTGGGATTTTCTTAAAATAAGAAGAAAAACAACATTATTAATTAAACTAATTACTACTATTGGAACGATATATATATATATATATAAGCAATGCACAATTTTATTGTTACAGCATCGAAATGAGGTCATTAAATAGATTAATTAATAATAATGAATGTAGCAGTGCTGATAAAAAGCAGAAGAATCCGACGTGAGCTTGTGCTTCTAAATGAAGAAAACGAAGTGGCTAAGAGTCCCATCTCTAGGGCATTGCTTAGAGAAGTTTAATTGGCCTTGGAATAGTTCCCAGGGTTCTCTGGTGCAACCAACATAAGAGACCTATTATACGAAAATGATCCCAGGAAGGTCAACTGTTCACAGGATAGGGCATGAAGAATGTCTATGGGTTTGAACTCATCACAACCTTCCAAACTAGAAGCACACAATATAAAAAACTAAGCCATACTTCAGCAATGCAGCATAATGCTATGTTTTTAATGATATAAAATGGAAGTTACTACTTTAAGATACAAGAACCTCACTCGAATGCTATAAGTTAGGCAAATAACGCTATGCTATGTAATATATATGGGAAAGATTTAATTCATACAAAATAGATTTTAAAATTACCCCCTTATTCCTTCTTTGCTATTTAACATATTGAAATCCCACTCTTGTGAATTTTATAACTTTAGAATAATCAATTCTTTGAAATATTAAGAGTATAGCATTGTGATATGGAATATATATAAAAGCAGTAACAATATGAAATCACCCTTTCAGAATTAAGTGAGCGACATATAAAATATTTAACAGCATTAATTTTTGGGGGGATTTAAAATTTATACATAAATAATACCATTTTGATGCATTAAAAAAAATCATGAAATTAGGTCAACTTGAGAAACAATCTGGCAAGCATATTAATTAAGAATGTACATAAATCTAATTCAAAGGGGAGGTTTTTTTTATTAATCTCAACCCAAGGAGGTCTGAGTAGATAGGGAAAATAACTTTATACATTAGGCTCACAAGATTGCTTAGATTGGCAACTTAAAATAATAAAATAAAACATAGTTTAAAATTAAGAAAGAAACCACACCAAATTAAAGAAATAAGAGCATATGACAGACTTTATATATAAAATAAAAATTATTAGTGTGAGAGCAAATTTACATTAACAGTTCAGAAAAACATTTAATTTAACAATTTAAATAAGAAATCTGGATAGCCAAGGTTGAGATTAGTTTAAGAAGGAATTAGATGTAAATTTCATAGGCAGTTATTAGATTAATTACCTTGCTATATTAGAGTCCATTTTGACAGTTTGGCTCCAGCATGGCAAATTAACAGGATTCAAACAATTCCCAATATAATAGCAAGCTTCCATTAGGCATTCCTCCATTCTTAGATCATACTTTCTATCATTTTCGGGGCATCAGTGAGATGATTATTGACAGTGAGAGACTGGCAAGCAAAGATGAGAAAAGGTGGTTAGTTTGCCTACTCGTTCAACATTTTGGAAAATAAAGTAGTGTGGAGTATTTTGGTGACTGCTAATCTACAAACTAGTTCCCTCCAGGTGGTCAAAAGTCAGCCCATCATATACTGCCCTCAGGTATTTGAGGAATGCTTTTAATATCCCTTTTTAAATTTTATTCATGATTACTATCTAGTAGGAATTTTCTCATTTCCTTCACCTATTGTTTTGGAGATGCAACCATTAGATAATTTGTCCAAAAATATATTCAAATCTATTTCCAGATTAGAAATAGATTTGATAAAATGTTAATTGCTAAAGTAGAAATTCTTAATTTGATTTCCTTTTTTATTTTTACTACAGTTTAATTAGACATTCTTTCCCAACATTAGGCAATGTAAAACTTCCACCCTTTTAATTATTTTTGGACAATTAACAGTTGCATACTCCATCTTGGATTTTTAAAAGAAAAAGAATACAGTTTTTTAAATAAAGAATTTAAAAGAAAAGTTTTAATTTTACAAACTTCAAAAAAAAAAAAATTGTTAAAATTAATATCATGTTAGTAATTTCTCCCGTTATATATATATATATATATATATATATGAGCTGCACCTAATATATTTTGATTTTAATAAAAAGAATTAATAATAAATAATAGTAAAAAAATATTAAAAGCTAAATTTTATAACTTTTTAGGTGCACATCTCAAACATATACATAAAATAGATATACATGAATATAGGAGCAGGATGGAACATAAGGTTTAAACCTAGGTTAGTAACTTGATAAGTATGAAAGACCAAAAAGCTCAATCATTAATTAGGATTAGTTGTTTCAATATATATATATATACAAAATAGATGCCAGATCATGGAGAGCATAGATTCTTGAAAAAATAACAATTGGCAAGGGAGACAACACTAAACAAAATGCTGGACAAATCTAACAATTAACAAAAGAATATTTATTAACAATTTAACAACATATTACACACAATTCACTGATATGGTTTAAATAGTAGATTTATTTAAAACAGGACAGGGACTCTATAAACTAACTTTTTTAAATAAGTATTGTGTATTTGACAGTTTATATTTTTATATTACTCTTTTTCTAAATGTTACTTTTAGTACTGTTAACAATATCTGAAATTTACAAAGGCTTGAGCATTTCCAGATGTGTGCACATATATATTTGCAATAATGTTAATGTGCAGTCAATAGTCTGCAAGTTTAATCATTATACATATTCAAACATGCTGACTATTACAAAACAAAGCTTATATGCAGTGCAGTAGATCCAACCATGAAAAAAAAAAAAACAAGTTGCAATAATAATTAGAATTACTAATAACCCATATTAGAAAGCATATATATAAACATGAGAAGAAAGAGTACATTAACTAATGCAAAATCAATAACTGCAAATCTCCAGTGATAAATAAATCATGGTGTTGAACACATAATAGTAATAATGTATATAAATGTACATGGAAAAAAAGACCACTTTACTCAAGGTAAAAATATTAAAAACTGCAAATATATCAAATGACAAGCAGAATAATAAATCACGGGCCAAACATATAATAACTTTGCATGGTATAGAAAGGATCATTTTATACTATGCATGCACACACATCCTTATCTTATTTCTTTACTTTCAGGCATGAATGATATAGAATCAACAAGTAACTGCCATCAATTCAAACAGTGTAACAATTTATAGAAACAAAATATATGCATACATATTATATTGGTCAAGAACATATATGTAAGGATAATTTTAAAAACTTCACAATATTATTAACTACCAATAAAACTACACAATAAAAATAGTCTATGTTATTTTAAAACTCCTATTTCTTTTTTTATTATTAAAACTTCTCTTTAGACATAATTTGGATTGTAATTAACAATCATAAAAGTGGTGAGGGAAAAAAACTAACTTTAGAAACTACTAGTTTAAATTTAAAAGTAAAAAAAAAACAATTTATAAAAATAGAAATATAAAATTGTACTCTTTCTTATATATCAGTGGTTTACTGACAGTTTCTAAATAACATCATTCATAAAGAAAGTTTTACCTTAAGTCCTAAAAGAAGTTGGAAAAGAGCTATTATTTTCTGGAAAAATTGACTTATATAAATGTGTATAAATGCAGACATGTAGACCTTAGTTCCTGAACCTTTCTTCAATCATATCTTTGAGGGTAAAAGTTGGCTCTTGTTTTTGGTCAGTCAGCAAGCAAAATGAAGCATACAACGGCTACAGGATCATGCTGGAGAGTTCAGTTTGTTTTCCTGGTGCTTTAGCAGCTCATAATTTTAAACACAGTCACTGGAAAAAATTCTGAATTCATCAAATAGCAGGAAATGGTAAACTACAAGCAAAATCACTGTTGAAATTAAAATGTAGAGCAAACTGAAACAAAATACAGAATGCAGGTCAGAGTATAGAAAGGAGAAAAACAGAATATAATTTTTAGCTGGTTTTTATAGTCTTAAATTCAATTGATAAACCTTCTTAAGAATTTCAAGAATTTTCCCAGTTATCAAGCCAGTAATAACATTTTTAAATACAAATAAGCCAGAAATTTTTAATTAATGAATTTTCCAAATTTTTAATTAATTCAATTTGGAGTTTTACAGATAAAAATACATTAAAATAAGGACAAGACTTAATGAAAAGACAAAAATTGATTTCTTACAAGTTGTAATTAATAAAATGAAATAATTAATAATTGATAAAGAGTTTTAAAATTAAGTATTATTTCTGTAATATAATTTTTTTCCAGATTAATAACAAATTCAGCTACAAAGTACATACATTTTTATTTTTTTACTACTAATAGTTCTTGATCAACATTATAAATATAAATTTATTAATGTGTGCATATATATATATATATATATATATATATGCACACATTATATAAATATATATATATATATATATATATATATATATAATATCACCTATGGAAAACATAACTTAAAACTGAAATTAAGCTTGGGCTTTGAAACATAAAATATTTGCACATAAGTTAGATATTGAGATGGCAAACCTCCAACTCAATATATATATAATAAAAATAATAATACAGAAAATATTTTCTTGGCAAATATATATTTTTTTCCTTTATCAAGTGTGATGGAATTATTTTAAACCTTCAAATTATATTGCATGCAGAATGAACTTTTTTATATATAAAATTAACCAAAACCAATTATTATAATAATGCAATATATACAAAAAAACGTGCATAAATGAATGCAATATAATTATCCATTCATTTTCATTAGCCAATTTTTAGTCAAATTAATTGATGTTTTATATACATTCATACATTTATGTTTGTTGTAATTAATATAATTAATTTCATATATTTTCCTTCTATTAGGTTTTTTAATATAGTTTAATGACGTTATATTTTTTACACAGTCTATTTTCTGTCCATATTTTAAATAATGATTTATCTTTTCTTCTATTAATGGAACTATTATATTCTGTGGCTCTTTAATTTAATTGTCTCTCTGTATGTCCATGATAAATTATTATACAATTTCCCAAATAATTTTATATGCAATTCCTTTTTTATATTTCATATCATCTTTTATTTTATAATCATCTATTACTTTGTCTAGATTTTTACTATTTGACCATCCTATGTTGACATTTTTATCTATATAATTTTTATTTTTTTGCAATGTATTACATAAAATAGATTGTGTAAACATATACATATAAGTATGTGCAAAGATAAATGTATATGGCATTATTCATTTTAAGTTTATTTTAAAAGTTAGTTAAAGCAAAATATTTTACTGATTAACAATTGTAGAAGTATTTTATAATTAGGTGGGTGAAAATGACATTATTGTATAAAAGGTAATTAAATTCTAGTTAAACAGATCAGCTAATTAAGAACATAAATATCTGCTGTAATTTAGTCAAAAACATTGTGTATTATTTGGGGATAACTCCTTTACAAAGTTAAAATTTTATAAAGTTATAATTGGACAAATAAATTATAAACTAATGAAGTTTAGGAGTTATCTATAACCAATAGATGGATACATAGAAATGACTCACAATGAAAGCTGATTTTGATGTGATACTGTTTGCATTGTTTGGTCACTCACAGTTAGCAACTTCTTTTGAGCAGTATATGTGGTAGATGTATATTCTTACCATATATCATTTTCATTTATCTATTTTTTTTATTCATAAATAAGCATACAACAGATGTCTCCTGACTCTTACGTTTAGTTATTGTTTTCATTATTTACCTGAACTACAGCCTGAAAGTATATAAGTCTGTTAGTAGTATAGTTTATTGATTGATTTTAGCATATCCCAAAACTGTAAGTTACTATGTCTTAAAAAATAATATTAATAACAGTTAGTCTGTGCAGCGTATCTATATTCAGAGACAAGTACAATATATTGTGCCATTTATTATCTGTGCATAGAATCAATGAATCTCTAACCATAGTAATTTGTCTTTAAAGTAGATAGGACAGTTAAATAAAATAAAATGTTATTATTCTAAATTTAATCACAGATGATAGAATTAATAGACTAATGTTTTCCATGGATTGCTGTCAATTATGTTATTGTTTGTGTTGTGATGATGTATGTATGTAAATAAATTGTAAATTCTCATTATTTTTAGCAGTTGTCATTTATTGCAATCAGTAAGGTTAATTAAAATATGAAAGAGTATTTTGCATTTAATCTGGTTTAGCGGGCTATAAAAAGAAAGTGTTTGATCATGTGATGTGAGAATGTATATGCAAATAATCCGAGTTTTATTTTTGTTTGAGCTGTATATGTTTTCCCGTTACAATTTATATATATATTGTAACCTTTAGCTTTGGCCAAAGCTAGCTGAGTTTGTGGCAGATGCAGTTTTCACTAAAGAAAAAAAATTTTCTCTCAGAAGAAATTTAGTAAATTAAATTATTCAAAAATAACAATAGTTTAGACTAATCAGAGCGACCGGAAAGCTTATGATAGACATTACTAGGAAGAGATCATGGCTGTAGAGTATTTAAAGAAAAATTGATGTATAAGTTGGATTTAAATGTGTAAAGGCAATTTAGAGTTTAACACACAGTAAATTTAAAAGCGTTTCAACTGTTGAGATTGAGTGTTGTACCTACAAAAGTAGAAAGGGGCTAAGTGTTAAGGTCGTCAGGTAATATTTATTTGGTAAAATAGTCTAGATAATTTTAAAAGATCGATGTCAGTTTGTATCATAAATTTTAGCTTGCTAATAATAGTCGTGTACAATCCAGTAATCAATTTATACAATTTTAATATTGTTTAATAGGTTTAGTGCTATCTATAATTCCCATAGTTAATTAGATAGGCCATTAGTGTGTGAACAAGAGTGCGTGTGGTATAAATAAAATTTTATTTATTGAGACAGTTATAAGTTTCCTTGTCTCATGTAAGGTATCAATTGAAAGCAGATTGAAAGGACTATAATTTCATATTAATTTCAAATAGATATCTGATAATATTCACTCATAAAAATTTAAATGAAAGTAAAACCATTATTTCTTTCAATTTGTTAACAGATTTTTTTATATACAATTTAATACCGGGAAATTCTCAAGTAAACCACGTGATCAATTAGTACTGTGAATAATTAATATTAAAATTGGGTGTAATAACTAATCAAAATTTAATACCAAGAGTGAATAGTCAAGGAGATGGGTTTGAAGAAGAGTGACAACTGAAGGTTATAAAAGAGCCACACACAATCCATTCTTGGTCGGTTTCTATTAATTTTCTTTTGTTCCAGTGGGTTTTTGTATTCTTCAGGTTGTATTCATATTCTGACTTAAAATTCTGTTAAAAACTGGCAGTAAAAGTAAAATTAGTACTAAGTCTAATAAGTATGTCAATGTAAAGGTCTAAATGAGGTACACTTTTCATCCCCAATCTCAATCATTAATTGGATCCCAAGGATGGCAAATTTTTATGTAATCGATCAATGGATAGTGCATCTAAAATGGATTCTCCAATCTTCCCAATGTGAAATATCTCAGGTAGTTACTTTCTTTGATATTTATTCTGCTACAATTGTTTTACATGAGGTATTTGAATGGCTTTATTTGAGAAAATGAAGGAAAAGACTGAAATGGGAATATTTACTGTAATACTGTACTTGTGTTAAAATTATTTAGAATGTGGACCAAACTTTCTGCAATTTTAATTTTTTTTAGCATGATGAAAGAAAACTTTTGTGTGTGTGAGAGAGAGAAATCAAAGTATGCCAGAATAACTGCTATTCAAGTGGAAAAAGATACTGAATAAATGATCATTATAAGTGAAATTATATATGTATGGTGGTGATAATAAGGGCTGAACTGAATATCTAAATGGAATTGTTAAACTTATAATACTAGAGAATGACTAAGTTCCTTAATCCTTAAGTGCTGCTAAACTGAGTTATTCGGATAGTCAACTTTAAATTGTTTTTTTTTTTAAATCTAAAATACTTCACAAAGTATGTGTGAATGACTAAGGATCCTGAGAAATGGTGCAGTTGCTTTGTAAAATATGAGTTTTCTAAACTTAAAAATATTGTAAGCAAGTGTGCAATTTTTAGATGATTTTAAATCGAGGATTTATGGCCATTTTCATATATTCATATTTAAATACTGTAATGTATGTGCGTCCATAATATGTGCAGATTAACCTTTTAACCGCTAATTATATTATTGGTTGTGTCAGCTAAAAATCAAAGCTTTTAATTGGCCAGCTCACAAACTGATGACAAGTCAATTGTCAAAATATTTTCACCTTTAATATCATATTGACTTTATATTCGTTTATAAAAAGTATATTAATACATTGTTAGGTTATAAAAGTGAACGAAAGTTCTTTCAAAAATAAATTGCTATTTATTTATTATAAAATATTCAATTTCAGCAACATAAAAGCTATCATATAAACAAAGAGTTTGTGACATAAATGTCTTTTACATTATAGAAAAGTAAATATTTCTTTTTGCTAAATCTTAAATATTTTTACTAAAATCTTCAATATTTTTCGAAAATAATTTTGTTTTTTTAGTATTTTCTCTGAAAATGATTTGTAATTACTCAATATATACTTAATATTCTTTAAAATTATATTCGAAATGAAAACCTCAGCATTTTTCTTTATTTTCTTTGATCAGGCGGTTTCTTTGTTCTTTCCAGCCAATCAGAATGTCTTTTTTGGCTGAGATCTGGCTAACAGCCAATCACCGACAAGGTTCTTTCTTTGTTTAGTTTTAAATGCGGTTTTTTAGATTTTTTACTTGTATAATAATTTGGAAGAGGGCACCATCTTACAGAACTTTTAAAAACCTAATCAATAACTATCAAACGAATATTCTACCATTAAAACTAACGAAATTAGAGTGACGTCAGCTGTCGACGAGAGACCTCGTAAGAGGCGGGAAAAGGGTTAACTTTAAATGATCACCAGGAGAATAATGATCAAGCTAAATCATCACAGTGAAGGGAAAGCTCATAAGTCATGGACTGTGCTAAAGACTTTTAAGTATAATTTTCTTTTTTTTTTTTATTATGCATTTATTTATTGTATGTAGTGGAAGCTTATAAATGATAAGTGTCTATTATTTCAAGTATATTACTGAATATATCTGGTATTAAATTTAAGTTATAGTAAGGTGAAATATGCCTTCTTCATTATAGATCATTATAATTTAATTTTGATGCCACTGTAATATGAATGACTTGTCTGTGTGAAAGTTTAAAATGTTTACATGAGAGGTTCACGGGTCTATAAAATATTTTTATGTTTACAAATAAATATTGATATTATTAATGCTTTATTTTATTACTTATATAGTTTTGGATTTTGATATTACTATGTCCTAGATTATGACAGATTTAAATATAATTGTTGTATGTTGAAAAGTGATGCACATTTCTTATTTTGTAATTATTTAAGGCTTCAATAATTTTTTTTAATTTTTTTTTATTCTAGTCATATTTGACTGTTATGGCATTATCAGTTTTATACATCAATATAGTATTTAGTGAGAGTTCAAACCCTGTTCTCTCAAGATTAAGTGATGTTTATGAATGACAATGTTTGTTGAAAGTATGCTAAGTTACTACTGCCTTAAAGGTTGAGGTTGAGGGTAGGTCTCTCATGATTACAAGTATTAAGTATTTTAGTAATGTAGTAGGAGACTGAGGGTGTATCCCCAGCTCCATTGTCAGTATACTCCATAAGAGATATATCCCAGGTAATAGTTGTAATAGTGATTGGTTCATGTCCAGATTTATATGTGTAGCAACTGAGTCTTTACATATCCTATAGCCCTCAGAGTAACCTTGGGTTCATGCCATCACAAATGTAGTGCTTTGTAGTTTTATTTTTCTTACAGATATTGTAATGGTCAGAATCATGTGATCATCCAACAAGATTCAGAGACCTAGCAAAAGTACTTCAAACCCAGCATGTTCAGGATATGGTAGTTTCAGAACAGTATTAAGCTTTAACCTATTTTCCAGTGCTCCAAAACCTCCATTATCTGACCAATGCTACCTGATGCTACTGATGGTAATCATTTTTCCTTGGTCCCGGTGGTCAGGGTAAAACAAGGACTCTATCAATTCAAACTCAGCCTGTTATGCACTAGAATTATTAAATTAATCTAAGATACTCACCAGCCCCATCAGAACCTAATACTCTGATACAGCTCAGAATATTATTTTAAATATTTCATAGGTTTTGAATATACACATAGACTATTTAATTAAGTGTGGATATAGTTGGGTGGATGTGGTGAACCAGGGAATGACATGACAACTGTATTAACACAAATTCAGTAGAAGATAGAAATAACAATAATAATGTTTGGATCTTATTATGATCCATGTATGGGCATGACAAATGAACCAGAAATAATAATTCCAATATTTAACTATCAGTTATTGCTAATGGTTATTTAGGTATCATTAGGATAAATGTATAATTATTACAAAGAAATCACATGTCAATAATGACAACAACAGTTATGAACCAGAATGAACCAGAAATAATAATTCCAATATTTAACTATCAGTTATTGCTAATGGTTATTTAGGTATCATTAGGATAAATGTATGATTATTACAAAGAAATCACATGTCAATAATGATAACAACAGTTATGAACCAGAAATAATAATTACAACAATAATTAAACATCAGTATCAGATGTGTGTGAGCATTACAAAAGAACTATCAGTTGATAATGGCAACAACACTGATGTATCACTATGGTAATTGTGTAAGCATTACAATGAAATCACATGTCAATAATGACAACAGAAGTTATGAACCAGAAATAATAATTACAATAATATTTAAACATCAGCATTAGATGTGTGTGAGCATTACAATGAAGTCATACTGTCAATAATGACAACAACAATTATGAATCAGTATGATACTGTATGAGTATTACAAATTAACCAGAAACAATAATTACAATAATATTTAAACATCAATATTATATATGTGTGAGCCTTAAAAAATTATATGTTGATAATGATAATATTTTGATCAAGAAATATGCCACTAAAGATTAATGTGCCAATTGTCAAGAGTAAACACAAAACCTGGTTATATTAAGTTAAAGGCCAGAAATATATATATAACAAATTTATGTATATATATAGAGTTCGCAAAACAAACTCTTAACAAGCTTTGAGAATACCCTCAACCCCAGACCAGTTTCTGCATCTAGCATCGTCAGTGAGATGTTAGGATATTTATTAGATTAAAAATACTAGGACTAGCCCAGCACTTTATCTAATGTATAACTATTGAGAAGAAAATCTGAAACTTTCAGACATCTATATGTCTAAAAATCCAGCTATCTAACGTAAATAGCCAAATTACTCAAATTAGGTCATGTGACACTTGACTTTATTTTTTATCAACAAATTTATGTGCGTGTTCACATACATAGGGGAAGTTAAGTATATTTTTTATTATTATATTTACTTTTAGTATTCCCAGCAGGAGTTATGGACCAAAACATAATTCCAGCTCCCTTTAATATTAACAGTTATATGATAAATATGGTTTATCTATCCCACATAGCATTACTAACAGGCATGATCAAGAAATCTAATCACAGAAGACAGTGGTATCTGGGTTTGTATCCTGTTCCGGCTATATTATTATTGGCATTTTCGAGATAGCCAATCTCTATATTAAACAAAATATATAGATAAGTTCCTACAAAAATACATTCGCAGTCAGCATGCCATGTGTAGGAAATGGAGCATGGGCTATGAATCCCTGTCATCATAAAGTACCCATTTATCAGCTCAAAAACATGACTATCTCCAGGACCAGTAAAAATATCCATCTGGCAGCTCGCAAAGCATTACTCGACATATATTCATTATTAAAAGCCGCATAGGCACAGATCATTCTACAAAGTAACACTGATATATTTTTCCAAAAAAAAAGCATTAACTCATATCTGTATAGATATTTTCTTAAGCCTGTATTTAAAATTTAATAACAAGTAATAATGGGAAAATTTAAGATAACCATATTTTATAGACTGTAAAATGCCCATGAGCTTAAATATAAAGCTTTATTACAAAATTATCATCGTAAATTGCTAAAGAGCAAAAGAAATATGACTGCTGAGATATTACTTTCCCCCTAAATGTATGTGTCACTAAATACATATATATATATGAGCAATAGATGGAGCTTTACCAAGACCTCCAAACAACCGTATTTGTTTAGATAAACGTCAGAGTCAATATTCACTGTCTCTTTCATTTTGCTCCACCCTCAGATCAGCTGATTTCAAGCTGATTTGCTCTCATCAGTGAAGGGATAGGAGTTAGAAACTAAACCTAAATATTAACTCCAAGCGTTTATGCAAAACGTTTCTATCAGTTTGCAAGCATGAATTTTTTTTTTTAGACACCTAAATGTCTTCAAACTCAGCCTATCTTACTAGATAGCTATGTGGGTCTGATAACAGTTCAGTTTCTCCACATAATCAAAGCTTCTGCAATCTATATCATTGCAAGAAAACTTTAAAGGTACATTTATGAAAAACAAAACAAGTTTTATATACGTAAAAACCTGCTATCACTTGTTTTAATGATCAATAGATGGAGCTTTACCAAGAGCTCCAAACAAGCGTATTTGTTTACATAAATGTCAGAGTCAATATTCACTGTCTCTTTCATTTTGCTCCACCCTCACTCAGATCAGCTGATTTCAAGCTGATTTGCTCTCATCAGTGAAGGGATAGGAGTTAGAAACTAAACCTAAATATTAACTCCAAGTGTTTATGCAAAACGTTTCTATCAGTTTGCAAGCATGAATTTTTTAGACACCTAAATGTCTTCAAACTCAGACTATCAAACTAGATAGCTATGTGGGTCTGATAACAGTTCAGTTTCTCCACATAATCAAAGCTTCTGCAATCTATATCATTGCAAGAAAACTTTAAAGGTACATTTATGAAAAACAAAACAAGTTTTATATACATAAAAACCTGCTATCGCTTAGCAGGTTTTTACATGTATAAAACTTGTTTTGTTTTTCATAAATGTACCTTTAAAGTTTTCTTGCAATGATATAGATTGCAGAAGCTTTGATTATGTGGAGAAACTGAACTGTTATCAGACCCACATAGCTATCTAGTTTGATAGGCTGAGTTTGAAGACATTTAGGTGTCTAAAAAAATTCATGCTTGCAAACTGATAGAAACGTTTTGCATAAATGCTTGGAGTTAATATTTAGGTTTAGTTTCTAACTCCTATCCCTTCACTGATGAGAGCAAATCAGCTTGAAATCAGCTGATCTGAGGGTGGAGCAAAATGAAAGAGACAGTGAATATTGACTCTGACGTTTATGTAAACAAATATGCTTGTTTGGAGGTCTTGGTAAAGCTCCATCTATTGATCATTAATACAAGCGATAGCAGGTTTTTACGTATATAAAACTTGTTTTGTTTTTTATAAATGTACCTTTAAAGTTTTCTTGCAATGATATAGATTGCAGAAGCTTTGATTATGTGGAGAAACTGAACTGTTATCAGACCCACATAGCTATCTAGTTTGATAGGCTGAGTTTGAAGACATTTAGGTGTCTAAAAAATTCATGCTTGCAAACTGATAGAAACGTTTTGCATAAACGCTTGGAGTTAATATTTAGGTTTAGTTTCTAACTCCTATCCCTTCACTGATGAGAGCAAATCAGCTTGAAATCAGCTGATCTGAGGGTGGAGCAAAATGAAAGAGACAGTGAATATTGACTCTGATGTTTATGTAAACAAATACGCTTGTTTGGAGGTCTTGGTAAAGCTCCATCTATTGATCATTAATACAAGCGATAGCAGGTTTTTACGTATATAAAACTTGTTTTGTTTTTCATAAATGTACCTTTAAAGTTTTCTTGCAATGATATAGATTGCAGAAGCTTTGATTATGTGGAGAAACTGAACTGTTATCAGACCCACATAGCTATCTAGTTTGATAGGCTGAGTTTGAAGACATTTAGGTGTCTAAAAAATTCATGCTTGCAAACTGATAGAAACGTTTTGCATAAACGCTTGGAGTTAATATTTAGGTTTAGTTTCTAACTCCTATCCCTTCACTGATGAGAGCAAATCAGCTTGAAATCAGCTGATCTGAGGGTGGAGCAAAATGAAAGAGACAGTGAATATTGACTCTGACATTTATGTAAACAAATATGCTTGTTTGGAGGTCTTGGTAAAGCTCCATCTATTGATCATTAATACAAGCGATAGCAGGTTTTTACGTATATAAAACTTGTTTTGTTTTTCATAAATGTACCTTTAAAGTTTTCTTGCAATGATATAGATTGCAGAAGCTTTGATTATGTGGAGAAACTGAACTGTTATCAGACCCACATAGCTATCTAGTTTGATAGGCTGAGTTTGAAGACATTTAGGTGTCTAAAAAAAAGTCATGCTTGCAAACTGATAGAAACGTTTTGCATAAATGCTTGGAGTTAATATTTAGGTTTAGTTTCTAACTCCTATCCCTTCACTGATGAGAGCAAATCAGCTTGAAATCAGCTGATCTGAGAGTGGAGCAAAATTAAAGAGACAGTGAATATTGACTCTGACGTTTATGTAAACAAATACGCTTGTTTGGAGGTCTTGGTAAAGCTCCATCTATTGATCATTAATACAAGCGATAGCAGGTTTTTACGTATATAAAACTTGTTTTGTTTTTTATATATATATATAGCAAGATGAATACATACTTTTATAACAAGTAATATTGCCCATTTTACATTTAAGAAAAAGAAGCATGATTATCATTATTTTTTTAACACATAAATAAACGCATATATATTATTTCATTTAATTGTCATAAAAAATCTTAATCAAATCTAAACTAAATAGATAATGATTTTAACACTCATTTATATTCTTAATTGCATTAACAAGGCATTGTAATTATGTATATATGAGTAGAGGGCAGATTTTAATTCAGATATTTGATTTTTTCTCTTTTTTTTTTATTTTATTTTACCTAGCAAGAATTGGACAAATGATTTAAAAAATTCAAGTTTGAGGTTTGTTGCTTTAAAAATTATAAAATAATCATCATTCTCCCATTTAAGATTTGAGATAAACAAACAAATTTATGCATAAATTGGTTTAATAGTAAAAATATCATTTTGTCCCATACTTGGCTGGGTTGGCATAAACAAAATTAATCAATAAAGTATAGATTTTTATAAACATACATGGCATATCTCAAAATGAATAATAAAAGCTGTATTTATAAACTTTATAGCATTTTTGTTCCATTATTTATAAACTTTATAGCATTTTGTTCCATTTTAAAATTAGACATTAAAATCTTTTTTGTACCATTAATAACTAGAAATATAGTTATAACATAGGTTGACTTGCTAAAAAAAATTTACTACACTCATATATATATCACTGTCTCTTTGAAACAGATCCTTTTTTTAAGATATTCTTTTACCGATCAATTATAAATCTGAGAATTTTAAATTTAGATATTCTAGAGTTTTTTTATTTATAGAAGACATTTTAATTATTTTATCTTGAAGGATTAAAAGTTCATACTTGCAATGCTTGATGTCACTTTGATGTGGCAACTGTCTACTCACTGGTTCACACTTAATTCAGGACCGACCTTTGGCTTTACTGGACATAGGACAGACTGGATTTGAAATTGGTTTTCCATTCTCTCAGCAGCAGCAACATGGAATCAATTAGACCCACCCCACAGATGCACTTTCTGGAGATTTCCCCTGAGGAGAAGGATAAAAGTGTCTACTGAGAAGTCATGATGATTATTTGACATCAGCTTATATTCAAAGTGTCTATTAGAGAGAGTGACTTTGACTTTTACTTTTTACTTTTACTGCATGCTTTGACTTTCACTTTGATTTTTACTGCCCTCACTAGAAAAATAACCCAGTATTTATAAGCCTGTAACTTAAAAAAAACTATACTCGGCAAAACCAAAAATCAGTCTAGTCTTTGTTTTCTCTTATTTTTATTTTTAACACAGATATCATAACTGCCTTCAGATTCAACCTTTGCTAGAAACAAAAATAGACTGGTTGACTGATCTTTAATTTACACTAGTTAGCAAAATCCTATCAAGATGAAATCACAGTATGAAAATTTTAACTGCCTTTTTTAACTGCCCTTAAAAATGAGAAATAATTAGTGTTTCTGCAACAATATTTTTCTGAATGTTTAAAAAAATAGACACATAAAAATGTTATTTGCAAAAAAAAAATGAGTCAACTTATTTTTCCATCTTTTTTGTTTTAGGAAAAACACAGAGACAAAGGAAATATATATTTTCCTTTCCAAATATATAACTAAAAAATGTATTTCAACAAAACAATATATATACATGCCCTCTCATTAAATAACCCACACACATGCATCTGTATATTATTTTCTAACAAAAAATAAAAAATTAGCTATTTGATCTATTAAATCTAGATATATATTATTTTTAAACAAATATCATGAAGCTCTGTGTGTGCATACACATTGATCGCTTCAGTATATGTTTATAGCTATATCTTTGTTTGAGAATTTAATTTAATGGTTGGTCATTAGGTAATTGTTATTGAAGTGTATTACCTACTTCAGGGAACTTTTTAAATTTAAGTGTGAATCAAGAATTGATGTATAATGCTTGGCTGTGCTTTGCTCATCACCATATATAAGACTGATAATCATTCCAAAATTTAAAGTTAGTGTTAAAAGCCTAAATCAGCAATGTGCATCATAACCAGCTTGTAATAGAAGCAAGTCACTGCTGGAATTGTAAAATTAAAAATTTATTACTCATGTTGGGACATAAAAACATTAAGTGTGTGTAAGTGCATGAGTGTGACCTCTAGAATAGTTAATCAGTTTAGAATTAGAAAGTTAAGTCTTTAACAAACAGACAAGCCACACTTTAAAGGAGTAACCAAAAGATAAAAGCTAAACCTGAATGATTAGTTCAATTAGTGTGAAAAAAATTAATGAAAAAATTTATGATATTTGGTTGACAACATCACAGTAGCATCAAGAAGTGTATTTTTTCTTTGATCAATAGAATTAATTTAAAGATATTTAGAATTTGATAATGTTAAGGGCTGTTATAATAAATAGTTATTTATGCTTGCCTCCCATGGAAACATTTCTAAACCAGAAAAATATGACTGGTTGTGATATTTTTTTATTAGTTTATTTTACTTAAGCCTATGTAAAGCTATAGTTGATGGAGGCATGCCATGTAGAAATGTCTTAGTAAGCAAGAAAGAGGGATCATAATTTCCATAGTGACTGTAAATCCACTGTACATATTTTGTTTGTTAATTTGATTGCTACGATGCTATGTTAAATTAAAATTTCATAGTTTATAATTTGAGTTATTAATAAATGTTACGAGTTAATTAAATTTTGATGTTGTATCTTAATGTTTTGGTACCCACAAAATCCAGAAATCTTAATCACATGCAAATTTAGATAAATGTATTACTGCTTATTCCGGTACAGATACATTGCAAAAGTTTGATTATTAAATTGCTATTTTTTTTTTTAAGTTCAAAATTTGCTTTAAGAAATTTTGCTTTACGAATTATTATGGTTACATTGCAAACATCTAGAAGAAGATATTTTAAATTAATTATTATTGTCATTGTGACTAATATCTTGAGTGATCATAAAATCCCTTTTTCCAATCATGGTATTTGAATGTGCTCCCAGCTGATAGTAATCTAGTTCAAAATTTAAAGTTAGTAGAATATTCTATTTTAATTAACTGTTTGTTAATTTATAAGATTTAATTATTATTATTGGTTGATGAAAAGTAGACATTAGCCTAGAGACCAAGCGCATGTCTACTTAAGTTTTATTGCTGGGGTAACATTCATTATGTGCCAATAAATTCATAAATCACCAATAAAATTTTGCATTCCTAATTCAAAACCTGAGACTAATTTGTCAATTGTGAATTAAGAGCTCATGAACTTATGGTTATAGAATTAATATGGTATAATAAATTAATTAAACCAATAAGACTGTTTGTTCTGTGTATATCTGATCAAGATAATAGAACAGTGTAGAGAAGTTATTGGAAATAAATTAATTGTAACTATGGTGTTGGTGATTTATGTGGGGAGTACTAAGGTCATTAAGATGTTATGAGGATGAGTCAAGGTTTTTCCTCCTCTCTTAGCTTATTGGTAATATTTTACAATGTTTATTATTAGTATAATTCTAGGTGTTCTCAGCATGAGTTACCAAAGCAATTATAGAACCCTAAGCATAAGCACAAGGGGATTGGTATTTTATTTGTTCCATGTAAGATATAAAACAGTTGTTTGATTCATGTGACTGTTATTTACAAGTACATGATAGGCAACCCAATCCCTTCCCTTTTGTGAGTTAAAATTTGGCTGGCTTGATTTAAGAAACTAATTAATTTCAGAAGAGAATTAAATCTAGATATTTTACCAGTTAAATTTATTTTAGAAGTTAATAAATTGCTTCCTTGTAAATTCATAATTTGTAAATCTATAGCTCCACCTTATCGATGCAGCAGCTGTACTATTAAAGTTACAATTTGGCGCCCTGTTATCTATATCTCTTTTTCCTCTCCCTCTCCAACGATGGTTACAATCAATATATACATTATCATTCCATTCCCATCTTTATATTTTTAAAATTCTCTATTTCTAATTTTCTATTGGTTGAACAATTAATGTAGTTATTAACCAATGCTTACAACAATTTTTTACAACAACAGTCATTACCCATTTGATGGCCAGAATAACTCAACTGTAATGTTGATATATTAGTACTATGAATGAACTCAGATAATGTCATTTATATCTAGAGTCCGTGAGAATTTTCATTTTAACATATAGATTGAATTAATTTTACAAGAAAAATTATTCCATTCCGTTTTCTTGTAACTGCCACCATTGTAAAAATTAAAAACTTAACTATTTTTAAATAGTAATGTTTGTAATAAGTAACAGAACAGATCTTTTTTTTATTTAAAACGTACATGATTGAAATAAATTATATTTTATTTAGATAATCATTTCTTATCTTTCGTAAAGCACAAAGAGCTTGGTGGGAAGGGGGGGGGGGATTTAGAAACCAATACAGAATTTAAATTCATTCCTGCAAAAATAAAAGAACATCGTTTCAGTTTTTAAGAGGATTTTATACTTGAATACATTGACAAAGCGGTTTCTTTTCTCATTCCATATGCTTTACTTTTAATATAGGAGAAATATATTGCAAAATTTTAAGTTAATTTTTTGAAAGTGCATTATTTCTTAACATCTTGTCAATAAAAAATAGATTATTAAATATTACTTAATATATCTATTAAAACAAAAATTTCAAGTTTGCAATTTATTGAATAAAGCATCTAAATAGTCGCATGTTTTATGCATGACAGATTGTAAGCAATTAACTATGCAATAACTATTTACTCATATAAATCAAAAGATGTTTATTACTCCAAATTTCTTATTTAATTATTTGAAGCAATTAAACTTTACTAATGTAAATGTAATAGACAGGGTATGAGCACAGACTTTCACATGACCCACCACTCTCTACACTATCTCATAACACTGATACACTTGAACACACATATGTTGAAAAGATAAATAACCACCAATATACGTATTTCATGCTAAACCAGCAATCATCAGTTGGTCCAGATTACCATCTCTACACATATATGCTATAAGTGCTCAGATATATATTAAAATAGAAAATCCTCCTACTTTAATGGACAGGCTTCAATCCACTCCACACTCCAACTCTTCAACCGTCCATCCAATTGAAAATCCGATGATGGAACGCTCAAAGGCCACCCTGAGGCCGAGATTATTGTCACACCCATGTTGACCTAAGGGCAATCTGACCCCTCATGTACAGGACATAATCCATTAAATACATATGCAAGGAATAGGCAGACATCTCTAATAAGTAATAGCTGAAATACACAGGCTTATATATACCTGTGTCTATATATGTAATAGACAGGGTATGCGCACAGACTTTCACATGACCCACCTACTTTAATCATATATATTATCACACTTATTATTTAGACTTAGTTGATGGATGCCAGGGATACAGATTCACATGATCTAAATTATCTAAATTTGAATCCTCTAATAGATGGAGCTCAAGTACTCAATCAACATAATTGATATGATGACGCTGCGTGGTTTATCAAAGTGCAGATTGGTAAATGTATTGCATCTCAGAGATCTGACCATATATTAGCTTTTTATTTACCACATGTTTTAATCCCATAAATATGGTCATATGAAATAAATAAATGTTATGATAAACTTCTGACCTAATAAATAAATAATAATAATCATTAATGTATTTATCTAGGGAAATAAGGTCACATTTGTAATTGCCTAAAATTTGACACCTTTAGATTAACTTATACATATATTATAATAAATATTTTCACAGTTACATAATGAATTAAAAATCTTTTTTGGATCAACTCATGTGCTAGTTATTTGCAAAAAAAAACAAATGTATGTTATGACCCAAAAAAGATTTTCATTTCATATATAATATAATAATAATAATACTAAACCTCTAGCTCCCCCTAAAAAAAGGAGGTAAAAGAGAAAACAATTTTAGAAATGAATTTTGTGATGATTATAAATAAATCTATGAACCACAAATACATTCATATATAGAACACATGATTCATTTTTCTGTTTACTTTATATTTTGCAATGTTGACTTTTAGTTTCTTCAGATGAAAACATTTTTTTCTAAAACACCATGTCCAATTGTAGCTCTCCAGTCTATTGTATTCTCTATCATATCTTCTCAATGAAAACATTTAACATTGCACTTTATAGAGTGTCTTTAAGAAAACAGTGTCAACCTCTTCTATGAAAGCCATTCTCAAGTTCATTATCACCTTTCTTGAAACTTTATCGTTCATTCATCTTGTGTGTCCAATCCAATGAAAGTATAATTCTACAGTAGTGAACTCAATCGTAACACATCCAGCAACTGAAGAATATATTGATTGATTTTATGATCTATTGTATTTTTAAAATTGTCCTGAGCATCTTAATAAAATGTAATTTTTATAATGGTTTTATATTGCATTGATAGAATGTCCATGTTTCACATCCATACAATAAATTAGATAAAATAATAGCTTTATGTACAGCTAATTCCCTATGTTAAAGTACTTTATTTTTTAACTTATTAAAAGCAGTGCATTGATAGAATGTCCATTTTTCACATCCATACAATAAATTAGATAAAATAATAGCTTTACATACAGCTAATTCAATTGCAGTTGTTATTTCCCTATTTTAAATTACTTTATCTTTTAACTTATTAAAAGCAGCACATAGGAGTCTGTGTTGGATCTAAATATCTAAAGTGACTTCTCTACTTACAAAACTGTCAAGATATTTAACCTGATTTTTACATTTTCAATCTGATAATAATTCAAGCTAAACGTTGTTGAGAATGTCTCTTTTCATACTAGCTGATAAAGAAATTACAACTTTTGAATACTACTTTAATAAACTGAGATCTTTATAAGTTGCATTCAAAAGATTAAGAATATTTTGTAAATCATTTTTTTAATTGCAAAAAATAGCCCAATCATCAGCGTACTGTAAATCTAAGATCCAAGAAGATAAAATTCATGTTTTCACTTTTAACTGAATTAAATTAAAAATTCCACCATCAAATCTGTATAATATTTTGATCCCTGTCTGACTAAGCAGCCCATAAACAATTCCGAAGTTTACTATCATAAAAATTAAAAACAAAGTTGAAGAAATCCTTATATTACACCAGTTTTCATTTCAAATGCTTCAGATTTTCCACTATAATAATAACACTTCCTATCATTTTATCATGTCAAAGCTGTATAAAATGAATAAAATTTTGGTAGACAACCATCTGTCTTATTAACTGAATCAAATGCCTTGATAAAAATCAATAAAAGCAATAAATAAATCATTCCTTTGTTCCCAATATTTTTTCTTGCATTTTCCTAGCAACAAAAATCATTACAGTATTTCAAACCACTCTGAGTCTCTGGTATCCATTCATCTATAACTGGAAGCAACCTACAACAATATTCTTGAAAGTAATTTTTCTGCAGTGGATCATAATGATATTTCATGATATTTAACACATTCATGTCTATTCTCTTTGTTTTTAAAAATTGGAACAATTAAAACATCCTTAAGATTGGGTGGCACAACTTAATGGATGGAGATATTTGCTAAAAATTCCAATATTTTTGCAGCTAACATATCACCACCATATTTTAAAACTTCTTCAGGTATTTTATTAGGACTTTCAGTTTTTCCATTTTTAAGATTTTGAATAAGTGATTAGTTTCATTAAGCTGGATAGCTTTGTTCAAATATAAATAGAGATAAAATGTGTATATTACTAAAAACAATCACCTCAGTTCTTATATCATTATTCAAAAAATGTTTAAAATACACTTTGCACTTATTCAAATATTGTTATCATGATAACAGAGACTTATTTCTGGATTTTATAAAACTGTGATACAAATTCTCAGATCCATATTTAGATTTCAGTGCATCAAAAAAAAAAAAAAAACGATCTAAAGTGACCATGATCAAAAAATGTCTGTAACTTATTTACAGTTTTAATCCATCTGTCATTTTTAAATTTTCTTGTCAATCATTGAAGATTACTATGCATCAAGATTAAAATGATAATTGTACTAAAAATGGATATTATTTCAATCATATTCACACAAAAAATTGATGTTTCTTTTTTAAATAGAATCTGCTATAGTATTAAATTTCAACAGATATTAAACACAAAAATTGCTAATTTTGATTACCAGAATTGTTATATTACTAAAGCATGGAATTCTCTTAAGGAGTGTGTTATGGATACAAGTAAATTTATTTTTTGATTCACTAAAAAAAATCACTGCTGTTTCTTTTGATAATGACCTTTATATATATATATATATATATAAAAGACACATTTTGTATATATATATATATATATAAAAGACACATTTTGTGGGTTCATCCATGTTAAAAATTTAAATATTTATATACGGACATTTTGACTTCATTACACAAGTCATCTACTCGGTGATAAAAGGTGGAAAGAAGGTTGTAGAGGCACTACAATCACTGATTTGAAAAAAACATTAAAGTTCCACCAATAGCAAAAATGTTAAATTAAGAATGTTTTTTTAAAAAAATATTTCCAAATAGAAGGAAGTTTGCATTATCATCTTGCTTATTGATACAATCTGGCCTTTTAAGTATCTCAATGGCTTCTGTGATTTTGCACTGGTAAAGATTATCACATCTGGATATGATCCTGGTACTAGAAAAATCAATTTTATGACCTGAATCTATAGTATGGAGTGAGAGTGCTGATGATGATGAGTGTTGTTTAACTGCATTAGTATGTTCATATCTCCTAACACTGATGTGATGATTATTCATACCTATGTAAGAAGCTTTACAATTTTAACATGAGATTTGATAAACATCATGAGATTCAAGAGTGATTGTATCCTTAGGCTTGGTTATTATATTGATGATCTTTTGATGAATAGAAAATACTGTAGTTATATTATAGCATTTTAATATATGTCCAATATTGTCTGTAGTTCCTTTTACATATGGAACACAAATCCTAATAGATGATTTATCATCTTTTTGTTTCTTATTTTGTCCATTTTGGGCTTGAAATAAGGCTTGTTTAATAAATTTATAATTATAACTATTTGCTAATAAAACACTATTAATATGAATTATTTCTTCTTTCAGATGTGACTTATCTGAAAGGTTAATTGCTTTATTTAAAAGAGTTTGGCTACAGAAATTATCTGAGTTTTTTTTCTTTTTTTTCTCTTCCATATGTCAAATGCGTTGACCAGGAAGCGAACCCGGGCCCAGCTGCTTGGAAGGCAGCTATGCTGAAACTATCTGAGTTGGGTGATGATGAGAATGTAAATGTAAATATCTGTCCATGTGTGTATTCTTTCTGTAAATCGAAAAAGATAAACTATTTGGTGTTCTGGCGACTAGAACATCAAGAAAAGCGAGTTTTCCATCAAACTCTGTCTCCATTGTAAATTTAAATGCATATTATTTAAATGTAAAAAAAAATCATCTAATTTATTTTTTCCATGTTGCCATATGACAAAAGTGTCATCTATGTATCTGAGCCAAATGAGAGGTTTTAAAGATGATGATTCTAAAGCACGAGTTTCTATATTTTTCATGAATAAATCAGCTATTACTCCTGAGATAGGTGAACCCATAGGAGTACCAAAAACTTGTATGTAATGCTGTCCATTGTATACAAAATATGTGTTCAAAAGACAATGTTTAATCAGAGCAATAATATGGTCTGGTAAATTGCAGTGTTGTGAGATTACATTTAAAGCTTCATCAATTGGAATGTTTGTAAACAAAGACACGACATTAAAACTGACTAGAATGTCATTAGCATTAATTTTAAAATTTTTTAAAACAGAAATAAAATGAAAAGAGTTTTTAATTTATGAAAAAAATTTAAAAATTAATGCCAATGACATTCTGGTCAGTTTTGATGTCGTGTCTTTGTTTACAAGCATTCCAATTGATGAAGCTTTAAATGTAATCTCGCAACGCTACAATTTACCAAACCATATTATTGCTTTGATTAAACATTGTCTCTTGAACACATATTTTGTATACAATGGACAGCATTACAGACAAGTTTTTGGTACTCCTATGGGCTTACTTATATCAGGAGTAATAGCTGATTTATTCATAGAAAACATAGAAACTCATGCTTTAGAATCATCATCTTTAAAACCTCTCATTTGGCTTAGTCACATAGACGAGACTTTTATCATATGGCAGCATGGAAAAAATAAATTAGATGATTTTTTTTCTTACATTTAAATAATATGCATCCTCATATTAAATTTACAATGGAGACAGAGTATGATGGAAAACTCACTTTTCTTGATGTTCTAGTCACCAGAACACAAAATAGTTTATCTTTTTCGCTTTACAACAAAAATACACACACGGACAGATATTTACATTTACATTCTCATTATCACCCAACTCAGATAGTTTCTGTAGCCAAAACTCTTTTAAATAGAGCAATTAACCTTTCAGATAAGTCATATCTGAAAGAAGAAATAAATCATATTAATAGCGTTTTATTAGCAAATAATTATAATTATAAATTTATTAAACAAGTCTTATTTCAAGTCCAAAATGGACAAAATAGGAAACAAAAAGATGATAAATCAGCTATTCAGATTTGTGTTTCATATGTAAAAGGAACTACAGATAGTATTGGACATATATTAAAATGCTTTAATATAAATGCACATTTTCTACTCATGAAAAGATCAGCAATATAATAACTAAGCCTAAGGATTCAATCCCTCTTGAATCTCATGGTGTTTATCAAATCTCATGTGAAAATTGTAAAGCTTCTTACATAGGTATGAGTAATCATTGCATCAGTATTAGGAGAGATGAACATGCTAATGCATTAATTAAACAACACTCATCATCATCAGCACTCTCACTTCATACTACAGATTCAGGTCATAAAATTGATTTTTCTAGCATCAGGATCATATCCAGATGTGATAATCTTTACCAGTGCAAAATCAGAGAAGCCATTGAGATACTTAAAAGGCCAGGTTGTATCAATAAGCAAGATGATATATGCAAACTTCCTCCTATTTGTAAAGATTTTTTTAAAAAACATTCTTCATTTAACATTTTTGCTATTGGTGGAACATTTTTTTTCTTCAAATCAGTGATTGTAGCGCCTCTACAACCATCTTTCTACCTTTTATCACCCAGTAGATGACTTGTGTGATCAAGTCAAAACATCGGTATATAAACATTTAAATTTTTAACATGGATGAACCTGCAAAATATGTCTTTTATATATGCAACCCATGAAAATCTTTGTATCAACATATATATATATATATAATAACTTTATTAATTACAAATTAAATACAAGTATTAACATATGTACAGTGAGGAAATTTTTTTATATGACATAAGATGCACAGTTTATAAAATATAGTTATTTTTATTAGTGTCTGAAGGCAGATACCATAATTCAGTTTTAAAATATAATTTATATCATTTTAAAATAATGAACAATTAAAAAATATATTGTTTTGGCAAATTTTCTCATAGTATTTTTGGGTATATATTTTAGAGCATATAAATATATATTATGCCACTATTATTATTTTTTTAGAATGTTATATTTTTTGTTGTCAAAAATTACAGAACAGTGAGCAAGCTATATGGTTCTAATAATGTGAATAATTATTATGGCATGATATGTTCAAGCAGTTCTTTTACATTAATTATTTGCTTGTGGAATATGAAGTGTCTTAAAGATGAGAAGCATGGATATGTTTCAAAAATCTTTTCTGAATGACTATTATATAAGATACATATGAGATCCAGATTTATTTAAAACTGATGAGGAAGGTTTTCATAGGAATTGTGCTCAGTAAGAAGTTACGTAAAATTTTAGCCATGACTGAGAAAGACACATATTTTGGAATCTAATTAAAGTTTTGGCAATTGAGAGAGCTGATCTTAGATATATGTCAGGATATATAATATTTTTTTTCAAATCTTTAAATGATACCCCAACTAAAGATTTGATGTTATAATTGTACATCAGATCTTAATGCTCAATAGCAATATTGGTATAAAAAATGACTTACATGTAGAAGTTGAGCAACCATTATTATAAATGTAGGAATGGCTTTGAGGATTGAACTAACTGTGATTGCAATACACATCTTAGCTCTGATATAGGATACAAATGATTGAGGGCATATTAGATTAAGATCACCTTTGCAAATATGAAAACAAGTACTTCTAATTGATAGATGTGATATTGATCCACAGATATATGATTTTATTGTGATCATGATATTTTTAACAGTACTTCTTAAAAAATGCATCCATGAACTATAGCAAGCTATTAACCCAGAATAGCATTAACAATATGAACTTTTACTATAGGGTAAATCAATTTTGGACAGAAGGCTTTTATTTTTGTATTGAACTTGCTTTTGATCAGAAGATTTCGATGATGGCTTAATTGTGTTTTGGATAAGTTAATTGTAATTCTGATAAAAGATGTGTGTACCTGTGAAGAATGAAGGTAGATTACTATCTGTAGCTATCTGCCATATGGATGATTTACAAACTTATATTATAGATCCTGTTATGGTTTAAATGATAAAGAATGAGAGGAATATTTTGTAGATCTCTGAGGACTACCAGGACATCACCAATAAAAGATATTATTTTAGCAGTAGTATCAAGGTGAGGAAGAAAGATGCCTTCTGTGCATTGCTCAATCTCTTTGATTATGGGATATATATATTGTGCACATTCCAATTTAGCCTGTGACTAAATTGCAATAGTGTATGTAAATAAATTATCACAGTTTTTTTAGAGTAAGGGAAGCTGTAGGGCATCAGAGTTCAAACCCTACATGACCAAGCACCCAAAACCTCAGACAGAGAGGGGGAGAAATATTTGTTTCTCTCTCTGTTTGCCTTTGTATTAGTAAAATGGATAAGATATACTTTTAATAGTTGCACTCAAAAGTTAGAAATTTTAAAGTACATATAGATCGTTGTCTGTAGACACAAACTATTTAATTAATCATTTTTCCAACTTTGCTTGTTAACCTTCTTTAAAATTAATTTATACTTAATAGATTATAATATTTTTTCTTTAATCTTTGATTGTAATAGTCTTGCTGATTTATTTTATGAATTTGAAGTTATAGCTTTTTGAATCATTCAAATTATTTTTAATAGGCAGGTTTTATATGTCTGAATATGGATGAGTGTGTGCCTGTATTTACAGACATAAATCTAAAGACATTTACAGATGTATTTAAAAAGAAAAGTTGTGTTTAGATAATTTTAGTTTCTTTATAAAAAGTTATATTGTTTAAAAACAGTTATTCTTATTTTATGTGACTAGTATTTCACAAGAATGGCCAGTTGATAGTCCAGCTGACAGAGATAAAGGTCAATTTTAGACTTGAAAAAAGGGGAGCTGCTATTAAAATTGATAGAGTTCAGATCAATCAACAATTACATTACCAAGATATCATATTATTTTGGGTTTCTTATCAATAATAAATTTAAAAATATTGTCAATTTTGAAAAGATTTTGATCAGATGGTTCAATTAATGGAAACTGAGTGTTTTTGGTAACAAAAATATGTGTCTAATGTCATTGGACAAAGCACATATATAGGAAAGACAAAAAGAAAAAAATTAGATTGCTTTAGAGAACCAGTCTTTGTTTTAAATGCTTCTACATCAACATTTGTGGGGTAGAAAATATATTTTGTTGAGGACCCTATTGGCCTACCAGGAAACTTATGCACATCAGAAGAGTTTGAATCTAAATTATAAAAAAGATCTTATAAATGATTGCTAAATATGAAAGAAAAACTGATTATTTCACCTGCTGACAATTATAAATTGAAATGCTAAAATGTGTGAAACTATGCTATTTCATTTATGGCATTTGCTGAGTCTAAATCAAAGCAAAATGCTAAAATATATGGAAAGCAGAGATATCCATGGTCTATTAAAACTAATTATACTTAGAACAAATGAAGAAACCATTCCAGTGCCAAATTGTCCCTATAAAAGCAAGTTATTTCACCATCATCATTGCAGTAAAAAGAATCACAAGCCCAAGCCAAAAATAGAACTGTTCCAGTAGACCACTGCCATTGGTAATTCTATGCATGTAACATATTGGTGTTTGACTGCTGTCAAATTTTAAACCTTCAACAAGCTGACTTTAAAACTGTTGGACTCTTTGAAACTGTACATGCATTGAAAGAAAAAGAAGAACTGGTAATATGAATTTTAATTATATTTTTTTTTATCAGTGACTATTAACAAATCTTTTTAATAATAAATCCATATATTTCTCTCTTTAATTTTTGAATCTTAAAATGAAAATCAATTACAGAAAATTTTCAGTAATAATAGCTATTGTATTATTGATGAATTATATATTCTTAAATTATTACATGTAACCATTTATGTGTATATTTTATTTTTTATAAAATATGTTTATTGTGTATTGATTCAAAATTATGAAATATATTGTTTATATTGTATGTAAAAAGGGTTTAAGTTTTTTATTCAGAATGGAAATTAACACATATACACACACACCTAGTAATGTAATTATGCTGATACATATTTGTTGGGCATGAGTGTTAAAAATTGGTAGAAATTTAGCATTAGAAGAGAGGGATTTTTAAAGTAATTAATGACCTAGATTGGTGGGCAGTCAGATAAGTAATTTGAAGCTGATTTCTTTAAATGCTCTAATCTTGATAATTTGACTAACCTTTTCTCTAATCATTTCTCTTTTGAATATTATGTTTAAATTGACCAACATAAAATATATGTTATGTGTAATAGGTGAGTATGTGCATGCATAGAGTGTTTATTTTTTTAAGATAAAAATGTGTTTTTTAGGATATAAGAATTTTACTTATCCTCTATAGAAATAAATGTACTTACATCACTCGATATAATATGAACATTGAATTTACTTGTCATTAAGGAAAGGGGAAAGATCTTTGTTTTATTAGTATTATTATTTAAATGTAAACAATTTATCATTATTAATTATGTCAATTTTTTTATCTGTATCATTAATGATTAATCAGTAATAAATGTTAGTTTGTTTTATTAAAAGAGGCATATATGTTTCTTAAAAGCTAATAATTGTCATGAGATTAGTTATGACCATTATCATCACTGATAAATATCAATTGTTAAGTCATAATTTAAATATAATAATATTTTAGGTAAATAATTATAGGTTAATAAAAGATAAAAATTTATGTTGTCAATTAATTGTAAAGCTGTGGCTGGATGTATAATTATCATTATCATCATCATCATCATTATCTTATTAATAAATAGTCGAAATAGTGTTTAAGGGCCATATAAATAATGGTTTTTACTGTATTTGTTATTGGTGAACCATCATTAGAGATAATGACTACCATTGAAGATCATCAAATGTCACTCAAGGTTTAATGAATTGCCACAGATAAACCTATAGTGTTTAATATGAGCTAGTCAGACTTATGAGAATGTTAGAATGCATTTATGATATTAAAATCTTATATAATAATTTTGTATGATAAATTTTATTTGCACAACTAAAGAATCATAAGGATGTTTTGTTTTCCTTAATGTTAGTGCAAATGTGATATGGTTCTAAAATACAAAATCCTACATCCTATTATAAATAAAGTATCAAATGGGTTTGAACCAGGTACATTCATAAGTAGATATATAATGTAACTTTGTTTAGGTAAAGATAGCCTAGTGGTGCCCTGATAGATCATACACACATAAATAAAAACTAATTTAAAAAATGCTTTAAAATCCTGCTAGTTTATTCCTCTCATTTGCCCCCAAGCCATTTAATTATAAATAATATATAATCTTTCTTATTTTTCATATTTTTTATTAGTTACAATATATATAACTGTAAAGCAAGTGGTGACCCTTGTGGAATATCTTGGTTTGATTTAAAAGAGAAATGCATGTAATTTTTTAGCTTGATGGTTCGGTTGGTAAGATGATTTTTGTGGAGATAATTAGATGTGCATGGCTGTGCAAAAGTTTGCTTAATGTGTTAAATAAATATTCCCAGTTTACCAGATAAAAAGCAGCCTTAAAGTCAACCAAGCATGTGACATAATTTGCTAATTTGTTTTGCATATAAAATTAACTCCTGTGCTAATAGAATAGCTTGAGATGCTCTGCTGGTTTTAACAACTTAATGCGATAATAAAAATTTAGGGAGAATAAAGTCATTTACTTGTTTAAGAATAATTCTTGGAAATTTTTTTTTATCAATATCCTTCCCAATGTGATAAGAGGCACATCATTTACTGGTGGATATAAAGCTTTTGAGGTTTTTCGAAGGCAGAAAATTACATTAATGGAGAGATTAGGTATGTAATATTCACATGAACAAAGTTGATGTGAATATGTAGAAGGGAGAAAATAATATAAATTTAGATGCTTATAAATATTAGCTGGAATAAGATCATTTGCTAGTGAGCTGTGTGAATGTAAGTGCATAATTTCAACAAAAATTTTTGCTTTGAGATGTAATAATCTTGAGCAAAGTGCATCTTACAGTTAGTAGAGAATAGATAATAATCAACTGCTTTAAGTGTATTTTTTAAGTGATTAAAAAGTTTGATATCAATGTTGGTACCTGACACAAATGTCTTTTCTCTCAAGAAAATTGGAATGCCATAAACATAAGAGTGGGTTGTCTTCCTGAATGGTTGTGATGATGTTTTTAATTGTATTTATTGTTTGGTCTATTTCCATCATCTAATATAAGTATTGAATGTCTTTTAAAAAATGTAACTTTATTTAAATATTCCAAATACATTCAACTGTTAGTAATAGCACACAGGTTAGTATATGCACAGTGTTTTGAAAGGTATTATTCTCATCTCTTTTTCAGATGTTGCTGGCCTGACCAGTGACAGTACCAGCAAGGAATCAAAGCTGGACCCTTAGATTCTTGAGTATTAAATTTTAAGGTATTGCTCTAACCAACTGAGCCATCCTGCCAAAGGCAACAGTCAGTAGAAATTTCATATACTTATCTATGAGGTTCCTCCTAATTTTTCCACTTTTTCTTCTTAAGAGCAAAGTTAATTAGTGGTTTCCATATGTTTTAAGTATGGTCACACTAGGTTGACTTATGGGATTGTTTGTCATTGTCATGTAAGCAGCTTCTTTAAATTTTCTTCTGTGTACCTTTCTTCTCTATCCAACACTTTTGTGTTTTCCCAATTGAACATATATATGTTCATTGGTACATACATGGTCTGATACTTTAGACTCATCTGTTTTTTCTCTTCTAATCATCAGTTTGGGTTCTTGAAAGCACTTCAGTGGGACAACTGCTCTCACCAATATATGTTCTTCCACATTCACATGTTATTTCATAGATGTAGTTTTTCTTTTTAGCATTTCAAGTTTAGGCTTTGTAAATGTTAGAATTCGTCATAGTGTGGTATGACTCAGGAAGGCTGTTCTGATGTTATACTGATTGCAGGTTTTCATTAATTTGTCTGCTATTTTTGGTATGTATGGGTACACTACCCATCAATAATTGTTTTTTTCTTTTGATGGTTCTTATTTTTTTGTCTATTTAAGATTTTCTTAATAACAGCTGATGGATAATAATTTTTCACAAGAATGTGTTCTATATAGATCTTTTCTTGTTCCAAATTACTAGTTTCTGAACAAACTTCTTTTGCTCTGTTCTATAGTAATAGTATAACTCCAGGTCTTGTGTTTCTGGTGTGATTGTATGTATAGGCTAACTATTTTCCTGTATATGTAGGTTTTCAGTAAAGTGTAGTTTTGATTTTGCCATGAAGGAGTCTTGTCACAAAAACATCTAAGAATGCCAATTTTTGTCTTGCTCTGATTCTATTGTGAATTTAATTGAAGGAAATACATTATTGATGTGTTTCCAGAAAGTTTATAGCAGTGCTTCACTATGTGGCCATACAACAAATTTATTATCCACATAGCAAAGCCAACTTTAGGTGGATATGGAGTAATTTTTATGGCAGTGATTTTAAGTTCTTCCATGTAAATATTGGTAATCAGGGGTGACAATGGTGAGTTCATAGCCATTCCTTGATTTTGTTAGAAGAATTCATTATATTGAAAGTAGGTTGTTTTTATGCAAAATGTTAAATAGTTCAAATTATACTATCAATAGAAAGAGTTGTTCTGGTTTGTAAGCCATTATCATCATTTGATCTTTACTTACAATAGATAATGCTTCTTCACATGGTCCATTTGTGAATAAACTTTCCACATCAAAGCTTATTAGTATAAGTCAGTTCTTTCAATTTTCATATTCTTGATTAATTCCATAAAGTGACAAAGGACTGACAAGGGACTGGGTCTTGTATGATAAAAGGTTAAGAATTTTTAGAAAAAATCTTGACAAATTTTGGCAAAGTGAATTTCTAGAACTAACAATAGCTCTTAATGGAAAATGATCCTTATGGATTTTAGGTAGACCATAAAGATGAGGAATTTTGTTGAAATGTGATGTTACTTTATTTTTTCTGAATTACTGAAGTACCTGCTATCCTTTCTGAGTAATGCCTGTAATTTTGTTTCTGTACTTGGTATCAGATTTTTGCCACTTTTCTGTATTGACCTGCTGTAAGAAGTTCTTGTATTTTGTTGTCATAATCAGTTGTATGTCTTTATCAGCAGGGAGAATAATTATAGATTTAGCTATTTTGAGAGATTTAATTGCTTTCCTCTAATCATACTCAAGAATCTAAGGGCCCCAGTTCAATTCCCATGTTAGTACTGTCACTGGTCAGGCCAGAAACACATAAGGAAGAGGGGAGAATAATACCTCTCAAAATACAAACCTGTTTGATCTGTTATTATTAATAGTTAAATGTATTTGGAATATTTAAATAAAGTTAAATTTTTCTACACATTCAATACTCATATTAGATTATGGTGGTACTCTTAATAACATGAGTACACATATAAAATGGTGATCATATTTTGATAAATAATAACAATAAAATAAAATTAAATGTCTGTTAATTACATTATAAATATAAATATATCATTCTGATGATTAAAAATAATAAGAAATATATTATAACATTGTGATTTACAGATATTTTTATGTGTTTACATTTTATACATCTATATAAGCACACAGACATACCTGTATAATAATATAAAGTTAGCATATTTGAATTGTTAGTATACTAATAAAAAATCACTTCATTTTAATCAGATATACATAATGACTGATTTTAACATATATGGGTACCAATGCAAATGTTTACACAAATTGGCATTTATATTCTTATATTTCATTTGTCAATAATAAGTTTATTAAATTTATATATTCATATTATTATATTCTCACAAGACATAATTAACTCAAATGTTGAAAATATACATAAAACAAATGCACACATACATGTGTATTCTAATAAAAATAAAATAGGTGATATGAATTTTAAATATTATAAGTACTTATGTATTAAGCCTGCTATGCCTTTTCACAACTGTATCAGTCTTCTGATAACTTTCTAATCTTGCCAAATAGCATGTATGCACACTGGAACTTCTTAAAAACTTAAGTGATAAATTTGTCAAAACAGACCATATATGCACATAATTTTATGACATTTTCACAAGGTGTAGAAAATTATTGGCAACTGATACATCTGTGAAAAGGTGGGGCAGATCTAATTCATAGCACGAATCACATCTGACTAAATCTGAAAAGTGTATTTTTAACAATATGAAGAGTATAAATCTGTACACAAAAATAATAATAATAATACAGTATAAAATGGCACTTCATCACAGCCATCTACACCCTCCCTTGTAAAGTTATGGCATTCTGCATGCAATCATAAACACTGCCAGCACTTTCTAAATTTATTAAAATTAAAAAATACTTTGTATATTAACTCTGACAAGATATTACAAAATGAACACTAAAGCAAAATTAATCAAAAATAAATACTACATAATCAAAATGAAAAATAAATAAATTTATTACTACTTCTATTCACTCATTTAAAATCAAAGCATTTTTATCATGTATATATAACAGTAATTATCATGATTAAACAATTGGGTATCTCTTTGCAAAAGGCCTCTGAACATTACTATGTCATCTTAAGTGCATCCTTGGTAATAGGCAGAAAATATCCAAATTTTAATCATGATACTTACAAATTAAAAAAAAAAAGTATATTAACTACAAAATAGACAGTGAAAGAAAGAAAAATATACTATGTCTATTAACTATTGCAAAAAAAAAAAAATGGATAGATCAACCTCTTCTCCCACATGTGATTTAGATTTTCAAGAAATTGAGAATTAAAGCATATGTTTATGTGATATAAGGGCTGCATGGGGTCTTGATCTAGAATTGTCTAACTACATGTACTTTGTTAAAAAACAATAAAAAGACATTAGTAAATTTTCATCAAAACAGCAAAAATAAATAGTAAACTTTTATTAAAATGGAATCAATGAAATTTACTGATTTTTAAAATATCATCCAGAATGCAAACAAAACGGCCATCTTTTTTGAGCAGCTGGCAGATTGTAGTTATTCCATTTTACATACTTTTGCAGAATAAAAAATTGGTAAACTTTCATTAAAATGGAATGAATGTGGTGGACTGATTTTTTTAAATATTGTCCAGAATACAAAGGAAAGTGTTCTCTTTTTTTGTGCAGTCTTTGCCAGCAGATCATAGTTCTTCAGTTTTTTACACTTTCCAGCAATCTGAATCAATTGTTGAGCTCTCTTTTACATTTTGTTTGATCACCATAGCCTCTTCATAAGCTGGATTATTTTAATTATGTCAGTGATAAAATAGTAAACTGGCTTTTTGACATTTTCAGGTTACACATACATTAGGTAAACATTGGAAGTCATTCACTCCAATAAGTCTCTATAGTTTGATGAACTTCAGACAGTCAAGCAGTCTAATACATTCATATGGGTTTTGAACCACAGAACAGCTGGTCCTTGCTTCCATGTGAATTCAAATTCAATCATTGTGAAACTAGCAGCTGGCTTGCACTTTATATCTGCCCTAAATTATAGCTTTATAATTTATCCCTTTTTTTCTTTCTCATTTTTATAATGTATACTGAAATTTGAAAATACAATAGTTTTTTTTATTTTAATCAAAAAAAAATCTTGATAAAAAAAAGCAAGGTAACAATCTTTTCAATTCACATTAATCAAAATCAATTTTTATCTGAAAAATTTTCTTAATCTTCTAAAAAAAAATCAGATGATTAAAATTTAAAATCAAACTATATTATGATTATTTTCATTTAGTTTTAATTTTAAAAAATCGTAGTTAATATACTTAAAAATAGATAGCAGAATGTTATAATTACTGTATTATCTATTATAAAATGAAAACAATATTGTTTTAAATTTTTTTTTAATTATCAAAATCAGAATTAAATAAACCATTAAATAGATTTTTTTTAAATGTTTGATTCAAAATACAATAATTTGTAATAATTTCAAATATCAAAATTATTATTTAAGCATTAATCTGTTATTCCAGTGAATATTTCTTGTACATAAATACCTACAATAACATTTTGTTTGTATTCATTTCTACTTTTATATATATATATACACACATTGCTTAGTTGTTGAATGCCATGAGACATTACTATCTCACTATATTAATTTTTAATATTCTTATGGATAAATGATGATTTTATAATATTGTTTTCAGAAGATTCCATGTAATAAAAATAAAATAGCTAAACTGCTGATGTGTGAGATGTAAAATCATTATTTTTTTCCTATTTTTTCTTCAAATTCTATTGGTTGAGAGATTTAAAAAAAATATTTTATACCCCCATAGCTTTTTCCAAATATTGTTAATTTTCTTTTATTCAGACATCTCATTTATGCTCTTGAGTCTTTTAAAAATCTCTATGGCTTCCCTTAGCAATCTCTGGTCATATTGTTCAATTTTTGCCAGAATGTATTTTATTAAAATTGATGTCACGATTAGTTAATTTAATGTGCAAATAAATGGCTGATGAATTGGATTTTTCTCTAACTGTTAAAATGTGTTTTTCTTATATTTATTCTACAATTGGTCTGCCCAATATGGAATATCATATACATCATGAAACTTCAAAGGAATTTTATCTTTAGAGCTAGAAAATACTTCATTAGTCTTTTTAAATGTAGTGTAAACTGCGTGGATAATATTTTTCTTTAAAACATTCTCAATTTTATCAGTTATTCCTTTTATATATTGGCAAAACTGTCTTAATTTCTGAAGTATCAAAATCTTTTTTTTTTTATTATATGAAAAAATTAACAATTCTGTGAACAAAACACCATTATGAAAAACATTTTTTAGTGGCATAAGATATCTTGGTGAAAATGGCTGTCATCAGAAAGTTGCTTAGTTCTATCTAGCAATGTCTTTATCACTGAAAATAATTGTGGTGGATGGTGATGAGAAAACACACACTGGGAAATATCTACATTTTTCTTCTCATCACCACTCAACACAATTATTTTTAGTGGCAAAGACATTGTTAGATAAAACTAAGAGTCTTTCTGATGACAACCACTTTTACTAAGATATCTATGCTATTAAAAAATGCTTCTTCTTAATGGTTTTGTTCAAAGAATTCTTAGTAGGGCCTTTTCATATAATAAAAAAAGATTTTGATACTTCAGAAATTAAGAACAATTTTGTCATATATAAAGGGAGTAATTGATAAAATTGGTAATGTTTTTAAAAAAATATTCACACAGTTTGTATTGCATTTTTTTAAAAAAAAAAGAAGTATTTACATGCCCTAAAGACAAAATTTATTTGGAATGTCATGGGGTATATAAAATTCCATGTGAAGTTCATTCAAATTAATACCCTGGACAGATCAATTGTATATTAAATATAAAAAAAAAAACACATTTTGGTAGTTAGAGAAAAATCCAATTCATCAACTGTTTATTCACACATAAAATTAATTAACCATAAGATCAATTTTAATAAAACACATTCTGACAAAAATTGAACAATATGACCAGAAACAGCTAAGGAAATTTATGGATAGTTTTAAAAGGCCCAAGAACATAAATGAGAAATGTGAATAGAAGAAAATTAACAATATTTAAAAAAAGCTATTGCAGGAAAAATATTTTTTAAAACTTCTCAACCAATAGAATTTGAGTGAGGAAAAAATAATAAAGAAAAAGAATAATGATTTTAAATCTCACATACATTCTTATGATTTGAGAAAGAAGCTCTGAGGAAAGTACTTGTTATTGTACTGAAACATCAGCTATGTCGCTACTTTATTTTTATTACATGGAATCTCCTGAAAATAACTACCTTTAGTCATATAATGGTATGATTGTTATATATAGAAATTGCAAAATAAGCTCTTAAGCTCTATATATAACATTTGTAAATACAAGCTTATTAAATTAGATCATGTGACATCTGACTTGATTTTTTTGTAATGCTATATTTTTCAATATTGAAAGCACTTAACTTTGAAATAAATTTATTTGTTATAAAACAAATCTGTTTTGCTGTTAAATCAACATTTTAAAAGTTATTACAGTTAGTGCAGAAAAGCAGGTTATAAAAGTCTTTATATATATATATTATTGTAATTTAACAAAACTATAAAGCTAATAATATATATTACAAATAACTATAATAAAACCAGAAGTACTTTTAATTATTTTTATAACATTCTTCAAAAAAAGATATTTAAATTAAAATGTAATTCTAAGGTAGTATAATTTGCTTATACTGAATGTTTTTATATTCATAACTAGAGAGATTTGAACATATAATTTTTCAGTCTATTAATCTTCCATTCTATCTCAAGTAACTGAAACACATGATCATACACATGTAAAAATGATACATGATCCCAAATATACATATTTAAGGAATTGCTATCTTAATATAAACTGAGCACTGATTATATATATGTGTGGGAGATCATGATCTGTCCCAACTAATGAGTTCTGGTTCAGTGTGAAATACATAAGATCATGTACCTTTTCCACATGTGTGTGTGGTCATGTGTATCAGTTGCTTCAGATAAAATGGAGAATAAATAGATGGAAAAAATCCTGGGTTCAAATCTCTCTAGTAGAATTTAAATTGTTTTTAGTTAAAGATGGTAATTCAAATATAATTTTTTACCATTTAATCATGTGTCATTGATAATCTTCCATGAATCACACTTGGTACATAGAAGGTTATCAATGGCACTCTGAATTAAAATAGTAAAAGATTGTATTTTAATTATAGTGCACATTTTGTGCCATACCTATGCTTTGCACCCTAGATTGCCAACCCCTGTCCTACACTACATATACATTAGAAACATACACTTTTTCAAGTAATCCATATAGCACATGTTAAGTTTAAGTATCTAAAAATAATGTGTACATGAAATTAAATTGTAGATGTGTTATATGGTTTACCTGAAAAAGTGTATGTTTCTAATGTCTTTATTCATAGTGTAGGAGGTTGATCTCATTTCTGGGCTGATAGATGGTTGTGATAAGATTGAGCTAAAAGTAAATAATATACTGATGAAATCAAAAATTTATAAAAATATTTGATTTATTTGTAATTTTTGTATATTTTTCTAAAGCTTAAATTTATAAAATCTTTGTGTTTTTTTTACTTACTTTATCATTTTATTTATATTTATTACAAAACAATCGAGTTTATTAAAATTGTATTCCCCATAAAATATTCATGCTAAAAGCATCTGTCTGTTTTAATTACTTTTAATTTGAGAAAAAATGCTTTCCTTTTAAAATTTGATTGGTCTTATTTGAATCACCATTTTTTAATTAATTTTCTTATCTAATCAAGAACCTGTAGCACATAAATTAATGAGGAAGAAATATCAATTAATTGCATAAATCACCAGAATGATATACGAATCTTTATCATGAAACTAAATTTTAAACATTTCCCTTATTATAGACTTGATTTCATATACTTTTCTTTAAGTAGATTTTAAAAAACTTAATATAAAATCTGTTATTCATTATAATTTATTCTAAAAAAAATTTAATGGCAGTATAAAACATTAAAAAGTATGCTTAATATTAAATTTCAGTTTAATATCTAAATAATAACTTTACTTCATGTCAAAATTTTAAATTAATTTTTCCTTTTTAAATAAAGTCTAAGGGTAGAATCTAATTGTTAATAGCTTATGTGGAAAAATAACGAGTTTTCAGAATAAGTAATTTGGTTCAATTAATTACAATAATTTTTTTTTAAAAAAATACAATAGTGTTAAAAAGTAAGCCTTTTCCAACAAGTTCACACTTTTTTAAAACAATTTATTATTTTTGCATGCATTTAAAAAGTTTTTAGTGATATCTAAATAATTTACTGTATGAGGGATATTCTATTTTCATTATGATCTGCTGTTTTAGGAATTTAATTTTAGTACTAATATAATGCAAATACAATATTTTATTATTTCATACTTATAAATGAATACACCAAACTTGGGTAAAGGTTTACTTTAGTGGCCCCAATATGTTGGCCCTCTATTGTTTAAAATCATAACTAATTTTTTTGGAAAATCTTAAGTATATGCTACTATATTACAATTACATTAAAATTTATTCAAATGTAAAAGATAATAAAAAAAACATTTACCTTTTTGAGCATAATTGTGAGAAAATTGGAAAAAAAGCAGTATTGTTTGTTTACTCCAGAAGGAAAATTCATGCAGGTACAATGAAAACAAAGCTCTGTTGGTATCATATTAGAATTTCAGTGTATGCTTTGCTCTCATTCACATATTTTCAATATTCTGGGTGTGTGTGCTTTGGTCTTCGGGATGTATGAAGTTGTCCTGATGGATGACAACTGAATGCATATATACACCATTGTTGAGACTGCTGATGTTATTGTACACAGCCCAACCATCTGAAATAATGTGCATACCTGGTAAAATGTACTGCTGTATTAGGACCTCCAGTGTATCAGCCATGTTGTCTGGAACTTCTGTCAAGAAGCACTTTTTTGATATTCTTTTTATACTGCCAAAGACCTAATGAGCTCTTCATATAGTTCCCTTGGGTATTTGCAGTGGAAATAATAAGTCTCATCAATTTTGATGACTAATGGCTTTGTCATCAAATTCACGGAGAACCATCGAATTTGTGTCAAAATATCTGACACATTCCTCCTGGAAAATATTATCCCAGTCAATTACTCTTTTCTTGTTGATGTTAGTCTCATGCACAATGTATTTTGGGGGCAAATTATGCACCCAAAAATACACTATGTTTATAATTGTTCCCAGAAGCAGATGAATCTGGGAAAAGAAAGACTTTCTGATTGATCTGCGATGGCAACATATTTTGCATTGCCATCTACAACCATCTAAGCCTGTAGAATACATCACCAGTGAACAATGAACATCACACTGTAGTTCTTCAGAAGGAGTCTTTGTGCAAGCCATTTGATGGCCCAATTCCGGAGTTTGGATGGTATTTCATAACTGATGCATATTCCAGTCTTCTGCCAGAATAGCAGCAACATTCAAAATTTCATCATCTAGAATTAAACATGTAGCAGCCATTTTTTCCAACTATAAAACTGTACACGTGTGCATGTAATTCAGACTTTTGAACACAGAGGATGTCTTTTTTTGTAACATGTGCTATATAAGTAGATAGTTTAAATTCTTAAGTTTCAAATAAATTAAAACTAATTATTTTAATTAATGTTGTGTAATTAATCCAACATTCAAATTCTTTAAAAAGGTAAAGGTTTTTTTTTATTATCTTTTACATTTGAATAAATTTTAATGTAATTGTAATATAGTATCATATACATAAAAATTTTCTAAAAATTTAGTTATAATTTTAAACAATAGAGGGCCAACATATTGGGGCTGCTAAAGTAAATCTTTACCTTGTTTTTAAAACCTGTTTTTTATATGACTATTATAAACATAAAATAACATACCAATGTCTCGACTATTTTATAATATAGTCTTTTTCCGGAACACTAAAAAATAAAAATACAAATATATAATAATAAATATAAAATATCACATATTCCAAACAAACCCAAACTTTAAAAGCAGCAGTCTGTTTCAACTGTCTGACAGTCTTCTTCAGAATTATAACATGCATGAAGGTCTCTCCAAGTTCAATTCAGCTTTTCTGATTTAAAAGCTGAGGTTCATGATATACATATTGAAATGGTCAGTTTCATCCATCTGCTCATTTCACTTATTTTACTTACACATCTATCTATATGCCAGGTTTAACAGAGTACCCATCCGAATAACATTAAATTATTATAAATGCAGAATCATGTATATATATTCGAGCAGTACATCTGTAATTTAATTGAATATATATATAGATTACAGATATGTATCAATTTTATAAATATTTCTAATTTAGGAAATATTTTAGTCTAAATTATGTATGTTAATGGTATATATATATATATATATATATATTACAGATAGGTAAATTCATTTTATAGATATTTCTAGTTTAAGAAATATTTTAGTTAAATTATTTAGCAACTTTATTATTGTATTAGTGAAATCGCATATGCATATCTCCTGTTATTCTGCATTTATTCTACCACCTCTGGTTATAAAGTGTTTTCTGCTAATTACAAAGATAATATTGTCAAAATAACATTCGATTTTGTAAATAGATTTAATGTAGGTCACGCATTTAGTCCTAAAACAGTCCTAAAATAGCATGGATATTGTTTGAAATATAAAATGTTGACAACAAGATAAGCAGGAAAACAGAATCTAAATTATTTCGTTATCACTAAAATTGTTTTTCTAAATAAAGAAATGAGTTTTTCTACCGGTGGGAATAATTAAATGTTTTGCTAAAATAGAAATGGATTGTTCAGCCACGTAAGAAAATAACAGGTGGACAGAGTTAAAAAGGTATAAATACTTGAAGTTTTATTAACAAGGAGATCATATATCTATTAAGTGAACTGTATGCCGAATCCACATCGGTTTCACCTTAAAATGTTTAGTAGAGGCCATAATTCACCGCCTCTCCTCGTGAAGAATGGAGAGCTTTGGTCCAATGAAACCTAATGCCATCACCAGCAAAAGTAGCCCATAGAAAAATCTCCATTAACTGTGCATCATCATCAAGTGTCAACTTATTATCGTCCCAAGTGCTTCAAAACCAGCTGCAATGGAAACAACTAAATGGTAAATTTTTCTCAGAACTCTTGTCTATAAACTGTGACTTTCGTTTTTCTATTTTAAAAGCTAGCTATTCACTAAATCTACTTTCGCAAACACCTTTACTAAAATCTACAAAGAAGATTGTTAAATGCTAAGTCTTGCCTGATTGTAGAATGCTAAAACTTGTCTGATTATAAAACTTGAATTCTCTTTTGTAATATACAACTCAAATTCTCTTTTAAATTTTAAAACTCCTAATAATCTATTTTAAATGTATTATTTTCTGTGGTCTTTTTATGCCTATTTCTAAATCTATTCAATTTATTTTATGATTTTATCATTTTAATATAATATGTGTATTTAATATGCCAAATGACTCGAAACCGCAAGTATTTCTAAATATCATTTTAGCGTATCGATTTGCGAATATAATTTCAAATCTTCACTATAATTTAATATTAATCAATTGAATTATTATTCTTCATTCTCACTCGCTGTTTCAAGATCATATTATGTTACTGATTAAGTTTTGGGTATCAGTATTACAATAATCAGTTATCTAGCTATTTTATACAGTCCGCTTAATTTTAGTTATGAATTATAACTATTTATATATATATAACTCGTATATTACCGGAACTAGCCACAGAAATATTCTCAAAGCATATTTTAATATTTTATTCGTAATTATCCCGCAAATATGCTTTATCTTCCTTAGATTTATTTATGTTGAGACGCAGGGAATAATATTAAACTAGGTTACTAATTAATTTAGTCCCTTAATAGTATATTTAAAATACTAAATTTGAGAACTGGATTATATAGATATGCAAATATACGCTATCTAATTTTGAGGCACGATAATGTAATGTTACGCGATTGCGTTATATATATGTATAAGTTGTGGATGTGTCTTTACAAAGTATGCAATGTACACTTATCAGCTTGCTGCATGATTTTTGATGATGTGCTGGCAGAGGTCACTCTCATCCACTTTAGTTTGGGTTCAAGCACACTTTTAGAACTAGGGCACAAAGACCTAGATGATTCATAATGCTTATCCGACTACCTGAATTACTAATGTTCTTATTCATGGCAAGTTGAGCGGTCTTAGGGCAAACCGAGTCTTTAGAGACTGAAACCCGTGAATAATGACCCATTCGCATCTTTTTGCTTAATTAATATTTTAATGTGCCATAGGGGATATAGGTAAACCTATCATAAATCAGTTTTCTCTCCCTTTTATATTAAACGCTTATCTAGCATTAGTATACATCCTAATCTAGGTTAACATGCTAACCTGCGTATCTCAGAGCCTAATTACATGCTCGAATTAACTCTGTATTAAATAAATACCATAGGAGTGTTATGATAGTTAGTTATATAGCTTTGGCTATAAAGTTCCGCATGATCTAGCAGACTACAAAAGAGCGAGATTTGGCATATTAATTAACATAGGCATGAAATTCCAATGCCGCACTACACATTATTAAACGCTTATAATGAAATATATAACATGAATCTCAGCAGTTATCTAACACCTGCGAGCGTTATACCTCATGTTCCCATCATATAATTTGGTATGTTTTAATTTATTGTTTGCTATTGTTTTATTAAAGTAATCATATTTAAAATTATAACTCATTTGCATATTTTATTGTCCGTGAATTCATTTTGTCCAACTCTATATTTAATTACACATACACTATTTCATATAGATGTAGATCAGTCTGTTAAGCTCTATAATTAATTACTTAGCCATATGTGTATATATCTGACCAAATCAGTGATAAATTAATTAAATTATGAGTCTCTTGTTCTACCAGGAGTGACTGCTGGACCGAGAGTGAATTGATTGTCTGTGTATGTTGAGGAATGTCATCCATATGGTAGTAAATCATTGAGCAGAGGTGAAAGTATTGAATGTTGGTCGGATTCTGGATCACAGCATCTGGATTCGATCAGCTTTAGTGTATTTTGCCTATGTTCTAGATTTTGTTACTTGGAGGGACAATTCTTACCATTATAATATATATGTATATTGTGACACTCAGTTTTTACCTTGAAGTTATGTAAACTGTGTTTGTTGTGTAGCAATAATAAAGTATGTATGTAACTGATTAACAATTTACTATTTAAATGTCAAGCATTGATGGCTGAGTGGTTAGCACAACTGTCTTACAAGCAGTTGTCCTGGGGTTCGCTTCCTGACCGACGCTTTGACACATAAAAAAAAAAATTACCATTTAAATATATAATAATTGACCTTAATAAAATATTTAGCATTAACATAACACTTTCATTTGTATGTTCTTAATTTTAGTTGTTTACTTTATTAGTAAGTTTAAAATGTATAAATTATCTTTGCCAATAGTTATTAATTAAACCCGGGAGGAATATTCTCTAAAAATAAATTAAATTATGGAAAATCAAAATCCCGATCTTTGGTGCCCTTGTTAAAATAAATAAAAAACTAATTCCCAGTCAATCCAAATGGTAAATAATACTAGGTCGAGTTAATCAGGAAATATAACTATGTTTTTAGAAATATGAACGAAATATTTTTCTTCTTCATAGCTTGAATAACTCACGAATCTTAGTGCATAATAGAAGGCCTAAACTAAACTGTGAGCAAGTAAATTAGACCATGAATGTTACACTACAAAGCTCTGTAATATTTTCTAATTCTTAATGATCTTGCTTCTCTACCAGTTCATAAATCTTCTTGCCAAGTTTTCTTTCTAATTTTTTTATCTATTGTTTCTTCCAACATTTTTAAACATCTCCCCACTCCCCCAGAGTTATTCAATTTAATATTAGTTTTTTAAAGATATTGAACATGATGGCATCATTCCAATTATCTTGTTTTTATTTCCTTTACTATAACGCATTTAATATTCATTATTTATCTAATAATTGTATTCATTCTACAACTCTCTTTTCTGAAAATCTTTTTACTAGTTATCTATATCTTTCTTTCAATTGTCAAATCTCACTTTCATACTTTAGCTTTAATCTTTTAATAAATACGAAACCATTAAGCTAAGAATTTATTTACTCAACAATAAATCAATGGCTCTCTGCATATCCCTAGAGTGCAATAAATTATTCCTAAAAATTAAATAATAATCCTAGTTAAATTTATTACAAGTTATGTAAGACCTACATTTTTTTTCAATTGAATCAAATAGAAAAAGAAATAATAAAAAACAGTCAATTGTGCAAATTTATAAAAGTTACAAGAAATTTATTAATTGTTAAAGCATAGAGAACACTTTGTCTCTTTTCTTCAACATTTCTTATGATAAGTACTACTCATTTTTATTCTAGTGAATTTAAAGCAGTTATCAAAATAATCCAGTATTATTTAAACTGTTCTCATATTGGCCATGTCAAATAACTAGTAAAATTGGTTCATTTCACTATATTCAATAAGTTAAATGACTTCTGAAAGAACATTCACTCAGAACCTTTTCCATTTGGTTTATTTTTCCTGTCCATTAAAGTATAAAGATTTGCTATCTTAATATAAACTGAGCACTGGTTATATATATATATGTGGCACGAAATATGAATATTGGTCATTATTTATCTTTTCTACATGTGTGTTGTCATGTGTATCAGTAGTATGAGTTAGTGTGGATAGTTGAAGGTTGCTTTAAAGTCTGAGTTCAAATCCCCTATATTTAAAAGGTAATAAAATTCTATAGCCAAAAATATCAATCAATTTTATCCTACTCATTGTTTGCTGATTGTTTTAAAAAAACTAGACAAATGTTAAACTGATAAAATCAGCTAAAATATTGAATATTATTGCTAGCATAAAATTCTTTGTCGTGTTGAATATCTCTCAAACAAAAGATGATATAATCCAATGATTTATTGCTCAGAAATTTGTAAGAAGTTTAAACATGGGGACTGACAGAATTAGGTTGTGATCTATGGATCTTAAACTTCAGGGATTAGCTACTTAACCCTGCATCAGACAATACAAGGTAAAAAAAAAACTAATGAAAAGTTACAAAAGTAACTTACTATGTTTTTTTTTGTTTATATAAACAAATAAAATAAAAAATCTTTAAATAGGCTGTTGGCTTAATATATTCTAATGTAAATGTTTATACCTGAAAGTCCTTTAATCTTTGAAGTATTACTCTAAATATTGGCGATAATAAAATATAGTATGTTAATTAAAGTTATTTTTTAGTTATTTTAATAAGTTATATGATGCTTTCTATTATGCATAATATGTATATATATATAATGTGACACAGAATTGGAGAAAAATAAGATAAAAGAAAATTACTTTCAATTAAAGAGTAAAATAATAACAAAAAGGAGAACAATTCTGAAATTTCCATCAATTATAAATATATAATGCCTATCAAAAAAAATGGAAGCAGTCACGAGTAACAATAAAATGATTATATAGGTTTGAAGTAATTAAATTTATTTATAGACTATTATATCAATAATTATGCGCTTATAACGCTCGTTAAAGAAGTTATATATATTATTAAATTTATTTAAAGCTTAGCGCTTTCAAAGCTCTATGGCTTCATAATCATAGCTGTGTACGGTTGATAGTGATGAGGGGGAGTATTCAAATTTATGTTAATTAGATGTTTCGGTATATACTATATATAGTTAAATGAAAAGACTATTATTATTGGTAGAGAAATCATATTTTTTAATTGTTAATTATCAATAGAAACAAAAGGATTCGAAAAGAAATAATTAAATTTTAATTACAAGGTTATTCTATAAAAGTTAATTTATTATCTATTGTCTTTTTAAAATACCTTTAAAGATGATGAAATTTTTCGTTATATGTTAACTCAATCTTTATTCTTGGCAACCTAATGAATATATATATGAAAATTAAATTATAATTGTTGGTGTGCACTTTGGAGACCAGTCTCAGTTCTTCATCATAATTTTTTTAATTAAATAGAAGTAACTTGAAAAAAAATTGTGTAGTTAATTAAAACAGAGTGCCATATCAACTGAGCGCTTATAAATAAACATGATCATTCTAACTTGACAAGATAAAATCAAAGACAGAAAGAATAAAATGTTAAAGATGAGTTTTGTAATCACTATACAAACTAATAAGTCTATTACAAATATCTCTACATAAATTAGCTGATCTTTAGTCTGCTTAGCTGACATCTTAGATTATTGCTTTTTAAATATTTCCCGTTGAAAAATTTCTAAATTTTGCTTAATTATAACTTCAATCATATCATTACAATAAAAGCAATTGAATTTAGTTAGAGAGTCTTTGAAATAATCATTTTATCATAAAGAGAATCTACATGTTAGCTGTTATTTTTACTTAGGATACCTATTACTACTAGTTTGCTTTTAATACTCTATAAATAAAAAGAAATTTAGTAATATCTTCCCAGGCGAAGAATAAAATGGCTGGTTTTAAATTCTGCTATGTAATTTTTTTTTTAATTGGTAGAGCATTTTAAAATATTTTTTTCCAAATCTTTACAGCAATAGAGAGTTAAAGTTCTCTTTTACATGATAAATTGGGCAAAATAACAGCAATATAAATAGATAATTTACTTGCAGTCATTTTATCATTAGAACACGCTATTCTATCTTTTAACTTTGAGAAATAGAGAAACAGTCTATGATATCCTTCAATATCCATGACAGTCTTTCGATTTAAAAAAGAACAAATATTGTTTGTAAATTGATCATAATTTCATCTAACTAAAAATTTCTGAAGAGTTACTTCCTTCACTAATTTTTTTAAATATTAATTTCTCAAACTATTTTTCCAGGATGTATTGAAAACCTTAATAATATTCTCAAATCAAGCTTTGGATTAAAAAGAATATCACAATAATTATCATACTGTAAAGCTTGAAACCAGAATGTGAATTGGTTTAAAAAAAAAAGTCTCATCCAAATCTATATATCATCTAGTAATTTTATATTTGATTATGTGTCATTTAGAATTAACAGTTAAATTATTTTTTTTTAATTTTAATTTTATTTAAACGTTTCAAATACAGTCAGCTCTTAGTAATAGCATGCAGATTAGTATATAACAAGCTGTTTGGAATGTTTTATGGGTGGATTCATGTAGCAGGCATGAAAATAATAATGTTTTTTCTGAAAGAGTAGGATAATACTATTTAAACATCTTATTATATACTAATCTGTTTTCTTTTACAAAGAGTTAAATGTATTTCAGAAGTTTAAATAAAATTTAAATTTTATCCTACTCTTTCAGAAAAATACTGTCATTTTCATGCATGCTTCATGAAACCATCTATAAAATGTTACAAAGTCTGTTGTCATAAAAATGTAAAATAAAGTTGGTGCAATTTTTCTTTAACATGACTCATGATTTTTTTAACAGAAATAATACTTCCTCTTTTATTTTATCAAGAAGACATTATGTAACATAACTATCATCAGTGGACAAATGGCTAATTACAAATGTTGTCACACATGATTTTTTAATCAAATATGCTTTAATCAAATCAGTAAAAGCAATATATGAATCACCATATTTGATCATGACAGATTTTGTTAATTTATCTAAAAATAAAATTCATCTCCAATGCTTCTTTTTTATTTAAAAAAATTCCATTAATAACTATATACAAATATTAATATAACCACAATAGAATACATAGGCAAAGTTTGATGAAACTATACCTTTAATGATATTTTAAGTTATTTAACTTCAATGATGCAGAATCTAAAAGAGAAGAATGTCATATTCTAATATAATCATGATAACTAAACTGAAGAAGAGTCCAGATATTTATTTTCAGGAGTGAAAACTTGATGGGTAATGTTAATGGAAATACAATTTTAAGCTATGAGAGAACACAATTGAGGTAGTCTGTTGTTTATCAAGTTTTGAGTCATATTGTTCCTGGGTAAAAATTTGAGAGTATAGGTATGAGTTGAACTATTCCTTGTTATTCATTTTTTGAACATTGTATTTCTTATTATCAAATATTATAGATCAGCATGCAAGCCACATGATTCTTAATGTGTGAATAATTACAGAAACATTATAGGGGGTGAAAGTATTTTATATATTTTTAAAGTATTTGCTTGAGGTTGACTTTATGCTACAAAACATGAATAGGCATAAAGATGACAAGTATGGGCAGGTTTTAAAAAGGTTAAGCATTTCTTCTGGACAATTGTTTGACAAAACACATGTAGGTTCAAGATTTAACTTGAATCAGTCATTGAAAAACATTTTGGTTGGAATTGTACCCATAACAAATTAAAAAGAAATTTTAATCATGAGTGAGAAGCACAAATGTTTTGGAATTTATTAGAGTCTTAGCAACTGACAAGGTTGTCCATAGATGTCTGAGTGGATCCAGTATATTTTATTTAAATCTTAGATTTGATGTTATACTAGTCTAGTATATTAGCATGCCCAATGGCATGATCTGTGAATAAAGAGCATTTAACACATTAAATGAAAACAACCAATGGTATCAGAGTGAAGATGGCACTAAATATTGAATTAGTAAGTGTTGCAATATACATTTTGGCCCTAATATAAATTATAAAAGATTTGGGGGGGATATCAAATTAAGCTCTTGTTTGCATATAGGGATGCATGCTCTTCTGGTTGAGTGAAGATGAGCCCCAGATGGATGCTTTTATAATTAGATCTTGTTAAAAATCTGCATCCATGGGCTATTCTAATAATAATAGGATTCATTATATAAAAATTCACCATAGGATACAGCATTTTTGGCAAAATGCATTTTTTCAAACTGAATGTGTTAAAGATAAGATTGTTTAAATGCTGATTTAATTGCGTTTTAGACAAATTAATTTGCATGCCAAAAAAAAAAGCTGAAGGGTTACATATAAAGAAACAAAAATGATTTTTAAACTTGTATTATAAAAACAGTTTATGTTTGAAATTTATTTAAAATGTTTTGGAGGCCTCTGAAGATTATCAGGACACCATCAATGAAGGATATGACTTCCATGGTAGTTCCAAGATGAGCTAAGGTAAAGACATTCAGTGTATCATTCAATTTCATTAATCAGGGAATTTATATAAATTGCAAATAGCAATGAAGTAAATGGTGAGCTCTGTGGAATGCCACAACTGTGTTTGAAAGATATCAACAGTCACATATAATTCTTCAGTTAATTCATTTATTACTCAGGTAGTTCTGGATGTCAATCATCAGATTGTGTTTAGACAGATGTCTTTGTAGAGTAGTGAAATTGTATTTCCAATGGACTGGCTCAAAAGCTGTTTTAATGTTGTCTTGGCATGCAACATAATGTGTAAGTTTGTTTTCTTTTGGCAAACAAGATTGATTCTTGTACTAAAAGAATAGTTTGAGAGGCATAGTGATCTTTTATTGCATAATGTGAGGTTGATAATGTTGGCAGAATAAGTTCATTCATTTTTTTTTTAATTATTCTTGCAAAAAAATTTTGATCAATATCTTCAGGTGTAATAAGACACAAGTTATTTACAGAGGAGTATGCTGTATTTGATTATTTTCTGAGACAAAATGTTATGTTGGTAGAAAGATTGGGGATGTTAAGGTTGCTTGAGAAAAGTTGATTGAAACAATTATGTAAAATAGGAATTATGATGCCTCTTGAATCTCTAAATTCACATCGAGTCTCAGTAAGTATTCTGTTTAGCAAAATTCTTAAAAGTGCTTTTGTTATAGTGGATACCAATGGTATGTCATGACAATTATACCCATTCTTATTCCACTTGTTTTTATAAATGATAAATAGAAGCATCTGGAAACACACCTTACCCATATATTTCTAAAAAAAATTAATACTTTCGAAGCTAATACATCACTGTCTTATTCTTAAACTTCTTTAGATATTTTAAGAAGCTTTTTATTTTTAATATTGTAAAGAGTTTTCACTTTTTTAAGCTAGATAGTTTTTTAAAGAAGATCTTGTGGGTTCATTAAAAAGAATTCTAATTCATTTTGTATTATTAGTAATGATTAGAAATATAAAAACAGGGCATTTTCTGATTGCAGAATAATAAATTTAACACAGAAATTTATATATGTAGTAAAGAAATTTCAATGACTGACAAAAAGGCTTAAAAAATAATTGATGGGTTAAAATTGTAAAGAATAACTATTTGCTGATCAGAGTCACTTTAGATCTTTTCAATGCAATTAAAATTAACACATGGAATTTAAAATGATATAATTATAGATGTCATTCTCTTAAAGGTTAATAACAATTTGTCAAATAGGTGAAGGAAGTATTTTGAACCTCTTTTGAATAATTATATGACATTTGATGTGTTGGATTTAATATTATATTTATCTATTGTAGTGATGAGATACAACCTGATACACCATTCAATTATTTAAGACACTTTACCAATTGATGCCACATAGACATTTGCTTAACCAATAAATTGCCAAGCAAATTATCATATAAACATTTTTTCTTTCCAACACATACATTTACCTAAACATCTTTTTATTTTTAAAAGAAGTAATAAAAACTATTAAATTATAGGAAAAGAAAAAAAACAGATAGGTATATTAAAACTGGAATAAAAGGTTATATGTTACTAACTGGAGAAAACTATACAAAAAACTTACACATAAACTTAAAGAAAAAAAACAATGACTGAATTAAAATCTAAATGCATAGCAACCATTTATAGAAATGAAATTTAAAATAATTATAAATTATTATTTTTTATTTATAATCCCATTTATTTATACTATGTCTGTTAAACAATAGGAAATGTCAAGATTAAAATGCTTAAAAAAACTTCATGCGACCTACAACGCGCGTTATTAATTATTATGCTGTTTTCTGCATTCGAAGATAGAACTTTTTTTTTCTGCTTAAAAATAAATTCGAATACAAAATGGATGTGAATGTTCGAATTTAAATATATATATTTTTAAAAATATTAATCAAGATGATCAAAAGCTAAATTTTTAAAGCAATCGTTTGAAGTGGAAGAAATAATTTGAAAATAAAAATTTAATTATTTGCTAATTAGACAATTTTAGTTAAATTTATGTGTTGCAGTAATATTCAATAATTAATTGTTTTGATATATAATAATATCATCATTGAAGTCTTGAAAAGCAAATGAATCAATAAATATATATTATTTTTATATCATGATTGCTTGCTGAAAAGTTTATGCTATGGGATAATAATACGTCATTAATAAAGCCATGAAAAGTTAAAGATTTTACCTGCCCATTTGGAAGAAACTTGAAAACCATCTGTTGCCTTAGATAAAATGCCTAATCAAATCCAAGACAGGATAATTGGAGAACATTATTATTTTTTGACCCAGACAAGAAATTTATATTCTTCGCAGGAGCAGAACTTCATCTCCATTCATAGGAATTTATTTAGCAAAGAAACATTTTCCAGCAGACTCTTCCGACTTTAATTAACAAAATGGGATAAGAATTGTGATATTTGTTTTATTATTTTGTCTATTGTAAATTTTATGTATTATTTTCATTTTCTACAATTGGAAGCCAATGTGTTATAGTTTTGGGAAAATTCATTATGAGAGTAAGGAGGGGGAAATATAAGATTTAACTTTTTTTTTTATCATTTTCATTAGACTGTAATAATAAAAAAATTATATTAGTTTTGACATCCCCATCTGACTGACTTTTGACCACATATAGGAAATTGAAAGGTAAGAAATTTTAATATTATCTTACAGTAAGCAACACACAATGATAGATTTTATTTATTTATTTACTATTAATTAAGCTTACTTTTATATTGCTTTTATAAATCAATGACTTATAACCATTGATTTATCTAGACAACAAAGATTTTTTTTGTTGCTGTTGTTATGTTTGTATACATATTTTAAATTAGCCAGCTAAAATCGCAATCACATATATATATATTATAATTTTGCATATTCGTTGTTGTAAATACTTAGTCAAGTACATGAACTTCTACCATTGGGTTTAGGGCAAGGATTTTATTTTATTAATATCATTATAGATATCGATATGCTAGAAATTCATCCTTGACAAAATAAATTACAAGTGTATCAGATTTAATTGTTATTCATATTTTTTTGTTAATCAATAAATGTTTATTAATTCGTTATTTTAATTTGGTCTCTAACTCATCATTATTTCCATATCCACCATCAGCTTTATAACTCTTCATTATTCACATACCCATCGTAAACATTATTATCTTATTTAGTTTTACACTTATCAATATTATTAATGTGATAGAGGAAATACATATACATATTTAAGTCATTTATTATAACTTTTAATACATATATACTTATACTGCACATACATATTTTTTATATATCTTATGCTTAATTGATTTTTGGTAATTAATTATCACCTATATAGAGGTGCAATAACTACTATTAGTGTGATATCCTTCCCTGATAAGAAAGCTCAAGCAATTACTTCCTGAGTTCGAATATTGTGGTATAACGTGGCTAGAAAGGGGTGAGAATTGGATGAACTGACCCAAATTGTATCTAGGTTAATAAAAATAGGTAGAGCTAGTCTATTGGAAGTAGGTACAATCATAGGTTATGTATTTCATTGTGTAATAACTTGCATCCTATCTGAAGACCCAAAGTCCGACCTTAGTAAGATGTGCTCCCCCTATCTCTTCTGGAAACCACCAACCTGTTACACTATCTATTGACTTAAATTCAGATAAAAACATTTGGATTAATGAAATTAACACAGTTCCTTGCGACCCAAAATGGCAATAGTGATGCATTAGTAATTTTAAATTATAAAAAATTGTATCAGCTTCACTAATTTGAATATCTTTATCCAAATATTTTAGGAATATATAACTACAAAAAGATTGCTACCAGATATTAAAGGTGTTTCAATTGTTCCAATTTATAAAGAAAAAAAAAACTAATTATACTAAAGATACTTTCAAAGATTTTATTGAATGGAATGTTGCAGCCTGTTAAGATGCTTATTTCAGATACTGTAGAATCTATATGCTTGGTATTTTAAGAAAAAAACTAAGGATTTTAAACATCAACTTACCAAAATTGAACTGCACTACATATTTAGTACATATTCATGTTAATAAAATATGATTAAATCAATATATGTGCATAGTAAGTCTGCTTTAAAAAATTTGTTACAGAGATTAAACTATTATATATCCTTTAAATTTATTTTATTGGGTGAAAGGTATTGTTTCAGAAACAGTTATGTTCTTATTATTTGGGCCTATGCACGAAAGTCATACATACAACACTAGTTGAGAGAATATGGGAAATGTTCTTAATTTGTAATAGAATAATTAATTTAACTTTAGTATGCACTCTTTATTTATGTTTGGTTGATCTAATATTGATTTTTTCCTTGTTAATTATTTCTATGGTATATTCTGAAAAAAATGTAATCATTCTAATAAAATCCAATATGGTAAATTGAGCTTTTTCAAAAGTATAATTGTCTACAGTTGGAGACCTCTTCTTTCAAAGTTACATAGTTTGTTCCAGTGAAAAGGTGACTCATTCTCTCTCCAAGATATCTAGAGCACCATTTATGAACTAATTCAATTGATATGAAATGGTATAGTTTAGCTGTTAGCTACAAAAATTTTAAGATTTTAGCATGTTTAGATCATCAGTTGCATGATATGTGACAAGGTGTGTCATATCTTCATGGATCATCTCCAGTGATCTTCCTACTATTATGAAATCTTCTGAACCATTCGAATTAAGATACAAAATATACTATCACATTTCATGCAGTAACTATTGATTAAGACATTGGTTTAATAATTTTATGGTGAATTGCAGAACTATGTAACATGTGTTGATTCAAGATGATACGGCATCTTGAAAAAAAGCAGTTATTATTTCATTAGAACATACTGTGTACTATGTCCCGGTACAGAGTTAAAATGTTCCTTGCTTATGATATATTTCTTTTATTTTCCTTCTATTTTTTACTTTACACTTTCATATGCCTCAAGGTATACAACAATGAGATCAATTTAAAGGTAGTTAGAGCACAATATAACAATTTTAAAAATATATAAAAATAACCAATCAGTATGTTTTGAAATAGAATAGCTAAATAGCTTTTAAGTTTAAACAGTACATCAAATAGCACATGGTGAAACAGAAAAGTAATGGAATGAGAGATATGACATATATTGTTCTTACAATCAGCTAGAGACAGAACATAAATAGGTATTTTCAATGCACATGCATGTGAAGGTTAAATACAGTAAACATAAAAAAATATCATGAACATAAGAATATTGTATAGTACACAAAACTAAAACATAAATAAAAAGTCAAGTAGGCAATGTCCATCAAACTCATCATACATTATGAAGATATATATGATTCAACTCAAGAATTTTATTTAAAATTATAAATTATATTTTAATTTTTTTTGATGATTATTTAAATATAATTTTAGTAAAAACAAAGTTTGAATCAATAAATACATATCAATAACGATAAGATCAAAAGCGCAATATATGGGTAAGAGAACAAACAGGTATTACTGACATTATTACTGACCTCGTTGAAAAAATTAAAAGATTGAAGTGGAGTTAGGAAGGATATATTGCTAGAAGAGATAATAATAGATTCACAATTGAAATCTTAAATTGGATTCCAAAAGATTGTAAAAGACCCAGAAAGAGACCACATGTGAGATGGATGGATGAAATAAGAAAGTGCGCAGGGGTGATATGAAGAAGAGAGGCTAAAGATCGGAGAAGATGGATTAAACTTGGAGAGACCTTCATCCTTCAGTGGATTGATAATGGTTGATGATGATGATGAACGATAATCACAAAAATAAACACACATTATTTTATAAACTATTATCACGAAAATAATTATAAATTATTTGCAGTATACTCGTAGAAATCTAATATTTATTTTATTAATAATCAAAAATAAATATAAGCGAATAGTTTCAAAAAAAAAGATGCAGAACGAAGACTGAATAAAAAAGGAAATCCATGGTATGCAGTACGAACACCATAGGCATAGATTAGATGAAATGAATGAAAGAGGAAAGCATACGGACAAAACTAAACATTGCTATAATTTAAATCAAGCCAAAGAACGGAGCATCAAATATCTAAAACTGAAGTATAACTGTATATTATGGATTTCTTGTTATTGTCTTTTAGGAATTACGATGTTCAGTGATAATATATTATCACTCAACATATAGTATAAAAAAGTATTGCATCACGATTAATTTATTTAAAAACATCATTTGAAAATAACTATTTTTTACTTTAGTGTATATATATTCTTTAAACTTAATATTTTTTAAAATTAAAATTTATTTTCAGTTTGTTTAAAATTGTAAAAAGAAATATTCCAAGTGTTTAAGTGGTATATATTTTTTTTCATTCCTATTTATTTTATATTACTTTAAATTATATTTTAAATCTAATTCTGACAATTAAATTAATGAGTAGAATATATAAAATACTTCTTTTTAGAAAGATCTGTTTTGACTAATTCTTTGTTTCGGGGAAAACTCATCTTGAGATAAATAACTATCATGAGAGACATTAGTTAACTTTCCAATAACCTATTAAATCCGTATTATTATTTTTTAACAGCATTGCACAAAGAAACAGATTTTACAGTCTAGTAAAATAAGAGTATAGAAGCAATTCAAATATAACATTTTCTAAAACTTTTGATATCAGTAAAAACTGATTAAAATAAATAATATTTAGAATTCATTTTGCATTTTAATTACTATGTGCAAAATATGTTGATTTTTAAATTGAGTTTATGAAGATATTCTTATTTACGTCATAATGAAAAGTTTATAACAAATGCAATAAAAAGATTACATTATATATATATGATTCCTTTATTTTTTCTAATACATTATTATTATCATTTTCAACTATTGCCGATTTCTTACTGTATAAACCTTTCTCAGTTAATTTCAGGATTCTGCTATTAAGAGCTTATTCTCCATACCATTCCAGAAAACATGTTTATCTCATGTGTGATTTCTTAGAGTCTCTCTGAATTTACTTTTAGATTTTAGTTATCTACATATTATCATTATTTCTAGAAATATAAACCAGCTTCACCTCATTATTTTTTAATGGTCAGAAATACTTGTTTATCCATTAATCCATATACTTTATTTTTATTTTTTATCAATTTCAACACACATATCTATAATTTTTGCTATGTGGCGGCTTTTCTATTAAAAGTCGAATTATCATATCCAATTATATAAGTCAATTATTTTATATAGCGCGATGTTTTTTTATAAACAATAATATTTAAACAGCATTAAACTGTTGCACATGCGCTTTGAATTTTAAATATAAAATGAATGAATACTAACACTTCAACCACATGATAAAGTCTTTGGAAAAGATAGAATGGTCATCTATCTTTTAGAACCCAAACGCTTTTGTATGGGCGAATCTTAAGTGTTTGAAAGTGAAAGCTGAAGATATTAAATAATCAGTTTAAATTACTTTTACATGCTTGAATGAATGACGCTGGTGAAATTTATTAGAATTTACTATACTTCATTCTTATTTGAAATTAAATGTATGTAAATAAGTCAATTATTTTTTATAGCGCGATGTTTTTTATAAACAATAATATTTAAACAGCATTAAACTGTTGCACATGCGCTTTGAATTTTAAATATAAAATGAATGAATACTAACACTTCAACCACATGATAAAGTCTTTGGAAAAGATAGAATGGCCATCTATCTTTTCGAACCCAAACACTTTTGTATGGGATTTCACTTTCAAACACTTAAGATTCGCCCATAAAAAAGCGTTTGGGTTCGAAAAAATAGATGGCCATTCTATCTTTTCCAAATACTTTATCATGCGGTTGAAATGTTAGTATTCATTCATTTTATATTTAAAATTCAAAGCGCATGTGCAACAGTTTAATGCTGTTTAAATATCATATCCAATTATAAAAAAAAAATTTTTTCCAAGCATCTGCGCATATTTATAGCAAAAACATTCAATTAAAATATAATTCTAAGTTAAATTCTTCAAATCCTTTAATAACATTATCATATTTTTCTTTTTTGAAAACCATTATTGATTTTTAGTCTTTTTACATTTATATTTGTTTTGTTTTTTTTAATTTTAGCATTAAAACTTTCCTAACAGTTTTAAAATATTAATTAATTTAATAAATAAATCTTATGTTAAGATTTGTAGAGGTTCCTACTGTCGTTTTTTCACTGGAGATAGTCAAATTATAAAGGAGTGGAACAGTAACATATATGAGTGTCTAGTTAAGGATATACAAAGTTTTAAAGAAACAGGGGAAAGAATAATGGTTATAGGGGATATAAATGGACATATTGAAGAAATTGATGATGTAGATAATAAAAATGGACAGCTTTTGAAGAAATTTTGTCAGGAAGTGAATTTGAGTATTGGAAATTTATTATATATTTATGAGGGACAATACACATGGTCTAGAAATAATATATTTCACACAGTAGATTATGTATTGGTAGAGAAAGAGGGAATGAATAAAATATGGAAAATTAAGAAGTTTGATAATGAAGAAAAAGTATACACTAGTGATCATAACTTCATTGTAATTGAAATGGTTAGTAATGTGATGGAGAATAGAAATCAAAGTAGAAATAATAGTGAAAGACGTAAATGGAGAGTGAATGATAAGAATAAGTTGGAAGAGTATAAAATACAAGTTGAAGAAATTATGGAAGAGTTGGTTGGGGATGAGTATAAGGACTGCTGTAAAAAAGTAGAAAAAGTGGCAAATAGGGTTTTAGGTGAGAATATTCAGAAGAATAAAAATAATAAAAAATGAGAATTAGTAAAAGTGTAAAAGAGAGGAAAGAAGCATGCAGAGAATATAAGTGTTCTATTAAGAACAAGAAAAGTGAAAAAGATATTAATGCTAAATGGGAAAAGTACTTAGAAAAAAAAATTGGCTAAAATAGATAATTATAGAGAGAGAATGAAATTGAATAGTAAATTGTTGGAGGATATTAATAAAAGTGGAAGAGATGGGAGTAAAAAAATTTGGAATTACATTAAAAGGAGAAATGTAGGGGAGAGAGATAGTATAACTAGATGATGAGGGAATAGAGTGTAGATCTAGAGAAGATTTAGAGAGAATCTTAAATAGATATGTAATGAATTTAGAAAAGATGTTAGATATGAAGGACAGAGTGACAGAAAACCTGAAATCATATAGTAATGGGAATATTAGGTTTTCAGAAAATGAATTGAATGAAGTAGAGAAGAAATTGAAAAGTGGAAAAGCAAGAGGTTTAGATGGATGGGCAGCAGAGATTGTAATGAATTTAAGATATGGGGCAAAAGTAAAGTTATTATCCTGTTTTAATAAGATGGCACAGAATAGAGATTTCCCAAATAGTTGGAGTAATACAAAAATAAAGATTATTGTTTAAAGGAAAGGGTAAGGATCATAGAAAGTTAAATAATTATAGACTGATAGCAGTAACTTCAGTTTTATATAAAGTTTTCTCATATATGGTGGCTAGAAGAGTTGTAAAATGGATGGAAGGGAATAATGTAGTGGGGGAAATGCAAGGAGGTTTTAGATTAGATAGGTGTATAGGAGATAGTTTATTTGTAGTTACACAATTTATGGATATGAGTAGGAATTCAGGTAAACAGTTATATATAAGTTTTATAGATGTAGAGAAGGCATATGATAGAGTAAATAAAAATAGATTATGGATAAGTGTAGCAAATTTGGGAATGGATGAAGCTTTAGTAGATATTATTAAGAAATTATATGAAAATAATTATTATATATATATATCAATTAGGGAATATAGAATCATTTAAAGTTAAAAATGGGGTGGGACTGAGGCAAGGATGCCCTATGTCACCTATTTTGTTTGTATTGTATTTGGGTGAAATAGAAAGAGCAATAGAAAGATTAGGAAGAGGGATAGAAATACCATTAATAGGTAGTAAGGGAGTATATATTTTGTCAGGTCTTTTTTTTTTTGCGGATATATTTTTGTGTGCCGAAAAAAGAGAAGATATGGAAGTTATGCTGAGGACTGTGCAAGGGTGGGTAAAGAGATAAGGATTAAATTAAGTGAAGAAAAATCAAATATAATGATGGTTAATGCTGGGGAAAGAGAAGATGTAGAATTTTTATTGGAAGATATTAAGTTAAATGTGGTGAAAGGATATAGTTATTTGGGAATTATTTTAAGTAATCAGAAAAATTATTTGGATGAATGAGAGAAAAAATTGATAAATGAAGCAAAGAAAAAAAAAAGAGATTGATAAAACAATTAACAATATTTTCATATAATAAATATAATGTAGGCAGAATAATATTGAAGGAGTTGCAGTAGCAGGGTTAACATATGGTAATGATGCATTATGTGTTAGTAAAGGGATATTAAATTACTTAGAAAAAGTTCAAAGGGAAGTAGAAAGACATGCATTAGATGCAGATGTATGGACAGCAAGGGAGGCAATTCAAGGAGAAATGGGATGTTCTAGTTTTCATATGAGAGATGCAAAAAGTTAAATGATAATGTTTGGTAGATTGCAGTTTATGGATAATACAAGAATAGCCAAAATAGTATTTAATTGGGTTATGAGTAAAGGGCAGGCAACAAGGTGGGTGAGAAAGATAATGTGGTATGCAAAAGATTTGGATAAAGAATTTATATCAGTATATTTGTACAAAAAATGGGATGATTGTGTTAGGAGGATTGTTGAGTGTTATAGTGGTAAGGAATGAGATAAAAGAATAGATTTATTAATAAAGAATAGGAAGTTAGAGAAAGGGAGACCTAGTATTGCGAGTAAAGAGAGTTTAAATATATATAGAAATAAACAGAATATTAGGTGTGAGTGAATATATGATGATAGTAAGGAAAGTAGTTTATTGTTTAATGCTCCAATGGGATTTTTAGTAACAAGAGAATACACATGTAAATGGAAAAATATGAGTGATTTAGTATGTAAATTATGTAAGAAAGGAGTAGAATATATTAGACATCTGATAATTGAATGTAAATGCTTGAAAACAGAAAGGCTACATATAATGAAGTTATGGAAGAATAAATATGAAAAACGTGATTATACAGAAAGTGGATTATTGGTTTTTATGTTGGGTTTGGGAAAAGATAAGGGGGATTTAGATATGAAGGCCATAGAGTTGACAAAGATTATGTTGTGGAAATGGGATGGAGCAGTATATGGGAAAATGTAGACTGGAGAATGTAAAATAAAGTAGCTAACAGGTTTCTCTGGGCACAAATGCTGAGAGATTCTTGACTTTGTTTAAGGAGAAGCTACAGTACATCACATCACATCGCATGGTCTTAAGGTTATAGCCTTAATATATATTACTTTACGTAATGAGTATATGCTTTACAAATTTAATTACTACAACTTTATAAAAATCATTCTGTAAACTTTATTTTAAAAAATCTACTTTGTCATCGGAAGAAAAACTTTAGGGACATAATATTAAATCATTATGATGTGATATTTTTATTCTTTATAATGCTGTCTCACATATTGTTCTTAAAATCCTTATGCAGTGAATAAAAATTTAAAAAATACTTATTTTGCAATATATTAAATCTATTATTACTGTAAAAAAAAATCAATATTTATCATTTTCATGCATAAAAAAGTACATTTATTTTTATTTTAGAATATGAGTAAGTCCCCATTTATTAGGATTACTGAAAATTTATTACTCTCACATTAATGTGGATTAGTGCTATTACCTTGTTTTAATGAACTAACACCATCTAATTTAAAATTGACTATGAACATTATTTTTAAAATATAAAAATATATAGATTATAATTTTTTTAAAGATTAAAAGATTTATGAATAAAAGATGATAGCTTCAAACAATAAACAAATGCAAAAGAAAAAAAGTCTACAAGTAAAAGTTTAATAAGATGAAAGTTTTATCCATAAATTAAAAATTGATTCTTTTTAATTTTTAAATAAACATTTTTCTTAAGTATTCAAGACTATAAAAATAAAAACAATTTTTAATATTATCAAACATAAAACTGTGTATATAAGAAATATTTTTTTTTCAATTCACATTACACAGCACTGACAAACTCAAATTATTGGATAGATTAAGATTCTTAAAAAAATAGACATTGTTTCAATCATATTCATAAGGAAATTGATATTCATTCTTTAGAAGAATCTATTATACATGCTAAATTTCAACCATTACTTAACACTAAAATTGTTAATTTGGATCCTCAGGACTGTCATATTGCTGAAGTATGAAGTTCTCTTAAAATGTGTGTTATAGATACATGTAAACCTATTCTTGGTTTATTAAAAAGAAGAATGATGACTAGATTTTTGACAATGATTATATTATTAGTGATGCAATTAAAAAGAAAGAGGTGATATTCTCTACTTAGAAAAATAATAGATTGAATGTGAAATTTTATAATAATTATAAAGATACGAAAGCAAATGGCTGATAAAAAGACTTAAAAAATGATAAGTGGATTAAAACTGCAAAGAAAATAGAGGCATTCACTGATTATGGCCATTCTAGATATTTTTGGTGCATTAAAAGCAACCTATGGATCTGATAAATGATATTATAATCCTATCATATCCAACAATGACCCTCTATTATATGATGAGAATGATATTTGGAACAGGTGGAAAGAGTATTTCAATTATCTTTTGATAATGATATAAAAATTGATATGATGACTTAATGATACATCTATTTTACCAACTTATTCAGATTTGGACAAAGATATCCAACTCAATGAAGTCAAAATGGTTCTTTGCAATCTTAAAAGTGGAAAGGCTGCCTTATGAAATACCTGGAGGTTTTAAAATATGGTGGTATATTGGCTATACAAATACTGAAATTTTTTAAGAATATATGAGCTCATGAAGTTGTGCCATTGATCACAATGTTGCTTTAATTGTTTCAATTTTTAAAAACAAAGGGAATGGACAAGATTGTGGTAATTATCATGGAATATCATTACTATCCATTTCAGCAAACGTATAATCAAAAATTGTATTAAATACTATAGATTGTTTCCAGTTATAGATAGATGGTTATCAGAGACACAATGTAGTTTTAAAGAATCAAGAAACACTATACTTATGATTTTTGTTGCAAGGCAAATGCAAGAAAAAGAAACAAAAAAAAATTATATATATATTTTTATTCAAGGCATGTTTCAATTAACAAAACAGGTCTATGACATTATTTGAAATTAATTGGTTGTTCAACAAAATTTATTCATTTTACACACTTTACACATGATAAAGTGAGACTACAAATGAAAAATCTGAAGCAGGTAAAATAAAAACTGATGTTAAATAAGGATGTGTACTTATTCCAACTTTGTTTTCAATTTTTATGATAGTAGTTTTTGGAATTGTTCATAAAGTAGCTTAATCAGACAGGAATCAAGATAATATACAGATTCAATGATGGAAATTAAAAGTAAAAACAAGAACTTCATCTTTTTAGATTCTGGATTTGTAGTAAGCTGGTGATTGTTATTTTTGCCAGTTCAAAAGATAATTTACAAAATGTTCTTAAAGTTTTAAATGTAACTTATAAAGATCTCTGTTATTAATTAATGTTCAAAAATCTCACAGACTTATCAGTTAATGCCAGGAAAAAAATCTTCAGCAACTTTCATCTTGGATAGTTATCAGTTTGAGAATGAAAACCATTTCATATACCTTGATAATTTCATAAGTAAAAAAGTTGACTTAGATGATGAGATCCAACACAGATTCCAGTGTGACACTGCTGTTTTTATCAAATTAAAAGATAGAATATTTGATTGTAGGGGAATTTCTACTACATATACGTTGACTATATATAAAGCTATCGATTTACCTAACTTAATGTATGGATGTAAAACATGGACACCCTATCAGTGCAATATAAAGACATTAGAAAAGTTTCATTTAAGGAAGCTCATAAAATTTTAAAAACACAATGGCAAGATTATAAAACCAATCAGTATGTTCTTCAACTTGTAAGTTATGATAATATTAAGTCCATTACAATGAATGAACAATGAAAGCTTCTTAAACAGATATTATGTAATGAATTTAAAACATGAGTTTCGGAGGAGAGGTAGATCCCATATACATCATAAGGATTATCTTAAAAATCTTCTAAAGATGTGTAATGTTAATTGTTTCCATTGGGATCGTAGAAAATAAAATACTTTGGATAGCTACAATTAGACATGATGTTGAAGCTTTTCTGAAAGAAAAGTTTTATGCTGAGGAAATTAAAAGCAAACATCGTAAATTAACAAATGAGTGAAAATTAGACCAGCATGTTTTATATGTGAATATTTTATTGTTCACAGATTGGTTTATATAGTCACCGCAAAACTCATTCTTAGAGTTGTTTTTCTCTTTTTCTAATACTCGTTTTTTTTTTTTTTTTTTTTTTGGAGGTGAATAACCATATTTACTTTTGAAAGACTGTTTATTATTATTTGTCACTATAATACTTTATATATAAGAATGCAAATGATCAGTATTGAAAGTAATATAAAGTTTTGTAATAACTATACATACAACTTATAAAATTAAATGAATTTTTATATGCCAAAGAAATTCAATGCTACAAACATCTTTTAAAACATATATATCTTTATAATCATTATGAATTACTTATAAATGTGTGCAGATCTTTTAGTTGAAAAAAAAAAAGTAAAATAAAAAAAGCATACACACATACAAAAAAAAAAAGTTAAAACTGTATTTTGAAATAACTCTACAAAATATTTAAATCATAATTCTATTTATATATTTCAAATGCTCTTTGTTCAATCTTTTTATTCGCCATTTTTTGTTATGCTGTTTCTAACTTCTACAGTAAGCTTTTTTTTCTGAAAGACTTTAATATCTTTTCTAATTGTAACTATCCTATATATTCTATCTTCAATAATATTGTTGTAATGAAGTAGTCAATATTGATCTTCATTAGAAGATTTTTAAAATAATGCTTGTAAGTTTAATACAATTCTCCTCTGAAAACCATATTCAAGTTTACTATAAAATAATTTTAATTGTAAATTTGTTATTATACATTCCCCTCCATGAATCATTCAAATGGCAAAGTGATCTCGCATATATGAAATACAATAATATCATTATTTAAAAAAAGTAAAGAATATATGATTAATGCTATAATAATAATTGGCTTTTCAATAGTTTTATCTCGTTCAGTAATTACAAGGCAGATTCAAAATATTATTTTTGATAAAACAAAGAGGATAGTTGCATCGCTTGTCAATATAAACATTTTGCTTATGGGTAAAGTTACACTCTTGAACTCTTTAGTCTGTTCAAGGCTTAGTTATTATTTACCAATTATTAGGCCAACGAAGTATTTTGAGAGGGCTATAAATTCGCTTTGTTCAAAATTATTTTGGAAAAGCAAGGTGGTAGCCATCAGTATTGCTAAAATTCAAATGCCAAAGCTTTTAAATGGTCTAGGTTTGCACTCGGTATCAACTCTATATCTCCAGAGATCTATATCTTTTCTTCGTGTAACTTGTCAAAAGCTTGCTCAGTTATCTCTTCCTTTGGTTATTGATCCTACTGATATACCATCTTCATTTTCAAGTTATTGGATTGCTGATTTATGGAAGTTGGTTATTAAATCGATATCCTCAGTTCAAATTGTGCTTGATGGGAAATTGACATTCTGGGATGTTTATAAATTAAAATTTCCACATTATACTCCTCTTTTGACTTCATTAGGTGTTTCAAGTAAAGTTCTCTTGCGTAAAATGAAACTTCTTTTCATTGAAGCAAGACATGTTGATTTTGTACTTAAACTGAATTTAAATGTTTTCCCAACAAGTTATTTTTTAGTGACCAGCAGAGGCTTCATTAGGATTTCATCTCAGGGTCAGTTGTGTAGATTGTATGATGAGACAATACACCATATTTTTTATATTTGTCCTGCTCTTAAGTTGATTAGGGACTTTATTGTTGTGAATGTCTCTCTGGATCTTAGGGATGCTCTTTCTGTTTGTAATACTCTCAAGAAAAGAGCTTTTGCAGCAACAAGATTATCTATCTTTATAACATTTTTTATGGTTGACCCATTGCAGACTTATCTTTGGTCATTCTCAGGATTCAGCTCTAACTGTCTTTATCAAGCTCCTTGACCAAGTCAAGCAGTGAGACTCTCTGCTTTCACCTGTGAATCTACATGATGATACTTGGGTGAAAGTTTTATTTTCCTTTTAGTCTTATTAAGATATCTTTTTCTCTGCATTGACCTTTTCAAGTTTCATTCTGAATGTTATGTAATTTTTTATAAAGTTTAACTGTATATTATTATGTTACTATGTTTAATAAATTTATTTTAAAACAATAATGCCAGCTTATTTTTAGAATATTACAGAGTATTTAATTTAAAAAAATTTAGCTTCATGCTATGATAATAGAAAATTGACTATAGTGTTTGCATAAACATTCTATATCATAGATTTGAGTTTTAGATCTCAAATAGATCCATCAAAGCTATAAATATCACATGATCATCCAACAGAACATGTTAATTGATAACTAAAAATTCAAACAATTGCGATACAAAACATTTAAATTTTATTATTATTATTATTATAATTTATAAAACAAACAATTTTTTTCAAAACAAATAATATTTGATACTAATTAAAATTGACCATTTTTATATGATACAAACCATTTAAAGTATAATTCAGATGAGAGTTAACACCAAAGTCAGTCTCCACCATCACATCTGTCATTGATACAATAAATCTGCCAGAATAAAAACCTTGTATATAATTACTATAATGGTTATATGATAATGTGTTATATCTTTTAACCCATTAAATAAAACATAAGCATAATAGATCACTACCTAATAAAACACCTACGTTTTTCATTCTTACTTACTAAACCAAAAACTTTACATATGACTTTCAAAACATTAAAACCACTCTATAGATAATATATGAATTGTTAAAAATAGTACAATTATAGCAAATTATAAATATTAAAACCAGAATGATAAAATTTTGTTTCTTTCTATATTTTTCTCTATCTAACCATTTACACAGACACTCTTCAACATATGTATTTATTTTATGGTAAAATGTTTGAAAATAAGGGTAAATATAAATATATATAGAGAAATGAAAAGTGGCATAGATGGTGGAAAGATATGAAAAATTAGTTAAGAGTAATGTAAAATAATATAAATGTTAATTGGCATAAAAAGTTGCTAAAGAGAAATGGGAAGTTACTTCAATAATATTCACAAAGTATGTAAAAGATTTTTTTTATAAAAAATGATTTAGTAATAAAAATGAAAAAATAAAATAAGTCCAGGAATAACAATACCAATTAAAATGTGACACATTCTAAATCCAAGAGATGTGGCAAACAATCAAATCTGGAAATAACAAAAAATTTTTAGAAATTGCAAAAAGGTATAAATTATTTCAATAATAATGATATATCTGATTTTTACAATAATGTGGAAATGATATAAATATTTCAAAAAGAGAAAGTTAGATATTAGTTTCCACAGAAGTATCAATCTAGTTAATATTAAAAATCATCGATAGAAAACTTTAAATCCAAACCAGTGAAAAGTACAAATCTGTATTTAAAAGTGAGTGTGGCAGAGGGACCAGGTAAGTACTTAAAAAGTTATAAAAAAGAATTAATGTAAATGACCATGTGTGCATAAAATTGCAGATTATAGTCCAACATTTGCCTCCTTCTGTGATTAAAGATTTGGAATTCTAAAAAAACTCTTAGCTAAATGTAGCAGAAGTAATTAGAATATAAAATGATTCTAAAAAGAGTTCTATATCTGGGTGATTCTGTTTTTCCAAAATGTTTTAGAATAGATTTACAAAAGTATTTTGCTGATTAAAATGAGAGGCAATAAAATAAAATAAATGCAGAATAACAACGTATTTTATTTTTTAGTTATATGCATTGGTTTGCTTCAATGATAATATAAAGATGTAAGAGTTGTTACAAAAACTATTAAATATAAACTAAAAAAAAGAACTTAAATTAAATACTAAGATATTCTTAGTTGCTTTTTAAAAAAGAATGCAATGAATGATTACAATAACCAATTAGAAAAAGTTAGCAATTTTAGATGTCTTTGTCAGATGATTAATAACATGAAATATAGCATATAAAATTCCCCACACAACTAATTTTGAATAAAATACTTTTAGCAAAATCACATTAATATGAAAAAATAGATCTATGATTGAAAATAAAGATTTTCATTAAGTGATGACTATTAGTGTATGGATTTGAGACTAAACAGAAGAACAAAAAATAGACCAAAGTGTAGAATTATATATATGTTAATACTTGTAATAAAAGTTTGAAAACAATGTTCATGGATAAAAGATCACAGATATTTTCTGTACTGAAAAACTATAAAATGCAGTTGGTTCTAACTTGTTAAAAATAATATGAATGATAAACTGGAACCCAAATGTTTTAAGATGCAGAAAAGGATCACATAATAATATGAAAATATAATCTAAAGAAGTTTGCTGAAGAAATGTGGAAAAAATAAGTCATAATTCAGAAATACAGGAATGAACTTGAAGGAATTTTAATTCTAAATAATTAATAATACTTGAATATAAATATTTTTGGATAGTTTGATAAGTTGTAGATACTGAGTTCAAAGCCCATGAATTGTTGGCTCCATTCTGTTACTTCCTGAACTTGAACTTATGAATTTTCAAGCAACTAACTATTGAAATTAATTCATTATCAACAATTATTCTTAATAAATACTTACCTGATTATTCATCATTTTTTAATAATATAAGAAATATATTTTATTTATCCCTAGATTACAATTTTATGGAGAGTTTTGCCTTGTTTATAAACAATTATGTGCTAGTATAAGAGATGGTGATCATGTGATGCTTAATGGTTTAACACCAATCCTGCCTAATAGGATAGTGGTGGGTGTGGTTGTTAAAAAGCCAAAGACACCAAAATGAATGGGTGCTAAACTGAGTTCAGACCCATATGACTATATAAGCTATTGAGCTTAGATTGAAAATATTTTTGTGTTTTCAATTTCATTCTCATGGTTTTATAGTTAAGTAGAGATAAAAGGTGGTTGCTGGAGGATTGCATTAGATCCTAAGATCTAGGTGCAGTGCTCTCAGATCCAAAGCTTCTCACTGATGAAGGCCCCAGAAACTAGTCTGGGGATATTGGATGAGTAGGCATTAGATAGGGATTTTATGCACAAGCCTTCTGGAATCCATTGATTACTCTGGTTGGCACAGGGTGGCACTACTGTATGGAGAGTTTTGCCTTGTTTCAAAAATATCTATTTGTAGCTTTTATTTAGATGACAGGAAATCTCTTTAAACCATGACTATTTTCTAAATATGCACCATCAATTTATATTTTCTAAAAAATATTATCAATCTTCCTTATATTGCAAATGTATAGTTTATAATTTTCTTCTTCTTTTTCCTTTTCCTATGTATTGATTTCTACTTTAACTTATCATACCATTTACATCTTTCTTAAACACTTTATCAATACTCTTTATTTATATCAAAACTAACAGTTTATATATTTGAATATTGTAGCTCTGATGATGACTGCAAGACAGTTGAAATTTAATTTTGATATAAATAAAGAGTATTGATAAAGTGTTTAAGAAAGGTGTAAATGGTATGATATGTAAATGTATAGTTTCAGGTATTATCATGTTCTTTCTCAATATTTTCAATTATATGTTTGAAATGCAAAGTAATGTAAGCCTTAATTTTTATATATATATAACATTAAACACAATTGTTTATAAATATTAAATGCTGTTATAGTAAATAATGCATACTCCCACTTCAATATTCAGCAATATAATAATAAAAAAATAGTTCCACTTTACTATTGGTTTTCTTTGTTTATAAAAAAGATTATGTTAAATACTTAATTCAACAGTATAATAATAACAGAATGGTTCCATTTTTTTTATTGGTTCTCCTTGTTTATGAAGAAGATTATGTTGGATTTTTTTTTTTATATGTTGGATATTTAAGACTGAAAAGTAAGTATTAATAAATCCAATTATTTATTGTAAGATATTTATTAAAGGGATTGGATTTTATTTAACAAAACAATAAATTCTTTCTTATTTTTAAACTTAGTAATAATCATTAAACAATTTATATATGTAATACAATAAATAACGAAGTAAATATATATATATAACATTAAACACAATCATTTTAAATGGTGATATAATAAATAATGCACAATCCCATATAAACATTCAACAATATAATAATAAAAAAATTAGTTCTACTTTTCTATTGGTTCTCTTTATATATAAAAAGGATTGACTTGAATATTTAAGGCAGAGAATATGAATATTAATAAATTCAATTATTTATTGTAAGATATTTAATATTAATCTATCCAATTATTTATTATAAGATATTTATTAATCAGTTTCATTATTTATTTAACAACACAAAAAAAAACAATTTATTTTTAAACTGTAATAAATATTTAAATAATCTGTATATGTAATAAAGTAAATCCCAACGTGAATATATATATATATTGTAACAGTATTAATTAGTGGAGATGGGAAACCATCATTCCCAAATAAACAAAATATAAAATTAAATATAAAAGGAATGATAATGTATACAATGAGCATGAGAGATCAGCATAGAAGTAATGGTAAATTTGCCAGCATTACACAAAAGTAATAATCATTCATCATCATGAATGATCAACAATAAAAATAAACCAATAGTCAATCTTGTGACTGTATTTGAAAGTGGTTGACTATAGACCAGGATAAACCTAGGGTAGAAATATGAACAATAATTATCTGGATACATATACTTAGGTGTTACTCCATCAAAATGCATCAATAAGTCAAATAATGCTGGGATATTAAAACATCCTCATTATCATCAATGCTCTGGCCACCTAGTATCATTAATGTACTGGCCAACTATAATTTAAATTTTTAAGGAAATAATAAATAAAATAAAATGTAGTGCATAAACTTTAAAGGATATCCATTTTGTGCAAACCAGGATCATCATCATCTTGATGTCCATAATACTAAACATAACCCTAGTCCATAACTAGCTGTTATGCATAATCTAGCTCATGAAGCAAAAATTCTATAAACTATTACTATGATCAAAAGATATAATACAAACATATAATATTCTAAAACTATTTAGGATTGAATAAATTCACTGGTATAACTTTAACAATAAAATATCAATTTATTAATATCAATAAAATTTAATTAACATCTGTAGGATATGGCGATACATATAAATTAAGCTTCTAATTTTAATTAATACAATTAGCTATCACATTGTGATTTACAAATACCTCATAATAGGTGTACATAAAACACATGTATCAGCACACAGACATGCAGTATAGTAATTTATGAATCAAATTGAATTATTATAAACCTATAAATGAAATTTATTTTTATAATACATAATTAATGATTGATTTCTCATATATGTGTGTGTGCATGAAAATGTGTGCTCACAGTGTGGTTTATAAAAAATAAACTGTACTATGTTTTCTTAGTACACAATTAATTCAATGTCAAAAACCTAAAATGCACATATATATGTAATATAAATAAAATGTTCATTAATTAAAACAAAATTGTAATATAATAAAAATAATAAATTTAACGGTAATAAACTATTATAAACAATCCTTAAATCCACAGAAGTACTTTCGGATAATTTCTTAAACTTGCCCCAACTGCCATTAAATTAAAAAAAAAAACCAAAGTGGAAGCAAACGTCATTAATTCAAATCCCACAAATCTCGTATTTTAATGTTTCATATATAAGTGAATCTAGGTGCAGTATTGAGAAGAGATTGAGAAAGCATGAATTGTTATATAAGCATATAAAAAGTAAAAATAATGGTGATTTAATGTCTCCTTCAGTTTTCTTTGATCATGAAAAAACATGTAAATATAAATTTAAATTTGATTTTGAAAATGTGAAAATTCTTCATGAAGAGAGAAACCATAATAAAAGAAAAATTAAGGAGGCAATTTTTATAAATAGGAATAAAATGCACTTAATAAATAGACAAGCTGTTAACATTAAAATATGAGATTTGTGGGATTTGAATTGATGATGTTTGCTTCCGCTTTTTTTGTTTTTTGTTTAATTTAATGGCAGTTGAGACAGGTTTAAGAAATTAACCGAAAGTACTTCTGCAGATTTAAGGACTGTTTATAATAGTTTATTACCATTAAATTTATTATTTATATATATATATATAAGCATTCAGATGTGCTGTATAATAATTTAAAAATTAATATGTTTAAATTATCAAAGGCATAAAAAAATTCAGTTCATTTTTTATAATACATAAGTACACACACACACATATATATAATAGAGGATATGAGTTAAAGCTATTAATTAACCTCTTATTTTTTTATGTAAGTAAAAGTTTTTTTAAAAAAATGTTTATTCTTTTGACAGTCCTTCATCAAAGATTTTTTTTTTTTAAGGTTACTCATTAATTGTAAACATTTTTAAAAATATTCCTGCAAGGTTTTTTTGTTTCCTAATCTAGAAAGATTTTTGGAATTTATTTTATCAATCCTTTGTTTTTAGACTTTTAATTCAATAAAAAAATTATTTACTTATTTTACTTTTAAACTAGAGATTTTAATTGTCATTTTCAATAAATTATTTAAAATAATATCATTCTCAATATATATAACACTCTCTACTCATTAGCTGCACTTATATGACACACTACCTTTATCTGTGCCATATCTCAGACTATATATTAAAAGCACTCTAAATGTTGAACAAAGGATTATGAATAATAAATTCAAATATTCATGGAAGCTCTGCTGTTTATAAGCAAACCTTTGTCAACATTGTAGATAATTCAGAGTGAAATTAATTTATCAGCCAGATGGAATATGGCAAAGAGCTATTAAATTCATAATTAATTATATAAGTCTGGAAACAGCATCTTACTTTTAATACCTAAATTGTAATAATTACACAAGATTAAATATGTAAACTTTAAATTAAATTTAGCTCAAGTATATGTAAACAAAAAGAGTAAATCACCCCCCCCCCCAGGCTGTGAATTAAAAATACTCTAAATGTTGAACAAAGGATCAACAATAGAATTAATCCCCCTATTCTTGGGAGCTTTGATCTTTATAAGCATATCTTTGTCAACATTGTTGATAATTCAGAGTAAAATTAATTTATCAGCTAGATGGAATATAAATATATACATTCAGCTATGTTTAATATATATAGTATTTTATTAAAACAGGCAAAACTCACTATATATATTATCACACACAGCAAGCTAGAGTAATCAATGGATGCCAAAAGGCTTGTGCATAAAATCCCCATCTAGTGCCTACTCGTCCAATATCCCCAGATTAGTTTCTGGTTTATAGCCTTCATCAGTGAGGAGCCTTGAATCTAAGAGCACTGCACATAGATCTTAGGATCTAATGCAACCCTCCAGCAACCACCTAGGTGCAGTGTTCTCAGATTCAAAGCTCCTCACTGACAAAGGCCATAAGCCAGAAACTAGTCTGGGGATATTGGATGAGTAGGCACTAGATGGGGATTTTATGCACAAGCCTTCTGGCATCCATTGATTACTCTAGCTTGCTGTGTGTGGCAATATATAGTGAGTTTTGCCTGTTTTAACAACAGTTATACATAAGCATAAGAGGAGGTGGTCATGTGATGTTAATAGTATTTTATGTGAAAATTAAAAATGGCATCAATACATTTTTATGCAGCAAAATTGTAATTGTTATTTTGAAATAAATAATGAGTTGCAAAATAGGGACAATTGTATAAGCTTTATTAATTACTCTTACATTAAAATATTTATTATATATAGATGAAATAAATGTCTTAAGACTGAATCATATATAAAAACAAATACAATATTTTCTTCTATTTATCTCAGTTGTGATTAAAAATTTAAAGTAACTATATATCAAATGGTGTGACCCACAATAACACTCCTTGAGAACAGATTAATTTTTTGCTATACATTTGTTTTGCTAAGTTAACTACCTATTCATCAACAGTGCAACAAATTATAATAACGTCTTTTATAAATATGCATTAATAACAATGTTGTACATACTTATGTTGAGCAAAGAATGTGAATACAGTCACAAACTAGAGACTGTATATGCCAATCTATTATTAGTGTGTTTTTCATAAAAGATGGTGAATTGGCAGTTTAGTCGAAGTACTGTGAAAAACATGTCTATTTTTGAGCAGTGTTAGAATAGTTAGTAGTTTTCACTATGAAGATATTGAGATTGATGAAATAAAATCTTCCTATTATTTTCTTATGCACGATTTAGTAGTAAAGATTAAAATGTCTGTCTATATATAAAAATCTATAAGTTAAAGATTTTAAAACAGGCAAAACTCACTATACGTATTGCCACTCAATCATGTGATGTTTATTGGCTTAAAGATTTTAAGTGTGTTATTATCTTGGTGTAGTTAAATTTAATGAAGGATAATCAGATTAAAAATCTGGAACTTCCCATTTATTTAATATATAGTAAATAGAAAGAATATAAATTTGTTAATCTAAGAATTTAAAATAATATCACTTAATAGTATGTTTGAACTTCTACCTTACATAATACAAGTCATTTCATTAAATATAGAAGTGATTAATTATTAGTTTCCATGAACTGTAAAAGAATTACAACTAATAACCACCATATAGAAATTTGAAATGCTTACTCATAACTGTATAAAATTGTCAAGCATTGGTGGCCTAGTTGCTAGCACAGCTGCCTTTCAAGCAGTTGTCCTGGCCAATGCTTTGACATATGGGGGAAAAAATGTAAGGGGGGGGGACTGTATAAAATTTTCTTATTTGATATATTTTTTGATTCTTAGATGCCCAAAATTAGTAATGCATACATCTATATATAAGTTAATAGTACTATTTAATAAATTTTATAGAATCTGTTTATATATAAGCTTTTATTTTATTTAAAAGTTTAGCTATTGTCAATTAGACCACTTAAAGAATAAATTAGGATGAGGTTAATACTTCTCAGAATGCAAAAATCATGTTATTTCCATGTCCAATTGATTTTTTTAATATTAGTGTTTTTCCAATTCAGTAAAATATTTTTTTTGTTAATAAAAAATGTTTCTTTTATATTTTTCTTGCTGCTTACTTATTTAAAATATTCGTATTAATGGGATTTAAATGTATTATTGCACAATAATTCAAAAAAGACTGTTATTCTAATTCTTTATTTCATATTATTTTTCCATATAGTTTATACTCAAAAATTTCTTGTTTAGACTTTATCTTGACTTTCTTATTTAAGATTATACTTCTTTTAAGCTCTTTGTTAATTTTGTTTTATGTCATTTATTAATTTGTTTCAGTTTAGCACACTAATTTATGACCAGAAGAGAATCTTGAATATAATTCACTGCATAAACAATGGTTCTAATGTCATAATTCTTAAGATCTATACATAGTGTTATATTAAACTGCAGCCCAATTTATGGGACAGTGGAAGTATTGAAAGGCAATTACACTTATGAGTGACATAATAGTCAAATATCACAATAAACCAACATGAGAACAGATAACCTATGGTATGATATTTAGGTGGAAAAAAGAAACTAAAATAAAAATAAGAAAGTATGAGATAATGAACAGAAAATCAGGAAAAAAATGATGGACCAGAGTATGCAAAAAGAGCATAAGATAATATTGAAATGTTGTTAGAAGGTAAGCTAGTTGTTGATCTTGAATTAGTAAAACAGTTACCAAAGTATTTATTTATGACTCATAGATAGTCATAAATAATCACCATAAAAACCTTTACCATAAAACAACTCATTAGACATTTTGATGAATAATTTTCTCTATTCATGAAAAATATTAAGATCTTAATAAAAATAGATGAATACTGAATAGAAGAGGGATATAAAATGATTCAAAAATGGGCAATGGGATAAATAAGCAAAAAATAAAACAATATTTTCATAAAACTAAATCAAAGAAAGAAATAGTAAAACAAAAAAATTTTAAATAGATATTTATTGAAAATAACAGAAAAAAAGTAATGTTAATTTTTAGAAAATAATGAAGAAAAAAGAAAAGATAATTATAAAAGAATGGATAAAAATAATCCAAAATAAATGTTTTAAAAAGATGTAAAAACTAAAAAATTTCAAGAGATTGCTACAGAGAACAATGTAAAGACAACTGTTGTCAAAATATAAGGTTAGAATGGAGAATACTAGAAATGATGTAGAGTTATTGTAAAGTAAATGTGTTAGATGATATAAAAATCCACCTTAGTGAAATGGAAACCCCTAAGATAATAGCCATGATGCCAAATATAAATATGTAAAAAGTGTTAGTAAAAGAAAATAAAAATGAACAAAAATAATTTAGAAACTATGATATGAAAGAAAACTGTAAAAGACAAAATTTAATAGAACTGTTATTAAAAAAGAGTAAAGAATGTAAAAAAAATGAAGAGACAGTAGTAGTCAAAGTATCTTAAAGGCAGAACTGGGGGAAGTTAAAAAAATTAAAAGTGATGGAGAAATCCAAAATTGATTGGTCAACAATTTTTTTAGATGAAAAATAAAGCCATTTTAAATGAAATGAAGATGATTTCCAAAATGTATCATAGAAGGATTCACATGACATTTTATCAGTTACATTTGTTCATGACAGGCAAAATAAAAAAAATTGATATGGAATTTATTGATGAATATGAAATGAATACAAAATATATAAATATTATGTCATAATTGAATGTAACATGTATATGGAAGTCACTGTCTAAAGGAATGTGGATATGAAAGCCGTGGATGAAAATAAATTTAATATAAAAGTTTCAGAGAATTACTGATATGTGAAAACACTACAAATATTTGAAGTTAACTTAGTAGTATTAAGATTTTATTAATGAATGAAGGAATAAAAAATATATTTAGAAATCATGAAAACATATAAAATAGATTCACCATCTTTAAATGAATATGAAGTCAAGGAAATAAATATGAAAGACTTAGCATGTAACATGGAGACTGCAGAAAACTTTAAACTAAAGTAGGAATTGTCAATAAGTTGGAGGATATGCAAATAAGGATAAAACTTATATAAAAAATAGAGAAAACTCCAAACTGGATAGAAAATATCATTTTATGACAAAGGCTGTATAAGTTTAATTGGTTAAATATAAATATTTCAAGAGATAATATAACTCAAAAATACATGTGATTTCATTATATAGGAGTGAAAATTTCTAGACATTTCTAAGGGCTTGCACAATGCTCCTAGTTTATGCCATAAAATTAACTAGCATAAATATTACAAAGGATCATACAAAACTCACAACTTTCAATAAAAAAATATTTCACTACATGTAAGGTGAGCAGTTTTAAGATCTGTAAGAAGTCATATAATACTCTCAGAATTTGTTATAAAATTTAGTACAAGAAATATTTCCGAGACTGATAAAAAATTTCCAATTAATTGTATCTTTATTAAATATTTTTATTCTTTTTCAAAGATAAAAATATTATGATACTAAGTTTATATGTGTGTGTGCAAATATTTAAATTAATTTTCAAACATTGATGATGACAATTTTTTACTAAGTAAAAAGATGTAGGATAGTACAATTTCATGGTTAACAATATTTTATTTTACCTATTAGGAACATTGGTAATCATAAAGCACTAGCAAAGCATGGCTAACATCCTTTATAAAGCTTATAATAAATTTATATATAGATATACACAGAAAAATATAGTTTAAAATAAATATTTCCATGGGCACAAGATGCTTTAAAAATTATGTTTTTAGAACAAATATGTTTAATAAAATAAAATTAAAGTAAAAAACACTGACATTTTGATATAACATGTTACTAAATTATCAGAGAATATTTAAGGAGGTTATAGAAATATTTAAAAAGACAAATTATGTAAACAAACATGTTAAAAGGATAAAATTACCCACTGTTATGGAAGTTTCCTCATGCAAAGGAATATAAATAAAAAAAAATTACCAAATTTAAGTCAAACTGTTCAACAAACACGTGGTGCAATCATCTTCCAATATTCACATGATTATTATTTAGCCCAGTTGAGGACAAATGTCATCTTGTTGAAATGTCAGAATATATTACTTTAATTTTATTTTATTAAACATGGTTGTTCACATAAACATTATTTATAAAACATCTTTTGCCCATGAAAATATTCATGCATATTAAATCTTTATTGGCAAGGTACATTTAAACAACTTTGATTATTTGCAAGAGTGTGGGTCAAAAAAGCTATGTTGTTTTGTGATTTACCCTTCTTTTAGCATATGGAGATAATAATGTTATTTCTGTATATTTTAAAAAGATCAAATAGAAACATTTTAATTTATTTTATTAAAGAGCCTCACTATAAACATAATGTTATTGATTAAACGTTATTTAGTTTGCACTTTCACTTAATAATAAAATACATCCTTTATTTATTGTGAACTTCTTTTGATTTTACCACATATCAAAGAATTATTAAGATCTCAGCATTACTAAATAATATGCAGAAATAAAAATTAAATCAGTGCATGTTTCCCTTCCTGGTTTCACTTTTCAAAATAAAATCTTTCCAAAATGAGACTTTCTATTTTGGAAAAAAGTTTTAACTTTGCATTAAGACCATCATGCATTTCTTTTGAGAAAATTATTTGCAAATGTTGCAACAGTTTTCAGTAATATAGATTCATCAAAAACTGAACTTCCCAGTAGTGAAATCTGCAATTGTCTATACAAATTATTATCTCCTAAAAGTAATATAACTAAAAGTGCATTGTTAGCCGAGAGGTATCGCAGCCGCCATGCAAGCAAGTAGTTGGTTGCAGACGGTTGTGGATTCGCGTCCCGGCCGATGCTATGACATATGAAAAAAATAAAATAAAAATAATAAGTTATAGCTCTATAATAATATTTTATGCAGACAAAGAAATGCCATTGGCATTATGGATCTTGAACTCTATAAAAATAAAATCCTAGACTTGTTTAGTGATAAAGCTGTTGATTAAACAAAAAGATATCATACCATTGTATCTTGAAAAAAACAATGAAAGTCCTTATTAGCAAATCTATTGATGGTGGCATAAAAAAATAAAATCATCCATAGGAAAAATTTCTTTATATGTCCTGCATTGATTGTGTAGCCCAGTAGTCCCCAACTTTTTTGCGCTTAAGAGCACATTCTATAATACTGGCCAGGTGGTGGGCACCATTTATTTTTTCAATGTAAATTTATAGTTGGATATTGTTAATGATAGACTCTTTTACACTGTAAAAGTATAGTATGACCTACAATTTGTTTACAATATAATACAATAATTTATAAGAAATCTTAAAAATTAAATTTATTTGTATCAGATAAATAATTTTTTATCGTGTTCGGATAGCAGCAGGCACACGTAAAATGGTCTGTGGGCACCATAGTGCCCACAGGCATAGCATTGGGGACCCCTGTAACCTATCAAAAATATATAAAACAGACATCCTACTTTATTCAATTGTTAATGGTGTATGATCATCTAATCAGGTCTTAGCAAGTTATATAGAAAATCAAATATAACTAATTATTTCCTCTACAAAATCTCATATAAAACACAACCCACTTTATTTCTATTGTTAATAACTTGAACAACACATCAAATCATATCCCTGTATTCTTTAATGTTGTTTCATTATTCTCTAATATAAAAATTAATGAGTCATTAGATATAGCTTCTAAATGTTGCAATTTACAGAATCATACTGCATTATCTAAATATTGTCTTTCTAATACCTTTTTATTCTTGCAAAGTTAATTCGACACACAGATAAATGGAACCTTAATGGGATCACTCATTTCCAATATTTTAAACAATTTATTGATAGAAGAATTTGAAGCACAGGCTTTAAAATTAGCATTATATAAACTCTATCTATTTAACTTGGTTTATATCAATAACATATTTATTGTTTGGTCACATGGAAAAAACTGAATGCCTTCTCAATACATATTAATAGCTTAATACCCTAAATTAAGTTCATTACTGAAATAAAAAGGATGGAAAATTTCCTTTTCTTGTTGGCTTCTAAAACTAACAACAATACCTTAATATCTTCTATGTATAGGAAATTTACACATATTGACAGATATCTAAAGGCACCATCTAATTCAAATATCTAAATCACTTTTCACAAGAGAATTCTTACTCCTTAATACTTTTATATTAAGACAAGAGATTAAATACATATACACATATATATGAAATACATAGAGTGTACCAATAGCTCAACAAGCTCTTAATAAGTGCGGTAAGAGAAAACATTTAAAATTTCTATCTGAAATACTCTTATCTGCAGACCAAATTGCTTTTGAACTTATGGCTCACCTCAGTGAGAAGCTAGAATATTCAGACACTAGATCTAAAATATCAACTAAAACACCCAGCACTTATTTTATACATAATATTTAAGTAGAAACTCTGAAGTTTTAAGACATGAAAATGTCTTTTACTCCAGCTATCTAACTTAAATCGTTATATGAGACTGAACCAAATTCATATCTACCATATATTAATAGCCTCAGCATAGCCAAAGACATAAAGTTAAAATTATAATTATCAATAAAGCAAGTCATCTATAACTTGGCATTGCTTTTATAAGCTTGTATTTACAAAAATAAAATACAGAGAGTGTACCAATAGCTCAAACAAGCTCTTAATTGATAAGTGTGGTAAGACAAAACATTTAAAATCTTTATCCAAAATACTTTTATCCCCAGACCAATTGTTTTTGAGCTTATGACTCACCTCAATGAGTATTTCAGATAGAGATTTTAAATGTTTTCTCTTACTGCACTTATCAATTAAGAGCTTGTTTGAGCTATTGTCTCTGTATTTCATTATCATGTTAACTGGACTTGAACTTAAAGTTACATTTTATTTATTATATTAAATGGTTTAAACTATTTTGATTTTTAGTCATTTATCAATTATGTATTATTTTTATATATAAAAAAAAAGAGATATAAACTTGAAAAGATGGTAAAAATTTAATTAAAAGTTACATTTTAGAGAAAATAAAGACACACGAAAAAGTGTTTCTTTAGTCCTTACTATTATTATTATTATTCTGATTCAGTACAGCACTTTGTGTTTTTGAGAAAATTAAAAAAAATATTGCGTAGCTCAATCAGCAGTTCATATGGAAAAAATATAAATTCTATAAGGATAATCCTTATGAATACTTTTGGAAATAAAGTTTCTTTTAGCATAAATGGTCAGACTATCTAACATTAAAACAGGCAAAACTCTCCATACAGTAGTGCCACTCAGTGCAAGCCAGAGTAAAATCAATGGATGCCAGAAGGCTTGTGCATAAAATTTCTATCTAGTCCCTACACATGCAATATTCCCAGACTAGTTTCTGGCTTGCACTGAGTGGCACTACTGTATGGAGAGTTTTGCCTGTTTTAATAACAGTTATGAGCAAGCATAAGAAACTGTGATCATGTGATGTTTAGTGGTTTAACTATGTAACATTGTTTCTAAATGCTTTAAAATATTCTAAGATTTACAACCACTTCTTCCAGCTACATAATAAAATGCCCAGATGTTAAGAAAGATATATATATATACTTTGATTTTTATTTTGAAGGTTTTTACATAGATTAAGTTTTGAAGTTAATTTTGATCAATATTTAAAATAAACCTTTCAACTTGTTAAAGTATATAAAAAGTATTTTAAAGTATGAATAGCTGAATCAATATTTTTCAAATCTTCATTCTAAACCAATCTTATCCAGTAATTTGATAACACAGAAAAAAACTTCTTTTAATTATTTAAAGCCATTTTTATATACAAAAGAAAAATGGATTAAATTACTGATAATTATTTCTAAGTAAAAATAGCTCAGTATTGAAATAATCAGAGATGATAACAATTAAAATAACAATTCCACAGAATACATCTATTATAGTTTTTGATAATTTTGTTTAGATCCAATATTTTTTAAAATAATAAATGAAGTTTAAATTATATTTAAGATCTTAGATATACATGTAATTTTATATTAGTAGCAGTCTAATAGGATATTTTAAGCCTGCAAAAAAAAAAAAAAAAAAAAATTCATTATATTGCATACATGGATTTATTTGGCCGCTCTTGTCTTTTAAATAAATCTTGTGTTAAGATTTATAGATGTCCCTACTGTCGTTTTTCAGGCACATGATCCTAATTCAAAAATAAATATGACAATAACTTTTGAAAAAGTTAAGCTAACATTTTTGAATATATTAAACTAATATTTTAAAATTCGCTAATTGGGATGTGATCATGCTGGTGAGTAAAAAAAATGATTTGACGAATAAAAAAGTGTATATCGATTTAATTATATTTAATGAATTGTAATATACTACCTTTGTTTAATATCATTGTTTGGTTTGGTGAATGATAGAGTGGCAAAGTTTTGGATTTATGAGTCATGATCAAATATCAAGCACTTCTGGTGTTTAAACTTTTTACAAACTCCTAAGCAATAAACTATTCATTTTATTGTATAATATCATTATGATGAATAATTTCCAATTTATCATCATACATATTTATTATATCTATTTTTAAAAATTTACAATTTCTCTGTTAATTACCAAGAAAGACAATGTATTCACATATTCTTAAATAATTAATTATTTTACATTAATAAAGTTATTTTTGAAATTAAATAATGTTTTAATCACACAATTTTATTGTTTTTGTTTTTTTTTTTACTTTTAATGCAATTTCACTTATGATGCCTTGTTGATTCCTTAGGGATGTAATATTTGTTTTGAAACAGAATCCTGTGCATAAAAATGATATTTCTGTGTATACAATGTCACTTTATCTAACCCTGGCTAAGTAATAGTACTTCAGGTGTCTCTATAACAGAAATAAAGCCACTTCTGATAATAATGGATTTTGACCCGTAATACTATTCCATAAGGCCGATATGTTTGCTTCAAAAGCTTTTACTAAATTTTTACAGCTCTTTTTAAAGCTTTAATAGAACTACCTATAATGACATACTATTTATTACATGAGCAGAGTTGAGCTTTAAGTATAAACCATTACAGAAAGTGGAAGTTCAAAGTATCCCTATAATTAAGACTCAGATATAGTGTTGCAATATATATATAATATTAAAAAAAACTTATTACTTTACAAAATACGTTAAAAAAAATATAGGAATAAATTATTAAAAGCATTGCATGTTAAAACGAATTCTTAAATCAATGTTATTGATCAGCACATTTTTTCAAAAAAATTATTAAACATTCTATCTTAGTAGCACTTGATTATTATTATCTTTTCCACTTCAAAGTCGTAGCCTAAATCCACACACGTGTATATATATATAGTAAGTAAATTTATAGCACATAAGTGGTGTATATATATATCCCCAGGTGAAGAATTAGGATTTAAAGATGTGTGGGAAAATCTGAAGCAATGATAAGAAAAAAAAATATTAAAAAAAAAAAAAATTGAAGAGAAGAAAAAAAAAGATTAGATTTAAAAAAGGAATTAGAAAATTATTACTTTTAACCTTAGATATAATATACTCTTTTATTGGAGGGGGGGGATGATATAAGTAAATTAAAAAATATTAACTTAATTTTTAAAATAAATTTAATACAAAATATTTTATAGTGAAAGTAATAAATAAGCGATATATATCTTTTAAAATATTGCTGATTAAAAGGACACATATATGAATGATAATTATTTTTGGATAAAAATAAGCACTGCTTATCTATAAAAAAACCATAACACCTTTGAGGAACTTAGCAAGACAAATTCTTAAAATCTATCTTATGCTCTTTTTTCTATACAGATATTAAGTATGAATGTTCACTTAATAATACAACACAAATGGGCGTTTGACTACTACAAGTGAGGCAATACGAGGGATTTTTTGATTTTTATATGTAGGTTCGCACCAAAGAAATCACCATGGCTTTCATTTCTTCTTTACTGTGTGATAATTTCTGACTAAAATATTTAGTGAATTTTATTGAATAATTATTTTATAATATGACAGACGAGAAATAATATGTCTCTCACTCTCAAAAGACTGTGAACAAGGTAGGTTGAGTTTGAATCTAGACTGGTATTCATTGAAAGCAATAACGAGTATAAAAATAAAAGAGTTATCTGATATTAGATGAAACATTGTCAGATTTTAAAAATTAAAAGATTAAAAAATATTTTATAGAGGCATAAAGACTGAAAACATAAGTAGAAGAGAACTAATATAAATAAAAAATGAGCAAACAACATTGAGAAGTATTACATACAGTGTAAGATTAAATTAATCCTATTAAATATTGTCAAAATACAGATCATTTTAATTAGATTCCAATAAATTCATTCTGATGAAAAAGTGGGAAAATGTATTTAGATGTATAGAATACTTAGGAACAGAATCAATAAAACATTAAGACAGTCAAAAGAGATTTTAGCGTTATAATTAAAAAATATTAAAAGATAAAATTTAGAAAATCTGTCAAAATGGCTTATATATAATATAAAGAGCATTTTAATAACTCTAAACAAACTTTTTTTTAATGATAAATGCTCTAAACTGGTCTGGGGATGGACACAATCCTAGATAAAGATGATTTGAATACTTTCTCTTGTAGCATTTATCATCAGAAAAAAAAAGCTTGATTAGAGCTATTGAAATGCTCATTATACTACATATTAGTAAATGCAAGCTAGATAAGTCATGTGACATACAACATGATTTTATATATATCTTAAACCAAGTAACAAACAAGATATCATTCAAATAAAAACACACAGAAATGATATTCAACGTGGACATAATGATTTATTACTGAGATATAAAATAAATGTTAAAGAAAATGAAAAAAATAGTATTAGACGATATCTTTAACTTTCAGAAATGCAACTATAAATTTCAATCTGTAAGAAGGTGACTTATTTGCTAAATACTGCTATACAGTCTACAGAACAAAAAAAAAACCCAGATTCTTCAACCTATTTTCTACTGAAATAAGCCAATGTATCTAGAAGATAAGGTAATGTGAAAATGATTAAAAATGAATTAGTGATAAGAAATATCATCAGGAAATGATACAGAAAATTATAAATGCAAAAACAAGTCTTACTACAAAGCAAGTACTTGGTATTGAAAGAAAAATTATTTAATAATAATAAAAGAAAAAATAATGTGGTTCTTAATAGCAAGGATGATACTATAAATATGTGAAAAAAATTATCAAAACGCTAGATAAAATGTGAAAATAAAAGGCTCCATACAATACTAACAGCACTAATTAAGTTGCTACATATTTCCTAAAAAAGATGCAGCATGGAAGTACATATATAAATCACAAAAAGGCTTCAATAAAATATTACATTATTCTAGTTAATTTGAAAAATAAAAATATTAGAAAAGTTATAGAAAAATATTTAAATAATAGTAAAGCAAAACTTTGGATTCATACCACTCAAATAAACGAATTAGATTTAAAAGTTATTAAAGTTTAGCAGATTGCAAGCAAGTAGTACCAGAATTTGTGAAGAAATAAAAAATATCAAATATATGAGTTTCTATTTTGCAATAGATTTCAAAATTATGAAATTGCATTTGACTTTCTAAGCATTTTTTTTTTTGTGTGATTAAAATTATAGAATATCATAAAACAGACCTACAATATTATCAAATTCTGGAGAATATGTGTGCATCAAAGTTGTTGAAGTACTTGTGATACTAAGAAGATTAGAGTAATTGTTGATACTAAGAAGATTATATTGTTGAGTTTATACAGCAGTAACTCTATGGATGAATGCATTTGTGGATTAAAATAGCAAAAAGGATAAAAAATAAATTGAAGTGATTTAAGTAATCATGATTTTACAATTAATAGGATTATTTTCACAAACATTGTTTTAAAGCTGAAGAAATATTATAAGGGCTGTCAGATGAAGTATAAATAAAAAATATTAAAGCAAAAAAGTAAGTTTGTTGATAAAGTTTCACCCAAACTTTTAATAGTTTTAATATAATTTAAAATGAAGTTAAAAATAATATTTTTCTTTGATATAAAATTATTGATAAAACGTTTTCTACAAATAAAAAAAAGTTACTAAATAACAAAATTAAATTAATTTGTTCTGATTCTTTATTCAAATTGACCTGAATCATTTGATGTAAGTATAGAATGGCAAACTCTGGAATCTAAAATATACGGACCATAGCCCACTTCTATCACTCTTGGTATTTGAACTTGTTAAGATTTCTCAAGCAATAAATCATTTGATTATTTTTTTATTACTAATATTCAAAATCAAATAAAGAAAAAGATAAATGGCATTGTTTTCAAACAAAAATTTATATTTAATGCTTTTAAAAATTAAATAGGTTATTACAAATACATAAACATATAATTTATGAAAGGTATTTTCCTTCACATCAACCCATGTATTTATCAGTCAGCGATGAAAGAGAAACCTTCAGTGACTTTTGGTCTGAATGATTACCCATGGTTAAGATAGAAAGACAGATATTGCAGATTCCAATGTCCTTCTGTTGAATTTAATAAACTGAAAGTTAGAATAATTTATCATAATGATATAACTATTTCAAATTATATGTAGAGCTCTTATTCTATAAAATGTATTGTTTAGAAACATGAGATGGATATCTTATTGACATAATATAGAGCACTAAAAAATTGATTTAAAGGTATTCAATAATATTCTGATAATATGATGGTACAATCTTAAAGACCAATCACAGATTTCAACTTCATGGTGGTAGTAATATTGAATCCATAATTGTAAAAATAATTTTTATTGGATTGGGTATATAAAATAAATAGGTAAAAGAAATTGTAAAAAAATATAGTGACTATTATGAAAAAAGTAGATTCCATTTATGCTATAAAGATTAACTCTAGCAATTTTGAGTGTTTTTACTGAGAGAACAGATCTGAGAATGAAACACAATATAAAAACACAATTCAAAAAAATATCAAAATTTATATTTGCCAATGAAGAAGATGAAAGTCAGCATTTCAAAATTTTAAACACTAAGATCAAAGGATCATCATGTAAGAAAAGCTTTCAAATAATCCATCTCTATATAAAGATCTTTTCAAGATTTACTCATAAAAAAAGTGAAAAAGAAGTATAGTCACCAAGCTTGACAGTTAAATAGTGTATGTGATAATGATATTCTGATATTGTTTATCTTCTAGTTAAATATTGCTAGGTGTCTATTTAATAATCAATATTAGATAATTAGCTGGATTGATTATAGATTAGTCATCTAAAATGAAATAATAATTCTAATTAGAATCTAAAATATATTAAAGATTTACACAGTCAAGATTTAAACCCATATCACAAGCATTACAAGTGTATATTCTATTATTGCATCTTAAAATTCTTATCATCATATATATGAATGTAGTTTTTGTTTTATGGATTGGTTTATATAATCATTACAAATGCATTTTATCTTTTGGTCTTCTTTGCTTCTTATCTTTTATGGAGTTAGATTAGTCATGCTTGTTTAACAGTGTCTATTAATCATCATCATTATCAACCATTATCAATCCACTGCAGGATGAAGGTCTCTCCAAGTTTAATCCATCTTCTTCGATCTTTAGCTTCTCTTTTCCACATCACCCCTGCACACTTTCTTATTTCATCCATCCATCTCACATGTGGTCTCTTTCTGGGTCTTTTACAATCTCTTGGAATCCAGTTTAAAATTTCAATTGTCCATCTATTATCATCTCTTCTAGCAATATGTCCAGCCCAACTCCACTTCAATGTTTTAATTTTTTCAATGAGGTCAGTAACACCTGTTTGTTCTCTTATCCATACATTGTGTTTTTGATCTCTTCTTGTTACTCCCAACATACATCTTTCCATACTTCTTTGAGTGGTCTGAAGTCTCTGTATTGCTCTTCTATTGAGTGTCCAAGTCTCAAATCCATAAGTAAGAACTGGTAAAACACATTTGTTAAAAACCTTCCTTTTCAAACACATAGGCATATTTCCTTTTAGTATCAAGTTATTTCTACCAAAAGCACTCCAACCAAGTTTAATTCTATGATTAATTTCCTCCATTATGTTTCCATCTGTATTAATAATCTGACCAAGGTATTTGTAACTGTTAACTTCTTCTAATTCATCATAATCAATCTTTATTTTCATACTTTGAGCAAATCGATTAAACATTACTTTAGTCTTTTTAACATTTATCTTTAGTCCTACTTTCTTACTTTCATCTGATAACTCCTGCAACATTTCCTGCAGCTCTGAAGCATTATTTGCAAAAACAACTACATCATCTGCGAAATCTAAATGACTTAAATAATCTCCATTTACTTTCACTCCTTTACTTTCCCATTTTAATCCACAAAATACTTCTTGCAGCACTGCTGTAAAAAGTTTTGGAGATATGGAGTCACCTTGTCTTACACCTTTCTCAATGTTGACTTTCCCAGTATCATTATGTAATCTAATTGTTGCTGTTGCATTTTTATAAATATTCTTTAAAATATGACAATATCCTGGATCTATACCTTGATGATCCAATGTTTTAATCACTGAAGAAATGTTTATAGAATTAAATGCCTTTTCATAATCTACAAATCCAAAACATAATGACAACTCATATTATTAAATACTTATAACATTTAATAACACAGGGATATATAAATATTTAATAATAATAGTCAATCTTTCCAAATAATGCTCAATGTATAAAGCTCAATCTAAAATTTTATATCTTATAAATCATCAGCATTTTAAAAATAAAGAGCTCTGCTAATTTGCTCTAGTGAGCTTTATTGATAAATGCCAGCTAAACAAAGCATTTAAAAATCTCTTTCTTGAAAACCACTCTTTAACCGCAGACCAATGATTTCATGCTTTGACACTCCTCAGTGAGGTGCTAGGATAGTTTCAGACACTAGATCTAAAAATACCAAGCCAAAGCCAGAATTTATCTAAAAGTTAACTAACAAGTAGAAAATCTGAAATGTTTAGACACCTAAATGTCTTCAAACCCAGCTATCTAACTTAAATAGCTATATGGGGCTGAGACAACTTCAGCCAAACCATCTATTAATAATAGCCTTAGCAATGTAACATTGCTTATGCATATATCACATGACTCAATTTTTAAGCTTGTAAATAAAAAATAAAGAGCTCTGCTATTTTTTTTTTAATCAGCATAAATCACATATTATAATCGGTACTGTGGTATTAGAGCTGCGACATGAATAATTATAATCGTTTAATCATTAAATTAATTAGGTTATTAAATCAAAAACATATTTTAAAATCTACATTAAAAAAAAAAAAACAATTTAACAAAAAAAAAAATACGAAAAGCATTAATGTGAAAAATAGTTAAAATGCGTGTTTAAATCAAATTGAGTGTGTTTGCACGTGCATATTCTGCATAATCTATTTTAATACATTGTACAGGCTTACACCTGCATTTATATATGTAATATATGTGAGATTCGAAGTCAGACTTTCACATGACCTACAACTCTCAGTGTCATCTTATATTGCTGACTCACCTAATCACACACATGTTGAAAATATAAATAATCACCAATATACATATTTCGTGCTAAACCAGCACTCATTAAAGTATGAAGATTGGTTATGTTAATATAAAGCAGAGTACTAATTGTATATATGGGTGATTTAGTCTGTAAATTATGTAAGGAAGGAATAGAAAATATTAGGCATTTGTTAATTGAATGTAAATGTTGGAAAACAGAAAGGGCACATATAATGAAGTTATGGAAAAATAAATATGAAAAAAGTGATTATACAGAAAGTAGATTATTGGTTTTTATGCTGGGTTTGGAAAAAGATAAGGGGGATTTAGATATAAAGGCTATAGAGTTGACAAAGATTATGTTGTGGAAATGAGATGAAGCAGAATATGGGAAAATGTAGATTGGGGAATATGAAATTAAGTAGCTAACAACTTTCTCTTGGTATAATTGCTGAGAGATTCTTGACTTCGTTTAAGAAGAAGCTGCAGTACATCACATCACATTATCACATGGAAAATTTATTTACTGTGATCAAAGATGGATGAGGATGATGGTTTGTGCCGATAAGATTCAGGGAGAAACAAGAGATCTTTAATATTGTTCAGACAATTGAGAAATAAAAGCACTAAGACAAACGTCAGCAGATTAAGTTCAAACACATTTTAAAATTTTATTTAAGAGAAATATAAATGATAAAGTAAAAGTTTCTAAGATTACAAATAGGGTTATCTTAGGCATGTACCAGAAAGCATAAAATTCAATGCTCTGGCAGACAGACTAATTTTCTAATAATGGTTTAGAAAGTGAGGGAACAAATTTCTTTCAGGTAAGAATTCACCAAAACACTGGTTTCCCATTTACAAATACGAAAACAATACGTTCTTGAAATAAATCAATGAAACCAGCACCAGCAAGCATTTCTTGGCCCAGAAAATGCATGTTCAAAGCAAACACGATTGATTTACCCCAAGAACAAAATAAAATATGATTAATACATCAGAGTATAAATTATAAGACGGGAGAAAATGTACGTCTCCAATTTAATGAAACAACAAATTTTAAATTAATAAAATATTAAATCTAGGATGAAAGGAAAACAGCATTTAAAACTGGCAAATCCACAACCAAACAATTGACCAAACTAATCTAAGAATAATAATTAGAGGTCTCAGTAGGAGACAAGTAAATAATTAGAAAAGCAGTTACATCTGCCCAAGCATTTCAAGAGAGTAAACTAATTATAATTACAAATAAATCTACAAACCAAGTTCTGAGTACACGCTCTGCTAAAATTTAAAGTCACACATAAAAGACACAATAAATCTAGCAAGCTAAATATAAACGTTCCTAGATTTTTATAAGTTAGTTTATCAGAGTGTTTATGAGTAAAAAAAATATTATTAAGACATTAAATACTTTAGCAGAAAGAAACTGTCCTTCACCTATAATTTACAAGGGGATTAATATTATCTTCCTGCTGGCGATTTATAAAATTACAAAGACCAACAATTCTAGTTTCCTATTTCAAACACATAAACACAAATATGGTCCTGTAGGAAAAGAAGAAATGAAATCTCCAAATATGAAAAACCAGAATAATAAATATGATAAACCGCCAGCCAAAAGATTTTGCAGTTGCAAAAGCGCAAACACAGTATTTTAAATCAATTAGTAGGCAACAAAGGTGAGCAAATTAAAATTACACAAGACTAAATTCTCTATATTAACTTTTTTTTTAAACAATAAAAATACTTTAATATAATGAATTAATTATATACATGATGAATTAATTGCATACATTAGTGTGTGTGTGAATGAACAAGTGGTAGATGATTACATATTGTCATTCACGCTATTATTTCTCATATGCTCTTTTATTAATTAAATGACAAATGCTATAAATAAACATACATCTTTGGTGGGTCCAATATTAAGATGCCAATCTATTATTAGAAAGAATTTGCATAAAATTGCTATTAACGCTTTGGGTTACGGTTCTGAAACATCGTGACTAACATTATTTCGGGGAGCATTCTGAGATTCATTACAGATATAATATAAACTATTTTTACGCTATTATGGTCATGAAAATAACAAATACATTTGAAAACATATTTGATTATATATCAAAACACTTAATGAAAATTATTTTAATTAGCACTGGTAAGAAGAACTTTATTTTCCCCAAGGCAAATATTCTTAAATATATAAATAACAAATTACAATGATGGGATTGTATAAGATTGAAATAAATTTCATTAATAAAACTAGTAGTAGCTGGCATTTATATATATTTTGAGCAGAGTGCAGTTTTAAGATTACAACATCAAAACTGGATCATGAAGCAAAAGAAATAATAATATAAAGAAGTTTGTGGTACTGACATCATGGCAAAGAAATAACAGGAAAAGGTCATGTTTCTGGATGAAAGATGAAGTCTAAGACTCCCTTCTTGGACAGTACTTAGAGAAAAATGGATAGGTATGCCGTGGACATCACCGACGTATAAAGGCCCTTTATACAAAGAAAGTGAATAGACATAGTGTATGCCAGGGATGCTGAAATCACAACCAGAGGCCTTTTTATATGAAATAAGTGGATATGAGAAGAAATCTATGGGTTCGATCCTGTCACAACCCCCAGATTGGAAGCACATAATATATATATTCACAACAATGAGCTGAATGTCAGTAATGCAGTATCGATAAATGTCACTAATCACATGGAATAGAATTTACTGCTTTAAAATAAATGACTCTTGTTTGAATGCCATAATTTAGATAAATAATATGCTATGATGCTATAATATATATATATATATATATATATATATATATATATATATATATATATATATATATATATATATATATATATATATATATATATATATATATAATATATAGAGAGAGAGAGAGAGAGAGAGAGAGAGAGAGAGAGAGAGAGATTTAGATTTCATTTACTAAAATAAAAGCACAAACACAATATTTTAAATCAATTAGTGGGCAATAAAATAAATACAGGTGAGCAAATTAAAATTACACAAGCCTACTAAAGCATTTAGAAAAATTTAGGTGCATAATTAGAGAATATTAAGCATATAAAAATACAAACTCACTAGACACTCTCCGATAAATAAAGTTGAAAGCAAACTTGGAATCTTAAAACTAAGATTCCAAAACACACTACAAAATACAATAAAAACAAATACAGCTAATAAATATGAGGTTAAATAATTATTAAGAATACAGATTTATTTTTGAAATTGAGTGGAAATTTAATTAAAGAATATAACCTGGAAAGAATGAAGAAAATATTTACCTTACGGTAACACAAAGTTCGCATAGTTTCCAAGAGTGCACACTTTTATTTGAGTTTATATTTCAGGTGTTCCACTTTGACAATGGCAAGTGTAGAGGTATATTGGAGGATCTGGTTTATTTTACCCTTTATTGCATGACTGAAGAAGGGTTGGAGGTCGTGGGTCTGTCTTGGTTTAAGTTAGCAACGCAACTTGTTGGTTACAAAATGTACACTAGTATTTTTAACATCTTGGAGAAAGCAAAATGGTTTTAAGAAATTAAATGTCTGATCTACTAACAATACAATATGAATCTTGAAGGAGTCACTTGGACTAGCTTGTTGCAGACAAGAATAAAAACTGTTGTCCTAAAATTTGCAGAGTTATTTATACCACATTACATTTCCCGCAAAAACTTTTCTTGTTGTCAAATTCTACACCTTAGGGCAGGGCAAATACCAATCTCCCACTCAATCTAATGAGGAATTCTAACCAGGGATTATTTTAAACAAAAACAACAACACAAAATTATATCTCTTTAGAATGAACTTAGAAATGATTAAAATAAAAGAGACAGGAATGTAATTAACAAACTTGCTTGTTTTTAATCAAATTGATTAAAAGCAAGTGGTGAAAAAAAATATTTATAATCAATTCTATAAAAAAAAATTTAAATGACCTATTTTAAATATAACTGAATATGTGTAAAATACATGTACACCTGGATCTCATTTTATGCGGATTATTTTAATGTGATTTTAAAGTTATGCGATTCATGTTTCTTTTTAATATCTTTCATATTTCACTATATTTATTTGATATCAAGAAATTTACATTATTAATAATTTATTTTGACTTGAAATACTTTTTTTTTATTTCAAAAATATAAGATTATATTAGCAGCTAACGTGAATATAGTCTGAAGCAGTATTTAGAATCATAGCTTCTATGTAAATAACCTATTTATACTAATGAGTAAATAATAACAATAGATTTATACTTACATATAAAAATATCATAATAAATATTCAAAAAATTTAAACTTTTAAAATGTATTTTGTTATATATAACAAAAATAAATAATTTTTTAGACTTCTAAAATAAAAAATGAAGATTTTATAAACTGAAAATAATCTTTCTAATGATAATGTATAATTTTTTTGTTTTGATTGCAATCTCATTTTTTAATATAGAAACAGAAAACCATTAACACAGCACAAGACAGAATGTGGTGCTAGTTTTACATCATGAATAAAAATAAAGTGGCTAACGGGTTTCTCTGGGCATAATTGCTGAGAGATTCTTGACTTCATTTAAGGAGAAGCCACAATACATCATATCACATCGAATCTGATTTCTTATCAGTTTACAAATTAATGCTAGCAGTAATAATTAAAATATGTATGAACAATGTAAAATTAAATAATGTAGTTAATAAAAAAAGTAAAAAAGTTTGTCTTGTATTAATTTTTTTCAAATATTTAAAATTTTTTATTAGTCATACTTTATTTGCTTATTTTTTTAATGTGAATTTTAAAGTAATTTTTCTTTGTTACTTTGCTTTTATGTGAATTCTGAAAAATACAGAACCTATCCCCCATTTTTCAAGGTAAGTTAAGTCTATTTTTGTGTGATTTTTTTTAATGCGGGTTTTCTGTGGAACCTATGTACCACATAAAACGAGATCCAGGTGTACTCTTATAAACAATTTTTTTTTAAATAGCTTTATGCTTTAAATTTAATAAAACCAAAAATTAGTTCTACTCTTGTGTAGTGACCTTTGAAACAAATACTATCTGGTTCAATACTTATACTATAATTAGACTTATATAAATTTCATGACATAGATTTAAATGTAAAAGCTAATTTATGTTGATTTATGTTATTTTTTTAAAAAAATCAAGTGACTATCAGAGTAAGATGTTTATTAAATATCATCAAAGGCATAAACAGTCTTTTATGCATAAATATGCAATCATGTATCAGCATAGCAGTTTGAAAATGTTATTTAATTATATGAAGGATAAGGTGTTCCTCACTTGTATTGTGACTTATAAAAAATTTGTGATAAAAGAATATAATTTTGTATTACAAAGAAGAGTATTTGTCAAAAACGTCTCTTCATTTATTTCATATTATAGCTTAAGAAAGCTCATTGGTGTAAAGTGTGGCAATTAAACAACTCTGCCATTCCATAGTCTAAATCCTTTTTAAATGTATTATCAATGCATGTGTAATATTTATAAAGTTTTAACTTACTCAGTCTTGCTAATAAAATCATGTAAAAATGAGTAAACAAATTTTTCAAATATTTTGGTTGAGAAAAAGAAATTCTAGAATGTTTTTTAGAGGATAGGAAAGATTATAGTGTTGTGGATTATATGGAAATGTAGTATTTTAGTTCAAGATATTTGAAAACATTGTTTAAATGAAGGTATAGTTTATTTATATAGATGATAATTTTATATTATATTCAACTATTTTATGCCCAATAGTTCATGAGAATTGTGTTAGTCTGACACATCTAATATGTGTTATATAGTGTTATATTCCAAATACAAGATGTAAATGAAACAATGATAATAATAATGTCAATTTTTTTGTATTACCTACATTTATTTGTGGAACTATATAAAATATTAAAGCACATGTAACACACACAATTCAAACTATAGAAGCTATGATCTGCTCACTTATTAAACAGCAATTAATGTTCTTTTTAAAAATTAATTTCTTTGTTAAAGAATGAATTTCTTGTGAATGTCTGAATTATTAGCTTGGTGTTATAATGTAAATAAATCTCATTAAGGTGTTCTTTAATAACATAAATTAGATAAATTATAGGTATTGAATTTATATTGCAGAATATTTCAACAATGTAATTGAAATACTCTGGAAGAGGAATGTATATTATTATTATTATATATATATATATTATAATTTTTTGTCTTTATTTAGTTGTTAATAAAATTGTTTTATTAGTGCAGTATTTGCACCATATTGTTAAAATAAGTGCCAGGATTATTTTACACAAACATATTATTCAGTAAAGCGCTTATACTCAATGAACGTATTTTCTTTGGTTTAATGTAGGTTACTTGGGAGTATTTGGAAAATGAAAAAGTACAAAAGAAATTTATATAAAGAAATTATGATCAAAATTTTCTAATCATAAGGGTGAAATATATTAGGAATCAGTTGTTATTGCTTTTACAAATTTTATATTCTTAGAATAAGGATTTTGTATATATGACAATGAGAAAGATTATAATATATTTACTCTTCAATACAATCAATTCCATGTACAGAGATGACTTAGTAGCACCAAGTGTAATGATGAATACAGATTTTATGCATCTTCTAATAACTTGAATATAAGTCAATTCTTTAAAGACTGGGTTTGAATTCAAATTTAGTATAATAATGTAAAATGATAATTAGTCAATTTCTTGATATCATATCAAGGAATTTACTGGTCAATAAGGTCACAGAAGGTATACAGAAACATCTCAGCATCTGGTCATTTACTTTCTTTTACATATTTTCTTTTTTTGATTATTGTAATATATATATATATATTCACACATGTTCTTTCAAATTAAATCTGTTATTGAAAATCAACTAATGATATAAATCATAGATGAAATTTTTTACATAAAATCAATACCATTATAACTATATATCAAATTTTTAAAAGCTATTTGAAATTTGATAAATAATGTTAACATACAATAATTGTTTCAGAAGTCGATATTCTTTTTTATATAAGTAAAAAATTATGTGAGCCATATTAACCTCTTTTTTCCCCATTAAATTCAAAGATACAAAGTTTTTAAAAATATATAATTAATTTAAATAATAATTTTTGAATATTGATTACCTTCTCCCACCCTACTTTTTTTTTATGAATAAAAGTTAAGAAATATTTTGTCAAGTTTAAAATTTTTAAAAATTCAATATTAATATTTCATTAACAAAGAACTTTTTAAACAAGAAATCTAGCTTCAAATTTTAGGTACATTAAACAGGTAGAGTAGTGATTAATAAAAGATAGAATTATGATGAATAATAGGATAATTGTACAAATCTAACCTAGTTATTGGATGATGAAATACCTTAACATTTAAGAAGAGTGTCGTTAAACTCTCAATCTTAAAGAATTAAATATATTTATGGTCAAATTATTTTAATATTTTTATAAGCATAAAATCATCACGCTTGCCATTTTTTAAATATAAATAATCCTGGCTCAAGCGTTAACACTAAACAGGTCATCAATCATTTAAATGATATAAAAGAAGACACTAGATATTAAATGATCATCATCATAGAATCAAGCCAGCTTACCTTTGAGATTCTTAACAGAAAAATCACCAAATGAAATTTATTTAACTAAATATTCAGTAATGTTATTTTCAGATCTTCATGAAAATTATGCCAAATTCTTTGCTAGAAAAATAGATATTACAAATTTGAAACAAATGTGAAGATATAGATTCACATCATTAGTTTCAAATTCCAGGTAATAAAAAGTAAAGTAATTGAGTGGCTTTACTGCTTGAAAGATCATAAGAACTTTGAGTGCCTGAAGTGAATGCTGGGAGGAAATCAAAGACCTCAAACATCAGAGTCTGACTCTACCAATCCACTAAATCATACAGTCTTGAATATCATAATCTGTTCTATAGTTGGGTATCCATATGGTAAATGCCAGCAAAACAGATGTTCTATACATCTTCTGCCAACAGTTCATCAAAAAAAGAACTTTTTTTAGATTCATTCAACTTGCTTGTGAATTAGAATTTTCCTATCATATTTTCATATTAAAATTACAATAAAATTATTTGAAACAGTTTTTGTTTTATTAGTTGTATTAAAAATTTATTACAGAGCATTAAATATAACTTGAGATGTAAATAATATTACAAATACAACCCATGTCTCTTTGTGAAGTCAATAAAAAAACTTCAATAAATTCTTAAATCCTTGAAGTCTCTTTTTTGGGAATTATTAATATAAAAACTTATGATGGATGAAGTCCTTTTGTTTTTTAATTACCTATTTTTTAGTTAAAGCCAAAAAAAAAAAAAACTTCTAGAAGCAAGCATTAATTAAAATAAATATCTGGTACAGTCACTTATATTAGACACTGAGAGAAGACATTGCCCTTGGTCACATGGCATTTCAGTCTTAAGTGTTAAAAAACTGCATCTTCTTGTTAAAAATCAGAAGTCTATTGCTTTGGTATATTTGTAATCTGCATAAAACAATAAGCATCAGTGCCTGTTGATAGCAGTTCTCAGGTCTACATATATGTTCTGCCATTTTAGATATTTAAGACTTCTATCTGTACTATTTATTAATTGCAAAATAAATATACATGTGGGGTAATGGCTTTAATAATTAAACAAATATTGAAAATAATTTTCACCAAGATTGTTTGTTCTCATAATATAAGTACCTAAAAAAATATAGGTTGCAGAAAGCTTGTCTTAATAAATTATTTATAGATAATTCATTGAAGCTTATGAAAACAACCATATAGAATATTAAAATATATAATTACTATGTTTTGACAAGCAATATTAACAACAACTACATAATAATATTTTTATCCAATTGTTATACATTTCAATATTCTATGCATTTGTTCCCTACAGTTTTGATGAATTATAATACATCTTTTGCCAATGAAAAGCTTTCCTTTAATGAATAATTGAACTTTAAAATGATTTTTGGTTTGGATATCAGCTTGAAAAATGTAGATAAATCCAAAAATCTTGATCATCTTTTTTGATGGATATGTGGGACAGAATCCTGAGTGTTGCTGCTAAGTTTAACAAGTTAAAGGGAGGGTGATTTATCCTTGTGCTGTAATTACTTCCAACTAAATTTGATTATAGTGTTATTTTTCCAAATTTATAAATTATTTATCAACATAGCATAAAGATATTTAATTTCTTTTTTTAATATATTCTGCAAACAATGGAAGGTTCAGAAGACTTGTTTTGCACTATGGCTTGTTTTACATAATGATACTGAATTCACTATTGTGGAGAATATTTTCATTGTATTGAGTATGTGAAATAAATGACTAGTAACAGAGAAAATGAATATTCTATGAAGTTTAACTTAAATTACAGGAGAAGACATCATTTACATTACAAATGTTATGCCAAAATCATTTTAATGACTATACAGTTGTAATAGTTTTCTTTGAGAGAATATGCCTGAGGGTAGAATATAGTGAACATTTTCTATCAAAGTTAAAAGATATTATTAAAAAGTATCAAATTAACAAACTTGAATGATTATCATATATAATATATGGATGTATTTGTAGTTCACAAACTGTTTATATAATTATACAAAACTCATCTGAAACTATTTGAGCTTTATCTTTTTATCCTTCTGAAGTTAGAATGATCATCATTTTTTACCAGTGATTGAGAATGAATGAATGTAAACTATTTTAATGAAATGATATTATTATTCTGCCATATGTACCATAAATGAGACCAGGGCCTCCTATCAATATATTATAAAAACATGGAACAAATTAATTTAAAGATACTCTGTAATATTCTGAAAAAAAAAAAAGATATCAAAGTCTTAAGTCATGGGATAATACCTTTATAGCTTACTAACCTTTCTTTTTGGAGGGAATTAGGATAAATATACTCATTTAAGGTTTACTACTAATGCTGATGTTATATGTATAATATTATATAAATGTATCTTTATATCATGCATAAAATTATGCATAATTCCACTGACTATCTGTGCCACCAAAATCTCATCAAGTTTGTTTTAACCCCCACATTTATAGGATATTTCGAAGTGGTGTTATGATAGGCTTCATTAAAGTTGAGCCATATTAATAATCAGATGACTTTTACCATAATAGTTTATTATTTATATATTAAGAATTGAATATATAAGAGAAAAAAACCCAACTGATCAATTATAAATCTGAAATAAAATGATTGCATGCAAAGTAAGTTTTTTTCTTAATATTGGTACATTGTTAATGACTTTGTTTTATAATAAAACCTCATTGAATTACATTGTTAATGACTTTGTTTTATAATAAAACCTCATTGGTAATAATTTAAGTTAAGCAATGCCCTTAACAAGAATTTTCATATTCTCAAAATAACTGTGAACATGGGTAAAAGTCCCATAAAAATTGATTAAAAGTTAAGAGACTTGAATCAGAACAGGTGATTTTATTTTTCTTTGCTGATGGATTTTGATATGGGAAACAGCAAATAGTACAGAATATATGCAAATTACTACATATTTGGCCTACAAATGTCAAACTTTTTACACTTACATTTTTAGCACCATCCACTTTAGATTAATATCTTAGAGCTTATTAGCAATTTACTTATTAGCTAGAGATTATCATATCAATCTTAGTCCAAGACATGTAATATTAATCTAGTCAACATTACTGCTGATAATATGGTATCCCACAGTTAAATCAACAATGAATTAATTTTTAATTAAAATATGTTATTATCTATTTTTTGACAGTTATAAGTGTCGTTTTTATGATTAAGTTAATCAACTTCTGTGACAATAGATTAAAATAACTTACTCATCTAAAGATACAGTTTATTCCAAAAAACAAATAGAATTTTTATGAATGTGCATTTTTAGGTCAGACAATTCTTATTTCATTAGGTTTTTATAATGTTTGCCTTTCTAGATTTATATTCATGGTGAGTATTGTTTAAATACTATGAAGTAATTTATGATCTTCTAAAATTTGTGATTTGCCTGGAAACTTTTTTCTATTTGAATAGAACTGGGTAATTGAAATGTCAGTAACACCTTTATAGGCCTAGTGAATAATTAACTATAAAAACTATTAACTATTTCTCCATACAGATTTTCAACCCATGGCTTAGCTTTGAATGGGTAGTGAACAATATTCAATAATAGTAAAATCAAAAATCTTTTTACTTTAATATGTATCCATATATATAATATATACAAGTTTACTGTGTAAATATATTATGCTAAATTATACATAAATGAATTTTAGAGTTAATATAATTTATTTCTAATCCAGACTCCTTTGCACAGTATTGTTTATAAATAATACAATAAATCATTTACTAAATTTTTTTTAAAAAAATTAATAGAATAATTGTTGTGGAAAGTATCTCTTGACGGAATTATTGCATCCATATTCTTTCAGTTTATAAGGGTAAGATGTCTTATGTTTAAAGATAAAGACTATGCTTCCTAACCATGATCACTACATCATATTATAATGGATAATCTATCAACACATAAGTGACTAATCCAGATTAACTTAAGGACTTAACCCAACCTTCCAACAAATTAGATATCTATTTACCTATCAATAATTTAGTGATTAGTTAGGAAAGTTTTGTGCTAACTATCTGAAAAAATATCTTAGGGATAAAAGTGATTAAGATTTACCCAGATTTAAAGTCCAGGTTAAGGATATGACATAGGTATTAACTAATTAGTCCACGAGATCTTTTTGTTTGAAAATTTGACACTTATTGGTTATTTAAAGTAAGAATCAAGATCATGGTTAAAAAAATAATGGAACGGTTGAACATTCGGGAATCTTTGAACATCAGAAATAGAAAAGATAGGATTTTCACTCAGGGATTTTTAGCTTTTCCGGTTTTGCTCTCCCACCACACTAAACCACAAAGCAAAGTCACGATTAAAACGCAAGCGCAAAACATTATCTGTTTGTGTAATGTCTGAATTTAGAAAGTTTAGTTAGACTTAATAATTCGCATTATTTTTCTTATTAAGCAAACTGATGGCTGGGTGAAATAAATTTAAATTTTAAAGTCTTTTTTATAATAGCGATATACAGAATCTTACTGAATATATATATTCATTAAAATAATTGTTTTGAAATGATTTTTTTACTAAAGAATAATTTCCCCCCTTTTTTTTTTATAACTTACAATCGAAATGTTGGTTTCTAATTAAATCACTCTTTTCACAGAAGATTGTTTTTTGTATTTCAGCTTTTTATAACAATGTCTTAATTAAAGTAAAAGACTTGATCTTTTTATACAATGTCATTATCTTGCTTCAAAATAACTTAGCTACAGTTGAACAAATCGTAATAATAATACAATAATGACTTAGTTGCTTTTTGTAGCTCTAATTTCTCCTTAGAAACAAATTTAACCAAACTAGATTATTTTTTTCATATTTTGAGAATGGCATAAGAAATCTGTTACATATCTAATTACGGATTATTAACTTTAACAAAGAGTAAATAACACTCTTTGATTAGAGTTTTTAGTTATGTAATAAAATTTTGCGAAACATCAAAACATTGTGGGCAAAAGCATTATGTATATTTATTTTGCTTAAATCTTAATTTTCAATATGACTGTTATTTGACAAATACAAATAAACTTTAACCTAATGTTAAGATCTAGAGAAAGAAAAAAACTGCAGCATAATAATAATTATAATAATCGGACAGCTTTATTGCTAAGGAGTTTGTAAGAAAGTTTGAGCGCCATAAATCACAGAACAGGAATCGATCTGAAAACTTTCCATTCCAAAATTTGACTTTATTATTGCACTAAATCACGTAGGGAATAATCAAGAAAAATACAGATTAACGAACCAATTAACATTTAATGTGGACAGTATTAATGTGTAAGAAACTTAAAACCCTCCACTGTTCAAAAAAATCATTGATTTGTAATAAGAAGACCACCACTATTAAAAAAAAAAAATCTCTCTTTTAATATATATGGGTTAATATTTTGTAACCAAACAAAAATAATTGGGTAAAAGGGCCCATTTTATTTTTAAATTTTTTTATAAAAATCTTTTATAAATTGATTACATTTAGAATTATAAATTCCGACTAAAATCGTAACAATATTAAACTAATATAACTTAATATACGTTTAAATAATATTTATTAACCCCCTGGACTTCTGGTCTAGCGTTGCACATGCTCACCTCATACCCAGAAGATACTGGTTCGCAGGATTACGACTAAGAGTGTCTGCTAAGAAATTGAAAAGTAAACACAGGCGCTAATAACAGTTTGTCAGGGAAAGAAAAAGAAGTATTCAAGAATGTTGAAAAGGTTTAAATAATCTTTAAAAATCCATGCCTTATTGGAAGAATTTGTGTATTAAAAATAAATTAGGTACATGAAATAGTATTAGTTAAGATTTTACTTCATTAACGTTTAAATAAATTAATATATATATGTGCTCTGCGCACAGTTAATGAAGCTGTTAATAAATTGTTAAAATTTTTACTGCCAAGCACTTTCGGGATAGTCTACAGTCCCATATTCATGGCGAGTTATTCTGTTAATAACTGTAAAACTATGCAAATTTATATGCAGATGTTATGTGGACCATTTACGAGATAGGGAATAGCAGGCCTCTCTTCTGTTGATTGCCGATGGGTCAGCCGCAATAAAGTAAGCTTCCCTAACTTTACATTTGGTGTCGTTTGTTTCAGAGCAAACGACACTGGCTGTGGTAGGTAGAAAAGCATGTCCAGAGTTTCTTTCATGTTCGACAAAAATCGAATTACCTTCATACTTTGTTTTGGTTTTATTGTAAAGGTATCGGTGTTGAGCTACTCTGGTGGCAATGTTAGTTTTGGTCTCTCCATAATATGTTGCCATGCAATTTCTTTGGGGGCAGGTAATTTTGTACACAACTTGAGGGGTGAGTTCAGGTTTGATCCTGTCTTTGGTATTATTTATCAGTCTATTGGTGTTGGGAGGTGAACGGAAAGTGACTTCAAAGTCACATGATAGTTAATTGATAAGGCTTTTAGCTGTAGAGTGAATGTATGGGATTAAGATTCTTGGTTTGTTTTCTTTCTTGTGGTTGTGGTTTATTTTATAGAAAAATTTGTTGACTTTTCTATTGATGGATGAATAAGTGTGTCCAATTTTCCTTAAATCAGTTATATAATTGATGAGATTTTTTCTTTTATCTGCCTCATATTTGCACAAGTTATGGTTCCTAAACATGAATGAAGAGAGGGCTGCAAGTTTGTATGAGTGAGGAACCATAACTTGTGCAAATATGAGGCAGATAAAAGAAAAAATCTCATCAATTATATAACCGATTTAAGGAAAATTGGACACACTTATTCATCCATCAACAGAAAAGTCAACAAATTTTTCTATAAAATAAACCACAACCACAAGAAAGAAAACAAACCAAGAATCTTAATCCCATACCTTCACTCTACAGCTAAAAGCCTTATCAATCAACTATCATGTGACTTTGAAGTCGCTTTCCGTTCACCTCCCAACACCAATAGACTGATAAATAATACCAAAGACAGGATCAAACCTGAACTCACCCCTCAAGTTGTGTACAAAATTACCTGCCCCCAAAGAAATTGCATGGCAACATATTATGGAGAGACCAAAACTAACATTGCCACCAGAGTAGCTCAACACCGATACCTTTACAATAAAACCAAAACAAAGTATGAAGGTAATTCGATTTTTGTCGAACACGAAAGAAACTCTGGACATGCTTTTCTACCTACCACAGCCAGTGTCGTTTGCTCTGAAACAAACAACACCAAATGTAAAGTTAGGGAAGCTTACTTCATTGCGGCTGACCCATCGGCAATCAACAGAAGAGAGACCTGCTATTCCCTATCTCGTAAATGGTCCACGTAACATCTGCATATAAATTTGCATAGTTTTACAGTTATTAACAGAATAACTCGCCATGAATATGGGACTGTAGACTGTCCCGAAAGCGCTTGGCAGTAAAAATTTTAACAATTTATTAATAGCTTCATTAACTGTGCGCAGAGCAGAAATAGTATTAATAAAAACAGGGGGGGGGGGGAAATGCGTATGACTTTTTTTTTTTACAAGATGGCTATGAATATGAGGACTTCGGCCCTCTACATATATTTAGTTTATATCAATCTACAGTATTAAGATTTCTTTGTCTTCAGTTTAGTGTGGGTTCGTGCGTTTTAGCGCACTTTATATATTTATACATTGGAATAATTAGCCACTAAGTCTAAACTTTTTGCTCATTTCAATTATTTATTTATATTTGACATCAATTATTTTAAATGTTTATTTATTTAAATATTTCATATATTAGAAGTGATTTTTATCATACGGTGGCTTTTAAGATAAAAGAAAATATGTGCTCAGTCATATGGTTGGATTTATGGCGGAAGTTGTGTTGATTTAAAAAGCATTTATGTTGCAGCGTACTTTAATAAATACTGAACATCGTTAATTATATAAGATTTAATCATAATAATCAGACTGGAGGTGGCTGATCTTGATAAAATTTATGTGAAAATTTGGAAATCTGGTGAAGGCTTTCTGTTATTTTCCATATCTCAATATACCGATAATATTTATTTAAAATACATTTAACATCACATTTGTTTGTGGATACCTAATCATTATATTTTGTATTTATTTATTTTAAACATTGCATTCTCACATACTTGCATATTGTATATATGTGTGTGTGCGTGGGTGTGTTTATCGAAGGTTTGATGGTATTTTGCTTATAGTCGTAAGTTGGACTGTTTTTAATCATCTAATTGAATTAAATGTTCTTTCCAAAAAAAAAAAAAAAATCAAACTTTATCTATACTTTTGCAAATTCAAATAGCACACAATTAGTGTTCTAATGTATACTACTAATTTAAGAGTTATATCTAAAAATTAAATTTATATAGTCTCACTCAGTTCAGTTGTGATATTCATTAAAATCAAATATAAATTAGCCAATATTGAATTTATATTTATAAAATAAAATACTTAAGCTAATTAATAGTAGTTTAATATTTATTCGTGTAATTAATTATTAGTATGATATGTTAATTCCATGTTTTTTTTTATATTACATATTGGCTATCTTAATGTTAGATGAGCATTGATTGTATATATGTGTGGAGATAACTGGACCAACTGATGAGTGCTGGTTTAGCACAAAACATGCATATTGGTGATTATTTATCTTTTTGACATGTGTGTGATCAAGGGTGTCAGCAATATGAGATAGCGTGGATAGTTGAGGGTCGTGTGAAAGTCTGAATTCAAACCCCTATATATTACATAGTGTAGTGCAGGTATGAAAAAGCCTGTACTTAGAAGGAAAAAATCATATATTATAAATATATGTGTATTTATGATTATTTAATAATTTACTTATTGAATTAAAAAGCTTGCAACTTTATGGAGAAATTAAAAAATAAATTAAAGAGGAAAAAGAAGAAAAAGTAGAAACTTAGCATTTAACAAAATATATATAGGTGTATAATAAGATGTGCAAATTTTTTATGTTTAATTAATATATTCTTGAAATGTAATTTGTTATTATCATTACCATATTTGGTATCATATTTAAAATCGAAGAAAATGTAAATATATAAACCGTTTATAATATTTAAATACAGGTATACTTTATATCCCTGGAGTTTAGATGTAATTATTAGGCGATTTGAACCCAGACTTTCAAGCTCCCTTCAGCTATCCAATCTAATAAATCGATTATGAAAACTTTCTTCTCCATAAAAGTGTAATTAAGACTTAGTAAAAGAAGATTAGCATTTATATAAATATATTTCAATCTTGTATTTAATGTGTATAAATAAATAAAGAATAAAAAAAAGTATCGGATTAGGAACAATGAAACTAGCTCTGTATTTCAGGTCACATATTGGAATGCTAAATACAACATAACAGGTGTTTGGAAAATAGGTAAAATTAAACATCCGGTCATCCACTAATGATTATATTGGTTAACAAGATGTTATCCCTATTTTATATGTCTAATCAATATATTTATTGATTTGGGGGGGGCAGCAGAAATATATTTGCATTTAACTGGAAGTGATATTGCCAATTGTGATGAGGATACCAAAGTCCTAGCAAAAAAAAATATTGCTTTAAATCATGTAAAAGGGGGCAAAGAAGACATTTTTTATCTAAATAAAATTACCATGATTAAATTAGAAATATTTATATTGCTTGCTTTACACAATATATCTAGGACATTTTTAAATCATTCATACATTATTATAACAATCTAGACCACCAATCAGAGATATAAAATAATATAATTAGCCTCTTAAATCAAACTGAGAACGATATAGCCTACCAAACTTTGCTTAGTATGTTCATTTCTTTCATACTCTCTCTTTACATATATACAAATAAAATGTCCAAAACTATTGTAATAACAATAAAAATAATAGATATAACATAATAAACTATTATATACAGTTTTTCAATTGGCAAAGGAACTTTTGGTTAATTCATTGACCTGCCTCAACTGCCATTAAATTCATAAAACAAAACAGAAGCAAGCACCATCAACTCAAATCCCATGAATCCTGAATTTTAATGTTAGCAGCCTGTCTATTAATTAAATTCATTTTATTACTATCTATTAAAATTATCCTCTTAATTTTTCTGTTATTATGGTTTCTCTCTTCATGAAGAATCTTAACACTTTCAATATCAAACTTAAATTTATATTTGCAAGTTCTTTCGTGATCCAAGAAAACTGAAGCAGTCATTAAATCACTATTATTTTTACTTTTCACATGCTTATATAACAATTCATGCTCCTTTAATCTTTTATCAATACTGCATATCGATTCACCTATATATGATTACATACATTAACAAAAAATTTGATACACAATATTACTTTTCTGCTTGACAAGTATGACATTTTTAGAATTATTTACTAATTTATTAACATTATTTGTAATGCAAAAGGACACATTAAACACATCCTTTTATATATATATATATATATATATATATATATATATATTTATATATATATATATATATATATATCCTTAAAAAATTTCACTTCAGCATTTGAAATATATGAAATAGATATCAATTTTTTACTATCAATCTTCACTCCCTTTAAATCATTATAACTTTTTTTAAACTGACATAATGTATTGTTCTTCTGTTCCTTCTTATAACCAACTTTAAGCAATTCCTTGACAAATACCTCAATATTTTTTTAATTTATCACACTGGTAGCAACATGATTAACAATATTTTATGTCAATTTAAAAAGAGTTATAATGATTTAAAGGAGTTGAAGATTGATAGTAAAAAATGGATATCTATTCCATTTATTTCATATGCTCAAGTGAAATTTTTAAGAATATATATATATATATATATATATATATATATATTATTATTATCAAGAATATATATATATATATATATATATATATATATATTGTACCCTTACTTCTTGATATATAAAATAGTTTAAAATACAACTAGCTCAGTTACATTATTATGCTTCATTAAAATTTGCATATCTATCTTTAATATACTTTTATATTATCATATCTTAATTAAATTTATTATCAATCATCAAAATCAATATAGTTCTAGATTATACTAATTAAATAAGTATATATTAAAATTATGAGACTGCGAAGTAAAGTTACAAAGTAATAAGCAGATTTACACTGAGTCAATATCTCCCAAGATACTGTCTCAATGGCATAAGAATACTACCACTACCTTATTATCTTACCACTACATCTATAGCATTCTTATGACTTTTAAATGAAATAAATTATCTTTAATAATTCTAAAATAATTCCTAACTTTTAACTTAAAATATAATTAAATAATCTCAGGTTCTTCTAAGCTGTTTTAAAATAATAATAACTCATGTAAATAAGTATGATGTGGGATTTTATATCAAACTTAAATACACCTAACTTATTTAAATAATAATAATAAATAATACTAATCTTAGAGTGTAATTTAATCTCATATATTTCTATGATATAATCAATCATTAAATGAATAAACAATCCTATGTATATCTTTTATTTCATATGGTATCTTCATTTTAAATAGATCAAAAATCTTATAATTAATAATCTGTGGCAATAAACAATATTGTATTCTTATAATGTGTATTATAATCATCTTATGACCATTGTAATATTTATGTTCATGTCAATCAATTCTTATAAATAATGTTAAGCAAATATGGTATTCAATTCTAAATAATAATAACAAATTCATTTTGTGCAAATATTATGTTTATTTCAAATCATTTGAGGTTAAAATGCTGTGGTGAAAAATAATGAAACTCGACACACTTTTAAAACAAATTAACAAATTTATTTACAATAACTTCAAATAAAATTTATTTACACTATTTACAGTTTTATAATTTAAGAAAATAAATAAAAATAAATAAAAATAGAAATACAAATATAAGAGGCTTACACTGTTATTAACTTATGTACTTAATAAGCAATTACACATTCCTTCAAATGCTATATTAATAATATTACAGTGTGTTTTTCCAAAACTTAGATTTTTTTAAAATAAATAGTAATGTACTTTAATTACTACAAATAACAATATATGTCGCATGTGTAAACAATAAAGCTCTACTAATTACATAGCTACATTAATTAAGTATTACCATTTATAATGTATCATCATATATTTACTTTATTATTAGCATTGCTTAATAGTTTTATAAAGTTAATGTATCTTTGTAATGTAAAACAAATAATTGACTGTAATTATTCTTTACTTAATGTAATTCCTGTTATACGTTTTATCAAATATGCATTACATATCTTTATTGTTCAAATATTATTATTTAAACTATTTATCAATTCTAAATTCATAAAGCATTACCTTAGATAAATTCTATGATTCTTTTTTATGTAAAAAATCACTACTTTACTTTATGTGTTATTTTAATCCTTTCTAATAATTTCTATCTATAAAATATATTTTAAACTTATCTAAAAATTTCCGGAAAATAAATATCAATTTTAAATAAAATATTCATTATCTAATCTACCTATACTACATTGTCTATACTTAATAAACTTCAATCCAAATATAGGCTTCTACCCATAACGTAACTTAACTTATTCAATAAACAAAATACACAAAAATATAGACTTTTTAAAATCCTTTTCTAAATTGCAAAATAAAATAATTATTAAGATAAATAATAAACATCATTTCAATACTAAGCATAATAAAATATCAAAATTATTTACGAAAGAATCATATAATTATTTCTAAGCTTCTTACGTAATGTTGTATCATGTTTATATTATAAATTAAAATTATGCATATTTTAATAAAGTTCGTTGCCAATATAATGTATGTGTTTTCATAAAATATCTATCCATTCATTCTTCAACAACATAATATTCAGTTGATCTAAAGAAAAAAACATATTAAATTCATTAAAAATCATTATACAATATTTTTACCATAATAATAATAATATCCGTTCTGCTATTCAGTATTCTTCGGATTTTGCAGCTTCAGAAAACAAAAAAAAATACACATTCATATTCACAACATTCACTAAAATATTCCGTGTTATATTAATTATAAAAATAAATTTATGTAATTAATTATTATATTATTTTAAAGTTACTATTTAATAAATGTACCTAACCTACTCTTTAATAGTTTAATAATATTTTAAATTTTATGTTAAATAAATAAAATAAAAAATTATATTACATATTCCAGCGATGACTTTTGTTCTACCATAAAAGTTCTAACAAACATCCTACGTATAAAGTCAATAAAACACTATTTCCTGTTCCGTTGTATCACGTGTTTCTTGAAAGTTTATAATAAAAATGATAACGTTTATTTTTTAAAAATAATAAGTTCCACAAGAAAACAAATAAAATTAAAAAAATAGTTTATAAGTTCTGGATCCAGTTCTTCATAGATTATTGTTTAAAAGTTATTATTTCTAAATTAATTTATAGTTTATAAATTATTTAAATTGAATTTTTTAATCAATTTGGCATGCTTGGCTTAGTTTGATTTGATTTGGACATCCATGTATTACTTGCGCATTTATAAATAACATATTCCGGTAAGAATTAATTTTTCCATCTATAACGTCCAGCGTTTTAGATTACTACAATATAATACTCTTATTATATTACAATTTTAAATAATCATCTTTATAATCTATTTGCCTTTTCAAATCGTCAATATTTAATCTTTTAAGCACAAAGACTTAACAAGGCAAGTATTTATAAAACTTACTACTGTTTCTTATATCTTTACTTAAGATATTCTTTAATTCTATAATTTGTCAAAATACTTTTTTTACAGAAGTATTTTTATTTCTTTAAAATATCTATTAATAACAGACAATAGTAATTTAACTTTAAAACTATTTATAGTCCAAAATACTACTTTTCTCCATCTTATAGTTTTCTGTACTAATCCAGCGTCTGTTACTTTTCTAGCATAAAGTTTCTGATATATTTCTCCGATACGTGATGTTTCCATTGATTATTCGTACGTAAATTGAGTTTCGATATTGAGAAGACGAATAGGGAATTATTAAGTTTCTACTGCATACTTATCATTTAAAATTATAAAATTATATACAATAACACTCTTATGATTTTACAACTGATTTTAAGAGCGTTTATAAATTTACTTGGCTATTTTCTCAATAGCACGATTACCTTAGAAATTTAATTACAGAGAGCCCCCCTCAACAATTGAATCCAGCTTATATACTGCCAGAAACTCCTTATCTGATTGGTACATTTAAACAATCAAACTTTCTAGCCTATTTACATATTTATCAACTCACTATTAAAAATAAAATAATGACTTATTTAATATTTAATATTTATTACATTATTACATTTTTTATCGTTTATTCAAATCTATCAAATATTCTTTTAAAATATTCTTTCTCACTTGATTTAAATCTTAACTTTTATAAGATCATTTAAAATAAATCAAGTCTTTTTAAATACGTTATATTTTTAAGACAATATTTTTAAAACCAGTTTTAGTATTTTACATTGAATATCTTTATTTTTATCTCGTGATAACTCACGTATTATTTATAAATTTTATAACATGATTTTTTAAAATAATTACGCAACTTTATTAGACAACTTCCACGCATGTGTGTATAACATCTGTTCTTTATAACACAAGAACGCTTGCTGTCGTCTAAAAATAAACTAACAATTGCATTTTTAAAATAAATATTTATTTTTAAAATAAATAAGATATTATAACAGATTTTAAAATAATTATTTGATATGATTAAAATCAAATATTAATCTCAATTTAAATACTTATAATTTAAAATATTTTTATTCACTTTTAACATATATTTTAAATTAAATAAATATCTTTGTCTAATTTTAACTAAATCTTTTAAATACTTTAGCTTTAAACATTTGTTATTAAATTTATTAATGCAGTATTACATCATAATCATCATCATTTTAAATATTTTCTCAATACCAACACAATTCACATACCAAATACTCATAGATTACTTTAATTAAACTTATGGTAACATTACCACAAGCAAAGTCAACATCACACTTTTAAAATACTTCTTAAATTTAAAATTTTCTACTAGATTAGCACAAAACTTAAATGGTGACCCATACAAAAGGGCACAATAATATATATATATATATATATATATATATATATATATATATATATATATATATATATATATATATATATATATATATATATATATATATATAAGAATGTATTTAATGTTTCATTTTGTGTTACAAATAATGTTAATAAATTAGTGAATAATTCTAAAAATGTCATTCTTGTCAAGCAGAAAAGTTTTATTGTGTATCAAATTTTTTGTGGATGTATGTTATCATATGTAGGTGAATTGAGGCGCAGTATTAAAAAAAATCAAAGGAGTATGAATTGTTATATAAGTGTGTGAAAAGTAAAAATAATAGTGATTTAATGACTGCTTCAATTTTCTTGGATCATGAAAGGACTTGCAAATATAAATTTAAGTTTGATATTGAAAGTGTTAAGATTCTTCACAAAGTGAAAAACCATAATAAAAGAAAAATTAAGGGGGCAATTTTAATAAATAGGAATAAAATGAATTTAATTACTAGACAAGCTGCTAACATTAAAATTCAGGATTCATGGGATTTGAGTTGATAATGTTTGCTTCCATTTGTTTTTCTAATTTAATGATAGTTGAGGCAGGTTAAGGAATTAACCAAAGGTACTTCTACATATTGAAAAATTGTATATAACAGTTTATTACCATTATATTTATTATTTTTATTGTTATGTATATAAGATTTGCCAAAAAATATAAAGTCTAAAACACAACCACTGGTTTCACAGCTACAAGCAGACTTCTCAAGTGTAAAGAATTACAAAATATTTAAACTAAATATTGCCCACAATTCTACTTACATCCCATACACTCTTAATAATAATAAAAAAAACTTTTAAATAAGTTAATAGTTTCAGAATCATAAAGATTTTTTAATTCTTCTTTTATTTCATTTCTCTCAAAGAAGATGATCTTAGCCTCATCCAAATTAATAATGTGCATCTTTTTCATGGATATATAAAGCAGAAATAAGATATTTATTTCTAATTCTACTTATAAGAACCTTTATTTTTTCATTTAAGCTCAAACTACTCTGACCTATATATACCTTCTTACAAAACAACAGATAATATATACTACTCCGGAAATAATCTTTATCAAAAATTTCCTTTATATTATTTAATAAATTATTCAAAGTAATACTTCTTTTCCAAACAATTTTATTATTTCCAAACAAATTACTATTTTTATATACAATTCTATAAGAAGACAATTTAAATGGCAAAAAAAAAATCATATTTTTCTTTATCCTTTACATCATCCCAAATATTATTATTATTAAATAAAATACCTTTAACAAATTTATCAGGGTAGCCAACACTCAAATAATCTTTATAAAATTAACTTTTTTTGAAAGAAAGCTACCCCATTAGAATTATTTAATCTCTTATTTCTATAACAATAATTTCTTAAAGTAGCTACTTTATAAGATAGAGATTGATATCTATCATGTTTAATTATAGATTTTAACTCTTTACTCTTAACATAATGCCTACATACTAACAATTAACCTTTACATTTCTAATCACTAATAAATCAAAAAAAAATTAATTTAACAAAATTCAACCCCCTTCTTCTACAAAATATTTTATAGAAGGATCAAAACAATTAAATCATTTACCAACTCTTTCAATTTATCATTCTCAATTACCAACAAATATCCATCAACCTATTTAACAAATAACTTTAAATATAAACAATAATTCTTAATAACAATTTCCTCTTCCAAATAATTAATATATACTGAACAAATTAAAGGAGAAATAATATAACTTATTATCCACCCTTTCTTGATCTTATAAAAATTACCATTATAAGTAAAATATATAGAATCCTCTAATAACAAAAGTAAATCTTTAATAGCTTTACACTTGAGAAATCTGGTTATAGCAGTGAAACCACTGATTGGGTTTTAGAGTTCATATTTTTTATTAGTCTGGTTGAGTTGTAAATTTTGGATAATTTTGATTATTTTATTGACTAGTTTAGCTTTAGGCTTTTAATATATATATATATATATATATATATAGTTTAGCTTTAGGCTTTTAATATATATATATATATATATATATATAAACATAAATAATTAACAGTATAAACAATATTGTAGTTTACATTTTTTGAAGCGCTTTCGATTATGTAGTAATCCTTGTCAGCTTTAACTGAATTTCAAATTTTTTTAAAACTTAACATTACATATATTTCCATAAGCTGTGTATGGCCGTATTTGCAACTTGCCTATTAATAACATCATCCTTATATTTATCAATCAAAATTGCCTTTTTAATTTTCCTCTTTTTATGATTTTTTTATACCATTAATATTTTTATTTCTATAATGGGTATTGTACTATTATATATATATATATATTGGCATGCTCTTTATTATATATATATATATATATATATAGTTGAATTAACTTGGGTAAACAAAAACTCAAACTCTAAAATATATTATGTTGTTTATTAAATTAATTATAAAACACATATGTTGTTTATTGAATTAACCATAAAACACAAACATATTTATTAGAGATATATTTAATAGTTCATAAAAATTAGAGTGCTCATTTCAATAATGATGATAGTAATTATTATAGTTCAAATTAATTAAATAGTTTTGAATTTGTGAGAGACAAGATGAGAAGGTTTATAATATCCTTTTTTTTTTAAAGAGTGAAAAACAAAATTATTTAAAAATCTCTTAAAATAATTATTTTGAAAATATATTCATGAAGTACTTTATTTATATATTAAAAGTTGAAAAAAGATTTTAAAAAAATAATTAATAGAATAACCTTTTATTATAAATTGTTAAGTTAGGTTGTTTGCATATATATGTCACTTTTATGAATGTGTTTATTATATAAAAGATTTGCAACAAGAAAAGTATTAAAATGGTAACAATTATGAAAAATTAAATGTTCATTTTTAATATTTAAAATGACAAATTTAGTTGAATTAATGTCCTATTAAGGAACTTCACACCATGTTGGAAAATTTCCTCAGCTTTTAATATCTATTTTTCTTAATTATATGTTGGCATGAGTTTGATTATTTTTTCAATGTGGGTTGATTGGCAGAAACATAATAAGGGGGAGTAGTTTTTTTTTTATAAAAACATGGGCAACTAATCCAAGGTCTTTTCCAATATTTTACTCAAACATGGCTTTGATATAGTAGCCTATTTAAATTATAAGTTACTTTAACTGAAAGGTCTCAATAAAAAATGGAGGACATGCTATTACTTCTGCAACTTTGTAATTCTCTCTATGAATGTTTAACTGACATTCAACTGATTATATAATTTTATTTGGTAAATAGGTTTTTTTTTTACATTTCTTTATATAAATATATGACACTTATATAAATTTAATTTACAAGTACTGAAATTTTTGTAATACTTATTTATAACAATGAATCTTCAATAATACACAAATGACTATTAATCAATGTTGATTACAGCAAAAATTATTACCTTTCTTTAAATCTTTGCTATAAGTTTTAATTTTTTCTAAAGATCTAATATAACTATTATTTTTAAACACATAACTAAAGTTATTTTAAAATTTATATTAATGACTTCTAATATATATTTCAACCTTTTTTCAGTTAGGACAAACAATTTTATATCAATATCTACATATTATTACTAAGTATATATTTATGTAAATTAAATTTAAAAGTGCCACATATTTAAACAGAGTAATGATATTTCAATAAAAAGTGTTCAGTCTAAGTGAAGAGATTTAATTAGACTGAAAGATACACTAAGAATCATTAATATATATGCAAAGCAAAATAGCAGTTACAGTGACTTCAGGAAATCCAAGATTGTGTACATAAAGGGAAAATGGGATAAATAATTAAAAAAACAGCTCATTATATATATGTTTGGTACTAGTCCAATAGCCGAAGCATACCACTTGATGGTGTTGTTGCTACATAAAAGTACAGAAAAATGCCATTTACTAGGCCTATATATATATATATATGCTTTCAGCAATATTACACCGTAAACATATATACTGTAAATGTGAGGTGTTCTTTGTGACTATTGTCTTTCACAATTCACACTTTGACACGTTCATCATGCTCAGAAATTGCTATAAAACTCTCACAATTAACATTTATGGTATTAGACTTTGTTTGGATTTCTAGATTTTGATATTGAATTGCTTTTGTCTAGCAACAATGCCATCAAACAGCATGCATCGGCTAATCGACGAGTACAATATGTTTTGAAAAGATAGTAAATATATTTAAATTTTAGTTAAATATAAACTACATTTAAAAATAAAGTGGACTGTCTTTGACAATGAAAAGGAATTGAGGTTATGTTTAATGTTTGGTATTTTTTTCATTTATATGAAGCAGTATTAGTATTAGCTTTAATTTATTACATTTCAGTGGTGGAATTATTTAAAACCTGATTGGAGAATAGTTAATTTGAATATTTAATAAAATATCAAGTACTGGCTAAAATCACCACATTTGTGAATGTTAAGCAGAATGACCACTTTATCTTACTTGAAAACACCTGATTAGATTAGAATGATTAATAGACGTCATTAGATATCTACAACTATGTGTTTGAAGTACAGGAAAAATAAAAGTGACTTCATGCTACAAGAATAAAATGAAAACATATGCATATAAATGCATCACCATTCTGAATAAAAAATGTAAACAAGGATCAGGGACAATTGTTTTGGGATAGTAGTGATGTATGTGTGTGTTATGCAATGCTTTCAGATTGTTTTCCCACTAATTTTGTTGCATCATTTTGATTTATTTGAAATTTATTTTGGTCAGATAAAGGCGATATTGACTCATCTGTTGAGTTTGGGAGCCAATCAGTTATTATTCGTTTGCTTATGGAAAAAAGGGAGGGTTACCAAATGTTTGCCTTAAGTAGATGCCAAAAAAGGTCCTTACAGCTTTATATTAAAGTATATAAGACAACATATACATATATGTTGTTTAATAATTCTAACTGTGAAAAAATGATTAGTTTTAAATTTACAATTCAATACAGACGAACAATCCTATAGAGATGTAAAAATAATATTACAAAAGTACAAACAAATCTTCTATACTAATCATAAATAACATTATTTCATCAAATAATCAATATTTAAACACATAATGCACAATAGAAATCACAATATGTATATATTAAATTTTGCCGTTTTTTAAATCAATTTCATCTGGGAAAACTCTCACGTTTATATATATATGTTTTGTTATTAAAATAAATAAATAAATACAAAAAAATATAAGTAACTTCTTTTTTAGAACAAGAAAACTAGCAATAAATTATAGTAAAAATCAAATTAAACTGCATATTCAAATATAAGAAAAAATAGTTTTGAAGAATGATAGATTTGCTTTTCGTAACAAAACCTAAATTTAAGATAAATGTTTAAATTAAATAAACTTCTGAAAACTTAGGGATGTTTTTTTCTATAATAAATCCAAGTTTGTTATTTTTATAAAAAATATAATACATTTACCCTAATCTGAGAAAACTTTCCTGGTATGACAGTTAAGAACAAATTTATTCCTTAAAATTCAATATACAAGTATAACTTAGAACAAGTATTTGTCTTGTACAACTAAATATAATGATTGATCATACCTTTGAGAAATATCTTTTCAAAAATCATTATAATTCCCGGTTACAGACAACAATCCATAAACTTCTATAATCAAAACTGACATTTTAATATAATAATTGTTAAATAAAAGTAAAAAATCTATCACCAGAGATTCTACTAAAAGATGTTATCATGCTTCAATACCATGCAGTCTTTGTGACTGATTTTCATTTAATAAAACAAAAAATTAGCTATTTTTTTATACAATTAAATTTTCATCCTCTAGGAACATTTATATCCGTCTTAAACTTTAACCCTTCTTGGTAAAAAGCCCTGGTTTTAAGAAGTTTTCATTGACAAAAATTTATCTATGTATCTCTATTTAAAAAGAAATGATATTTATCTTTAATTCTCCTTTCTGCTTTGCCATTACTTCATTTATTGATTTGATTTCTATGGGCTTAATTATCTATCTACTAGACATATTGGCCCAGCCAGACTTAGAAGACAGGTAATTTTGTATCATATTTTTCTTAGTGGACAAGAGGATTTTTAAATATGATTGTTCAAGCATACAATCAAAGTGACAGTAATATCTCATGAAGATCTTAGTCTATTAAATCTGCTCCCATTATTGATTTCTCAGTATCAACAACATTTGCATGCTTAATATTTTTGTACATACTTGCATTCAAAAAGAAAATGAAAAAGAATATTAGAGTGTTGAAATGTTGTGAATGTAATTAAACTATAGATATAATTGCACAATCATTTAATTTAAAGATCACAATTAGTGCAGATTAATGAGAAAAAGAATACAAACAGGAGACAAAAATAGTATCTTAAAATCTAGGGTGCACAATTAATATTCTTCATCAGTCTTTTCTTATTTGTTATTTACAGTTAATCCTGATATCTTAAAAGTCATTTGTTTATCTTTTACCCACAAATATCATTGATAGACTGATTAATAGTAAAATATGCTGCAGTTTGACCATTTTTCACTAATAAAAACAAATAAAATAATCAAATAGTTTTGTTGCTCGGGAGATGCACAAAAGGCTTAAGCACTAGAAGAGACTGTGATTCATAAACCTTCAGCTCCAAGATCCACCATTATGATTGAACCAAACCACTGGTTAAGTTAATTAGTGTTTACACGGAAGTTTGAACAAAATGTAGCACTAAATTATTTGTTGAATTAATATTTTTTATTTAATGTTAGTGTAGGAAGTAATTTGTAATAACTAATCTTACTATTTTTACTGTGACAAATTGGTAAATTAATTACTACATGGACAAAATCATGTGATGACTCCGTAAAAAGGTCACAATAGTGGTTCTTATTTCAATGTGAAAAAAATATAATTCAAGGACAAATTATCTAATTGCTTTATCAACTATTTTAAAAATGCAGACATTCCTGAAAAAACTATAGCTACATTTATTCCATAATATTATTTTATAGTTTTATATCAAGGTTTAATGTTAAAACTTTTTTATCATCTCCTCCTATCACTTTAGTGCAATCTTTTTTATATAATTTCTTCTCTTTTTTTTTTTTGCTTACAGTTTCAACTGTCTTGCAGCCTTCACCAGAGCTACAACATTTAAAGGTTCAATGTTATGAAATTTAAGGCAGTTTTATATTTTTATATATAATAGGATTTTGCTACAGGTTATGTTATCAATTATTAGCTTGACAGCAATTTTGCTGTCTTATCTCATTCATTTTCCAAGAACTACATAAAATTATATGTCACATCAGGGGTCATTAAAAGAATAGCTGATATTTGATAAGGAGCCACCTCATAGATATGGTTACTAAAAGAAGCAATTCACCAGTAGTTTTTCAATGGCAATCCATAAAGAAAATAATACTATGAAAACATTTCAAATTAACTCATTTAGAAGAATAGTAAAGAATTAATGATGATTATATCAATAAAATGTCAATGAGAGCTTCAGGGAAAAAAATAAGACCATCAAAGTATTAAAGCAATGGTTATTAAAAAAAGAGATGACATCATGAAATATGAGGAAGAATTAAACAAAATAGTATATAGTAATAAAAAATAAAACAAACTAGCTTTTATAACTATAACAAAAGAAAATAACAAATGGCTTGATTGCTGTGAGAGTTCATAAAAAGTTCAAGAGCAGGAAATGGCAGATATGGAATGGTTTGAGGACTTTATGATCCAGAGCTTGGTACTTTACCACTGCATATTTACAATAATTTATCTTCTTAATTGTTGTGCATATTAAATTAAGAGGTGAGATATATAATCCAATCTATGATGTAAACAAACATCCAAAAATTATGGAATTACTATTAGTACTTTAAAAAAAGTAGGTCAAAAAATAAAGAAATTCCTGGCAAAATGTCCAAATTATAAAACATTCTAGATGATTAGAAGAATTAATTTTTAAGAAAGTTGAAAAAAATACAAATTAAAAATCTATCAGTTCTATACAAGATCTTTGCCAAGATCATTGCAACTTATGAACAGTGAACTTTAGACTTAAACAAAAGTAATTATAGGAAAGATAGGTCATCCCCAAAGAATTTTAAAAAGATACCAATGAGTATATTAGTTGTCATATTGCATTTGATTTATAGATTATAAAAAAAGCATTTGGCTTTACAAACATAACTAGTGTGATTAAAACATTGGAACGTGAAGATATAGATTAAGAATATTGTAACATACTTTAAAATAGCTATTGGTGATTAAAATGCAGATATAGATTAAGAATATTGTAACATACTTTAAAATAGCTATTGGTGATTAAAATGCATGGTAATGCCAAGAAGATTAACATTTTTAAAGATGAACAACATAGTGATTCCATATCTTCAAAACCTTTATTAGCAGTTTTATGAGAAATATTTTATCATTTAAAATAAATAAAAACAAAAATGAATTATTTGAGTTATCTTAATTTTTTTTTCCATATGTGATAGCATCAGCCGGGATGTGAACCCACAACCGTCTACAACCAACTACTTGCTTGCAAGGCGGTTGCGATGACCTCTCAGCTAACAATGCTTGACAGTTATTTTAATTTTGAAGATGATTATTGTAAATAATGATTCACAGCTACAGTAAATATTACATAAGTTATCAGTTAAATGTATAAAAGATAAATGCTAAAAAGGTCTAAAGTAATTTTCAATGTTTTTTTTTTTTTTTAAAAAAAAGGAATTGGAAGTTAGTAGATATTTTTAATTACTACAAAGAAAAACATAATAATACTAATCATAGAATTGAACTTATTTTATAGTGTATTTTGGATAGAAATAACTTAACATTAAAAAGAAATAAGCTATGCCCTGCATGTTTGAAAAAAGAAGTTTTTAATAAATACATTTTACCAATGCCTACATATGGATCTGATACATGAACACTTAATGAAAATACAATTTAGGGATTTAAATCACACAGCAAACAAAGTATGAAGAGATATGTTGGAAATATCAATGAAGAATTGTAAGTGAAATACATGAATAGAATAACAAACAGATATTATTGACTTTATTGAAAGAATTAAGAGACTGAAAGAAAACTAGACTGGACATAGAAATAGCAATATATGGACAGTTGAAATCCTAAACTGTATTCCAAAAAGTTATAAAAAACTAAAGTAATTAGTGAGATGGATGGATGAGATAAAGTTTTCCGGAGTGTTGTGGAAAAGAGAAACTGAATTAAACTGGAAGAGACATTATCACCAATTAAATAATAATAAGTGAATGTTTTATTCCTTGTAAATTTAGAAGTTTTAGCTTTGGTTGTAGACAGAACTAGCCACGGTTTAGAGGCCTTGGACTCCTGAATCTGCCACTGTATTTCTGCATGAAACCACAGGGCATCTAGAAAACTGCTAATAGTTAAAAATGATGATGGTCATGGAAATAAAGAAATTAATATAAGTAAAGTATTTGGTGAAGAAGAAAAAGGATATAGTAGTAGTCATAATTTTATTTTGATTAAATTGATATTAAAATGTTAAGTAAATAAATTAAGAGTTGATGAAAATAACTGGGAAATAAGACATGAGTTTAAACCAGACATTCAATCTTTTGGATTCTGTGTTTTACCCAAGCAATATCAAAATTTCTTTATACCACTACCCTTTATAAAAAGTTTCGGCATAAAAAAAATTAGATGGACAAATTAAAAATATTTAATTTTTTGGTAACTAAGAAAGAATCACCTTAATAAAAATTAAATATTTAATTTATTTAAAAACGAAATATCTATTATTATCACATAAACAAAAATTATATAAAAAAAATCAAAATATTATTTTACAAAAAACCTTTTTAATCAAAATTAATGAGAAACTTGAACTTGTTTTGTAAAACAATTTTTTAATATCAGGTTTTATGTTACTTAGTTTTAAGTTTATAGATATAATAAACACCCCCATACTTTCCCATTCTTTTTAAATTCATATAAATAAAGATATAATAAAAGACAAATGACCCCCAAGATGTATTTATATTAATTAGACTCAAAGTGACCTACAATAAGCGCCTAAAAACCATTATGCTGATAATTGCACAGTATCTTGCTAAAATGACATACGACCTAGAGTGCAATAATCCTGGACATTTTTTGTCTACTAGAGCTGACAAAGGCTGTATCGATATAATGGAGATATACTTTTAATTTATTTTTTATATGTTTTACATTATTTGAATAAAATATTTAAATATAGTTTTTCAAAAATAGTTTGTCTTTTGTGCACCACCTATACACCCATGCAAATCAATGGTATGTATATTATAGGTTAAGAATCACTGGTCTAAACTGAGCAGATTTAATAATATCTTAAAAGAAATTATATAAGATTGTATTGAGGAATATAAATAGAATAAAAAAGAATGCAAAGACTATTTATTTAGACTAATAGGAGTAACAAAAAATTAGGAGTAAAAATATTTGGTCGTAAAAAGCACAAGAGAAGTATACAAAAGCATAAAGAGGTTGTTAAAAACAAATGGGAAAAGATGAACTAAATTATTAAGTGGATAGTTAAATAAGATTTTAAAAAATGGGAATAGAATTAAAATGGAAATGGAACAAATTTAAGAAGTTACCTGGGAAAATTAACTGTATAAGTGTGGAGGGTTGTAAAAATTTGTGTTATATATTAAAAAGAAAAGTAAAGAAAACTAAGACATTTTATTATTAAATGTAAGGAAGTAAAAGTTTAAAAATGGGAAAGAATTTACAAAATACTCAGTATGTTTGTAATAAAAATCTTCCATACGGAAGATTATTAAATTAATGTCATTCTTTAGAAAACTTAATTGATAAGAAGATGGGTGGAATGAATGATTCACAACTGAATATGGCAATCAATAGATATAAAAAAGGAAAAGCAAAAGGATTTGATGACATAGTAACTGAAATGATTGTAGATAATAAATAAATACACATTAATGGGCAAAATTTAATAAAATTAAAGATTATAAGATTACAGTTACAGGATTTGAAAGAGGTTCAAATAATGATGGGGATTCGCAATTAATTTAAATCAAAGACCCAAACATCAACTTTGTTCACTGTTACTCAGTTGATTGAAATATAAAAATAAACTACTATTTATAAAATTTTAGTCATAAGAAAAGCTTGTAATTAGAATGGATATGATCTTAAAAATATGCTAGAAAATTTGGATTTAAAAAAATAATTAAGAGACTTTATAAGAATTGTTTTTACATTAAAGATCAGCCTTCTCAAGCTATTGTGCATGAGCTTTTTATGAGTGTTAATAATAAATGAATACTTTCATTCCCAACACAAGATATAGTATTTATGAAAGAAAAAAATGAATCCACTTATTCTTTCCAACCCAAATGCTTATATATGGGCAAATCTTAAGTACTGGAAATGAAAGCATGAGGATAGACCACTCACTTTAAATTACTGTTTACAATGTCTGAATGAATGACATCGGCAAAATTATCTAGAATTTACTAAATGTCACTCTCAAATGAAACTTAAACATATGTAAATAAGCATTTATTTTTATAGCACTATGTTTTATAAATTGTAATACATTAAAGATCAGAATTCTCAAGCTATTGTGCAGAATTGTTTTTATAAATACCTATTAGAGAATAGAAAATTGGTGGATATTAAATGTAAAATAAATGTAAACAAATGTCTTTCCTCACATGACCAACAAATTATCAAATATTGCTATAATATCAAGTTCTCTATTTCTCTTAAACATCACATGATCACATGATTTAGGTGCAGTGCTCTCAGATCCAAGGCTCTTCACTGATGAAATCCACAAGCTAGAAACTAGTCTAAGGATATTGTATTAGTAGGTACTAGATAGGGATTTTATGCACAAACTGTCTTGCATCCATTGATTACTCTGGATTGCACTGAGTGGCACTACTCTATGGAGAGTTTTGCCTGTTTCTCTATTTCCCCTTCTCTTTTTACACCTTCTGTAAGCTTTAGCAATCAATAGGTGCTAGTTAGTAGTTCTTATTAAATTCTGATCCAGTGCTGACACATTCAAATATTCCTGGATTAGAATCAAGCTTATGGCTTTGTGAAAAGATTTTGTATTTTTTAAACAATACACTTGACCTTTTGGATCTAATACACTTTATCCTAACAACCATTTTTTATATTTTTTATACTATCAAACTATCAGCCCAAATTGAAAAGGATTTTAATTGCTTCAATCCAAGCTTATTTGTGTATGCTCATAAAATTGTTTCTGGTCCTATGATGATTATTAGTTTTGTATTAACTTTGACTAAAGAACCAACTGTGACAAAATTCATAAAAAAAGCTAAGATTATTATAATATATAAAAATTGAATGAGTTTCAGATCTATATAATTATGCAAGAAAAGCAAATAGACTTGAATTATACAAATTAAAAAATAATACCATATTCGACTGGTAGCTTGATGGTATAACACAAAGTACAAAATGATTATTAGAGAAAAGTGCATTAGATAAAAAAAAAAAGTTTAAGTGCACTGTTCAAAAAATATCCAGAAAGATCCTCTCTGATAAAAGCTGTAACTAGAGATTACTCTGGGAATATTTACCTGGATAAAAATTTAATGATCATTACCATTTAGTATCTACTTATTAAACCTTATCATGAGATACATAGCAGGAGCAAATAAAGTCATAGGATGTTTGACAATGAACAAGTGGAAAATCATGAGTTGATAACATTAACAAGTGAAGCATTATGAAATACATATGGAGAGTTATGAGATGCTTAACATGAACAACTAGAGAATCATGAAATGTTTAACATGAACATATAAAACATTATGGAATGGTCAACATGAATTATTGGAAAGTCTTAGGATGTATAACATGAATATTCCTGCCATATTATATAAGATTATCACAAAATCTGAACAAAACTCACAACTATTTTGATTTGAAAGTCAATTTTTATAAGACTGCAAAATTTTTCTAAAGAGATTTTGTTCCTATTTAGTTTATTACTATTTTTGAAATATGGCACTTTTAAATCATTATTATTCTTTTTCATGTTATATATGATAATTAGTGAAAAAATAGATCATAAAAAATTATTCAAAACAAAGAACTTACCTGTCTGTACACAATGCTCTGATAAACACACTTCAGGTCCTAAAATGAAAAATGCATCATAACTTTTATTACTATCTATTTTTTAATATTTAATAATTATAACATTAATAAAAATTATTAATAAATAAAATTTACTTATTGTATTATTCTTAATCAATTACTTAGCAACAAGAGTTTTTTAAAAAGTAAATATAGAGTTTAGAGTAATAATATATAATAAAAGTTATAAACTATATATTCTTAAAGCATATGGATAACAACACATAAGAACAAGAATATGGGAAAACTGATGAAGACTAGTTTTGCTGGAAAGGCAAGGTGGCAACCTGTTGCTTGTTTTCATGTTTTTATTTATGTTTCAAGACTTTAAACAATATGCTGTGATTAAGATGGTTAGTCTTTAATTAAGTTTAAAGTTTATATTTGTGCTAAAGTGTTGAATAATAGTTTGCAAATTAAAAGATAATTAGTAATAATTTTTGTCATATTTATTTAAGACAATGTCATCAAAAATAAGTGCATTCACGTAATGTCGCACTCGTAAATTCAATTGCGTAGATTAAAATAATACTATAAAATCAAGCTGGAGTGTAAACAGCATGCTAGGATATAAGAATAAGTAAGAGGTCCTTAAAAAATGGAATTCACTTCAACTGATTTAAGTGGAAATTTATTTCTCAGATTTTCATATATGTAATTAAAGTTAATTTTAACAAAATACTAACGGAATATCTTAAAGAGAGATATTAAGTGGAATATAAGAATTTTAAATAAGCCAGAAAAAAATAGATAATTTAAATTAAAAAATAAAATATGATTGAGATACACAAAATAAAGATAACGTAGTTATAAAAATTTTATAAGTGGAGATTTTAAGAAGTTATCCTCAAGAAAGAAAAGAGTCAATAATAAGATATCTATAGTACTTTTTAAAATGCAAAATAATATAAGGTCTAGGTATTTTATAAACCAAGATTAAAACAAGTGAATTTAAAAACCATATCATAAATCTTATAATTAAAACAGGCAAAACTCTCTATACGTGTAGTGATCATGTGATGTTTATTGGCTTAAAATCTTATAACATTATATTTTTGCTATCTGCATAGAGATAAAATTAATAATTTTATAAAGAAATTTAAAAATTAATAGAATTTTAATTAATACACTAAGTGAAATACTATGACAGTTTAAGGCAGAAAAAAAATATTAAAAAGTTTGGTTTAAATATAAAGTAAACAATGAAAGTTTAATGTGTGTATATATATATACACACACACATGAAAAGTTCCAAATAGTATATAGTACATATGTATTCAATTGTGTCAAGTCACAAAGGATTTCAAAATATTTATATATATAAGCTCATTACAACATGATCTGAACATAATATTGTAAATCTAACACTAAGTTACAAGTAAAAATTTTAAATAATTATGACAAAAAAAAAGAAATATTGAAGTAAAATGGAAATTAACCAAAATTAATTCTAATTATATAAAAATTTTAAAGTTTAATCACAGCATATCCAATTCCAAGTGTTACTTGATTGAAAGCAAAACAAAACAAACATTGCAGTAGAATAATTGAGTCATAACTATCGATAAGATATGAAGTATAAGTCATAACTTACTATTACTCAGATAATGAAAAACGAGATAAATTATACAAATTATAACTGTATAATGAGTGTAAATGCTTAATAGTTATTTAAAGCAAAACACAAAAGTAAACAGAATTGTTGATAGAAATATATAAAATAAAAGATTTGTAATGGAAAGATGTAGATATGATTTTGTTTATCGAAATAAACAGGCAAAACTCTCCATATAGTAGTGCCACTCAGTGCAATCCAGAATAATCAATGGATGCCAGAAGGCTTGTGCATAAAATCCCTATCCAGTGCCTACTCATCCAATATCCCCTGACTAGTTTTTAGCATCCATTGATTACTATGGCTTGCACTGAGTGGCACTATTGTATGGAGAGTTTTGCCTGTTTTAACAGCTTGAGCAAGCATAAGAAATGGTGATCATGTGATGTTTATTGAAATACTAAATAATTTTGTCAACAAAAGAAAAACAATATTAAAAGCATAACTATACTGAAAAAGTAAAAATTAATCTATATGATAATGTAAATGTTAAAATGGATTAAAAAGCAAAGCTAAAAAAGAAAGTCATCATGATTTTAAAAAATGCATTATAAAGTTTTAGTAGATGATAATAAATTGAAAACTATAATCTGGTCTATAAATAGTGATTTAAATATACTACCAACTCTAATTGGTGATTACGCAATATTACTAAATGATGGCACCAAAGACAGATGATGCTCTTGTTTTGGTAGATGGTACAACTTATAACTTTATTTATGCTTTAGGCAAAATTGACTAAAGACTTTAGTGCAGTTTTTATAATCCAATGCATGATACACAGTTCCAGATTACAACAATTTTATTAATATTAAAGACTATATAATCAAAACAACTCACCCATGGAACCACTTTCAATTATGAAGATGTTTTTAGGAGGAGTAATTCATTCTGCTTTCTCTATTCCCAAGACCACTGTTATAGCATGAGTAATGGAGGTTATAACAATACTATTTAAACCCCCAAACTAGCTGTTATTTTCTTCAGTAAGAAACTCTGGACTTAATGTGCTCATATAACTTGCAACTACTTTTAATTTTTTTATACTATTAACTTACTAGTATAAAATTCAAAAATCACATTTGGGCTTAAAATCCAAACCAACTTGGTTGTATAGTTCTTTAGTTAGGTAATGCACTTTATTAATTAATGGATACTATGCAGTTGTGTTATTATATCCACATATCAAGAATGATATCTAACTTATGATTTTCTTAATTGAAAATCAAGTTAATTTTGATTTAAAAACTAAGCAAATATTTGAATTTCAAGCTATTAGATAAAATAAATGGTTAGATATGCTGAATGGAATTAAATCCAAATGCCTCACCAATTAAAACATATATATATATATATAGTGCCCTTTTCTTTAGGTCAGAATAAATTTATTATATCAATTTACTAAAAAAAATTAAATTTAAGATGTGTTCTCTTGATATGATGACTATGTTATGCTGACAATCTTTTTAAAAGCTTAATTAAAGTAATATGAAAATATTTAATGCCTAAAATTGTGCTAAATGTATTTAAAACAGTTAAATAAAGCTAAATGTATAATTGTATAAACAGTTAAATAAAGCTAAATGTATAATTGTATATGGTTGGAAAAACTGGCCATAATAAAATAGTGTAGTAATAAATCTTTAAAATATGTATTAAAAGTTGAATTTTAAAAACATTACCCTATAATTAAATAAATATTATATTTTACAGTGTAGATTATATTTAATAATTATATTTAATATTATATGTTTTAAAAGTAGTCTTCGTGGTAGAAAAATGTATATTTGATTTTATGGTATCAAAATTATTATTCTAAATTATATTATTATATTATTTCTTTATATAATAATTGTTGCAATTAAATATTTAATTTTCCCAGACAGAATTTGATACAGTCTGTCTAAGTTGTAAGTCATATGACATGTAACTATTAGTACATGTGGGATTGCAAGTTTTTTTTATTAATAAAATTTCAAGAATTGCTTTAAAAATTACACTGTAGAATTGAAAATATTTATTTATCTATCACAAGATTAAATATTAAAATTAGTTAGCATAAAATATTTGATTAGTTTTAAAAAAACGAATGTAGTTAGCAAAAATTAAATATTCTGTTTTAGGAAAAAATAGATACATTAAAACTGAAGATGGAATAAATTGGTAAAATATTGTTTTAAAAGTCATTTTAAAATATTTAGTTATTTTAATGAAGTATAAAAATTGATTTAGAATTAATATTTTAAAGTAATATTTTTTTAAAAAAAATGAGTCATTTTATTTTTTGATTTTAATTGTGTAATATCAAAGTTATATGTAAATTAAGCCATCAGGTGAAAGTTTTAATTCACCAATCAAATGATGTATTTATTTGGGTATAAATACAGATGCTCAATTATTTTGTGTGTGCTTCTAACAATTTAATCTGCTTCTGTTAAAAAAAATCTGCTTTTGTCAATTTAATCTGCTTCTGTTAATTAACTTTGCTTTAAATTAGTCAATTAAGTGTGATAATAGCTCTCTAATAATTTATTTGAAATTGAGAAGTGTACCAATTGAATTGTTTTAGCAAAGAGATAATCATAAATAAATTATAAATTTATTATCTAAATTATGCATTGTTAGGCAGCTAAATTCCCTTACCGGACTTTTTGTCAAAATTTAATTGTCTCACAAACATGGAAGTACCAAGAAGAAATACCTACCTGTCTAAAGGGATTTTGGAAGTAAAAGTTGTAATTAAAAATATAATCTTAATAATTTTAACGGGGAGAATTATTTTATCAGCTAAATTTATATGCTGGACATTATGTGAAGAGCTGAATGGAAAAATTGATAGGAAACTTAAAATAATAATGCTTTTTTTTTTGGAAGATAGTTGTATTGGAAATGGAAAAATAATATGGTAAAACTTTAAATCTTTCAATAAGGTGAAAGTAAATATTATTTTAAGGTTAAAAAAATGCAGAAAATATTTTTCTTTTTGAAGAGAACATTATTAGTAATTTATTTTAAACTGTCATAAAAGTAATGGTAAAATGAAGACAATTACTCAAAAACTGTATGTAATAAGTCTATATTATCTTAAAAAACTATATAAATAATATTATGAGAAAACTGATAATTGGAACTAATAATGGAAAAGAAATATCCTTGGATAAGTAATAATGAATATCCTGATAGTAAAATGCTATATATGATAGAATTATGAGTAGTAAATAAATATTAATTCCTGGAAATAATTTTAAAATGTGCAAGAATCATAACCGGATGCTCAAATTTATATCGCCATGTCAAAGACATTGTAAGCCAGCATAGGATCCTGATGAAGTGAGGAAAAACTTTGAAGTGTTATTTTTTAAGTATTATAAGTTTAAACTATTTCAATAATGACTATTCTGAATAATAGGAACAGTAGACTATTATTTTTATAAACTCTAAGGAATGAATTAGTGGTTATTTTTACCAATAATTTCAGATTTTTCAGAAGTCGACTTTCATTTTTGTTTTTCATTTATTTTTAACTTTTGTTCATTATGTTTGGATGGAATCTACGGAGCATGCATCATTTTCAGGGAAGAGAGTTTTTCATCATCAAGTGTTCAAACAAAATCATAGCAACAAGTGTTGAGGGTTTCAATAGCCCATAAAGAGTTGATAAAGAAATCCCAAGGAAATAAAAACATTTTTTGAAGAATATTCATCATTGAAGTTTGCATAGATATGTTTTTGACTCATTTTTTTAAAAACAAACCTAGTATTAATTTTATCTATTTATAATTAGGAATAGAATAGGCACATAAAAGATTAATTACTTACTAATAATATTGTAATTTTTTTTATAAAATATATTTAATAATTTTAAGGAATTTAATATTTTAAGTATGATAGTATGGAATGAATGTTATACTATGTAATGTTTTATTTTGATTGTGGACCAGAAGACCTCAAATAAGTGATTAACAAGTAGAAATATCACGTAGGTAATAATTGTAAATATTAATAATTTGATGATGTATTTTTCTTTCTTTTCTTTAGATTGTCAACTTATTATGTAATGTTATTGTATGAACATATAAGTATGTGTGAATACATTATACACACATTAAACTTATAGGAGTTAGGATTTATTTGTTATAAAAATATGCATACTTTATTCCATATTACTAATATATTATAACTTAATAGGAAATATAATCATATGATTCTTTCATAAAGAACTTCATTATTTTTTTTGAAAACTGTTTAAAGTATTGATAATAGTCATTTGTATTTTTGTTCAAGAATATTTGATAAGAAAGTGAAGTAACCTTTTCTTGTTGAACAGTTTAGATTATCTTTATAAGTGAATTTTATTTGTTATTTTTGAATATGTTGTCAGAATTATTGTCGATGTAGATTGATAAATCTATAAGAAAATTTGTAAAGGGTAGTGACTTGGAAGTAATTTAAACATGAAACCAAAGAGGTGCTTTTCATGTAGGTTTTTGTTATGGGAATAGGAATAATCTTCATGATCTTAATAATTATGCAGGTACAGATAACAGAGCCCTGTAGCTTGTATATTTTCTGTGGGTAGTGTTTTACCTTTTGTATTGAATATTGATGTTCCAGAAAGCTGAAGAAATAGCTTGAACATTGTTATTTGTAGTGGAGGTCATTGGACAGATAAGTCATGCCTCACTTTTATTTATACACTGTACCATGATGACTATCTGATATATGTACTATTGAGTTGAGATTCTAGTTTGTCCCTATACCTATGCATCTGTTCGCTATCATGATTTTCTAAGTATTGCATCATACAGAATTGTATTTTAATGGAAAATGGTAGATAATTTTTAAGAGTTTAAGGATCATTATTGGAAAAGGGATAAAATAGGTTTGCTTACTTTGGAGGATGATAAGAATAAATGCAAATGGAACTGAGAATCAAACAGAATTAAAAATAAAGAATCATAAAATATTTTCTATATTTTTATTTTCTAATAAAATAAATTTTATGAAAGTATGTAAATCATAAATGAGATTGTTCATGAATTTTGAATAACTTTAAGTATTTTAAAAACTTATAGGTATTGCATATTTTTCAATGGATAGTGTATTAAAACAAAACAGTATAGGATGAAGCAAGGCTATATTTCATAGTTATTATTTAATGTTAAAGAAATACATTAACACTTACAGCTATTTCATATTGGATCAATATGACAATTAGATTATTATTTGTGCCCACTCATTTTGTCAATGAACCAAAATAAATATATTTTGTTTAACAATAACAACATTGCTATGATAAACTATTTGGTGATTAAGAATAAATTAAGAGATGCATATTAGTATTATTAATTTTTTGTATTTTCTGTTTTACACGTCATAACTGATGTGTATTTAAAGGAAGCATATTGTAGTGACATTTAATGGTAAATAATATTAAAAAGTTATGTAGATTTAATTATTATCATTATTATTAAAATTCTGATGAATATGTGAAATAGATAAATTATTTTAAAAGTTGGAGTGAAGACTTAATGTTTATATTTTATTTTATTAGTTATTGTGAGAAAACTGGAAATTGTAATGATGCAAGATTTATTTAAAATTGTAAATATTGTAAATAAATTATTTGTTAATTTTATTGTAATAAAAATTTGTTAAACTTGTTTTCTAAATTTGTGTGTTGAGCCAATTTCTTTCCACATTGCAAACACTTGATCACAGAGAGTTTGAACCAAAACCTAATATTTTCACAATAAGAATAAAATTATTATTTAAGAATTGTAACATTTTACTAAGATTATTTATTTAAGAAAATACATTTACATTATCATTATGATCATAATGTTAATTGTTATAATATTACACAGAGTAATAATGCGATCCATTGCCACACATATATTTTTCAGATTATAAGATATTACCACATTTTATTTATGATGTCATATGAAAGATAAAAGATTATGTTATATTATTTCTTTATTGTTATTATTGTTGATAAGAATTATATTGGGGTAAGATAGATAGGATTAAATCATACAATGAAGATTATTATTATTATTTATTATTATTGTTATTAGTTAGGTGTAGTTGAGGATGATATTAAATCCCTTATCATGCTTGACTACAATAATTTTGATTAACTTGAATTAGTTTAAGAACCTGAGATTATTTTAGCTAGATTATTTTAAATAAAAAGATTAAGATTTATTTATTAGTGTTATCTTAATTAATTAATTATTGTTGAAGTTTTAAGAATACTATAGATTTATTGTTTGAGATAGTAATAGGGAGGATAGTGTTCTTATGTCGTTGAGGTAGTATCCTGTGGGATATTGGCTCAATATAATTCTTTATTACCACTTGTTTCTCACTTCCTAGTCTCGTGATTTAATAAATATTTATTTATTTAATTTATAAACCAACCATATTATTATTTCATTAATTTGAGCTAGTTAAACAGTTAACATCAATGTAGAATATTTTTTTTATTATCGATTATATGCATGTTAGCCGAGCATAATTATTTATCTGAGTTAGACCCATTTTATGATATATTATATTTCCTGGAGGTGAGGGTACAATATATATTATAATTGAAATAATAGACTTAATGGTTTACAAACTATTATAGATAATCCTTAAATCTGCAGAAGTCCTTTCGGTTAATTTCTTAAACCTGCCTCAACTGCCATGAATTTGGAAGTTGAGGTAGGTGTAAGAAATTAACCGAATGTATTTCTGCAGATTTAAGAATTGTTTATAATAGTTTGTAAACCGTTAAATTTATTATTTCAATTATAATTACAATTTTGTTCTAATTAACGGACATTTTATTTATATTATATATATGAACTAACTAAAAAAAAAAAAAAACCATAATAAAAATACAGAATTACTTCTCTATAAAACTACTTTAATATTTCAACCAGCAGACTGGTTTTCATCAGAAAGCAAAATGGCTGTTTCCAGAATTTAATTGCTAAAATATTACAGACAGTTAGGAATCAGATAACAAAATTAATTCCTATAGGCTAAAAATCTTTAAAAACTTTGTATAAATATATATATATATATTTACAAAACTTTGTATAAAAAATACTAAAAAATTTTTTTCACAAAAAACTTATTTTAAAAAACTAAAACCATACATACATTATTATTATATATTAAAATATATCAAAAAACAATAAAAATATATTATTATATATGTACACACCAAAAAAAACCTGTATGTATTTTACTATATACATACATATCTTATACATATATATTTTTTATATATTTATTCCACTTCGTGCTAGTCCACCTATAAAATAATTATTTAGGAAATAAAAAAAAAAGCAAATCCCTAGGAAACCAGGTCATTCAAAGATGTGATAGTACCTATATTCATATTCATCCCATGAGGATGTAATGTCTTAAATTTAAAAATAAAAAAAACTTTCCTTCTGTTTTCTTTCTCTCATGGAAGAAAAATATCTTCCAATATAACCACTTTTAAATCATCACATATTAGAATGACCAACCATAGGTTTGATATTTTACAAAAAAATGAAGATAGACCAGTTTCTAAACATTTCAATTTATCTCATCACTCGATTGATGATTTAAGAGTCCTTATATTGGAAGATAATTTTTCTTCCACGAGAAAGAAAACAGAAGGAGAGTTTTTTTATTTTTAAATTTAAGACATTACATCCTCATGGGATGAATATGAATACAGGTACTATCACATCTTTGAATTACCTGGTTTCCTAGGGATTTGCTTTTTTTTTATTTCCTAAATAATTATTTTATAGGTGGACTAGCACGAAGTGGAATAAATATATAAAAAATATATATGTATAAGATATGTATGTATATAGTAAAATACATACAGGTTTTTTTGGTGTGTACATATATAATAATATATTTTTATTGTTTTTTGATATATTTTAATATATAATAATAATGTATGTATGGTTTTAGTTTTTTAAAATAAGTTTTTTGTGAAAGAATTTTTTTAATATTTTTTATACAAAGTTTTGTAAATATATATATATATTATACAATTTTTTTAAAGATTTTTAGCCTATAGAAATTAGTTTTGTTATCTGATACATAACTGTCTGTAATATTTTAGCGCTTAAATTCTGGAAATAGCCATTTTGCTTTCTGATGAAAACCAGTCTGCTGGTTGAAATACTAAAGTAGTTTTATAGAGAAGTAATTCGGTGTTTTTATTATGTTTTTATATGTATATATTGCATTATTATCTACTGTCTATAATATTAGAATAGATTTTAATGTTAACCGGGAGAATTATTGCTTCCAAAATCTGTAGTCATGATTCTGATAAAGAGAAAGAAATAATATATATGTGAAAATATATAATATAAGAAGTATTCTACTAGCTCCAAACAAGCTTTCCAATAAATGATACAAGAGAAAGCATTTAAAATCTCTATCTAAAATTATCCCTACTCTCAAACCAGTTTTGAGCTAATGGTTCTTGTCAGTGAGGCTCTAGAACATTCAGATACTAAATCTAAAATACAAACTCAAGCCCAGCATTTATCAAAAACTTAACTACTAAGTATTTTGGGATAGGGATAATTCTAGGTAAAAAAAATTTTTCTTGTGGCATTTATCAAAAAGCTTGCTTAGAGCTATTAGCATGTTCCTTATATTACATTTGTAAAATATTACATTTGTAAATACAAGCTAATTAAGTCACATGATGTACAACTTGGTTTCCTTATTATTATAGTTTAGCTTTTAAGGTGTTGGTGATGTTATATTGCTAAGGCTATTAATATATGGTGTATCTGAATTTAGTTCAATTCTATATGGCTATTTAAGTTTGATAGCTAGATAGAAGACATATAAATGTCTGAAAATTTCAGATTTTCTACTTAATAGTTAAGTATTTCATAAATGCTGGGCTTGAGTTTGTATTTTAGATCTAGTGTCTAAATGTTCTAGCACCTCACTGATGAGAGACTTTAGCTTGAAACAGGTTTGGGGATAGGGATAATTCTAGATAGATGTTTTTAATGTTTTCTCTTGTGGAATTTATCAAAAAGCTTGTTTAAAGCTACTAGCACACTCATTATATATTTGTAAGTACAAGCTAATTAAGTCACATGATGTATGATGGTTTTCTTACATGTGAAAATATAGAATATTACACACAATAAAATATTAAAACCAAGAGAAGTTCCATACTGAAGAACTATTTAATGTAAGCATGAAAAATCAGAGATTACAGAATGCACTGTTGCATTTAAACCCCATCCTAAGATTGGATTCTGTGTGAGGAATAAACAAAACCACCCACTGCCAATATAAATATGTTCAGAATGTGCTATTCAAAATTAATAAGAAGTCATCAACATTTATAATAAAAGAAAAATGCATAAATTGTAAGAACTGTTATGTAAGAAGGACTCTGATGAATAGTTGTGCCTGATCATATCGATTCATGAAATGTTATAAATATTATGATTTTTTCTGTTATATAGATATGTCTCTTTTTTTATTATCTCAGTCTTATATTTTGGAAGTACTAATGGTATAATTCAACAGTTTGGAACAGTCCAACATAAGAAAATGTGGAGATAGCGGGGGGGGGGGGTTTGAAAAGTGTGATTTTTATTTTTAATAAAATTTAGGTAATTTTCTTCCAAAATGCTTGATTTTTCATCCATGACTGTGAAATTGAGTGCTTAAACTGAATATTAAATGGTAAGAGTTTTTCTCTTTTAAATTCACTAAAATAACCAATGCCATAACATGATGTGATCATTTATAATATGTGTTATATGTTTTACTAATAGTATTTTTAATGAATAAATGATTAACCCTTTTAATTAATATTCTTTACTATTTACTTTGCTATCATATCATGTATTGTTTCATTATTATATTTCCTCCATGATATATAAATATGGAAGGTGATTATTTTAGATCAACCAACTTCCACACCTAGAACTGCGCAATGCATCTGAAGTTGCATTTAAATTTCTAATTAAGTTAGTTAGCAATCTCACTTTTATCTAATAAAGTTTTCATTACTTTTGGATATATAAATGTCTATATTATTTGTATCTGTCATGGGAAATAGGAGATAAGTAATTTTAAATTGCTTAATTAGCAATATGATACATGCTCATCATAGACATATAGAAGAATATATCCAAATAATTCCTTTGCACTTGTAAATATTTTTATTTTTATTTTTTTTTTATACTGATTGATAATTTGTTCTATGTTTTTAATATATTTTGTTTTGTAAATAAATGTTATGAAGTTTTGTTTAATTGACAAAGTCACTCTAGTTTGTTGATCCAGCATTTACATTCAATCCTATAACCAATATTTTACATATGCACACACACATTATTGTTTGATGAGCATGAGAGATAAATGTTAAATCAAGGTTATTCCTTTATAATAAATAGGATGAGCTGAATTCAGTTATTGATTAATAGTCTGCATAGGTATATCCCTGTCAAGAGAGTCAAATGCGAATTCTTCCTGAGTTAAAATACTGAAACAACGGATCCAAGAGAGAATGGTGAGATGTTAGACGAACTGACTGAAGAAGCATGTAAATTTGATAGATAAGTCTCAGGCTAGCCTATTAAAGATAGATGTAATCATGAGTCATGTACTTTATCATGTCATCTCCAGCATCCTACATGAAGACTCTAGGTCTGACCATAGTCAAATGGGACCTTCTCTGGTCATGTCACCAACCGGACTGTTACAATATAAATGTATATCTCACAGCAAAAAAGCAGATAGGGAAGACATCACTTAACTCTTCAGCATTTTTTTAACATAGAACTTTTTTCTAACAATACTTATAACTATCTGCAAGCTACCCCCATGAATTGTAAAATGCATTTAAGCATCACCTAACTATTTCCTCCTATATTATTTAGCAATTCAACAAGATTCTATTGTTGTCCTTTTAATGAATAATATTTATGTATTGTAATTTTCATTATACCCTCATTCATTAAGTGGATAATCTCTAGTTTAATAAATGACCAATAAATAATATTAATATACTTCTAATGACATCCTATCTCAACTAAAACTTTTTAAATATTCTTTTTTATTATTATTATTGTACAACTTTTTCTCTTTCTGCCAGACATTTTTTAATGAACATAGTTTAAAATTTATTTCTTTTTAATATCTAAGTCATGTCATAATCTTTCTATTTTTTCAATGCATTCCAATTTTTAGTAATAATTTATAAGTTTTTTTATTTTACTTACTGTTTTATTCACTACAATCTTATTTTCTTCACCCAAACTGTTTTATTCTACTATATATTAAATCCAACTTACCTTTTTAGTGATTTGTTCATTTCCCCACATTCTCTTTCTTATTAACTCTTCTAAATTTATTTATTTCATATTTTAACTTTTTTTTACAAACAGTTTTATTATTTATAAAATCCATGATTCCATCATTGGAAAAGTCTCTTGTGATGCTTTGAACACTTCTCAAACTATGTGAGTAAATTATTCCCTTTCTTTCAACCTATTCCTTCTCCTCCTCCTTCTGTTTTATTTGACTTTTTTTTATTATTTTCTTATTTTAAAGGCAATATTACTATCATATTTTTAAAGACAATTTTAATTTTATACATTTGAAGAAATATTGAAAATATTAAATGCAACTGTTATGTTTATATAAACTCAGAATAAACACAGCGTCATACAATTATAGTTAAATATTTTATTGTTTATTTACAACAGTATTTACAAATATTTTACATAAAACATCTGCTATAATATCACCCAATAGGTTGTCTAGGTATAGCATTTAGTTGCTATACAACTATTAAAGTAAATGATTTGAGCTGTCTTTCTAAGTTTGCTTAACACTTCCAGCTGCATTGTGGCAGCTCATCTTGTGTGTAAGTATAGTGACAGTTACCAACTGATTCATGTTAAATTTAATTTCTACCAACTTCCAGTTCAATGTGAACCCTTTTCTGCTGCTTTAACAATATTATGGATAAAGTGTACTGCCATTCAGAACTTCCAATCATTTAGTTGTTTTCTGCACTTACTCCAAGTGGCCTTGCAATTTACAGCTAAGTTCTCTTTCTTCATGGGAGCAATTGGATTCACTGAGCATCTTCATATATTAGTCTGTTTCTGCCATTGATTATATTTTATCTATACATATCTGCAGTGTTGAATACTAAATCTTGTTAAGATAAGCACTACTATTCAGTTCATCCATTTATTTAGTTGATGTCTGTTCTTACTCTCAAATGGTCTTCCAATTTATAGCCAAATCTCCTTCCTTAATGGGAGTTATCAGATTCATTGAGCATTTTCACATATTGGTCTGCTTCTGTCATTAATTATATTTTATTTATACATCTCTGTAGTGATAAATGCTAAATTCAATGAAGCTAAGAGGAAAGATAATCCATAACAACAACCTTAATGCATTTTCAAGGCTGTACACCTATATCAAAAGTGTCATTTATGTTTTCTTTAAAAATGACATTATATTATAAACAATTACTGATGGAAATATGAAGTCGAATATTTAAGTTTGCATATTCCAAAATACAGTCAAATGAACATAGATTTTTTGTTCACCACTGAATTTATATTGTTAATGAACCATGATTTTTTAATTTTGCTTTTTCTGTCATTCTATTCCGTATAAACCATTTCTATTCTTTTAAGAATAATAAAGCCAAATATTTTTCATACAATATTTTTAGATGAAAGGATATTTGTTCATGTTTTTAATCTCAAAGATCTACACTGAATATAATGTCAGTAAGTGCAAAATTAAAGATATATAATTCTTTTATAATAAAAACTCAGTGAAGAATGGAAAATCTAACATTGTTCAGTTGAGTGCATTTTGGAAAATGTATGCTGAAGTATATGACTTACTATTTACATTTTTTTGTTTTAAATATATTTGTTGTTTTTAGGAAAATATAATTATTGCTTTTGATAAGTAACAAAAATGCATTTAGGTTGTATTTATTATTTTAAATGTTTTCTCTGTATAAATTGTATTAATATTGCCTTTAATATTTTGAATATCTACGGGAAAGTTCTCAAGAGTTATTTCGTCTTATTCAAAGATCAATTAAAGTCTGAAAAACGATCCTTCATTTCGTCTTATTCAAAGATCAATTAAAGTCTGAAAAACGATCCTTCATTTCACACATCGGATCCCTAAAGATTATTTTAACAAACTTGTAAATAACATTTTTTTTATATCACCGCCAATTTCAGATGAAATTGTCTAAAAAATTTGAAAAAAAAAATCAAAGTATTGACGGAGAGCATTATTTAGAAGATTCTTATATGATTTTTTTTAAGAAATCTGACTCGTGAATTATAAGAACATATTTGGGCTTAGTTAATCCATGAATTAGATGTCGCATCTTTACTAATCATGATTTATTTACAGTCTTATTAAAATTATTAACATTTCAGAACATTTTGTTATCCAAAAAAATTGGAACATTTTTTTTTTAATAATCTTTTAATTTATCAACAATATATTTTTTTTCTTTTTTTTTTTTTTGTCATAATTCTTAAGCTTTTGAAAGATAATCTCAAGGGATCACAAATTATTTATTACAAGATCTCGAAGAAATGGGCTACGTAATACTAGCTTATTTGAATATTTGTATTTGCATATTTTATTAAACATTTTATGAAGGCTATGAATATGAGGCATGGATCCTCGAAAACGTTAAGCCGATAAACTTTAATACTAATTAATATCTTCTCTAATTAACAATTATATATTTTACATATAGTGAGAAGTAAAGCTATATTTATTATTACCTTAAATTAAATCAGTACCAGAATATTTTTGAAATATTGATTTTAACTTACTGCAAATCAAGATATAAGTTAAATCTATTCTTGTTATCTGAAGCTTCCATTGTGCCAATCTTTTTACGTTTGTTTTTTCTATAAAAATTTATTAATCTTTCCAATTGTATTATTTCAGCCCCTAGCTCATAATCTTCTACAGTTTTATTCATCTTCTACAGCATTACAATCACAATTCTAGTAAACAATTATTCTCAGGGGGGAGGGGGTTGAGATTACTTGAAATTTCTTTCAGACTAAATTATCAATAATCTTTTATTTCTAAAAAAAAAAAAATCTATACATATTACTGTTTTTTTGTTCTTAGGCATATAACAACGTCACATTTTATGCAATATATTGCTATTTCATAACAACTAATTCTTATGTTCTCTTATTTTTTCTTCTTACAACCCATTTGCATTGACTCATAGAATTTACTAGTATATAACCTTTTTATTTTATTTCTGTCAATACATTTGCCCTCTTCTCTTACTTATTCATAATCATAACATTCAAAATACCTATTATTACACTATTTGTTAATTTCAGTGGTTTCAAATACATAATGATTATTCAATCTTTATAAAGTAAGAGCTCTTCCCTACACTGCTGCCAGTGATTATTTAATGATAATGCATTTAAATCCCCATCCCCAGAGTAGTTTCTGGCTTTTACTTTTGTCAATAAGTCTCCCAATAAATGCAAAAGCCAAAAATCAATTTAAATATACTATCATCTGATAATCGATGTTTACTCAATATTCCTATAGATGGCACTAAGGTCGAGAGCTGCTTTTGTTTTGTCACATATTGTTTAAGAAAAAGAATTGAGTGGTTTGTTAGTATTCAGCCTTTTGGAATAATTTATCATTTTCTCTTATATTCTACACTGTTATTTTTAAACCTTAAAATCTATTTAATATATTTACAAAACTTATACTGCTGTAATTCATAACCTAATCAATAACTTCACCACCACTTAAAATATTTAATAAAAAGACATTATGAAAATGCCGTCTTTTTTTTTCTTAGAGGAAAAGTTGAGAAATAAGATGAAAAATTCTACTTATATTTTGATAATCTTTATTATTTCTTATTGATTATTGGCTATAACTCTCATATCTTATAGTCATTCGTCTGTCTATCAATTGCAAAGATCATACATCAATTGAGTTTAGCACTCAATATAAAATCTACAAAAGTAGAATTTGGTTCTGGTGCAAAAATAAACTAAAACCACATATTTATAAATGAATTACAATTAAATATGTAATGATGTAATATATTTAAATATTTATAATAACTAAATACTATATTACAATAATGATACAGATGAATTCTCTGCACAGTAGCACCACTCAATGTAAGCCAGAGTAATCAATGGATGCAGGAAGTTTGTGCATAAAATCCCTCTCTAGTGCCTACTCATCCAATATCCCCTGACTAGTTTCTAGCTTATGGTTATTAAAGAACCAAAGACACCAAAAAGTGTGGATGCTGAACTGAGTTTAGATCTATACAACTATTCAAGCTTATGAGCTTAGTTTGAAAACATTACTGTGTTTTCATTTTGGATCCAAAGCTTTATAGTTAGCTAAAAAAGTAAAAGGTGGATGCTGGAAGATTGCATTAGATCCTAAGATCTAGGTGCAGTGCTCTCAGATACAAGGCTCCTCACTAATGAAGGCCACAAGCTAGAAATATTGGATGATTATGCATTAGATAGGGATTTTATGCACAAACCTTCCTGTATCCATTGATTATTCTGGCTTGCACTGAATGGCGCTACTGTATGGAGAATTTTGCCTCTAAAAATAGTGACCATATGGTGGATATAGTAATCAACTTAATTATAATAAATTATAATAAATGCTATGTAGTTAATTGAATACATAATGCAATGAAGTTATCTATCAACACTTCTCATGTTAATATATTGATGTTAATAATCACATTCCATATAAATGGTAATAAAGATAGATTAGTGTAATGATTAAATACTAATATAAAATTTTAGTTAGAGGGTGAAGCACATTCAATGTCCAAATTTTATTTTATTGATTTAGCATATGAAATTTTTTAGATATCTAATTATTCATAAGCACCATTAAAAATCTGTAAAGATTTCAAGTGATATATTCACTAGAGATTTGATACATTGTTAAACTAAGTCATTATATTTATAAATATAAAGTGAGTAATAATTAACTGTGTGGGTCATTTGACAACAATACAGGAATCAAAGACTATTAAATCTCATTTCTAAGACTGGATAAGTGCTCTTAAGTATGTTAACGTAATTTCTGTAACATTTAAGAATATTGAATCATTTCTGGCTTTACTATTATATTCATAAATTAAATTTGTTTTAGGTTCACACAAAGTCATTTTTGGGAACAATCTTTTTGCCATTACTTTTTAATAGCTTCAGCTTTTTGGCTGCCAATACCATGTAGTTATTTTTGATTTTGGTAATGCAGAGTACTATCATGAGTGAAATCAATATTTGGCTACTGTTAGTGTCATTACTATATAAAACCCACTCACACAAGCATTAGTATGTATCCAAATAAAAATTGGAAATAATTCCAGTATTCCTGCTGTAATTAGATGTAGTTTGAATAATCATTAATGTCTTGGAAAATGTAAGATCATTATTGAATATGCCATATTGCTATTTCTATCACCGCATAACTATATTATATCAGTCTTGCCTCTACCATGTTTTGTATCAATATGGCCACTGTTATGATAATCATCCATGAATGTTTTTCTTTTAAATCATGGTTCTACATATATCATGATAAAGCTGACCTACATATACACATATACATTGCTTTATTCAGATTTTGTGTTTGTTTTGCAAGACAGAAGTGCTGAAATTAATGTAACATTTGGTGTTAGTGATATCTGAATTTCAGTTAGCAATGTGTAACTGGTTCTATTACAATTATATAATGTAAGAAATATCCAATCTCCACATGAATATGTAGATAATAATTACAGTAACAAAATTTAAGTATAAATACAATATTTATTAACTGCTAAACCAGGCTTTTGATATGTAATATCTTTGTCAAAGCATGAGTGACATAGGAGATTAGCAAGAAAGTATTGGTATTCCCAACTATACACAAAGATGAGTTACAGTGATCATAGATTTTAATAAATTTGCATAATACATGTGTGTGTAAATCATGAAGTCAAATTAATTTTTATGATCACTGTGCTCATCTTTATATACAGTTGAGAGTGTGAACACTTTCTTGCTAATCTCCCATGTCAGGTCTGCTTTGACAAAGATTCTCCATATTGAAAGTCTGACTTAGCAGTTAATAAATATTGTATTTAATTTTGTTGCCATAATTATTATTTACATACTTGCATGAAAATTGTTTATGTATTACATATTGTCTATGGTATTAATTCCTTTTTTTTTTAAATATATAATGTACATAAGTCATTTTTTGTATGATTATTATTGATGCTTTCTTGCTTCTACTGCTCTCAATATCTCCAACTGTTCTCACTTCCATGTGACACAACTTAAAAAATCAATAAGTAATTTCCATGCATTTGCTTACTGCTTTATAAAACACATCCAACTTTTACTACATTCAGAACTAAAAGGAGAAAAGATTTTACTTCATGCAAAATATCATCATCTTTATTAATACCATTAAAACATGTTGTTTTTTTCTTGGAGGATGGAGATATTAATGTGTATGTTACTAGAAATTGTAAATTTTAGCCTAAAGTTATTAAAAAGAATTGATATTGGTGTTTTAACTAAAATGCAAACTTATGAAGTGACTATTATGAGCATATTACTTAAGTAGAAAATAGTGATTACATTGCAATTTGGGTGAACCAATCTTCAAAAGAATGGTATATAATGGAGTGCATTATAATTAAGTGTTAATCACAAAATAATATATATTATAATAAATGCTTTTATTTATTACATACTAAAAAGTAAAAAAAAATGTTTTCTTCAACCACAATTGGGGTTTTATATATTTAACCTGAAATAAAAAATGAGGTGTCCAGAAGATAATTAATTTAATCACTAGCTGTAAAAATTAGTGATTGAATTAATTAATTTTTGGACATCTCATGCTTTTATTTCAAATAAATATAAAAACTGTAATTATTATTGAAGAAAACAATTATGTTTTGCTTCTTTGTGCACTGGAAATAAAAGCACTTATTATAAAGTATTTCTATATATGCTATTTTTAATTTTTTATTACAGGGAGTTTTTTTGCAATTTATTCCAATTTTAATTAAAATGAAGAATAAAAACAATATTTGTGTAATATATGAAAGGAAATTTTCATGTTAAAAAGCAATTGCAAAAGTATTTTTGTTTATAAAAGAAGTGTTTAAAAAAAGGAAACTTTTATAATCAAAAGAAATTATGATTTGTTTTTGAATCAATGGATAAATGATTTTGGTATAAACTTTTTTTTTAAAAAAAAAGAAAACAATACCACCCTTTCATGTGTATCTCATGTGTATCACTGAAAACTTACAGAATTGATATTAATGTATTTGTATTTAAATCCAACACCATTACACTAAATAAATAAAGGGACCATCCTGAAATATTTGATTACCATATTGCATTTGTATTGATTTCTATCATGTATATAAAATTTGAAGGAAATCCATTTGATAGAAATATGTTAAAAAGCGAATACAAAACTTATCCTAAACAAACAAATAGAGTTTCTAAGTCAAATGTCTCTTATTGAATTATATTATATAACCCTCAAAAGTTATTATTAATCAAATCATAAACTAGTATTTATGTTCCATGGTTAAAATGATAATCACATTAAAAATAATTATATGGTAGTCATATTCCTATTTAATTTGGTAAACATTCTTTAAAAGTGTCCATAACAAATTACAACAGCTAATAAACATTAAAATTTCCAATTTAGATATTTAATTGTAATGCTATGAGTGATGAAATTCTTTTAAGTAGAGTATTGTATCCAAAATTTTGCTAAAATAAAATGAGCGCTGACAAGTTTTCTGACAATGATGCAGTTATTAATGAAGTGATTTAAAAAAAAAAAACATGGCATTTTCTCCTTGACAGAATAATAAATTAGATTTACAGCTGTTTAAGGAATATAAAGCTCTATAGGAGCTCAATAACCCACAAAGACTTAAAAATGATTGATGGATTAAAATTGCAAAGAAAAGACACTCATTTCACTGATCATGGTTTTATTAAATCTTTTTTTTTAATGCAATAAAAGAAATATCTAAAATTGATAGTATATCTTATTAAATCCACAGATCACTTTGTTTTATATAATAATGGCAATATTTTTGAATAATATACAAAAATTAAAATGTAATTAGAGGGGATTTGAACCCGAACTTTCAAGCTCTCTTCAGTCATCCACTCCATCTTATACAACTGATACACATGACCATATAAATGCAAAATGATCTTTCTTGCATGTATGTGGTCATGTTTACCGGTTGTATAAGATGGAGTGGATGACTGAAGGGAGCTTGAAAGTCTGGGTTCAAATCCCCTCTAATTATATCTAAACTTAAAATATAGGTATTGTACATGTATTTAATTATTAAAAATTGAAATGATAATTTTAATGATAAAACCACTAATCTACACATGCCGATTTAGATAAAGATATCCAGATTAAATATGATGATGTATAGCTGCACTACTTATTTACCTATAGTCAATTCTTACTTGTGAAGAACTACTAAAATGTAAGAATACTATAAAAAATATCGCAAAAAAATAAAAATAATAATGCAGATAACTGACAGATTTATATATGGAACAATAGAAAATCATTTATCAAAAACTTTAAAATATAAATATGATCTGTTAGATAATTGCATTTGGACTTACATTTCGGCAATTCACGTGTAATTAACCGCCATCTTTGATGATATGCATATCTAATCAACGTACTATTTTTTTCTGGCCATGGCAATTTATATACCGAAAAGCTTTCTTATTTTTTTAATCAGTTATATATAATTATTTCATACCGATTGTCTAATATTCCCAAAGTCTATTGGAATTTTTTTTTATGTTTGAAGTTTTTTTAATGGCTTTCTTTGTTTTGTAAAAAAAAAAAATGAAATTACTTTGATGGTAATACGAATAGAAAAAAAAAATCAATTCAATTTTTAAAATCCTATTTATTTTTTTAACATTAAAATGACAAAAATAAAAAAAATGTTACTGGAGTCTATCTTATAAAAATACGATATTTCAAAATGGGATAAAAAAGAGATTCTTATATCAATATAAAAATGCAAACATTGTTATTATAATATAAAAATGAAATTACTTATTTTATTGCTTAAAATCTAGATTTCATCTCTCATCTACGTTTTTTTTTTTTTTTTTAATATATAAACAATTCGAACAAATTACATATAATAATTAAATTTTTTTATAGGTGTTGGCTGCCGAAAACATTAATATTTTGCAAATTTAAAAACAATCACGTAAAGAATTTCATTTTTCTTCTAAATACAAGAAAAACAAAAAGTCTTCGAAATGAATAAAACGTAATAACAATAGAAAGAAAAGATAATATTTATTCATTTTGTGAAATAGTATCTCGAAAAGAATTTTTTTAGCCATTGTATTTTATATGATGTATATATTGAAAGATTATCAAACCAATATTTCACAATTTAAATAAAGTATTTTGAAGCTGAGTTTCAAAACAATTATAGAATGTACACACATGCATAGAGAGACACATGGTGCATATAAGTACCTATATAATAAAACTATTCAATTAGCAGTGAAGTTTATAGGAGAACATTTTTTATTTATTTTAAAAATAAAATGCGTTGAATTGAAACAGTTATGAGAAGTTATAATTGCTAAAGTATTTCTTTCTGTCTGTCTATCTGTCTGTTTCTCTCTATAAGTAAATATAAACTTTCCCAGCAATTAATATCATATAACACATTGAGATTAACACTAAAACTACCAGTTTATTAAGTAAATGAAGAACCTTCAATCCAAAGCATAAGACAATATACCATCTCTCTTTACTTCAATTTATTTTATAAAGGCTTATCTGTGAAACCCTTTAGAGAGGAAGCACGAATACTTTTAAATCAATCATGATACTTTTTTTCCAAAGTTCTTTAGATAAGCTTTTATAAAATAAATTAGGGTAAAGAAAGAAGACAGTCCATTCTTTTAAAAGTCATTGGGAGTATTTTATTGAAAACAATAGCAAATCTCTTTATACAGTTGTGCTCCCCAGTGCAAGTTATAGTAATCAATGAGTGTTTAGAAGCCTTTGTGCATCCAACCCCTATCTAGTGCCTACTCATCCAATATCTTCAGATTACTTTTTAACTAATGACTTTCATCAGTGAAAAGCTTTGGATCTGAGTGGACTGCATGTAGAGACGTAGACTTTTGGATCTAAAGCAAAGCTCCAGCAGCATTCTTTTACCTTTTTAGTTAACTATAAAAATATGTCCAAAATAAAAACACAATAATGCTTTCAATCCAAGCTGGGTTCAAATCTCTATGACTATATAAATGAATGATCTTGGATTCCAAAACATTATTGTTGTATCATTTTGGACTTATAGCTTTATGTTTAACTAAAAAAATAAAAGTTATTGCTGGAGAGTTGCATTAAATCCAAAGATCTAAGTGCAGTGCTCTTAGATTCAAGCCTCCTCACTGATGAAGGTCATAAGTTAGAAACTAGCCTGGGATTATTGGATAAATAAGCACTAGATAGGGAATTTGATGCCCACATCTTCTAGCATCCATTGATTACTATGTTTTGCACTGGCTGGGACTATTGTATGAAGAGAGTTTCTAGTGTTTTAACAGTTTGTGTAAACATAAGAAATGGTGATCATGTGATGTTTAGTGATTTAGTATTTCATATACTTAATAAACCAGTAGTTAAAATATTAATGTTGATATATATATATATATATATATATTGATATATATATATATATATATATATTGTAACCAGACAAGAATCAACCCCACTCTTGGTTAGTTTTATTTCCTGATGAGCATATTGCAGGAAGGAACTATTGATTGGCATTCCCCAATGCAAACATCACCCCACCTACAACAATATTTCCTGCTCATCAGAGGATGTAGTGCCATAGAGACTAGAAGCATCTAGAAATGTATGTTTGGTTTCCCAAACAGCACCACTAGAGGTACATCTCACTCCAACCTTACTTACCATCATCTGGATATGCTGGACATAGCTCAGGAGGCATGAGATTCTTGTGAGCAGGATGCAATGAATGATTAGTGATGCAAAATAGAACTGAACTAAAATTAATTTTTAATAACAACAATTTTATTAACAATAATTATTGATAAGTCTTTCCAATAGAGTTCATCATTTGTATCAAATGAAAGCTCATTTCAGTTCATCTTGTGTGAAGAAGTCAAAAAGCTTTTTAATCAAGTATACGTATACATAGGTTTTATCACTTTATTCAGATGTGTTTTATTCAGATATGCATATAGACCTTTATAATTTATTATCATTTAATTATTCTAATATATAGTACTTCCAAGTTTATGGATATTTATTATTTAGTCAAACATAGATGCATATTTTCACATCGATTTTATCATTTTATCCAGACGTGGACTATTCAGGTAAGCATTTAAACATTTATAAATCATCATCATTTAATTATTCTGATATATAGCACTTCCAGGTTTATAGATATTTATTATTCAGTCAAGCATAAACATAGGTCTTATCACTTTATCCAGGTGTGTATTATTCAGGTAAGCATTTAAACATTTATAAATCATCATCATTTAATTATTCTAATATATAAATTTCATGCTTATAGATAATATTTTTACACATAAGTTTGTTATCAGCCATTCCATATTTGTAGAACATTTATAATTTTGAACATATAATGCAATTAATGTTTTCATATTATTTCATTAATTTTCTATTGTTAACTTATTATAGAATTAATAATTGATAGGTGAAACATTAGTACTATTATAGAATTAATAATTGAACTATTTTCTAATGCTTACCTTTTAACTAAGGTCTTCATTTATTGCTGTTTCTAAATAATGGGGGGGGGTCTTGAATTTGAACAGTACTAAAGGCTTGGACAGGCACTGGAGGCTTACTTCATGGTAGTGAATAGAGAAAAAAAGGGAATAACCACCCATATTACACTGATTCTTCATGGAGCTGCTTGATGGTTTAATTCACTTTTCTAGTAATCTCAAAATTCTTAATAAAAAAATTGTTGTCTTTCGTGATTTTCAAGTATAGAATAATAATCTGAAATCATCTCTCTCAAAAAATAATATTGTCTTTTTTTTTAATCTGAATTCTCCAACCTACTCATACTTTTCTCTCTATCAGAATGGATTAATCTGATGTGCCTGCTGAATCCAACTGGTTTTTGGTGTGTTTTCATCTATGTTCATGCCATTAATCCCAGTTCATTGGACAGTTTCTCTTTGTTGGGAACAGACTGCTTTTGCTTTTCTGGATAGGTATTTTCAAATTTTTAATTAATTTTCTCTTGCCTGCAGCAATGATTTGGCACCTACAGTTATTCTGCTTCACAAATTATTCTTCTGAAATATAGAATGAGCTGAAAGCAGTAAAGAGATTTTTATTTAAATGATTTTGTTTTTCTCACTTGAATTTATTAATTTTAATAAAGAAATATTTATACTTTCTTTAACTGCAAACATAGATATATTTGCTTTTCTTTTTTTTTTCATTTTAAAACGTTCCAATTTTTTTTTTAATTTGACTAAAACATTATTTTTAATTGTGGCCAAATTTCATTATTTCTTCCCTTCTTTAAAATATTTAGTATAATTACTCTTTTTTTATTTTTGAAATATTGCTAAACCAATTTAAATTTAACTTATACCATTTTAATTTGGGGGGAGGTGGATCTTTTAAATATATATGTGAAACAGTGTATCTGTTTCAATATATATATATATATACTCTTAGTAGAAGGATCATGAATATGATGTGAAAATGTTGAAAGTATACTTGGTATAATTATATTGTTAAAAATTTTATATTTAAACTCTCTCTATATATATTCTAATATTCTTATGGATAAATGATGAAATCATAGTATTATTTCTGGGAGTTTCTATGTAATAAAAATATAATAGCTAATGTTTCAGTACAATAATGTGTGTGGTGAGATTTAAAATCATTATTTTTTTTCTTTTGTTCTTTTTTCCACATTCCCAAATTCTATTGGGTGAGAAGTTTTTAAAAAAATATTTATCCTCCAATAGCCTTTTGCAAATATTGTTAATTTTCATCAATTCACACTTTTCATTTATGCTCTTAGGTCTTTTAAAAATCTCTATAGTTTCCCTTAGCAATCTCTGGTCATATATATATATATATATATATATATATATATATATATATATATATATATATATATATATATATATATATATATATATATATATATATATATTGTGCCCTTTTGTATGGGTCTCCATAAATTGTTGTATCCATTTATTTAAAAATTTTAAATTTAAGATATATTTAGCTATATGATGTTAATTTTGTTTATAACAATCTTTTAAAAAGTGTAATTAAAGTAATTCATGAGTATTTGATATGTGAAAATTGTGCTGATGTTTGAGAGAGACGTTTCAATGGGAATGATAATAGTATATGGTTGGGAAAACTGGCCATAATCAATATTGCATTAATAAATTTAATAAATAAATGTTTAAAGCTAAAAGTTTTAAAAAGACAAGTTAAAATTAAATGCATATATTTATTGTTGATAAAAATTAATATTTAATAAATGAATATAAATATTTTAATTATTAGTAGTACATAATAGAAGATTAATATTTGATTTTAATAATATCAAAGTATTATTTTAAAATTATTATAAGATATTATTTATTTTAAAAATATTTATTTTTAAAAATGAATTGTTAGTTTATTTTTAGATTATTACAAGCGTTTGTAGCTTTGTTGTAAAACAGATGTTAGTTAGACGCATATACACATGCTTGGGAGTTTTTTTTTAGTAAAGTTGCAAAGCTATTTTAAAAATTCTGTTATAAAATTTATAAATATTATTTTGGCTATCATGAGATAAAAATAAAAATAATTAATGTGAAATATTAAATCTGATTTTAAAATACTGCTTAAAAAACATAACGAATAAAAATAGACTTAGTTTGTTTATAAAAATAATCTTATAAAAGTTAAAAAATGAAATTAAGTAAGAAAGTATATTTTTAAAAAATGTTTAATGGATTTAAATAAACAATAAAGATTGATTTGAAAATTTAATAATGTGATAAATAATAAATATTAAATAAGTCATTATTTATTTTTAATTCTATCTTGTTGGTAAAATATGTAAATAAGCTAGCAAGTTGATTGTTTAATTCACCAATCAAGTGGGAGTTTCTTCCGGTATAAAACCAAGGTTCAATTGTTCGGAGGGGGATAGTGATTGAAATTCTTGAAAGTAAAGTGTGCTATTAGAAATAGCTAAGTAATTATAGACGCTCTCAAAATCGTTTAAAATTATAAGAGAGTAGTTTTTTTAAAATAATTTATAAAAGTTTACCGACAAATATGCAGTGTTAATTTTAATTATAATTTCCTATTGATCGTTTTTCTATTGAAGCTCAATTTGCTATCAAATAGTCATGGAAACATCGTATAAGGATAAAATGTATTGGAGACTTTATACTAAAAATTTAACAAACGCTGGATTGACTAGGAGAGTTATTAGATGCATAACAGTAATACGTTGGACCTTGTATAAATTTAAAAGCTGATCGTAGTTAATTTGTATAAAACAGATATTTAAAAGAATGAGAAATACTTCTTTATGAAGAAAGTATCTGTAAAGTATAAATTTAAGTATACATATCTTGATAAAGATATGATAATTAACAGTAATTATATAAATACTTGCCTTGTTAAGTCTTTATGTTTTAAAAGACTAAATTCTGACAGTTTTAAAAGGCAAATAAATTGGAAATTTAATGGGTAAAGAAATACCTATAAAAAAAAAATATTATATTATTAAAGTCTGAACGTTGTATAGAGCTCTAAAAGTAATCTTACCTAAATATCTGTTAAGGAAGTGCAAATCAAATATAGTGATATCAAATCAATTAAAAAAAGTAATAAGAATTTGTAAATTATAGACTAATTCTAAAATAATAACTTTTGAATAATATTTTTTTTTTATCTTTAAAAAAATAATCGGATTCATAAACTACTTTTATTATTTTATTTTATGTGAACTAACTTTACTCTTATTTTTATTTTTTAAAAGAATTCATTTATCATAAAAACTTTTAAAGTGTGTGAGGTATGTTTGGTAAACTTGTCCTAGGAAAACAATTATAGTGAAAAAAGAAGTTGGTTTATGTAATATGTTTTATTTATTAACTACATAAATATTTAATTAATTATTGATTTATTAAAGATAGGAAGGTACATTTACTTTTTTTCTTTAAAGCTAAATATTAATATAACTTTTATTGCTAAAGTTATTTTATAATTATACAACTATTTAAAGAATAATTGTTAGTGTAAATTAAAATTTTGTAAAAACTTGGAGGACCTCGGCGTACATAAGTATCATTTAGGTAAAATTATGTAATAATAATGATTTGTGTTTGCTATGTTTTCTTTAGTTTTTTGTTGTTGAATATGTATTAATATTTAAATAATATACAATAAGATTAATAATATTTTATTTTAATATGCATCTTTAAATTGATGTGTAATAGTACAACATAATATGAGACCTAGAAATATTATGTGATTCTTCGTGAATAAATTTTAATGTTTTTGTTACAATATTAGGATTAGATTATTATTAGTGTAAGTTATTTATTTTTTCTTTTCAAGTTAGTAAGAGGTATATAAAATCTATATTTTATTTTTATTTTTATTAGATAAGTTAAGTTAATTTTATGTAGAATTTATATTTTGTTGAAGGCTTAGTATATAGTGATGAGGTATATGAGTTTTGGATAGATATTATTTTGTTTTATGGTCATCTATTTTCAAGTTAAATAAGGTTAAAATGACTTTTGTAGATAGAAGTTTTAGGAGAATAAAATAAAAGTAAAAAGAGTAATAGTTTAAAAAAAAGAATCAAGAATTTTATTTAATATAATACTTTATTAAAAATGAAAGTTGAATTTAAAATAATTTTAGAGAACTATAGTATGCATATTTTGATAAGATAGTTGACTATATTGGAAATAAAAGTTATAAAAATAATTGTTATTATATAAGTTATTCAATTTATACAGTCTTGAATAATACATAGTAAATGTAAACATATATTATATCTAAAACAGTAAGCTTAGTGAAGTAGCTTTAATTATTAAAGTCTTATTACATATCTTAATGATATTTCCTAACCTTTTTATATTAATTGATAAAAGTGTTTGTTAAAAAAAGTATAAACAATTGTTTATTGATAGATTTAATAAAGTATATTATCTACTATGTTATGGAAAATAAAGATAAAAATTTTGATTATTATTTCTATTTGTTTTTTTTAGTCCTTTGAAATGTAAAGTGTAAAAGTTATGTTAAAGTTGTTAAAATTTGTTAAGTTTTTAAAGATTTTCTTTTTTATTAGATAATTTGAATGTAATAATATTAAATATGAATATTATTATTATTATTTTTAGAAAAAAAATTTTTTAATATAATTATAAAAGTTGAAAATATAATATTAGATTAAAAGTAATTATAATATATAAGGTATAGAGTATTTTAATTGTATAAAGATTTTAGATATTTAAATTAAGAATATGGAATAAAGAATATGATTTACTTATTTTCTGGTATTATGGTATTAAAAGATAAATTAAGCATACAAGATTATTATTATTATTAGTTATTGTTATTAGATAAGTTAGGTGTATTTAGGTTTGATATTAAATCCCTTATCATACTATCTGCAGAATTATTATTACTTTAAGATAATTAGAAGAACCTGAGATCGTTTGATATATTTCCTTAAAAAGATTGAGATTTACTTATCTATTTTATTAAAGATAGTTTATTTATAAAGTCATAAGAGTGTGTAGAGTTAGTAATGAGATAATTAGAAGTAATAGTATTTTTATGCATTGAGAAGTGTCTTGGAAAGACATTGACTCAATGTAAATTAATTACCAATTGTAACTTCACAGTCTCATGATTTTAATTAAATACTTATTTAATTAGTACATTATATTGAACTATATTAATCTGATAAGTTATAATATTATAAAAATATATTAAAGATAGTTGTACATATTTTAGCTGAGCATAATGATTTAATTGAGCTAGTCTTATTTTAAATTATATCATATATCGAGAAGTGAGGGTACAATATATATATATATATATTATCATCAACTATTATCAATCCACTACAGGATGATCTCTCCAAGTTCAATCCATCTCCAATCTTTAGCTTCTCTTCTCCACATCACCCCTGCACACTTTATTATATATATATATATATATAAGTGAAATAATGCTTATAGTAATCACCTAAACATACCAATATTGATAGTGATCAATATTTCTCACTGTTGTCAAGGCAACCTCTCTCCTTTTAATAATAAGAGTGGAAATCCACTCTTACTAATGGTCCAATGAATATATATGGATACTTAAAGATTGCAACTTGACCACAGAGATTGAAATATTGATACAATAAAGTTTAAATAAAACTCTTTAAACATGAAATAAACATGTTCATGTAATGAAAACTAATAAGTAGTCAAAGTATTGCAGTTTGTAATGTTATAATTGACTATTTATTAGTCTTCATTACATGGACATGGTTATTTCATGTTTAAGGAGGTTTATTTAAACTTCATTGTATCAATATTTCAATCTCTGTGGTCAAGTTGCAATCTTTAAGTGTCCATATATATTCATTGGACCATTAGTAAGAGTGGATTTCCACTCTTATTATTAAAAGGAGAGAGGTTGCCTTGACAACAGTGAGAAATATTGATTACTATCTATATTGGTATGTTTAGGTGGTTACTGAATTCTGTTATATATATGTATCACTTGTGTGATCAAGTTGAAACGTCGGTATATCAATATTTAAATTTTTTAACACAGACGACCCCACAAAATATGTCTTATATATATATATATTTAAAAGTTTATAAAAATATATCTATAACCGTAACTTAGAAGTGTTTTCAACTATCTTTGTAGTTTTTGTCAAGTAATACTTTAAAATGGCAGCTTTCCCATAATTCCATGATGTCAACTTTCCCATAATTCTGTGATCTTTACATTTACTGCTTGCCTATTAATTATATTATCAAAAAAATATTACTTTATACAATCGATACCTTGATGATGTTTTTGTTTGTGGAAATCCAATTGCTATTAATGATTTGTTTAATCAATTAAGTAATATAAAGGGCTTAAAATAGATTAAAACAGATGAAAATTCAATGAGTGTTCAATTTTTGGATCTCAAGATAACTAGAAACAAAGATAAACTGGATTACTATATGACTCTTAAAACAAAAGCAAAGAGAGGATAATATTCCATATGAATCAAAGATACCAATGTCACATAAAATGGCAGGTTTGAAGTCCTTCTTATTTAGAAATGATAACCTTTGTAAATATGCATCGGATAAAACCAAAAATATTGAAATTTATTATAATGAATTGTTAAACGTTGGATATAATTATGATTGTGTTTATTATACTGTTAAAAATTTTAAATCTAAATATAAAAATAATATTAATAATAATGATAATTTTTCTGATAAAAAACTTTGGATGTCAATACCATATATTTCAAAACAACAGGCAAGTTTCATTAAGAAAATTTATAAAGGTATATGTGATATTGCATTTTATGCACCACCTACATTAAATAAATTAATATATAATTCAAAAGATAAGATTTTATTGTCAAAAATTGTATGATTTAAAAATGGACATGTAGGTGTGGCAGTGAATATATAGGTGAATCAAGGTGCACATTGGAAAAAAGAACAAAGGAGCTCTTGTTATTATTAAAAGAGGTTCAAAATACACAACAAAATTATAAAAATAATGATAATTTATCAGCTTCTGTCTTTTATGACCATAATAAATTATGTATATATGGTTTTGATTTTAATTATAATAATGTCAAAATATTGGAAACTGAAAGAAATAACAATAAAAGAAAAATTAAAGAAGTGATGTTAGTGCATAAATACAAGAAAGATTTAATTAATAAGCAAGCAGCAAATGTTAATATCATGGAATTATGGAAAAGTTGACATCATGGAATTATGGGAAAACTGACATTTTAAAGTATTAGTTGACAAAAACTACAAAGATAGTTGAAAGCACTTCTAAGTCATGGTTATACATATATATTTATAAACTTTTAAATACTGCATTTTCTAATATTTATTTATAAATTTATGTATATTATTTTGAAGAAATACAGACATTGATTTGTAATATTATATATACATATAACATTTATGAGTTTTGGGATTTGGGGTAATTTTAATTAGAAGTATATTCTCTTATTTTTCTCTTTCACTTTTTTTGCATATCTTCATATAATCATATATATATATATATACTGCTTATAACACTTCTTTCATATACACTTCAATGCAAACAAATTTTGTTAAAAACTTCTTTATTTTCCTTACAGTTTCGACTGTCCAGCAGTCTTCATCAGAGCTACAGTATTTGAATAATATAAATACATATTTCATATATATAAAATACATAACCATCATTTTACATATATATAAAATACACATGTATATCAAATTATACACATATATTTTCTTCATACATATACATATAGATCTACATCACCCCTAGACATATATAAAATTCATACCTACATCTATATATACATATGCCTATCCAAATATATACACACACCTCTTTTAAACTTACATATATATACATACACCCTCAGACATATATATAAATCCACATATACATTTTTAAATACACATCTATATGTATACTCAACTTACATATAAATTACATATACATAAAAAATACACAACATATCCAATACACCGGTTTTTTTTTAAAAAAATTTTACCTTTTGAAACTTTTATTTTTACTTTTTTTAATTTTTTAAAAAATCTTTTAAATATTATTTTTTATTAATATTATTTTATAATTTTCCTTTCATCATTTTTTATTATCTATCTTGTTTAAATATTATCTAATATATAATATCTTTTACTTTAATATCTCTAATTTTAATTTTTAAAATTTTATCTTTATATCACTAATTAATATTTTTCTTTAATACTATTACCTCTAATCTTCTTCTCTGCTTTAATTAAAATGACCATTTTTTCAAATTTTCTATCTTGTTTATTCATTTAAAACAACTCCCTCTGTTATCAGTTTTATAAAACTTTTAATTCTATTTTAAACTTACAACTTTTACTTTTATATTTACTAACAATATCCAAATAATATAAATACAACTACATAACCATCTTTTCACATATAAATATACATATAAATATCAAATATCCATATATCCCCTACATACAGTTATATATATATATTCACATCACCTCTAGACATATATATATATGTAAATAAAAATAAAAAATAAAAAATTCCATACCTTTATCTATATATATGTATGGATATCCAAATATATACTGTAAGGAAATATATACTGTAAGGAAAATAAAGAAGTTTTTAAGAAAATTTGTTTGCATTAAAGTGTATATGAAAGAAGTGTTATAAGCAATATATATATATATAATTTTAATTATATATAGAGAAAGAGAGATGACAAAAATGAAAACATATCAGTGAAGAGGAAACATATTCACAATATACAATAATGAATTGATTTTAAATTATTTGGTAGAAAAGAGATAATAATAGGAAGAATAACCATCAACACTTTTATAAAAATCCAAATTTATTGTAGACCAGTAAGGGAGAAGATCTGAATCATATAAATATTACGCAAATTAATATCTGCTTTCATTGTATAGAGCCTTGCAATATACAACATAATTAATTTGGATATATTTTATCACAAAAGATTACAACACTTATTAAACTTATATGAAGACAGTTTTGAAACTTTTTTGTTGTTCAAAGAAAAAAAATCATCTTGACATGAAAAAATAATTTCTATTATGACAAGTGGTTCTCTATCTATGTTACATCAAAAATAAGAATTTATTAAAATTTTAAAATAAAACAGTGATATTTGTTACTTCAAATTACTGTAAATCAAACATAAAACAACCTACTGTAGATCATTGTACACTTTCCAGATATATCTTCAGAGAATAGTGAAAAGGAGAATAACACTCTTTCTTAATTAATCAAGTTCTAACGTGATAGAATTTGAATGTTTCCTTTCACAGTTTTTAGTTTCAAATTATTAATTTTAAGAATCCATTTACCAAGTAGTAATTATATAAATTAGATTGCAGACCTGGAATGTTATTTGATGGTGACTTTTCATTTAATTACCTGAAATTACAGTTTACTTTCAAATAAAAATTGGAGAAATTTGAAAAAAAAAAAAAATTAAATGACTAAATGTGAGGGGACAATTGATTTGAAAAGTGAATATATCTTTCACTGTAAAGGCATAAATATTTGAAGTACAAGTGAAATAGGAGTCATTATAAATATAAAAATGAAAGAACTACTTCACAAACACTGATATAAGATAGAATGGAAAGATTAGGTATTTACTGTAATTAATGAAAAATACTAAATGCAACTCAGTCTTACTTATGATAGATAAATTTTCATTCTGAGAAAGAAGAAGAAAAATTCTTATTTAAAGTACATGCTTTCAATCTCACCAAACAACATTGTAAAATTGTCATGAAAGACTTTAGTACTAAAATTAGAAAAAAAGTGAAAGATGAAAATACTATGATTAAATTTATATATGGAGACAGAAAAGAGAAATGGCATAGAGTTTTGGAATTTATAAAAAAAGAAAAAAATTTAAAATTGTGATTTAAAAAAAAATAATTCCAAAGTAGAAATTGACATGGAAATATTCAAGTGAAATCATAGAAAAGTTGGTTTATATTGATTAATTAAGAAAATATGTATTTTAAGACTGTGACATACTCAATAGATTTAACACAAGAAATGATTGTTGAATAGTGGAATGTAAGAAGCTATTCAAAATAGTATTATCAATTGATAATTTGAAGATAGATTTTTTTTTTTTGTAAACTTTGATGATGACTCAGAATTAAATGAAATCAATAAGAAGATAACTCATACTTTACTAAGAACAGCAAGAAAATAATCAATACTAAAAAAAATCATTCACTAAATTTTTAACTTAGACATAGCAATGTAGGAGGTAAAAGTGAACATAAAAATATTTAAAAAGATCTTAAAGAATTAAATATCTGGAATTTTGTAAAATTGTAAGTAAAAAAAATTAATGATAACATAAAAAACATAATTATGAATTGTAAAGAAAAGCTATAGAAAAGAGTAGTTCAAATAGAAGATTCAAACATATAGCAGAGAGTCTTAGTATTGGAAAAAAATATTTCAAAAATAACAAAAAATGGCACAATGAACCCTTTTACAGCTGACATTTTTAATTGTTTCATTGGCTATAAGCATCCATATTAAAACATTATTACTTATTAGTATGTAATAAATCTGACTTCATTTGATATATATTTTTGTTTACAAATAAAGTAAATTTTAAATAATTACATTTGATTTTTGAAAATATTAAAAAAAATTACTTTGTAATCAAAACAATAAATATTTTTCATTATCATTGCTGGGAAGTACATTTTTATTTTCAGAAAACAAATTAAATCTTTTTTACTTGACATTTTTTACAGCATTACAATATATTCACAGAGGCAGTCATGGATTTCATTGAATATGTGTTACCAAATAGTTTAAATGCTCTCTAAGTAACTTTTATCATCCACAAATATAATATTCTATTTTTTAAAATAAAACATTTACATTCAAAATAAGTAATTTATAATTTATATTCGTGATTTTTAATAATAATTGCACAATTATCGTACAAAAATAATTATAAACTTTAATAAACTTGCAAATAATTTTTTTATTCAAACTATTTTCTCAGAATAATGTCATAAAAATTAGTAAAATCAGAAACACAATAGATACATATCAAGGTGAGGCTTATGTTATCATGTTTTCATGAAAATAGGACCTAAACTGAAAATAAGTTCTAGCATGATTTTTCAAGATATTAATAATATAAGCCTACCCCAAATTTAAGACCTAGTTAAGATTGTCAACCTGGTGGACAGATTTTGTTTATCCATTAAAATACCCAATGGACATATTATAATATAAAATTATGAATATAACATTCAAAACATTTATTTTAATAAACTTGCAAATATAATTTTACTTTTCATTTACCAATGTGCTTTCATTTAGTCTGAAATGAAAATTGCTCTTTCATCTAATATCTAACTAAATACATTGGAAATAAATCAACATTGATATCTGAAAAGGCTAAAACTTATTACTAGCTGGCAATATTAGTACACAAATTAAGCAAGCCAGCTTAACTTTGCATATATTATTTAAAATTAGATATTACTAATTCCAACAACATGTAAATAACTTAATATTCTTGTATACAATGAGAATGTTCTGTGATATGATTATAATCCTAAATGTGACATATTCAAGCAGTAATTAAAAGTTGTTTATGCATTGTTGAAATCGGTAATATTGAATAATTGTCGATTTTTATATTTGAATATATTTTTGTACTTGAATAAATGTATATTTTTGTACATGAAAAAAATAAGACATCCCCTAAAAATAAGCCATAAGCTGTCTTCTGGAGCAAAAATTAATATAAGACCTGGTCTTATTTTTGGAGTGACATGGTAGCTGAATTTCATTTATCATGACATCTATCAAATTTTTTTGGAATTAAAATTTTAGAATAAAATATATGTGATATAAGCCAGCATTTTAAAAATAAAATTTGTAAAAACTCTCACTAGCTGGCAAAGAATTTCAGAAACAAATTACTTTGTATAAATTCTTATAGCTATGACATTATGAAGTATGTAAAAAAATTCTATAAAAAAATATGTAATAATAAAAAACAAAACAAAATAGCCCTTACAATTATAACCTTTTTTTTTTCAAATTCTTGTGTATTTTAAATAAAGAGGTGAAAATGCTATTAAATCTATGAACAATAGAAAAATTCCAAGAAAGCACAGCATTATTCTTTTCTTAAAAGAAATGATTAAAGAAATATGATAGAAATGTAACTGATAATTTGAAAAATGCAGTAATGAAGTTCATATTTAAGATATAAGAAATTATAGACATCAATTTATGCAAAATCTTTACCAAAATCATTACAATTTATCTACAGAGAGTGTTGGACTGAAATCAATAGAACAAGCTCTATTTAAAAGAGATTTTAAAATAGAAGATCACATACAAGTATTAAAAAAAATTATAAAAGGAATCCATGATTATATGTTTCATTATATTTTTGATTGTAGATTATGAAAAACCATTGACGTCTTTAACATTGTTTTGATGATTAAAGCTTTGAATAATCAAAATGTTGCTAGAATAATGTCTAATTCTGAACAATATTTATCAAAATACAGTAGTAGTCATTGGATAATATGGTTCCTTTAAAAAAATTAAGATCAATAAGAATGAACAAGGTGATTTCACTTTTCCAAAATATTTGACAGCAATTTTACTAGAAATATTTTGTGAATAAAAATGGAAGCTAAGAGAATAAGAATACATGAAGGTTATTTAAGCCATCTATTTTTACATACGATGTGGCAGGATTTTGCAAATAATGTTTTTGAGCTTTGAGAAATGTTTCAAGAGTTATCAGATGATAACAAGAAAATTATATTTAAGACAAATTATAAAAAAAAAACTAAAGTAAGACTTTTTTTACACAAGAAAAAAAAAAAACAATAATTAGAATATATGAACACTTACAAATAGTTTATCAGATTATTGATACAGTTAGATGAAGTGCTTTTGATAGGAATAACAATATTAAAAAGAAAATAAACCTATGTGTTTGAAAATTTTTGATAAATATGTTTTATTAATTAGGGATATGAGACTTGGACACTGAACACAAAAGCAATGCAGAAACATTGTCACACAATGAAATTTTTACAGGTGTAAATTGGAAATAACTAGGAGAGATAAAATATGAAATATATGAATAAAAATTATTAAAAGTATCAAGAGCTGAAATAGAGCTGGACTAGTCATGTTGCTAGAAGAGATGACTATAGATGAAAAATTACTGTCTTAGTTTGAATATCAAAAATCTGTAAACTATCTATAAAGAGAACATCTAAGATATGAATGGATTTGTTAAAATTATAGAACTGGGCTGAATTAGCAGAGATCTTCATTAGGTACTGGACTGATAATGATTAAAAATTACAAAGATTAAATAATTATTTGGATTAGATATTTCTGGCAATCTGAAAATAAAAAAATACTAAGTTTACTTGGAAATTCTGCACGATATGAAAAAATTTCCAAGTTTTATTTAAATTGTAATTTTTAATTGTTAATATTACAGGCAGATGCAGTAATATCTCACTGTTAAGTAATATAAAAACATTTGTCGTCCAGTTTTATGTACCACACTGTATAAAAAGAGACACTGACACACCTATTAATCTCAATACATATGATAATTATTGTTAATTGATGAAACTACATAGAATGTAATGAATTTAGTCTACTGATAGAATGATGGAGTTGAAGATTACAACTCAATTTCTTCATTTCTAGCGCTTTAATTTTTAACAAATTCCTGAGCAATAATCCACTCTTATTTGCTCTGCATGGTTTCATTGAGGGGTAAAGTGGCAGACTTTGAAGCTCAATGTCCCATGGGTCACATTCCAAATATCACTGCCAATGCTCAAACATCTTATGAATCCAAAGCAATAAAACGTGTTTGTATCATTTTGACAATGCTTACTGATTGATGTATGAAACAGTGTTACAAATATTTACTGCATAATTACTTTTAAGATTTTTTTCTTGGCAAAAAATCAATAAAGAGCAAAAATGCAGTGCGGGCTACATTTTATTATTGACATTTCATTCTATATAAACAGGATAAATTTAAACATTCCAAAAGAGAAAAATTTAGTGATTTAAGACATTAAACTATTGACCTAACAGTTAATAAATATGAGAGTTTAGCAAATTACAGAGGCAATAATATTTCTCAGCATTGTGGATTGTATATAGGATCAGATTACGATCATTTAGACATTTGATTTCAGATACTGAGAAAAAATACGAAGGCCAAAAATAAAATCATTAGGAAACTTGGGATTACAAAATTGTAAATAGAAAATTGTTCAATATAGAACAAAGGTCAAACAGATACATCATGAATTAAAATAGTCTTTTTATCATCAAGACATTTGTAAATCTGGCAAAATTATATCTGAATACATCACCAGAGCTCATCAGGAATAACTGATTAGTAAAAGTAAAAGAGAAGGGTAAAGCATGCAGGGAATATATATGTGCTATTAATAACAAAGAAAGTGAAAAAGATGTTAATATTAAATGGAAAAACTATTTAATTAAAAAGAAGTTGGCAAAAATAGATAATTAGAAAGAGAGAATGAATTAAATAGTAAATTGTTAGAGGATAATAATAAAAATGGAAGAAATGGGAAGAAAACTTTTTTGAAATATATTAAAAGAATGAATGTAGGGGAGAGAGAAATAGTATTATTATATGATGAGAAGAAAGAGTGTAGCTCTAGAAAAGATATAGATAAGATGTTAGATGTGAAGGACAGAATGATAACAAACATAAAAGCACATAGAAATGTAAATATTAGTTTTAGAGAAAATGAATTGAATGAGGCAGGGAAGAAGTTGAAAGGCAAGAGGTTTAGATGGATGGGCAACAGAGATGGTGATGAATTTTGGAAATAGGACAAATTTAAATATATTATCATGTTTTAATAAGATGGCACAAAAGACAGAATTTCCAGATAGCTGAAATAATACAAGATTGAGGCTATTATTTAAAGAAAAAGATGACCATAGAAAAAAAACAATTATAGACTGATAGTGGCAACATCACTGTTATGCAAAGTTTTTGCATATATTGTGGCTGGAAGGGGGCAAAATAGTGGAAGAAAATAACATAATGGAAGAAATGCAAAGAGGTTTTAAAATTAATAGGCATATAGAAGATGCTTTACTTGTAACCACACAACTTATAGATATGAGTAGAATCACAGGTAGGCAGTTATATATAATCTTTATAGATATAGAGAAGACATATGATAGAGTGAATAGAAGTAGATTATGTGTAAGTTTAATAAATTTGGGAATGAATTGAACTTTTGTGGATTTTATTAAGAGATTGTATAAAAATAATTACTATAAGTATCAATAAGGAAATATAGAATCAGAATTAAAAGTGGGATGAGATTAAGGCAGGAATGCCTTATATCAGCTATTTTGTTTTTTGTTATATTTCAGAGAAATGGAGAGGGCAATAGAAAGACTAGGAAGAGGGGTAGAGATATCATTACCACATGACAAGGGTGTGTGAACATCATGAGGTCTTTTATTTGATGATGATATATTCTTATATACAGAAAGTAGGGAAGATATGGAAATTATGCTGAAGTCTTGTGCAAGGGTGGATAAAGAATGGATATTAAATTTGGTGAATAAAAATCCAAAAGAAATGATAGTAAATACTAGGGTAAGAGAAAAAAAAATTTTTATTGGAGAATATAAAGTTAAATGTGATGAATAATTATAACTATTTGGGAATCATCTTAAATAATCAGAAGAATTTCTTGGATGAATGGGAAAAAATTGATAAATAAAGCAATGGAAAGAGACTGATAAAGAAATTAATAGTGTTTACATGAAATAAATATAATGTAGTAAGGATTATATGAAAGGGAGTGGCAGTAGCAGAATTAACTTATTGTAACAATGTAATAGTAAAGGGGTGTTAGATTACTTAGAAAAAAGTACAAAAAATAAGTTGGAAGGCATGCATTAAATGCAGATGTGTCAATAGCAAAGAAGGTAATTCAAGGAGAGATGGAATGATTGTTTTTATATGAGAGATGAAAAAAATAAAATGAAAATTTTTGGTAGATTGCAATTTATGGATAGTAAGAGAATAGCCAAAATATTATTTAATTAGGTTACAATTAAAGGACAGGCAAGAAGATGGTTGAGAAAGACAGTACAGTATGAAGAAGATTTGGATAAAGACTTTATGTCATTACACTTGTACAAAATATGGGATGATTGTGTTAGGAGAATTGTTAAGTGCTATAGTAGCAATGCATCGGATAAAAAAATAGATGCATTAATAAAAAAACAGAGATAGGGAACTAGTATGGTTGTGAGTTAATTTACTGTTTAAGGCTCAAACAGGATCACTAGCAAGCAACAAGAGAATATAGACATAAATTGAGAAATGTGGGTGATTTAGGCTGCAAGTTATGTAAGAAAGGCATGGAAAATATTAGGCATCTGCTAATTGAATGTAAATGTCTACAAGTAGAAAGAGTATAAATAATGAAGTTGTTGGGGAATAAATATAAACTAAGTAATTATATAGAAAGTGGGTTATTGGTCTTTATGCTGGGCTTGGAAAAAGGTAAGGGGGATTCAGATATAAAGGTCATAAAGTAAACAAAGATGATGTTGTGGAAATGTGATAGATCAGAATAGAGAAGAATGTAGGAAAAACTAGGATGGGAAAGGGAAAATAATATGGATAACAGATTTTTCTGGGAAAATTGGCTATGAGATTCCTGACTTCGATAAAGGACTAGTCATATCTCATTACATCACATACAAATTAAACCTTCAACAATGGAAAAATTTCACTTTAATAGTTAAAAGATAGCAAGAATTAGATTATAAATCTTACATGAACTTTAAGTAAACATGAAAAAAAATAATGTTATGGAATATTTTAAATATATCTTTAAAAAATGTATATTAAGGAACAGGAAGAATAGTTGAGTTAATTAAGCAACTAAAAATCAAAATAGATAACAGTGAGGGTGGGGAGTTAAAATTAGAAAGAACAATGATCATTAAGTAACTAAATAGAAAATTCGAAAAGTCATTGAGAAAAAAATAAGGAGTAATGCTATTAAAATATTTACAAAGATACTGAAAATAAAAACAAGCTTGAGGAAACAAGCTATTTTTCAGGTTGATTTATGAGATTAAATTTTTTTTATCTACAAGTGGCTCTGACAAAAAATGCCAATAATAGATTAAAAGTGAAGTGATAGATATCAAAAGATGAAATATATAGCAGATTATACCACAAAGACATAAACTAACATCAGATTTATTACACTGAAGAAGCTTCAGTAATGAAAGAAATCAAATTAGACTTGAGATTATTGTTAAAGATTAAAACCAATGAAACAAGTGGCATTGTATGTGAGATGCAAAACTCTCCATACAGTAGTGCCACTCAGTGCAAGCCAGAGTAATCAATGAAATTCCAGAAGTACTGTGTATAAAATCCCTATCTAGTGCCTACTCATCCAATATCCCCAGACCGTGAGGAGCCATGGATCTGTGCTCTCAGATCCAATGCTCCTCGCTGATTAAAGCAACAAGCTAGAAACTAGTCTGGGGATATTGGATGAGTAGGCATTAGATATGGATTTTATGCACAGGCCTTCTGACATTTCATTGATTACTCTGGCTTGCACTGAGTAGCACTATCGTCTGTATGGAGAGTTTTGCCTGTTTTAATAACAGTTATGAGCAAGCATAAAAATGGTGATCATGTGATGTTTAGTGTATTAATGCCAGTCCTGCCTAATAGAATAGTTGTGTCTATGGTTATTAAAGAACCAAAGACACCAAAATGTATGGGTACTAAACTGAGTTCAGATCTATATGATGATATAAGCTAATGAGCTTGAATTGAAAATATTATTGTTTTCAATTTTATTTTCATAGTTTTGTAGTTAAGTAGAGATAAAAGGTAGCTGCTGGAGGGTTTCATTAGATCCTAAGATCTAGGTGCAGTGCTCTCAGATTTAAGGCTCCTAACTGATGAAAGCCACAAGCTAGAAACTAGTCTGGGGATAGTGGATGAGTAGGCCCTAAATAGGGAATTTATGCACAAGCCTTCTGACATCCATTGATTACTCTGGCTTGCACTGAGTGGCACTACTGTATGGTAGAATTTTGACTGTTTTAATAACAGTTATGAGCAAGCATCCGAAATGGTGATCATGTGATGTATATGAGATGCTTTAAGAATATAGAAAAAGTGATAAAAGTATTGATCAAAGTGAGAAATTATTCAGTGGCTACAAATAGAAAGAAATTATTTTATATTCCTGAAAGAGTCTGCAAATGAAAATTATTCTGCAGTAGATTAGAGCTTTATATTGAAAGAAACTGCTGGATGCTTATAGTGGTTTAATAAAATAAAACATTATTTCTAATAATAATGGCCAAAAAATAGGAGATACATATTTTGTTTATTTGAAGATTTTTGATTCACTTGAGCACAGTAAGTTATGGAATGCTCTTATCAATATGGATGTACCAGGACATTTCATTGATTTTACAAAAAACTTCTATGTGGAATTAGGCAATGATCAAACATAAAAAAATGTAATGAGAAAATTTAAAGCTGTATTAGAAAATATGCATTTAGAACTATTTATAAAAATATCAACAATCCAAGACATGCTAACAAAATACTGCTTGTATATGAAAAATTAAAAAAAAAATCTCAAAGACTGATTATTAAATTTATAGAACAGATTATGTGATAGTAGGGACCTCTACAGGTCTTAAACCACAAGCTTATTCTTTGGAAGAAAAGAGGGAACCCTTCACGCTCTCAGATTGAACCGCTTCAGCTTCACCTATTTAAATAGAAAGTAGGTTGAAGTAAAGAAGGGTTCCCCTCTTTTCTTCCAAAGAGTAAGCTTGTGGTTTAAGACCTGTAGAGGTCCCTACTATAGCATTTTATACACATGTGCTTGAGGCTACAGCCTTAATGAATATTACTTACGTAATCAATGTGCATTTAAATAAATTTATAATTAGAACAGATTATGATAACAGGATCTGAGCAGCTGACTTTAAAATTAATAATAATGATATAAGATGGTATAAAAGCTTTGATTTCAATTGTCAAGGAAATTATGGTTACAGTAAAAATGTAGAAAATGATTTTTAAGAATAGAAATATATCTTTAAAAAAAAAATTAGATGTCTTCAATCTAAGATGTTTCCAGATTGAAATTGATCATATTATTAAACAATTTAAAGTTGTAAATATTAATTCTTGGTAAATGTAATTCCAGGATGTAATATTTATATAAGGCTATACCCTTAGGACATGCATTTTGTGTGCTTAATTTTATTACAAGCAAAACCTCTACAAATCTTAATGCAAGATTCAACATTATAAAGATAAGAACACTCTCATCTTCAACCTATTTTTCTAATTTTATAGGCAAATCTAAAGCATTTTGATTTAAAAGCATGAAGATAATAAATTCTTCACCGATTAAGTCCACTATTTCAGTTACACATTAACGTTCGTGAAATCTTTTGATTTACAATGAGTCAATATTCAGATCTTAAATTTAGAAATATTTTGAATCAATTTAAAGTTGTAAATATTAATTCTTGTTAAGCGCAATGCTAGCACATAATATTTATATAAGGCTACAACCTTAGTACATGCATTTTGTGTGCATTGAAGATGAGAGCGGCTGCTCTTATCTTTATAAAGTTGAATCTTGCATTAAGATTTGTAGAGGTCTTTCTTGTAATAAAATTATGCACACAAGATGCATGTACTAAAGTTATAGCCTTATACAAATATTATTAGACAATGTAATTTATATACTTAGAAAGATTGGTTGTAAAAAAGAGCACAAGACCAATAAGATGGCTACAATCCATCACCACTATCATGGATCAAAAGCCTGAAAGCCATCAGATTATAAGTCATTCTAAAGAAGTGCTATTCATAGGATCAAAAATGACTGATAATGTGATAGCATTAAAAAAAATAAGACACACACAGAAATTTAAATGGTTTGGCATGAGTCAAAATGGACATCTAAATTGACATCAATAACTGTAAAAATTGGCTGTAAAAATTATAAAAAATCAAAGAATGCTTTTCTTACATTGATGAATGTACAATCACTTTTCAATTTCTGCAATAAAATATTATTTTTGATTATAAATTTAAAATAAAGTGAAATTATATGTGATGCATCATAATTCAAAAACTGATATACTTTAAGTTCAAAATCAAATTAATTTCAAGAACAATGAAACAGTTTATCAATATTAATACAATCATAGAAAAGAAGCAATATTTTAGTATTTCAATTCTTGAGAAGCTGCTAGAGAAAAGATGCATTAAATCCAAGAGCTCAGGTGGCATAGAGATATAAGGAAAATAATATTATTAAACTTCCACAACAGCAATGATAAGCTGAAGTCATATGACAGTTATGTGATATATTATTTATTTTATATCGATATGGCTGCTAGAAGAGAAGGTGCATTACATCCTAAAGTGGCAGGTGCAGTATTCCCAGATTCAAAACTCTTTACTGATAAAAGCTATAAGCTTGAAATTAACCTGAGATATTTGGAAGGGACTGCACTGGATAGTAATTTATTAAATACTATCATCTAGTATTTATCAGTTACTAAAGCTTACATTAGGTGGCATACATTCTGTAATTGGGAGTTTTCATAATTTGATTATGTGCTGATCATCCAGCAACTCAAACTTGGTTACATCCCAGTAATCAGTACCACCAGTATGATTACAAGTCAGTATCATTATGGTTGTCTATACAGAAGCTACTCAATTATTAATGTGTCTTGGTTGTATTTCCGTAACTTATGTACTTTTGTAAGTAGTACTTTGTTATTTATTCTTTATAAAAATTTGCAGCTTTGTCTCCAAATACTATGTATCCTTTAAATTTTTTTGTTTTGTTTTGAATAAAACATGAAAATTTGAATTAAAAATCAAACAACGTCAATTTCTCGAAAGATTATTAAAATCATTTTTTCGTTAAATAAATTAATTTATTCATTAAAAGCATAATTCTAAAAATCTTTACTTTCTCATAAGTTTCTTTCAATCTATAATCAATTTTTATTATATAATATATATTTGAGAAATGTCAATCAATGAAATAAAGTAAGTTGCGTTTTTTTAAAATCCAGTTAAAAGATAATGAAATATTTGTGTTGAATTATTTTTGTAAATCGAAATGAAAACAGATTAAACAGAAATCTTTTTTATCTAATAAATTTAAAAAAATAAACAATATTGTTTTTTAGTAGTTAGATTTAAATGCTTATTACGAGCCATAATTACCAGTCTTCGGAGCAGAATTTATTAAAATTTACACACCATTTCAGAAGTAGGTGTAAACTTTAATGAATTTTGTCTTATTAAGATGTATATTTTTTAATCTATTAGTTAAATAACGCGAAACAATCACGTTAAGATTTTAAAACTTTAGTAATTGAAGCTCACTGCTCTATTTGTTTTGGTGCGGTGTTAGAGAGCCAATGGAGGTTAAGATCCATGAGTCACACCCTAACTCTGTCTCTTCTGGTACTCAAACATGTTATGAATTCCCCATATTAAAACATTGGATTTTTTACTTTATTTATGTTGCAAAATTTATTAATACACTAATTCAAAACAGTAAAACATCTATCATGATATAGTTGTTCTCATCTGTCTTGTATGAATAAAAAAAAAAGATTAGAAGAAACATTTTACATAGCTAAATATTTTCCAAAAGTAAAACGGATTCAGAGAAATATGCGATCAAAACTATCGTTTCTACAATATTATGAAGATTTTTTAAAATTATATTCGAGTTTTACATTTCGTAATATAAAATTCTAGGAAAAGAAAGATTAAACTACATATTTCAGTCTTTCGATTAAATATAAACCTTGAATGAAAAATTAAAACAATTTTAATCTTTTTCTATCTCCATTTTTTTTTTTTTTTTTGTTGTTTCTATTATATTAAAAACAATTTTTGTTAGAACATTTTTTTTTTAACTATACATTCATACAAAAATTTGCATTATTTAAATTAAAATATGTATATATAATCTTCACTAATTAGATATCAAAAAGAACTTCTATTAAGTGAAAGATGTTTTGATTCATCACCAAAGGCTTAAAGAAATTGAACAGGGAAAATTTGTAAAATTCACTCCATGTCTTTTTGTCATCAACGCTGTTATTAACAACACTGAAGTTTACTGGCTTTTATCAGACTTTCAAAAAAACATTGTAGTCTTTCTTATTAGATGCCTGATAATTCTTGAAACAAATTTGAATTTTTTTGAAAGCAAAACACATGTTTGTGAATGAACCCTCATTCTCTTTATATTTATAGTATAATAAACAACAATAAATTATGCTTTCATATCATGGACTCTGTAATGTTATCAGTTAAGACAGTTGATTAAAAGCAGAAAATGCTTTTAGATTTAGACTGCCATTAATTATATATCTTCTGCTTGACTATCTACAACTGTAGATCACATTCAATTCAAGAAATATAATTTAGAAGAAAAATTATATGATATTCAACAAGATATTGTTGGACTGTATCCTGGTCAAAGAAAATATTTGGAAATTGAAGAAATATTTTAATTTAAAGGCATAATGAGGTCGGATTCAATATAAAAAAAAAAAACAATATTATGAAACTTTGTTTTATAACACACAGAAGAGCAAAATTAATTATTGTTTTAAGATACTAAATGCAAATAATGTGAGCTTATACCCTCTCAAATTTTTATCTTGATAAAAAAAACTAGAGAAGTTTTATATAGATGTAGAGATTGCTTTTAACCAGACTAAACAATATTTTGAATTTGACAAACTAATCCTAGAATCATAAAACAGTAAAAGATGGCAATGTTATAGATATAGACATGAGAGGAGAAATTAAGCACAGACATATAGATTTTTCTGGGGGAAATCTATAAATCCTGAATTCTTTTTTTTTTTTTTAAATATAAGATGAAACAGATATAAAAACATTCAACAAAAGGCACAGGAGAATTGGATTATATTTTGACAAGCAAAAAGTATGTATTTCATTTTCCAAGACTGTAAGATCATTAATAGATTCAACACAGAAATCAATGATTAATGAAATGTAAGATGTTCTGCTATTAACTAATTTCAAAAATGTTGTCTTCAAATTTGAATCATTTATAAAATAAATACTCTACTATAAACAGCTAAACATGCAGGGCAAACATAAAAACAATACATTAGTAAATGTTTGACTGAGACAATGTAACACATGAAAAAAAGAAAGAATGCAAAAATATTTTTAAATGATTCAATAGAAGAACCGAATTCCATAAAATAAATAAAAAGTTAATGATTTAAAAAATATATAAACCATATAAGGCAAGAAAAATTTTAGAAGAGAATAAAATTCTTATAAAATGTAAACAATAAATTGATATTAATAAAAGTTATTTTTTCAACAATAATAAAAAAAAGATGGCATTATTGCTAAAACAGTAGATGATATAATATAGTAAAAAATGCTATAGAAAAGTATGTTATAATAACATTTTTTTTAATGTCACATATTTTAAATAAAGACATAAAACATGACTATAAGTAAAATGCAACCACGATGAAACGTCATGCATAACATGCAATTAATCCTGTAAATGGAAAATCTCTAAAAAATCATTGAATATCATAGTAATTCTAAAAGAAACTGATGAAGAAATAAAGAAATAGTTAAAAAAAAAAAAAGCTATGTAGTAATGCTTAAATAATGAAATGTTGTACCATTTGATTGAAAGAGTTAAGTAATGATATTAATATTTAAAAAAAATAAAGAAGGTTATAGAATTTACAGCCTTATCATTTCTATATAAGATATTTATTTAAGAAAGATTAGTTAGTTTAATATATACTAAGTAATGTTGAAAAAAGTATGAAGACTATTAAAACTGAATGCTTAATGACTCTCCTTTGAGAATATAAAGTGAAAACCAGATTCATTTAATTGTTATTTATATTTGCCAAAAATACCATTTTATTCTTACAAATTGCTATTATCTGAATTTGATTCTTTTATTAGCAAATAATAATTTAAAAATTAATAGAACAAAGTTTTTCTGCATCATTTAATGTTACTCTGAGTATCATCAATTCAGACGCTTTTTTTCTCTCTCTTTCTCTCTCTCTTTCTCTCTCTCTCTCTTTCTCTCTTTCTATACATATATTTAAACAAATCACACAAAGTAATATAAAATATCATTATATAGCAGCAATAATTTTATAAATATTATAAATATATATATAAAAACTTTTTGCAGCAAATATTTTTTTTTTGCTCTTACCAACATAATAATGGAAATTATTTTAAAATTCATTTTGGGATATATATAAATAAAAATTATATATTTTTATCCTGCACTTTAAAAATTAATGTAAATTATTTTTGACAATTTGATTCTATTAACAGTAATTTTTCAAATCAATTATTTATCAACCATTTAAACCGTCATTAATGCTTAACACTTTATAAGAAATATAAAAGATTTAGAAATAATACAAATTTAAAAGCAGAATGTGTAGGGACATTCCGGATTTTCTAATCAGATTGTAGCATATTGTCTGGTAAAGGATCTATCTATATTTTAAAATACAAATTTATTTACAAATTTTACATTTTAGATATAAATTTATTCAACTTTAGTATTATTCCTATAACTTGAGTATCTTCAATCTTTACATTGGGAGATGTTAATCCTGTATCCACTCTAAAAGATAAAGGACATTTCTCTCAAAATATCACAATCAGTTTTTAATTCTATATTTGTTTTCAAATGCATGACATCTTTACTGCTGCTATTTAAATATGGTCAATTGAAATTATCTTCTTGAGAGTCTCCTACCCCCCTCAAATATATTGCCATAGAAATAATTCATATAAAAATGTTTACCCACATCAAGTATAAGATCATACTATTCAGTACAGTTTTCTTGGACAGTCAGTGCATGGATTTTTTATTCTGTGTGAAACTATTAGGTTTGTAAAAAAAAAAAAAAGTGTTAATTACTTGCCATTAAAATAGACTTTAAATGTGTTTTAATCCTGCATACTATTATCTAATATCTCTGTCTATATTTAAATTATTATTATTCAACTAAATTTGGCTTGGCTCATTGCAAATTATACTAAAACCAATTAAGAATTTTATCAGCTCACTACAATAGCTTAGATATATTTCTCTTTGGAAAATTGCATATATACAAATGTTTTTATCTCATTCTTGGGAGAGACTATAAATTATTTGTCCTCTTTTCATTTCATGCAGAAAAAAAGTCAAATGTATTGCAATAAATTGTGCTCTACTTTTGTGAGAATGTACCACCACAAACAACACAACCACTGATGATAATGGATGATCTTCACTTATTCTCTTGTCATGGAAATCAACTTAGTTTTCAAATTTTTTAAAAATTGCATCCAAAATATTGAGAATATTCTATAGATTATATTTTAAGTGGGAAGAGCAACAAAGTAATCATTTACTTTAAATGCAGAAGCAAAAAAAGAAGAAGTTTTTGCTTTTATTATTCAATTAATTTACAAATCCCACCATCACATCTACATTACATTTAGACATCTATTTATGAAACTGCCTATACACTGCTGCCATAGTGACTATCATTAAAAATGAAAAACAGAACTGAATCGATTCACCCCTTTGTTTTACTTCTGTTTTTATTCTAAATGTTTCAGGATTCTCATTACCAATAATAAAACTTTTTTCCATCACATAAATGCTGTCTGACATCAAGGTGTTAAACACTGCTTATATATGATTTAAAATACTTCACTGAGAAAATACAAATGATAAACGTAGATTTATATCTGACTTCATCGTAGATTTAAGGTAACAATAAAAATGCACTGAGGTAATATAGATTAAGACCCCAATGATAAAATTGAAAATAAAGTTTTAGAATAATAAGGGGGGGGGGGGAGAAAATGGTCATTTCTAAGTTCATCGGATGTTAACTTTGTGGATTTTGCATTTTTTATGCTTTGCATTGATAATTTAAAAATCTTTTCTTTATTTTTTAAAGGCACGCATTTAATTTATAACATTAAAATGTATTAAATGTATTTTAAGCATTATCATAGATAATTGTAAAATAGAGAATAAAGTTATATAAAAAAAGGATTATCCAAAGTTCAGTTCAAATATTATCTTTTTGTTTTGTTTTATTTATTTTTTTCAAATTAAAATGCTTTTTGTTTAATTTAAAAGTATCATTAAAAATGCAATTAATAAATTAAATAAATTATTCAGACATCAAATCAACAATAACAAAAAATATTAGCATTATTTATTTGCTTTTCATGAATTTTTTTTATATCTAAATAATTTATGTGTTTTACTAACTATTGTAGATATTGCCTATGTGATGTGATGTGATGCACTGTGACATCTTCTTATACGGAGTCATGGATCTCTCAGCAACTATGTCCCGAGAAACCTGTTAGCCTACGTGAACATATGTTAAGTTCTCCATCTGGTGACAAGTTGAAATAACTAGACAATAGAATCGTAAGAGTGAACGCTGCAGTGGATCATCTCCGATTATTTGCTGTACTCTAGCATGTGAAATTTAAACTAAATCATAAAATATTAAATTTCCTTGTTTCTTTACTAATAACATAATAGTAATTAATTCCAATTACAAAAATAATAGTTTAATAAGTTCCAAAAAATAAAATATGTATTTAATCTAAATAACCTCAGTATCTTGCTTTATTTCTTAAAAATCTTTCAGCTTTAGTGCATACATACATCTCTATAAGTATTAACAATATGACTTATAAATATATAAGTTTATGCTAAGGCAATCACATTTTTAAGTGGAAAATGCAAGAAAACACAATTTATAATGCCCAATGAGTCTGAAGCGGTAAAGCTTCTTAAATATCACATCACCTCATGAACAATTAATCATTCAATTATTTTATATATTGTCTAAATCATTAAAAGAAAAACGTATGATCATGAAAAATAATCTAAATCAATAGACAATTTTAAAAATACTTTACTTACGCAATATTTTTAAAATACATTAAAATAAAATCAGCCAAATACAACTTGATTGATGGGAAAAAATTTCTAATTCAAATAAATGCTGTTCTGACCGTTTAACTGAAGTAAACTGAATTGATTTCCTGCAGTTCTAAACTGTACTTTTTATTTAACCTCCTAGACTGCATGCTTTAGTTATAATCTTTGGAAGCACTTTACACAAATTAAATTTTAATACAAACTATAAAGTTAAATTATGAAAAGATTTTTGACAGTTTATTCTATACTATATTTTAAATATATAATAAACAAATAGTACTGCTTTTTTAATTTATATAAAAAAAATATTAAGTAACCATTAGAAATGGATATCAGTTTTTGGTATTAGACAATATACTCATAGCATAGTTGAAAAATTAATCTAAAATATTATAAACGTTAACCATAAATAAAAATTTAACTTGAGAATTGGAAACTACAGAGATTCAAGTCTTTCAAGAACTTCAATTTATATTGAAAATTTCTAATGATGCTTGTAATTATCATATTCCATTAATCAATTCTAGATATACTCAGGCTAATTGTTTCTTACAAAACTTAAAATTTCACTGCCTGTTTATTATACTTTTTTTTATGATTGTTTTACCATTATCATTATTTTTGATTATTACCAATCATCAAGTTTTATTCAGTTTCTCTGATCCATAGCTTCCATCTCCAGATCACCCCAACATATTTTTACTCATTGGTCTGTTTTTAATTTGTGATCTCTTCAAAACTAGTTTCAAACTTTATATTTTCTAAAAGTATCTTTAATCCAACTCCATTTTAATTTCTCAATTCTCTTGATGATATCACAAACTATTTGTTGCTCTCTTATTTATTCATATTTCTTTTAACCTTTTTTGAAATTTCAAATACATCTCTTATATTTAGTTGTGTAATTTTCTGTCTTTGTATTGATTTATTTATTAAAAAGTTATATTTCAAATTTCTAGGATTGCATTAAACCACTAAACATCACATGATCACCATTTCTTATGCTTGCTCATATGTTATTAAAACAGGCAAAACTCTCCTTACAGTAGTGCCACTCAGTACAAGCTAGAGCAATCAATAGATGCCAGAAGGCTTATGCATAAAATCCCTATCTAGTGCCTATTCACCCAATATCGCCAGACTAGTTTCTAGCTTGTGGATTTCATCAGTGAGGAACCTTGGATCTGAAAGCACTGCATCTAGATCTTAGGGTCTCACCCACTGCATCTAGATCCAAGGCTCTTCACTGATGAAATCCACAAGCTAAACACTAGTCTGAGGATATTGGATGAGTAGGTACTAGATAGGGATTTTATGTACTAGCCTTCTGGCATCTATTGATTGCTCTAGTTTGCACTGAGTGACACTACTGTATGGAGAGTTTTTCCTGTTCCTAGGAATACACTATTAAAATGCAATTATTGAAAATCTTTACAATTACATAAACCCATTTCTTTTAAAATTAAGTTATTTCTAACAAAAGCCCTTCATTCAAATTTAATTTTATAATATAATTTCATCCATTATTTTTTATATACATTAGTAATCTGACCAAAGTATTTATTATTGTTAATGTTTTCTAGTTTATTATTATCCATCTTTATTTTCATATATTTTGAGTTTTAATCTCTTTAGTATTTATTTTAGTCTTATTTTATGTTTTTATTTGCCATATGCCTTGAAGTTCTGAAGCTAATTTATTTATGAAAGGTAAACAGATTAACATCAAAATATAAATAACTTAAGTAATCTCTGTTTATTTTTATTCCATTAGTTTTCCATTTTATTTCTCAAAATATTTTCTGTAAAACTGTTGAAAACTGTTTTAAAATGATATCATTACTCTTCTATAGACTTATGTGAAAGTTAATGTTTTTAATATTATTATAAGAATGTAATAAATGCATATTGGTAAATAATATTTAAAATTTGACAATACCCCGGATATATATTTTGATGTTTTAATGCATTGTTGGAAAACCCAAATGCCTTTTTGTAATTTACAACTATAATTTACCATAAGAGCAAGTTTTATTTTTTGGTGTCTTCTAAAGATTTCTTTTAACATTTGCATGGGATAAAAGCACTTTTAAATTTAGTGTATTATTTTTGGTTTATTTAAGATTAATATTTTTTCTAAATGAATCATAACTATTTTATAATTAATCTTGCATAAACCTGATAAAAGAGTGATTGGTCTATAGTTTCTCACACATAAAATAGGCAAAACAAACTCACTATATGTATTGCCACACAGCAAGCTAGAGTAATAAATGGATGCCAGAAGGCTTGTGCATAAAATACCCATCTAATGCCTACTCATCCAATATCCCCAAACTAGTTTCTGGCACTGATTACTCTATCTTGCTATGTGGCAATATGTATAGTGAGTTTTTTGCCTGTTTTAATAACAGTTATAAGCAAGCATAGAAAATGGTGATCGTGTGATGTTTATTAGTTTCTAACACCTTTTATTTTTTTTAAAAGATGCTTATCAATATCATTACTGAATTTTCTCAATTATTTGATATATCTTTATCAATTAAACTTTAGATAAATAACTTACTTGAACTGCTTTTTGAGATATCAGTAATAATTCCCATCATTTTTTAAATCTTTTCCATTATTTGTGGATTCAATTGCTCATATTATCCCTGCGTTTATAATCCTTGGAATTTCAAAAGAGTTCCTAATTGTGGAGATTTTTTTCTTTTGTATTTGTTATTGTGTGGGTTTTTAAATAAAATTCTTTCATGCATTTCATAATTTATTTATTTATTTAATTGTAGTGCTGTTCTTTCTGCTCACAGCTGAAGCAATTCTTTTTCCAATAGCAAGATGTTTTACATTTTTGAATTTTTGTTTTCTGCAGAATTTCATGACATTTCACACTTATAATTTTGTATATTAACATTAACTCTTATTTTACAGAATTTCAGATTTTTTTAAATAATCATGTTAAAATAATTAACTCTTTTTCTTCAAACATTTTTTAATCTTCAACTGAATATTTACTCAAGAATTGTTTTTTTATACTAGCTATCTATGTGGAAATTCTTAGTAGAGAATCAGTCTTTTAAAATGGATTGTAAAATCTAATTGGTTACAAATACAAACTGACTTTCTTAATAATTTTTATCTCTGTAATTTGGCTTTATATTTTACATCTTATTAAATGATTAATACTTTCTATGTTTGCAATATACAATTTCTGCTAATTGAAACACATTTTTATTTAACTACTAAACATCAAGTAATTACCATTGTTTATGCTTACACAAGTTGTGTACACAGAGATAAAACTCTCCATGCAGTAGCACCAGTCAGTGCAAGCCAAAGTAATTGATGGATGCGAGAAGATTTTTGCATCAAATCCCTATCTAGTGCTTACTCATCCAATATCCTCAGACTAGTTTCTATCTTGTGGCTTTCATCAGTGAGGAGCTTTATAGTTAGCTAATAAGGCAAAAGGTGGGTTCTCGAGGGTTACATTAGATCCTAAGATCTAGGTGCAGTCATCTCAGATTGAAAGATCCTCACTGAGATGAAAGCCATAAGCTACAAACTAGTCTAGAGATATTGAATGAGTAGGTATTAGATAGGAATTTTATGCAAAAACTTTCTGCATCCATTGATTACTCTGTCTTGCTCTGAGTGACATTACTGAATGGAGAGTTTTGTCTCTGGGTATACATCTTTATTTAAATGCTTCCCATTGAATTCTGCTTTGGAATTTTCTTTCACTATAAATTTATGCAAATCTGAATCCTCATATCATTTCCATTTCTGTAACTATAATCAAATTTATCCATAGTTCTATTATATTGTAATTAATTTTCATTTTAGTATTAAAATATCCCAAAATTTATAACATTGTTGGTGTAAACAAAAGCATTCTGTATGTCTATATAAAATCTTCCATTTCTGTAACAGAATAAGAACTCATTTGACAGAAATCTTAATTATTTATATTTAACATCTTCCAGTAGTTTAATAACTAACCTTGTCACTTTATATGATAAATCATCAATCTCCACAATAATGTTCTTTAATCAAATATTTTCAATATTTCCTGTTTTTTCAATGAAGTATGCATTCATTTTTCAAAACATTTCTTCACCTTTTTAAAACTTTACAAGGTCTGGAAGTGTCCCATTTATGATTAGAAAGTTTTTTTCTAAGTAATACATCTTTCTTTAAATAAAAATCATTATCAAACAGTCCACATCCATTATTAGGGAATTTATAGTACTATTTTCCAATTGCTGCTTTAGCTAACATGTTTATAGTCTCCAGAAAATGTAGCCATAATTTATTTTTGCCATGGTTGTAAAGAATCAGTATTGATATACTCAAGCACCCATTCATCCTATAAATAAATAACCCAATCCAGTCTTAGATTAATCATCAAATTTTTGAGAAATTTTTGTTTTTAAACTGGGAGATAAAAGATAGTAAACACTCTATGATATCTTTTACAGCTGTCTTTTGCATGTTGGCAAATATCATATCTATGTTTATCTGCCATAAAAATAATTAATTACACCATGATAACATCTGCAATAACAAAAACATGTCTGTTGGAAAATCCTATAAAATCTGAAAGAGAAATCAAAAGTCTTCTTTTGTTTCATATCCAATTTCATTCATTTTGAAGCCATATATATATATGACAAAAGGAAAAATATTGAGATTTATGTAAATGAATTGTTATGTGTTGGTTATGCTATAAAGAAAATTTATCAGGCAAGTTGTCAATTTAATAAACAAATTAAAAGGAATAATATTAAGAAATGTATTAATAATATGAAATGGATTTCCATTATCTTTTTCTAATAATAATCAAGCTAAATTTTTGAAAAAGATTTACACTGGAATATATAATATTTCATTTTATGGTTCTTATAATTTGAATAAAATGGTTAATAATTCTGAGGATAAATTATCTAAAGATGGGGTGAGTAATATAGTTTGTCAAATTTATTTGTGGATGTAATGCCTCATATATTGGGAGTCAAGATGTAGTATTGTAAAAAAAGTTAAAGAACATAAGTTGTTATATAAAAGAGTATTGAAAATAATTCAAAGAGATAAAAGAATAAAGGTGATTCATTTACAGAATCAGTGTTTTATGATCATGATAGAAATTGTAAATGTAAATTTGACTTTGATATGAAAAGAATTAAGATTTTAAATCAAGAAAGAAATAATGAAAAATAAAAAATTAAAGAGGAAATTTTTATTAATCATTATAAAAATGCAATAATAAATAGACAATTAATGAATATTAAGATTAGTGAATTATGGGATATGTAAATTGACATGGTTTCCAATTGATGCTGTTTTACTCCATTTTGAAATTGTTAGTTTAGTTGAAAATAATAATGAATGTAATTGAAAGTACTACTATTGATTAAAGTTTATGATGAACTTTATTTTGTTATTTACCATTATTTGGAATACAATTGCATTTTATTATATATATTAATTCTAATATTCTTATGGATAAAAAATGAATTCACAGTATTATTTCTGAGAGCTTCCATCTAATAAAAATATAGTAGTTAAATATCTCATGTTTCAGTACAATAACAAGTACTTTCCTCAGAGCTTCTTTTTTCTCAAATCATAAGAATTTCTGTGGTGAGATTTAAAATCCTTATACACATTCTTATGATTTGAGAAAGAAGCTCTGAGGGAAAGTACTGAAACATCAGTTATTTAGCTATTATATTTTTATTATTGGAAGCTCCTGTAAATAATACTATGAATTCATATATATCAACAATAAGATTTAATAAACAAACATAAAAAAATATTTTCTCTTAATGCAATTATTTGAAAAAGAACTGACAATTTAGTATTTCATCATCATCACAAATTACCTGCCCAAGACATTCCATGCTAGACTAATTTTTCAAATCTTATTTTTTGTCCTATTCTTTGGATTCTTATTAACTGCCTATTTCTTATGATCTTTTATGAATATTTTTTTATCCATTTTTCTCCTTTCCCTACTGCACTTTTTTCTGATACTGTATTTTTAATGTTATCTATCCAATTATTCATTTTTATTTTTCTACTGTCTGACTAACTGCAACAGTGGTAAAATGATAAACAAAGAACTAAAGGTTCAAAGATCAAAACTCAACCTTGTACTCTAACATCAAATGGTAAGGCACTTGGGAAATGACTAACTATTTAATAATAAAACTCCAACATCTCAAAAAACCTTGAATTATTTTTTCCCTTCTTTACATGATCACCAAGGCAGGATATTAGATGAGTAGGCACTAGATAAAGATTTTATGCACAAGCCTTCTGGCACCATTGATTACTCGGGCATGCACTGAGTGGTATTACTGTATGGAGAGTTTGGCCTGTTTTTTTTTCTCTTCCTCTCCTAGTCCAAGTTTTTCTTTCATAAAAAAAAACTTCATTTCCCAATAAAATATTTTACAAATTGTTTTTTTTTTAAATTTCAATTAATCTAATTCTCAGTAAAAATACTATTATTCTTAAAAGTTTCTACATAAACAGCTTTTTAAATACTTACGTTGAACACCGCCACTATCACCTGTTCATATAGCCTTAGTTTTACTATCATTTGTTTTCTTTTCAAATTTACTTAATATTTAATCATTCTTCTAGTCAAATCAGCGACATATCCTTTTTTTTTCATATGTGAAAGCGTTGACCGGGAGACGAACCCGGGCCAGCTGCTTGGAAGGCAGTTATGCTAACCACTAGACCACCAACGCTTGACCTTCCTTCAATTGGAACGTTATGTCGTTCTAAAATATTTTTATTATAAATTTATGTACTGTTAAAAACCATAAGTACAACCCGTTTTCTTTTAAATTTACATAAGATATGGCATTATATGAATCATAAACAATGAAAGATTTCATGGCCTTAGTTCAAGTCGAAAATAAATGAATCTGGATCACTTTTTCAGGTCATGAACAGGTTAGGTTTTGCTTTGTTTTTTTTTAGGAAAGCCAAATGAAAATCAAGTCATCTTAACATCCAATATTGATCAGCCAATGAGTAACTATCTATCTAGCGTTAAAGACCATATGCGTAACTGGTGATTAAATAATAATATACTGATTGTAAGCAAAAAACATATTAAAATATATGGCATTGATTGATTGGAAATGGGTGGGGGGGGATTCTGCTCTTATGAGTGCTGAGTGTGATATATTTACCATTACTTTTTAATTATTATAGTAAAATAAGATCTATTTTTTTCATTTCAGTTCTACCCCTTTGTATAAACTTAAATCAATAGATACCTGCTGATAGTACATAATAAATCTTTTGCTAGTGCTATCCTATCAATAGCTTCATAATAGTTTGTAGATCTGGATGTAATACTCCTAAATTTCTTGGATCCTCCAGTAGCCATCATTTCCTTTTTACTATAGAAGTATTTGTCTGAAATTCAAAACAGTTTTAATGTTTTGAATTTAAGTCAACTTGCTTGCATGATTAGATAGTACTGGAATTAAAGAAATAGATTTGCTACTTAAAAGTAATGTGTAAGGTAAGACCATCTGGTTTTTTATGGAATAATAATAAACCTAGTTAAAAAATATAAGTAGCTACAATAATATATAGGTAATAAATTGATGTCAATTTGCCCAAATTGATAGAATTGAAGAAGAAATTGATTTGCTATTAAAAACAATGAGTAGGCAGAGATCATGGTTAGATTTTATTTTATCTATAACACATATGTAATCAATATATACCAAAAATTAGAAACAAAATTTAATTGGTTATAGTATTCTACATACAATGAATATCTAACACTTGAATGCGTCTGATGAAATTAGTCTTGGAATAAAATATTGTTGAAAAACTGATTCATTAATCTTTTTTATAGATTGAAAAGAAAGGACACATTTTTAAGTGAATTAATTTTTTGTGCTTAGATTTTTTTTCTCATAAGAACTTTATTGATTATATAATATGTTTACATTAGTACAATGGTGAAAGCAATACAGTTAACAACATAGCTGGGATGAGGATCACACAACTAGTCTTGCAATCAGGAACAACTAAATGTACAGCCCAAGCATCATAAATGAAAGTCTAAAATGAAAGAAGGTCCCATGTACTCTCAAAAATCAATAAAGGGGCTATTTTTTGTTTCTATCATGGATAGTTCGAAGCTTTGATATGAATAATTGATGGGGATTATCAATGGTAAGATTAAAGATAAGCATACATCTAATGGACCAATATGCAAAGAGTAAGAAAGTGGAAATCCTAATAGATGAAAACACATCATTGCCAATACTACTAATTAGGGTAATAAGAGTGGGCTTCTGGCTTATATAGATGGAGGCTATTATGTCTCTATAACATTCATGCAAGGTACAATGACAGAAATCATGCAACATTGTCTCATATTTCCTATGACATAAAGGGCAGACCTGGTCTATGCACAAGAAACCCCTACAGGTGACCAGAAAATGATTTGTAGGAAGAGCATTTAGGTTTATCTTGATTAGAAAGTCTAAATATTTAGGTTCCAGATGCCACTACTTATATTTTAGCACTATTTTAGATTGCTTTATCAACTGCTAAAAGGATTTCTTCATTAGAATCTATATAAGATTTTACTGTTGATTACATCAAAGAAATTCTACACAAACATATAAACTTTCTATTAAGCAACAGTTTTGTTTCATATTGGAGATCTATTACATATTACTACTCAAGAAATTTTAAATATACAGTATGAATAAAAGTAATATATATATATATATATATATATATATATATATATACTTTTATTCATATAGATATATATAGATATATATATATATATATATATATATAATCTTCAATCTTGTGGCCTGTTTAAATATGAAACCAAATCAATAAAAAGTTTATAACAACAATATATATTTTAATGCAAATAAGTTTGGAAAGCACTTTTTTTTTTTAAGAGCTTTTTACATTTTTTTATTATAATTTGTAATATCTTAGGATGTTTTTAGAATATAATGATTTGAAACAAGATGATTACTGTCATCGCATTATCAACACATTAATGAGCAACTAAGGAATACATTGCTTTGCCATATTTTTTTGTGACATTACTAGGTATATATTTCTGAGCATAAAGACAAATGTTATACCATTCTTTGTTATTCTTTTTAAGTACATTGTATTTTTTGTTATCAAATATTACAGCACAATGGGAAAGCCATATTGTTCTCAGAGTGTGAACAGTTACAAGGGCATTGAATGGTTTTAATTTCTTTATATTATTTATTAGGATATTTTTTAAATTAATTGTATCTTTGTGGAATACAAAGCAATGTAAGGTTGAAAAGTATGGACATGTCCCAAAGATATGTGATGAATTTTCCGGGAGTAAATTGCATAGTATACAAGTAGGATCAATGTTTAGTTTAAATCGATTTATGAGAAATAACTTTGTTGGTATTATTTACAGGAATTTTAATCATGAGTGAGGCACATACAAATTTTGAAATTTAGTTAGTGTTCTTGCAGTATATAGTGTTGACCAAAGTTGTCTATCAGAGTAATTATTTTTTTTAGATCTTTATATGACAAACCAATTAGAGTATTAATGTTATAATTGTCCCGTAAATCAGCATGCTCAATGGCATGATCAGTGAAAAAGTTGTGATTCACATATGTAGTAATAGCAAGCAGAAGTAGAGGTGGAGGAGTTGTCCTTATGATGTACATCTTAGCTCTAATGTAGGATGTGAATGATTGAGGAGCTATTAAGTTAAGCCCAACCTTGCATATTGTAAAACAGGTATTTTCTATTGATAGAAGATGTGATGTTGATCCCCATATATATATTTTTTGCTATACACATGAAATATTTAATAGTTTTTTTTTGGAGATGCATCCAAGGGCTGTAATAGGCAAGAATACCTCCTAGAATGGCATTGATGATACAAACTTTCATTATAGGGTATAGTAATTTTGAGTTGAAGCACTTTATTTTTGAATTAAAATTGTCTATGACAAGAAGATTTAAGTGATGACTTAGTTGTGTTTTTGAAAGATTGATAGATATGCCAAGAAAGGAAGAAAATGAACCTATAAAGAGTGAGGGAAGACTGCAACCAGTAGCAATTTGCCATAAGGATGATTTGTTTATTTATATCGTGGATCCTGTTATAGTTTCAAATTTCTTCAGTTTATGAAGTATCATAGGTATATTTTGCAGGTCCCTGAATATTATCAAAACATCATCAACATATGATATGATCTTAACAGTTGTGCCTAGGTGTGGAAGAAAAATATCATCTATGCAGTGCTCAATGTTCTTAATCATGGGTTCTATGTATAATGCAAAAAGTAATGATGCAAGTGGAGAGCCTTGTGGGATACCTCTACTTGGCTTAAAGGGTTGGGAGAGTCTCATGTAATTTTTAAGTTTAATGGTTCTACTGTTAAGATAGTTTTTAATAGCTGTAACAAGGTGTGTATGATTTGGAAGCATTTGATTTAGTACAGAGAATAAGAAGTTCCAATTTACAATGTCAAAGGCAGACTTGAAGTCTACCTGACATGCCACATAGTTTGTTAGTTTGTTCTGTTTGATATAAAGTATTGCTTCTTGTGCTAATAAAATTTCTTGAGATGCTTTTTGCCCTTTGACTGCAAAATGTGAAGTGGAAATTTTAGGTCATCAAATGGCAGCCTGGGCCCTGATTGCAGACCCAGGCTGCCATTTGATGACGACTTTTTATTTAGGTACTTACAACTGCAGATCACTTTCAAGTGAAGGAAGATTACAAGAATTAGAAGAAGAACTTTCTTTATTAAATGGGACATTATTGGACTTTGTGAAAGTTAGAAGAAAAGGTGAAGAGACAATTGATTTAAAAAGTGGACATATACTCTATTATAAAGGCACAAATATTGGAAATACAAGTGGAGTAGGATTCATTATAAATAAAAAGTGGAAGAACAATATTGTGGAGATTGATGGTATATCGGACAGAGTGGCAAGATTAGTTATACAACTTAATAGCAGATACCAAATGCAGATAGTTCAGGTTTATGCCCCAACAAGTTCTCATAGTGATGAAGTAGTAGAAGATTTTTATATGGATGTACAAAAGGCTTTTGATCAGAGTAAACAACATTTTAAAATTGCTATGGGAGACATTAATGCTAGAATTGGTAAACAAATGAAAGATGAAAGTGCTGTAGGTAATTTTGGTTATGGTAATAGAAATGAGAGAGGACATAGACTTGTGGAGTTTGCAGAAAAAGAAAAACTTTATATTATGAATTCTTTTTTTGAGAAAAAATGTTAAAAGGAAATGGACATGGAAGCATCCAAATGAAGGTACAGCAGAATTGGATTATATTTTGACTAACAGCAAATACATGTTTCAAGATTGTAATGTTCTTAATAAATTTAACACAGGAAGTGATCATCGATTAGTAAGGTGTAAGATACGTGTTAATGTAAAACTAGAGAGACAAAAATTATTAAGAAAAACAATATTTACAGTTGATATTCCTAATCTTCAGAAACATTCTAATGAATTTAAATTAGAACTTAAAAATCGGTTTTAAGTATTAGTAGATTTTGAACAGGATTCAGATTTGAATGAAATTAATATGAAAATAACTGATACACTTTTAAAAACTGCAACAAAGATATCTGGTAGAAAAAAGCAGCAATTGACCAATAAAATTTCTACTGAGACTAGAGAATTTATGAAGAAAAGAAGGAATATAAATATATACAAAAATGATGCATTAAAAAGAATTGAATATCTCAAATTATGTAAAATGGTGTGGAAAAGAATTGAAAATGATATAAGAAAGTATAACTGTGAATTAGCAAGGAAAGCTGTAGAAGAAAATAAAAGTCTTAAGAATGTAAAACAACATTTTGGTATTGGTAGGAAATTTATATCTGCAATAAGAAAAAAAGATGGAATTATTACTAAAAAGAGAGATGACATCATGAAATTGGTAGAAGATTTTTATCAAGAATTATATAGTAATAAAGAACAAGTACCTCCTATATCTATAACATCTTCCGAATTGCCCAGAATTTTAAATGAAGAAGTGAGTCATGCAATTAAATGTATGAAGAAAGGAAAGGCTCCAGGTAATGATGGAATTATAATTGATATATTAAAAGAAGTAGGTGAAGAAATAGAAATTTTTTTAGCAAAGTTATATACCAAATGTCTAAATGATAAAGATGTACCGGATGATTGGAAGAATGCAGTAATAATATTAATATTTAAAAAAGGTGATAAAGAAGATATTAGAAATTACAGACCTATCAGCCTTTTATCAGTTTTATATAAAAATTTTACCAAGATAATTACAACTCGTCTACAGAGAACATTGGCTTTCCACCAACCAAGAAAACAAGCTGGATTTAAAAGTGGTTTTAGTACAATAGATCATATCCAGGTGTTGAGAGAAGTTATAGAAAGGACAAATGAATATGAGTTGTCATTATGTTTTGGATTTGTAGATTATGAAAAGGCATTTGATTCTATAAACTTTTCTTCAGTGATTAAAGCATTGGATCATCAAGGTATAGATCCAGGATATTGTCATATTTTAAAGAATATTTATAAAAATGCAACAGCAATAATTAGATTTCATAATGAGACTGGGAAAGTCAACATTGAGAAAGATGTAAGACAAGGTGACTCCATATCTCCAAAACTTTTTACAGCAGTGCTGCAAGAAGTATTTTGTGGATTAAAATGGGAAACTAAAGGAGTGAAAGTAAATGGAGATTATTTAAGTCATTTAGATTTCGCAGATGATGTAGTTGTTTTTGCAAATAATGCTTCAGAGCTGCAGGATATGTTGCAGGAATTATCAGATGAAAGTAGGAAAGTAGGACTAAAGATAAATGTTAAAAAGACTAAAGTAATGTTTAATCGATTTGCTCAAAATATGAAAATAAAGATTGATTATGATGAATTAGAAGAAGTTAACAGTTACAAATACCTTGGTCAGATTATTAGTATAGATGGAAACATAATAGAGGAAATTAATCATAGAATTAAACTTGGTTGGAGTGCTTTTGGTAGAAATAACTTGATACTAAAAGGAAATATGCCTATGTGTTTGAAAAGGAAGGTTTTTAACAAATGTGTTTTACCAGTTCTTACTTATGGATCTGAGACTTGGACACTTAATAGAAGAGCAATACAGAGACTTCAGACCACTCAAAGAAGTATGGAGAGATGTATGTTAGGAGTAACAAGAAGAGATCGAAAACGCAATGTATGGGTAAGAGAATAAACAGGTGTTACTGACCTCATTGAAAAAATTAAAAGATTGAAGTGGAATTGGGCTGGACATATTGCTAGAAGAGATGATAATAGATGGACAATTGAAATTTTCAACTGTATTCCAAGAGATTGTAAAAGACCCAGAAAGAGACCACATGTGAGATGGATGGATGAAATAAGAAAGTGTGTAGGGGTGATGTGGAGAAGAGAAGCTAAAGATCAGAGAAGATGGATTAAACTTGGAGAGACCTTCATCCTGCAGTGGATTGATAATGATGATGATGATAATAGATATTTAACTGTTTGAGTATGATTCTAGCAAACATTTTCTGATCAATTTCTTCTAATGTAATGAGATGCAAATCATTTACTGTTGGATATGGATTTTTAGAGTTTTTTCTTATACAGAATACTATATTTGTAGATAAGTTAGGGATGTGATATTCTTCAAACAAAGTTGATTATAGTATTTCTGTAGGAATGGAGATATAATGTATTCCATTTGATTATATATGTTAGCTGGAATGAGGTCATTTGCTAGTGATTTATGTTGTTTTAAATACACTATTTCATCAAAAACTTGTTGTTTAGATATGTAGTAATTTTGTGTATAGTTTGTTTCATTTGTAAATAACTGTGAAGAGCTATGAGATTTTTTTAAGGGAAATATTCAAGTGGTGCAGAAATGCCTCATCAACATAAGTACCAGAGAGGAGTGAATTATCTTTTGATAGAATAGAAATGCCACAAGCATATGGGATTGGAAATTTTGCATAATTTATTGTGGTTTTCGTTAGTGCTGATAGATTTGGTAAAATTTTTCTCAGCCTAAAAACCATGTTGTTCTGGTTACATAACTGAGTTAAATGTTTGTTTTTACATTGGAGCTTATGGATAAGATCTTTTTCCTCATCAAACCTTGTTATAGCTTTAAGGGTTGAGTTTATGTCTTCAATACATTGCTTTATAAGGTTATTAGAGTTATAGTGTGATAGACAATCTGAACAGCACATGTTTAATATTTTTTTGAGTTGAGACCATTTTTCAATTGGAGAGAGATTTTTCATCTGATGTAGGTGGTTGCTTACTATTAATATATTACAGAAATCATCTATGGTAAGTTTGAATTGTCTAGGGAGTTGTTCCGTATATGAGAATTTATATATAGTTTGTTTGTTATGTGGGCATTTTTGCATGAGTGTTACACAGATGTGATCAGAAAATGAGACTGCAGTGAAATGAAATGAGGTTTTTAGGTTTATAGGAGAACTAAAAAATAGATCTATGAGAGAGGATCCTTATGCAGCAATGAATGTAGCAGCATTTGTTGGATATAGATATGCTAATAGCAGCAGGGCAACTTGTGAAAGTTTGACTTTCAAGGAGAGTGGCAAACTATATCTTGGATTGAAGAGAAGAGTATTCATTTATTTAACACTCTCAAAAGGTGCGTGCTCAATTAGCTTGAAAGGCTGATATTGGAATGTAATATAATTGTAAACATGGTGCTAGATAAAATAATTGCTTATTTACTCATAATTAAGTTTCAGTAGGAATGACGTTTAGTAAATTCTAAGTAATTTCACCAACGTCATTCAGTCAAAAAACATCGTAAATAGTAATTTAAAGTAAGAATTCTACTCACACTCTCCTCAACAGTACTTCAGATTTGCTCATATAAAAGAATTTGAGTTGTAGGAATAAGAGGATCCTTTTTATTCCTGCATAAATACTATATCTTGGATTGAAGAGGAGAGTATTCATTTATTTAACATTCTCAAAAAGTGCGTGCTCAATTAGCTTGAAAGGCTGATATTGGTATGTGATATGCAAATGATTGTAAAATATGCAAAGATATTGATGAAAGAGATATAGAAGAAAGAAAGTTATTTGTTACTATCTTGCATGAGACAGTTCAACTATTATGATTGTTATTAAAATAGCTTTTTTTTTCTTTTAATATTAATTTTCTTCACTATCAAGGAAATCACTTTCCCTTTACCCGTGCTTTTAATAGTGCTTAAATTTTATTACGAAAAGTCAATATTTGATTATTCAGTAATCTTTTTCAAAGACTTTCATCAATTCTCTAACAAAAGATGAAATTTAAATATTGCTGAAACTAAATATGAAAGGGAGGTAATTTTTTTTGTAGTCCAACCAATGAACTGAATTTAGGACATGTTTCCACTCAGAAAATTATTATATATAGACAGACTTACTTGGAAATCCATTTGCCCTCTACAAATGTAGGACTATATAAGATAGTCTAAAATGGACTGATACATAAAATATGATTAAGCTATCACTCCTGAAATATTATTCATATGTATTCTAAAATATTCACAATATCGATAATGGTAATGATAGCAAAAAAATTTAAATAATAAAAATAACTTATTTTTTTTAAATATACTTGTATGAATGTGCAAAATTCAAGGCTTCATGGAGAAAATTAGTTGCTAATGTTTAATACTGATAAAGCTATTCTTAATTAAATATTAGAGGGGAAAAGTTTAATTTATCAGGTAAATCGCATAAATTTTTTTTAGAAAGTTTGTGAGATTCAGTTAAATATCTTCTATTCTTAGAATTTATTTTTGTATCAATAAAAAATGGTAATAATAATCGCTTGGCAAAATAATATCTGGATTCATTTTATTACTATGTATGTTGCAGCATTAGAATCAGAAAAGCTAGAGAAAAATGATTTTATTCTTTGTTGCTTAGGATTATAGCATTATTAACCATCAAAGAGATTTTGGGAGAGGGGGGTAATTTTAGGAATGCATATGTTGGTAGCAAAATTAACTATGATTTAAACTTATTAGATTTAATAATATTTGTTCTGAGAACTTGGTTGATGGTCAGTTGCACATCGATAACTATTAGGAATGAGTTTTTTAGGTAAATATACTGCATTTATACTCAGGCTAATCTTATGAATTACAAGATGTAAAAATGAAAATGTCAAATTCATGTAACTGTTAGATAGATCATAGGTAACCGATGGTTCAAGATTAAAATAATGATTCTATCAAAAAGTAAATCCTTCTCAAACAGTTTAGAATATTTGATATTCATTATTTAGATATAATTTATCTTAAATTCCAACAGTCATTAAACAGTTAAGTTATCAGCGAGATCGGGCATTAAATTATTTTAAGAAGTGTGTTCTGACTCGTTCTCTGATAAGAATGGCATTCTTAATGACTCGATTCAAAGACATTTCGAGAATCATTTGAATGAATGTATAAATATCAAAATACATCTCCAACATAATTTCTCATTTGTAAATAATTCTTTAGTTAAAATAAATCATTTTACAGATTACGTTTAAAGATCACAAAATTATTTATTTACCCTACTTTTTTTTCTTATTTTAATAATGTATACATATAATTTAATTATACACATGAATTAAATCCTTTTAAATGTAGTTTTAAAGAATTAAATTTTTGTAATGAATGATCTGCTGATAATTAAATGCGTGAATTAATCAGATTAATCATAGGGGTTTTATTGGACACTATCAATTATTTAATTAAATTATTATATTAATCAAAGACAATTAGACTTTGATAACATTTTTTGCAATTGATTATTAATAGCTTACTTCTCACGGTGCATAACATTATACGAGTAATTATGTAAATTTTTTAATTTGAAAATTGCCAATCTAATGCTTTTTAAGAAATGAAATATTTATATAATGGCTTTTTTGAAAAAGAACACACTTTAAGTTTTAAATTATTAATCTGAAAGTTTTACACCATTAATATATTTAAAAAGTATCATTTGAATTAAAAAAAAAAAAAAAACTATCTTACAGAGAAAATGATTTTAAAAACCCAATTCTAAAATTTACTAATTCTATTTATCTACTTTCGTGTATATGATTGAGGGGTTCTATAGGATTTGAATAATAACAATGATGATTTGCCAGTAATCACAGCTATAGTAATAGAATAGTTAAGCAACCAAATATCTATGATACCGATTGGTTGATGAAGAGGAATATAATGCTGCCATATTGTGCTGATGTGAAAGTTTTATCGATTTGTTGTGATTGGGAACTGTCAAATGTTGGTTCATAGTCAGGTTTTTGCTATAAGAAGGGGTGCATGAGAATATTAAGTTTGGGAACCACTGTGCTAGACCAATCAAAGGAGTTTCATAATTTTAATAATAATAATGAATGTGGTGCATTTACATGGAAAACTGAAAATAAATATCAGCCTGCTAAAAGTAAGATAAAGGAAATTGTTTGTTACTGTTGTGCAAAAAAATCCACATGGCATGGAAGTGTAGATTTAAACAAGATCATTATAGAGCCTAGAGAAAACATGTAGAGTTAATGAGGAAAAATATCTTAGTGACTCACTAACTATTACAAAAGGAAACAAGCAGAAATCCCAAGATTTATAATATCCAGATTACTCATGGCAATAAATTCGTGATGCCAGTAAAATTATTAAATACAAATTTGAAAATGGAAATTGAGAGCAGATCAGGTGTGACACTGATGGCAGTTGAAGACTAGAATAAAGTAACAAAAAATTGTATGAACCACCTATTAATGAGAACTAGTTTAAAAGCAAAAAATGCTAGTGGTAACATTATGAGGATATTAAAGAAAGTAGATGTAAGTGTAAAAATGAAAAGGTCCATAGATTGTCATTGTATATAGTGCAAAGCAGTCTTAACATGGTTATATGTAAGGAATTGTTTAATGCTCTGAGAATAGAAATATGTATGGTTAACAAGAATGATATTGAGAAAGAAAAAAAATACACATTTATTTACGAATGTGGAGATCCAAATCAGTACTATGCCAGTAGATAGTGTTGCAAGATGGAGCAACCCCCATGATTTTCAGGCCTAGGAAAGTTCTTTTTATGCTACAAGCTAAAGTAAAACAAAAGTTAAATGATTTAGTTAGTAAATGGTATTAACACCAGTTGAAAAGGCTGTTTGGGCCACTCCAAATGTAGTGATATCTAAACCAAATGGACAAATTTGCATTTGTGAAGATTACCATAAATAAAAATCTTGCAAAGAGTAAATATCCAGTGCCTAACATCAGAGAAATATTAGCTAATATGGAAAAAGCAAATCATTTTTCTAAAATTTATTTGACGGCTGCATTTCATCAGATTTCAGTTTCTAAATGAACCTCCAAACAGTTAACGGTCACTACTTACAATGGATTGCTCAATTACAATGGGCTTCCTTATGGAATTTCCATTGCAACAAATATCTTCCAAGCCAAGATAGATATGTTGTTCCAACAAATGGATGGTATAACATCTTATTTTGATGATATTTTAGTAGTTTCTAATTCAGAAGAGAAATTATGCAAGTGATTTTTAAAAGTTTGCAATAAGTTATCTAGTTTTGGAGCTAGAATAAACTCAGAAATATGTATCTGGATGATTATCAAAATAAAGTTCTTGGGGAATGTCATATCAAACAAGGTAAAGAAGCCCAATTTTCAGAAGATTGTAGCAATAAAAAAAGCCCCAAGATCCAGAAATGTATGAGAACTACTGAATTTCCTGGGCCTCCTTAAACTTTTCTAAAGGGAAATAGATATAGCACTACCATTGCATAATTTGCTTAAAAAGGCCAAAATGGCATTATAATCAAGCCCAAGAAAAAGCCTTTAGTGCTACAAAGTAATTGCTGACATTTGATAGTTTGTTAGTAGTCAGTAATCTCAAACTGATAGTAACAACTGATACACCAGATTTCAGGTTTGGAACAGTTTTGTCACACAGTAGCCCAGAATGATCAACCAATAGTCTTCACTTCTAGAACACTAACTAAATCAGAGCAAAACAAGTCAGTTAAATAAAAAGGTATTAGCTGTTACATTTGCAATGAAGAAATTTTGCCAATAATTATGTGGTCAACCATTCAAGAAGATTTTTACTGATCATAAGCCACTATTAGGAATATTGGCTGAAAATAAAACTGCACCAGATCATTTGAGCCCTAGAATGTAATGTAGGTTAAATTTATCAGCAGGTAATAATTTTGAACTACATTTTAAAAAATGATACAGACATGCTGTCAAGAGTCCCAATTAAATCAACTCACAGGAAATTTATCCAATCATTAACTACATAGACAATTGGAATAATGTAGTAATAGATAGTAAAAAGATAGAAGGTTGGACAAAAGCTGAGCATGTTTATAAATAATTGACCAAATGAATCAGCAAAGGTCAGCCCAGAAGTTAGCCCAAGATACTTCATAGATTCATGTAGGTCTTAAGAAAAAAACTCTATAAATAAGAGATGCATGTTAATGGATGCTGGAATATTAATACCACATGTGAGATGGATGGATGAAATAAGAAAGTGTGCAGGGGTGACATGGAGAAGAGAAGCTAAAGATCAGAGAAGATGGATTGAACTTGGAGAAACCATCCTGCAGTGGGTTGATAATGGTTGTTGATGATGATAAAGAATGATTATCATCAGATTCTTCAGCTTGTTCATCAAGGCCATTCTAATATCATACAGGCTAAAGCACTTGCTCAAACTTATGCGTAGAGGCTTGAAATTAATTCTGAAATAGAACAATTTGTGAAAAACTGTGAAATGTGAATGCAAACATTCCAAAGCAAAATTATATCACTTGGTCTGTAGTCAAAGGGGGTTGGAACCATATTCACATCAATCACACTGTTCTGTTCCATGGCTTCCTTTTTAGTAGCAATTGACTCATACCAAAGTGGACTGAGTATAGAATTGTAAAAAATATGAACACAGAAGAAACAATTGGAAAACTTAAGAAAAATTTTGTTTCTCATGGTTTTCCCAAAACAGTAGTTTTTGATAATGGAACCAGTTTAAGTCCACTATATTAAGGATTTTTTAATAAATGGGAAATTAGACATATAACCATGCCTCCATATAACCAGAGTCCAATGGTACTGCAGAAAAGGCATACAAATGCTAAAGCAAATGGTACAAAATGAAGTTACTGCAAATCTAAAAAAACATTGCATTCCATTTTACTGTATCAACACAGTACACCAATGAGTAATAAGGGTATATCTTTAGCCGAGATGATATTTGGATGGAAAATCTGCACAAAGTCAGCTGGATCAAATTTTTTTGAGTAATGAAAACAACAGCACAGAATTACAGTAGGCAGAAGGAGAAAAAGTCTGGTTGAGAAATGTTCACAGAAAGTTCTGGGTGAAAGGCATAATTAAAAAAACATCTATTAAGACAAATAGTAGTTGTTGAGACAGATACAGGTAAAATCATATGAAAACATGTAAATTGTGTCAGACATCAGAAAGACAAAATTTGAGTGAATCAGAAATAATATAGTGCTGAATATTCCAAATTATCTAGAGAAATTGGACTTTCTGGAAGTAAATGAAGGATGCAAAGTAGACAATGTCATTACTGATGAAAAAAAAACAACCCCACATAAATTCCAAAGAACTAAAATATCTGAAAGACTATATATTGAGAATGTAAAGAAATAATGTAATTAGAAAAAAAAGATGTGCTAAAGTTAAAAGAAATAAAGTATTACAAAATTACGAATGTTAAAGATTAAAATGTTGATAAACAGTTCTGGAATAAAAAATGTATTACTTAAAAAAGATAAGGAACAATAATAATTAATTATGTCCTACAACATTCCACTATCAGCAGAAAGATATAGAATCTCACAGGCAAAAAGAATCAGGGTCTAATCTATACATTCACACCATTGGAGCTAGTTGTGTTCATATGAAGATACAGAATGGTCGAATATAAGGAAGCCTGCAAGAGTGACTGAGTGAACTCCAACACTAAAGATGCAAAAGTGGACCTAGGGATTATATAGGCCACACCAGCTTTATTATGTTTTAATTTACACCTTTATGGCTGTGCATTCATAAGTAATAATTTAATACTGAATTGTAATGATATAAATTATATAATATATATTAAACATTGTTGGTTTAGATTTTACTATTGTTAACTTGTAGCAATAAAGCCAAATTCTAGTTATAAAAAAACTGTTGTCTAATTGCTTGTCTAACCACCTTTACCCCAAATATAGCATTCATGGTGGCTACATAGCAGGGGATATTAATTGGGCATGTCTGTATATGTATGTTTAACCAGGACATGAAATATGCTTTTAGATTTAAAAGTCTTTATGGGTTTACATTTAATTGTGTGGCTGCTATGTATTAATTCTAATGAGTAAACTACATGGTTAATGATAATCATTGGATATTAAAGTAAAAATCATATAATTTTAATGACTAGGGACTCCATTACCATAGGTAAAGTAATTAAGTCCCACTTGGCTGCATATATATCTGGAAATGCAAGGCATTGATTTCTAATTTTATTTTTATTTACTTTAATGTAGACATATGATTGCAGTTTTTTAGAGGTTGAGCTGAAGGAAAAATGCTTCTAAGAAACCAAAGAGTGAATTGGATGAAAATGATTACTCTAATTTGGGTAAGAGACACCTCTTAATGCTATTAATGAGGGTTATGAGTCAGGCTATTTGGGCTTAGTGTTCTAATGAGAGTTCATTATATTTAAATATGTGTAATACTTTGTGGTCACATTTTGTTGTGAAAATAGTACTTAACCAAGTCTATAAAGTTGTTTCAGAATAAACTATGGGTTATCAATATTGTTTTTTTTTCAGGTACAATTTGAGATAATGATCTGTCAGGAGCATGAAATATGCTTTGGAAAAACTTAAATTATGAAAAATACATTTTGGCAAAGGCATTTTTCAAGTAGGTATTAGAAATCTATAAAAAGGATTAAAAGGAATACATGAAATTTATTTATAAGAATATCATGATAGCAAACCAGTGCTGTAGCAGTTGACTTTAAAAGATGAGCCGGATTAGAAGTATAATTTCTATATTGTTCATTAGTTATTTGACATAATGAATTTGTTGAAGATTGGTGCACAAATCTGGATAATAACATCCCAAAAATGTATTCTGCTTTTCTTGTGATCCATCATGTAATGCCTTGAAGAGAGAAGTGCCCATTTGAATCTTTAACATAGAGTAGAGTAACTTGTTGCTTGTCATTTGTGAGAGCATGTTGACTTACCCCAAAAGATATTTGCCTAGCTGCTATAATGAGCTTAATATAGTAAATACTACAATCTCTTATAAAACCTAAGATTTCTCATTCAAACACACCAAAGAAATTTGTCTTTGAATGTTTTCAAAACAACAAATCAAATAAACCTCAGACTGTGCCTGAAAGAAGCTTATGTATACCAGGATGGAAAAACATTCAATATTATGCATACATATAGCTTAAATTTGTATATGACTATGATCATTCCAACTTCAAAGAAATAACAGAAAAAGAAATTAATCAAGGAATAAGATTTGCAATGATTAAACCAATCAATGAACCACAAATACATCCATATACAGAATATGCTGATCCAATTTTTTATTTGTTCCAAATGTTGTGATTTCTTTAGTAGAAAACTTTTCTTTCTGAAATACTTCAATCCCATGTATAATTGTAGCTCTCAGACAGATTTCATTCTCTATTGTACCTTCTTAATGGAAACAATCAATATTGCACTAGTGTCAAATGCCTTTAGATAGTCCTTATTGTAACGTTTATTTATATACGTTACAAATATTTTAGCATTTGGTGAAATTAAAAAAAATAAATTTAATTTTTTTTTTGTTTATATTTTTGTTAAAAGGTGTGATGAGGATTAATATTGTTTTTTTTTTTTTTTAATTGGAAAGAATATTTTTAAAATAATAAAAATAAAAAATAATGTTGAAAAAGAAAAAAAAAAAGAGATTATAATATAGATGCAGTCTACTTTTCCCATGAAAACCAAGATCAGATTCATCATAAAACACTCTGATAAAAAGTCTAGCATTATTTATTCATTTTACATGTCCAATTCAAAGGAAGTGATTTCATAATAGTGGATTCTTTAGTATTACATTCAGTAAGTTGAAGAATACAATGATTGTTTTTATAATTTTGCTATTTAATTTTTAAAATTATGCAATCATTCTTAAATGAAACTTTTCTAATTTCTTCAATGTTCAAGTTTTACTTCGATTCAATAAAATAGATAAAATATCAGCTTATATACAGTTAACGTAATTACAGTAGTTATTTCCCTATGATAAAATACTCTATTTTTTAATTTGTTATGAGCCACAAAAGTACATTGGGGTCTGTGTTGGATCTCATCATCCAAGTGTATCTTTATACTTATAAAACTACCAAGGTATTTAAACAAGTTTACATTCTCAAGATGATAACCATCCAATCTGAAAGTTGCTGAGGATTTTGTCTTGTTAGCTGATAAAGAACTTAAGGTTTTTGAACACTAATTACTAAACCAAAGACTTTAAACATTTCATTCAACACATCAAGAACTTTCTGTAAATCATCTTTTGAACTGGCAAAAATAACAATCATCAGCTATACTATAAATCCAGAATAGAAAAAGATAAAGTTATTGTTTTTGCTTTAATTAATTCCAATTAAAAATTCCACCATCAGACCAATATTACAACCTGATCCTTGTTTCATTAAGCCATCTACAAACAGTTCTAAGGACAATTGTCATAAAAATTGAAAACAATGTAAGAGCAACCTTGTTTAACACCAAACCATATTTGTACTAGTATAATAAAAATTAGAATATGTATAGGATTTCAGTAGTCCTAAAAAGATTGGGTTTTCCATAAACAATATTAAATACTTTTTAAAAGAAATATTTCCTCTTATTCCATTTACTAGTTTTTAATTATGTATAGGATTTCAGTAGTCCTAAAAAGATTGTGTTTTTCATAAACAATATTAAATACTTTTAAAAAAAAATATTTCCTCTTATTTCATCTACTAGTTCTTATTTATGGATCTGAGACTTTAACACTTAATACAAGAGCAATACAGAGACTTTAGACCACTCAAAGAAATATGGAGAGATGCATGTTGGCAATAACAAAAAGAGATCGAAAACACAATATATGGGTAAGAGAACAAACAGGTGTTACTGATTCTAATTGAAAAAATTAAAAGGCTGAAGTGGAGTTGGGCTGGACATATTGCTAGAAGAGATGATAATTGATGAACAATTGAAATCTTAAATGGGATTCCAAAAGATTGTAAAAGACTCCAAAAGAGACCATATGTGAGATAGATGGATGAAATAAGAAAGTGTTCAGGAGTGATGTGGAGAAGGGAAGCTAAAGATCAGAGAATATGTATTGAACTTGGAGAGACTATCCTGCAGTGGATTGATAATGTTTGATGATGATGATTCAATCATATCAAAGCTGTATAATAGGAATAAATTTTGGTGAACAACTAACTAAATTCAAACAATGCCATAAACTTGTTTGATTAACTGAATCAAATATTTGGATCCAATCAATAAAACCAATATATCAATTATTCCTTATCCATAATGAATCTAGTGAACATTCATCTATTTCTAAAAGCAACTTATTCAATGAAATTCTTGAAAGTACCTTTTCTGAATGGATATTCCATGGTAATTATTGAACTCTGTGATTTGCTTTAGTCTTAAAAATTGGGACAATAGATTTTTTTTAAGATTAAGTAATACAACTTCATGAGTCTATATAATCCTAGAAAAATTCAATATTTTTGAAACTAACATATCCCATCTATATTTTAAAATTTCCTCCAGTTATTTCACTAAGATCTGTAACCTTTCCATTTTTAAGATTACAAAGAGCTCTTTTGACTTCATTAAGCTGCACAGCTTTGTTCAAATATAAATGAATAGATAAAATGGATATATGATTAAAAGTCATCATCTTAATTTTTGTATCATTATTTAAAAGATGATCAAAATACACTTTCCATCTGTTTAAAATATTATTATCATCATAAGAGAAAGCTAATGTGTGATATAAATGGACTGTGATACCATTTCTTAGGTCCATATCTTGTTTTCAGTGCATCAAAAAAAAAAGATCTAAAGTGACCATGATCAGAAAATCTCTATATCTTTTTGAAGTTTAATTCACCAATCATTTTTAAACCTTCTTATCAGTCATTAACCTTCTGACTTCATATTACTACATTTATTGTTTCCACATTTAATTTATTATTCTGCAAAGCATATTATACCACATGTTTCATTTTAATCAAATTACTACAAATAAGAACATTGTTAAAAACCAATGGTAATTCTTTTTTCTGAACCCAATTTTAAATTTATTTATGTCCATAATATACTTATTAAGAGAATTCTATGCTTTAATAATATGACACTCTTGGAGGTCCAAATTAGCAATTTTAGTATGTATTAGTTGTTGAAATTTAGTACATATAATAGATACTTCTAAAAAATGAACATCAATTGTAGGGCATTGGTGGCCGAGTGGTCAGCACAGCTGCCTTACAAGTAGTTGTCCCAGGTTCACGGTTTCACTTCCGGCCGATGCTTTGACACATGAAAAAAAAAAAGAATGAATATCAATTTTCTTGATAATATGATTGAAATAAGATCTACTTTTTAATGCATTTTTCGATTTAATCTTGGAGTGCATTAATCTGCAATCCATACAAAAATCTGTATTTGTAAAGTGTTCAAATAATGTGAGTTCTGTAGCCAGACTCCGAATTATAATGCGACCTATTAAATTCAATTGTTTTAAAAAAGCATGGATGCATCCACGTTTCTTTATAGCATTTCTTTTTTGGTCTAAACCAAGTATTTATGATATTCAATCCATGTCTTGCACAACAAACCATGTGAATTTGCAGGTTCAACACCATTATTTCCAACAACTTTTAGTTAATGTCTACCTACTATTACTTATAACAACATTTGGAATAAAATCTTCAAAAAGAAAGTTCTACTTTTTTTAGTGGTATTGCTGTTAAAATGCTATCCAGCGAAAAATGAAACTTTTCTTTCTTTGCATTTTCGAAATCTAAGATTGAAGCATAGACATTAATCAAATGAATAGTAGTACTATTGTGCAAGCTAAATGCTGCCACCATTAGCCTTTTACTGATACAGTGAGGGGGTTCCAAGAACAGAAGATACTAAATTAGACTTTGTAGCAAATCCAACACAATGATTTTCGTTTTATCGATTTGATTTGCTTTTTGAAAAAACAGTTGTATCTATACTATTAAACTTCATTCCTCTGAAAGACGATATGTTACTAATAAGAAATAATTTAGTATTATCACTTGTAATAATAAATAAATAATCATAACTTCTAAATATCTATCATTGAAAAGCACAATGCTTCACTCTTTGAATTTTTTACTTTATATACATGTACAGGCAGACACCAAAACTTTAAAATTAATGCATTAAAAACAGATGTTTTTCTAAGTCAATCTACAGTTGAACTGTTTTATATTAAATTACACGTAATTACAGGTAATTTACTTAAAGAATTAATTATAGATTTAATAGAATTTGACTTTTTTTAAAGATTATTTCCAATTACTATTATCAATTGTGTAAGATTTTAATAAATGATAATCTTTTTTTTTTGCTTTCTGAGTTGTTATTTAACAGAAAATTATTAAATTTACTTTTCTTATTTTATTTGTTTGAAAATGTTATTCTCCCCCATTGCAAAATGTATTTAATAACGGAAAATCCTATAAAATGTAATTTTCTTATTTCATTTGTTTTCGAATATATATTGCAAATGTTATTATTATTATTATTTACTAGATATTTAAAACATTCGTTCTCAATCATTAACAACGCACGATTCTAAAATTAATTTGACAACATCCCCATCTCCCATTTAAGAGAGGAGGAAAAGAAAATATTTTACAAAATATTATTTTAAATAAATGACCATAACACACTTGGCGGATAATCCAATTGTTATAAATTTATTATAGAAGAACAATACAGAGACTCCAGATCACTCAAAGAAGTATGGAGAAATGCATGTTAGGAGTAACAAGAAGAGATTAAAAACACAATATATGGGTAAAGACAAACAGGTGTTACTGACCTCATTGAAAAACTTAAAAGACTGAAGTGGAGTTGGGCTAGACATATTGCTAGAAGAGATGATAATAGATGGACAGTTGAAATCTTAAACTGGATTCCAAAAGATTGTAAAAGTTACAGAAAGATACCACATGTGAGATGGATGAATGAAATAAGAAAATATGCAGGAGTGCTGCGGAGAAGAGAGCTTAGAGGTCGAAGAAAATGGATTGAACTTGTAGAGACCTTCATCCTGCAGTGGACTGATAATGGCAGACAATGATGATGATGATGACTTTCCATCATGTGCTTTAAAAGCATAATATTATTAAAGATCCTACACACTTAAGGGGAGAGTAAGAAATAATTTACAGGCAATTACTTTGATATTCTATAAAAGTTGATCCATATAATATTTTATTATCAATTATTTGATAACCCTGGCTTTATATTTATTCTTGGTTATATATTAGCTTAGTTAAGAAGTTAAAAATCTGGCCTATTTCAGTTTAAATTCTTAATCTTGCATTCGATAATATCAAAACAGTTATTAAATTATTTCAATAACTTTGTAAATCTTTGCTTTCGCGAGTAGGAAATTGAGTTATACTAGAAATTGCGCAATAGTGGAAATTTAATAAAACATAGGCAAGCTTGAATCTTGTTCTGCAGGGTAGTTCTCTAGACTAAAAAGTAGACCAGAATAAGCCTATCATTGGCAGATAACATTCTTTCAATACTGGATTTAATTTTTTTGAAGTGGAATGGCGACCAGGAAATATAATCCATGCTTTGTGAAACTTAACTACAAATTATTTAAAATATGAAATATATTTGGTTTGATCATTATTGTGAGGATTTATGTTGATATATACTTTTAATTATGTGGTCAGCATCAGTGGGTGCTTATTGCCATTTAGGGGTTCCATTCTTCATGGAATGACATATCAGTGTATTAACATGTCCATTGTTATGTTTAGGGATGTGTCTATATTCTGCTTAAACTCCCATGTATATATTACAACCGGTTCTTATCCTCTATAGATAGATTGTACTGTTATATTTTACTGATAGGTTTTGAACTAGCTTACAATAGAGTGTTTTGAAAAAGAATGAAGCAGATTATCTTGAAATCACATATAAGCACAAAAAATTGATATATTCAATCAACATTTTCTTTTTGAACATACAATAATTTTCTTTGCTCTATTAAAATGCTTGTTTAATATTAATAAGAAAAATATTCAGATTTTTTTTTTTAAAAAAAAAAAAAGAAATGATTCTTAAGAATAGCTTTACAATTTCAATTATATCTCTAACTTTATTATCTTTTCTAAAACAATTTTTTCCAGAAAAAAAAATAGTTATATAAAAATATTTCATCTGATATTCTTAATAAAATTTAAAAAATTAAATTGATCTAAATTCTCATATTTCATTGGGTTATTAAATCAAAAACTCGTAAGCAAACGTTCAATCACATCGCATCTCTCTTTTTCAGAATACTATCAACCAAACCTTAGGGTTTGTTTTCTGTTATGTCTTTGCTCCTGACTGTTAAAAATAAATATAAATCTTAAACCATGTAGATTAAAGATTACACCCAGGACGCATTAATTAATAGCGAGGGAAATCATCGATTTAGTACAAACAGTTAAACTATACATCTCTACACATAATGTCTTTTTCTACACAACTTTTTTAAGGTTATTAATATAACACCTTACAAGTAATTTTATCTCTAATAAAATTATCTTTGTAGTCTGCATGGCTTTTATCAACATCATAATAATATCGGGATACCTATTGAGACCTTATATAGTTCGTTAATTTTAGGGGCTGATTCTCTGGGAAGTGTCCTTTCTCAACATTTTCAAATGCTTCTACTGGTGGTATGCATTCAGATGTTCAGATGAATCTGCAACTGAAATCTCTGTCAAAAATGCTATTCCTGTTTTTTCTATTATTTATAGGCTTATTTCTAATAATTTAAGAATCACGTGTGTATTTATTTAATGTTTTTAATGCATAATAGAAGCAATATATTTCCTTCAGTCGGAAATCATTATGTTTTGAAGGATAAAAACAACAATTTGTGTTTCTAGAATATGATAATCGCGTAAGCAGAAAGCACTGAAAAAATTATGTAATAAACTCATGCCTGATTATGAAAAGTAACAGACATATTTAACCTTTACTAAATTGAAGTAAAATCTCAATGTAAGCCGACACTCCCAAAATAGACTATGAATAAGGAGACTTAAGTTCTCTGAAAGCGCTCAGCCGTATAATTCTTTTCTAATATTACTAAGCTTCACTTTTTTGGGGTAAAGCACAATTTAAAACTTTACTAAATTATAAGTTTTGTATCTGTAGTTAAAAAAGTCATGTGTTAATGAAATGATTTATCTTTCAAAAGGAAATTTTATTCGCAAACCATAAAAATCATGAAATGATTTATTATCATTCTTATATTTATTTAAAAATTCTTCAAAATGAATAAGCATTGGTTTATGTATTTAACTTTAGTTTAGCTATAATAGTCATAAGATTTTCCCTCATTATTATACAAACTACTTCAAATTTATTTACTCCTCAATTTACAGCTTGTTATTTCTGTCTAGAAATCACATATACTGCAGAGATTTTAATATCTCTTTATCCTGTACACTTTTATATAATTAATATTAGCATTATAATAAATCAGAAACATTAACTCATAATCACATAGTAAAAAAAATTAAGATATGGAATCCTCCTTTTGCACACTTTTATTAGTGTTCATAATCTTATAAATTCCATGTAGTCTAATGCCTGCTATTTAATGTTTCTCTATATTTTTTATAGTTCAACCCATACTTTGGTTAGATTTTGATGTTCCAAATCTTCAATTATAGCAGAAATACTTAGAGTGCAGTACTTTTTCATAATCTATAAACGCAATAAAGAATGATAACGAATATTCACTGATCCTCCTCATATATTACAATCATCTGATCTAACTTATATTTTGCTGCTTTAAATCTAAAGTTCTCTGCAAATGAATTGTATTGATCTTAGAAAAGATACTACAAAAAACAAACAGAAGAGTGACAGATCTATAAATTCCAATATCGGCTTCATTAACTGTCTTAAATATCAATGCCACTCTGCTTGATTTTATACATTGGTAGAATAGCAATCTAAAGCTGAAGGAACTATACATCATGGCTCCAGCTATGTCAGTTCTGGTTCTCAAAGCTTTATGAACCCAGAATAATAAACTATTCAATTATATTTTAATATAAAATAAGCGACTGCATTCTTCAAATTAGCTAATATATTTTTGACATTTGTCCTATAAATCATCCAAGTCTCAGATCCAAAGATAAATCTTTCTTTTCAAACACATGAACATATTTTCTTTTAATTTTTTCTATCAAAAGCATAGTTGTTTTTATCAAAAATACTTTTATTAATTCCCTATTTCTTCATTTCTATTTTAAGATACTACATTGTAATTTATTCAGTGTTGTGATAATGAAAATCAACCTATTTCCCTTGGGCTACTTTTAAAAGAAATAAATTTGTCAATTGACTCAAATGAATTTAAAATCAAATAATTAGCAGTTAACATCATCTTCTAAATAATTTTTTTCTCTCAAAACTTTTTTAAATAGACAAATAAAACGATATTAATATTTTTTTATCAATCATACGTCAGATTAGAGATTATTCATTTAATGAATGACATTTCTTAATATAATTTTCGCTACACCATTCTCACGCAAGGTAGGGAGACTGTTTTTTTTTTTTATCAACTTTTCACATCTTGTGGAGGGATGTAATTATAAATATACGACCAAAGACTTGTGAAAAAGCTATACATTTTGTGGTGAACCAGTAGTTTCTTACACATATCTGAAAGTGGTGTAGTGAAAATTTTACAACAGAAATATTTTATTCATTAAAAAGTAAATCCATATTTAAATATTTATTACTAATTTTCCAGGGATTGTTTTTATTTAAGAAAAGGTTACAGCCTGATTATATTAAAAATTAGAAATCATTATTTTATGGCTGACTTTGAAAAACTGACACCATTAAGTAATTATCAGTTAACGATTCAAACACACACTTTATTATGAGATATATATTACTATTCTAAATATGTTTTAATCATTGTAAGTAATGAAATTAATTACATTACTGAGTAATGATTACTAAATAATCATGTATATATTCACTATAATAATAAATGATTAATCACTTGAAATATCAAGTAATATTAAAAGCACCTGAAATAATTGACTAAGTTTTGATTTATAAAACTCATATCAATCCCTCTATTTCTGTGCTAAAATCTTTGTAAAAAAATGAAAAATAAAATATTTTCTTATTCATCTCCCAATAAAAATATAAGTTTGAAATTTAAGCTAGTTGTCTTGCATTGGTGGTCGAGAGGTCAGCGCGACTGCCTTGCATTTGCAGGCAGTTGCCCGGGTTGCGCGTCCCGGCCGATGCTATGACACTTTAAAAAAAAAAAAAAAGAAATTTAAGCTAGTCACAATGTTTAGCCTAGTAAACGCTTGGTAATGAATATTAATGCATTTGTCTAAAGTGGAGAGGGTCAAAGATGTGCGTGCAGTAAATTTGACCCTTAAAGATTAAATGTAATAATCTAATATTGATAAATACTAAACAAATGATGAAGGTAAGTGTAAGGGATTATGACCCGGGCCAAAGGAAGAATGTTAGTTTAACACAAATTGAGTTTGGTGATGTCTAGCCTAATAAATGATTAGTAATAAATATTAATGCATTTATTTGAAGTATATGGTATAAAAATGTAAATGCAGGAAATTTATCAGGTGCTGTGCTCAGATTACCAATAGACTCCACAAGTGACAAATATAGAGATGATGTTTGGATATGAAGGCCAACTGTGAATAACAAATACAAATAAACAGGTCCAACCAAAAGCTCCTTCTTAAAAACTAAATACTGTTTCAATACAGTACTTTTTGTCTACCTCTTTTTTATTTTTCAGTCATTTGGGATACTATAGAGCCCTGTTATTAAGAGTCTCTTATGCCATTGGGAATCTCCTTATAGCAACTATGACAATAAAACTGTGTGCTTGGGCAACTTCATTACCATTTTTTAATTGATCCACACAACATTTATGACTTGAATTCCTTTTTTTTTTTTTTTTAGTTCAAATCCTCAAGAATTAACAAAACAATAATAAAGCAACTGGAAGTCCTTAAATCTTTGCTCAATGCAGTACAATCACTGATGAGCTAATTCAGAAGTTGATTTGAGTGAAGCATGAAATTTTAACTGGCAAAGATTTATATTCCTCTGCCTACCATGAAAATGGGAGGACCTAGAAAATGTAATCTAAGCATTGGATACCTCACACAGTTTGGATAAGTTGTTGCATGTTGCACCTGGTGGATTAGTCACTGCAATGATAGAAATAATAATGATAGCATCAATAATATTAGTAATGGTGGTAAAACAGGAAGCAACAGTAGACCTAAAGGTAAACATTATAAATCTTTTTTTAAATATAGGTACATGGGAAGTGTGAACTTTACAAAATAAAAGAAAACTGCACTAGTTGAGCTGTGAAGATTTAAGATTGATAAAATTGTTCTTAGTAAACTAATTCCTATAGGAAGAAAGTTTATCTTGCCTTGCACAGTGGTGCTAGTGCTCATGATATTAGTGTCTAATTCTCCAACCTTATATTCAGAGATGGAAAGCTTTCATTTCGTGTTTGAAAACATCATTGCAGCAATGCCACTAGAATATCAAATGGTAGACTTTAGCCAAAAGTTATTGAAATTAATTGTATTAGTCACGGAAATTTAAATACTTTGTTATTATTAAATTTTTGTACAATGCATGAATTGATTATGATAAACACTACAAGAAAACATGGATGCATCCACATTCAAAAGAATAATATATAATAGATTATATTATACTTAGGAGTCAAAATTTCAAAAGACATTCACATTATGCAAGAACTTATAAGGTCAGATGTTAGATAGATTACAAATTAATATACTTCAATATCAAAATGATAGTTACATTAAAAAAATAGATATTCCAATCATATTGATATGAAAATTGATGTTCATTCCTTAGATATATTTATTATATATACTAAATTTCAACAGCTATTAAACCCTAAAATTATTAATTTGAATCTTCATGTCTATCGTATTAATGAAGCATAGAATTTTCTTAAGGAATATCTTATGAATACAATTAAATGTATTCTTTGATTCATTATAAAGAAGGCTCATGATTGGTTTTCTGACAATAAACTTATTATTTTAATAATCTCCATATTGCCTCTTTCTTTTTTATTATTCTTCATATAAATAAAGATACAATAAAAGACAAATGCCCCCAAGATGCATTTCATACTGGACCAGCACTCATCGGCTGTCCCTGGTCACCAGCTCTCATATATGCCTTTATTACATAAAGAGTATTTATCCATGGCGAATTGTCACATCTTTATTTACAACTGTCAAACTTGCTCCACTCACAATCTCGACTTCCTGCATTTTTGATAAACCTAACTACGTTTATCATTAATCAGTTATTAAACTAGAGTTTTTCTCTAGCACAGATATGAACTTTAATTCAAGTTAAAGATTATTATATCTGATTTTTTTACACACACACACACATGGCTTTTCACCTTCCTTATTGTATGCATATTATCGATTATTTTAATAATCTCCATACTAATTTTATTAAAAGAAAATAACAATGGAATTTTCTGATTGCATAATAATAAATTAAATATGGAACTTCCTAATAAATACAATGGTCTAAAGGCAAAAGTTCAATGACTAACAAAAATCTTTAAAATGATTGGTGGATTAAAACTGCATAAACGATACAGAAATTTTCTGATCATGGTAACACTATACCTTTTTTTTTTTGATATTTGGAAAATAACACACAGACAAGATGAATGGTATCACATTTCTATTAAATCCAGAAATGGCATTCTCTTTAATGACAACAATGATATTTTGAACAGGTAGAAATAATATGTTGATCTAATAGAAGAATTGAGATGACGACTTTTAATGATATATTCATTTTTATCTAATCATTTATATTTGGATAAAGTTATCCAGTTTAGTGAAGTCAAAACAGTTCTTAGTAATCTTAAAAATGAAAAATCTTCAGATCCTAATGAAATACTTGGAGGATTTATAAAATATTGATTAAGTAAGGTAAACTCAACAATCAAGATGAGAATACTAAACAAGGACACATTATCAATAATAATTCATTATCTTATTAGCATCTCTTTACAGCAACATCAAAACCTCTATGATAGCATGAATAATTTACTGTAAGAAACAATTGCCAAATGAATGAATGAACACATTCTTAATTGAAAACAAAAGAGTAAAAATATTGCAGTTGACAATTTGACACTCTAATATCCTTCAACATTAGTGTTACAGATTCTGAGCAATCAATCCTTAGAGTAAACAAATAAAATAAGCTCTAATATTTAGAGTGTAAATGAATGTGTAATTAATTTTTAGGTAACTTCAATTAACAGTTTAAAAAAAATGAAAGAATTTCATTTTGACTGAAAGAAAATAAAATATTTAAAAATATTTTCTAAAAAAACATTTTATTTAATTAAAAGAATAATGCATTAAAAGGGGAAATATTTAACACAAAATAAATAAGATAAGTGGGATGTCCGTAAAGTAATCAATTAATAATTAGTTTTATAATATGGAGACCCTACACTTTTATTTCAAGTTAAATATAACCAATTCAAATTGTCATCCATGAAAAAAAAATTTGGTTTTTAATGAGTTACTTTTCAAATTAAATAAATAAAAAAATTTATAAAATAGTTTTTATATATATTATTTTTTAGTTTTCAGATATTTAGTAATAAACTTGTACCAACTCATGTTCCAATTTAAAACAGAGAATGTAAACAATGTTGCCATAGTTCTAGTCTTTGAAATGGAATTGACATATGTTAAAAATTGCTTACAATATTTATGAAACAGCATTTTAAAAAAAGCTTTAGTAAAACAATAAAGAGAAATTAAGAGTTTAGCCTTCATTCTTTTTCTTTCTATTTTAATTAACACTAAATTTTTTTAGTGAATTTGTCATAAAATTCATCAAATAAATAAATTTAAAAATATACTACCACTGTACATTACTGAAAACTTATTGAATTAATATCAATGCTGTTTGAAATTTGTTCCACCAACCCCATTAGGATAAACAAGCAGTTGGACAAACCTGTAATATTGCATTATAAGTTGTATTGTCATTGTATCTAAAACATGTACAAAATTTGAAGAAAAATACAGTTGATAGAAGTATACTAAAAATCAGTTACAAAATTTGACCCAAACAAGCAAATATATTTTCTAAGTTATATAAAAGCATTTTAAAATGGCCAATAAATTATTTGCATAAAGCTGTACTTAAACTCAGATGTAATTAATATTTCACTAAGTTTTTCTTTAAGTATAACATTACAGGAATTAATAATTATTTTAGGATATTAATTTTTGTTTAAAATTTTTTTGCAAGTGTGTATGGCAATCTACTGATTTTTATTCATTACCTTAGAAAATACATGTAAATTAGTAGAATAACTTTAGAAAAGAGGAAGACTAAGAAGAGCAAAAAGTTAAAGATGAGTTTTGTGACAATTATACAAAGCAGCTTTGAACTCCACTTTACAATTTTAAAAAAAGTGAAAATCTGTTAGAAAAAAGATTGCTACAGATGAGATAAAAAACATTATCACAGAAAGTCAAATAAGATCAAAGAACTTGTATTTGACTTTCTGTGATAATGTTTAGTTCTTTGATCTTATTTGATTTTCTGTGATAATGTTTTTTATCTTATCTGTAGCAATCTTTTTTCTAAAAGATTTTCACTTTTTTTTTTCTAATTATAAATTTCTATATTTTCCCCCATAAAATAAATTATATTCCTTTCAGAATGTCTTTGATACAATGTTATAATGTAAATAAAATTGTGTATAAAATAATATCTATCATTAACAAGCTTACAATTACATTTTTAGATACCACAAGATAAAATCATATATTTTATTTTAGAAAATATCTAACTGTTCTATGCATAGTATACATTGATCCATGTAATTTACTTTTATTTTGTGGATGAATCCTATTTCAAAATTCATAATATCCTGAAATTGACTTTGCTATTGAATTTTTTTTATACTTAATGTTAAGAAATTTTTTTTGAACTATAAAAAAAAAAAATTTCATTGAATTTCATAAGAACAAGAGATATTTTATATTTAATATTGTGAGAAATTGAAATACCATTTCTAATACTAGTTAAAAATCTGCAACTATAATTTTATTAAACTATCAACCAATTAAATTAATGAAGTAAGGCTAAAAGAAATAGTACCATGTCATGCTGGTACACAGTGAAAAGGTTATCTTTAACAGTGAACTTTTTCTCTCAGCCTTTTGCAGTTAATCTTGATTAGACAGATTATAGCTGTAAATTGTATTAAAAACAGAATTCCCATTTATTAAAATATTTATCATTTATAGCATTAATTGAAACATTAAAATATATATAATGAATACTTAAATGCTGCCTACCATTATTCTAGTAATGATAAATAAAATAGAAAATCGTATAACCCTATAATAAAAGTCTAAAAACAAAATTTTTTTTATTAAACTTTTTCCACAACTATAGTTTCATCTATTAACAAATAGATCTTTTCAAATAACATTCATATATATATATATATATGTGTGTGTGTGTGTATTGTACCAGTCAAAACATGTTTATCCATCTAACATGAGCTGGAACTCACAAAATGTACTTCAAAATCAGTCAAGCCTGAGATTTAGGGTTAGGAACCAGCCTGATCTCAAACCCACTCTCTAAGCCCCAGATCGAACACCTAATGGATAACATAACAATGAGCTTCAATATATATGTAACTGGACAAGATCATCCAACCTCTTTACATCGGTTGTAAACATTTTCTGATGATCATATTGCAGGAAGAAACTATTGATTGGCATTCCCCAATGCAGATGTTACCCCACCTACAACAATATTTCCTGCTCATCAGAGGACATAGCACCATAGAGACAGAAAGCATCTAAAAATTTATGTGTTTGGTTTCCCAAATGGTGCCACTAGAGTTACATCTCAGTACAACCTTACTTACCATCGTCTGGTTATGCCAAACATAGCTCAGGAGGCATGAGATTCTCGTGAAACAGTGCATAAATGGGTGAATGATGCAAATGAAATTGACAAAAGGTATTATTTATTTTAAAACAATAATTTTATTTAATAACAATATGACTTATAAAGTTCTTAAAGAAGAAGAAAAAGTTTGCTGACAGTCTCTATACTGGCTGTCTTCATATCCGTGTGCACATTATGGATATTTTTCTGATGGTTCCTGAGTGGGAATTGTCTTTCTAGGTTTGAAGTTTCCTCATCAGCATAGATACGTATCCATGTAAATAGAAGTAATTAATTTATTTAGGTATCTTGAAGTATTTATTCTATCCAAGTATCTTGAAGTACTTGTTTTAATCCAGGTATCAAGAAATATGTGTTTTAATTCAGGAATCCCAAGTATTTATTTTTATTTTATAAATCATACAAGTGTGGGTTTGAACCACTTATTTATTATATCTGTACAGTTTAAAGTCATTATTGGGAAGAGATTTATTATTTCTTAATATATTCAGTGTGGGTTTGAACTACTTATTCATCATATCAATACAGTTTGAAGCTATTATTTGAAAGGTTTATTATTATTTAATATATTCAGTGTGGGTTTGAACTACTTATTCATCATTTCAATACAGTTTGATGTCATTATTTGAAAGAGATTTATTCTTACTTAATATCTTCAGTGTAGGTTTGAACTGCTTATTCACCATATCAATACTATTTTGAAATCACTATTTGAAAGAGATTTATTATTACTTAATATATTCAGTGTGGGCTTGAAAACCACTTATTCATCATATTAATACATTTTGAAGTCATTGTTTGAAAGAGATTTCATTATTATTTCTTAATTCTTAATTTATGTATGTGTGGTTCCAGAGGCAATTTATTCTATCAAAGTTTTTTTTAATAAAACAATAACCGTTATTCAGAATAATTTTTTTTTATTATTTGGAAGCATTTTAATAATCAATCAATCCAGAAAATGACATTTTATTAAATCATAGATTATCTTAATAAACACATCTTACAAAATATTTTTATTTCACCTATTACTACACTGCATTCCATTTTTAAGTATATTTTCTTTTTGTATTGCTTACAATCAATCGATTTAAAAACGGCATTTCATTATATTATATTTTAACTTAAGAAATACAATTTACAAAATATTTGTACTTATTATAAAAGGCTATAAAAGATTTACAATTTCCATACCCGAACCCACATCTTCTGGTAGTTCACTATAAATTTTCCAATCAATAAGAGGTGTTCTGAGTTAACAAGTCGATGGTCAGTTCACAGATCTTGATTTTATTTTACTTCATAACTGAACTGAGGGCAGAGAAGAGAGAAATCTATTTTTGATTACCCAAACATTTGAAGATATAATATTTTAACCACTTGTTTCTTCATTTAATATTTTTTTTAGTCACAGGTTCTTTTTTTTTATTATTCACTGTGCTTCAAGCTTTGTTGGGTTACTAGTCATATAATATGGATTTCTCTAATAACAGTCTTGATGCTTTCTAACTATATGCTTGCTACAAAAATCTCTTAAGCAATCTCTACTGGCCTATTTATCTCTTTCTGCTTTTCTTATCTCTCAGTTTTGGAATAAATCTAACACCAATCTTCTCAGAAGTCAGTGTGTTTATTTTCTTTCCTCATTAGCCATCTATTTCTGGTGGGAAGAGATTTTAATGACTCTTATCTGATGTTTTTGAAAAACATCTATTGATTTTTATGCCCATGGCAATCTTTTTTTTTTTTATTAATTGTTAATTACAGTCTTCTTTTTGATAATCTGCAGACATTAAACTTTTGCAAGATACTACATTTTAACAGTACTTTTAATATTTTAAAATATTAATTTTTAAATTGCTGTCATTTTTTTATTTCTCTGTTTTAACTTTTATTTTTGAAAACTGTGTCAGCTTTTTTAATTTTATCTTGACAGTTTTAAATGGGGGGAGGGCACTTCAAATTATATATATGAAACATGTCTGTCTCAATATATATATATATCATCATCATCATCATCATCAACCATTATCAATCCACTGCAGGATGAAGGTCTCTCCAAGTTTAATCCATCTTCTCCGATCTTTAGCTTCTCTTCTCCACAACACCCCTGCACATTTTCTTATTTCATCCATCCATCTCACATGTGGTCTCTTTCTGGGTCTTTTACAATCTCTTGGAATACAGTTGAAAATTTCAATTGTCCATCTATTATCATCTCTTCTAGCAATATGTCCAGCCCAATTCCATTTCAATCTTTTAATTTTTTCAATAAGGTCAGTAACACCTGTTTGTTGTCTTACCCATACATTGCATTTTCGATCTCTTCTTGTTACTCCCAACATACACCTCTCCATACTTCTTTGAGTGGTCTGAAGTCTCTGTATTGCTCTTATATTAAGTGTCCAAGTCTCAGATCCATAAGTAAGAAATGGTAAAACACATTTGTTAAAAACCATCCTTTTCAAACACATAGGCATATTTCCTTTTAATATCAAGTTATTTCTACCAAAAGCACTCCAACCAAGTTTAATTCTATGATTAATTTCCTCCATTATGTTTCCATCTGTATTAATAATCTGACCAAGGTATTTGTAACTGTTAACTTCTTCTAATTCTTCATAATCAATCTTTATTTTCATATTTTGAGCAAATCGATTAAACATTACTTTAGTTTTTTTAACATTTATCTTTAGTCCTACTTTTCTACTTTCATCTGCTAACTCCTGCAACATTTCCTGCAGCTCTGAAGCATTATTTGCAAAAACAACTACATCATCTGCGAAATCTAAATGACTTAAATACTCTCCATTTACTTTCACTCCTTTAGTTTCCCATTTTAATCCACAAAATACTTCTTGCAGAACTGCTGTAAAGAGTTTTGGAGATATGGAGTCACCTTGTCTTACACCTTTCTCAATGTTGATTTTTCCAGTATCATTATGTAATCTAATTGTTGCTGTTGCATTTTTATAAATATTCTTTAAAATATGACAATATCCTGGATCCAATGCTTTAATCACTGAAGAAATGTGTATAGAATCAAATGCCTTTTCATAATCTACAAATCCAAAACATAAAGACAACTCATATTCATTTGTCCTTTCTATGACTTCTCTCAATACCTGGATATGATCTATTGTACTAAAACCACTTTTAAATCCAGATTGTTCTCTTGGTTGGTGGAAATCCAAAGTTCTCTGTAGACGAGTTGTAATTATCTTGGTAAAAATTTTATATAAAACTGATAAAAGGCTGATAGGTCTGTAATTTCTAATATCTTCTTTATCACCTTTTTTAAATATTAATATTATTACTGCATTCTTCCAATCTTCCGGTACATCTTTATCATTTAGACATTTGGTTTATAACTTTGCTAAAATTGTTTCTATTTCTTCACCTGCTTCTTTTAATATATCAATTATAATTCCATCATTTCCTGGAGCCTTTCCTTTCTTCATATACTTAATTGCATGTCTCACTTCTTCATTTAAAATTCTGGGCAATTCGGAAGATGTAATAGATATAGGAGGTACTTGTTCTTTATTACTATATAATTCTTGATAAAAATCTTCTACCAATTTCATAATGTCATCTCTCTTTTTAGTAATAATTTCATCTTTTTTTTTTATTGCAGATATAAATTTCCTACCAATACCAAAATGTTGTTTAACATTTTTGAGACTTTTATTTTCTTCTACAGCTTTCCTTGCTATTTCACAGTTATATTTTCTTATATCATTTTCAACTCTTTTTCGTACCATTTTACAAAATTCGAGATATTCAATTCTTTTTAATACATCATTTTTGTATATCTTCATATTCCTTCTTTTCTTCATAAATTCTCTAGTCTCAGTAGAAATTTTATTAGTCAATTGCTGCTTTTTTCTACCAGCTATGTTTGTTGCAGTTTTTAAAAGTGTATCAGTTATTTTCATATTAATTTCATTCAAATCTGTATCATGTTCAAAATCTCCTAACACTTGAAACCTATTTGTAAGTTCTAATTTAAATTTATTAGAATGTTTCTGAAGATTAGGAATATCAACTGTAAATATTGTTTTTCTTAATAATTTTTGTCTCTCTAGTTTTACATTAACACATAACTTACACCTTACTAATCGATGATCACTTCCTGTGTTAAATTTATTAAGAACATTACAATCTTGAAATATGTATTTTCTGTTAGTCAAAATATAATCCAATTCTGCTGTACCTTCATTTGGATGCTTCCATGTCCATTTCCTTTTAACATTTTTCTCATATATATATATATGAATTCATAGTATTATTTCCAATAGCATCCATGTAATAAATATATAATAGCTAAATAACTGACATTTCTGTACAATAATAAATATTTTCCTCAGAACTTCTTTCTCAAATCATAAGAATATGTCCAGAGACTGCTAAAGGGAATTTAAAAGGTCTAAGAGCATAAATAAAAAGTGTGAATTAAAAAAAATTAACAATATTTGAAAAAAGCTATTGGCAGATAAAATTTTTTAAAACTTCCCAATCAATAAATTTGAGAATGAGAAGAAATTAATAAAGGAAAAAATAAGGATTTTAAATCTCAGCACACATTTTGATAATTTGAAAAAGAAGAAGCTCTGAGGAATGTAGTTGTTATTGTATTAAAATGGCAGCTACTTAGCTATTATATTTTTATTACATGGAAGATCCCATATATATATATATATATATATATGTCATGTTATTATTACTATTTGCGGGATATTCTGTGTAGTGAAAAAGATAAATACTGACGTTTCAGTACAATATCAAGTACCTTCCTCAGAGCATCCTCTTTCTCAAATCATAAGAATGTGTGTGAGATCTCACATGTATTTTTATGATTTTTAAATCAAGACCATTTTTCCTGGATGCTTTCATACCACACAATAAATATCTAATAGATGAGATAAAAGTGACCTTGAAGAAAGAACTTGATTTCAATTCATTATTAAATAGTTTATAACAATCAATTGATAGCAAATCTATTTCTAGTATAGTTTATAAGATCTTATGCAACTTTAAAATTTATATAAGTCAAAGTAAATTAAGTCTTAATGAAAAGAATTAACATTCATAAGAGTAGAATTAAAAATAAATATTATAACTCAATTTTGTATATTTATGAACTGAATACAGGTCATAAAATGTTATTTGACAATGCAGAGGTTATATTTTATAAAAGAAATGAATTTAAAAAAAAAAAAATTCTGATAATAAATTTTCTTGAATCTAAAACGATAAATTTCATGAAGACATTCTTTGATGTTAAAAGAAATTGATTTTTGAGGTGAATGGTGATAAGACTATTTTGTTTTGTGTATATATATATATATATATATGTACAACATATATATTTGTATATATATATATATATATATATGTTGTTTCTATTTTGTTGAATTTCACTTGAAAGATCTATTTTGTCACAAGATGAATCCATGATTATCGAAAAATTTTAGTAAAAAAAATTGTTTCTTTGGCTAGTACTGTAATGTTATATGATTTTTATAACAAATTCTTGAATACAGAACAATCAAAAATTTTATTTGAAATGAAGAACAATCAAAAATTGAATTGTTATTAAAGTACAACATTAATTCATAACCGTTTTGTTGGAAATAATCTTTATTAGCAATATAGGGCTTAATAAGTAGAGAGATGCAGAGTATTATCCTACAAAAATAGTACATTAGTACAATAACAAAAAACTACAAGTGTGTATATTACAATAAATCAAATTAAAAATCACTATAATGTAATTTTTACATATTGTAATGGTTTGAAAATAAGTCATAAATTCAAATAAAATTGTTAAACTCAAACATATACATTTAATATAACCAACATGTTGATGATGATGATGATGATCAAAAACCTACATTTAATGCAAAAATACTTTCATGATGATGATAAAAAATCTTAGCAATGAAGGTTAAACTAAGTATAACTTTTCCAAAAGCATTTTAATTTCTTTTTCTAGATTTAATTTACAATTAATCTTTAGGCACCAAACTTTCTAAATAGAAAGTTAGCTTCTGGATTTCTTAATATTATGATCACTATTCCATTGCACCCTAATTATGCCTTCATTAGGGTTAGTGGATATTAATGGCATATGTTTGGGACGAGTTCATAAAGCAAAAATAAATCAAATTGATTAATAAAAAATAATTTATTAATACTAAATAAATAAAATACAGTTAGTACATTCCCAACTACTGCAATATAAAATCAATCAATCAATAAATAAAAACTACAAAATATTGATGCAAATAAACATTATATTTAAGGCTTTTTAATTAAATATAAAGAAAAGTTTTACCAATTAATAAAATGTTTTAAATCATGGGTTTTGTACAGAAGGTAAGAGATATATATATATATATATATATATATATATATATATATATATATATATATATATATATATATATATATGCACGCAACTTTCATGATAGTTTTTATCAATCCAGTCCACTGCAATCATTCTCTTCAGATATCAGTGATGGTAGATAATAAAGATTCCATTAGAAAAAGATATACAGTAGGTCTTATAGCAGAGTACAATTCTTTCCTTACAGCATAGTTTTCTTTTTTTAAAGTGGGCAACATTGCATTCTATGCAAGTACAACATTTGTCTGGATACAACTGCCTAGTTTCATGTCTTATGATAAGTGCACATTCAGTTTTCTAGTCATTCCTGGTACACAGTCCATTGCTAGTTAATGTCATCATAATTGTTAATGTGGATGAAGTATTAAAATTACTTTGAAGCAATTAGCAAGAATAGCTATCCAAAGTTATTCTGAGGAAAACCAATAGCTATTTTTCTATTAGCATTTTTTCCTCTCTTCACTTAATCAATTTTCACTGCTTTATTCTTGATTCAGGACTATACTGTTGTTTTTTCTTTCCAAATCTACTTATATCTCATGTTGTTACATGGCTTTTAACACAGAACATGTAGTTAACTGCATTAATTTATATCAGGACATTTAAAAAAACATCTTTAGCCAGACCTAATTATTAGATTCGATATATTTTTACAAAACATGTTTTTTTTTAGTTTACATTCAGACAATTATTTTATAATAGTTTTTATTTAGACAAGAGAGAAAGAGAAATAAAATAAAATTATGACTGAACATTGAAATTTATTTTTTAACTTTCTCAATGATACTACTTTATAATTTTTAATAACAAATTCAGTTTTGCCATTCAATTTACTACAATAAAAAGACAAATTATTTCTTTAAACTTATATTCCAGAAGGCAAATATAAATGGTCACAAAATACAATATAATTCTCTGAATTGTACAATTCATTTGCATGGAATAAAAATCTAATAAATTAAATTATCTCTCTTACCTTTACATTATATTGATTATCACTTTTTAATTATAATTTTACAAAGTATATTTCTTTTAATGAATATTTAATCGCAGTATTAACTCTCTAGATCTATTTTGTTTTAATATCTTATAATGGTATAATTTAGTTTTGCATATATATTTAATATGTGCATATATATACGACAATATAAAAAATTTACTAACCCAATCCATCAGAGTATTCTATTAAGCCTTCTTAACTATGCAGCTTTGCCACACAACTAAATTTGAGCTGCAATTGAATTAGTTCTGTTACAATTCTTCTCCCTTTAAAAATGAGATAATAAAACAGGGTAACTTTTCATTTCTTATTTCTATGCCTATTACAAAATTTAACTTTAGTTTATTTCTATAACTATTATTACAATTTAGATAGTTTCATAAATATTATTCTACCAATATAACAATATATAAACAAAGAGAACACATTTTACCATGAATTCACTGTTCAGAGATTTAATTAGCTTAAACTACCAAAAGAATGAATAGGATCTCACAATCCTAAAGTATAAAAACAATTCAACCACAGGACATTATGATGTACAATGAAACATCAACTCTAGGTTAATTATCTTAGTTTTAATACTATTCGTCTATCAACAAGATACAAATAATAAAATATATAAAACTTTGCTTCTTTGTGAATCTTACAGATTGATAAATACAACATTTGAAAGTTAAGCCTGTTCCTTTTCATATTTAGAGGCTGATAAATCCAATGAATATTGGATCACATTTTACTTTTTCTGAACTTTATATGGAAATGTGTAGGCTACTTGAACAAAAAGTGTTGTGGCATCACTTGAGATGCATACATTCAAAAAAGTGTCATGACAACATAGTGTCTCATATACATGACCAAATATTCATCCATTACTAGAAGTTGCCACTACATCTATATAACTTTGACAGTAAATTTCTCATCCCTGCAGAATATTCTCTGAATATATGCTTTATACTTATCTATATTATATATTTTATCAATATTATCAATTTATAAGTCACTTTCAGTATTATTTAGTATTCATTTGAAATTTTAAAATTTAATAATTTTTCTTCTCTTTATATTGTTTATTCTTTAATTAGATCTAAGTTGTCAGTGAAAAGGCTATCCTTTATTCTATCCATTTAGGTCAATCTTACATAAAGTCATAGATAATGTGTGAATTTGAGTTATGTTGTGTCATCTTCAGGGTCACTGCTAATTTCTTCACACTAGTTTAAATCCCATTTTATTTTTTAGATCTACTCCTTTCTTTTTTATTTCAGTACTAGTTTTTGGATATGTGAACTTTCTGGTAATCTTTTCAGAATGTCTGTTTGTTTTAGGCTTGGATAACTTCTACACTGATGAACTTTTAATGTTCTATGTTACCAGTGCTGCTTCTTTTCTTTTGCCTCTGTTTATAAAGTCTGGATCTTTGATTATCTTTTATATTATTACCTCCAAAAGATGCTTAATATTCCTCATTTTGTTTTTAATTTTAAAAGAGTTGAGTATAATTTTCACCGACTTGGCACCCTTTTCTTTTATAATTTGACACCTTGTTCCTTCTTGGAGCTCTTCTGACCAAAATATTTTAAAAAATTTGCTCTCTATATCCAGAATAGGAGGTTAGATTTCTTTATAAATTAATTTCACCACTCTTTAGCAGGTCATTGAAAATGACAATAGACAATAACCATTTATTCTCTTCCCCTTAAATGGTTTAATTGAAAGTAATTTTTCAGATTGCTGAGGAGTTCTATGGGAGTTTGATCTTACTTCCTCTAAACATATGAATTTTGAGGGGTTAATTAATACAATAAATGCTTCATAATTTCCATTATATCCTGCCACTGTTGTATTCTGAAAGCTTTTTTTTTTGGTTTTTCCTAAATTCTTTTTTCCATTCCACAAACCAGTTTAATATACCTTCTTTCATCTTAGCAAAATTGAGTATGTTATTTATGATGCCTACTACTTCTTTCTGAATTTTTTGCATCTTCTATTGAATTTCTACGTGTGAATTTTGAATTTGATCATCATCCTCTCTCTTCATTTTTCTCACTTCCAATTTTTCTATTTTTTCTACTATACCTTGCAACCTTTCCTGTAATTTATTTTTACTAGATTCAATAGAATTTTGGGCCATTTCTTCTAAATCAGGATATAAATTTTTTTCCAGCCACATCTATTTTTTGTTGTATTTGGCCTTGCATTTGATATGCTATTCCATTCTCAAGCTGATTATAATCGTTTTAACCAGCTCAAACTTTTCTTTTACTTTTTATTATATCTCTTTAAATTTTTCTTTCATTTCTTTAAATTCTCAATCTTTTTTTTATTGCTTTTCTTCAAATTTGACATCTCTTTTTTATTACTTTTCTTCAAATTCAATATCTGTTCTTTTTTTTTCATTTCATTCAATTCTTTTCCCAGAATTTCTTGATTTTTCTGTTGCATTTCCTTTTATTCTATCATAAACATCTTGTAATTTTTTTTATCAATGCATACATCATTTCAATAATACCTGTGCTGGATCTCTTCTGACAACTTTTGGATTGTCTAAATCAGTTCTTATTGTTTAAGCTCTGACTCCATTGGTTGTAGCAGCTCTTATATTGCCAATTGATTCACATTTAACTGTGCTTTTATTTTTCTAGCTATTGAATGTGTTATAATCTGTATGTCACTACTCAGTTAATTAACTTTGTTACTATTTTACCCATCCTCTTTCTTAGATTTGCTACAAATTTAAATATTTTTATTTATATCTAATTATTAAATAAACACATCAGTCTCAACCCTTTTTTCTCCATTCAATTCCCTCTAGTATATCGTGATATACCTGACTTAATTATTTTTTACCTAAATATCATCAAACTTTCCTCTGCCTAATTGGATTCAAACTATTCCCATATTAAAATGTCATTATATATATTTTACAAATGCTACCATATTTTTCATTTTAAAGTCAATTTAGAACACAGATTGCATGCCACTTATAATATTATTTTCCATTATATACTCAATTTATTTATGCTCTAATATTTGGTACAGTATATAACTTTACAGGTGTGAGACTGAACAGAAGTGGGAGGTTGTTTAAGCCACTTATTAATATAATGGTTTGGAAATTAGACAAATATATAAAGGCAAATGGTTAGTATATAAATTTAAACAAAAATATATTGAGTTCAAATAAAATAATTGATAAAATGTATAATAACTAACGCTGTCAATGTATTGATCAAAAGACCCTAGTATTGAAGGTTAAACTAAATAAATTCCAAAGAAATTTATAATTTATTTTTCTAGATTCAATTTAAAATTAGTCTTTAAGTGCCACACTTTTTAAATAGAAATATTCCTTCTGGGTTATTTTAATACTGCTAATTATTATTATTTAAAATTACTATCACTATCCCTGAAAGTCCCTCAGTGGATTTTTCCAGTTAGTGGATATTAATGTGATGTGTTTGGAATGCTTGTTCAAAAGGCAGAAACAAATCAAATTGGTTTAATAAAACAAAAAACTTATTTATACTAAATATATAAAATATATATTTGCAATTACCACAATATAAAGTCAATAAATAAATAAATAAATTAAACAAAAAAAAAAATATTGAATAAATAAATGTAAACATTATACTTAAGACCTTTTAGTTAAATATAAATAAAGCTTTTACCAGCTAATATAGTATCACATGATCACCATTTCCTATGCTTGCACTGAGAGGCACTACTATATGGAGAGTTTTGCCTGTTTTAATAACAGCTAATAAAATGTTTTAAATCATAGTTTTTGTAGAGAATGATACTCTGCCATTATTAACAACAATATTAAATTCCAAAACAGAGATTAAATATGTTAAATGAAGTCAGCCAAATATATTTTCGACATGAGCTCATCATAATCATCGTTATTCTGTTGAAAATCGAAGAGACCCATTTTTGCTAATTTGAATACAATTAGATATTTGATTCATTGCATATTCTTTTTGTGCAATGAACCATGCCTCTTTAATTTTACATTTTCTATTGTTTCTTTTCTTACACATTATTTTAATAATATTAGGATCAAAACTGTATCATATTATTTTTCAAGATTGTAAAGTACTGATGTATTAGTTGAATCAGTCTTTGCTTTTTTGTACATCAAGATGTGTTGTGTTAATCTTATTTTCAGATTAGCTTTTGTTTCCCCATAGTGGGTTAAAAACAGTCTATTTGGCTTCTTTTACAATAAACATAACATAAGCTCAATCTAATTTGTGCATTTTGTCCTTTGTATTATAAATTAGTCTATTTAAATAGATAAACATTCTAAATCTCATGCTAAATTTATTGTGCTAATCTTTACAATTTTATTTCAAAGGTATGATAATTATTATAGTGCAACCCAAATTTTGTAATTTCTTATATTCTCAGTTCTGTTTAAAATATTTATTTTAAATTGTCCTATGTATTTAAATATATCCATTATGTTGTAACCTGACTTGAACTGACATAAGTAGTTATTACAATGTAAGAATATTTTTAAACCACGAATTTATATCATATAATCATCTGGAATTTTACATTGATGCATCCTCTAATGCTGGAGGTTTAATGGTCATTTTGTAATACAATGAGATGTGGTTCTGCTTTATTTTCAAATCAAGATAGGTTTCATTGTCTTTTTCTGGTTCTATACCCAACTTAAGCCTGATTTTATGATCAATTCATTAAACATGTCATTGATAATATCCTATGGCATACATATGAAATCATCATCTGTGTATTGTATATAAATGTAGTTCCCATATGTGTTTAACATATGGGAGATTATGTTAACTTTTTTGATGGCCAAAGCTACACTATGTCTCACTGCACTGATAAATAAACCTATTTACCATGAATCTGTCATTTTATATATATTGCTCATATATTGCTAAAATATATCTGACAATCCAGGTTACAAAATCAATATTACATTCTCCCTTGTATGGATTTATTTTCTTGGTAGTTAATAATGTATTAATAATTTTAATTGATTTCTTTCTGTTTACTGATCCATACAGTTTGACAAAATCAAAAGAAGCCATTTTATATTCATTGGAGATATATGCATTTTTGATATTAAAAAATTTAAATGATGATTTGATTGTGAGTTGGCCAAAACCCAATTCTTCTTTTAACATCTGCATCACACATTTGGAGTCTTCATAATAATAAGCACCATTGAAGTTGATCATTAGTCTTATATGGTAATGTTCTTTCTGCAGTTTAATGTTAGAAAATAATATTGCTTAAGCAACAATTAGTATAAGCATTTTATCTTTGTGTGTGTTGTTATTTAGTAACACAAACCAATATTCTTTATTTTCTTTCATACAAATTATTTTGTTTTTATCCAAAACTTACAAATTTTAAGTGTCTTCATGCTCTTTATTCTTTTTGAATTCATTTTGTTGAATAATTTGTTTATCTTTTTTTCATTTTTATATATGCTGTTACTAATTGTGCTACCATTTCCAATAAAGGATCTAACCCTTCTCCTCTCACATATCTTGATTCAGAATTAAAAGTTAAAGCATGCTTAAATGGTACTCTAAAGTTTGAATAATTAATAAAACCTTTGTCTAATCAAAAATTTGGACTTTTTTGTTTGCAAGCTAAAAATTCAAATTTATTGTAAAATTTTATGTCTACTTCTCTTTCTGACTTATTGTACCTAGTTATCTACTTTGCAAAAAAAAAACAAAAAAACAATGGTTTTTTCTCTATATTTGTTATATGCTGCAAACACTACATTTTATTTTATTTTAATGATTTTCATAATCTTTTTTATTATTTGTTTTCTTAATTGTTTGATAATATAATTATATTAATTCTCATGCCACAGCAAATATGGACACAACTTTGATCTTAGTATTATTAAGATAATATGCAAGAAAAGAAATGTTAGAAAATGTAAACTAAAAAAGGCATGATTCATCTCACAAAATAAATATATAATAAATCAAAGTTCTAACAGCATCCAAATCAGCAAAAAATGGATCTCTTAGAGTTTCAACATAATAACTATGATTATGATATGTACACATTGAACATATACTCAGTTTAATTAATTTCATTTAACATATTTAATCTCTGTTTTGGTATATATATATATATATATATATATATATATATATATATATATATATATATATATGCACATCATTAAGAATAATTTTTATCAATCAACTCCTGATTGCAATCATCTTCTTTGGGTATCAGTGATGATAAACCATAAAGATGAGTCCCACTAGAGGAAGATATATGTTGGAAGAGTCCACTTCTTTTATTATAATGATTTCCTTCTTTAAAGCAGGTAGCGATGCATTCTATGTAAGTTCAACATTTGTCTTGATGCAATTCCATAATTTCAGGTCTTTTGACCAAAGTACTTTTGGTTTTCTAGTGACTCATGGCAAATAGTTCTTTGCTAACTAATGTTGTTACAATTGCTGAGGTATATAGGTAGTGAAAAATATTTTGAAACAGTAAAAACAGCTACTTCTTTGGATTTTCTCCTCTCTTCACTGAATAAATCTGCATTGCTTTCTTCTCAATTCAAGATTAGATTACTGTTGTTTTTTTCTTTTCAGAACTATTTATATCTCATGTTCTCATCTGTTTCTAATTCCTAATATGTAATTAACATTGTATTCATTTATATCAGGCTGTTTATTAAAAACTTTATTTGGATGCAACTATTAGATTCAATATATTTTTACAAAATATTTTTTGTTTACATTTAAATAATTATTGTATAAGTAATTATAAAATAATTTTTATTTAGGCTAATGAGAAAGAGAAATGAAAAAAAAACAAAAACCAAACATTGAAATTCCTCCTCTAACTTTCTCAATTTTACTACTTTATAATTTTAAATAGCAAATTCAGTTTTGCCATTTGATTTACTTTTAAAAAAGGCAAATTATTTTTTTAAACCTGTATTCCTGAAAACAAATCTTAACAGCCACAAAATAAGATTAAATTTCCCTGAATTTTGCAATTTATTTGCATGCAATAAAAACCTAAGCAAAATAATTTCTCTTTTTTGCCTTTGCATTACATGATTAGCAGTTTATTAATAAAAATTTTCAAAATACATTTCTTTTATGAAATATTTAGTAGTAGTACTAACTCTATAGATCTATTTTTTTTAATTTTCTATAACAACAGTATAATTTAGTTATATATATATATATATTGTACCGTGTTCGATCTGTATGACAATCCTTCATACTCTACTTGCTAGGTTTAGCTGGGTTTAAACCTTATTTATAATCTTATATTATAAATATGATATGAACGAACCGGCATATTCAAACAGAGTGGAGAATATTATTGATAGCAGAGCGGTCAACAATGCCCATGATTGGACCGAGCTATGCATTTCTGCTTTGAACTCTTGCTGACTTTGTCTGAATTCCTGATGCATTTCTTCTTTCAGTTCTTGTTGACTTTGCCTAAATTCTTACATCATATTCATCATCATTTTCACCATCATCTGTCTCAGATATTTCTTCTTTCTCTTTCTCTGCCAACTGGGGATTTTAAAAATATATTGGGCTTTCTTTTGGCTCCATTTTCAAAAATTTCAATTCCTTTTTTTTCTATTAAATTAGCACTTACGTTAAACTAAATTTAAATACTATTGTTTATTTTTTTAAACAGAACATACGACTGACTGCAGCCTCTTGTCCTTTTTCTCTACCTGTTCTTAATGCCTTGACTCCACCCAAAACACCTAACCATCTCTGATTTAACAGAATGATTTATGTTAAATAGCATATATGTCAAAAATCTCTTTTCATTTAAAGAAAAAACATTTCAGTCAATTCTTTTTTTAAAATTAAACCATTTTAAAATATGTAATTTAGCATTTCTTTAAAATTTTTATTTTCAAACAGTAACAAAACATTTAGTTAACTGTCATTTATGACAAGTTTGCCCCACGTTGGGTGCCATTGTACTGTGTTGGATCTATATGATGATCTTTCATACTCTACTCGCTAGGTTTAGCTGGGTTTAAACCTTATTTAAAATAAATTTATAATTTTATATTATAAATATAATGTGAACAAACCAGCATGTTCGAGCAGAGTGGAGAATATTATTGATAGCAGAGCTGTCAACAATACCCATGATCAGACTGAGCTATTCAATGCATAACATAATCAGATTTTGAGAATGTGGCCTACCTTGACTGCTAGATTCAAACCCCTATTATCCAAACACTTTATTTGTTTCAGAGTAAACCCCAGGTGCCAGCTAGTTATCTAAAACCAACATGTTTGTACAGTAGGCCCATAATCCAGCACTTCAAAAATCCCTTAACTAGCTCAGTCTATTTTTAATTCAATAACAACTTATTCCTTAACTAGTGGCAAAAAAATGGACTGACAAAATAAAGCTTTAAGTTTGAAAAACAATTTATTTTAATTAACATTTATTATACTAATTCTAAATACTTTTATAAATCTTATTTAACTAACATAACACTGGTATAGTAATCCTGCACATTTTTAATTCACACACTATAATATCATATAACAAAGCATAAAATAATATTTCATATTTAAATCACACATTAATAATTAGTTCATCTATGTGTGCTATAGGGTTCATATTTCTTGACTCTCTGTGCTTCAACTAATGCAATAGCTACTTTATAAATGAGAATAAAAAAATGTTATTACCTAGGATTTTGAACATGGATCTAGAACTTTGTTTTCTTCCTGGTTGCTGCTTCTAGTACAAATATTTCCAGCTGGCTAAGTCATTTTCTTTAGGAGTTTTATTATTATTAATTGGCACTATTCTTGGAGACAGTTAAATATTGATGGTGGATTTCAAGTTGTTATGCAAGCATTATTTTCACTGGCAGATTTTGCTGTTTCACTGGACTCAGGCTAGAGACTGTCATATGTTTCTGATATTTTTTAACACTGCATTATTGACTGATTTAATCTCAACTGCACAATCTCAATTGTAATCTCTTCTGATTGTCTAATGAAAAACTGGACTATTTAAACTTAAGGCCTGTTGTCATTTTGATGTCTGTCAGCAATATCTGTTGTTGAAATTCCTGCCTTGTTGTTAATTGCATTCCTTGAGATAAACTTTTAATTCTGTTGTTGGAGATGTTAATTAGCAGCCATGCAAATGTGTTGTTTTTATATTTTTAATTAGTAGCCATCGCTGTTTTTTAATTAAAATTTTCTATATCATTTTTTTAATATTTACTACACATACCTTTATTATATTTACAATCGCACGTATATATTTTATTAACAATCTCATATTAATTCATCATTTATGCACATATATAATATAAGATCAATTCACTATTTAGTTTTTAAGATGACCTTTTTTTTCTTTAACTTAAATAAAAATGAGGTTTATATTTTTAAACTTTAAGTTATATTTCAACTAATAATAATAATAAAAAAACTCTTTACTTCTTTTATAAAACTTTTAGTCTGACATTTTTAAAGCTAATTGTAACTTTTATTTCAAAAACTCTTTGACTTTTAATTTTATGTTTTTCAAAAACAAACTGCAATAAAAACTCTTAAACTTTTACATACTATTTTCTTTTAATGAAATATTTTTTTATTTCAATAAGTTTTAGACAAAATTATTTTATGTACCAACACAATATATATATATATATATATATATATATAACTAGATGGAGCTTTACCAATAGTCCACGATCAAGCTTAGTTTACATAAACACTGAGAGAAATAAAGTTAAATATATCTCTCAGTGTTTATGTAAACTAAGCTTGATCATCGGCTATTGGTAAAGCTCCATCTAGTAACATAAAATGCAAGCTATAGCAAGTTACGAAATGTATAACTTGGTTTCTTTATCATATATATATATATATATATATTGTAACTGGACACATTTACACAACCTCTTTATGTCAGTTGTCAGTATTTTCTGATGAGCATATTGTAGGAAGGAACCATCAATTGGCATTCCCCAATACAGATGTCACCCCACCTACAACATTTCCTGCTCATCCGAGGATGTAGCACCATAGAGACTGGAAACACCTAGAAATTTATATGTTTGTTTTCTACAAATGGTGGCACTAGCATTCCAACTCACTATAACCTGACTTACCTAGGTCTAGGACATAGCTCAGGGGCAACATGAACAACTGGATTGGTTTTATATAACAATAAATTTATTTCATAACATTTGTTAAAATCATTAGTCCTCCATCAATAATCCCATAAAGTTTATAGTTCATTTTTGATATAGTTCATTTTTGGGATCCATTTTTTGGTATGCACATATTTTCCTAGGCTCCATTGGTCAGTTACTCCTCATTGGTGATGTATTTATCCATGGTGTCCTTTAATTCTTTAGTTGTGATTCAAATATTATTTCTTGATCCATGGTACAACTGTATTTTACTGATGAGTATTTGTAATTCCTTCTCTTATAGATGTGTATTATTTTCTTAAGCATTTCTAATCCTTCCCAGTGTAACCATACTTTGTACATAACATTTATTATTCCATCATTTATATATTTATTTTAATTATATAATGTTTATATTTCATTCAGATTGATATATGTGGTGTCTATGACTTATACTAGTGCAGACATATTTTTTATATTAAAATATATAAGTATTTATGATTTACCCCAATAAAAACATATTTTACATATAAAAGTATGAGTATTTATGATTTATTTCCAATACAGATATATTTTTTTATATAAAAATATAAGTATTTATGATTCATCCCAATAAAAACATATATTGTATACAAACATATAAGTATTTATGATTTATTTCAATGCAAATGTATTTTGCAGATCAGATATAAGTATTTGTTCTTTATTTTAATTCAAACATATTTTGCATATAAAAAGATAATCATTTATGATTTATTTCATTAAAGACATTTTGGTTATAAACATACTGGTATTTGGCATTTATTTTTACACAGACATAGCATGTGTCTAAAATATGAGTATTCAGGATTTATTCCATCAAAGAGGTATTTTGTATATCAAAAATAATTATTTATGATTTAATCCATTACAGACACATTTTGCAGATAAGATATAAGTATTTATTCTTTATTTCTTTACAGATGTATTTGGTATATATGTATAAGCATTTATGATTTATCCTAATAAAAATGTATTTGCATATAAAAATATAATCATTTATGATTTATTTCAAGAAAGATGTTTTTTGATTATAAATATATAAGTATTTATTCTTTATGAGGTCATTCCCTCATTTTCATTCGGTGTGTTCATCCACTACAGGTCACTATTGCATTTCAAAAAGGGGGTGGTTTATTTAAGCTGAATGGCATTATTTATTTTCCACACATATTCACCCAGGCATGGCTTGGAGATTCACGGCTGCAGATAGAGAAAAAGCTATTACCGACTAGCCTATCATCCTTATGCTTTCCATATTAATATTTTTATTTTCAATGTCCAACCACTGTAGGGTTCACACTTAGTAAAGCTAGATTTCTCAACTGGGATAAGCTGTTTGGCTGAAAATATAATATTCCAAAAGTGACTCTGCACTAAAATCACTTGGCAACTAAACAGCTAAATAACACATAGATTGAACTCTTTTGAACTTCAAACTCCACCATTTATACCCTGATCAATTCTCTGGATTAATCTAGCATGACTCCACTGTATCTGATTTGTCAAAAAGCTTTCATTTAAACCTGAGTACTTTTCTCTTCTTGATGACTGGATACACCTGGGTCTCTTTTTATGTGGACTTATTTAACACGATTTTGAAATTATGCAATTCATGTTTCACTGGAAGTCGAACTCTCTAATAATGCGCTATTACATTAAATAATAAATTTCATACACTTACGTTATATTGAAACTACTAGCACATTATTGGAATTCAACTTTCATCTTAGTAATTTGAATATTTTCAATGCTTTATAATAGTAAGATTTTATGCAATAATGAAATTAAAATCATGATTTACACATTTTATGTATACACACATTAAATTTTACAAGATTATAATGCAAATTTGTTCAAACATTGTGTGTGTTAATTTTGCATTTTAAATCACATTCTGTTTTTGCTTTTTAAAAAAGAACGTAATCAATTATTAATCATTTAGTGTTCACAAGTTTATTTTTAAAAGGTGAGTAATAGCAGTGGGCACAATTAAATTTGACAATTAAAAATTAAAATCTGATTTTTAATTGTAATTAACAATTTAAAAATTACTTACGGCGACTTGAAATTAATGTGATGTGAAATCTGATTTTTAAATGGAATTGAAAATTAAAAAATTAAAGACAAAAATAAGAATTTAATTTTTAGTTGTTAGTTTCATAAACAATTAATAAAATCATCATCTCAAAGATTAATTACTAAGTACGTTGTCACCAGAAAACCATTGATGCAACATGAGTGTGAAGTTGGCACTAGTTGTATTCCTTCTTGTGAAAAATCTGATTTTTTTTACCAGTTTGCAAACGAATGTGTTTTTCAGCAAATAGTGATAATAATTAAAATGTGTATAAAAAATGTAAATTACTATACTGTAAATTATGCATAAAAATATATTATTTTGAATAAAATTAAATATTATAGTTAAAAAAAGTTTGTCTTGTATCTATTTTTTTCAAATTTGAAATTTATTAGTCATATTTTATTTCCTTATTTTTTTTTGCGCGAATTTTAAAGTATTTTTACATTGGTGCTTTGTTTTTACGCAAATTTTGAAAAATTACAGACCGCATCCCCCCTTCTTTCAATGTAAGTTATGTCTATTTTTGCGTGTTTTTGTTTGCATGTGTTTTCTGAGGAACCTATCTATTGCGTAAAATGAGACCCAGGTGTATTTTAGTTTTAGCAGGAACAGAATGAGGAATTAGGCAGATTATCAAATTTGAAAAACAAGGCAGCGATTATTACATTTTGTATACAACAATATCGGCTCAAAATTAAAAATATATTTTAATGAATGTCAGTTTTAAATGCTTAAAGATGTATTTATTTCATGACTTAAAAATTATAAAAATCAATAATAAAGATTTATCTTTTTTTCCAACTCTCATTCATTATTTTCTCTTAAATTTAAACATTTTGCTTTTTTTTATAAGATTATTGAAAAGTTGATTTATTTTATATATGTCTGTTCTACTTTAATCAATCACTTTCGGTGGAAGAGGAAAATAAATCTTAAAATATATTTGTGACACATTGTGTCTGTTTCAATATATATATATATATATATATATATATATTGAAACAGTAAGGTCTGCTTTGCAGATCTTTGTTTCACCTTTTCTCACCTATTTCCTACCCTCATACCTTAGTTTGAACCCCAATCTATTGTAGTGTGTCTGCAATATGCTTATATACCAAAAATCCCGCCTAATTTTAAACCACGAGCACAATGCTCATATTATATATATAATTCATTCCCAAATAAAATAAATATTATGGATTATGTATATGTTCACATAATTTTGATTTATTAAAAAGTAGGTTATATAAGTTGTAGTTGTGCACCACTATGATATGCATGTTAAAATATATCAAAATTATAAATTGTTAAAGTTATTTTGTTTGAATCTATTTACAAATATATTACCGTCGTAATATATTTTGATTTAAAATGAAATTCATTTAGTAAATATTCGTTTAGTAAATAGATTCAAATATTGCAATTTAAAAAGTAAAATCATTTTCTTTAATTTAATAAAAGTTATTCCAAATATTTCTGTTAAAATAAATGAGGGACAATAGTTTAATTATTTCATAAGTTTAGCTAAAAACAGCAGATGTCCACTTAAGGTTTTCTTTAATTAATAAAAGTAATTTTTAATTAAATCTAGTTTGTAATTCTAGTTTGTAATTCGAATGTCGACAGGGAAAGTAACAAAAGAAATTAATTAATGTTGAATTCCTTTAGACATTCGGATGATTTAATTACAGCTGATAAGTCCGATATTTGTGTAATGCTCCAGGGCAGTTCTATTGTTAAATTCTACTATAAAAAGGAGGTTTTTCTTTTGTTCTCCAGTTTTCTTCTAATGTTTTTAAGAGAAATCATTCTGAGTTCTATTCTAGTAATTTGTAAATCTTGACATGACAGAGTAGATCGCGAGAAGGCTATTTCTTTCCGGAATGGTCATCTGTTGCCATAGACCATTGGAAGTTATCACACAGGGAACCCCAGAACTGTTGCTGCTGCTGCCAAAAATATGAACATTCCAGATTTTGCTGCTGAATTATAAAACCTGCCGAACATCTACCTGAAAATGCTTCTCCAGAGGTAACCCTAAATTAACCCAAGAGCTCTTGTGATAACTAACATGCTATAGCTATTTTAAATTGTTTTCTGATATTTCACATAACTTCATTATGTATTTCTTTAACATGTTTAAATATACTCAACATTTTGCTCTCTATCCTTGGGTTAATATTTTCTATTTATAAAGCTTTCTTTTATTTTATTATGATAATGTGTCAGAATCGTCTTTGACTGAGTGAACTATTTCCTTTATTGAAAGTAAGACGCCGCTATTAAGGCATATTTTAAATTTATAATTTTCCAATTTTGTTATCTTGCAAATCACTCATTCGAGGGCGATTCTTTTCTTTAATATATAATATATTCACTTAGTTTAAAATCTACATATTATTGATTTTAATCTAATATGAGAGTATGTGCGAGGTCAATGATTAAATGTGTCCCCTAATGCATGATTGTGTATATAAATCTATACTTACTTTTCAAACCCACAAGCATGCATTTTCCTATTTTAATTACCATGTTTTACTTTAATTACAAAGTTCATCATTGATGTCAAGAATGTGCGGACCCTTTTAAATGAATTTCTGGGAATTTGATTGGGCATTTCTCTTAATCCAAGTAAAACCCATTCAGTATGTTTTATATACACTAGTCTCGTATTGCTGGTAAATGAATTGGTTGTTGAGACCGCTTTGTTTTAATTTTCCAAGGACTCTTTTCACTATTGCAGTTTCCAGGCAGAGTATATTCACAAATGACACACCTGGGAATTAAACGCAATCATCACCCAGTCGCTAAGTTTCGGCTGTTCATCAAAATACTTTCCTATGGCTTAGCAGCGAGATGCCCTCCGTAATTATTTCGGATCTTCAATATTGTTTTATTTTATATTTATTTTACAAAGCATCCGTGACTTAAACGTGTCACACCCTCCAACTTTAATAAATTCATTATCAGCAATACTGACCTCCCAATGCAACTCTATTAATATTATTATCAAATAAATGCTTTGATCACATTCCCACTTTGTTGCTTAGTAAGCTTTAGTCCATGCTATTCTCGAAATCAATAAATATTTTATAACACTTAATTTCAAATATTTTCTTAAACTTGTATAATTGCTCAAAGCACCTCGCACATGTTCCTATCTTGTCAAGCACATTATCGTAATGCTATTAGCCTGAGGAATACAATACATCACTTTGTTTTAAAGTCTTTTTGTCAGTTGTGGGAATATAATGCCTATAATTATTTAATATGCATCCCTGTCTCATATAAGCAGACAGTGGCATTATATATATAATTTATATGAATAAATTTTGTGAAATTATTTAAAACTAAATTTGATCTCTTATTTTATTTGATTCCTATCACTGACTCGGTCTATATATATATTTTCTGCATTTCTTTTGTAAATCCATAGATGTTAATTAGCCACCCGAACTTCTTTTAGTATAGAGTCTTTTGTTTCTCCCTGACCACCAGGCACCGGTCAAAGGTCATACTAGTAGTGGCATCAGATGCATTGTCACGTAGATGGTGCTGTGAAATTTGGGCTTTAGATTCGAACTTAGTATATCTAGAAGGCAACCCCTCCTAGAATGTTCAGTTTTGTGTCTGGGTTTGAATTCTGCAGTGTGTTAGCGAGATAGATGATTCTGACTGTTACAATATATATATATATATATATATAAACAAAAAAAGACATAAATCCAAGAAATAATATAATATTTCAACCACAGGTAATGGTTTTCATCAGAAAGGAAAAATATACAGTAAAATGGCAATATTCAAAAATTATATATATATATATATATATATATATATATATATATATATATATATAAAGTGTTTTGCCCATCTGACTAAATCTCTGTAACATATAAAATGTGTGAGTTAATCAAGTTATGGAAAAAGTAGAAAGTTTCATTCCTATTTTTAAAAACATAACTATATTTCCTGATCAACTCTACCTAGTAATTGTTACGATTTACGTTATTGATGGAATCAGCTTTTATTTTTTTTATACAGGTGCTAGGATTTATATAAGAATCTGCTAAAATCCTTCACATTGCATCTCAAAAATTAAAAAGAAAAATGGGTAATTATAACGTAATCGGGCTTGGCCACTTGATGGCATTGTTGGAAGTCAAAATCAATACAATGTACACTTTACAGGGCCGTGTGATTTTTAAATCGATGTTTTTTTTTGGTTATTAATTTATTGATTGCTATAACTTTTTTTTCATGCCTTTTTAATTTTGTATTTAGTAAACAACAATCTTTTTTTTTATTTTTAAATCGCTGTTTTTGCACAAATTATCATCATTCCTCCTTTTTATTTATTAATTGATTGATTGCTAGAACTTTTTTTTGCGATGTCTATTTAGCGATGTCTTTCACTTAATTATTGCTTTCTACATAACAAAAAAACTGTGTAGGGTTAGGGTTAGTTTTAGAGTTAGTTTAGGGTTAGTTTTAGGGTTAGTTTAGGGTTAGGTTTAGGGTTAGTTTTAGGGTTAGGGTTAGTTTTAGGGTTAGTGTTCTATTGTTTGTAATGCTAAAATAAAAAATATCAAAATCATGACCATAGTCGGACAAAAGAAAGAAACTCAAACTTTTTTAAACAACAACAAACATATATAAATGTCTTCTTTACTTTTTAAACATGTTTATAATATGTGCTTTCTATGAAATTTACAAAAAATCGTGTACATTTTTATTGGACAGCAGAAATACTTGGCTTCTGTTTTCAGCAACTGCGGAAAAAGTTACACGATCACCAGCCATTTTATGAACTACATGGTATTTCCTGTGAAAATGAGATTTCGCATGCGAACTCAGCCGAATTCTGTTGATGTACCCTCGGCAAGCTTTTACACATTACACCTTCTCTAAATAAGGGGTGGTTATTTGGAAAATAACTATACAGTCAGGTTTCTTAAATTCATTACAAATACAAAGATTGTGTAATGTATATTGTAAAAATTTGACTAATCAAACTATACACACATATATATCAAACTGTACATGAAAGATAAGTGTGTGGATTCACAGAAACTGTCACAAAGCAGAAATAGGCCATATTATTTCTGCATTACATCATCAACATCCTTCTAATGGCTAAGACAAACATTAGATGTTTTCTATAGCCGTAAGTCAGGCCTTGTAAACAACATTTGTTAGGTGTTTTGGTGAGCCAGAACACCATCAAGTGGCCAAGCCCGATTAGGTTATGAGTACCAAAAAATGTTTTGAAGAGAATCGGTATCATATTTTACCGTAACTAGAGTTATTTTTTAGATATTATTATTCCTGGAGCTTAGTCAACACATATTGGCAGAGGTAAATTATATTTTCAAATCTTACTAAACTAATATTAATAAATTTAATAATAATCATCAATAACATACAAGGAAAAGTTGGTATTAGAAATAAATATTTTTATTCTAACAAATTAAACTGTTTAAAGATAAATTACTAATTAAATAACACTGGAGAGAACACATGCTAATCCAGACATGAATCCATTAATAAAAAATAACAGTTAAACAATTAAAGTTCTTGGGTAAACAAGAGTATCTTGAACAATAAAATTAAAGCTTTATCAGGATTATTTTAAACTTTTTTCTTTAAAGAGTTGTTTGCAAACTTTAAGTCACAATCGGGAAAAGTTAATCTTAGCTTACCGGTAAGTTGGTGTAGATTTATGGGATCCTGAGCTCATATGAATTTCCATTGGTCTCTCCTGCTGGCATCTTCAATTATTGGTCTATTCTAAAACTAGAGAAAAAGAATGGTTGTGATGACCCTTTCATTGTAAAAAGCGGTATTCACAAAGTTCCATTTTCATGCTTGCATCACAGCTCGGTACAGCAAGTGGCATACTTGTGCAGAAGTATATTACTGCCACAGGTTATGCTCATGGAAATCTCCAAGTCTAAGACATGGAACCAGAAGGTAAAGAAAGACCTAGATCGAAGTTGTCCTTTTTTATACCTCAATCCAGTTTGTGAAACTTCTGCACATCCTTTTGTCTTTTTATCACCATATAAGATAATAATCTTGTACACTCTCTCTTAAATTTAAGTTACAAAGTCTTTATTTTTTTACCATAATTCTGCAATCTTTAATTAGCTAAAATATTTTTCTTTTAGCTTATCTGGATTAGTAATTTGTGTGTCTTTTGTTCTCTCCAATTTTTTACTCATATTTTTAATTAGATAAAAAAAAAATATGGTAGGAAAATTTAACTTTCGTTGTATGTTTAAAAAAAATTATACTAATCAAAAAAAATAATTCTCTAAATTTACTTTTTTTTTTTAGCTTTTGCCAAATACCAATATATTTGTACCATATATAAATAAACGGTACAATATATATATATATATTCAGTATGTGCATACACATATGGCAATATAAAAAATTTACTAACCGAATCTATCATAGTATTTTATTAAGCCTTCTTAACTATGCAGCTTTGTAATACAAACTAATTCAAGATGCAGTCATATATATGAATATAGTTTAGTTTTTTTCATGGATTTGGCAGGCTATTATAATGCAAAGACCTGCATGATTTAGTGTAACAGTAAAGTGTCAAACTCTAGAGTGGAAACTATCAAGTTGATTGCAGGTCTAACACTTTTGGCATTCAAACTTCTTATGATCACCTAAACAATAAAGTCACTTCTTTAATTATTTACTGCATTGATGTTTCAATCAATCATCTAAGTAATATCAGTGGCTTATTAAGTTTTGGTGTTTTATACCAATAGAAGCAATGTCTCAAGCAACACCAATTTCTCCTTAATCACACATATTAATCTGATATGACATTTGAGTTTCAGCCAGAACATGTATAATAATAATAAGCAACCATAAACATCTAAAACCCTAAAAACTGTAAAGACAATTTTATGTGAAAAATACTTCATATAAATATTAACATCTTGTTAGGATTTCTTTTGTATATACTTTTTAGATAAAATACATAGAAGAAAGACTGATAAAATATTATTATTTAAATCTAAATCTTTTAATTAATTTTTTTTTTCAAAATAGCGTTTATTATAAAATCTTAAAGTATTATAAATATTATTTCTTAATAAATAATATGTTACCATGATTCTGGTACATGATACCAAAGGTGAAAGCGCTTGACAAATAGTTTTATGGTTACATTTTTATTTACCATTGTCAAACTCATTCCATTCACAGTTTTGATGCTATCTATCTCAGATAAATACAATAATAATTAGTACTAATCATTTTCTAAACTAGAAATTATCTCTAGCACAGATATAAACTTTAAACCTCAGTTAAAGATTAATATATCTGATTTTTTAATTTTAAACACATACACACATGGGGTTGTTCACCTTCCTCTTTCCCATGTGTAATATCTTTATAGATATATTAAACAACCTCCATACTTCCCCAATCTTTTTAAATTTATATAAATAAATATACAGTAAAAGACAAATGACCCCCAATTTACTACTCTAAATATCTCAGTTTATACATGAAAAATAATTTTTATTTTTTAATAAATATAATCCTTAAAACCAGAGATAAGTTATAATCAAGTCTATTTTATAAATATATAGAGATTATACTAATAGTAAATTAAGATGCATTATTATTAAAAAGCTATGGAAAATACTTTGATGTCATTTATTTTATAAATCAAGCAAGTTAGTTAAAATGTTAAGTTACTAGATGTAATAAACAATATCTGATAATTGTATCCATTATAATTATAATATAAATAATATTTTCTGGCTGTAGACATTGTATTTATAGGTAAATACTATTTTATTGAGATGATAATAGGTGGACAATTGAAATCTTAAACTGGATTCCAAGAGATTATAAAATACTCAGAAAGAGACCACATGTGAGATGGATGGATGAAATAAGAAAGTGTGCAGGGGTGATGTGGAGATAAGCTAAAGATTGGAGAAGATGGATTGAACTTGGAGAGACCTTCATTCTGCAGTGGATTGATAATGGTTGATGATGATGACTATTTTATTATTAATAGACATAAATGCAGTTTTGATAACATTTCATATACTTTTTCATTTATTCTAAACTTCTTTCATTCTATTCATTTGCAACCACTCATAAACTAATACTCTCATTATGATTCTAGAAAAAGATAAACAAAAAAGAGAGAAAAGGTTAACAATGTACCACAAATATATTTTCTTATATATCTAGTTTATTTATTTAGATACATATGGGTTTATTATGATTGCTTCAAAATTTATCATACATTCATATAGGAAACAGATTGCTGAGTTAGCTGCAGAGATCAAAGGTGTTATTGGTTTGGGTTCAATATTCTACTGTCTTCATTATTGAAACTATTTTTTAATAAATAACTTAATATATTTAACATATCTACTTTTTACTACATTTATATTAATATGAATAGACCTATTTTTTTTAAAAAATAAAAATACAAATTTTAAAAATGCAATACAATTTTAAATATATATATTCCTATTAAGGAATTAAAAAAAAAATAAAAAATAAAAAAATAGTAAATTTATAAATAAATTTTTTAAAAGAAAATCTATTAAAACAAGAAGTGTTGATATCAAAGGAAGTTTTACAAGTAAAAAAATAGCGTTATTTATTTATTTTTTGAAGTATTTTTTTTTTAAAAAAAAATAAAATAAATCATATTTATAAAATAAAATAAAAAAAATTAAACATTTAAAAAGGTTTTATAAATATTTTCGGAAGTTACTAATATTAGACTTTTCTTTTGTACTTTAGATCTATTTAAATCATTTTGATGTAAAATAGCTTTTTTCCAAATCTAATCATTCAAAATCATGTCAGCATCGTTTAAACCTCACAAGTAAAAATATTCTAAAAAGAACACCACCTTTAAGATAGTATGTAAAGCTAATTAATAAAAAAAGATTTCCTTTGATTAAGAATATTAAATTAAATCATTATTTTGTACATGAGAGAAATGGTTTTTTTTTTTTAATAAAATCAAGAGTTAATTTTTTAAATCTCTGTCGAAAATATATTATCAGAAGATGATTAATTTATAAAACAAATATATTCATCCTCTTTTCTTTAATTATTTTTACAATGCTATATCTTATTTTTTAGTTGATCAATTTTACAGTTTGGATTGACCCCTTCTTCAGTGCTAAAGTATATATAAAGAATACTTACATTATAGCCAATTATATATTGAATTTTTCTTTTTATATATTTACTACATTTATACTAAGTACATGCCTTCAAACGTCTATATTGCAGTTATAAGATAATCATATTAAAGGCAGTAAATCTTCACCAATTTATATAATTTATTTTTTTGGTACATTGGTATTTCGTATTACTCTGGCGATGTTTTCATGATGTTATGGCAACTTTTCACACGTATACACATCACCAATTTGTAAAACGTGCTGACTTGTGAGATTTTGTGCTAGTTCTGTGACTTTTTTCCTAAGCAATATAAATGTATCACATCATTTGGAAGTAATACTGTGTTTTTTCTACTTAAAAAATACATTTAGAGATAAAAAATTGTTATATTTGTGTTTTTTTGCTAAACATTTATATATATTTACAAATAAAACTTATTATATTTGTGTTTTTTAAAAGATATTTAAAATATAAGATTAAACTTACAATTCACCATTTTGTTTTGTTTTTTTAGGTTAAAAATAATAATGGAAATCTAAAACTTTGTTACAACTCACTATTTAAAAAATGTTTCAAGGTTCATTTTATATTTTTCACTTTTTCCATAATGAATATATCTCTCCAGCATTGGAAATTATATGTTTTTTTTTAGATTTGATGTTTGGTATTACATAGTGGAATATGATGGTGCAAAGTGCCATATTATGCCAGAAGGTGTAAGGATAGCTTTGGTGACATGAAGTGTTGTACTAAAAAGGCACAACCCACAAGTACCTGTTTTATTTAGTATCATAATGATTTTTTTTCTTTTTTCTATAATAAACATATGTGAGATTTTTTTTTTTTTACATTTGAACTTTAATATTATATGTGGTATGATGTATTACTTCCAGTGATGCATTATTTTAAGTTTGTAATATGTTTAGAATATCCATGAGATCTGCAGACAAATTTTATCAATTAACTTTATCTGCACATTCCTTGGAAGTGTTATTTAATTATATTGCAAATTTGGAGTAATACATCATCAGAGTAATATCTCATAGCATGAATAATACCAAAATACCATTTTGTCACATAGTAATTAATATTATTACAATAGTTATATAAAAAGGATTCAATATATAATTGGTTATAATGTTAGTAGTGTAGGTAGATTATTGTGGCTATAATAATATTAATTAGTATGTTAAAAAATAAAAAATGAATTATATAAATTTTTAAAGATTTACAGCCTTTAACATGATTATAATATAACTGTAATATATAAATATTATAGATAAAGGATTCAATGTATCATTGATTATAATGTTAGTATTGTTTATATGGTTTAGATCTCTCTGTTTACATATTCATGGACACTTTTATATATCTTTAGCTCTGAAGATGACTGCTAGTTAGTTAAAACTTTAATATTGATCAAGTAAAAAATAAAATATGATTTAAAAAGGGATTTATGTTTGTTTTATAAAATTAATCAATGTATAAAGGAGATATAAGGTAATACAATTTATCCAAACCACTTTGAACACTTTTTATCAAAATTCTTTATTTGTACATATATACATGCACCTACATTTTGACTTTCCTGCAGTCTTCTTCAGAGTCAATTTGTGAACACTTTTTAGCAAAACTCTTTATTTGTACATACATATATATATATATATATATATATATATATATATATATATATATATATATATATATATATATATATATATATATATATATATATATATATATACACACCTACATTTCAACTTTCCTGCAGGCTTTTTCAAATTCAATTTACCATAGTCTCTTAAGAAAATATTTTCTTAAGAGATTAAAGTAAATTGGCTTTGAAGAAGACTGCAGGAAAGTCAGAACATAGGTGTATGTATATATGTACAAATAAAGAGTTTTGCTAAAAAGTGTTTGAAGTGGTTTGAATAAATTGTATTTATATAGGATATTATAGCAAAATAAAGAAAAGGGTGATTTTGAGATATAAGGTGAAAGAGAAATAAGATAATAATTTAGTTTTAAAAAAGGCAGACTTGATTATGGTTGTCTGTGCATGTTTTCTAATATTAATGATTTTACACCATAAGAAATAAGTTTCTAGATATATAGAATATATATAATAAATAATTTACTAATTAAAAAACTAATTAATTTTGAATTATAAATAAAAATAATTAATGAAAACTTTGTAACAAAATCAAGCCAGTTATTTACTGATGAGTCTAGTCTAATCTCTTCCTAATAAAACAAAAGTGCAAACGAGTTGGACTCCAAAAAACAACACAGCAGCAGTTCTCTCCATATGGTATTGCCATCTAGTGCAAGCCATAGTAATCAATAGATGCTAGAAAGTTAGTTCATCAAATCCCTGTCTAGATCCTAGATAGGGATTTGATGCACTAGCCTTTGAGCATCCATTGATTATTGTGGTTTGAACTAGGTGGCAATAGTGTATGAAGAAGGTTGCTAAATGTGTTAACAGATTGTGTACACATAAGAAATGGTGATCATATGATGTTCTAATGGTTTAACTCTAGTGACCAATTGAAGTCTGTAATATAAAAAGTGTTTTAATAAGAATAAAAGATAGCTTTCATCAGAGATATTAGTAAATGAAAAACAGATATAAGAAAAATAAACCACCCAGGTTTGTCATTTAAGTAGGACTTCTAAATATATCCATTATGGTAAGTAAGAGAAATGGATATAAGGACTATAACAGGCTGCAAGAGCTTTTATTATATTTTATGTGTACATTGGGATTTTAAGAGAATTGTAAATAACTTTAAACTTAATGCTGGAATAATATTTAAGTATATATGTATATTATACAAAAAGTAATATGTTAGTTGTCATTCATTAGAAATGTATTTAATGTGAATAATGCATTCAATACTCTTGGTTATAAATTTATTTGCATGTGTTGAATTTGAGCTACTATTAGTAAAAGGAAACATTATTTTCTTCAACAGTTCAATATATAGCAATTAAATAGAACAAATACCAACCTTTTCAATTATTATTACTTTTTCCCCAGTTTTGAAAACTATTTTGTAATGATTGTTTTGATCCTAACTTGATAGTTAATTTATGGTAAAATGAATAATGATAAATTCTTTTTATAAAAAGGAAATAATTATCTATTACATGCAGGTCTTCAATATTTTTAATTGGTTACATACTTAATGTATCAAATGCTAAAGTTTTCTCATAATTAATGAATATGTTAGTTACTTTAAAAATAAAATAGCATCTGGACATCCATAAAAACTTTAATAAAGTTACAGTAAACAAATATTTTTTATCTACTAGCCAAAAGTAGATTTTAAAGCTGTTGACATTGATGGTGTGCACAAGCAATAAGGACGGTCTAATGATATTTAAAACACTCAACAGGTATGCAGGATTTATTACATCCATAGTGTACAGTATCTTAGTTGAACTCTCTTTAAAAGTTAAGATTGCAAATGGTTGAAAATAAGATGAATATGAATTTGATACAGTATTAAAAGTTGTATTACAAAATTATGGACCTTTTATTTATATAATAGCTTTTTAGTCCATATGTTATATTAGATGGTATAAATATAATGATGCCATTTTTATCAAGTAGAATATTGAATAGTGACTAATTGAGATTAAAATAATCCATGCTCCACTTGCTGAACAATGACTTTGTGAATGGATTATATAAAAGATATAAAACATGTTGAAATAAAATGTCAAACTTTTATTAATGATTTGATAATAACGGAGATACAAAATATCCATTTGACCAAAATGAATGAGTTGACTGATATCTTGCTATCTCAAAACGATAACTTACTAGTGGTGCAGTTAAGATATAATAAAGTAGTAAAATAATATACTCCGTTTGCTTATTTAAATGACCAATTTCTTTTATTATTACTGTAGCTTGTTTCCATTGTGACTGTTAAAAGTAAAAACTTCAGTTTTTCAAACAATCATGTAACAAGAAAACACATTACTTTTAACTGATATATATATATATGTCAAAGCATTGACTGGGAAATGAACTCGGGCCAATGAGCCAGCTGCTTGGAAGGCAGCTATGCTAACCGCTAGGCCCCTAACACTTGACAACTAATATCTTTTCTCTGTTAAAAGTCTGCTTAAAACTCTGAAGAAAACTACTTGGTGATGAATAATATTGAATGACCATGGATATTTAACTGTGAAAAATTGTTAATAATAGAACATCATGATAGAAATATGGTTCTTAGTTTCCGTGATACCTTTGTAAAAATAAGAACATTCATAACAATAGCAGTGATAGTAATTTCTTTTGTTTTCAGTTTGTAAATCAAGAAGTTTAATAAAGATAAATTTAAATATATTTTACTACAGATTTTCTTATTCATTGTATTATTTATTTTAGTTGATAATCTATGAATAAAAATTTATAGGGACTAACTAAGATTACCAAAAACAAATGGATGTCTTTTGTCTACTTATTATGATTTATTGTAAAGAAAAACAATAATCCCAAAATCTATCAGTAGTATTTTGACAATATTAGTCACTTCTTTAATAATATTTTTTTAGCAATTCAGTTCTAGAGCTATATAATAAACTTTAACAAGGCACTCGGTATAACTTTAAAATACAAATGCTAAAATAAATTAAGATATAACATGTCCGACCATTGATGATGATGATCATGTCATACACTTTCATCATTTTTTGTTTTAAGACAAAAAATTTAAAATACATATCAATATGCAATAACATTGTGCAGATACTTATACTCTCATTCAGATTATCTTGAAATCATAATAGGAGGATGAGTCAAACATTATCCACATTCCAGATTCTGTTGGATGCACTACTTTATCAGTGATTTCCCTGTGAGTTCATTGTCTCAAGTTTTGAATATGTTACATCTGTTCTAATGTGACTATGGAGCAAGAAACAATGGTTGCCCCATTTGTGATTTGCAGGAAAGCAGAGTACCATAAATTGTTTCATGTTTTGTGGTCTAAAAATGTATCTGATGCTGATATTTATTAAAAGACTTTGTGTATAGAGAATGTGTTTGCTGCAAAGAAATTGGCATAAATGGATAAAGAAAAAGTTCAAAAGACAATGGTCAGCTGAAAACTTGATGTTTGTGGTTCTCAAGGTCTAGTATTGAAATATTATCAAAAAAAGTTCAACAATCAATAGTCCTTAAGCTCAAATAAAAATTAAAACCATAAAGTTTGGAAAAATACAGACTACTTCCATTCAAGGGTATTGTGTTGCCCACATTAAAACAAACTCCAAAAATTTTATTTTTGAGCATTGGAGTATCCTTCATATAATCCTTATCATATAATACTAAATCATCCATGCAATTTCCTACTGTTACACAATGCTTTATTTACCACACTCTTTTACAGTTTACAGTTTTGATTGCCCCAGAAATCTTCTTTAGAACTTTTATATCTCCTAACTGTTAAATTCAAATTTAATCCTTATCTTGGTGCATCTGATTATCATCTGTTTAACCCTCCAAAACAAGCCTTATGAGAATAAGTATCATGTCTGATGAAGAGTTGAAGACAAGTATCATGTCTGATGAAGAGATGAAAACAATGATGTATTCATGACTCATATCTCAGTCTAAAAAATTTTTAAATGAGGACTATGAAAAGACAGATGGGCAAAGTGTACTGAAAATCTGGAAGGTTAGGTAGAAAAATGATATAATTGTCTTTCCAGAAAGTTGATTAAAATAAATAGCACAGCCAGAATGCTGATAATTTTTGATTTACCCTTACCTATTTTTTGGTTCTTTGAAATGCTTGATTATTTCTATAATATCTGAATAAACATCAAAAAACAAATTTCATAATACTAAATAGGAAAATCTTAAAGCAAAAGCTCGTAATTTATGCAATGTGTATAAAATATTTATCCCCAAATTATTTTAAATAATCGGAATTATTAGCAGTAGTCATTAAATTCTTTCAATTTTTATAATTTGAAAATTAATAAAAACGAAATATTTTAATAACACATTTCTAGTCAAATTAATCATTTTTGTTAAACAAAATGTCAAAATAATTTAAATAAATTTCTAATCTTCTCTGAAATTTTAATATTTTACTTACAAAAAATTTAAATAAAACAAATAAAATCCATCTAAAGAATCAATCCGACAATGAAGATTCCAGTTCATGTTTACAGTTAAAATAAATATTTAAATAAATTGTAACTGAATAAATTAAGTAAAGTTCAATAATGCACTTAAAAAGTAAATGATTTATGTATTGAAAATTATAAATTAAATTGCAGTGTTTTGCTTTTATTTTTTAAAATCATCGTATGAATCAAGGAATAGGAGTAATAAATTTTGGATTTGTTATAATTCATTTGGTCAAAAATGAAGTGAATAAACTTAACAATCTAATATATACTTATAAATGTTCTAAATTATATACAATTGTGTAAAGGGGTGTGTGTGCGTGTGCAGAAAAACTTAATATGCTAAAATATATAGAAAGAAGTTGAAGATTTTTTAGAAAGAAAAGTTGCTACAGAAAAGTTACCAAATCATAATATATGTGTAAGAAATATTATTTTTTCAATTGGAAGAATAATTTCTTTGATTTGTATATTACTTTTTGTTTATACCGTTTGAGGAAGATTAGTTAGTGAGCGATTATTTATTTGAGGAAGATTTTTAGAGTGAGATCATTATATTCCTCGTTAAGATCACACATATAACGAGTAAAGGTTATTAAACTATTAACAAAGGCAAGATGAAATGAATTAATATTTCAAGATGTGTCATCTTTAGTGGAGCAGATATTTTTGTCTTATTAGTTTTAATTTCAACTACTATTTTTATTGGTTATATAAGAATTAAATTAATTTCTAACAAAAGTTTAATATATTTTTTGTTACAAGTAGCGTGAATTGAAACAGTTTGGATTATTCTAGCTACATATAAATAAATACATCAAACTTCTTTTTAAAACTTGATTTTTCATTTCAACAAAAATTTTATTAACAATAAATAGGGATTACATACTAATAAAGGATAAATAAATGAATAAATTGTACAATAATATGATTGTATAATGTTCTATTTGTCATCTGGCTAGATTTTGTTATGAGAGTACAATTGTTATACTCTTATGTGGTTAGGTATAGTGATGAGATTCTAAGAACTTGTTTAATGGAATAAGCATTTTTTATATAAACATGAATATTTTCTTTTAGAATTTTCTATTCTATAATGCTGGGTAGGTGGGAGATGATAATCAGGAAAAGGAAAGAGCAGTTAAAGACCAGGTGTCATCAAAGACTTTACTGGAGACCAGGAGTTGGTCACGTTTCTTGATTTTTTTGAGCGTTTGATAAAACAATGGTATGATTTGTGGCGGGGTAATTCCATGAGAGTTTTGCATCTCACTATCCATATGGAATAAAGGACAAAGATAGAAAGCCTTATTATTGAAAAAAACCCATTATGAATGGCATTTTCAAGTGAGAAAATCATATCAGGTCTTATGTTGGAATTGATTATAATTATATCTTTCAGTGTTTTAAGTCTTGGGCACCGGTGTATAATATGGTCTATGGTTTCATCTTCACGAGCACACAGACCACATATAGGGTCAATGCTGGTAAAACCTCTTCGGTGATAAAGGAACCAATTCGTGGGAAGCGCATTAAAATTTATTTTAATGATGAAGTCAAGGAATTTACTACACACCAACGTATAGTCGAAACGTTGGTGTGTAGTTATATTTTTATAATAGGGAGTCATATAAAAATCAAGTTGTAAAAAGAAGTTTGGTGTATTTATTTATGAGCAAACAGTTTAAACTTCGTGCCTAATTATTCTAAAGTGCAAAATATAAAATGTGCTCATACGCACAAGCACACGACAAAATAAAGAAATGTATATATATATATTAATAAATATATTTAATTAAGTAGCTAAGCGTTTTCAAGGGTCAAAGCCCTCATATTCATAGCCATTTTGTAAATAGATAAGAAATTGATTAGGAGCGATGTAAATTTATGCAAATGCGATAGTTACGTATTCCATTTCCTGGATATTTTGTAGCAAGAGTCTTTTCTATTTATGGCGTCTATGTTTGAAAAGAAAACTGTGTAATGATATTTTAAATTCATTGATTATTTTAGCTGTATTTGTTTTAGAATTTATTGCTTTTCCACGATTACATTTGTTACACATATTAGATTACGGTTTTGATTCTTTATTAACTATTAAAATAGTACGGCATCAGCGATATTGAAGGTATGAATATAAAAATTTTATGGAGACTGAATTTGATTAATATATGATTAGAATTGATGATTTAGAAGGAAAATTTTGCCTTCTCGATGTGGATAATTGTTTAATTTTTCTTTATCAAAGTCAAATCTGTTTTTTTTAATTAGAGCTGCTAATGTGTTACATATGAAATAAACAAAGTAAAGAACTAGTTTGAGATATATCTCATATATTTGTAGTTTACATATTGATTTTCATAGTCATTACAAATTCATTTATTTTTTTGTTGTCCCTCACTTTTTTTAAGATACTCATATATAAACAGCTATGTGATGATGATAATGAAATAATAAATAGATGTTAAAAGTAATGACAAACGGTAAAGTGAGAATATATATCTGTAATTATTTATGCAATGATTGTTTACATAGACTGAATATATATTTGTTTATGCATAGTAAAATGGTATGTGTTACCACTGAGAGAAATTTAAAAGCATAACTACTTTCCAGATTCTCCTCATCAGCAGAAATGTAGTTGGGTTGTCATTTGATGTAATAATGCATCATAAAACAAGGGATAGCAGATAGTGATGATCAAGATTCACACTTTAGTCTGTTGCTTTGATGTAATGCATGTATTACCAAACTAGAATTATAGATAATATTTTTAAATTAAAACAAAAAATCAATATTAACCTGCTTGAAAGTGTGACTAAATAGTAGTATATCAAATAAAGTACCAGATATAAAATAAAAATAGTTTGTTTTATTAGCACAATATTCTATACTCACTATTTTAATGCCATCTAGTGTAAACTTTAATAAACAATAGGTGCTAGATGATAATGCTTAATAAATACTTACCCAGAAATATTTTATCCAAATATTCCCAGAACTAGTTTCTGTATTATAATTTTCATTAGTAATAGGTTTTTGCATGTTTTTGAACTGAATGCACTTGAATTTTTTTACTTGGATCTAATGCATTGCTTTTGAAGCCATTTTTTACCATTTTACATTAGATCCAAAAGTTCAAATGCATTGTTGAAACAAACCCTAAAACTTCTCACTAATAAAAGCCAAACTAATCTGGGGAAATAATCATCTAGCAACTATTGATTACTAAAACTTACACTAGATGGCATAAAAGATTGTGCAAACAAATAGCAAAATGTAAGCAAAGGTAATGTGATGAGTAACCAGTTGTGTGACAACTTAATGGTAATATGATATGTAAATTGTAAACAATCAGGTCTCGTGTAATTCTGCTCAAATTTATACAATGTATATGAATAATAAGAGGTTTACTTGAGAATAAATTAAACAAATTGAATGTAAAAAGTATCTGTATTTAATCATTGAACTCTTTTTCCATTAGTATCAAAATTATAGAATCAAAATTTAAAAATTTCTTTTAGTGTCGCTGGGAAAAAACACTTTTATTTGTTCAACATCTTTTTTTCTTCATTACAAAATCACTTATTTCAAGCTATTTTGGGGGTATTACAAAGGTACTGCTGTTGCTATGGCTTTTCTCATCTTGCTATTATGCCATACACATTTATATTTTTTTGCTTAAAAGTCATTAATTAAAATTATTAAAAAAAAGTTTTGCTGAAGATATCATCAGAATTATATAGAAGTCATACAAAATTGAATATGAAAGCAAGCCAACAATGACTGGACATGACTGATTGATTGATCATTTGGCCTCAAGACAATTGCAAGTATATGTTTTGTTTTAGTATTTAAAAAAAATAATAGTTAAAAACAAGTATAATATATATACTTAAGCTAGATGTAATTAGAGACAATTTGAATCCAGACTTTTAAGCTGTCTTCAGTCATCTACTTTATCTTATACAACCAACACACATAACTAGATATATGCAAAAAATATAAATGGTAGCATAAAATATGTATGCTGGAGATCATTTTTTGCAAGTATGTGAACATGTGTATCAGTTGTATAAGATGGAGTAGAAGACTGAAGAGAGCTTGAAAGTCTGAGTTCAAATCCCCTCCAACTAAAAAAGAAAAATTGTAATTTTTAATAATTTAATACATATTTATTTAAACTTATTTATGCAACATATTTATAAAATATTTATTTTAATTGATTACAGCTAGAATTTATTTGGAAATGCTTCTTTTTAAAAAGATGTTATAAAAAATATTTGCAATAAAAACAGAAGTTGTTTTTACTGTCTAAATTTCTTTCATAAATGCCACGAAAGATTTTTTTGTGAAATGCTAATAATAGTAAATGTTATGATGTCTCATCTAAAATTCATTTCTATTTTTAAAATGGAATTCAAATAAGAAGTACTTCATTAAATAGCTTCTTATGAATAGACAAACATTACAATCCCACACACAAAGAGCACAATTAAATAGTCACTTTATTATTTTATTCTTCTGTTTTACAAAGTTCAAATATTGACTTTTAGAACATCTTTCATCTGTAAACTTATATTTGTAACAAATAATGTACAGACTATCAATATATGATATGGAACAAAGGTTTAATATTGCAAAGATGGGAGGAGATAATAAAGAACAGGTTAAAGGGTGTTAATCATTCTCTGAAAGTTCCACTATTTAAATCATTGAGTTGTCTGGTTTTATAATATAATGTAATAAATATAACATTTATAAATACAAAATTTAGGTAAATATTAAAAATATTCAATCTGTGCTTCCATAAGAAATTACATATTCTTCCCTTATAATAAGAATTTATTAAAAATTATCAAAGAAGAAATTTATAAAATAATATATAAATAAATATGAAGATCAGTAATTTAAAATTTATATGTAAATAATTATTGTAAAAATTTATACAATTTTTGTTTTTTGTTAATAAAGACTTTACTTAAAATAAAAATTATTTAATTTAAAAGAATTATTTCAATAAGTTTGTTTTATTCAGACTGAATAGATATGTTACACAAATTAATTTAAAATATGAATTTTTTTCTACAGTATAGGCTTTTTTATACCTGCACTTCTATATGTAATATATAGGAAGTTTGAAGTCAGACTTTCATATGACTCTCAACCACCCATGCTATCACATACTACTGATACACTTGATCACACACATGTCAAAAAGATAAATAATCACCAATATAAATAAGTATTTCATGCTAAACCAACACTCATCAGTTGGTCCAGATTATTATCTCCATATATATATATATATTGTACCTATATTGATATAGGCACATATAATTTTATCTAAAATTATTATTAAAGTAATCTTTCATAAAAGAAAAACATAAAATTAAATGTTGAAGAATTTATTGCAGCTTGTTTTCGAAAAGGATAAGAATTAAATAGTTTTCTAGTGTTAGTTTTTGAAATAAAAAAGCTACAATTAATTAGTCAAAAGGGGGGGGGGGAGTCTTGGTTTGAGAAATGAAACTAAGGGTTGTAAAAGGAAGTAAAGAGTTTTATTAGTATTCGTAAAATATATAATTTAAAAAGTTAAAACGTACAAATCTCTTTTCATTCAAGTTTAATTAAAGAAAAAATAATGTTAAAACTAATATATGTGCGATTGTCAACAATAAAATAAATGTTATTATAAATAAATGGAAGTTAAAGAAGATTATCATTAAAAAACACGGCAATGGCTATTATTAATTAAAATATAAAACAACATCTCTGCATGGCTATTACTAATTAAGCAATCTTCCAAAACACATTTATCAAAGGATTAATTGATAAGGAATTTGACAACAGATCTTTGCCGGAGATATCAGAAAGACAACAAGGCGCAGGTATAAATAGACCTTTTTTATCGGACAGTAATTCATTCCACAAATTAATTGAGTTGAGACAATCAGTTCCACAAATTAATTGAGTGAGTTCAGTTCACAAAGTTATTGAGAGAGTGCAGTTCGGAAATTAATTGAGTCAGTTAAGAAACAAAATGCAGTGCTGAGAATATTTTGGAACGCACGTTCATCTCCAGCCCAGATGTCCGAGAAAACAGCAGATCTGCCCGTGAAATAATGTCAGCTTAACATCATAGAAAATCTCCGTCCGTATCTAATTGTCTTCGATAGTAATAATCGTGAAAATCAGGAAACTCAGCAAGGAAATGTCCCAGCCGGCTGGAAGCATTCATACTGGAACCATTCATACCGGAAGAACAACAAACAAGAAGAAAACAAAGTGTTAAATCTACGTTCAAAATCCTAGGTAAAACATTTGCTTATTTTCGTTATACTATAATAGCCATTGCATTTCATTAATTCGTGCGAATCCTCCAAGAGTCTAATTATATGAACTCGATATCATACATAAATGAACTATTGATGTGTGTGATTAAATTTCAAATGCTATGTAATACTTTAATATTATTATGTGTGTGCATGAGTTAATATGTGCGTGATCCTTATATCAATATTATTAGTTAAATTAGATAAATACCAGTGTTTTGTTATGAAAGTAAACAAGAATATTTAAACTAGTTTAGAAATGTCAATTTAAAATATGCGTGTGTTTTATTAGAATTATAAAATGTTTAAATTTAGAAAATAAATGTTAGTTAATAAATTATCTTTAAAATTAAACTTTATTTGTCGGTCAATTCTTTTTAACAAATTCTTTATCAAGTCTTTTAACCACTAATTAAGTATAATCTATTAGTGATTACAAACAGCTGAGTTAGTCGTGGATTTAGGCATTGAGTTAGTGGCCATTGCTTAAAGTGCGTTATTTATTCATCCTTGAATAGATAGCTGGTGCCCGTGTTTATACACAAACAAAAAAAAGTGCTTTGAACTTGGTGTTGAACTCAACAGTCGAGAAGAAGTTATGTCCTGAAAATGTAACGTTAGTTATATACTTTATAGCTATCGTTTGGGTATACATACTCTCCGAGTATGTTCTTCTCTGCCTAAGAGGCCGGTGTTTCGAATCCACATATTCTAATACCGTTCAATATATATATATATTAAGATAGCCAATCTTTGTATTTTAATGAACGGGCTTCAAACCATGCCACCCACAACTCTCCAGCTGTCCATTTCATTGAAAATCTGATGAAGGAACACTCAATGTCCATTTTAGTGCCAACCTTCTCATCCTCCCCATGTTAACCACAAGTCACTCTGACCCCCCATGTACAGGACATAATCCATTTACATACATATATGAGGGATGAACAGACATTAAGCATTATATTTTGAAATATGAAGCTGAGATTTGATTGTATATATGTGTGGAGATGATAATCTGAACCAACTGATGAGTGCTGGTTTAGCACAAAATATGTATATTGGTGATTATTTATCTTTTTGATATGTGTGTAATCATGTGTCAACAGTATGAGATAGCATGAATGGTTGAGGGTCATGTAAAAGTCTGTATTCAAACCCCCTATATATTGCATATAGAAGTGCAGGTATGAAAAAAGTCTGTACTGTAGAAAAAAATCATATTTCAAAATATAGTGCTTTAAGCTCTGCCCATCCCTCATATATGTATATAAATGGAAGGTTGGCACTAAAGTGGGCTTTGAGCATTCCATCATCAGATTTTCAATGAAATGGATGGCTGAAGAGTTGTGGGGTGGAGTGATTTGAAACCTGCCCATTAAAGTATGAGGATTGGCTACCTTAATATAAGTTGAGCTTTGATTGTATATATGTGTGGAGATGATAATCTGGACCAACTGATGAGTGCTGGTTTAGCACAAATATGTATATTGATGATTATTTATCTTTTAGACATTGTGTGTGATCAAGTGTATAGTAGTATGAGATAGCATAGATAGTTAAGGATCATATGAAAGTCTGAGTTCAAACCCCTATATATTACAGATTAATTTAAAAACTGCAGATAAATATGAAATAACATTAACATAAAAATTTATTTCCTTGGCCATAACTCATTTAAAAATAATCTGATATCATTATATCTACAATAACAGGCTTTCCTATATATACACCTAAGTTTTGATGTATCAGTTAGCTATATAGTTAATACATGAACATCTTTTAAAGAGATGTATGTTTATGTTTTTTTTTTTAAGTTTGTTGCTTGCTGTAGAATGACTTGTCGAATTTGTTTCCCTAATTATGAAATATTTGTTACTATTTTGTTTGGATTCTTGCTTGATTTGACAAAAAGATAAATTTAATTTGTGTGCTTTCTGTAATTATTTATACAGAAAATCAATCTTTATATTAAAAATTTTTAGGCGACTAATGTTATTAAAATCTGGACCTACTGATGAGTGCTGGTTCAGCATGAAATACATATATTGTTGATAATTTATCTTTTTCACATGTATATGGTCATGTGTATCGATTATATAAGATGGAATTGATAGCTAAAAGGAGCATGAAAGTCTGTGTTCAAATCCTCATCTATTTCTAAAGTTTAATATATACATTGTACTTGTATACAAATATTATTGATAAAAATAATAAATTCCATTTTAACTTACAAAAGGCTTTAATCATATATACAATTTTTCATATGGATATTTTTTCAGTATCTTCTGATATTTGTTATTTCTTTATAACAGTAGTAACTAGAATCTTTTATCTTAAATCTTCTCCTCTCTCTCATGGTCTTTTTAGTTCTAATTATTCCAATTAAGTTGCAAAACGCATATAAACTTTATATAATTGCTCATCTGCTACGTTAGATTTATTATTTAAAAAACAATCGGTATCAAGTTTTGTTCTTTTATTATGTTAAATTGTTTAATAAACAATATAAGCACTTTTAAAATATATTTGTAGACTAATTGGCGCTAAAATAAGTACTTATTTACCTAATTTAATTTAAATTAACTTCTCTAATGAATTATTTGATTTCATAAATTATTTGATTTCATAAATTATTTTATTTTTTTAAAAAAGAAAGAAGTTATGACATTTATTCCTTTCTTGTAAAATTATCGCTTTTTATTCCCTTGCGTTATATAATTACTTCAGAAACGGATAAAAAAAATATCATTTTACTTTTTCCGGAGATAATATTATGCATGTAAAACTAAGATAAATCGGTCACTAAAATGTAATAAATAATAATATTATTATTTTATGCATGTGGAACATATTTACTACATTAAATAAAATCTTGAATGAATCTTCAGTGCGGATGTAATGGTTACCTTTTGACAAGGCTGATACAGCATTAAGGTTTATATTTCAATGTTTTCAATACTTTATGTGAGGTATAATATTAGTATTTACCTTGAAATAGTTGCGTGTATAATGTATATGTTATTTTTCAGTAATTCATTCTGTGTGCTATTGTGCCATCAAATTCCAATTCACACACAATAAATAATAAATATACAGTTTAAGTAGTGCTTTTCATTTACTAATGCAGCAGTTATGAGATTGAATTGTAATAATCGAAATAATGTTTTCCACAAGGGTTTCAAAAGTGCATTGAATGTTATGCAGTAATTATAAATTAATGTGGATTCAGATAAAAAAACTGTTTAGTGAAATTGTTTTTATTAATAATAATGAAATAATGACATAATATAAACAAACTAATACATTATTTATGTTGACTATACATATATGTGTGTGTTCAATTTCTGATACAATGTTAATGGGTGATTACCAATTTACCCATTCTATTAATAGTAAATACATTTTTATTAAACATATATTTATAACAATATATTATATCTTTCATTTTATAATTTTTACTCAGATTTACCTAAATTCTGTTTATTTGTGCTTTAATGAACAAGACATCCTTATAACTTAATTAAGTATCTGGGGACAAAAAAAAATTTCTTACTAAATATACTTGATAACCCAAAGATCTTAGACAATCTTTACAAAGTAGGTCTACCAGATTTATAATATTTAATGCTTTATTCCATTTTTAAAAAATCCATTTATGTTACATATTTGTATTAAGATCACATGACAGATTGAGGTTAGATCTGTAACTTTCAGATCTTACATTAATTGCTCTACAGCTAGACTAAAACACATAGATCATAGACACCATTTGCATCAAAGACACAATGTATAAAAAACATTTGCTCTGGATGCTCCCAATTACCAGAAAATGTCATACAAAAATAGAAGTCTATTACAAAAATATTCATTAATTTCAACATTTTATAATATGAAGATAAAGGTAACCATACATTTGGTACCTGTCACAATATTGCAAGTTTCACCATATTTACAATATTTTTATTTTACTGTCAGTATGTCATTACTTATCTGAGCAATGTACATTAATCCAGGATTTTTACCTTCTAATTAAAAATTACCCATTCACTAACTCATACTGAATTTCTAATTAATGAGGCAATTGATCAACTGAAAAAATTCTAAGTCTATTTGTGATGTAAAACAATTTCTAAGAATTGTCTGAGCTTTAGTAGACCATGTTAGGTGGACATTATGACCACACACTCGAGATCTTTTATGTCATAGTTATGTTTGTTTCTAAATCAGTTTTATAAAATAAATGCATCTAGTGAAAATATGGCATAACAACATTATTTACTTCCATTATAAAACATATATATCTGTTCTCAATTTTCAAAACTAATGACAGTTCTTATAATCTGATAAACATTTTAGAAGATTGTTGATACATTCCATTTCTTTTCAGCAAGGATTCCAAATACATTAATGATATTATGATTCTCATTTTACATTTGGAAACATTTCTGAATAAATAGTTAACAAAACATTTTTTTGCTGATAAATCATTTGGGTTTCATAAGTGGCATTATTCACTATATTTGAAAGTCATTGAATGCAAATTTGATTAATTAGTGAAAGTAAATATCAATGTCATTATATTTATTTCCCCAAGCAAAAATGAAAGAGTTGTGCTAACTAGAAGTTGGATGTAGGCTAGTAGCTCAATAATACAAAGGGGTGTTAAGGGTGACTGCTAGATAGATAACTGTATTAGTTCCACCTTTGAATTCTAAATATCTCACTAACAAAGGATATAAGCCAGAAACTAATCTGGAGGTATAATAACTCTGCCATCTAGTATCAATTGTTTATTCACAGTGAAACTGTTTGAAAAAAGTGCTTCTGGAAACTTATGTTAAAAATAAATAGAAGTCCAATTAATGTTTCATTAGAATGAGTCATTTTTATAATCTGATTTATTCTGGAATGACTTTTTTTTTATTAAAATATGCAAATTAAAGTTTTTAAAATTAGAAAAAGTTCTAATTAACAAATTGAAGAATAATTAATATTTTATACAAAATTAATTATCATTCTTCATATAAACTTTTATAAAGAACATAACCAAATATTAATGTTTCAGAAATGACATCATAAGATTGTTCTCTTGTCAGCATGTGTCATTTTATGTCCATTTAAAATCATTGTAAATTTTATTAATAAATGATTATTTCTAATGACAACCATTATCATTTGTAATTTTTTTTTATAAAAAAATGTCTTGCACGTTAAACCAAAACATCTTCAAAAAACATTTTTCTGAAGATTTGTGATGATGGTATATTAGATGTATTGTTTGTATTTGAAAAGTTTAAATAAAGTCTAAAATTTTCTATACATTCAACATTTAATGATAAATGATGGCAAATAGTGCAACTTATTATCACATCTTCATCAAATCTTTTTATTTACCATTCTAACTTTCAAATACTAATAGGTACTTCTCCTTAAACTTTTTTTGTAATCTGAATAATAACATCCATATCATATTTCATGTTTTTGTATGTGCACATAGTACATAAAAGTTGGTTGATAGATGTATTAGAATTCTAGTCTTTATTGGTAAAAAAAATCCAGAAACTAGGCTGAATACTGGGATTTTATAGAACTATATCAGCTTACAGTAAATTAATCTCTAGAATAATATAAAGATAAATGCTCTTGAAAGCATTTCAGCTGAGATATGTGATTTTGTTGTTGACTTTTTTTAATTATACACCTTATCATGCTCATCATGATTTGTGATTGGAAGAACAGCTATCAAGTATCCTGGATATGCTTTCAATCTAACTACATTAATCTATTATTTATGGGAGTGATGGTCACAAAATTGTCATAGACTTGAAACAATGATTACATCAATTAAGTCTTTTCTCACAGAAATCTACAATATCTATTTTTTTTCTTTTCTCTCTCTCTCTCTCTTATATGTATTTTCTTTTTTTATTTGTTCATGCACTGTATGAAACTATTCTATTTTCAAGTCATAATGACTTTGTATAGACTTTTATAATAAGATTGATGTCCTTGAATTTGGAAATCCATAATTCTAATGAAGTAATCTATTATTCAGTTTTTCTGGATATTTAAGTTGCTTATCAAATCAATCTTTACTAGATAAAATCTAAAGGACAAACACATATATGATGTTAAATTAAACATAGTTCAATGTATATATATAAACAAAGGGAATAAATCATTCTCCCTCAGGATATGAATTAAAAGCACTCTAAATGGTGAACACAGGATCAAGAATAAAATGAATACACCTATTTTTGGATCTTTAATGTTTATAATCATACCTTTATCAGATAAAATGTGACACTTAATATTTATTAATCTAATAATCAATTATAATTTAAATAATCAACTATAATTTAAATAATCAATTATAATTTAAAGGAGTTTGCTATTAACTGAAAGGAGACCCTTTGACTCCTCTTGGAGGCCTTAAAGGAACCGAGCAGGGCAAATTCCTAATGTCCACTCCATACGTTCTTGTCGTTGCAGCTGTTATTACTATGTGATTATTCATATAGTATATGAACATGGATGGCTGCTCACCAACACACATTAGCCAGTGTGGTGAGTTTATTGGCTTTTTACCTCTGAGTTTAAGATCAAGAAACACCATGGTCTTTCTTCTCAGTGCTTGATAAGGCAGAATGAATGTTTGTGTAAATGATAAATATTTTTCCAATACATATATACAATTATGACAGACAAAAATAAAGCATGGCCCTTATTCCCAGGAGGCTGTAAAGTCACCAACCAAGGCAGCAGTTGGTGGCCGAAGGTGGAGGGTGCTAAGAATCCCCTGATTGCGGACCCAGGCTGCCATTTGATGACGACTTTTTATTTAGGTACTTACAACTGCAGATCACTTTCAAGTGAAGGAAGATTGCAAGAATTAGAAGAAGAACTGTCTTATATTAAATGGGACATTATTGGACTTTGTGAAGTTAGAAGAAAAGGAGAAGAAACAATTGATTTAAAAAGTGGACATATACTCTATTATAAAGGCACACATATTGAAAATACAAGTGGAGTAGGATTCATTATAAATAAAAAGTGGAAGAACAATATTGTGGAGATTGATGGTGTATCGGACAGAGTGGCAAGATTAGTTATACAACTTAATAGCAGATACCAAATGCAGATAATTCAGGTTTATGCCCCAACAAGTTCTCATAGTGATGAAGTAGTAGAAGATTTTTATATGGATGTACAAAAGGCTTTTGATCAGAGTAAACAACATTTTAAAATTGTTATGGGAGACTTTAATGCTAGAATTGGTAGACAAATGAAAGATGAAATTGCTGTAGGTAATTTTGGTTATGGTAATAGAAATGAGAGAGGACATAGACTTGTGGAGTTTGCAGAAAAAGAAAAACTTTATATTATAAATTCATTTTTTGAGAAAAATGTTAAAAGGAAATGGACATGGAAGCATCCAAATGAAGGTACAGCAGAATTGGATTATATTTTGACTAACAGAAAATACATATTTCAAGATTGTAATGTTCTTAATAAATTTAACACAGGAAGTGATCATCGATTAGTAAGGTGTAAGTTACGTGTTAATGTAAAACTAGAGAGACAAAAATTATTAAGAAAAACAATATTTACAGTTGATATTCCTAATCTTCAGAAACATTCTAATGAATTTAAATTAGAACTTACAAATAGGTTTCAAGTGTTAGGAGATTTTGAACATGATTCAGATTTGAATGAAATTAATATGAAAATAACTGATACACTTTTAAAAACTGCAACAAACATAGCTGGTAGAAAAAAGCAGCAATTGACTAATAAAATTTCTACTGAGACTAGAGAATTTATGAAGAAAAGAAGGAATATGAAGATATACAAAAATGATGTATTAAAAAGAATTGAATATCTTGAATTTTGTAAAATGGTATGGAAAAGAGTTGAAAATGATATAAGAAAGTATAACTGTGAAATAGCAAGGAAAGCTGTAGAAGAAAATAAAAGTCTCAAAAATGTTAAACAACATTTTGGTATTGGTAGGAAATTTATATCTGCAATAAGAAAAAAAGATGGAATTATTACTAAAAAGAGAGATGACATCATGAAATTGGTAGAAGATTTTTATCAAGAATTATATAGTAATAAAGAACAAGTACCTCCTATATCTATTACATCTTCCGAATTGCCCAGAATTTTAAATGAAGAAGTGAGACATGCAATTAAGTGTATGAAGAAAGGAAAGGCTCCAGAAAATGATGGAATTATAATTGATATATTAAAAGAAGCAGGTGAAGAAATAGAAACATTTTTAGCAAAGTTATATACCAAATGTCTAAATGATAAAGATGTACTGGAAGATTGGAAGGATGCAGTAATAATATTAATATTTTAAAAAGGTGATAAAGAAGATATTAGAAATTACAGACCTATCAGCCTTTTATCAGTTTTATATAAAAATTTTACCAAGATAATTACAACTCGTCTACAGAGAACTTTGGATTTCCACCAACCAAGAGAACAAGATGGATTTAAAAGTGGTTTTAGTACAATAGATCATATCCAGGTATTGAAAGAAGTCATAGAAAGGACAAACGAATATGAGTTGTCATTATGTTTTGGATTTGTAGATTATGAAAAGGCATTCGATTCTATACACATTTCTTCAGTGATTAAAGCATTGAATCATCAAGATATAGATCCAGGATATTGTCATATTTTAAAGAATATTTATAAAAATGCAACAGCAACAATTAGATTACATAATGATACTGGAAAAATCAACATTGAGAAAGATGTAAGACAAGGTGACTCCATATCTTCAAAACTCTTTACAGCAGTGCTGCAAGAAGTATTTTGTGGATTAAAATGGGAAACTAAAAGAGTGAAAGTAAATGGAGAGTATTTAAGTCATTTAGATTTCGCAGATGATGTAGTTGTTTTTGCAAATAATGCTTCAGAGTTGCAGGAAATGTAGGAGGAGTTAGCAGATGAAAGTAGAAAAGTAGGACTAAAGATAAATGTTAAAAAGACTAAAGTAATGTTTAATCGATTTGCTCAAAATATGAAAATAAAGATTGATTATGAAGAATTAGAAGAAGTTAACAGTTACAAATACCATGGTCAGATTATTAATACAGATGGAAACATAAGTGAGGAAATTAATCATAGAATTAAACTTGGTTGGAGTGCTTTTGGTAGAAATAACTTGATACTAAAAGGAAATATGCCTATGTGTTTGAAAAGGATGGTTTTTAACAAATGTGTTTTACCAGTTCTTACTTATGGATCTGAGACTTGGACACTTAATAGAAGATCAATACAGAGACTTCAGATCACTCAAAGGAGTATGGAGAGATGTATGTTGGGAGTAACAAGAAGAGATCGAAAACGCAATGTATGGGTAAGACAACAAACAGGTGTTACTGACCTTATTGAAAAAATTAAAAGATTAAAATGGAGTTGGGCTGGACATATTGCTAGAAGAGATGATAATAGATGGACAATTGTAATTTTAAACTGGATTCCAAGAGATTGTAAAAGACCCAGAAAGAGACCACATGTGAGATGGATGGATGAAATAAGAAAATGTACAGGGGTGTTGTGGAGAAGAGGAGCTAAAGATCAGAGAAGATGGATTAAACTTGGAGAGACCTTCATCCTGCAGTGGATTGATAATGGTTGTTGTTGATGATGATGATGATGATGATGATAATTGATTAGTATTTTAATAAATATTAAATGCCACATTACATTTAGCTTATGTATTAATTTTACTATGAATTGAACAACAATGTTGACAAAGGTATATTTAAAAACATAAGACCTCCAAGAGTAGGTGAATTCATTTTATTCTTAATCCCATTATTCAATATTAAGAGTGTTTTGAATTCATAATCCAAAGAAAGTTGATCTACTACCTTTGTTCATATATATTATTTTGGGAAAATTGAGAAAAAATAAGCTCTAAGGAAAGTACTTGTTATTGTACTAAAACGTCAGCTATTTAGCTATTTTAATTTTACTATACAGAATCTCCTGAAAATAATAGTATAAAATCATCATTTAATTGTAAATATATATATATATACACACACACGCACCCAAAACACTTTGGAATAAACTTTATATCCAGCTTACATCATATATGCCAGCCTGAGTAGTATTTAACAGTAAAATTTTAAAAATAAATTCCCATATGATTGTCCGTCTTCTATAATTTATAAACACTAACATAATTATATTGTTTATTTAATAAATTGTCTGCATATTCGTAAAATAAGCCTCTTCGTTATTTTAAATTTGGAATTGTTATGTGCTATTCAGAATGATATATATATATGCCATAAATTGGCAATAACTATTATTTATATATATTCATATTTTAAATATTAAATAGAGAAAGACTTTAACCTTTACCATATGCACCTTCAACATTTATAATAATCAAACAATGTCATTTTTTGACTAGAGGGACGTCTAATTCACTTAATAAATAATCAGAACGTTACATTATTTTAAATATTGTAGAGATTATTTTAGAGTTTTTTGTTTGCTTCATATATTGGGATGTCTGGGTGTAATATTGAAAAAAAGTGTTAAAGAATATAAGTTGTTATATAAAAGAGTTTCGAAGATAATTCAAAGAGATAAAAAGAATAAAGGTGATTCATTTACAGAAGCAATGTTTTATGATCATGAAAGAAATTGTAAATGTAAATTTGATTTTGATACGAAATAAGATTTTAAATCAAGAAATAAAAAATAAAAAATGACAAATTAAAGAGGAAATTCGGTGTTGATTTAGTTTGCACTCACAGCCATTTTGAAATGTAAAGACCAGCCAAAACTACCGTGGACTCATCCAATCGATAAATGATATAAATATTGAATAAAAGTAACTTTAAATTCATATTTTAGAAACTATAAGCTCATAAAAATAATATGCTTTATTTCATATGGGCATATAGTATAATCTTTTAGTATTTGGAAATTATAACTTTGGTTTGATCAGACTTCTGCATCTTTTGGATGATCCTTTGGAATGGCCAAACCATTCCCCCCCCCATATTCTGACATTTTGCACTGTCATATTTCAAATATTTTATAAAGGTAAATTTTAAAAATAAAATCCCTAATAAAATAAAGCTTATTATTTTTAACTAGTTTATAATTTCTAAAATATAAATTTAAAGTACTTTTATTCAATATTTATGTCATTTATCAGTTGGATATGTCAGCGGTGGTTTTTAGATTTCAAAATGGCCATGAGCGCAAACTAAATCAGGACCGGAAATTCTTATTAATCATTATAATAATGCGATAAAATAAACAGATAATCAGCTAATATTAAGATTAGTGAATTACTGGATATGTAAATCAATATGTGATTTCCGGCTGATGCTGTTTTACTCCATTTTGAAATTAAGTCAGTTTAGTTGACAATGATTATGAATATAATTGAAAGAACTATAATGAATTAAAGTTTATATTGGAATTTATTTTGTTATTTATGATTATTCAGGATATAATTATATTTTATATATATATATATAAAAACAAAATAAATACTGTGCTATAACAGAAATAAAATTCAATAAATTAGGATAATGGATAAAACTACAAAAGACTGCATCATATGAATAGCAGCTTAAACATTAAATGTTCAGAATGAAACCTGACTCTTAAAAGTAATATCGCTAAATTTTCATTTCATCCAAAAAAAAAAAAAAGATATAGACAAAGAGGACCATGCATAATACCTTCAATTAAAAAAAACATATTCAAATGGAAAAATAATAGGCTTAATAAAATAATTTATCAATTAATAGAACTAGGAAAAATAGTTTTATTTATAAGAGATTAGTTTTGTGACCAGGGTGACAAAACATTCTGAGAAGTGAAGGTATGGAAAACAAAGCTTAAAATTTTTATCTATTTACTTTTAATAAATTTAATGTTTTATAACTCAATATTTAACTAAATAAAAATGGTCTTTAAAAAGAACTAAAAAGTAAACAGCTATAAAACAGCTATTTAAATATTCAGCATAGGACTGAGTTTCCTCTAACAGAGAAAAAAGGTATTATTGGTGATGGACATTTGAGGAATTTTTCAGACTTGTTTAATCTTTAGCTAAGTACAGTTAGCTGCCTATTTATTGACCAATATTAAATGATTTGATTTATGGACCAATTATTAAAAAAAATATCCAAAGTCAGATTCAATTTTGACCCTTTCCTAATTCAAATACAAATAATAGACATGTTTTATTAAAAAATGGTTCATTTTCTAATATAGAACAAATTACATTTAAAACAATGGGGAAAAAATCATAAATTCTATTTTTAATATAAGAAAATCTAGAAAAAAGATATAAAGTTTATAATATGTTATAAAATAAATCTATTTCTTTTACTCCAGTTCGACCTCCTCGTGTAAATTTGAGTCAAATATCAGGATTGAATCACATATAAAACCAGTATATCAAGATAACCAAACTGTGGCATCCTCATGGAAAGTCATGACTTATAAATCAACTGCTTGTTATCATATGAGCCTTTTCTAATCATTATATAAAATGATGTACCAATATGTTTGTGCATGTGCTTGAAGCGCACATGTGTAATGTTTTCTCTGATAATTGTTTACCTAAAATACGCTACTATGGTATATGATAATTGAAAGCATCTATTTTTTATATGGTTTTACATCAGCTGATCTATTATAATTCATAAATAAAATAATATTACATGTATTTAATTTGATCAATAATTCTTAGCAGTAACAATATTTTTCACTTTCTAGCCCTTCAAGTTTTCATAAAACTGTTTTAATGTTAGGACTCGAAGATCCATTACAACATTAATTCTTCAGTCATATGCTTCAGACAAAACTAATCTCTAAGCCAAAAATATAATGGTGTTAAATAAAACCCTATAGAACAAACAGGAGAGGTATTATTGAAGTAATATCAAACAATTATTATATAATGGTAAGGTATGAGATCTTTTTGAAAAACCGCGGCATTAAAAATATAAGAATGGAGATGTTGTTCAATGAAGCGTTGGTTTACCACGATATTTTTTTTTAATTATGCCTCTCCAGAAAAAAGTCATCTGGATCCGAACTATTATAAATACATGAAACTCTATAGCTACGCACGCACCATTACCGGCAACATCAATTTTTTTAAAAAATTTTTTTTTACTTCAATAACATATTTTACCAATGGCCAAATGAAATATATATAATCATAAATTTGTCCATAATGTTGTTTCCAATAATATTATTAATAATAATCAGTTATACTTAATTGAAATAAACAACTTCTTTAATATAATATTTTAATCAAACTGGTTTTCATCCGATAATCGGACCTTCTCAAGACATATATATATATATTAACACAATTATACTATTACTCCATCTCGCGTGATTATTACACATGAAATTAAATTACATTACTTATATAAATATACATACAATTCTACATATATTCGAAAGAAAAAAGCTCTTAAGTTCTTCATCAAAACTTAGTAATTCATAACATTATTTATGAAAAAGATCTCATTACTTTCTAATCCTATATATAATTGGTTCATTAAGGGAACAAAACATTTCATTGATTAAAACATTTTTTAGAAGCCAAAGCAACTTAATGAATTCGTTGGCATGGAAAAGAATGGGGAGAAAAAACAAGTTAAATCTTCCGCATTTTCGAACGTTAAATCTCAATAAGCGTTTTAATTTACATTGTTTCATTATAATTTTCACAGTTAATTCCTTTTAAATGAGAAACTTTATAAAAATGCATCTAATAACTGAAAAAAAAATCACCTTTAAATAAAGTTATTACAGACATTTTATGATTAACAAAGTAATTAATTACTTTTCAAAGTATTTTATCATAACAATGAAAAAGAATAAAAAATAGAAAAAATTATAGATTTAAGATTATTTCTTTATTATATATAATAAAACGAAATCTTTTTAAAAGCCAACATTTAATATAAATACAGGATATCAGATGTGATAAATACTTGGATTGATAATTTTCCAAAGGCTTTTTATAATCAGAAAAATATTTTTAATATATTCATAGTATTTTAACATTCACACACTTTATTTACTTTGTCATTTAATTATTCAACCCTTTAAAAATGTCTTGTTTAAATATTTTTGGAGAAATTGAGGAAGATTCTCCTCCATCTTAAATTTATTCACAATTTCTTGACATCCTTTTATAACATTTAGCCTCAGGCAAAAACAAATGTGTATTTGGGAATGGTGAAAACAGCACTGGGTATAGTGAAGACTCCGTAAAAAAACACATGGAAAATTTACGTTTAATACAGTTTCGCTGTTCTTAATCTCCATTCTCCACATAACATCAGCAAACTTTCTTATTTCATCCATCTCACCCATACTTTCTTTTTACAATTATAATCTCTTGGATACAATTTAAAACTTCAACAGTTCATCTATTATAATTTCTTCTAGCAATACATCTAGCCCAACTCCATTACAGCCTTTTAATTCTTTCAATGATGTTAGTCATAGCTGTTGTTCTCTTATCCATGTATTTAACTTTTCTTTTTGTTACTCCTAACATAAATCTCTCATATTTTATTGAGTAATCTAGAGTCTTTATATTGCTTTTCTGTTAAGTATACAACTCTTAGATCCATAAGTAAGATCTGGTAAAATACATTTATTAAAACCCTTCTTTTTTAAATACATAGGTATATATCCTTTTAATATTAAGTTATTTCTATCAAAAGTATTCCATTCAAGTGTAATTCTATGATTAAATTCATCCATTGAGCTCCATCTACATTAATAATTTGACCAAGATATTTGTAGTTGCTAATTTCTTCTAATTCATGATAATCAATCTTTGTTTTCATCTTCTGAGAAAATTGAATCCTATTTTTTTGTTTTCATCTGGAAACTCTTACATTTCCTGAAGTTTTGGAATACTATTTGAAATATATATATATATATCATCCTGCAGTGGATTTATAATGATTGATGATATCAAATTTCAAAACAAAACTTGTTCATAATGTTGTCTTTGCAATGTAATATATTAAAAATAATAATTCAATAAAAAATTATTTAATAAGACAACTTTTATAATAATATATTCAATTTCACCAACCTGGAAATTAAATATATTATTATAAAAGTTGACTTATTAAATAATTTTTTGTTTAATTATTATTTTTAATATATATATCATCTGCAAAATCTATACGATTTAAATAAAATCCAGATATTTTTACTCTCCTAGCTGTCCACTTTCACATACAACCTATTCCTTGTAAAATTGCTATAAAAAGTTTTGGAAATATGGAATTATCTTGTTTAAACACTTTCTCTTCACTATTGCATTTTTATAAACATTTTTCAGAATATAATAATATCCTGGTTCTATATTTTGATGATCCAAATCTTTTATAACTATAGCAATGCTTATAAAATCAAGTGTCTTTTCATATTTTCTAAATCCCAAATCATAATGATAATTCATAGTCTTTAGTTAACTTTTCTCAATAATTCAATGTGAAATCATACTGTGATGAAATCATTTTTAAGTCCATCTTGTGTTTGGCTGATTAGAAACAAAAGTTTTCTGAGTAATAATTGTCTTGGTAAAGATTTTGTAGATAGAAAATTGATAGGTTTGTAATTTTTAATATTTCCTTTATTATCTTTTTTAAATATCAATATTAATACTAAATTCTTCCAATCATATGATACATCTTTATCATTTGCACATTTAATATATAGCATTACTACAATTTTTCTGTTTATTTACTTGTTTTTTAAAAAATATCAATAATTTCTACGAGTTTTTCTTCATCATAGTATTAATTGCACTTTTAATTTCCTCATGTAAAATATTTGGAAATTCAGAAGATATAATTGAAGAAGATACTTTGTTTACTTGCTTTTCATTACTATTTAATTCTTTATAACACATTTCTGATAACATCTCTATTTTTAATAATAATTCCATTTTTCTAAAAGTTTTTTCCTATTTCCAGATGTTGTTTTACACTTTTAAGACTTTTATTTATTTATTTTTACAGTTTTCCTTGCTAATTTTCAATTACATTTGAGGGGTCAGAGTGACTTGTGGTCAACATGGGTAGGGTGAGAAGGTTAGTGCTAAGGTGGGCATTGAGTGTTTCTTCATCAGATTTTCAATGAAATGGATGGCTGAAAAGTTGTGGGATGGAGTGTTTTGAAGCTTGTCCATTAAAGTATGAAGATTTTCTATCTTAATATAAGCTGAGCTTTGATTGTATATATGTTTGGAGATGATAATGTGGACAAACTGATGAATACTGGTTTAACATGAAATACATATATTGGTGATTATTTATCTTTTTGACATGTGGGTGATCAAGTGTATTAGCAGTATGAGATAGCATGGATGGTTGAGGGCTATGTAAAAGTCTAAGTTCAAACCCTCTACATATTACATATATGCATGCAGGTATAAAAAAGCTTGTACTGTAGAAAAAATTCATATTTCAAAAAAAGCTCTAGATATTAAATTCCTTTTGATAAATAATTTTTAAAAATTTTTGTATTCCTTTTTTTCTTCATGCATTATCTTGCCTCAGCATAAATTGCTATTTTTTGAACCAGCTATCTTTTTTTGCAGTTTTGAAAGAATATGTTTTATCTTTTTATTGATTTCTATCAAATCTGAACATCTTTAAAGTCTGTTAATATTTTAAAATAATGTTGAAGTTGTAATTTAAATTCATTGAAGGATGTCTGAATGTTAGAAAGATTAAGTATTAATACTAGTTTTCATCTCTCTAGTTTCACAATAACATGTATACAGTATCTCACATAACATTACTAAATGCTCACTTCCAGTGATAAATATATTAAATACATTACAGGCTCGAAATACATATTTTCTGTTAGTCAAAATATAATCCAATTTTGCTGGACTTCATTTGGATGCTCTCATGTCCATTTATGTTAGACATTTTTTTAAAAAAAAGAATTCATAATATAATTTTTTTCTTTTTCTGTGAACTGCACTAATCTATGTCCTCTATCATTTAAATCATATTTGCCTACAACACTATCTTTCAATCATTTATTAATTCTAGCATTGAAGTCTCCCCTGACAATTTTAAAATGTCGTTTGGTCAATAGCCTTTTGTATATTCATACAAAAGTCCTTTGTTTCTTCATCATAATAAGAACATGTTGGTTTATAACTTGAATTATAGGCATTTAGTATCTTTCATTAATTTGACTAACTAATCTTGACACTCTGTCTGATACACCATTAATCTCCATAATACTGATCTTCCACTTTTTATTTATTATGAATCCTACTCCACTTGTGCTCTCAATAGTTATGTCTTTATAATAAAGTATATACACACTTTTAAATTCTTTTTATTTTCACCTTTTCTTTTAATTGACAAAATCCACCAATGACTTATTTAATAGTAAAAAGTTCTTATTCCAATTTCAGCAATCCTCCTTTGCTTGAACATGATATGAAGTTTTAAATATATAAATAAAAAAATCATCATCACATGACAGCTTGGATATCCACAATCAGAATACTTTTAGCTCTGACAGTTTTTGGCTTCATCGGTGATTTTACAACCCACTGGGAATTAAAGTCATAATTTAGTTTGTCTTACATGACTGTAAATATCGCTTTCTTTTGTTCTCTGTCTCTTTGTATATAAAGATATATATTATCCATATACTTTCATCCTGGCTTTTTTCTTAAATGCTGAGATAAGAAGCCAATTAATCATAATACTGGCTGGTCCATGTTGGTACAGTTTATCTATGTTCATTTACTGTATGAAAATATAACAACAACTGCAACAAGAAATATCTATAGAGTAGACACTAAGTAATATTTGTTCTGATCACTTCATTTAAAGACTCAAAAAGAAATCAATGAATCTCCTTTTGGTTAACAGCAAACTTCTTTCTGCAAGCCAAAAAAATATACAGTGAATATTTTATAGCTTAAGGAGGTTTCTTGAGGCATATAACGACTATAAAAAAGAGTGAATTAAAGCTAGTTTCAGTTACAGATTTGCATCTTTATTTTATGAAATTTAAATATTAAAAATCGAGACTTTTCAACACTTGTCATGAATTAGGTAAAAAAAATTTGATTATTAAATGTTTGATATCTTAAAATATTTTTAAAAAAAAACCTAAAACTTTTTTTAAAAAAATAAAGCTTATATACAAGTAGTACATATCGGTATGTATATATATATAATCAAATTATTTTCAGAAAAAAAACATTATACTGATTTGAAGACAAAGTTCCAGATTACGATAATATTTAGAATGTTGACTAAAAAAACTATGAGACTTCATTTTAAGTAAATATATATTATGAAGCATTCGTTTCAACATATATATATATGTAAAATTTAAATCCGTTAAAATAAATACACACATTAATTCCAAAATATAACTCAAACAACAAAATATGATATATAGATAAATATCAACAAATTATAAATTATCCGAACGTTTTCGAAGGCTTACCCTTCATTATCAAGGACAACACAATTTTTTATAATTTTCAAACAGTATACTAATATGCAAATGTAAAATAACATAGGCTAATATGCAAATAAGGATTAAAGCGCCTCAGCGCGCTACTTCTTTGATAAAGCGTAAAAAGATTCTCTCTTATTCAATGCATATTAGCCTATGTTATTTGTACATTTGCATATTAGTATACTGTTGAAAATTATAAAAATTTGTGTTGTCCTTGATAATGAAGGGTAAGTCTTCGAAAACGTTCGGATAATTTATAATTTGTTGATATTTATCTATATATCATATTTTGTTGTTTGAGTAATATTTTGGAATTAATGTGTGTATTTATTTTAACGGATTTAAATTTTACATTAGTATCTTTACCACCCATTTGTTTTCGTTATATATATATATAAGTTATTAACAAAGAAAGCAATTTATTTGTAAAAACATAACTGTATGAAGTATTTAACCAATTTTCTGATAAATTTGTAATAAAAGTGTTTCCTGCTAATAAAAAAAACTTCTAAGATAAATTTTTAATGACTACATGCAGTTTCTATATTAGTCCTGAAGATTTTTCCGATTAATATATTGTTTTCGGAAAATTGTTTAATTTACATATATGTGCGTGTGTGTGTGTCGGCAGGCTAGATATAAATATTAAGCGTAATATATGAATATTTGACTTATGTTTAAATAAATTTTAAAAATTCATACTAAAGTTTGCATAGAAATTCATTTAATAGCACGTTTAATTTAGCACGCACGCCAAAATAGTTTTTTTTTTTAAAGTCATACTTTAAAAAAAAAAAATCAACAGATTTTTAAGACAAATCAGTTCGAGTCAGACAAATTATTCATTACATTTTTATTTATTTAATATGTGGATTTTTTAGACAATTAACTATTCACAAACATTATAAAGAAAATATGTAGAAATTTTAACCAAGAGGTCGATTCCCTAAGGCTTTTTTAAGCCCTTCAATTCAGTCACTGCAGGCATAGATTTGACAAACATTGATTTTATGTTTCTGTTCAGGATTTGTGTTTGCTACAACTGTATAATTCAGACGCTAATAGCTGAATCTGTTGATGAAACTCTAGTAACAACAGTTCAAAATATCAAATCTAAGTCATTTTATTGTCAGATCTTGGAAAAGAGAAACTTTGAAAAAAGTCATTTCTTACACATAAAACTTTGGTTGCTTGAAAGATTTCTTGGTTAAATATTCTTAAAGATCTTGGTTTAAATCACTTCTTAGAAAATAAAACTCTATAATAAATTAGTAGTGAATCTGATCTGTATAAAAGCTTTTTTACTTTTTTTTTATATATATGAGATCTTTTAGAGGAAAAAGAACATGGGATTCTAATGCAATTAAGTTGAACTACAAAATTTCGTTAGTTATAAAAATATTAAATAATATATTTTCACTTTTTTTTTCATTTTTAAACACTTAAAAGTATTTCCAGATGTTCAGTCCAAGTTCTTTCTTCAGAGCTGTTGAGATCTCCAATAGTATAAAAGTATCCTGAGTAGAATTACATCTCTGAATAAGGTCTTTTTAAAAGGTATTTGTACTTAAAAATTATTTCAGATCTATTTTTTAACAAAGATGAAAAAATATATTAAACTATAATTCAAAACTATTGCTAAATAGCATAAGTAAAATCATATTGCTTCAAATTGTTTCAGTTTTGTTTTATTTTGTTTTTTTAAAAAAAAACCGCTGTTAAGAATGTTTTTTATTGTTAGTGGTAAGATATTAGTTTTTAAAAATATGTTAAAACTTTTCAATCCTAATTAATGACATTTTTATTTCAGGGAAGAATCTATTTGTGAGATCAAAGTATTCATTATCATTAATGAATAGCCTGCACAGTATTTCTAGCAGACTACTGACGAACAAATTAAGTGAATTAACCAATTAAATAAAATCGATTAAAGATCGAACCTTAGGTGAGATGATTTTGTAAAATTTATATTTGCTATAATTACTGTTTAGTCCCATAAAATATTATTCTATTGGAGAACATTTTATCAAATAAATTAATGATTTTCCTGTAATTAAAGATTTTGTAAGATTTTTAGACCATTTTCCCAAATAAAATAAAAATTTTATAGGCATATATAGTATTTGAAATTATCATCTTGTAAATCATAAAGAACTTATTTGCGCAATAATTTTAAAATAGTAAGTTTTCAATTATTTTTTTTTATTTTGAAACTCTATTTTTAATCTAAACTAAAAATTTGACCAAACTATATCAGAAGTAACTTTTACAAAGTGATTGATAGCTTTTAAATATTTTCAATTTATTTGTATTAGTACTACCCCCCCCCCTCATTATTCTAACGATAATGAATTTTTAAAAATCAAGTTATTAATCAGTATTTGAAGATTATAAATAAATGATAAATAAACATATGACTATTTATACAGAGCTATAGGGAATGAAATTGTTTAGCGTCTTAACCAAGCAAAAATAGCGGATGGGCTTCCAAAATACAATGAATACATAAAGGAGAAATTACCTTATTCCAGTAATCCCAATTTAATATATTGCCCTCCCAAGAATAAAATTAAATACCATTCAATGATAATAACAAACCCCTTTTAAACATAACCAACAAGCAGATGATTAAAAATTTCAAATACTGGTCATTTGAGCCAAAATACTATGATTTTTTCCTAAAACTAAATCTTGAAGAACTTCCCACCTTTTATTTCTACAGATATAAAAGGAATTGCACTAACATTGAAGATATATGCAAACTATGTCAGAGAGAATCAGAAACAAATCACATTTTTTATTCACATGTCCCATGTTTAATAATATCCAGTGCGATATCCCCAAAATATTTAAAAATAAAAAGTACATCATAATACACTTCTCAGTACATTTAAAAAAGATATTTATGCACACATTTGAGCCAGCACATTTATATTATTCTCATTGTTGTGTACCAGATGTACATTATGCACAGTTCAAATACAAGAAGACACCCTAATACATTTAGGAACAAAATGGGTATTATAAGCATAAGAGATGAAAAAATTCACCAACTAACATTTATTCAGACATATGGTCACTAATGTGACTTCACTAGAATTTATGACATGTCTCAATATTATAAAATGATAACTAGATAATTAAAAGCAAAAAAAGAACATTAATGCTATGTTGTTCATAGAAAGATGTAAATTCTATGCAGCAGTCAGAAAATGCTAAGCTGCTTTCAAGAATGTATTTTTTTTTTTTTGGTTACACATAGATTTGTAATTTTTCTCATCTCTATCATAGGTTAAAAATACAAAGTATATAATGTAAACTACATATATTTCTTTCTTTAAAATCTCTTAGCCTTTTCTTACTCTAACTTATAGTTCAATAAAGCCTCTTGAAACCAAAACACAATGAATAAAAGTATATTTCATTCTCATTGATAAATATTATTTCAAATTTAGAATATATGAAACGGATTCACAACATAGCAATGTGGCAGAATTAGGACACCCCTTCCTCTTTAATCAAGAAACACCAAGGTATGCAAGCAATACTCAGTCATTAGAACTCTATGTATACATAATTAATATAGATTTAAAAAGGACTAAAGAACAATACATAATTCGAATGTAAATTTATTAAATATAATGATCTATATGCAATTATATTACTTACATGGAAAAATATAAAGAATATTTTTGATATAGAAAGTCCTTTTCAAAGGAAAATGTCAGTTTAATCTTTGCCTTTTAATTAAAAGAATACTCTGCGCCAAAAATACATTAACATTATATTTAATTATTTTTGTTTGTTTGTTTGTTTTTCGTAGTTTTTCATATAGATAGCAGGAATATGATAGTATATGTGACTACATTTAAATGATGTGTATACAAATGTACATGCACATATAATTTAAAACAAATGTTGTCAAGTTCATTATATTGCAAATATTTTGAAATGCTCTGAATACATTCACTAATCTTCTCACAAAAATATAAATCACATATATGCACAATCTTTTTCTAATATAACATGCATATATATTACGCGTGAATGACTGCTGGTTATCCATAAATAACTTGAATAAAGAATATAAAATAATTAAAATATGACTTACCATTTTCATTCTCCACTGTTGTTTGTGATAATGCTATAATCATAAATGTTATGCACAGAATAAATAATAAAGCAACTAAAAAGAATAAATATTTTTCTAGAAGGGTTCTCCTCTGTAAGAAGGTAGGTCCCAATATTTTAATATGTAAAGTTTTCCCTGCCACATCTTGCGGGGTCTCCATTGTCATAGGTGCTATCCTTCCATTATGTTCTTCTGTATGCAAATATTTGTCCATGATTTTACTGGACAATTTCAAAATGTTTTGAAATTAAAAGCTGGAAAGAAAAAAAATGTAACGCACAAAAATAATTACTATGATAATATTAAAGAATATCTACATATATGTATGTATAATTAGTAAGATTTTAAACATATGGATAATTGATTGCTATTTTATAAGTTAACAAATAAGAACTAAAAAAAAAAGATTTCAAAGCATACATTTACATAATTGTGAAGACTGTCAGAATAAAAGAAGCATGATAAATGACTTAATACGACCGCAGGTTAATATTCTGACAGCTTCTTTTTAATACAGTAATAGCTTTAAAAAAATTAAAAAAAACATAAACACAAATATGTAATTTTAAAATAATTTATTTTACACGTCAAACGAAATTTTAAATATATATGTTATAGAATACTAAATAATTCCAAAATAGAAAAAAGGCGAAAAGTATTTCACGATCAGGGCCAATCTCATAAATGAAGTAACCATAATCCGACACATTTTTGAAATAAATATATTCCACCTTCTTTAGAATGTATATTCTATAGTTTTCATTAGTTTTATTCAAGAGACGTTTTAAAATAAGCACCGTTAGCCTTTTCATTCATTTTAAAAGTGTACTTCGATCAGTCAGAACTATTTACAATTATTAATAAATAATACCAATCACACGGTTTGTTGTCAGTAGATTGTGCTACAAGAATAATATCTACAGTAGCAGCAAATGAGTGAATTAAGAGTTTATTTAAGAGCTTATTAAATGGTTATTTATTTACTTTTAAAATTCTTTCATTCTGCCATTGCATTGAACTACACTGAGAATAGTCCTTGGAGGTCATGTGACTTTGAATGCCAAAAGTAGCGGGAATGAACTTTGGATACAGACAATTTTAACTTTTCAGATTTTTTTTCTTTATATGTCAAAGCGTCGGCCGGGAAGCGAACCCCGGGACAACTGCTTAGAAAGCAGCTATGCTAGCAACTAGGCCACCAACGCTCGCTTGACCACTTTTCAGATTATCATTCTATCACTGTTAATTATCAAAGAATACAAAAATCATAATGTTACAACATTAACAGAACATTTTAAAATCAAGTTCTATATATCTTGAAACTTAATTAAAAGATAAGATATCTATTAATAAATACAAGGCTAATATTATTAATTTAATTGCAGCTCAACCCACTCTTTTTTTTTTTATTCATGCATGTCATTTTACATGTACAACAAAACTTTTAATATTTATATGCATTTAAAGACAAATAAAAACATTTTGAAAAAGTAAATGATTCTCAAAACGCATTTTGTGGATGAATCAGTCGTTTTCAAAAGTGTAGCAGATTGTAATAATTCAGTATAAATAAATACTGGTCTATGATGATGAAGATAAGTTAATGTTATGACTTAGTTCAACTAAAGATGGCCGATTCATACAGATATACATCTTAGTGATTATATGCCTTTTTCAAATGTCTTTATCAAAGAGTTTATGTGTAGAAATTAGAAGTTTTATAGCATAATAAATTATCATGCATGAATTGAAAAAAGATGATAAGGTTAAATTACTAATATTATGCTTTATTGAATAATAAATATATTTCTAGAAGAGATGATAATAGATGGACAATTGAAATCTTAAACTGGATTCTAAGACATTGTAAAAGACCCACAAAGAAACCACATGTGAGGTGGATAGATGAAATCAGAAAGTGTGCAGGAGTAATATGGAGAAGAGAAGCTAGTGATCAGAGAAGATGGATTGAAACGTGGAGAGACCTTCATCTTGCAGTGGATTGATAATGGTTGATGATGATGATGATGAATCAAGTTTAAAATTTATATTTAGGCTTAAATATTATATAATAATATAATAATTTGAAAAAAAAAATGTTACCAAATAAATGTATTCACTAAAGTTAATGATCAATTTTAAATAATTTAAAATCAGTAAAAAAAATCAAACCAAAAACTTTTTTTAACTGTTGCTATGTAACACTTTTTTAAAACATTGTCTTTTTTTTTTCACAAAAGAAGTTGCAGTTGATAATACTTATTAAAATACTTTACAGTTGATTGCCAATCTAAGACATGTTGCTTCATTTATATACACAATACCTAAAATATCCTCAAAGATATTAGAAGTAATGAATTTGTATCTTATGTCTCTTATATAGTTATAAATAATAATCATGTGCATTGATTGTTTTTTTTTTAATATAAGCTTCTGTTTTGTTTATATATCAACTGAGTCAAAAGATTATTTGCTGGCTTGTTTCTGTTTTCTATTATATGTAGTAAACACATAATTATTATAAAGAAATATTTATAATTAACTTGTCTTATAAATGCAAGGGATTATAATAGCATTAATCTTTTTAATCAAAACCTAATAATTTAAATAAAAAATGGACATCTAGGCTTTTTAGCAGGATTAACTGATTTGAGAAAAAAAGCTTCAAATTTAACTCTCAATTGCAATACACATTACTAAGACTTAAATAATTATATTTTATTTAACAAAATAATTCATATCTATTAATTTGATAATGATAATAATTCTCAAAAAGTATTACAAATTAATATTAGAATAGGTTAAATTGACAATAATTTTATTATTTTTAATTATGCAATAATTTTATGATTAAAATAAATTTCCATTTAGAGAAATAAATAAATAATGATAAGAACATCTGGACAATTACATAAAAAGAATTACACATTTTAGGGATTTCAATAATAAAAATTTTGAAGAATTCTTTCTTTAAACAATTATTTAATATAGTATACTTAAATTTCATTCATTTTCTCTTGACTTTATTTATTCATTTTATATTCAGGGTTAGATATTTATTAACTTATTAATATTTTATAAATTCTAATTTATTACTATTTTTTTATCCATTTTGTTTTCTGTAGAATATTTATTATCTGTTTGTTTCCCATGTACATTATCTTTAATACAATATAACCATTCACTAGTTCAATTCATATTCAACACGTTTATCTTGTAGCTGCTTAAAACTAACTTTTATTACAATAACATTTTTAACAAAACAGAAAATAATTAAATTCACAAAATGATGCTAAATATATGATTTTTTTATTTCAATAATGTAATTCATTGTAGAAAATATAAATACTTTATAATCTTTTCAATAAAATTTAAAAACACAAAAATTTATTATATAATTATACAACATGCAGTTAAAAGTTAAAAGTAAAACTTTCTAGTCTAATCTATTCTTTGATTTTTATCATAATATCTTTTTATTTATTTTTTCATTTTAACTGTGTTTTTTAATTTAAAAACTTAATCTCTGTTATATTTTTCCATTTTTCACAAATTTCAATAAAAACATAGCATTAATAATAAAATTAATTTAATATGTAAAATGTCAACTTTAAAAATAAAAGAAAGTTAATAAATAAAAATCACTAATCAACTGAAAAGACTTGGCTTAAATCTTCAAACTAAAAAAAATGTAACTTATTTCAAAAATTTGCATATTTGAGACATATTTTTTTAAGTATAGCATCAAATAATGAACACTTTCTTTGAAATACTAAAATTCAACTTTTAATTAGAAAATTGTTGATAGAAACATGTTTTTTTGACATCAGTTAATTTGCAATTGATTAACTTTTTGCAAAAAGCTAATATATTCAAGTACAATCTAAATCAATAGATCATATACTTATTAGAAAATAAATATTAAATAATTTTACAAAAACAGATAAACAATAAATGAATAAAACATAAAATTTATTTTTTGTTTTTATGAATAAACAAATGTCTATGATGTGCTTGGATAGAATGAGTACTCTCTATTGTTTTTAAACTTTCTCTCTCTATTGTTTTTGTTTCTAATAGCTATTGATATCATGATATTTTAATTAGCAGTAATGTCTTACTGTTAAAATATAAAACCCTTCTTTGATCCAAATGTATATCATCAAATAATTGAAAATGGATCCTAGCATAATGCAAATATCAATTAATAGGTTAAACATAATTACCATGATAGTTTTTAAACAGTTTTAGCATGAAATGAGTCATTTCAATGCATTAAATATTATCAACAATATGAAGGTAGAAACATAGTTATTATAGTTAAGAAAAGATAATCTATTGGATTTTTCATTTATTCATGTCTAAGTATACATTTTTTTTTATAAAGAGCTCCATTTTATTTTATTTACTTTTTTTGATGTAAAATATTATACTAAATTTCTTTATTAATTTTATTCTTTCCATCTGAAAATATAAATACACCATGGCTAAACTCTGCATACAGTAACACCACTCAGTGCAAGCCAGAGTAGTCAATGGATGAGAGGTTTATGCCTAAAATCCTCATCTAGTGCTACTCATCCAATATCCCCAGACCAGTCTCTAGCTTGTCACTTTCGTCAGTGAGGAGCTTTGGATTGGAGAGTACTTGAATCCAAAATGAAAACACAATTTTTTTTTCAATTCAAGCTATTGGATGAGTAGGCACTGGGATTTTATGCACAAACCTTCTTGCATTCAATGATTACTCTGGATTGCACAGTGTGCTACTATTGTATGGAGAGTTTAGCCTTTGTGGAAACAGCTTGTGTTAGCATAAAGAATGGGGATCGTGTGATGTTTAAAGCAAATATAAATATTGTTAAATTTTGAATTTTAGGTAAGACTTCTCTAATTGTTTTTATCATTTTGATACAAAAATTTATAAATTCCATTCTTTCTTACATAATATAATTATTTCATTCAGTTATGTGAAAATGTATATAAAATCAGAGGTAAAACTTTAACATAATAAACTGCAGAAAAAATATGACTTATTTAATGTATGTGAGAGTGTAAGATGCTCCTATAATTGTTTTCTCTCATTATTTTTCTGTAGATAAATGGATTCCTTTTATATCAATATTCTAGCACTCCTTAATGTTTATTTAAGCCTTTACAAACAGATAATGAAATATTATTGTTGAATTTGATATATGCTTTATGATTACAAAAAAAGGATTGAATAAATAGGTTTAGTGGAAAATAACAATTTATGTAACTTGTGAAGGAGAATGATATGGTCTACATTATCAAAGGCTTTTGATATATCAAAATAAATAATAATAGCAATAATAAAGTTTAGTAGTTATAAAGACTTCTTGATATTTTTGAACTTCCAAATTTAATTTTCTTTTTTGGATAAAGAACTGCAAATCCATATAAAAAAAAAAAAAAAAAAAAACAAAGCAATTATTGATAATCAACCAATCATTTTAATTTCTAAACTTAACAACTAGAAGACTAAATTTGCAAATAAAATATACTGATTCAACTAATGTGAGTAAAGAATGATAGTTCAATATTGAATTATTATATAATATTTTCTCAATAGATGCTATATAATATTGATATCCTAATCAATTAATTTTTCAAGAGCTTAAATATAATTTGCAATGATTAAAATTTCTAATATTATATTGATTGCAGATAACTGAAGTAATTAAGAATTTAAATAAGACTTAAACTAAAAGGAAAAAAAAAACCAATCAAAAATCTTATTTTTAGCATGAAATAAAATACCAGATTCATCTATTTGTGCTAGAAAAACATTATCCATATGTTATAAAAACCATATTCATATCCTCAATGTTATTCTTCTATTGTCCTCAGAAATAAATAATTGCTTAATTAATTATTCAAAATATCATGTAATCTTTACTTATCCAAATGCAAACTTAATGCAATCATAGTAATAATTATCTGTCTGATTGAGACTTAATGTTGGTTATGGAATAATCAAATCAAAGGTTAAAGACTAAAGCAATTTGTATTGCTCACATTTTTGTCAAAGACAATAAATACATATCAACAACACTCCTCCTCCACATCTTCATCAAGCATTATCAATCCACTGCAGAATGAAGGTCTCTCCAAGTTCAATCCATCTTCTGTGATCTTTAGCTTTTCTTCTCCACATCACCCCTGTACACTTTCTTATTTCATCCATCCATCTCACATGTGGTCTCTTTCTGGGTTTTTTACAATCTCTTGAAATCCGGTTTAAGATTTCAATTGTCCATCTATTATCATATCTTCTAGCAATATGTCCAGCCCAACTCCACTTTCAGTCTTTAATTTTTTCAATGAGGTCAGTAACACCTGTTTGTTCTCTGTTAAATAAGCCAGTGGGTTTTAAGTGACAAACTATAAGTTTTAACATTGACAAGATATTTATTTATTTTCATTAAAGAACTATACATATCATATTTGGGGAATTAAATAATTGTCTAGTCAAAAAGAAAATCATAATAAAAATATTAAATTGTTTAGATTTATTATTTCATGGATAATATTATTTATCAAATGATTATCAAACATATACCTATTAGAACTGTATAATCCACAGTTCAATATATCCATGTGTCATAAAATGGCTGAACTTAGATCTTTTTCTTCTATAATACAATTTTATGTAATAAAAACAATGTGCTGTAGAAATTCAGGCTGTTCTTTATTTAAAGGTGGTGTGGGGCTAAAGCAATATAGCTATGGGGCATTTCAAATATCAAATTTATATAAATACAAAAACCAATTTTAAAGCAAACATTAAGAAATATAAACAAGAACATTTTCCAATTTGCCTATTCAAAAAAATTGATTAAATCAATAAAATATCACATTATCACATAACTCTATGTTACATTTTGCTGTTTTAGGAGCATACTTTCTCACCATTCTCTATTCCACTTACTTTAAGCTTTAATAAGTAATAATAAATGCCAGATGCTAGTGTTTAATAATTCTCTATTCTATGCTATCCTATCCAAAATTCCCAGACTATTTTCAGATTACAGTTTTCATCAACGAGAAGCTTTGGATCTTGGAACAGTACACTTGGATCTTTAGGAAGTAATGCATCTTCAATCATATGACTACTATCATTTACCTCTATGTTATAGTATAAAGCTATCAACTGAAAGAAAATAAATGTTTTCAATCTAAACCAATTTTCTGGTATAGTCATATAGATCTAAAACCAACCAGTTAAGTGACCTTAGTATTTAATAAGTATAGGCACCTCTATCTGATGGCAAGGCATTGTATAAGCTAATAAAATATTATATGATGTATCACATGACTCCAGTTTACATACTGAAACTAGTCTTGGAATTTTGGATAGGATAGGATAGGTATTTATTAAGCCTGTCGTGGTGCATTTCCTTATTACTACTCACAGTATATGTCATAGAGAAAGGTGAAAAAGGATACTAATAAATATTGATTAACCAATATCTTTAAAGAACAATTAAGAAATGAATGGTCTATTCACCTAATAAGCAAAAACATTGGATTCAGGTTCCTATTACATTGAATATCAGGCTTCATTGTAAGCTTTAAATGTGTGCTATCTTTGAATAAAATCGTTAATAGCTCCAAGGATAAATTAATGAAGCAGAATAAAATTTCAAAATAGGTAATGTACAAATATGAAAATTTACTTGTTATATATATCATAGTGAAATGATATTAGTCTAAAAATTATATTTTCAATTATTTGTATACTATAATAATGGGGATGGAATGATATAACACAGACATAAACATGAAAAGATTTGTGACCCTTCTTGCGATTTGTTTTATAAAATATTATAATAATCATTAATATTAAAACGTATAGTTTGTCAATTAACGTTCATAGGTCTACTGAGTATACTATTTAAAATAGTGGTGTTGAATTGTATTTATTGGTTTTAATAAATATGTTCAGCAGACAAGCAATTTTAACCTATAACTTTTGAAATGATTATTTCGTATCTTCATTACATATGAAAATGAAGTCAGTTAATCAATTGTGATCCATTTATATTTTATTTTCTGCTGAGAATCGATTCACAAACTTCTAGTCTCTGAGATCCCTAGTCTATCTTAACTAAACCACAAATATTTTTGTGATCAAACTTAGGTTATTTTTTAAGATTCAAATTATTTTTGTTGGTGAGTTATACAGGCTACAAATTTAGGTATAAAATAAACTGTATTTTATTACCATTATTTGGTATTTTAAATAAAAGATTCTAAATACAGCTATATATATATAAAAGGTCTAAATGATTTTAAAAGCTTTTTCCATGGCGACCATATTTTTAAATTTTATTTATTCATTATTTTTTGAACATTTTATTTATACATAAAATTCAATAAATCAATTTATAGGCTGTTGAAGAACTACAGCGCTTTTAGAAACTGAACTTTTTTTTTCCAGTTGAAAAATAAGATTACCATGTTATCTAATTTAAAAAGAAAAAGTAACAAAGAGTTTTTTAAAAAAAACCTGTAGAGAAGCAAAGTAATAAGATTTTTAAAAGCAAAATTCTAATTGATCTGATTAGAATATTATAAATTTTACTTCCAAATGTATTTTTTTGTTTAAAACTTTATTAAATATTACAATAAAGCCGCTAAGTTTTGCCATTTTATGCGGCACTAATTAATTTCATATTTGGTAGTTTATTAGAGTATTTGAATTCATGACCATTCAAAAGAAGAGTCTCACAAAAAGCCCTGTTAGATTTGTTGCACTTTTAAAGTGATCCATTCTGCGGCATACGGTTTCTGAATCGCGACTCAGTTTGGTCACTTGTGGTATTCGAATTACTGGTGAACTCCGACCAGTAAACCATTCGATTGTTTATTTATCTTACATAAAACCAACAATGTGAAGCAATTACTTCAAAAAAGAAAAATATTTTCTAAAGTACTGGTAGCTTAAGTAGGGAGGGGATATTGATTTTATCAGTCTGATTTTTCCAGAAGAATAAATATTTTCAGTCAATATTTTTTATAAGTGATAAATTCTCTGAATTCTCTAATCAAAAACCTAATTTAAATGTAAAAATGCTATCATTTTGTGAAACTGACATTATTAGAAATGATAATTTTTACTCTCTCAGCCCTTAATATGTTCCTAATTTAAATGCTCAAACCTCTCCTTCTCTAAGTTATGAAAATTGTAATTTTACCAGAATCTACTTCCATATAATGAGGATGATTTTAAAATACAGTAATGAAAAAATCATTCAGCTCAGTAAATGTCAGTTTTGGTAACCACAACTATTTATGGTTATAATTTGTGGCAATATTGAAATGAGATCCTAAGTCAAAAATGTTAGAATTTGTTAGTAGTATTTGATAATATTCCTAAAGCTAGCAGTATTCATGTACATAAATAAACTACTTTAAACATTTGAGAGAGACTGAATTAGTTTTAGAGAAAATTTTTCATCAGTTCTCTCCATCCAATTTTTGCCTATTATTCATTCTACTGACTTGAAGAGTGAGAATATTTTTCTATAAAGTATTTTTATACTTATCTTGAAGCTATTAAAAAAATTGACTGTAAAACTCTGTTGACTTTACTCCCATCTAAAATGTCTTGAACTAAAGAAAATAAGACCTGAGAAAAAATGGTATCACTCAACAATCAGCCATTAAGTGCAAAAGACTAAACTTGGTGATTATGGAATCATTTACACCTGCACTCTTTGACCAAGAAATGATCCTAAGTGTGCTGAAAAAATGACATAGTTTTTATCCTCCCTTATATATTTAATAATGACAGCTAGAGCATCAAATTAAGCAATTTTCACTTTTAAAAATAAAAAAATTGTTGGTATCTAAGCAGAATTAACCTTTTAACCATATGCTTAAGATTTCAAAAAAAGGAAAAGCACCACAATGTTTTTTTTCTCTAGCCTATATTTCATTTTTTAACACTCGACTTTAATTTTAAAAATATTCAATGATGGAAATGTATCAGAAGTTTATTTAGAAAAGTGATAAATTTGGTATCACTACTTTTTACACAAGTGACATTTAATGAAATGATAATAACAAATGTAAATATATAAATTTATTAAGTGCTAGCAGATATCTAATAATAACATACAAGGCTAAAACCTTAGTCAGAAGTGCCTTAAAAATGCTTATGTGACAGCCAATCAGATGTAATAATGACTGCATGTGGAACTCTCAATTCAAGAACACAATCCAAAACACAAGAAAAAGATGGGACCCACCTTCTTCTATACTTAAATTTATATATAAATAAGTCAGACTCAAGCATAAGCATTTTAAGGCACTTCTGACTAAGGTTTTAGCCTTGTACATTATTAAGTGATATCTATAAAAAATATTGAAAAGCTGATAAAAATTATTTTTTAAGTGAACTTCATTAACTAAAATTAAAAAATTCTTTCACTGTTCTCACCAGCTAATTAATGCCTTACCTGGAAAATCTGTATACAAATCTCTCTACTGCATTTCAGCAAGTTTTCAAAAACTATTAAAAACAACTTCACTCATGTTGATCTTTATAAAATAATTTTAGATGACAAATTTGCATGGGTATTCCATGGAAATATTGCTTTACTACATTTTAAACATTAACAGTCATGAACTAAGTATTCATTGGCTTTGTCATGCATGGTTATATTTTAAGAACTTGATCAAAAACATTGAAATTAAGAAACATAGAAAGAAACTTACTAAAACAAGATTTTCAAAATAAAAGCTGTGATAAATATTTTAGTAGAGACAATATCAATATATTTTGTCATAATTTTTTCAAGATGGTGATAATAAGTTTTGCATTTTCTTATAACAACTTTATTAAAAGTGCCTTAAAGAATGGTGAAAATGTCATATTTTTTATTATCCACATTATAAATTAGCCATTAAATTGTACTATTATATTGTGTTAAAATAACATTATCTATAATTGTCTACTTGGTGTAATAGATGACTTTGAATATGAAATTTTAATGTTATCATTTCACTCTTAGCTATAAATAATTAATTTCAGAGCTGAGGTAGTTTTAAATTTTAATGCCCAGGGCATTCACAATTTAATTGCTGTAAAACTAAATTAAGATGTCTCATTCATGATCATAATTACTATGCTAACCATCAGATTGAGAAAGACTTGATCTGTCAATTTGCATGACATTTGGGCTGGATGAAGTTTTTCATGTTAAATCAAATTAAATTTCTAGCATTAATTCTGGTCATGATATTCTGACAACTTCTTTAAAATGTAGCTTTTTAATTGACTTTTCCTAGAACCTCAACACTTAATAATTTTTCAGTGAAAGTATGATCTGTAACTAATGAGCCTGAATGGTGTTGAACAGTATGGCTTAAAGCCAAAACTAGGCTGGTATCTGATTTTCATTTTTGATTTTAAAAAAATATTCATGGTGAACTTAACCAGTGAGAATTTTATCCATTTTTAGAATTGATCAGAAAAATCACTCCTCTAAATATTATTTTGGAAAGCTAGAATACAATGGCTCTAATCTAAAAACCTTTTCATGGTTTTAGGGATATATTATCTGGTGTTTTCTGTTTTATGAATAATATGGCCTGATGTAGATATAGTGAATGATGAAACATATGATCTTTTTTTAAAACATTGACTGCAAAACAGAGACCAGATGATTCTCTTATTGAGGAATTTGAATCTCATTAGTTTCCAGTAAAGACTTATTTCTATGCTAAAGATATTCTCAGTTGATTACAGTCAATTTGAGATTGATAAAAACATTTAATTTCTAATTAGAGATATAAAAAAGTTCAAACAAATATATACGTTTTTATGCTCTCATTTAGGGTCAGCATAGATGTTAATTTTACAGAGAGGATTGTGTTGTGGAAAAGAATAATAAAGTTTAAGATAAAATATTGTCACTCTGAAAATGACCTATCAACAAAATAAAAATCAGTAACAATAAAAACTGATCTTTCTGTTATTTTAAAATAGACTCCCCTTTATTAATATTGTTAATTATGCCAGAAGTCACTTCACCCAACTAATAAGTTCTTGTCATCAATAATAACCATTATTTTATTTCCTTCCTAATGTTGAGTTATCTTTGCCCTATACTGGAGTCTTCTACTATAAGCTTGAGTAATGATTAAACAATAGATGGTATAGTGCTACAAAATTCACATTTGCAGACTGATCAATTTTTGTTTTTTACTTTTGTCAATAAAGACTAGGATTTGAATCTAGAGCTAGTATACCTATGCATTTAGCAGCAATTTTTATACTATTCAAAAAATATTGTAAATCTAAAGTTTCAGTTGCAGGCTAACTCACTTGCATAGTTATAAAATCTAGCATCAGAGATTTCAGTTCTATAGAAACTATAGGCACCTTCTACTGCTTTAGCTAGAATGGTTAATGCCATCATCACATGATTTCTCATACATCTATTAATATGATTCTCAAAGCAGTTACTTTTAGTTTAGAACCAACTGGATGCAGTACAATTTCCATCTACAAATGACCAATTTTTGGCTTTTGCCTGCATAAGTGAAAACTAGAATTCAAACTGCAACTAATGCAGTTATATATTTAGCAGTAGTTTTTATTTATAATATTCAAGATAACAACATAAAGTTAAAAAAAAACACAAGATTTTAAAAACAAGCTAAATCACTTGCATAGCTGTATAGATCTATGGTTGTTAATATTGTGTTATATAAGCATTTAAAAATAAGTTTATTTAAATATATAATTAGATGTATAAAGTTCACATAAAATAATAAATATTGTCTTCTATTTATTTACAAACTGTTGGTGAAGTAGAAATTCTGAATTTAAAATCAGATTTAAAAAATATTTTGTGAGCATTAGTATAATCATTATTGGTAGAAGAAATTAGTTACTATTTAGTAAGTATGACCATTAAATGTTGAAATATATGAGCACATTTTTAGTTCCATCTTATCTGATTTTGCTGATTTTACAGATTGACCAATTGAAATCATGATAATTTAGGTCACAAATTTACTTACATTTTGAATAATTACTTTTTTTATTATTATATAAAAATATTATTAATTTATTTTTTCAATTAGCAATAAAAAAGTTTTTCTATTTTATAATATATATCTAAAAATCTGTGCAGTGGTAAGTTTTAATCTGCAATAGCCACATGTATCATTGATTATTGTATTATGTTTATTAAAACTTTTAAGAGAACTCTTTAATCATACTAACATTTTAAATACAATAAAAATTCATATAACACTACAATATTAGCCAAAACAAAATTTTACTAAAATTCTTACACAACCATGGTTTTATCAAAGCAAAATAGTCTTCCATCATTTACATCAACAATCAATTTCCTTTCACATCAAAGGATGTTTTAATGAGATTAATGGCCTCAGTTTCAAAAAATTTTATCATCAAAGTTTCATTTACTTATCTTTCCAATCCACTTTTTTCATAAAAGATAGCATCTACATTGTTAAATAATATTTTATGATCTGTATTCAGTTCATGAATATACAAAGCTGAGTTTTGATATCTATTTTTAACTGAACTTTAACTCTTTCATTAAAACATAATTTACTCTGATCTACATAAATATTATGACAACTACAAAGTATTTTATAAACTTTCCCAGAAATAGATTTGTAATCAATTGACTGTTTTGAACTAATTAGTAATGAATCTAAATTCAGGCTTAATTAATTAATTAATTTTAATAATGTAACTATATTTTCATGCAACTACATTTTCATTCTTTAATTTCATGCAGTACAATTCTTACTCCAATCTTTTCCTTTTTTTATATGCAAATATGTGTTTATCTGTAAAGTTTATTCTTAAAGAGTTTTTGAGACTGTATGAGTGTTATGAATTTATTAAACAAATGATTTTGATATTTTGAGCAGTTTACAACTGACAATAAAAGAAAAAAGTATTTGTTTACCTTTGTTTTTTATTTTGTTTTAATTATATTTGCACTTTACTTATTATTATTATTTTAAAAATGAAAAATTTCTCTAAAAGAATTATGGTTAGAGGTTAGGGTTCTTATTTTGTTTTAGTTATAATATTTACATTCAACTCTAACCCTTTTGAAAAAATTGTAGATCTGTGTTATTATATAATTATTTTTATAACTTAAAATAGAATGGTTGATAAAAAGTGGGTGGATGGAAAATACATAAATACCAGATCTAGAACATGTCATCTAATTTGATCTACATCAGACAATCTTATTAGCTTTCTATGTTTACCATAATCCTCAACAAAGTTTTGGGAGTAGTTCAAATTATTAACAATAAAGCAGCAAAATAGAAAATATTGTAGTTATGAAAGTATTTTATTTTTGTGTATAAAATTTCATATATATTGCTTATAATAACTCCTTTAATATATACTTTAATGCAATTTTTTTTTAATAAAACTTATTTATCTTCCTGACAGTTTCAACTGTCCAGCAGTCTTCATCAGAGTGTTCTCAATTTCCTTTTAAAAGGTAGAGGAAATTGAGAACACTCTGATGAAGACTGCTGAACAGTCAAAACTGTCAGGTAGAGGCAATTGAGAATGCTCTGATGAAAACTGCTGAACAATCAAAACTGTCAGGAAAATAAAAAAGTTTTATTAAAAAAATTTTTGCATTAAAGTGTATATAAGAGGAGTTATGATAAGCAATATATATATATATGAATATATGAAGAAACGAAAAGAAAGTGAAGGAGAATAATAATAATATATGTATAAAATTTACAACAGTTAGGAACAATTATGAAAATTGATAAAGTGACTAATGAAAAAATATCAAAAACACTAGAATTCACTGGTGTAGTTTGTCTTAATTATAAAAATATTTATGAATTAAACATGAATTGCAAATAAGTAGTGCAGTGGAGCTGGGGTGATTGAAAAACATCATCACTTGCAGTCCATTTAATGAAATACAAATATCAATAATTTGAAAAATTATCTATAAGTAATATAGTATTTTATAAGAGCATGAGACTATGAGATCTCTGAGATCATTGTGTGATCATCCAGCAACTCAGAAGAGCAACTAAAAAAACCATACATCAATCATATGTCAACCAGCAGTATCAATAAGTCAAAGTAAGTATAATTCAATATCATTCATCATCATCATTGATAGGCATAAACAAATCAGTACAATATATCAACTGTCAATCTTGTGACCGGATTTGAACAATAAAAAATATAAATCAACAGTCAACCTTGTGACTGGATTGAAAATGAGTCTTCTGTAAACCAGGCTAACTATTGATCCTTTGCCACCTTGAGCAATTATTAAAACATAACTTGGATTCACCAGCTTACTGCCCATCCATTAAAATACACAATAATCAGAAATCTAAACAATAATGCTGGGACATAAAAACATGCTGATCATCATCAATGTTCAGGCCACTTGTACTGGCCAACTATAAACTTAGCTTTTAAATAAGACAAAAAATATAGTGCATGGGCTTTAAAGAGTATTCTCTTTTGCATGAACCAGGATGATGATTGATCATCGCTGGATGCCCCAAAAGCACTAAGTACATATCCCCATTTATATATTCATCCATCCTGTGCATGAATCTAGCTCAGAGAACACAAGCTCTATTACTGTATGTGACCAAGAGATGATGGAAACAGTTTTTAAAATTAAATATAAGTTTATTAATAACAAAAAAAAATTAAAAAATTGAAATTAAGGTCTATGTGTCCACACATATAAATTAAGTCTTATACAATAAAAAAATATCACATTGATGATTTACATAATTACTATTCAAAATTTAAATTGTTACATGGATTTACATATATGCACGCACAGATGCACAATTTTTATTATACAATTAATCTATTTCAATTGACATTCAATAACAACAAAAAATGATCAAAAATTTACATATGTGTTATAATTGACAACATACACACATATACGTGTGTGTGCATGAAATAATAATCTATTTGACTTGCTACAAAATAATTATCAAAATCTTAAATTATATAAAAATACAATAAATGATTAAAGTTTCAGTTAAATGAAATACATTTTACATAGTAGATTTACTGAAATGCATATATATATATATATATAATTTGCACAGATGTGCGATATATTAATTTATCTACATAACATTAGTATTTATCACAATAAAATTATTACAGATTATTCTCGCAATTTAATTCTCTTTGCTGAATAGTCTTTTTTCTTGAAACAAGTACTATCAAATTTTTGACAGAGGATTGTTGATTGATTTAAAATGTCTTTCTCTTTTTTTTTCAATAAACGAAAAATAAAATCATTTTATAGAGTTAAGAAAATATAAATTTCAAAATGTCTTTCTGCTTGATTAGTTAATGCTGATGAAGTAGGCAAGTTGAGAGAGGAAAAGTGAATACATGAACTGCAGCTCTTCATGCCATGATAAGTAGATAGCCAAGCATGGACTATCAAGGACCCAATGCTCCATGATGTCAGGAAAAAATACCTCATTTTTAAGCACTGCCCCCTCTAAGTACCTAGACAGATCATCCTCAAAGAGTAGTATCCAGAAAATAGGCATTGTGCCAACCCTGCTCATCTCTGTGAGGCTTAAAGGTATAAATGAGGTCTATTCATGAGACCAAGGCCTATTCATGAGGCCTATATATATTCACTGCTGGACTACTCTGAGAGCTCAACATCTAGGTCTAGACAGTGCCAAGCCTATACTTCCAAGCATCATGAACACACTGCATCCAGACAGCCCTGCTCAATTATACACCCACCATAAACATAAAAAGTACAAATTCATGCATCACTTTTAAAATGTCATTCTATTAAAGAAATTATTTAAAATTTCATTATTATATATATAACTCTACTCACCACAGCTGTATACATGTTTATCTGAGCTTCTCTGCTTTTAGATAGTCAGCATATATATAATTATTTATTTAGCAAGCTGGTTTTTTTGGTCCATTAGAAAAATATAATCCATGTTTTTGTCATCATCAGGTAAAAGTATGCAATCCATGTAAAATCTTGATTTGTAGTTGGTCTCTTTCTATCTAGAATTATTCCAGGCAAGCAGCTGTCTTGGTTTAATAGATTTCAGGCAAGCAACCATCCTCTCTAAGGCTATAAATTTCAGCACAAAGAAGTGGGTCATTTTCTCCATGTAAATTCAAACTCCTGCTAAGGAAAACAGTCTACTATCTTGCCTTCAGCTACATCAGTTTATGGTAGTTATTCTGAAAATTTTATGGTCAGCTAAAACCAACTGCTGCACTTCATCAAGTTGCAACAAAATACTGTACAACTTTTCAGCTGACCGTTCTTACAAAATTTATTATCCAGACTCTTCTCTTCAAAAATCACTATCCAGACTGGAGATAATTTTGTTATCAGCCCTTTTATAGGATCATCTAAAGTGATAATAACACCTTGATTGAAAACAGAGTTTTTATTTTTATCTCTCTAATCCCTTTAAAAACATACATATTTTAATTAATTAAAAAAAATTTCAAAAACAAGTATAGTGTTTTTACATTTTGCAATAATAATAATAATAATAATAATAATAATAATAATAATAATAATAATAATAATACAATATATATATATATATATTTATTCAGACCTTTTAAAAGTTTAATTTATAAAACAATATTTTAAATCAGAGTTATTATTTATTATTATTTTTTTATTTTTTATTTCAATGAATGTAAAAAATATCTACTATAATTTTTGTCTGTGTTTATTTCTAGTTTTCCTTTCAACTTTATATATATATATATATTTATGCTCACACACTATATTAGTATGTACTATGTAATCCAACTGGTTACAATATATATATATGACAATATATGGCATTCTACCAAAAACACTGTCAAGCATGTTTGTTTACATAAATGTCAGAGCAAGCATTCACTATCTATAACTTAATTTCCACCTTCAGATCATGATTTCAAACTATTTGCTATCGTCAGTGAAGGACAGGAATAAGAAACTAGATCTAAACTCAAACTCTGAGTGTTTATGAAACAGTTTCTATTCAGCTTGCAAGCATGAATCTTTTAGACACGTAATGTCTTCAAACTCAGCACAGCAAACCAGATAGCTATATGGGTCTGATATCAGTTCAGCTTCATCACTTAGTAGAAGCCTCTGCAATATATATCATTGCAAGAAAGACCTCAAAGGTACATTTATGAAAAACAAAAACACAAGTTAAAACTTGCTAATGCTTGTATTTATGACAATAGATGGCATTCTACCAAAAACATCATCAAGCGTGTTTGTTTACATAAATGTCAGAGCAAGCATTCAATATCTCTAACTTGAATTTTCACCTTCAGATCATGATTTCAAGCTATTTGCTATTGTCAGTGAAGGACAGAAATAAGAAACTAGATCTAAACACAAACTCTGAGCGTTTATGAAACAGTTTCTATTCAGCTTGCAAGCATGAATCTTTTAGACACGTAATGTCTTCAAACTCAGCATAGCAAGCCAGATAGTTATATGGGTCTGATATCAGTTCAGCATCATCACATAGTAGAAGCCTCTGCAATATATATCATTGCAAGAAAGACCTCAAAGCAAATAGCTTGAAATCATGATCTGAAGGTGGAAATTAAGTTAGAGATAGTGAATGCTTGCTCTGATGTTTATGTAAACAAACACGCTTGATGGTGTTTTTGGTAGAACACCATCTATTGTCATAAATACAAGCATTAGCAAGTTTTAACTTGTGTTTTTGTTTTTCATAAATGTACCTTTGAGGTCTTTCTTGCAATGATATATATTGCAGAGGCTTCTACTATGTGGTGATGCTGAACTGATATCAGACCCATATAGCTATATGGCTTGCTATGCTGAGTTTGAAGACATTACGCATCTAAAAGATTCACGCTTGCAAGCTGAATAGAAACTGTTTCATAAACGCTCAGAGTTTGTGTTTAGATCTAGTTTCTTATTCCTGTCCTTCACTGACAATAGCAAATAGTTTGAAATCATGATCTGAATGTGGAAATTAAGTTAGAGATAGTGAATGCTTGCTCTGACATTTATGTAAACAAACATGCTTGATGGTGTTTTTGGTAGAACGCCATCTATTGTCATAAATACAAGCATTAGCAAGTTTTAACTTGTGTTTTTGTTTTTCATAAATGTACCTTTGAGGTTTTTTTTTGCAATGATATATATTGCAGAGGCTTCTACTATGCGGTGATGCTGAACTGATATCAGACCCATATAGCTATCTGGCTTGCTATGCTGAGTTTGAAGACATATACGTGTCTAAAAGATTCACGCTTGCAAGCTGAATAGAAATTGTTTCATAAATGCTCAGAGTTTGTGTTTAGATCTAGTTTCTTATTCCTGTCCTTCACTGACGATAGCAAATAGCTTGAAATCATGATCTGAAGGTGGAAATTAAGTTAGAGATAGTGAATGCTTGCTCTGACATTTATGTAAACAAACATGCTTGATGGTGTTTTTGGTAGAACGCCATCTATTGTCATAAATACAAGCATTAGCAAGTTTTAACTTGTGTTTTTGTTTTTCATAAATGTACCTTTGAGGTTTTTTTTTTTGCAATGATATATATTGCAGAGGCTTCTACTATGCGGTGATGCTGAACTGATATCAGACCCATATAGCTATCTGGCTTGCTATGCTGAGTTTGAAGATATATACGTGTCTAAAAGATTCACGCTTGCAAGCTGAATAGAAACTGTTTCATAAATGCTCAGAGTTTGTGTTTAGATCTAGTTTCTTATTCCTGTCCTTCACTGACAATAGCAAATAGCTTGAAATCATGATCTGAAGGTGGAAATTAAGTTAGAGATAGTGAATGCTTGCTCTGACATTTATGTAAACAAACACACTTGACGGTGTTTTTGGTAGAACATCATCTATTGTCATAAATACAAGCGTTAGCAAGTTTTAACTTGTGTTTTTGTTTTTCATATATATATAAGTCAACCAATGCACAATGATTTCAAACCAAATACATTGCATAAGAATATGATTATCTCAAGTACTTCATAAGAAGCTAAATTAATGATGAAATTACATTTTCTTTCATCACCCATTTAATTTTTTACAAAATGTTTAAGTTCATCATCCATACTGGATATATATTTTTTTATAATCATTGGGTATTGATTTGATTACTTCAATTATTTTCATTGTTTGAAACACATTTTTTGTTATGTCAATTACTTTTTTTATTTGCTTAAAATATGCAATTTGTTATTATGTAAATGGAGGTTTAATGCTGCAAACAATATAAGCTATATTAGTACCAATTCAAAACACTATGTAAATGTCTGAGCAATACTGGGAAAGTGTTTGATGATACATATCCTAATAAGAATTTAGAAAACAATCTGCAACAGTTAACAAGAATGATCCAAGAAATTAGTAATTGTAATAGGAAATAGAATTCAGGAGTCATATAGAAGAAGAATAATGATTTCAATTTGTAGAGATAAAGAGATTGAATTCAAATGTATTCCAAGATATTAATTGCTGTAATTCAAATTCTTATAATTGTACCAAATAGAAGTGAGTTAAAAAATTATCTGATAAGTGATAATAAGCTGCAAGTTTTTTATCAGATAATAGAAATAACAAGAAACACTTTATTGTAGATAGAATAAAAATAATGAATTTATTTTATAGCCATAAAGTAAATGGACTGTAAATACAATCCATTTTGTATTATAGATTAAACAATATATAGTCTTTATACAAATAGGCAAAAATAAGTTTTTATAAATTCAAAGAACATATCACAATAATATATGCATATGTACACAGAAGCTAAATTCTCCATACAGTAGCGGTAATCATGTGATATACATATGTAAATTATTATTACCAAACCATTCTTTACTTTATCCAATATATGATAAACAAAGTAGTTCTCTAATATCATCTATAGTAAAACTGAGTAATTACTGATTATTGGATGTTAGTGCATTTAAATCTCCACTCTCAATCTTGTAAAAAATCTTAGGGTGTTTTGAGTTTTCAGACTTTTACCCTGAATAGTAAAGTGGAATTAAAGATGATTGCTTGATTATACATGAATTTTCTTCCAAACTTTAAATCCCAAAACTTCATTGTTAAAAACAAAAGTCAGAAACTAGTCTAGAAATGAAGACTTAAATATATTATTGTCTGATAATTACTGGTTAAACAAATTTATTATAGATGGCGCTAGAGTAGAGAACTGTTCATATTTTATTATATATGAACCATATGTTTCTAAAATAATTCCAGAACTTGATTTCCAAATAATTATTTAAATGAGCTTGTAAATAATGCTCACCTTTTGTTATGTCAATGCTATCTATTTATGATATTTTAGCCACCAAAACAGATTGATATTGATATAAAAGCAGGTGAGTATTATTTACACATTCATTTAAATGATTGTTTAGGAATTGTGAATTATCTTAACAATATAATCAGAGTTGTTTGTTCCATGATTAGGTTTATATTTTTAGCATTATATATTTGATAGGCAATAAAATTGTTTACACACTCATTAACAGTCATTAAAATTATATATGTATAATAGTATTTTGGGGGTTAACCCATGTATTATTTTGTATTACTTCCCAAGGTTTCAGTGAAATAATATCTGCCTAGATGTTAAAAAAATCATTAGATTTCAAATAGTAATGAGATCGAGTATGAGATAAAGAAAAAGATTGAGTGTGAAGTAGTTACATTATTGTAGACACCTAATGCTGATGCCTATTGCACGTAGCCAAAGTCATTATTTAAAATATTCAAATTCTTAGAATTATAGTGCACTATCGTAAATTTATTTATGATATTTATCATTAAAATTACTATTTTTGTTTTAGGCTAAAAATTGTAGAATATATTTTACTTCAAAAAGTATTAACTGTATGTATTTCATGGTAAATGTTTTGATATTTCAATTATTAAATTAACAATAAGTATTTGTCTCAACATTTATGTAGATATATTCTCACTCCAATAAGACTATATTTTTTATTCATAAATTAAATTTATTGCGACTGCGTTTTGTTTATTGTTTTTTAAGAATTGTAAATATTAAAAATATTATGATTTTAAAAACAAAAATATTTTCATACTAAGATTTTTAATTAATAAAATTCGTCATATCTTGAATTCTACCTTCACTAGGAAACTATTTATATGTTTTAATATATGAATTTTTTCTACAGTATAGGCTTTTTCGTACCTGCACTCCAATATGTAATATATAGAGGGTTTGAACTCAGACTTTCACACAACCCTCAACTATCCACGCTATCTCATACTGCAAACACACTTTATCACACATATGTTGAAAAGATAAATAATCACCAATAAAAGTATTTTGTGCTAAACCAGCACTTGTCAGTTGGTCCAGATTATTATGTTTGTCAATTAGAGAAATATATTTCTGGAAAACCAAATATGTTATTTGAGTATCCCAATATTTTTTTAAGTGCCATAAAAAAAAATTAGAAATCAAGATAATTTTTTTTTTCTAAATACAGATTCATTTACTCTATCTTTATATGCATATTAAAACACTTGAGTACATATTTGCAAAGTGATAAAGAAAGGTTAAATAAAAAAATACAATTGTTTTAATTAGATAACTAAAATGGTGTTCCTTGGTAACTAAGTAAAAAACACAATAAGCTTTCATTAATTCCCAGTGATAACTAAGACTATGTAATCCTGCTTAATAACACTTAGTGATCAATGGTGGGTTTTTTAACAAAGATATATACTAACATTGTGCAGCTTAACTCTAAAATGATTATAATTTTCTTACATTATAAAATAAAAATGTTTTAGAGACTCTGTTCAATGAAAACGTAATACCAAAGCAATCATAAATTGCACATTACATTAAATAAAATGGTTAATAAAAATAATTTGAAATTAATTATTTAAATGTTTAAAATTTTTGAATTTCAGATTTTTAACTTGAATAATAAAGTGGATTTAAAAGTGATTGCTAGATACGTAATTGTTTTACTTTCATCTTTGAATACTAAGCCTCACTATAAAGGCAAAGCCAGAAATTGGATGAGAAATAGAAAATTAAATGCTTTATCATATGATAATAATTTATTACTTAAACTTAGGACAGATGACAGTAAATGTTTAGGATGTTGGCTAGTAATGATGAGAAGAAATTAAAGTGGATCATATATTTTAATTTAAAACTTTTTGAGCCTAAAGTAGAAATTAATATTTATATTAAGTGTTTCAATTCAGGAATGTGAATAAGTATTTTGAGAAGATGTATCAAATTAAATATTTATTAATAAAAATCTAGATAACTGAATTTTATTTTTGAAATACAGCTATAGGTTATATTTTGTTCCAAACTTTCCTTTTGTACATCTACATTGTATATAATATCTCATGTGTTATTGATAAAGTTTAATTATAATAAATTCCATATTATTTATTGAACTGAAAGTGTACAGTAATTTTCAACATTAAAACAGGCAATACGTATAGTGAGTTTTGCCTGTTTTAACAACAGTTATACACAAGCATAAGAGGTGGTGGTCATGTGATGTTTATTGGCTTAATTTTCAACATACATGTATATACCACATATGCTTATTATTGTATAAACAATTTTTTTTTAAAATAAAAATAATATAGTTAATAATAATAAATTGAGGGGACATATCTATATATTTTTTATTGTGTGATCACTTACCCATTCATTGAAAAAATAATAAAAAAACTATAATATATATTTATTTTTTAAATATAATAAATAGCCAAAATGTCCAATGCTCATCATAATTAAATATGGTTTGCAAAATATTCTTTTTTTCACAATAACTTTTTCTCTTATAGAAACTTAAGTAACCTTATTATTAAGAAATGATGATTTCTAATCATTTTGATGTACAGTATTTACGTTAGTAGTATCTAAAATTTTGTAAAACTTTTAACACTACACTTAAAAAACAGTTTGTTATGTGAAGTGTTGCTCATCAAATTAGAAAAAGGTAATAAAAGGAAAATAAAATATATGTGCTTTCAACATAAACCAATGAAATGTTATTAATAAACATGATCCTATATGCATTTTTGAGATCGAAGAACAATTTCTGATGTAATTTCAAATTTATTTACAAACTTTAATTTTTTTTAAGGTGATTGTGAACAGCATTCAGAAATACAAAAACAGTTTTTTGAGTATTATAAAATATATTAAATTTGTGAATTTTACTATACATTTTTGTTTCTTGTTTACATTGAGGAGGGGGGATAGCATGTCATTGAAGTCATATATATTGATACAGTGCAGTTTGTAACTTCACAATATTAAAAATATCAGACAAAAAAATGATTATTAATGTGTTATGTATTCACTTTAAGAAATATGTTATAAAGATATGGTTCAGTTTCATTCAAAATATATATATATCTACATCACTTTCCCGTGAAAACCTTCACTAAAATACTTAGTAAATTAAAGGCATTAAAATAGGCAAAACTCTCCGTACAGTAGTGCCACTTAGTGCAAACCAGAGTAATCAATGGATGCCAGAAAACTTGTGCATAAAATCCCTATCTAGTGCCTACTCATCCAATATCCCCAGACTAGTTTTTGGCTTGTGGCCTTTATCAGTGAGGAGGTTAGTTTTTGGCTTGTGGCCTTCATCAGTGAGGATCCTTGGATATGAGAGTTCTACATCTATATCTTAGGATCTAATGCAACCCTTCAGCAGCCATCTTTTATCTCTACTTAAGGACAAAACTATGAGAATAAAATTGAAAACAATATTTTAAATCCAAGTTCATTAGCCTATATAGTCATATAAGTCTGAACTCAGTTCAACACCCATACATTTTGATGTCTTTGGTTCTTTAATAACCATAGCCATCACTATCCTACTAGGCAGGTTTGGTATTAAACCACCAAACATCACATGATTACCATTTCTTATCCTTGCCCATAACTGTTACTAAAACAAGCAAAACTCTCGATACAGTAGTACCACTCAGTGCAAGCCAGAGTAATCAATAATGGTGGCTATGGTTATTAAAGAACCAAAGACCCCCAAATATATGGGTGCTTAACTGAGTTCAGACCTATATTACTATAGATTAAAAATAATAATGTGTTTTCAATTTTATTCTCATAGTTTTGTAGTTAAGTAGAGATAAAAGGTGGCTGCTGGAGGGTTGCTTTAGATCCTAAGATCTAGGTGCAGTGCTCTCAGATCCAAGGCTCCTCACTGATAAAGGCCACAAGCCAGAAACTAGTCTGGGGATTTTGGATAAGTATGTACTAGATAGGAATTTTATGCACAAACCTTCACTCATTCATTAATTACTCTGGCTTGCACTGAGTGGCACTACTGTATGGATAGTTTTGCCTGTTTTAATAACAGTTATGAACAAGCATAAGAAATGGTGATCATGTGATAAATTAAAGGCAATACTAATGTTGTATATTGGAGAAAACCTAAAAACTATGAAATACAAGATTAATACATTTTTGGTGCTGAATACTTTTAAGTAATGCTACTGTTATCTAAGATTTTCTTTGACAACAGAAATTAGTTACTAAAATGCATTAAAGCTATGTTTAATATTTTCAAGTTTTTTTTTATATTTGATATTAGTATTGTCTCTAGTTTATTATATTTTAGTGACAAAGTAATTGTAATTACTTACACCTTAATATATAATTGATTAATTAAATATCACATAAATGTGTGGTAATGCTAATGTTATCTAATTAAGCTCTCTATAGAAATTTTCTGATGTTTCAAGCAGCAATCTTTGATGAAAAGAATCCAATTGATTTTCTTGATATTTGTTTCTGTCAATCAAACCTGGCATCATTAAGTGAAATCACCAGTTTAGCTAGGAAAATGAACATATATTCCTAACATAAAACATTGCTATTTGAGAATACAAAAGATGTAAATGTATATTTCAAATTACAAACAGATCTAGCTGATCAACACAATTAATGGTTGCTAACCAGAAATTCAGCTGATTTTAGCTGATAAAAGAGTTTATCCTTGTAAATTAGCTAATTTACATGAATAAAAACACACACTTTAATTTATTCATATCACAAATCCATGAAAAATTGAAATCTAACATATAAAACTCTCAGGGGAGATGAAATATTCCTAAGATGTTTAAAAAATAGGGATGTTCTGAATCCTAGTGCTTGTAAAAATAACTTTTTGGGTTTAAATTCATATAACACTTTGAGTTATAAATATATCTATTTAGTGAGCAATAGACTAAATCAATAATTTAACCTAAAAACTATCATTGATAATTAATGGTTTCCTTAGCAACATCACTGCTAGAATACATTTGAAGTTAGTTTATATGAATAAATCCCCCACACTTTAATTTGTTTATGTCTATGTTGGATGAATGCATAATAAAATACAGTTCCATAAGTTATTGTTATTATCAAGCAAATGACGTTTAACCACAAACTATCAAATAATTAATAATAACAATAGCAAGAGCATAACTTTATTTCAGTCTGTGACATACCTATGATTGGCTTCATTAAAAAATACCGTCCGAAATATTAGATGAGATTTTTTTTTTTACTTTTTATTTATTATATTTTGTGGTCATTATATATTACTATATATACATAAGTATTCCCAATATTATTTAATGAGATTTGTTTTAATTTATCTCCGCTCTTTTTTTCTATTTTCATTTGTTTTCACTTGACATTAATTTAACATCATTCTGAAACATTATCTAATAATTAAAAAAAACTTCAATTTAATTTTAATTGGAATTTTAATAATACTTTGTGGAATATTTTACTGAAATAACTTGACTTGTGGGAGAAAATTAGTTAATTTTTAATTGCTTACATGAAGTAAATTACAGAAAAATCATTTATCATTTCTGTTAAACAGATGAATGATAAATATTATCAAACTGATTTTTTATTATTCCATAAATTTAATTTCTTTAATTAATTCATGCATATTAACAAAATATATTAAAAATTTAATGAAATATATAAAAAGTGATATACTAATATTTAAATGAAACTTCATATCATACATATATAATTCTAAAACAGTATGTATCTTGCTCATACTGAATGTTTCTCATATATGTAAGTAGAGATTTGAATTCAGGATTTTTCAGTATATCTATTTTCCACTCTATCTCAAGTACCCAATACACATCGCCAGACACATCCTAAAAAGATACATGATTCCCAATATATGTATTTCATGCATATCCAGCACTTATCTGTTAGACAAGATCATAATCACTCACACATATATACAATCAGTGGTCAGTTTATATTAAGATAGAAATTCCTCAAACTTTAATGGACAAGCTTCAATCTTATCACTTTTCCAAACTATTCAACCATCCATTTTATTAAAAAAAACTGACAATGGAATACTTAATGTCCTTATTGGTTGATATTGTAGCCATACATATGTAGAATCAATCTTAATTTAAATTGAGCACTGAATGTATATATATATGGGAGATTATGATTTGACCCAACTGATAAGTGCTGTTTCCACATTAAATACATATTTTGGGGATCATGTATCTTTTATGCACATATGTGGTCATATTTATCATTTGCTTATGAAGTGAAGAATAAATAAACTGAAAAATCCTGAGTTCAAATCATACACATATATGTATATCTTTTTTTCATGTCTTTGATTATATGCTTCAAAAAATTGTGTTTAAATATATATATATGAAGTTAAAAATATATCTTAAATACAAGTTTATATGAATTTGAAATTACAATATGAGCTATATATATCTTACTCTCTTGAAAAAAAGTGAATTGGGTGTTTCAAAAATGTTTCCATACTGAGAGAAAATGGTCTGATTTCTGGGCTGATGGATGGTTATGATAGGATTGAGCTAAGGTGAATGATGCACTGAGATAAAAATAAAATTTGAATATATATATATATATATATATATATATATATATATATATATATATATATATATATATATATATATATAATTAGTTTCCAACCAGTAACCACCTAAACATTCACAGTAAATATAGCAACCAATATCTCTAACTGCTGTCAAGGCAACCTTCACACCTTTTTAATAGCAAGAATGGAAATCCTATATATATGTACTAATAAACATTTGGCTTTCAAAATTATAATTTTAATTATCATTACTTTTAAATATGCTAAATTGATAAATATCATGCAATACAAAAAAAAAGAAAGTTATTAATTTTTTACCTCAAAATGATTTTCAATTATTAAAAACTATAATTTTTTTCTAACACCCATAGTAGCAGGGATATATATATATATATATATATATATATATATATCCCTATATATATATATATATATATATATATATATATATATATATATTGAAAGGAAAAGTAAAAATAAACACAAACAAAAAAATTTTGTAGATATATTCTATATTACACTGGAATAATAGTTAAGGATTAAATAATTTTGAATTTAGAAAAAAATATTATAAATTAAACATTTAAAAAGGACTAATGAATATTTTGTTTTGAAATTAAAACAAGTATACTTTTATGTTACAAAAGATATACTGGTAATTATAAAATTCCATTATCTATTTTAATTAGATTAATTTTTTTAATTAAAGCTTGTGTAATATATTTTGCTAAAAATTCTACAAAGGTGTTTTTCAGAGGATTAAGGTAGATTGAAGAGAGCCATTTACTTTTTTCAATCAAGATAGGAAAAACTGATTTTTAATTACTGCACCCCACCCTGATTATAAAAGGTTGGAAAAAAGATTAGAACGGAGTTTTTTTACAGTTTTACAGATGGTGACAGCATATCTACCATGAAGTTATAACTGAAGGCAAGAGAGTGCAAGTCCAGCTGCTGCTACTGGTTCATTACAGTAGAATTTAGATTCACATGGAAACAAGGCCCAGATTTTCTCTGTTCTCTATAACCCATATTGTGTACCAAATGGTATGCCTAAAGTCTATCACATTCTATACCAAATGGAGATGATTGTAGGGCAACAGTTACCAGATTATACCCTTTCCCAAAGATGACAATAAGTCAGTCTACTATTTAGACAGAGCATCTTACCCAGAGAGTCCATCAGCTTGCTGAAGAAGTAGTTTATATGTATACTGCTTTATCTATATGTGTAGAAACACAGATAAAGGTAACTGCATCATATATATATATATATATATATATATATATATATATATATAAAGTACAGCTACTGAGTTATTTAAATAATTTCTTGAAATGACATTTAAAATCTATAATTTAAAAGTAAAACAAGTAAATAATTTTTTTCTTGGAATTAAGTCTAAAAAAACAAAGAATTGATTCATAGACAATTTTATTTTGAAAAAAAAAAAAACAACTCAAGAAATCTTTTTAGATTAGTGAACAAAAAAAATATTGCTGGAGTATTGTGTTTAAAGATGTTTGTAATTAATCAAGAGTAACCTGTTAAAAAAAACTTTGATGGAGGACTGTCAAAATAGTAAATGTTTTTTTAAAGAAAATTTTTACTTACTATAAAAAATATAATAAGAGGCTAATTAATAGCTTTAATTCATATAATCTATTTTGTTATATACACATACATCATAAGTATTCATTTATATATTGTACCAGACACTCAATCCTCTTAATCACTGAGAGGGCCACCAGATCACTGCATACCTGGAAAATTTGTTTACCATGATCAAAAGTGGATGATGAGGATGTCTTACGCTGATTAGACTCAGGGAGAAATCAAGAGCTCCTGAATATTGTTCAGACAATTGAGAAATAAAAGCACTAAGACAAACATCAGCCAAATTAAGTTTAAACAAGTTTAAAGTTTTATTACAAGAAATATAAAATTATAATGTAAAGATTTGCACATGATAAATATGGTTATATCAAGCATGTACTAGAAAGAATAAAATGTCAACACTCTGACAGACAGAATTATTTTCTAATAGTGAATTAAAAAAGGAGGGAACAAATTTCTTTCAGCTGAGAATAATAATTAAAAAGTCTCAAGAGGAGACAGGTAAGTAAATAGAAAACTAGTTATGTCTGCCCAAGCATCTATCAAGAAAGGGAGATCATTAGAATGACAAATAATTTTATAAACTAAATTCCCAGTACACACTCTGACAAATAAATTTAAAGCAAAAAGATGAAAGACTAAATAAATCTAGCAAACAAAATATGAATGTTGACTTAGATTATTAGTGAATTAATTTATCAGAGAGTGTATATGAGTTGAAACTATGAAAACATTAAATGCCTTAGCAGAAAGATAACATTCTATCACCTAGAATTTAAATGGGAATTAAGAGTATCTTCCTGCTAGTGGTTTCCCTAAACCAATCCCATGTTTTTCCTATAGAGATTTAGAAATATGGATGCATGGAGAACCAACAGAACAGTGCAGATGAGCTTTTCTTAGCCCAGAAAAGAAATGCTGAAACTAAGAATGTCATAATTCTGCAAAATGCTCATGGAATAGTATGTCTAAACCAGCCAAGGTTAGTCTTACATAAAAAAGAAAGATTATGAACTATGTAATCTGAACTATAGAAAATAAAATCTCTACCAAAGAAAAACCAAAATAACAAACATAATAAACTGCCAGCCAAAAGATTTGTGATTTGCAAAAAGTACAAACACAGTGATTTAAGTTAATTATTGGACAATAAAATACAAATAGGTGAGAAAATTAAAATTATGAAGAACTGCCAAAGCATTTAGAAAGAGTTAGGCATATAAACAGAGACCTATTAAGCATAAAAAATATAAACTCACAATACTCTCTCCAATAAGCAAAATGGAAAACAAAGTCAGAATCTTAAAATTAAGATTCCAAGACACACTATAAAATACAATGAAAAGCAATTACAGTTAATAAATATGAGATTAAATAATGATTAAGACTACAGAATTATTTTTAGATTGAGTGGAGATTTAACTAAAGAATATATGCTGGAAAAAATAAAAAAATGTATTTCCCTTATGGTAAAGCAAAGTTCACGTAGTTTCAAAGACTGCACACTTTTATTTAAATTCATATTTCAGGTGTCTTCTCTTCATGACAGTGGCAAGTGTAAAGGCATATTGGGAATCTGGTTTATTTTAGAAATTTCATAGTATGATGAAAAATCAGCTGGAAGTCAAGGGTCCATCCTTTGGTTAAGTTAGCAAGGCATGTTGGAGTTTTGGAATACATATGACAGTGAGTTTTGACATCATGAAAAAACAAAATCTTTTAACTCTTTCCCCGCCTCTTATGAGGCTCCTCATCGACATCTGACATCACTCTAACTCAGCCAGTTTTTATACGAAAATATTCGTTAAACACGTATTGAATTCGTTTTTAAAAGTTCTGTAAGATGGTGCCATCTTCCGATTTATTTTACAAGTAAAAAATAAAAAAAAATGCATTTAAACCTAAACAAAGAAGGAACATTATTTGTGATTGGTTCTTAGCATGCTCTCAGCTGAAAAAGACATTCTGATTGGCTGGAAAGAACAAAGAAACTGCCTGATCAAAGAAAATAAAGAAAAACGCTGAGATTTTCATTTCGAATACGATTTAAATTATTATAAAATTATATTTATGGAAATTAAAAAGTATTTTCAGAGAGAATAATAAAAAAACAAAATTATTTTCGAAAAATATTGAAGATTTTAGTACAAATATTGAAGATGTAGTAAAAAGAAATATTTACTTTTCTATAACGTAAAAGTCGATCTTTTTGTTTATATTATAGCTTTTATGTTGCCGATATTGAATATTTTAGAATAAATAAATAGCAATTTATTTTTGAAAGAACTTTCGTTCTCTTCATAACCTGAAAAATTAATAATATACTTTTTATAAACGTATCTGAGTTGAATTTAATATTATAGGCGAATATGTTTTAACAATAGGCTTTGTCTTCAGTTTGTGAGTTGGCCAATTAAAAGATTTGATTTTTATCTGATACAACCAATAATAAAATTAGCGGTTAAAAGGTTAACAACTGCAGATTTTTAAGAGAAATTAAATATCTGAACTGCAAACAATATGGTCTGAATCTCAGCAGGCTATAATCAAAATATGAAAATGAATACTGAATCTATCACTTTGGAAGAGCTTGTTCTAGCCAATAATCTATATTGTCAAAATTTGTGGGGTTATTTATACCCACACCCCATTTTCCATGTAAATTTTTTTGTTTTCCAATTCTACACCTTAGGGCAGGGTAAATCTCAATCTCCTGCTCAAACTAATTAGGAATTCTAACCAGGGATTAATTTAAACAAAAACAACAACACAAAATTAAATCCAGACTTTTAAAATTAGATTATAATTAAAACAAAAGAAACAGGAATGCAATTAAAAAGTTTGCTTGTTTTTAATTAATTTGACAAAAAAAAAGTAAAAACAAGTGGTAAAAGAAAACTATTTTAGAAATCAATTTTTTCATGAAAAAAAAATCAATGAGATATTTTAAACCTAAATGAGTATGTGTTAATACACATACCCTTTTTAAATAATGTTAAATTTTTTTAACATTAGAAATTTAATAAAAATAAAAGGTTTTAATTTTTGGTAATGAAACCATTGAATCAGATCTAGCAGCCAGTTCAGTATATTAAAAATGAATTTAATTTTTTTTATAAATCTATGACAATTCAAACATTTTAGTTTTTAAATTATTATACAGCACATCTGAATGCTTGTACATATATGTGCATTTTATGTTTTTTTGACAGTGAATTAATTGTGTATTAAGAAAATATAATAATCAGAAAATAATAATAATTCTTTACAACAGCTATATTATCAAATAATAATTTTATACATAAAAAGCTTTTTTCAGCACCAAAGCAGGTGCTGAAAAAAGCTTTTTATGTATAAAATTATTATTTAATTAAATAGCTGTTGTAAAGAATTATTATTATTTTCGCATTATTATTTTGTGGAAGAGCAGCATAAGGATTTTTATATATTTTCATATATTTTAAATCAATTATTATGTATCATAAAAAAGAATTTCATTTATGAGTTTATGAAAAACAACATATATTCATAATTATTATACTGTAGGTTGTGTGTGTATATATATATATATATATATATATGTGTGTGTGTGTGTGTTGTGTGTGCGTGTGTGTGTGTTTTATGTATTGACATATTTGTATATCCCAATGTGATAGCTTATTTTAACAATTCAAATATGTTCATTTTATATTATATAGGTACATCTGTGTGATAATATATATATATATATATATAAAGGTTTACATAAAACACATATATATATATATATATATATATATATATATATATAGGTGTTTTATGTAAACCTTTAGAACATATATGTAAATTACAATGTAATAGTGGATTTGTTTTTGGTATTAATCAAATTCAACAGGTTTAATTTATATGCATAATCATATTCAACAGACCTTAATATTATTTTAATTGTTATTAATAAACTGATACTTCATTGTTAAAATTATTCCAATGAATTTATTCAATCCTAAATAGTTTTAGAATATTATATTTTAGGATTATATCTCTTGGTCACAGTATCACTAATAGAGCTTTTGTTCCTGAGTTAGATTCATGCATAATGGTCTTTTATATAAAAACAGTTTATATTTAGTGTTTATGGACATCCAGTTGATGATGATCCTAGATTGGTGCAAAGAGAATATCCTTCAATGTCCATGCACTACATTTTATTTAAATTAGTATTTATTTAAAAATTAAGTTTATAGTTGGCCAGTACATTAAAGGTACTAAGTGGCCAGAGCATTAATGATGATCAGCATGCTTGAGTATTCCAGTATTATTGTTTTACTTTTGTATTCTTATGGATTAGCACTTAAGTTTGTGCATCCAAATTAATGTTTAAATAATCTGCCTCAAGCTTGAAAGAGCTAAATAATTAGCCGGATCTATAGTAGACCAATTTCAAATCCAGTCACAAGTTGGACTGTTAATTTATTTTTATTGTTGATTATTAATAATGAATTATATTACTTTTGTGTAATGCTGGTGAACTTATATTTATAGTTAATGTCTGTAATGATCCCTTAGGCTCGTGCTCCCCATTATCTTATTTGTATATTTAAATTTTGTATTGACTTATTCAGTATGATGATGTTAGCCATCACCCCAGATTTATCCTATTAGACTCCATACCATTAGAATATATGTATATGAATAATATGTTGGTAATCTTCTATTGTTATACTAATATAAAGTGTTGAAAGTTTATATAATAGAATTGAGTCGGGTATATTTTCGATGCTTATGCATCATATACTCGGTTCAATTAATTCTATTATATAAACTCTATTTTGGCATTTTACCTTAATATATATATATACAGTATGTATATTCTAATACATTTGAGTTTAGTTATGAACAAATATAAAATTGTCGAATGGTAATTTACATATATATGTAAATAATAAATAACTCAGATTATATGTAACTAAACGGGAAATAACTGAAGCTTCTGATGAGTTATATACATAAATAAACAATTCAAAAGACAGATGGAATTACCTACCTTTTAGCATTTACTCATATATGCTTAGTTTATTTATGTAATTTTAAATGAGGAAGTGAATTTGATCTATTAATTATATATATATAGAATAAATTTATAGAATATTTCAATGGTGATTCTTATCATTTATTCCGCATATATATATATACAATCAACAGATACAATTCACTCCCTCATTTAAAATTATGCAAAATAAACTAAGCATATATAAAAACAAATGCTAAAAAGCTAAATGTATCACCTGTCTTTCGAAGAGTTTATTTATGTACATAATTAATTGAAAGCTTCAGTTTTATTCAGTTATAGATAGATAGATAGATAGATAGATAGATAGATAGATAGATAGATAGATAGATAGATAGATAGATAGATAGATAGATAGATAGATAGATAGATAGATAGATAGATAGATAGATAGATAGATAGATAGATAGATAGATAGATAGATAGATAGATAGATAGATAGATAGATAGATAGATAGATAGATAGATAGATAGATAGATAGATAGATAGATAGATAGATAGATAGATAGATAGATAGATAGATAGATAGATAGATAGATAGATAGATAGATAGATAGATAGATAGATAGATAGATAGATAGATAGATAGATAGATAGATAGATAGATAGATAGATAGATAGATAGATAGATAGATAGATAGATAGATAGATAGATAGATAGATAGATAGATAGATAGATAGATAGATAGACAGACAGATAGACAGATAGACAGACAGATAGACAGATAGACAGACAGATAGATAGATAGATAGATAGATAGATAGATAGATAGGTATAGGTAGGTAGATAGATAGGTAGTAGATAGATAGTGAGAGAGAGAGAGAGATAGAGAGATAGAGAGAGAAATAGAGAGAGAAATAGAGAGAGATAGAGAGATAGATAGAGAGATAGAAAGAGAGACAGATAGAGAGAGAGATAGAGAGATAGATAGAGAGATAGAGAGATAGATAGAGATAAATAGAGATAAATAGATAGATAAATAGATAGATAGATAGATAGATAGATAGATAGATAGATAGATAGATAGATAGATAGATAGATAGATAGATAGATAGATAGATAGATAGATAGATAGATAGATAGATAGATAGATAGAGAGATAGATAGAGAGATAGATAGATAGATAGATAGAGAGAGAGATAGATAGATAGATAGATAGATAGATAGATAGATAGATAGATAGATAGATAGATAGATAGATAGATAGATAGATAGATAGATAGAGAGATAGATAGATAGATAGATAGATAGATAGATAGATAGATAGATAGATAGATAGATAGATAGATAGATAGATAGATAGATAGATAGATAGATAGATAGATAGATAGATAGATAGATAGATAGATAGATAGATAGATAGATAGATAGATAGATAGATAGATAGATAGATAGATAGATAGATAGATAGATATCAAAGACAACTTTGACATGGAGTGAAATTTTGATTTCAATTTCAAATCACTATACAAGGTTTCAGCACTTTCATGCCATATTCATGGTTGTATTGACATTTTATTGATCAACATAAATTGAACTATTTGTTAAAATTCTAACTCTGACTTAATTATACATTATTGTACCTTGAGTCAAGGGAGTGCATTAAATTTGTTAGGAATCATGTTTTATTTGTTTTTCATTTACAGTGACTCTTTCTTCATCATTGCAATACTCATGTTATTAAAATTAAATCCTGTAATAAATAATTTATTTATGTAGTGCTAACTATATATGTAATAAAAAGAAGGGAAATAAAACCTTTGGACATGTGTTATTTATGAATTTACATACACTGACCCATGAGCTCAGTTTAAAAAGTATAAGTGATCCATTTATATTTAGAGTTTATTGTTACATAAACCAACCTTTTGTTCACTGTGTTTGCCTCCTTTCAAATTTAAAAAAATAAAAATACAATTAAGATTATTTTTGAATAATGATATTGGTGAAAATATTTTTGATTATTATATTCAAAATTAATCTTAGTCTCCCCAAAATATATTAAATAAACCAATCAGGGTATATAAAATTAGCTATATACCAAATGTTTAATAATGAAGATATACTAGATGATTGGGAAAATGCCATAGTAATATTTATATTAGGAAAGATAATTAAAGGAATATGTTACAAATTACAATTTATTAATCTTCTGCCAATTAGCTTCTTTAAAGAAAACATCCATTTTCAAACTAATCAAAAAAATAACTGGACTTAAAAGTCATTATATTATAGTAGACAATATATAACCTTAATAAAAATTATAGAAAGAATGAATGTATATGAATTTGGAATTAGTCTTTGAATTTGAAGATTATGAAAACCATTTCATTCTATAAGCATTTTGGCAATGATAAGAGCTTTGAACATCAAGGCAAATGGTTACATTTTAAAAATATTAAACAAAATGCAAGCAGCAGTGTTAGAATGCTAAGTATATTAACACTGATATGGATTTATGGCAGAATAATTCCATCTTGTCATAAAATATTATATGGTCGTTTATGGGGAAAATTATATAGACTAAAATGAGAAACTAAAAGTATAAAAATAAATTAATATTATCTTAGTTTTACAGACATTTTTAATGACAGGATTATTTTATTAATAGTGCTTCAGAAATTGAAGAAGTGATGTAAGATATATCAGATAAGAGCAATAAACTATTAATAGAAACAAATGCTTTAAAGAATTGTAGCAATCTTTAATAATAGTTTTAAAAAGAGTAAAATAAAAGTTGATAGTAATGGATTAATAGAAATTAATGACTTATTAATATTGATAAAATATAATAGATGAAGTTAATCACAATGTTAAACTGAATGGGTTGTTTTCAACAGAATTTAGTATTAAAAAAAACATCACTGCATGCCTGAAAAGGAAGTTTTTATGTACATGTGTTTTACCACCTTTTTCTTATAGATCTAACAATTGGTTACTTAAGAAAAAACCAGAAGGATCAAAATGGTGCACCATTGAGAAAACAATTCAGATATTATTAAAATCATTGAAATAATTAATTGATTAAAATGAAGTTGGATTGGACATATTGTTACAAAAGTTGACAATAGATAAACAACTGATGTTTCGAGCTGGATTAAGAAATGATTGTAGGAGCTTATAAATAGACCACATGTAAGAAAATTTGTTAGAATGTTGTGTCAAAATATATATATATATATAAATCAGAGAAATTTGATTAAAAGATATTTATTGTGGATTCATAATAATTGAAAATGATCATGAAAAAATAAATGCTTAGAAGAAATTTGCAGTACCAAGTTTATCATAAACATGAGATGTGTATTTTTTTTTTAAAAAAAATAGATATTCTGAAGAAAATTAAGAGACAAGTACAAAGACCTTCGATGTTAATATATAGATAGAAAATGAAACAATTTAAAAGAAAAAGATGCCAACACAGGGGAATCATAAAAATCAAATTGAAATGTGTGATAAACTAGAAATTAGTTTCAAATGTAATAGATTATGGCCAAGAATAGGATAAAGATTTTATATTAATTTGTCTATATAAAAATTAAATGGTTGCATTATGAAAATTATATTACTTCAATAACAATGATTGGATAGGAGAATATCAGCATTAATGAAAATCAAAGAATTAGAGAGATAGTGATAAATAAAAAAAACCAAAAATTTAAATATATATAGAAATAAAAATGAATAGTAATATATATTATAATAATAGAAAGAAAGATTATAACAGGCTAAACTCTTCATACAGTAGCTTGAGCAAGTTAAGAAATGGTGATCATGTGACTGAAAGATGATCTACTCTATAACTGGAATAACAAAGTCATTTATAACTAGTATGCAAAGATTTATACTCGGAATGGGAGAAACAAATCAGTTTAGTATGTATAAATAAGTGCCTTCACAAAAAGTAGTTTTTTGAATTTTATGTTGTAATAGAATAATAAGACTTCAAGATTAAAGTTGTTGAATCAATAAAGATCATGTTGTGGACATACGATAAAGGATAAAATATATTTGAAATTTTAGATAGCCAGAATAACAGAGGATACGATATGAAAGAAGAATATGCTGAAAATTTGGGGGCTAATTAGCTATCCGTTTTATTATCTTTGTAATTAAATGTCAGATATTTTTAAAAATGTAAATATATTTTCTATTAATTATTTTTCTGAAAGAAAATCTTTAAATAATTCATTCATAGGGTAGAACCATATTTGTTTACATTTAAACAATATACAGTTACAAGTTAAAAAATAAACAAAGATAATAATAGAAGATTTTTTTAGAAGTTGGTTATTTAAGAAGAGAATAAGTTAGAGTGGATTTAGAATTATATATTTTCTTTTAGGTTTTGAACATTTTATTGGTTGAAGACAAAAGTTAATTGACCCAGCAAGCCAGTATTTCTATAAAGCAAGTGTTTTAGAGTTTCTCATAGGTCTTACTACAATTACTATCAGATACTTAAGTCTCTGTGATAAACTGACCATCAGTGATGGTAGAAATTCAAAATGGGATATTATTTTTCTTTGGAAATATAATACAATTTATCCAAACTTCAAACACTTTTTAGCAAAACTTTATTTGTACATACACCTACATTTCGACTGACCTGCAATCTTCTTCAGAGTAAGGTTACTTCTTTTTATTTAGAAGATCAGAATAATCTTACTCTGAAGAAGACTGCAGGTCAGTCGAAATGTAGGTGTATGTACAAATAAAGTTTTGCTAAAAAGTGTTTGAAGTCTGGATAAATTGTATTTATATGATATTACAGCAAACATAAAGAAAATTGTGATTTTGGAAATATAATATTAAAAAGTACATAAATCTGCTCTGATTTAATTTTTGTTAGCTAAAATGAAAATAAAAAATAGGATTCATTTTTTTTTTAAAAAAAAGGGTTTATCACTTAATCGCAAACTGGATAAATATTAATCACATACAATAGTATTTCTTCAGCATGATAGATTTTATCAAAGACCATTTTAACAATTAAAAATATCTAAAACTATATTCATCAATATTTTTAACCATTAATAATCCACTTCAGGTTAATGATATTCTAAGTTTAATCCAGTTTCTTTGATGTTTAGACTCTCTTTTCCACAACACAACACCAGCAAACTTCATTATTTCACCCACCCACCTCAAGTGATCATGTTTTAATACTTTTAAATCTCTTGGAATTCAGTTTAAGATTTCAACTGTCCATCTATTACTACTTCTTCTAACAAAAGGTCTAATCCAACTCCACTTCAGTCAATTACTTCTTTCAGTGATGTCAGTAACACCTGTTTGTTTTCTTATCCATGTATTTCTTTTTCAATCTCTTCTTGTTATTCCTAATATACACCTTTCCATACTTCATAGAAGTCACTAAAAAGTTTTTCTGTTAATTACCCAAATCTCAAATCCATAATTAAAGCTGGTAAAACACATCTAATAAAAACTTTTTTGTTCAAGCATATAGTCATATTTCCTTTTTATTTCAACTAAAAGTTTTTTTTTCAAGTTTAAGTCTATGATTAATCTCATTCATTATATTTGCATCTCTATTAATAATCTGACCAAGGTATTCTGAAAAAAAAAAATTAATATTATTTTGTTCTTTTTAACTATTTTTAACCTTGTTTTCTTACTTTCATCTGATATTACAAAAAAATCAATTCACATGACACATGACCTAATTTAATAATTGTATTTACAAATGTTCATCTGATAATACTCGAAATATTTCCTAAAGCTCTGAAACATTATTTCAAAAACAGACACATCATCTGAAAAATCTAGATGACTTAAATAATTTCCAATTACTTTTACTTTCTTATCTTTCCATTTTAATCCATAAAATACTTTTTGGAAAACTGCTGTAAAAAGTTGTAGAAATATGGAATCACTCTGTCGTATGCCCTTCTCAACATTAATCTTTTTAGTGATTTAATCATTGTTGTAACATTTTGATAAATATTCTTTAAATTATGACAACATTCCAGATCCATATCATTAAAATACAATGCTTTAATCATCATAAAACAGCAACTCATACTGTGCTAAAACTACTTTTAAATTCAACTTGTTCTTTTGATTGGTTAAAATTCAAAGATCACAGTGGTTGAGCTGTAAATATCTTAATAAGGATTTTATATCAAACTGATAAAATAGTATCACATCTATAATTTCTGATATATTATCATCTTTCTTAAGTATCAATATTACTTTTGCATTTTAACCATCTAGTACATCTTTATTATTCAGATATAGGTATATAATTTTATCAATAATTTGTCAATATCTTTACTTGATTCATTTATGATATCAAAATTATATTAGATTCCAGTATTTTCAAGTGAAAATTTAATGATGCCTCATTAAGTATAATTACTTTCTCAGAAAAAATTTCCTCCATCTTTGCTTGAGGATTCTAATTGAAGCAATTAGTTTACTTTATAGGATTTCACAGTTATTGAGAGTCTGGGTATCAAATGTGACCAGTATGTTTTCCCTACCATCATAAAAAAGAATTAAGATTTATTATCATATATTGTAGCTAAATTGAGTACTCTTATTATGATTACATCAGTTTGTGGATATTTAGAAACTACCTTAAAGGACTATATTAATGTTGTATGCACTGGATTAAAACTTTTATATCAACCAATCTACGTCTTTTGGAAACTAAATAATTATTCTTAAAATTGTGTAAAAAAGATTGACTTTTATGTGTAAAGATTATCTCTAATTGGATTACTTCATTGAAAATTCTTACAAATAATTTTAAAATAAAAAGATTTCTAAATTCTTATTGCGCAGCTTAAAATATTTGACTACAACACTATCACGTGATACTCTGCTTTAATGTGGATCAATAACTAGTTAATAAAGTAGATAAACATAAATAATAACAACAACAAATATTCGATTTTTAAAATAATTTGTTTTAATATACATCTAATCCTATTTTAAAAAATTTATCAAAAACAGCAGCTGGTACAGTATTTTATTCCTAGCTTTATTTTTTTTATATTTTAATTAGATTACTATCGGTAAAAAAAAAACGAAATTCGAACTTCTTGAAAATATATTTATATACTACAAATCTTTTTTACTTACAAATAAATTGTTTTTATAGTTGTTTTTTTTTTTATCCTGCTGGTGTTCCATCAAAACAAAAACTGGAATGAATACAGGAAGAGAAATTTTAAAAAAGCAAGCAGAGGAAAAAGTATACCAAAAAAATAACTGCTAAGAGACCAATAAAATAGAGAGAATAGAAGTAAGTCATTAAGCATCAACCAAATGATGGTGATAATTATGACTTTCACAACTTAAATATATAGTAGTAGAATGGTGAATCTGGAGCTAAAGATCTATGGATTACAGCTCCAACTTGGTGACTTCCGGACCTTTTATGAAATATTGAATAAACCATGATAGTATTTTTATATATAAAGTCCCTTTTTTAAAATATATATTTGTCTGTAGTGCTTTACTGAACCACTTTCTGAATTGTTTTATTCAGAGAATACTGCAGTAAATAATCTTATTATATAAAATCCATCCTTTGTCTGTTATCTGTAATGCTGTCAAATCCACAATAAAGTATGGATTTTGTTTGTAGAGGAAACTATATGTAAATATATATAACTTACTTATTAAATATAACAAATATATTTATAAATTCTAATTTTAATTTAGCTTTATTAATACTTTAATTTATTGTGTACACTTCAGAAATGCTTTTATGAAGTATACCAAATAAGTTGGTTCTTCCAAACATTTTTTTTTTCAATTTGTCAATAGTAAATTTCTCACATTTATTTATATAATATTAAAATCTGGTCTTTCCACAGGCTGAGTATAAACTTGTAGTAATCATAAAAAAGTATTCTACATTAGTTTTTAAAATAAAAAATAGTCAAATGTGAAAGAGTTCTTTGTGATAAATCTAACACAGGATACTAAAGAGAGTTCAAAAGTTCCAGTAACACAGATGTGATAGTTAATTATGATTAATTAATAACTCCTGCTACTTTTTATAATATTTAATAAAGATGGGTTCTCAATTTAAGTACAAATCAAATGCCTTCTGCTTTATAAGTTGATATTAATTCATTAATTATTTTATTTAATTTTTCTATTATTTTTAGTTCTATCTTCAAGGACTTAAATTGGTGTGTGACCCAATGAGACTCATATGGCATCAGTTATCTTGCTGTCACAACTATGATAGTAGTGCTGCATGTTTGTTAAAATACCTTTTTAATTTTTAATCACAAGCATAAAAAGTCTGCATTCACTCTTTTTGTAGACAAGTATATATGACTATGTAAAGTATGAAAATCATGCAATATTGAGAAATTAGGATTAAACATGTGAAATTCTTTATAAATAGCATTGCTGGTTATATATATATATATATATATATATATATATATATATATATATATATATATATATATATATATATATATATATATATATATATATATATATATATATTTAACCCCTGTTCACCGATCACTATCACTAACAAATAGCCATGGGCGCCAATTCTATCAAACATAGAATAAACTATTGAACTAATTTTACTTTATAACTATAAATGAGGCTCTTAAATAAAGTTTTACCTTAGCCTAGCTCAGTTGAGGGATACAGAGGTCTATGAGGTGTGAAATGTACATTTATGTGGGAGGAAATATTATAATTAATAGGAAATAAAACATCTATCAAATTCTAAAATAAATAAGAATTAAATTGGTAAAATTCTACCATCTAAAATTAACAAGTTATAGTTTATTCTTCACCTCCTCCCATCATTAGAAAATTAAATTAATAACTAAATGTAATATTTAATCACTATACTATATAGTAAGTTGGAACTAAATATAAAATAAAGCTAACATTACTGAACTTTTAATTATACACTAATCTAAACTAGTTAACTGAATTTAATATTTAATCTAAATCAATAATTGAATATCTCAGGGAATTAATTTATTGCATGGCTTAATCCAAAATCTACTTCTTAACAACTACTATTTACTATTATGAAACTCATAAATTAAGCAATACCCTAACTAAATAATGGCATTTAGATAATGAAAGAAATAGGGTACATTTTGATTTCAATTCATCATCTAAATAACAACTGAATGATAAAACTTTTAAAGAATCAGTAAATAATTAACATTTCATAGTGTTTGGATCAAGGAAATCAATATCATCATGTCTGAATATGTTCATCACTAAATTAAATAAGATACAATCATATCATATTAGATAAAATAAATGTGTGAGCATGTGTGGAAATATGAAATACCAATGTATGTTAAAGAAGAATTCTGAATACAATTTTGGATAATAAAATATTTATTATTAAAAAAATAGTTAAGCAAAAATTTAATTTCTTTATAATGGGTACAGGTACAACTTATGGATATATTTAACATCAATGGTTGAAAATTTACATAAGAACAGATAACACAATATAATTTTCTAATTTCTAATCTGACATTTCATCTAAAAAAGCATCCTGATAGATTTATGGAAACACATTATATTTCTAACACTAAAATAATAAACCAAAATAAAATCTTCACATTTTATTGCAAAATGGTTCTAAATTATCAGTCACTTCTGATAAACATATGGAACTGAAGTAATATAGCCCTAAACTTCAAACAATAAACTACAAAATTTTACTGTATATTCAACATCTTATTTTTAGTACTCTCAAATTATCTATTAGTTGATAAGTCTATGATAAATATCATATGGTTAAATATTTATATTCAATTATAACATAAAACTAAAATTTTTGGCATTTTACTTCAAATGCACATTAACTAAAATAAAGTAACGGGTTTGAAACCTAAGAATAAGTATAAAATAAGAATATTATCAAACTATACTTTGCCAAATGGAAATAAATAACTCCATTAATTAACTGTATTCTGTCTTTGCAAAAATGAAGTAAATAATTCTATTAATTAAGTATGTTCTATCTTTGCAAAATAGAAATAAATAATTTTATTAATTAACTATGTTTTATCTATTTTGCTTGCTTACTCAAATAATGATTGAATATTATGAAAATTGATGATATGAAACTTAAATGATAAATACAAAATGATTTGAAATAATAATTAAAGTTATGCATTAATGGTGGATTTTTCCATATCTTTTAAATTAATACTTTATGCATGAGTCTGTATTGTGCTGTGTGTCAAAACAAATAATTAACACTAATCAATCCAATCGGTTTACTTATGAAGTTGTAATACAATCATAATATGGACAATGACAATGGACAATCAAGCTTTAATCACTAACTTTACTACAGCTGTTTTGTAAGAAAATCAATTCTGCTTTTATTCTTATTTTTTTATCAATAAATTATCTGGCACTTGGCTATAAGTATATGATGAAAAACATTCCATAGACACATGGGGATAAAAGATTTTCACAATTCTAATCATATAAATAACAATATAACAACTTTCAAGTCTAACTCCTGAGACTAAATAAACTGGTGGGAACAGATTCTCATCACCAAAATAATCAGGGAAATAAAATACTTGGCTTCATATACTCTAATTCATAATATCAAATATCAAAACTGGAGGATTCAATCTACTCCTATCAAATACTTCAATAAACAAAAAGGGAGAGTTTACTCTATTCCATACAATATACTAGGCAATCTACCCATGTCAAACATTCAAATAACAAAAGGGGAGAGATTACTCAATCCCATAAAATACTATAAAACATCACTAACTTCACTCTATATAGCCACTAGATACTTTTCTATTCAAGCATAATAAAGAACAATAAATTCATACTTAAATAAATCTCTAATCTTTCCAAATCAATTGTCCCATTCTCATCCTCTGAAACCGATAGACTTATATCATTTTTATAGTTGAATTTAATAATATACACACATATACAAGCATAATAATACACAGACAATTCAAATCCCAATAGGCAAAGAACTACTGTAAAAATATCAATTACTAACTGAAAAAGCAATAATAAATCAATATTTCATATCTGATAAATATAATATTTATAACTTGGAAACATACTAATGACAGTTGGAAAGCAAGGTGAAATAATTTCTATTGGTAGGGTAAGACAAAATAATCTTTTTATAGTGCATTTGCATTAGCACAAATTTAAAATAAAAGTTTGGATTAGATAAATAATAAATCTTTATATTCTAGGTTAAATAATTATTGAAAACAATTATTTTCTAATCTATTTAAAAAATGCAAAGATATACTATAAAAATTTATATAATGAGCTTCTTTTTTAGAAAAGCTGTTAACCCCTTTAGCATTAAATGGATGTCTCCCTTTTTACCATGCACATATGTTTATAATACGAACACACACGATAAAACTTATATTAAACTAATAAAGAAAAATTACCTAGCATAATATTTTCTCCATATTATGCCTTTAATGAGACATTCTTGAAAAATAATAATACATGATAATAAAATAATAAAACAACCTTTCAACTTCCTATCTACTAAATACCAAAGGATAATAATAATAACTAGTTCTTTTTTCTTCTTTTCTTGGTTGTAAAAAGAAAAGTTTATTTATAGTTTATAAATGACATTCCTTGGTGATATCTTAAATAATAATAATAATTAGCACAAAGATAAATACTGAAGAACACATAACACATTCCTTTAGGAAACAAATAACATTATTTTGACTCCAGTATAGCATATTCAATGTTCTTAGCAAGGCTAATGAAATTGCTGTTAACATTATAGATAGAATAATTCTTTATTAAGCAATAAATATTTTATCACAATGCAAATAAAGTAATAATTCATATTTCATTCATGGCATATATTCAAGCATTTATTTTATATTTTTAGAGCCATTCATAAATGCATATAATTATTTAACTGATAATATTTATTTAGATTTATGTGAGTCTGTTGGCAATATTCTACATAAAGAAATTCCACCGTAAATGAGGAAAACAATTAATAAAATAAAGTCATATTCAGTTTTATCTATCTTTTCAAATTCATTTCTCACAATGATTTGGATAAATAATTAGACAATCCATTAAATTATACATTTAGTCTTATTTTTCTAATAGGCAAAAATATAAATAGTCAGGCAAGTGTTCCAATAATAATGACAATAAAATTAAATGATTCATATGCATCCTTCTCAACCTTCTTCTTTGATAACTAGCACAGATTTATTATTTAGAGTTTGTGATATTTTTAATAAAGAGTTTGCACACTTTCCAACATAATAAACAAATACAGTTGCTCCCTTAATATTATACTTAAATTTTAAAAAATATAATTTTGAAAAATAAACAAACATTCTTCTTTTTTACATTTAGGTTTAAAGTTTAAATAAGGCAAATTTAAAATACTATTATGCATTTCCATTCTTTCTTTAATATTGGCAATTAAATTTAAATAATATATAATATAGACACATACATGCATTTCAAACAATGGTTGCAGAATCTAGTTAGCTTAAGAATAAGAATTGATATACCTCGTATGGTTGTTTATTCTGTCATGTTTGGAACCAATAATACTTTTTATACTTTCAAACTTGGTCTTGGAAGAATTTAGCTTATAAAAAATAAAATTGTACTATTAACTTTGTTTAAAAAGTGGATTTGGAGATGAATCAGTAGTAGGAAATTTGTCAGCAGTCCCTTATAGAATTGTAATTAACCCTTTTATAGATTTTAAAACATTACCTAAACATTTATTCTTCCAATAGTCCAAGGTTATTTGAAAGTTCAAAGGTCACCAGACAGAGAGTTACTCCTCCCATTGCACTGAAGTTTTTAATGAGGAGAATTTTATGCAAGAAACTTTCTTGTCTTGAAAAAGAAAGTGGGGAAAAAACTATTTTGTCTTTTAAATAAATAAAAAATATTAACTTAAACTAAGAATTAAATATTCTGTATTTTTAAAGTAACAGAATAAAATTAATGACAATTACTTTAAGAAATAAAATATTTTATAGTATATTTGTTGTTTAATAATTCACCAGTCCAATAATCCATTAATTCACTTAAAATGTAATTAAGCTGGTTTTTAACACTATTAGTTATGAAATTAAATATTTGGATATGAGATATGATACTTGATGGTTTAATGAAGCATATGAATGAAAAATGAAGTTGAACAATGATACAGATATACATGAATATTTACAAATAATGTACTACAGATACCAAACTGATATGACTAAATGACTATTTTAATGATGATGAGTTAAACATATTTCACTGTTTATACTATAAATTAAAATATGAAAAGTAAATGAACTAGAGAATCATTCAAACAAATCTTAATACTGTTCTATAGACAAAAAAACAAATTAGCATTAACTCAAACTAAACTAAATATTTTTGTGACAAGCCACCCCCTATCCTAACATTGATTATATACTTAAGTAAGATACTAAACATCCAATAACCCTCAAATTGCATCTATAATTACTTTTATGCATAGTTTTGTCATTAATAAAAAAAATTAAAAATTTCACGTTATTTCATTTTTTTAATAAGATATCAGATGTTACTGATATAGCATTATACAATTACAATTAATATTTCTGGTGCCAAACCAGAAGGTCACTATATATATATATATATATATATATATATATATATATATAGAGAGAGAGAGAGAGAGAGAGAGAAGTGAATGCTTTATCCACTTCAAAGGCAGCCATCATGAAATTAAAACTAACATTTATATTATAAGTTTTTAAAAGAAAACTATATTTAAAAGTTTGGTATGTTATTTTTTATAAGGGTATGTGCCTAACTCATGTACTTGATTGTAGAAACATTTTAATTTAAAAAAAGAAAAGAGTTTTGATTGCGATCAGTTTCTTTTTATTTGATTATAATCTATTTTAAAAACTGAAACTTACTTTTGTATTTTTTTAAATTTAATTATTTGAAAATAGATAAGAGTCCTGGTCAGATTTTGTTTTTTTCTTAATTAATATTAAGTGGGAGTAGAGATTCACCCTGGTCTAAACCTTTTAATCAAGATTATGCAGGAGATAACAATTCACATAAGTAGCCCTGGGTTTTTGACTGAATTATTACTATGATTCTGCTTCTTATTCTTATTGTGACTCTTATTTGGCTTGCTGTTCTAATTTTTATATATTGTAATTGCTCAATGCAGATCACCAAAGTTGGCTTTCTGTGGACTGTTAATAGTTTTTGCTGCTTGGTGTGATCAGAATAAATTGCTTAGCTATTTGCTAATAAAAGTAAATACAATAAACTATTGGAAATAGCAACATCCACCCAGGATATAGAAAATACTCACCATAATGAACCTTAATAATAAGAATATGCAGTGTTAAATTAATTCAAAGATGAACCCCAGAGTTTTATAATTGTGACTTCAAGAACATAACCTAAAATCCTAGTCCAGAACTGATCCTAATGATTGTCTTCTGACTCTGAACAGATAAATAAATGGAAAGTCAAAAACCTTCAAAATAAACTCTAGGTAGAATATGTTGTGCATTATCCCACTTGAAGAAATCAGCTAGACAAAATATTATGCCTTGAGGTAAAAGAACATTTTCATATTATAATCAGGGCTTATATTTCTTGCTTAAATCTCTATGTTAAAGTATCAGCTTAATCTAAAAAGAACCCTGCACCTATAATATAAATAATCATTTAAATATCACTAATTATTTTATTATGTATTTTATTTATTATATGAATTGGAGTCTTAATTTTAAGATTTTAGATTTTAAATTTATTTGTCTGAGAGTTTATTGTGAGTTTAGATGTTATAATTGTTGTTTCTCTTTTTATATTACTAACTCTTGATAAATGTTTGGGCAGAATCATCTGTTCTTTATTCTTTTATTATAATTAATTTAGACAATCTTGGTTTGTGTTTCCTCCAGGCCATACATATTTTGGCTGTCAATTTATCAAGTGTATTGTTCTGTTTTTCCCAAATCATGGAGATTTTGTTTTCTTCTATTTAAGATTATATAAACTTGTAAACTTTTCTTGTTCTTTCATTGGAGTCAGCCATGGAGAGCCTAAATGTGGCCTTTTCTGGAGTACTTGCAGGCATTTGACATTTTTATGCCCCAATGTTTTTTTTCTGTGGTGTTCATCAACTTCCATGCAAGATCATTTTCTTTTAAATCTAACTAAATGAATCTGGAATTTGTTTATATAAATTACTAGGATGAAGACATCATAAATTCCTTTTAATTCTTAGGTGAAAAAACAAATTTATCTAAGTGTTTGATAATAATACTCTCATACACTCTTTGATAAATTTGTTGGAGAAATCTAGGTCAAACTGTCATATTTTGTTTGACTAATATTTATTTTTGAATTTAATAAATGTTAAAATTATTTATAATTAATTTTGGCTGACATTTGTTTATGTATTTTTTCTCAATTGTCTAAACAATGTTAAAGATCTATTTTTCTCCCTAGGTCTAGCTGCTAGCATTTATCATCATTGCTAACTTTTGGATCACTGTAAATTAAATGTTCAAAATAGTTAGTGACCCAGTGGCATCCTCGGTGATTGAAAGAAGTGAAGAAGTGATTGTTACAATATATACATGCTATAAATAGCATATGCTATAAATAATTTCTCCTATGCTAAAATAAGCTATCATGTCCTATTCTAAAAGCTTATTTTATGCTATAAATATGATAGGAATTAAACTCATATCTTTAGATTCTTGAATATTGAGTTTCAAGGCAAAACTCTAACCAACTGGTATATTCTGTCAAATAAATTAAAAATTGTTTAATCCATGATACTTATTTCAATAGTATTTATAGTCCAACTTAATGTTATAAAAATTCATAAAAAGAAAGATCTTAGTCTAGAAGATTTAATTCAAATATTGACATAAACAGTAAATAATTGAAATTATTTTCAATAATGGTCTTGGCATTGTAAATTTTGAATAATTTATTATTATTGAACTTTTATTTAAGTCCATCCTTAAAACAATAGCTTTTCATAGCTTATGTTATGGTTAAAAGGAAAGATGACACCATTCAAAGGAATGTTGTGGCTAGATCATAGAAAATGATAAAGTATAATCTAATGGCCTTATGTCTCAGGAGTTTATAAGATCTTAGCATGAATGTCAGAATTGGAAATGGTATGAGGACTTAAGATTTGAACTCTGATACTATGCCACTGCACTAAACTATGCAGGAATCTAACTCAGAAAGATTGTACCTCTTTAAAATGATGTACCATCTAAAAATAGATTCCCTCCCAAACAAACCATTTAAAATGTTGATGTCTTTTTAAGAAACATCTATCATCGATGATAGTTTTATGTAATAGTTATTAAAAATTAAAATTGCAATTTGGATTTTCAATCTGGAGATGTTACTGACACAAAAAAATTTTTTAAGGATTCTTTTAGTCTTGACTAAATCTCTGGAAATGATTGTGGCATTCACTTCTTAAATGACTATTGAATATAGGGGTTTAATATCAGTGACTGATATGAAATATCTGAAGCTCATTGCTGTTATAGTAGAACTCTATTCTATTAAATCTATTTATGGCATCCATTTATAAGAATCCAATATATTTTTATATTAGATCACTTATATTATATAAGTGATGATATTTTGTACAATGGGAAGGGGAATTATTTTGGCCATCTTAAATAGTAATGCAAAAATTCAGATAGCTGCATTTAATATAAATATTCCATCAACACATGTAAATTTGTACATGCCAATTTGATGATGCTAAAAAAAGTCACTTTATATTTTTAAAAAAGAAAAGGTTGTGGGATGTGCAATGGTATGTCTGAAGATATTAAAATATATTGGGAATATATTAGTGTCAAAAATTATTCTATTGTTCCAATTTATAAATATAATAGAAAAGAAAATGCTGCAATAACTATTTTGGAATATTATCACTATCTTTTAGAGTGAATATTATTAAAGATATTGCTTCCAATTATAAATGAGTGATTTACTAAAAATGCAGTGTGGGTTTAGAAAATCAAGAAACATTTAAAAAATAATTACTGTTGTCAGAACAATGCAAAAAAAAGTATCAAGCAAAAATATGATTTCTGTGTTGCTTCTACCAATTCCATCATGGAATTTATTTCAAGTATGTGAAAAAATGTTCACAATGTTTAAAAAATGGCTGGTTATGCAGTATATTTAGTTATTTTATAAGCTGTGACATAATATGAGAATCTCATGATTTAAATTATTACTGCATGAAGGTAGGAGAGAAATCATTATTATTAATATGAAAAATCTGAGATATTTGAAAAATAGTATTCAACATGAAATGTGTTCTGTATCTCAGGAAGTAAGAGAATATATATTCATTTGGTCAATTTATAAAATTGTATTCTTATGGAGAGAGAAATTGTTGCTATAAAATAAGAATAGGATTGGAATTTTTCTTATTATTTTTATTTATTTCAAGTAAAATCTTTATTTTTCTTATTATTGTCCAAATCAAACCGTGCAGATTTTTATATTGCATAAAATAATTTATTAGGTAAACTTAAAAAAACATATTTTTTTATTTTTAACAAATGATATTGGCATAATTTTCCTTATATAGCTAAATTAATAAATGTAAATTTATTAAATTTGTATTACAGTAATATCCACTAAATTTTGTTACAAATTACTCTCTTATAGATAATTTATTATGTATAATGTTCATGATTGTTAATAAGCTTTGATTACAAGAAAATACATACATTTTATTGCATTGGAGGTAAAATACCTTTTAATATGCCTAAATATATACATATTGTAACCTTAAGTTCTGACTGCAGAACTTAAATGTTCAATTCTCGTAATAGTGCATTAAAAAAATACAGTTTTTTTTTTCAGTAAATAAATGTTTTTACTATAATAGTGATTAAAGTACATCTGTAAGTCATTTAATTAACTTATTCATGCTATTACAAGATATTACTAATGAGATGGTTATGTCCCATGTCATAAACAATATGGTGTGTGTGCATATATATATATATATATATATATATGCACACACACCATATTGTTCTTTCATATATATATATATATATATATATATATATATATATATATAAAGTTGAAAGAAAAAGTAGAAATGAACACAAACAATTTTTTTTGTAAATATTTAGCTAAAATATTACATTAAAATAACAATTAAGGGTTAAATAATAATTTTGAATATGAAATTATTATAAATTATTGTAGTTAAATCAAATATTTAAAAAGGTCTATTCAATGTTTATTCTGATTTTTATAATTAAAATAAGCTTATTTTTATGTTACAATAGATATTACCAATAATTACAAAATTCCCCTATCTATTTTTAATTAAGTTAAGAATTTTTTTAAATTAAAGCTCATGATAACCTACAATCTGATGTTATTTAAAGGAATAAAAACACTTTTAGATAAAAATTTGGTTTTAATTAAAGTAAATTAAAAAGAGTCAGTAACTTTTTTGATCAAGATAAAAAAAATTTACTTAATTATTGTTTACAATTTCATGGTATATTATAAAAAGGTGGATTTAAAAATGTCATGTGATATAGCACTACTATTATGAAGTTATAAATGAAGACAAGTCAGCTATTGCTAATGTCACAACAGTAGAGTTGAATTCACATAGAGGCAAAGACCAGCTTTTTGTGATTTATAGCCGATATATGTGAATAGATGGCTTACCTGAAGTCTATCAAATTATAGAGACTGATTGGATCTAACCCAATGCCAAAAGTTACTTGATTTATATCTTTTCCAAAAATGTAGATAGAGCATTATACTACTCTATTATTGACATGATTATAATGGACCATCTTACCAAGAGATTTCAGTGCTAGTCAGCTTTTTTGAAGAATTATTATGATGATTTTAAACATATGTTGTTTTATTTATATGCAGAGAATCACAGACAAAGGTACTGCATTGTATATGTAAAGTACATACAAATATCAGCTTATGAATAAAATGGCATTTTAAACACTTAACATTGCAGTTAAAATCTTTAATTTACAAACATTAAAAGTAAATAATTTCTGACTAAATTATTCAGTTAAAAATAAAATAATAAATTATAAATGGATTTATTCCCATTGTTATCCATAAATGTTTTCAGTTTTATTTTATAAAAAAAATATGTAGACTTCTTTTATACAAATTATAATATATATTTAAAAAAAAAAAATCAAAAGTCTTTTTATATTAATGATGGAAAATAAAAGAATATTCTAGTAACATTTTTAAAGATGTTTACAATTATGATAAAAAAGGGTAAAAGAAAGTTTTATAAAGAATTTTTTAAAAAAAAAAACTTTTCTTTAACCTTTTAAAATATGTCATTCAGTTAAAATAATTACAATTAGCAATGAAAATATTTCATTGAAATAAGCAATTTAAATAGCATTAGGATATAAACCAATGTAATTGGGTTCTCACATACATGTTAACATTAATCATTTATGTATTATTAAAATGACTTGATTTTTTATTAGTTCATGATAATTTAAATATGTAAATTTTACATTATTATATAGCACATCTGTGTGCTTATCTATATGTGTGTTTTATGTAAATCTATTGAAATATATGTAAATTGTAAAATAATAGCAGTTTTTGTATTATTCTAACCAAAATCAGAAAGATTTATTCATGTTTATAGCATACTCTGCAGACCTTTCATTGTATTGTCATTGTTTATAATTAATAAATTTATATTTTACTGTTTAAGTAAATTTATTCAATCCTAAAATAAGTTTAAAATATCATATATTGGTATTATTTCTTGCTCACATTAACAATTATAGAGATCTTGCTGCCTGAGCTGGATTTGTGCATATGTTATATGGATTGGGGTTATGTTTGGTGTTATGGACATCCAGATGATTATGATCTTGTTTGACACAAAGATTTCATATTTTAAATCCATGCACTACATTTTATTTTGTTTGTTTTATTAGGTTTATAGTTGTCCAGTACATTAATAGTACTAGGTGTCCAGAGCATTGATGATAATTAGCATGTTTTAGTATCTCAGCATTATTATTTTATTGTTATATGCTGATGGATTAGCACTTAAGTATGCATATCCAAAATATTATTTGTATTTCTGCCTTTAAGTTTGGAAATGGCTAAATATATAGCCTGGTTTATAATGGATCCATTTCAAATTCAGTCACAAGATTGACTGTTGATTTTTTTATTGTTTATCATTCATGATGCTAAATAAATATTATATTTTCTGTAATGCTGGTGAACTTATAGTTAGTCTTATTTCTTGCTGATCTCTCATGCTCATATTTATTGTGTATTTAAAGTTGATGTATTAAGTGGAATTGATGATAATAAATATCATCTTCCCAAATTTACCCCCTCTCTGTATCATTATACTAGTTTAAAAAAGACTTATATAAGTGAATTTTAATATTTTAAAATTTATTAATTTATTTTCTTTGTAATTATAAGTTCATAATTATAAATCATTATTTATTTAAAATATAATTTAGTTTTACACATGTTGTAAAATTATGTCTAAAATTACTATGTCTAAAAGTAATTTTAAATGATTGGTTAATAACTTCATGCTCTCATTTCCAGTACACAAGATTTGCCCATACTTAAGCATTTGGGTTGAAAGAATATGTGGATTCATTCTATTCTTTCACAAAGACTTTATCTTGTGTTGAAAATGAGAGTATTCATTTTTTATTAAGATTCATAAAGTGCATGTGCATTAGCTTGAAAAGCTGATCATTAGTTTATTACAATTCATAAACATCATGCTATATAAAATAAATATCTCATTTACAAATGTTAAGTAGTGTTCAGTGTGCCATATTTAAAAATCTAGGTAATGCTTATCCTATTAACTTCAATGTTTTATTTCAATTACTATTGTCATGTCATTAAATACTTAGAATGGCAATTTTAGTTATGTCAGTGCTGTTTATTAATATTAATTTTCAATAATGGTTGGATATTCTGTAAAGTCTTCAGCATATCCAAGTACTCTTTATTTGACTGTATCCTGTTTAATGGTATGGAAGATCAAGAGTGTTAATTTTAAATTAGTAAAATGCGTATAACTATTTAGTGTTAAGATTTATTTATACATGCATCATGTTCATTATTTTTCTATGTATTACTTATGTATTGTTTTAAAATATGTATCTCATATTAATTTCTCAGAATATTAGTTATTTAAAATAATTTTAGAGTATCATATTTGTAACTTATAGAGTTATTTGGAATGTAAATAAAGGTATGGAAGAATTCGTAAAGCTGATGTATATTTTTATTTTTGAATTGTTTTGCCACAAATTTATATGCTTGGCTATATTTTACTATTATTGTAATATTTTATCAGTTTTGCACATCATTTGCTCATTGTTATTATAGGATGTAATGGTGCCATGTTTATTTTATAGATTGTTTATTATGCCAGTACAATTTTATTATATCTTAAATGATATCTAGCACAAAATGTTTTACTTAGACAACTCCATCTTTTTGATGGTTTATTCTAGTATTTTAAGATTAGAAGCAAGGTCCTAATTCTTTATTGCTCTCTGCTTATAGTAAGATTATTCCATAATATCATTTTTGTCCTGCTTTTAAATCCCTTGATATTTATCTAGGTGATATTTTATTAAAGTCATGTGTGATACCAACCATGTCTTTATTTTTCATTTGTTAAAGTCATTTGTGATGCCAACCATATCTTTATCCTGGTTTTTGATATATTTTGAAGGTTATGCATGATGCTAACCACTTTTGATAATATCAGAGTGTTTTTCATATGTTGATATTATTGATATGGCCAGTTTGCATATCCAATGTATTTTAAAACCTGAAAAAATATTTTATAATTAAATTTATAATTATTTATGTGGATCAAATGTAAACATCTTCAAAATTCATCAAGCTCCAAAGGATGGTAAGCTTTATTTTTATTTAGAATTATTAAATATTTCTTATATGGACTTATATAACCAAAAGTGAGATTATTAAATGAGAGAGCTTTAATTATTCCATAATCATATTAAAATGTTGATTTCCTTATTTTTATTATTATTTCTATTGTAACTTACAATTTTACTTTTTAATTTAAAAAATTATAATCTATAATTTTATTAAAGTAACTGGATTATTTTATTATATTTATTAGTATTAATAAATATTATAATAATTATTAATCATTGAATCTGTATTCTTCCAATCATCATCTGCATTATCAGAAATCTATAAAAGTCACACATATATTTCGTTGTTATCATTATGATGTAAGAGTATAAGAGTACAAAAAGAATAAGATAAAAATTACTTTATTAAATTTTATGTTGCCTATGTTAAGACGACATATATAAATAAACCACTTTATTTTATCTTGATTTAAAATTATAATACTACTTTATTTATCTTGAATTAAGACTATAAAATTAATTTATTTTATAAGAATAGAAGAGAACTTGTTTATATGATATATGAGTAGCAACAAAATCCCTTTCCTATTCATAATATCACGAATATAATCCTAGTATTTTATAATTATTTTAACATAAGAGTTTTCATGTTTGATTTTAAAATTAATAATTATTTGATGTACTGAGATATTATCTTAAAAATAATATTACTTATTGTTGATGTTTTCACTAGAATTAAAAGAAGAATAAGATTGTATTAGATTATTGAAAAATTTATTATAGCAAGAACCCTAAGATCTAAATTATTTGAAAAAAGAATTATTTGCCTGTGACCTAAATTATTAAGAAAGAGTTATTTTGATTATAAGATTTAATTTATTTAAGAAACCTTTATATTGCTTATAAGATTTGATTTGTTTAATTAAAAATTTATTTTTATTAAGAAAGCAGATATGCTTAAGAAAGATTTATTTGATTTAGAACATTTTTGAAGTAACCTAACTTTGTATAATTTGTTATGCATATGAGAACTCTCATCTTTGGATTCTTTATTTTAAAGCAACATATAAGGACTAGCTTAACCCTTTTGCTAAGCTGATCATTTGATTAGCTTACTATCATTTATGATATAGTCTGCCTGGCTATTGGTCACCTATTATACATTTACCCTTATTTGTTACATTTTACCCTAACCCTGAGGTGATTGCTTGTTTGGCCAATTACCTACCATATATATATATATATATATATATATATATATATTGCAAGGAAATCAAATCACATATCATGTGACTTAATTTAATAAGCTTATATTACAAAGTTACATTTGTAGTACAAGCTTATTAAATTAAGGCACATGGTATATGACTTGATTTCCTTGCAATTATTATTTTGCTCTTGAGGCTTTGGCAATTTTATATTGTTAAAGCTTTTAGTATATGGCATATCTGAACTTAGTTCAGTGCCATATGGCTATTTAAATTAGATAGCTGGATGTGAAGACATATGGATATATAAAAATTTCAGATTTTCTACTTAATAGGTAGCTATTAGATAAATGTTGGGGCTTGACCTGATATTTTTAAATCTAATGACTGATTATCCTAGTGCCTCACTGATGACAGCCAGAGCTACAAACCAGTCTGAGGATAGGGATATTCAGAATAACTTGTCAAGAGCCATTAGCATGCTCATTTTTTTTTATATATATATATATATATATATATATATATATATATATATATATATATATATATATATATATATATATATATATATATATATATCAACTATCCAATCCATCTTATACAACTGATACACATGATCACATACATGTGACAAAAATAAATGATCTCCAATATACATATTTCATGCTGAATCAGCACTCATCAGTTGGTCCATATCATCGTTTCCAACACTTGTATACAATCACTGCTCTGTTTAATATTGGTGTTCTTGAATTTTCAATAATATAGATAGCTGAAGAGTTTTAGAGTGGAGTAGATTGATGCTTGTCCATTAAAGTTTGAAGATTTGCTGTATTAATTAAACTGAGCAGTGATTGTATATATGTATTGGAAATAGTAACCCGGACCAACTGATGAGTGCTGGTTCAACTGGAAATATGTAAATTGGAAATCATTTATATTTTTTACATGTATGTGGTCATGTGTATCAGTTGTATAAGATGGATTGGATAGCTGAGGGAGTTTGAAAGTCTGAGTTCAAGTCCCTTATAATTATATTAAGTTTAGTATAGGCAATATATTTAAATATTATATATATAATAAAAAATATTAATGAATATAATATATTATAATCCACAGAAATATTTTGAATTGAAATGACAGTTGAAGAAAGTTAAGTGATTCACTGAAAGTACTTTTGTGGATTACAATACTTTTTGTAATATATTATTACTGTTATATTCATTATTATTTTTATTACAATATCTATTACATAATAAGCATTTTATTTTAATTATATATATATGCATATGTATAATCTTTTTCTTTATTCCATTTTAATCATCCATTTCACCATTTATCATTAATCTATAAAAATTTGGTAAATGTTATTGCTTTGATTAAGTTTTAAAAATTCAAATCTATGATAAAATTCAATTAATTTCTTATAATTCCTTTACCCTTCACACATCAATTATGGAACATAAACAAAACACTTCATGGTAAACTGTATAATATTCAAAATATCAATACATAAAAATAAATAATACTTATAATGAGCTTACAATATGACTGTAATTCTGAGTAGCATTTTATACTTAATTTTTTAAAAAAAAAAATACTTTTTTATATGTATAGTATGCATATATATATATATATATATATATATATATATATATATATATATATATATATATATATAAGTAAAATGTCCATTAATTAAAAACTATTGTAATACCCAATAAAAACAATAAATATAATGGTGATTAACTATTATATACAGTCTTTCAATTTACAGTACTACTTTTGGTTAATTCCTTAACCTGCCTCAACTGCCATGTTAGGTTAAGGAATTAACCAAAAGTACTTCTTCAGATTGAAAGATTGTACATAATAGTCAATTACTATTATATTTATTATTTTTATTGTTATATACGTATATATCTAAGTGAATTCCTGAAGGTTTGTGATGCTGGTATTCTAGTTGTATTTTTATACTGGATTATTTTCATCATCTAATATGTATATTGAATGTCTTTAGAAAAATTTAATTTTATTTAAATATTCCAAATACATTCAAGTGTTAGTAATAGCACATCAAACAGGTTAGTATATGCCCAAGGTTTTGAAAGGTATTATTCTTCCCTCTTCTTCAGGTGTTGCTGACCTGACCAGTGACAGTACTAGCATGGGGTTTGAACCTGAGTCCTTCTAAAGACATTCAATACTCATATTTTGATGGAAATAGTCCAATATAAAGATACAATATATAAGTGAAGATTATGAGATAAACAAAATTTTAAAAAATAATAATAGTTATTAATAATAAATTCAAAGAGCATATCCATATATATATTTATTAAGTCTGTGTTTAATCATTCACATCCATCAAAAAAATTAAAAAGGATAAAAACTTACTCTACTGTATTTTTTAATACGATAAACAATGAAGTGTTAGACTGTCATCACTACTAAACATGATCTGTATATTCTTTTTCTTTAATTTTTTTTCTCTATTGGAATGTTAATAGCAGTCTCATTATCAACAGATTACAGCATCCCTAATTGTTTTGATGGTTTTAAGTTTATATCAGTTTCGGAATTTACACAGTCATCATAGATACTGCTATCTATTTCAGATTCTGGAGTAAAATCTTCAAACATTAAGTTTTCTGATACAATACAGGAACATTTTATAACTTTATTCTGCTACTTATTAAATTGATAAATTTCATTAAATTTCATTTTATTATTAAAAAAAATACTCTAAATTTTCTTACATTTTTTAAAACTTTTAGCTTTATGATTAGAAACATTTCATAATATGAAATAATTTATCATATCAAATTTTGAAAAGATAAAAAAGGAAAAAATAAAATGTGTGCTTCAACATAATCTACTGAAATGTTATTAATAAATGGGATCACATTTAATACTCCAAGCTGAAAAATGGTTATTACCATATCATAAAATGTATAAATCTTACAAATTTTAGTTTTTATTTTGTGTTTATTTACATTTTTTTGGATATCATATAATTGAAGAAGTATATAATGATACAACACATATTGCAGTTTTACTGTATATTCACCAATATTAACTTTATTCTTTTTTTTTTGTTTCAACTAATGTCTCTCTTATTTTAACCAATCATAGAGTGGCTACTCTGAAACTCAAGGCCGATGATTCACAATCTGTTCTCTCACTTCTGGTACTTAATCTTTTATGAACACAAAATAATAAACTAGTCAATTATTTATTTTATGAGGAAAAAATCATACATTAAAAAAGCTACTTATATAGTGCTGATGTGATTTGGCTAAAAACAATTCTAAAATAACATTATAAGAAATATCAGTGAATACAACATGATACAGATTGCACTATGAAATCAAAAGAGTAATTAATAAAAAATGGATGTATAATAATAGTTTAATGGTTATTTTCTCAAAAGCTGATGTGACATTTGAATTCCTGAAGTGATGAATTGAAATTCAATTCAGAAACTTTTAGCTTCTCTCAAATAATCAGTTAGCTGCTCAAGATATTGTGTGATATTTAAGTACATTGATGTTCAATGCAAATCATTCATATTTTAATATGAATAAACATTGATTCAGAAATCATAAGCACTTAATACTGTCTCTTTATCATTGTACTAAAAACTGTGTTTATAGAAAGATAATGAAAGATTAAAATGCTGTATTAGAGAAATAATTTAGAAAATTAACTTTTCCATTTTTATTTACAGATTGTAAAAGTAATAACAAAGTTAAAATAAATGTATAGGTTGAAGGTTATATTTCAAATATATAAATTTTAAAGTAAGCAAAGCACAAATGGAGTATTTCATCCAGATCTGCGCAAACAAAATTTTAAAATGTTCCACAAAGCTTTGTAAAAAGATAATCAAATTATATCAGGATTTTAATCAAAAAACAAAGTCTTCAATAATTTAGTGCAGGGCCACGGATTGTGTCTTTACTCCATCAGTTCCTGTTCTCAAACTTCTTACGAATTCTTGAGCGTAAATCATTTGATTATTTATTTATTTAAAAAATAAATTAAAATTTAAATAATAAACAATCAACTAATTTGTTTATCAAATCTCAAATACTAAAATTGCAACAAATATTTAATTATCTTTGAATCTTCTATGTGATTTCTAAGAAGTCATAAATTCAGTTAAATAAAGTTATCTTATTAATTAATAAAAAACTATTGACTCCAATAAATAAATATTTATTATTACTTATAAATAAAATAAATAAATGATTCATTGTTTTGAAATATTTATCATTAGCAGGATTTTTGATGTTCATCACAGCTGCGATCAGATTTCTCTATCAATATTATAGAAAACAGAGCTGAAAAAAAAAAAAAGATGAAAAAAATTAGCTTTTAATTAAGTCCGAAATGTACATCATGACCATTGTAGAATCAATTAATAGAATATATAATACTTTTAATAGATAAATTAACAAAGATTGATTTATTCTCTAGATTGATTAATAATTGATATAAATGGATAGTACTAACTTACATTGAATGTGAGACATATACAAAATATTTATGCTACATATAAATTTAAACTGCTTAAAAACTTTTGAAACATAGCTTTCACAAAAAGTGAGATCTCTCTGTATTTAGAGAGAGTAAGGACTAGTCATCAAACCCAGTGTTTGCTCTATCACTGATGCTATCACAATGATCATATAATTATAATTAATATAAGTTACTAGTAAACTGATAAAGAATATTAATGAAAAATTTTTAATTATTATGGCCAGACAATAGAAAACAATGCTGTGTCAAATTATCCATTTTGGGGATCTTACCTAACATTTTAAAATATTAATATTTAAAATAAATATATAAAATAAGAATTTTTTTTTTTATTTGTATAATGAAAAATAACATTTTAAAATGTATAAATAAATACACTGTTTTTGCATGAATAATTGTAATTATTGCTTATGGTATGGTAACATGGACACATTTATGGTTATCACAGCTATTGAACTAATGATGATAAACATTCCATTGCATGAATTAAGTTTTTAAATAATTTTTATATACTTTAGGGGTTCCTGAACAAGTAGGCTCTTAAATGTATAAATTTCATACACTGTGTTAAATCTTACCACTAATAAAAAGTTAAATTTTAATTTAAATTCAATTCACAAAAATAAAAATTATTTCCTCATAAAATAACTGATTATAAAAGGAAAAAATCAAAACAAATAGATTTATAATGAAATAATAATAATAAAATTAATGTATAATAAAATTTAAAAAAGAAAAATACAATACTGAAAATGTAAAAAAATATATAGAAAATTAGCACAATTCTGAAAAGAAAAATTGATAAAACAAAATAAATTTGAGTAGAAAAATAATAATTGATGCATTTTTTTAATAGCTGAAAAATTACCAAGATAATGGAAATGTGGTTTTATTGTGACAAAATACCAACAACTATGTCACATGACTCATATGCTTAATCATGTATTTCCAAGAGAATTTACATTTACCCTAATCTACATTCACTTAATGTCAGTTTGGGTAATAATGGATTCAAGATAGCATAGTGTTGAAGATAAATGCTATGTGGAATTTCTTAAACTTACATTAGACAGCTCTAAAATTGAGTAAGAAATATGATCTTAAAACTAAAGAACTAAAAAGAGAGATTAGTAAAAATAAACTAGTTATTGAAGCAATAAAGCGACAGTTATTTTAAAAGATATAGATCTATTTAATAGTCTGTAAAAACTTAACTACTTTTTGTAGAAAGAAAGGAAATCTGTTTCACTAATGATGATAAAATAGGGTGTATAATAATGGGGGGGGGGATTGCAAAGATTATATTTAAAAAGCATATAGAAAAGCTCACAAAGATGGAATTTCAATTGCTAATGCTGGTATAAAAAGGATCTGTGAATATGCTGATGATGTATTTTAAATGGAGAAAAAAATTTGACTACCTAAAGTACTATTGACCCAAGTTGATACTTGCTAAAGATGGTACAGAGATGAAGACATTTTTATTCAAAATCTTTTTTTTAATATTTACATTGAGAGCAGACAAATCTACAGTGATTGTCAAATATTAATATATCTTTAATGAGGTTAAGTAGTTTCTTGAAATGACTTATAAATCAAATTTTTGTATAAAAGTAAGCAAATTTAAATTATACAAAAACCTTATTAAAAAAATAAAACTTAAATTAAAAAAAGTGTTAATGAATAAAAATTTTATTGAGCATATTAAAAAAAATACTAATCTATGGGCAAATATACATAATTAAAAACATTTCCAAAGTTATATATTTTTTTAATTTTAATTTCTTTATTCATAATCTGCCATTTGGATATAAGTAGCCAAAGAATGATATTTTCTGATGTATAATTCATTAAATTAAAATAAAGCATATAGAAAAAAATATTTAAAAGTATTTTTGATGCACTTAGTGTTCTATTATCAAAGTTTTTTATTTTTGTAATATCTGACTACTAAAACTTTGGGAATTTTTGCAGCCTTTTAATTTTTTCCCCAATCAACAGTTTACAAATTTATATATTTTTCATAAATGCGGTCAAAATTAAATAAAAATTAGATAAAGAAATATTATATACAGTTGATTGCTATAGTTTTGATAATGAAGTTGTTATTATTATTATTGTTTGCCAATACACATGGGTCTCGTTTTATGCAATAGATAGGTTCCTCAGAAAACACGCGCAAACAAAATCGCGCAAATATAGACGTAACTTACATTGAAAAAGGGGGGATGCAGTCTGTGATTTTTCAAAATTTGCGTAAAAGCAAAGCACCAATGTAAAATTACTTTAAAATTCGTGCAAAAAAAAAAAATAAGGAAATAAAATATGACTAATAAAAAATTTCAAATTTGAAAAAAATTGATACAAGACAAACTTTTTTTAACTATAATATTTAATTTTATTCAAAATAATATATTTTTATGCATAATTTATAGTACAGTAATTTACATTTTTATACACATTTTAATTATTATGATTTTCTAGTGACAACGTAATTAATCTTTGAGACGATGATTTTATTAATTGTTTACGAAGCCCCGCGATATGCAGACATACAACCATTTAGCTCTCGTTGGAATTTAAGAGCACATTAATGATTAGTGTCATTAATAAGAAAATAATAATTGATTACATTCTTTTTTAAAAAGCAAAAACAGAATGTGATTTAAAATGCAAAATTAACACACACAATGTTTGAACAAATTTACATTATAATCTTGTAAAATTTAATGTGTGTATACATAAAATGTGGAAATCATGATTTTAATTTCATTATTGCATAAAATCTTACTATTATAAAGCACTGAAAATATTGAAATTACTAGGATGAAAGTTCAATTCCAATAATGTGCTATTACTTTCAATATAACGTAAGTGTGCGAAATTTATTATTTAAAGTAATAGCACAATATCGGAGTTCGACTTCCAGTGAAACCTGAATCGCGTAACTTCAAAATCATGTTAAATAAGTCCGCGTAAAAAGAGACCTAGGTGTACTTATTTTTTTATATTTACAATAAAAAACACCATTATTTTAAATACATCCAAAAACATTTACAAGATAATTTATTTAAAATTAAACAAATAAATAAATATTTTTAACTTATGGTTAGTAATCTTTGATCAGACAAAGTTGATTATTAACTGCATAATGGACAAAATCATTTTATTTTTAAAATAACTTATAATTGCAATAAATGTATTTTTTTCATAGGCAAAATAACATTCATAAAAATTTTATTGAGTGAATACACTTAAGCAAATGTACACATTTTAAAATTTAATATTAATACTTTGTTATTGTACATAACAAAGTATTATTTTAATTACTTTTTGTAGAAAATGAAACTGGAATTTTTTTGTAGTTACTAACTATAAAAACACTTTAGGATACATCATAAATAAAATCAGTGTTATTTTGCAAGGACACTGGAAGAAAATTAGATAAAATGCATTAATGTATTTTAATTCTACAATTAAATTATCACATTGTATACTGCATAATGAATAAATTCTGTCCTGTACACTTTTAGCATGAATGTCACCATTTTATTTTTGGATAATATAGCTTTGATAAGGTCACTATCATATGGTGTTATTAATATTAGAGAATAGCCATCATTTTGAAAAAAAATGATAGCTGTTTTTTCCTTTGGAAAAAGATTCAATTTTTTTAAAGATCATCATAATGAATAACTGTTTGCAAATCAAAATAATGGGTATAAATTGATGATGATTATTATAGCAAATCCTTGCATAATGATCTGTTATTAGCTTTGATAAATGATTGCAGTGCTCTCTAGAAGTTTATAATGTAAACTGAATTTTTTGTATTTTGATACTGTTAATTCAGCATTCCACCATGAATAATTCACTGATTTCAAATAATAAATCCCTTTAAATCAAAGTCTTATCAACAATTTTCACTCCAAAAACCTTTTAATTCTAAATCTATTTTCATCACTAACTCAATACTACATAATAAGGTACAGTATATGGAAATACCAGTAATAAAACTTTTTAAAACCAGGTTATATTTAGAATTTTGAAGCAGTGAGTTTAAGTTTGTCTGTTTTTGTAGGAATATAAATATTTTTAGATTGGGCATAATCTTTATGAATACTGTTAATGTGAAAGTAATTTTGAGAAATAACATCAATATTTTTTTTTAAAAAAAATGAATGTTTACTGCATGGGAGTTCAAAAGATGTTTGTATAACTAAAATGTCAGAGCTGAGAGCAGTGAACTAGAATTTTATTCTCCAGAGTTTATTATTCTATCACTTCCCAAACCATATAGAGCCCATCAACATTTGCCTGCTATTGTTAAAGAAAATTGCTTTCAAAGTTAATGATATTATTCTGTAGGGATGTTTTTTATTGTCAATAATCCAAAATCCAAACTTGCAAGACCTATTTACAATGATAGGCAAATAAATGATACTAAAAAATGATTTCAATGCCCTCTATAATTATCTCAAACTTTTCAACTAATTAGCAACTTTTAAAACATGACCAATTTTTTTTTGACAGTCATCAGTCAAATAGATACTAATTATTATAAGCATGATATAATGATCTGGAGTTAATTTGGAATGGTCAGAGAGTAATGATAAACTGAGTACACAACAAATATACATTTTTCATATAATACGATCTTTATTAGTGATAAGAGGCTGTTATATTCCTTTGAGAACTACCCCAAAATTTAACTTTGTATCTAGATAAGTTTTAAAAAGTGAACTCTGGGGCAGAAATCCTTCATTTTCAACTTACATCCAGGGTTTTGAGCAATCTATCTTCCAGACATGTTATCAGTTCTACTCCAATTGCTATTTTTATTGCTTAAAGAATTGATTGCTTCTATAGGCATGTATTACATGTAAACATTGTGATGTAGTGATAATTTATATCATCCAGGCCAAAGTGTGAAGAATGCTTATGGTTAATATAAAACTGATGTCATTAAAATATATAATTACTGGAAATGTTGAATCTATATAGTTATCCAAGCACATTGGCTTGAGTTTAAAACCTTAAAGTATTTTTATAATTTTATACTGTTAACTTGATCATATAAAAAATATAAAATCATTGCTTGATGTGGGTAAATTGGGTTCACAGTTTAAAGGTCACTACTTGTTGTGAATATATTAGGCTCATGAGACTAACAAAGGCTATAAGTTCAAAAACTATACTGTAAATTGATATCCATTCATTACTCAAGCTCACAGTAGAGGGCTCTGAAAGAACGTGAAGAAAAAAGCTTCTAAAGTCATATTATAAATGTATGCAAAAGATTTCGTGTAATGTTTTTTTAGCAAATGTTTTTATTATAAAATAATTCACTATTTCTAAATTATTATAAAAGCTTAGAGAAATTGTTTTTTTTTTTTCTTTTAAAATAAAAATAAATTTATTCAAAGTGGATAAATAAATCACTTTAATTTGTATGTCGTCTTAATGAATTTTCATTTTATTATTAAATTTAATTAATTTAGTAAGACGAAATTTCACTTATTAAAAAAAAAAAAGTTCTTTAAATGTTTAATACTTTTCAATATATTATTATACTGGAAAATATACTTCAAAAGATTAATCAACGCATTGAAACAATTTGTCAGAATTAGTGTTGGTGGTTTTCAATGAGTATCCAAACATTTTGAAAATAAAATATCGCTTAGATAACTTAAAGAGTGTACATCTCTGAATTATAAAAGACCTGATGATATTTTGCATTTACAATCTTCATTTATAATTTGCAGAAGAGAAAACCTATTAGTTCTGTATAAAAAGACGAGGTCTCTATCTGTTCTCCAGCTTATGGGAATTACTACAGTACAAATTATTCTCGTTTTTCCTGCGACAAAACTCTAATCACATTGTAGAAACCGAAAATCTAATAGCAATTTATTTAAATGCATTCAGTAAAAAATATAATAATATAATATTCTTTCATAAGTTCTTATTGAATATAAAATTTTTTTTCTAGAAACCCTTTAAGTATTATCTTTTATCGTGTTATTTAAAATGATTAGTATATAAATTACCATCATTCTACCAAGACCATAATTTATTATACGTATCTTTGAAATATGATTTTTTTTTGCAGTACAGGCTTTTTCATACCTGCACTTCTATATGTAATATATAGGGGGTTTAAACATGGGCAGGATGAGAAGGTTGGCACTAAGGTGGGCTTTGAGCATTCCATCATCAGATTTTCAATGAAATGGACGGTTGAAGAATTGTGGGGTGTAGTGTTTTGAAGCCTGTCCATTAAAGTATGAAGATTGGCTATCTTAATATAAGCTGAGCTTTGATTGTATATATGTGTGGAGATACTAATCTGGACCAACTGATGATTGCTGATTTAGCACAAAATACATATATTGGTGATTATTTATCTTTTCAACATATGTGTGGTCAAGGGTATCAGCGGTATAAGATAGTATGGATGGTTGGGGGTCATGCGAAAGCCTGAGTTCAAACTCCCTATATATTATATGTATCTTTGTGGAGTCCTGCTTATATATTTATTATTATATAATAGATTAAAGCATAGATTTAACTAATTTTTATTCATATTTATTTATTTAGCGTATGAATTTAGACAATTTAATTATTGAATAAGATATCATTAAAACAAAAAAACTATCAAGATTTTAACCAGGACATAAATTCACTAATGATATTATTAGATCTTCAATTCCCCCCGCTGTAACCATAAATTCGACACTATAATAGTTCCCCCCCCCCACCAACAAGAGCTGATTAAAAAAACATGAAATATATGTGCGTGACAGTGACTAATCTATCTATATATAATGTTCTATCATTATAAATTAGATCCATGTGGATATGCTTATAAAAAGATTTATATTTATTTGAAAACTGTATGTATGCTGGTTGTATTTGTAGAACTAACGTTTTGAATAAATGTCATCTGCCATCATAAAATTAAGCCTATGTCATGCATGCCAAAAGGGGGATATACAAAAAGTTTTCTAGCATATAATCAATTTTCAGAGGATATTATGTTATATATATATAATTGTTAAAATACGTTTAAGTAAAATTTTGTTTTACACAAAAGAAACTACTATCGCTCAACACACTGTAAATAGCTTATAATTAATATACCCAGACTCTTTCCATCTCTAATCATAAATATGTTTATTATGCATTCTGGTTCATGCAGTGGACAGTAAGCAGAAACCAGCAATAAGGAGTGTATTATTGTTGTGTGTGCTCACAATATTTTTTTTAAAATCTTTGATGAATGTTTGAACTATAAAAGTGATTTAATTTAGATATAAATAAAATGTTTATATTTTTTAATTATAAAAATAATTCATTTGATTTTTTTTTGACTAAATTTATTACAATTTTAAATAACATAGTTGAAAATAAAAACACAAATTAGCAGAATCGAGCGGCAGGAAGTTCCAAGGTTGGTGTACTGAAGAATATAACATGATTAATAAAGGCAATAATGCAGTAATGTGTTTTACATTCGAGGGCAGTTAGGAGAATATTGTCACTGAGTGTTATTTTGAGATAAATCATAAATTGCTCCTTGAATAAAGCATAGATGAATAAAAAGAATTTATCATTTGTGTAATTAAAAAATAAAAATATTCAATCAATATCCCTAAAATTTTGTTATCAATTCAATGAGTTAAAAATTAAAAAAAAAAAATGTTTCATATTCATTAGTAAATTGTCTAATTTTAAGAACCAATCCGGAATGAGTTTATAACTTATTTTTTTAACTTTCATTTTATAAATGTTTGTTCTTTGTAAGTCTTGCAGTTTTATTCTTTACAAAAAATTATTTTCATCAAAGAAATTGATAATAAATAAATAAAATTATGTGGGGGTGATTTAAATTTGAAAAATATTGCTTAACTCTAAAGCTAAAAGTCTGATTTAAAATAAAACAAACTCATAACTCTCACTAAAATAAGCAATATTTAAACTTTAGAAATTAAGTTAACTGAATAGCACACTTGACAAATATTTGTTACCAATAAAATCTTTCAGATTCTCCAAATACTCCTCTAAAACTTGTTATAAATCTCTTAATATTTATCAACATACTGCTTCACATTTTATGTTAGTATCAAAGTGAGAGTTATGAGTCTATATAAATAGAAACTAAGTTGTTGTGTGATATGATCTCAATTGGTCTTCCAAGCAGCTGATGACATCAGGTTTGATGAACAGAAACACATGTTCAACAAGAGTTAAATTGATCAAATATTGCTATATATAAAACCAGCTGTAATCTATAAATTTCTACAGATGGCATAAATATAATACCATTAATAGTTTGCATATTTACAAGATATTTAATTATTTTTATACATTTAAAAAATGTTTATTAATAGGCAAAGTTATTTTAAAATGAATTAGATTATAAGCTCTCACTGATTGAGCTGATTCAAACAATACTTTAACTCAATGATTGCTAACTTTAATATCTAATTGAGCATTGCAAATCTATTTAAATAAAAAATGAATTTCTATTTTTATATGATCTCAAATGATGTCCCAAGTAGTAAATAAAGTTGGATTTCATTGATAGAAACCACATATTTTACAAGAGATTAGTTAATTTTTCATCAAACTTGCCATATATAAATTTCTACAAAGGGTATAAATGCAATAATATTAATATATTATATATGATACAAAAAGCCATTTTAACTAAATAATATATAAATATCTTTAATGTTTATTCAAAGTGGAATAATAAGATTTTGATTTTTTTTTTAAAAAAAAATTGTCAAGCAGACTTGCCATGACTAGGGAATGAACCCATATTGAAGACCTGCTTGGTAATTTTTAAAGTATTAGAAAACACTTTTACTCCATTTCAAATTATCTTTAAATCTATTTATATATCTATAACAAATCACTTACTTCTTTACCTTACATGACACATATGATAAAACAAAAACAGTAATCAATTTTAGTGTCATTTATATTAAGGTGGGGGTAATGAGTGATTTCCAGATGATATGGATCTTTTTTACTAACCAAATAAGAAAGAACTGAGGTCATTAAAATATATAGTTATTCAACCAGAGTCAAATCTGCATAACTATTCATATAATTGCATTCAAAACTTTAAAATGTTCTGAATTTCATGCTTTTATTGTGAATGAGGAAACGAAGTTAAACATGATTAATAAAGGCATAACCGCATGTTTTCTGCCTTTAATATCCGAAGTTCCCATTGATAAGGCAAAATTCAGAAATCATTTAAAGAATGAGGATTTAAATGCACTACCTCTTAATAATCATTGATTACTCAAGCATATTATAGATGGCGTCTGAGTAGAATTCTACTCTCGTTTTACCAACGTGCCTATTAAAAAATTGATTTATTATAAATATTGTACATTTATTATAAATATTAATAATAATTATACCATTTAGAACAAAATTATTCATCACAATTATATCGATGAGTACTTTATCTTGAGTTACATTAGATCATGATTAAGCAGGTGAAATTTTAAAATAGCAAAGTCGCTTAAGAAATCCTGATGCTATTTTAAAGTTTTCTCATAATTGTAATGCTTTGATTCATTAATAAATATTATTTATGTAAACTTATATTTGGAGTATAGTTTCTTTAGTTCTAATTAAATCATTTAAATAACATTTTTGGCTCATGTATAGATAGAAAATGATTTGATTAAAATCCTATCAAGATTAAATAAAAGAGTAGAGTATGTTTTCCCTTCTCTTTCTCCTACTCCTCAACAACGTATATGCCCCGATCACATAACGTATATTTTTCATAACAATTTCTATATCACTATTATTGGGGGGGGGGGGGGATTTGTTTAACACATAAAGAATTTTTAATGAACAGTAAAATATATACCTAATTCATACAAATGTAATAAATCTGCACTATTGAGAGCTTTTTATCCAAATTATTGATTTCAATATATATAAACATTAAAGATTTAAAATTATCTAACCCTATTTTTAATTTATATATTTATTTAATAATTGATACTTAATATCCATTTAATACTCGATATTTACTTAACATTGGTTATTTTTGCCACAAGTATGTGTTTGTTTACATTAACATTTATTTAAAAATATTTTTAATCGTATCAGAAATGAATATAGGATAGAAGCATAATCCTGATTAGGTCTAAGATTAATTTTAATCAATAAAGGATAATCTACAGATTTCTTATTATATACTATTATTCATCTCTGCCAACATTAAAACAAATTACAGTATAATTTTAAAAATTCGTTTCTTTCTAAACTTATAGGAAATTAAGTTTTAAAAAAATATTTTTTAATAAATTAAATAGCATAAATCCGTCTTCTAAAAAGGAAATGAAAATTCTTTGTGATAAGAAAACTTTTTTTTCTAATCAAGTAATGATAAAGCCATCTTTAAATAATTCATCGCAAATCAAAGTCTCTCATTTACTAGGATAACAAATGGTGAAATTAAAAAAATGTTATCCCTTGTTTTATTTTATAGCTAAGACTGGCTAGATCCCCATTTGCTGAATAATAAGTGGTTAACTAATTAGAATATTTATGGATCCACTACCAAAAAAAAAAATTAAGTCAACTTGTAATTTGAAAGAGTTCCTAAGTTTTCACTCAGCTGGGTTTGAAACCTTAGATCACAAACTTCATGAATATTAATGATTATGCATGAGACTCTTGCAGTTAGGATATAAAAACAAAATGACTTTTATTTTCACATTTAGTAAGCATGTTTAACATAGCTACAAAAAATCCCAAATGTTTTTAGGGAAGAGGGGGGGGGTGATATATTATTAAAATCTCAACTAAATTTTGAAATAACACTAATTAAAAATAAATAAAAAGTAGTTGTAAAATTAAGATAATAAATAATTAATAAAGCTAAAAATTAAATATAATTAATCCTTATTATAAATATACCTATTGAGAAATACATAATACAAATAAAAGTCCGCAAATTAATAATTAAATTGCCTAATGATTTTTTTTAATATGATTTAAGTAAATAATGTTTGAACACCAATGTGTTTGTCAGGATGAAAGCATTAATCACATTCATGTAATCAAACTGAGGTTTCATTTTTTTTTTCGATTTGAAATTAGTCAGGAAGGAACCTGTAGGTCTCACGTTTACCAATCTCATTCTCAAATTCCAAATTCGGAAATATATAATAATTAGAATTATTCATTAAATTCAGACTTTGATTAATACAGTAAGCCCTTTATACATCTTCCCAATTACGAAAAAACAAACTAACAAGATAATAAAAAAGAAATAAATTTATAAATTACATTTTCATCCTTATGGCTTTTGAAAAACAATGTATGTTAAACATCATTAATCCAATTATAAATGTTTCAATTTGTGAAAATAGATTTTTTTTATCTCTTCACCGGAAGCCTAAACTTGTTAAGAATGTAAATAAACGTTAATATTATTAGGTATAGTTTTGTTTAAAAATAAATCCTTTTTCTATATTGTTTTCTTTTTTAATTTTGTTTACAAACATACATACATTCATCAGATATTCATAAAGGGGTACAACCCTTTTAATTCCAAAGAAAAAAAAAGAAATATAAACAGCTCTAAAAATGAGTTTTGCTATGATTATACAAACCAATCCATGAAATACAATAATGTTCACGTATAGAACATGCGGGTTCATTTTTCTGTTAGTTTGATATTTTGTGATACTATCTTTTAATTTCTTCAACAGAAAACTTTTCTTTCTGAAATTCTTCAACATTATATCTAATTCTCGCTTTATGGTGAATTCTATTTTCTGCCATGTCTTCCCAATGGAAACAAAGAATATTGCATTAAGTACAAAGTAATTTGTTAATTGTAAACAATTAAAAATTACTTAAATTTTTGCTTAAATGATATAAATTTTTGAATACTAGATATTTGAGTTAATTGTATTCTACTTGTATGTGTTTTAATATTATTTAGCCAAAATAAATCGAAAATGACTTTTTTTTTACACCAAGAAAAGATTACAGATTTTATTAAGCTTTTATTTGCACTAAATGATTTTGTGTTGGCATGAGCTTTCAGTTACATTATAAGTAATTATTCAAATTTTTAAGTAAAACTATTTTTTATATCCCCAGGGATGCTGATGCCTTTCTATCTGTCTCTCTTGCACACACATATTGCTTAATTATAAAGTTTTCTAATGAAGTAAATAATCTCCTAATATGTCTAAGAATGACCATTTAAGCATAAAGTAAAATGCATGCTGTAATGTAAGAAAAAATTATGTTCATTTTTCTTGCTTCACTAAGATCATATGTTGCTACTTTCATGTAACTGCTACTTTAACAGTAAATTTTCACATCCAAAGAAGTTTCCAAAAAATAACTCAAACAATTTAGTAATTTGAAAGTGAACTGTTTCTACTATAACCTGGTTTAACTGAAATTCTGAACTCCAATAAAGATTCCTTATAAAAAATGTGAAATGCCTTTGTACAGTCATTTTCGTGAGAAAATTCCTTAATTTCCTAAGATTATCTGAATCAAAAATTCTTGTCATAATCAATACAAACACCAATTCATTTTTTCGTGACATTTCCTAGCCTTATCCCTTGGCTGGAGCATTTTAATAAGGGTAATTCTTGCATTCCCTTTTCAACATGAGACTTTACTTGAGTTATATTATTTATGTAGAATATAAAATAATATTGTCACTTTGGCAGTATAGTTTTTGTATGTGTGCAAGAGAAAAAATATAAATTTCATTAAGTGTTTTTCCAATCTGATAAATATAATTTTGACCACCTATTAAAAAATTACACTTTTACAGTTTTCTGTACAAAAAATTTCTAAATAATACTTGAGCCTTTAATTTTTGGTAAATATCTCAAAAAATAATTTTATTTTCTATTACTGAGGTTTATTAAGTGTAACTGCTATTGTCAAAAGTTTTATGACTTTGTATTATAGCTATTTTTTATATTCCACTTTGAATCTTTGTTATTGTCTGTTGATTCTTTTCAAAAACCACTTTGAAACTGAAACTTTTTAGCTGGTTTTATTAATTCTCTGAGACTGATTTATTTTACTATACTTGTTTCATTTATAATCTTTATGCAAACATTCTTATAATTTGCTTCTCATATTTGTTAGTTGCACTTTAAAATTCCAGATTTAATTCAACTTTCTTTTATCATTTTTTCATTTTATCTTTCTTTGTTTTTTGCAATTACCACTACTTTTTCTGACTTTTTTTAAAAAAGAAATGGTTATTTCATCATTTTTGTTTTCCGATTCATCTGTTTCTTCACATTCATAGTTTATCTAGTTCTCCATCAATCACATCTTATGTTCAAATTAATTTCTAGCATTACTAAATAGCAATAGATTCCTTTTAATCTTTTTAGACATATTCTGTTTTATTCTATTTCCAATTCTATTTTGCTCATTTCCAAATTTTAGGATTCCAATCACTAATTCTTGTAAGAAAAAAAAAAGTTAACTCTGTCACTCAAATATAATAAATTACAAGCCATATTAATTGATAACATTAAATATAGCTTAGTGTTATCTCTTCGTCAAAGGCAATTGTTACATTCAATAATAGATCGGCAACAAATATCCATTTAAGTTGTATTTAATGTTATCAACGGTCTTTAATTTATTATATGATTTTAAAAGCTATATTTTGTCTGAAGGCTTATCTTAACTAGCTTCAGATTCAACAGTGTACATATTTATGCTTGGTATTTGATTATTTTAAATATATATTTCTCAAAAATAAATGACATTTACTTTTCAAACTTTAATGGCTACAGTAAAAACGTGACAAAGCCGTTGAAGTCATGAAAATAATTTATAATTATTTACTAGAAAACAATTCAATCTCTGCAGGATTTAATTCATTTCCAAGATGTAATTTTCTTTACTGTCATTGATAAATTCGTTTAATTTTTTTTCCATATGAAAATAATCTGTAACATTCAGCTAATGTGGTCGAAATAAAAAAAACTATATGTGTATATGCATATATATATATGATTAACCATAACTCCTTTCCTTTTTTTGATCAAGCGTCGGTGGCCTAGCGGTTAGCATAGTTTCCTTTCAAGTAGTTGTCCCGGGTTCGTTTCCCGGTCAACGCATTTGACATATGAAAAAAAAACTCCTTTCCTTTTGTCAGGAAGTAAATTTGAATTATAAACAGGATCATACTGGTGAATGGCAGAAAGATCTTCATGTACAAATGTTAACAGTAGATAAACAAGAAACTGTGTCTGACTAAAAGAATCATTGGCTAACCTATAGAAAATAATAATGATGCACTGATACTTACATAGACTGCTTTCATTTTCTCTTTAAGCTTTTTATTTCATTCTCTCTATATATTTTTAGACCCAAAATGCCATGAGCCTCTTAAGCCATCCTTAATCTCTCTGCACTAATCATGAAAATAGGACTGCATATTGTACAACATTTCTATTCTCTTTAGGATTAAATCTAGTTCAAATCATTTTCCATGAATAAGAAAAATTAAAATATAAAATGACCATGTCTTTTGCAATCATAAAACTATGATGGATGAGGTTTAACTGACTATTATCTTTGAGCATGATCTTGCATTAGACAATGAAATCAATAATATTTCTCTTTTTGTCATCATATAGTGGCAACTGTTAAACATATCCCTGTTCAGCATAAATGTGTGGGGGGATTTTTAAAAAATGATCTACATGCCTTATGAAATTTGACTAATTTTCTACACCTTGTAACTTTTTCATTTAAGCACTAAAAATAATTATAACACTATAATAGTAATGGTGGTAAAGCTGGAGATAGCAGAGGTGATAAAAGTTAGTGTTGTCTTTGGATACAAGGAAAAGGTCATAAGCATACTAAGTTACTTCATTAATAATTAAAAGTAATGAATCAAAGAAAGCTCACATTACACATAAAAGAATAGTTTCTCAACAGTAACCTCTCACAAACAAATATAGTCATTCCAATTCTAAGAAACAAACAATAAAAAACAGAAAACTAAAAGTGCATTTGATATGAAATTTGAGATAACTATAGAAACCAATTTGTGAACCACAAATACATTGCTTTCAGAAGATTGATATTTTGTGAAAATTTCTTTTTATTTCTTCTGCAGCAAATTTTCTTGCTGAAAGATTTCAACAATCATCTCTAATTGTAGATTTCCATAGAAACAATCAATGTCAAGCATTGGTGGCTGAGTGGTCAGCACAGCTGCCTTACAAGCAGTTGTTCTGGGTTTGCTGGTTCACTTCCTGGCCAATGCTTTGACATATGAAAAAAAAACAATCAATATTGCACTTTGTTAGAATATCTTTGAGATAATCTCTATAATATAAATGGGATTCTCTCTCCAGAAAAAGCATGCTTAAATTAACTATAAAATACTTTTTATGTATTATGCTGTTCATTGGTTTCACATCCAAAAAAATAAAAATACTGATCCTACAATTTTTCCATCACATGGTGCACTCTTCAATTGAAATTTTTTAATGCCTTTGTATTGTGCACACAGATATCCAAATCTACCATACAATAAATTAAGTAAAATAACAGCTGTGATGAAATACTCTATCTTGTAATTTGTTAAAAGCAATAACAGCATAGTGGAATTAGTTGTACCTGAAAATCTAAGTCCATTTCTACTTATAAAACTATCAAGGTATTTACATTGGTTTACATTTTCAAGTTAAAAGTCATCCAAGCTAAAAATAAAAAATTTAATAACATTTATCACTAGAACAATGTCCTTATTCTATTTTCAAAACATTAAGTGCATTTTGTAGCTCATTTTTTAACTTCCAAAGATAGAACAGTTATTAGTATAACGTAAAACTAAATCCAGAAGATGAAGTTATTGGTGTTGCTTTTAATCAATTCATATTTAAAATTAATCATTAAACCTATATCACATCTTGATTCCTGATTTATGAAACCATTTATAAACAATTTCAAAAAAAATCATAAAAATTGAAAACAAGTTGGAGCTAGTATATATTCTTATTTAATACCTGGATTCATTTTAAACACTTCAGATTTTCTACCTATAGTAATAACATTTCAGCCCATTTCATCATGTGGAAGTTGTATAATATAAATAAAGTTTGATGGACAACTAACTAATTTCAAACAGTGCTATAGATCATTGATTAATTAAATTTATCTGGATCAAATCAATAACAACAATGTATAAATCATTTATTTATGCTCAACACTTTTCTTGCAATAAAATCCGTATGTAGTGCTTCTTGATTCTTTAAAAGCACTTTTAATCTCTAGTAACTATTCATCTGGAAATTTCTTTACAGTCATGCAACATAACAGCATGAATCCATATATTTCTAAAAAAAATTACAATTCTTTTGAAACTAATATATCACCACATATTTTAAAAGTTATCCAGGTAAAATCATCAAGACAAAACATTATTTTCATTGTTAGGATGACAAAGAGTAGTTAAGCTTCACTAAACTGTAAATTTTTGTCCACATTTAAATTAATAGCTAAAATGTATGTCCCATTAAAGGTTTTATTTCAATTCTTGTATTATTATGATCAACATGTTCCTGTGCTCTATTTGAAATGTCATTGCCATCATATAAGAAAGTACCATCAATAAATTAATAGGATTTTTCTATTGTTTTGAATCCATAAGTCATTCAAAAAAGATCTAAAGTGATCAAAACCAGTGAATGTCTTCTTTACAGTTTTAATCAACCAATATTTTTTAATAAATACACAGAATACATACTGATATAATTTTTCTATTTACCATAAAAGTTTTAAATCATTATTGGATCATAAGATATAGAATATGACCTTTGTAAATCATCTTCAATGCTCTTCCTGCCATCACAAAATTTGCAAAATATTTGAAAACCTTTTTGCTTTTATAGTTTTACTGCTATACACAATTTGAAACATTTCAAATTTTTTAGTATCAGTTTTGACCAATTCAAAACAAAATTAAATATTATTCTATCATGGATTAAGTTACAAAACACACTGTCACATTTCATGCTATAACTTGTGACCCAGGCATTGTTGTGTCTTAAATATTTTCATAGTGAATAATTAAACAATATTTCTACATAAGACATATGTTGAATCAAACTAGCTCTACAGAAAGCTTGGAGAAAAACCCATCTCTCATCGACTTTACACTAGAACACCCTATGTATGTGGACAAAAATGAAGTTTTTTTTGGACATTGATTTTTTGAGACTGTAGAACTGTCAAAGTTGAAAAATGATATAATTGCTACTAATAAATAAAACATATTTTCCATTAGAGAGAAATTTAAACAAATGGGTAAGTTGAAGGTCAGATTATTCGCTGAAAGAAGATTACATAGGGTTATATAATAAGTAACATTTAATTTTGCAATTTATATTATTATATTTCTTAGATATATCAATAAGAATCTAAGGGTATTAAAAGTTCTTTTACTAATTTTATCAGTGTCTATATTTCAACATTAGATTTGGAAATTTTAGAGTATGTTTATAATCTTTGTTAGATAATGTTATGGCTTCAATACCAATAAAAAATCAATTTTTTTTTTAAACTTTACTGCAAATGTTTATAGAAAAATTAAACTATGGTCCTCACAAGTAATTGAATTGACTCCATAAATTCAAATGGACTATTGTTATTGGATTTTCCCCACATTATACAAAAAGACTACCAAAAACAAGTTGTTTAGACAGAGAAATCATTATAAAAATGGAGATACATCTGTACTCAGTATAATGGCACATTATACACTGTGTTGCAGTTAAAAGTAGATTTTAAAAAATCTATATAAGTACTTATAATTGTATGTCAATGAATAGAATATGAATTAATAAATTCAATAGTTAAAATAATATGCACAGTAAAATATAAACTTATACAAATGTATTACTTAAATAAAATAGTGTGTGTTCTTCAGAAGCAACTGTAATTGAAGGTAATTTTTAAGAGATGAATGTGCTACTGTGAAATTCATCATTGTAAGGTCATATATTTATTGGATTGAACTTGTAAAATGAATGAACAATACATGACTTTCTAATTAAATGTTTTATGATAAACTGGAGCATGATTTTCATGGGAAAGTATATCCTATTGACATTATGAAGATTATGAGAAATGGTAGCTTGAATGAGATAGAAGATGGCACTTAGATGATATTATTAATAGTAAATGCAGTCAACACATCACATTACCCAAAGGTTGACTGATAAAGAGATACTTTAATAATTTAGCTTTGCTGAGATGTATATAAATGGAAGATGATGTATTTGCCATGTGAATGTAGAGTTAAAATCATGTAGCATGCATACAAATCATTATCATTTATTCTTTCCATTTTAAAGAAATGTAATGTTGATTATTTTCATTAAGAAAATATAGCAGAGGCTAGAAGACATTGGAGAGAACAATTAGATACAATCTTGAAATATTTCAGGAAGAAAAGTTTGTTGTAAAAGTTAAAAAAAAAAACAGTTAACAAAATGAACCAGCATGTTCTGCTTGTAAAAGAATAGCTAAATGGGTTAGATAATGATAGCGTTAAAAATAGTTTGGCCGATAAATACACGAACTATATTCCTTTTAACAAAATTACTGATAATACAGATAAAATTTTAATTAATAGTAACAGGTCAGATAATTTAAATGAAAGTAAAATGATGTTTACTAGTGAAAATAATAAAAGATCTTATTCAACTTTGAGTGTGAACCTAAATGCTGCGGCCAAACAGGAAATGAAGAATGAATTAGTTAAAGATGAGCAGAATTCTCAGATTAATTCAGAACAAACTAATTTAATTGTATAATAAAAAATGATCCCACCTGCTCTCTCTGTCAACCACAAGATGAAACGTTTGACCATTTAATCCGCTCATGCACAGGCCTGTGGCTTTCTAAGAAAACAATATATGAGAATATTAAAGGAGACTATTATATTCTTACTTCTTTGAAAAATATTAAGACAATAACCTTTTCCATTATCAGATTCTCTCTTTTCGTAATATACACTTTCTGGACTACACGTTGTAAAATTGTATTTAATACTGCTTTCTTTCAGCAAGAAAAGTATATAATGCGAAAGCTTTCTAAGATCAAGGGAAGGAATCAACTTTTCACACCGAAGAGCAAATTTGATGATACATGGAAACTGATTTCTATATCTGATTAGCTTTACAAGAGCTTTACTCCTTCAAATCTTCATCAGGAAACATAGTGCATATCATGGCTGTAACATATGAAGCACTCGTTAATCTTTTCCATTCCTGACTGCAATCTTACAAAGATATGATATCACTGTAATTTATAATTATCTGTTCTTATATGTACATACTTTACCTTCTAAGTTATTATTAATAAATTTGTTGAGAAACTATTTTAATTGTAGATGATGGTTTTAAAACAGTTACTTATAAAAATAATAAAAAAATAATAATAATAAAAATCTAATAAAGAATATTTTAAACGTCATAATAAATCGTTACTTATAGGAGCATCTGTTGATGCTACGCTTAAAGCTATTAACCCACGTATTTTATATAAAAATTTATTTTTAAGTAGAATGGATTATAACATCAAAGTTATTCACGTGGAGAATTATTTGTAAACTAAATTAAATGAGTCTATTGTTTGTTATAAACTTGATCTAAATAACAAAAGATATGCATCGTTTTATATATCTCTGCCTTTGTCAGTGATGGAAGATGCACTTTTACCAGAGATTTGGCCTAATGGTTGTAATATTTCAACATTTGGAGGTCGTTTAAATAGAAATCTAATTTTAGAAGTCTTTGATATGAAACTTGCAATTAATAAGGATATTGATAATATTTCTACAATTGATATATCTAAATCTGCTAATAATTTTATTGATACAAACATAAGTAAATCTTTGATATTTAATTATGAGTAGTTCTAATATTTTACATTGTTTTTATCAAAATATATGTGATTACTAAGACATTTAATTTAAAAACTTCATCTATTATTGAAAATTATGATATTATAATGCTTACTGAAACTTGGCTTCCTGCAGAATTTAAAAATAATATGTTGTTTGATGCTAGATATACTGTTTTGAGACAGGACAGAGATCTTAATATTGCTGACAGGGGAAGAGACACCATGATTGCTCTTAGATCTCAATTGAAATTTAAGTTACATAAAATTATATTATGTTATAATGAATTAGTTTGGGTAGAGGTTAATTTTAGGTATACTAAAACACTTATGGGGAATATATATATATAAATAATAAGATATATATATATATATATATATATATATATATATATATATATATATATATATATATATATATATATATATATATATATATATATATATATATATATATATACGCATCCTGGTATATCTAATAAAGATTTTAATTTAATTTTAACTGATATAGAATTATATCTTATAAATTATCCACATTACATAATGATTACAGATGATTTTAATAACTCCAGAATTTTTAAATAATCAAACACTTTTATCTAAAGCAATAAGATTGAAGAATTTTGTTACTCTTTTAAATTTTATACAAAAAATACTTCTTTAAATTGTAATAATAAAATACCAATAAGTTCATCTTTAATGCCTGATATTAATACATTTTATGATTATTTCTCAATGCTAAGTAGATATACTTTTAATGAGATAAATGATGAGGATGAGAACAGAAACAAGGAAATTTTAAAACATTAGAATAGGATTTATAACTAAAGAAGATATTAAAAAAAGCTGTTAATCAAATAAATGTAAATTCTAGTCCTGGTTTTGGTAATATTCCTGCCTTTTTAATAAAAGATTGTGTGGAGATTCTGTCATGTCCTATGGAATATATCTTTAATCTTTCAATTAAAACAGGTATTTTTTCTTCTTACTTGAAAATTAGTAAGGTTATACCAATACATAAAAAAGGATCTCATTCAGAAGTTTCTAACTATAGACCAATCTCAGTTTTATCTATTTTTTCAAAAATATTTGAGGAGTGTATATATAATGGTATTATTGGTCAAGTTAATTCATTGGTTTCAAGTTTTCAACATGGATTTTTACCATGTAGATCTGTTGAAACAAATTTGCTAACTATACATGATCATATTGCCCATTCTATAAATAATCAAGCACAACTTGATGTAATTTATTTTGACTTAAATAAAGGTTTTGATAGAGTTATTTATTCTAAACTTTTAATTAAAATGTCTGATATGGGTTTCTCATTAAATTTGTTAAATTGGTTTATGTCATTTTTGCAAAATTGACCTTTTATTATATATAATAATAATGTTTCACATATTTATATTAATGAATTAGTGTTCCACAAGGTAGTGTACTGGCACCATTATTATTTGCAATAATATATATATATATATATATATATATATATATATATATATATATATATATATATATATATATATATATATATATATATATATATATATATATATATTGTAACAATTTAAATAAATCAATTGCCATTTGTAACAATATTTATCAATTAATATAAATATGTATTATTTAGATATTTGAAATTATTAAATTAATATAAAAGATATGTATTTGTAACTATAATTTGTAACTATATTAATTCATCATAGCATAGATAAAGAAATTATAGAATCACTGTGCCACTTGAAAATATCAGCATTAAAGATTCTTGGTATTTGTTTATATATTGGGGCAGTCATCTGAACAATAAAACATACTGGACATTGTCATCTAATAAAATAATATTAAACATAGCAACTGAATAAAAGTACCCACTGTGAGATTTCTGGAGTGCCTTATGCTTATCTCCAATACTAGGTTCTTCTAACAAAGAATCCTTCCTATCCTTCTTTCCAAATATATAAGACCATTCATGGTCATATGCACACACTGGTGCTATTCATGACAACTTATAAAAATATATTTTATAAAACTAATATTATGAAGTTGGAAAGGGATGATATCACTCTTTATTCAGTTTAGCTAAGTACATGTGTTTTCCTATGAGCGCCACTAGATTGTTTTCAATCTAGATGACTTGGATGACTATTGAACAAAATGACATTCTTACATTTTATCTATATTGATAAAATTACAAGATCCCAATATTACCAAAGTTTATACCATAGATCAAAGATTCTTATAGACATTGCTAGCTCATTAGCGTATATTGATGAACAGACATGTATAATCCTATTAATGGCTTCCAAACAAGCATGTGAAGACCATTATTGATATTGATGGCCATTTAACTAAATTATTTATCACAATAAAGGTAATAATGATGATGATGATAATAATATCATAATAATGATTATAATAGTGATGATGATACCAGCTATGGCTTATCAATAAACTCACAACAATAAATTCATCTTTATAAACTTATAGGCATCTATTAAAATTATCATATTTCATACTGGGATTTAATAATACTAATGGTGATGATCGATCATCATGAATCTCTTTGCATAATATTCAATTTTATATAAACCCCTATTTACTAAAACATATTCATTACGCTAAACATTAAATTTAATGACTATAATTTATTAATGATGATTGATGGCGATCATAACTTTTATATAGTATTATTTGAAACATTTTTAACTAATAACATGATATCCATCTTTGATGAGGATGATCTAAATTCATGGACACAACACAATTTTAGCTTTCTATGTTGAACTATAATTATCAAAATTTGGTTATTCTAAAGCATAATCCTTAAATACTTAAATATCAACATTATAGTTTACCTATTATTTTGCGGACGCTTAATATTTGCAAGTGATTGCTCAATATATACGAATGGTAATACTTAATAACTGCGAGCAATGATGATGAATTAAAATGATAGAATTAAGACAAAAAAAAAAAAAAAAACACAATATTTTTAATAATAACTCGGAAACCAATTAAGATATATAATTATATTTTATTAACACTACTACTCTTTCTTTCCTTCTTTAAAGTCAAATCGACAATTAAATAAATGGCTTATTAATATAAAAATTTATATAAAAATTAATATATAGGTTTGTCATCTTTTCTTGATATCTCAAAACAAGCTGACTTAAATCAATATTAGAAAAAAAAATACATATTCTATAAATGCTTATTTAAGACTTTTCTTACTCATCATATCATAAAATAAATTTCAGGTGTTACTTGTATATGTTATTTCATTTCCATTCAAATGTAATGCCCTACTTTTTAATTTACCATTTTAAACTAATCATATATAACCTATTCTTTGATGTGTTTGGGTAAGCAGTTACACATTCACGCATTCGGTAATGTTAACCTATATGTTTAAAATGTATACCCAAAAATCACATATATAAAAATATCTTTTCTCTTTTGCAACCTTATAGTGAAAGAAAAATAAAATACATATATTAACTTTTAATATGCAACAAGATAAAATAAAAATAAAAAAACATTATAAATGCATATATCTATAGGTTGCTCATCATCATTAACATCTGAAGAACAATTAAAAAAAAACATTTCAACATTACAATATATAATAAAAAAAAATAATGAAAATTTAAGTTTAAAGATTTAAACTATGTTTGTGCTATGTTGTGAGATATTGCAAATAACTATAGATAAACAAGTCTTTAATGTTTCTGTATCAAAAAAGAAAATTGCTTTGACCAGTAAATTAAGGTTTACTTTTAATAAGTAAAAGAATAAAATCGGTTAAAGAAAGTTCATATTTACCCGTCTACTTTTTACTTCTTATTAATGTCCTGAATTTGAATTTTAGACTGCTTTTCTTTGCTCAACAACAACAACAACAAAAAAAAAGCTATTGCAGATACTTTTAAGATAATGCTGAATCAATTGACTTTGCTTGTTTCTTCAATTCCATTATTGTTCACTGTTGATTGGCTTCCCTCTACCATTTAAAAAAAAAGTTATTATAAGTACTTTGAATAAGTAGGTACCAGTGGATTTGCTTGTCTCTCTCCTTTAAAAAAAATAATTGCTGTTGACACTTTAGATGATTGAGGTAAATCAACAAAAAATTTGATTTATGGCTTCAAACTTGGTTCTACATAGCTGTTTTAAATTTTCTTTTCCTCCTATTTCCCCTTCTCCATTGGTTGAAAGGCAATGAGCTTTTAATAAGACAGGAACTAGGAACAAAGCATTCCATATAGCTTGTGTGGTTGGCTTCAAAATCTATAATTTTGTTGGTTATTACTGGATACATGACTTCAAAGACAGATCAGCGATTTTGACTCATTCTGTATTAATCAGGAAGCAGAAAAAATGGTTTAGCAATGCAGAGGCATATTATGCATAACCAAATATGTTAATATCATTTTTATAATTATTACTAACTTATAATAAATTCAATCTTGTTCCATTTCTCTCCTATTCTTTAATATTGCTCGAAAATTGCTTTATATAAACGCACATTTCATTTGCTCTTTTTTTTTTCAACTTTCAAAGAGTGAGAAAAAAGAATTAAAGCGTTCACTCTCTTTTTTTAAAAAAAAAAGATTCGAGCTTACATTTCTGCTTAAGAATTATAACAAGGAAGGACCGACTGAGTTGAGTCTCAAAATAATAATAATAATTTAACTGATCATCTCTCTAAAGAAATTTATTACTGACTCTTAAAAAAATTTATGATTAACTGCCTAAAAAAATTGTTTTAATCATTTATATCGCGAAAAACATCTGGAAATCTTTATCTTAAAAAAAAAATCAAAGCTTCACAAGTTTGACTTAAAATTGATGCTATCGTTACTACATCAAAGCACCTCTTTTGTAAAAATAATTTTAAGATACAGATAACAACAAAGCTGGCGATCTATAGCCATCAGAAATAAGTGTAAAAGCATCTTTGTGTTTGTACAGATCTATTCATTGTTTCACACGTGTACAATTTTTATCTCCTAATCTAACAATTTTATTTTACACCTTTCTGATTTACTCTCTTTTAACAAAATGAAAGTTAAATAAATTTAACACATATTATTTAATAATAAAAAATTATATAATAATCATAAAAAGAACTGCTTATTCATAATAATAAAACTATACATATAAATCTCTGTATATATAAAAGAATAAAAAAAAATTTTTTTTTTTTTTTAAATAATTGAATACTGTATGTATATGTACAATATATATATATATATATATATATATATATATATATATATAAATGATTTAGATAGATATATAGTGAAGGATGGTCTATTATCATATGCTGATGATTGTAAAATATTTAATTAATTACTTGTTATAAGAATTATTTACAGCTTCAATATTATATAGATAGCTTTTATGAATGGTGTTTAAATAATAGCATGCATATAAATATAAAGAAATGTGCTGTTACATATACAAGGAAAGTTCAATACTATGTAGACTCATATTATATAAATAATGAAACTATTGAATATAAAAAGTATTAAAAAGATCTTGGAATATGGTTTAATCAAAATGGATCTTTTACACTTCATGTGGATAATATTTTATGTAAAGCCAATAAAATAATGAGTCTTATTCTTCTAAAAATACATTTGTTTAAAACACTTGTACTTCCTATAATGGAATATGGTTAAATAATATGGAACTCGAATAAATTATCTCATATAGATAAATTACTGTCAAAATACAGTAAATTCACTAATATAATTAATGCAAAAGATGTTTTATAAATTTGTTTCATAGAAGAGTGATTCATGATATGAAATTTTTTTATTTAATCATTCATGGAAAAATTTTATGTATATATAAGGAATAAGAATTTATTTAGTATTGATAAATATAAATGTGAAACTTTATATTTGGCAGCATTATACAGACTGTTAAAATATATTTTTTAATGACATTGACATATTTTTAGTATATCTAAAGTCATTTATTGAGGAAACAACAGTTACTTTATCAAATATTTAACTTATAATCTATTTCTTTAAATGGTTTTTTTAGCTGTTGAAATTATTATTATTATTATACATTTACTTTATTTTATATTAAGGTTTGCCGCCCTAACATATTAAAATTTTCATCTTTGTTTCGTTTGCCTAATACCTATAATCATGATTTTATTAATGAAAATATTTTACTTTCGACTTAAAAAAATGTATTACTTATCTTATAAAAAAGTAAGGCATATAATTATATTAATAATTTGTCATTTATACTCATTTATGTATATTTTTATGTATATTATTGTATAGTTGTTATGGTGCAATTGTGTAATTGGATTAATGCTGTAGTTTTGTATGATAAATAAATTGAATTATTATTATTATTATTATTATTATTATTATTATTATTATTATTATTATTATTATTATTATTATTATTATTATTATTATTATTATTATTATCATCATTATCATTATTATTAATATTATTAGAACCACACTGATGAAAACTCATATAATTATTTTTTTGCAGATAATTTCTTAAGAAATGATAATAAACATAAATGATATAAATACAGAAGAAATCATAAATACTATATTTGAAAAATAAAAGAAGCATTGCTCATGATATATACCAATCTTCTTCTACAAAGATTTTATAGAACTATTAATACCAGCATTAGCAAATATATTCAACCTAATATTAAATACATCAATGTTCACTGACTGTTTAAAAATCTCTAAACTAATTTCAGTTTATAGATCAGGAAATAAATCAGATCATTTAAATTTCATTCCCATTACTCTTCTACTGTTATGTGCAAAACTATTTGAGAAAATAATTTATTATAGAATCATTCACCAATTGAAAAATACCTTTCCATACCTTAGACACTTCATAGAAACAAATTTGTTACACACTTCAGATGACTATATCACAAGCCATAGATCTCAAATATTAACTTGATGCCAATAATTTGATCTCTGTGGAACTTTTGGTAGAATAGGTCATGAGTTATTTTTTGGTCAAAGCAAACACAATGGGATTATCTACCAAGCTCCTAAAACTCTTAAATCCACTCCTTACTGATAGAAAAAACTATGTGTATATTAATGAAACATCTGATTTGACATCTATAATAAATGAAAAAAACATTCTATGTTAAGACTAATATCAAACTATTTTTAGAAATCCCAAATGCAAATGATTTTAAAATGCTGCAAAGTTTATGTTAATAACTTTGGTAAATGATGTGAAGCTATTAACATGAAAATTAACACAAATAAATGTAATGCAATCTCTTATTAAAAAAACATGATTAATAATGATTAATTTATTATTAATAATTAATTTATTATTCAGTTCACATGAGTTTTTGTTATTTTTTTGCAACATTGTAAGATAGCCAATCTGAATTGCAAGGAATTTGTTATAGTTACAAATTTGTAATTTTGTTATATCAACTTATGAAATTAAAATTTTAAAGCAATTGAAATTTCAAGAAATTAAAGTATATCATAGATATGTGGATGATGTTTTTATTTGTGGAAAACAAGATTTAATAATCAATTTATTCAATGAATTAAATGAGATTAAGGATATAAAGTGGGTTATAACTAAAGAGAAATACAATTCCATAAAATTCTTGGATATTCAAGTTACACTTAATGATTACAGTTTGGATTATGTTATGTTAATTAAACCAATTGAAACTAGAGGTTTTATTCCATATGAATCACATGTTCCTATATGACATAAGTTGTCTGGATTGAAATCATTCTTATTTAGAAATGAAAAATTGTGCAAATATTCTAGTGATAAAATAAAAAATGTACATTTATTTGTTAATAACTTGTTGAAAATTGTTTATTATAAAAATGCTATTACTAATATTATTAAAAAATTTAAAAGGAATCAACAATATAAAAAAATTAAAAATAAAAATAATATCAAAATGAAATGGATTTCAATACTGTTTATATCGGATGAGCAGGTCAAATTTATTAGGAGAATTTATAATGATTTGTGTCATATTGCATTTTTCTCAACAAATAATATAAATAGATTACTTAATAACTCTAAAATTCAAAGTTTAATCAAAATTCTATTATATATAGATTGATATGTGGATGAGACTTACAATACATCGGTGAATCTAAGTGTATATTTGAGAAGAGAATAAAAGAGCATATGCTTTTATATAATAGAATTCAAAAAGAGAAACAATCTGGAATAGATGTAAATAAACACTCATCATCGGTTATATTTGATCATAATAAATCTTGTCAATATGGATTTAAATTTGATTATAAAAATATGGAAATTATTCAAATTGAATGTTGTCATAATAAACGTAAAATAAAAGAGGCTATGTTGATTTCAAGAAATCACCATATGTTAATGAATCACCAGTCATCAAATGTTAAGATAACAGAATTGTGGGAAATTTGAATTGAACTATGGGTATGTTTTGTTAAAGGTTGTCTCATTTTGATTATTCAATGTTATATAGTTGATAAAGACTACAAAATGTATAGTCGAAAGTACTTCTAAAAATAATATAATTTATGTAAATTTTACTGTATTTTGATATATATATTGATTTGTATATTACATATATTGTGGAACGAATACAGATATCAAACTTAATATATATATATATGGAAAGCAAATTTAATTAATAATAATTATAAAATCTGAAATCCAGTCTATAGAAATGATTATGCAATCTTATTTAAGTCAGCCTTAAATAATATTCCCAAAAAAAAATTTCTAAGTATGCATTTTGATAATTTTGTGAACAATTAAACTATTGGTAAATACATATCTCAGGCTACACTTGAAAATGGATTTATTTCTTTGGCTTTGCAATTTTTTTTGACAATTCGTCAGTCTAAAGTACTACATCTACTATTATATACATATATTCTTAGCTAAACACTCAAATCCATATTATTTGGAAATCGAAAAATATGGGTAATACTTTTTCATCCTCTGCAGTGGTATACTTGAAAACTGTTTTTACCTTGTTTATTTCTTGTGTATATGAGAAAGCTCAATTGGTATATACCCAGGATTGTCAGTTTTGCAATGTTAGATACTATAGAGAGACACATGCAAACTTTAAATTGAGAATCATTAAGCATGCTCACTTATATAACAGAGCTAAATGCAACAGCATTTATAACTCAGTGCCATGAAAAAAATTCTGATCATTTCTTTTAACCTGATGAAGCTAAAATTATTTGCCTAGTAAATAATAATAAACGAAAAGTAAAAAAAAAAAAAGCAGAGCGCATAATTAACTCTAAAAACTCCATAATATGTAGCATTCCTCTTAGCAAGCACTGGTCATTTAATCCAATGTTAGAAACAACTTCTAGGTGAATTTGCAAATATGAAAATATAATATAATCAGTGACTAGTTTAATGTATGTTTATACGCATGAGGATAGACTAAAATATTTACTAACATTCACTTTAGTCGTGCGCCCAAGATACACAATATCAAAAGCCTGTTTTAGGAAAGTGATAAATGTTGTTTTAGACCAAAATTTATTACCATAATAGTTGATAATTATCTACATACTCTTATAGAATTTATTTTATTACATATTGTTTACAATATATACATATATTATAATTTATTTTTTTATATACATATAAAACAAATGGCAAAAACTAAACTAGTCAATGTAATAAACAAAATAAACTAATTCACAATTTAATTACTAGTCAAAATTAAATTACAAATTCATTATCAGCAGTTTTCCTGTCAAGACCAACTTCTCAACTGAAAAGTTCCCCAACACAAAATAAATATCTGTTATACTACCATCGGACTATCCGAACTCATATTCCAATTACCCCTAATATCAAAAGAACTTTTAAAGAAATTAATAGCTTAAGAATCGTAAATCTTGATTAAAAAGAAATTTTTAAATTTTGGTCTATTTCTTCCATTGCTAACAATAGATCTTTGTCAGGAAATAAAATTAAGGTTATTAAATATGTTTTTGTTGTTGGAGGATTCCATGTATGTTACTCATAATGGTAAGTTTTTTAAGAATAAAAAAAGTTCGACTATGTAATATTATTTCACCTTTGATTGATTTATACGCATGTATAAAATCAATAATGAATTATTTATACACACACACGTTTGCAAACACTAATAATATTGAAAACTGTTCTTTAAATTAAACGTTAACTTTTAAAAGTGTATTGAGTAGTTTTTGGAAAAAGTAGACATAAAAATGCAATATAAAGTAATGTCACGCATATATGACTTGCTTTGTTGATTATTATTTATATATAAATAAAATAAAATAATAGATTATAATCAATAGCATGACTTGTATTAGAGGAGTGAAAAGCTAATAATAATAATAATAGTAGTATGCACTAAAAATAATAGTAGTAGTATAGTAATGGTAATGAATTTTTGTTTAAATTCACAGTATAAATTTATTCAAATATTTTAATTCATGATGTTCAAAGAAATATAATTGCGAATCGATAAGTTATTAACTTCTTCAATAGAATTATTTCTTTAGAAATAATTCAATAAAATTATTTTTTCCAGCCAGAGAAAAGCAACGAACATAAAAAAGTTGATGTTTCTGATCTCAAACTTCATACAATAGCGTTTCTTTTTATTTTGCAACTTGAAAATAAATTCAGCATCTATTTTCCAAGAAAAAAAAAAACCACACAACATCAATATCCATTTTTGCGAAAGTTATTTTAATGTTGTAGCTAATTATTCAAACAAAGAATTTTTTAAATGATTATTTACTAAATTTAAAACAACCAAGAAATTAACTCACAGATGGGAATTAATAAATAAAACAAATGCAAAACCGAACATAGCAAAAATGTTTAGGCCATTTTTCTTATATTCTTGCCAATTAAACTTTTTTGAAATAGGAAAAAACTGCATCTTCTATTGACGATAATCGTAATTATATTGAATTTTTATATGATTAAAAATAATATTCTCTTTTTCATAAACGGGCAGGAAACTATTCAAATTATATGTAGAGAGAGAGAGAGAGAGAGAGAGAGTTAACGCTCACATTATATATCCATTTTTAAAAAATCAAAAACAAATATTAACTATGAATGCACTTAAAATGCACAAAAGAATATTACAGATGAAAGAGAAAATAAGTCAGTTCCAATCATCGTCCTTGATATAGTTTCACTAAGGCTACTATACCGCATAAAAAAATTAAAAAATCGTGTTATAAATGCATATCAGTAACAGGAGAGTTAACCTTTTTATTATATAACATTGTAATATAAAAAAAACTATATTATAACTTTATCTTTCATATTACATTGCCAAATCCATATAATATTAATATCATCTATATTCTTTATTACTTTATGCAATGCTTTTTTACAATCCACTATTGATAGTTTGGATTGCCCCAACAATTTTCTTCAGAACTTCTACTTTTAAGATTTATAAGTTAAGATTTGGAAGTAGTAGTATAAATAGAAGTTCTGAAGATTTCTGGGGCAATCAAAAATGTCAATAGTAGATTGTAAAAAGCATTGTATAAAGTAATAAAGAATACAAATGATATTAATATTAAAAAACTATACTTAGATGCTACTAAGAGTGATTGCAATCATTTATATTTTGAGAATTTTCACCCTTTTTTTTTGTGTTTATTTTTGCCATTTTATTTATAATGCATGCAATATATAAGAAGAAACCCAAAAATTATAGAAATTTTATAATAAAAAATTGTTTATTTATCTTTAAGTGTAATAAATTCAATATCCTTCAAAGTACTATACATTTAATGCAATACACCAGTCTAAATATGTTTTTTACTTTTCGAAGTAGTCTGGAAACATTTACAAAGTGAAGCTTTTTAATGCCTACATCTTTTTTTTACCATTTCTAAGTCAGCAAAAAATAAATTAACAGAAACTGGATCATCTTGAATTTAATTAATAATTGTTCACACTCAAGACTGTTTGCAGAGGAATTATTTTGGTGATGCTTGCTTGCAGTTCTTCCTTTGTCATGAAATGGGATGTTTACATTTTATCACATAACAGAAACATTTCAGAACTTGTAGATAAAATGTCTGACCATTAAAAACTAATTTTCAGAGAAAAATGCCAGTTGCATCAATAAAAATGTCAGCATTATCTTGATATTGGACTCCAATCACCATTCTTTTTTGAGACATGGTGAATTTGACAATTTCATTAAATCATTTGTAAATATGTGTTTTCCCCAGAACAGTTTTCTTGTAATTTGTTTCAAGCATTACAACTGCTTTTCCTGCCATTTTCTCTAAAAGAAAACAGAATTTCACATATATTCCAATTTTTCAGCCATTACAAAAACTATTGACAAATATATGAAATGCACTTTACAAAAAAATGTACTATGTGGTACCACAATTTTAGATGATAACATAATTTAGCAGATTGGTGCAAAATGCTTTCTGAAAAAGGTATGTAGCAATAGAAGCATGCACAATATGCAAACTTACCAGACAACAATTCTGGTTATTTTTGGGTCCCACTTCATGTATTAAAATTGGACTTGAAATATCTCACTACAGAGTAAAATTTTTGTCTCAGACAAAGGCATTACTTACTCATAAGATATATCAACTGTAAATTACTGAAAGTTTTAATGATTTTCTTTCCATGTTCTGCTCTTTAGGTACAACTATCTGAATACACTTTTACCATGTGATATAAATTTTCTATACATAACACTCATCTAAATTTCCAACAATTATAATTGATTTATCTGCAACATATTATCTTCACTATTTCATTTTAAAAGAATAATAGGAGTTTGTCCAAAAGTGAGAGACCATAAAATCTTTTTTTAACTTCTTAATACATATAACTGAAAAGGAAATTACTGAAGTTTACAATGAGTTATATAATGAAAATAAACTCTCCAAAATATAGATGATAATGTCCAGTTACATATAATCTGAGTTATATAGATTTTAATTCGGTTATGTGGGTTCAGCAAGTAGATTTATTATCTACCATAACACAAAGCACACATTATGACCCAGTGAAAAGGTAACTAATGTTTTCTCTAATATGACTGCAATGCCATCTATAAAGAAAAGCATGTATTATATAATAACATAGGTTAACTATAGTTAAATTATGTTGCTACATAATACATACTTTGATTAAAGATGGCACTTTAGGAAGATTGGAAAGTGAATCAAAATCACCAGTTTCCTATTTACTAAAACACACTGTATGTATGAAAAAATTGAACAAAGTAGTCTTAAAACATATTATCTAAGACAAATGGTTTTGTTAACATGTATCACAGAAATGAAATACATATCTAAGTATCACTTTTTTTATTTTATAAATAAAATTCTAAGAAGATTGTAAAGAATATCAAATGGCCAGTTCTTAATTCAGGTCTTACCTAAGCATTTATTTTGCTGTCCATACTTTTCTCAGAAGTCTTCATTAACACCACAGATCAAAAACATAAAAAAAAAGAAAAAATTACTTTTTCCAGCTTCCTTAAGTATTCAACTTTTATATCCATTGATAAGCTTTTGTTTTTAAATATATATCCTTCATTTAAAGATCTTTTTGAAGATTTTTCAATACAACAGAATTGTATAAAATAATAACACATGTGACATCATTATTAAAATGGTATTGTTCATTACAGTGCATCAACAATTGTTTGTTTTCTATGAAAGATGGACAAACTACTCAAATACTCTTGAGAAGAATTGTTCAAGAATGATGCTTAGTAACTCAACATTTAAATAAGATAACTGGTAAGGCCACAGTGGCTGATAAAATCATTTTCTTATTATAAAAAACAATATTTAACTAAATAGGATAAATTAATTAAAACTATAATTTTTAAAATGATTGTGGCATCAGCAAACAACATGTTTAAAGCAACAGTGATACATTACTACGAAATGATAAGGCTACCATAATATGATAGTTCCATTAAGGCTGTAGTTTGACAAGAACACCTTCGGGTCTTTATTAACCATTTACTGCCTCAGTAATATATGCCATAAGAGTTGATCTTTGCAGTATTTTTTTTTCCATTCTGAGTTTTTGTCTGCAATCTTTTATAATGTCGATCAGTTTCTCAAGTTAAACAAGTTTAAAACTACAGATCTCTTTAAAATTTGGTTTTGATTTTATATATATAAAAAGAATCATATTTAATGCGTTAATCAATATAACACATTTTAAATCATTTTTAGATATTTGCGGTAAAATGGGCTTGCAATGAAACTTTTTTAAATATAATAATTCACGCGCGTGTGTGTATGTATTATACATTCACATAAATTTGCGCAGAATCTTATGATTTTTATTTATTGTTAAATTCATTACCAACAATATAATAATTCTTTTTGGAAAAAATGTATACATGTAAAATATTATTTTAAAACTCATCTAGTTTAAAAACTAACTTTTTCTATTTTTTTTTTATTGTTTGATTGGTTTGAATTTTATAAATAATAAACATAAATTGACGCAAATAAAGCAAATATATTCACAAAACAAATTTTAACTGTCAAGCAAAAAAAGTTAATTGAACTTTAATAAATGAAATAACATTATGAATAAAAATTTTAAGTTTTTTAAAAAATACATTTAAGTATGAAAAAGAAAAAGCTACTGTATACTTAAAATATTTTTCTAAATCATATACATAGTGGGTTGTGTGAAAGTCTGAGTTCGAATCCCGCATATATTACATATATAAATGCAGGTTTAAGCCTGTACAATGTATTAACAATAAGGGTCTTAAAATGCCCCCTATTTGTATTTATTATTAATCATAACTCATGATCAAATGAATCAAACTACTCTATAATAAAATACATTGAATTATTTTTTACTTTCATAAGAAGAGAGTCAAATAGTACTAAGATTCTCAGTCTAAACTAAGACATTTAAAACTACACAAAACATTTAATGATTGTGGAAAAAAAACACACACTCAATTAAATAAAGTATTGGAATTTTTTTATTTAATATGTAATTTATTTATTTGAATTCATTATATCTTTATAAGCATTTATTTTTATAGCACTATGTCTTATAAATTGTAATACATTAAAGATCAGCCTTTTCAAGCTATTGTGCATGCGCTTTTTACGCTTTTTACGAGAGTTGATAATAAGTAAATACTTTCATTCCCAACACAAGATATAGTATTTATGAAAGAATAAAATGAATCACTTATTCTTTCCAACCCAAATGCTTATATATATATATCTTTATAGTTTTGAATGTATGTAGATATGCACTGTCTGTTCGCCTTATTATTTTATTGATTTTTAATCCTATTATTGGATTATTGATTTACAATTATAACATATACATTTGAAATACAAAATAATATAATAATTATAAACATTTTGTTAACATGAAAACTAATAAAATAGTAAACGGCTAGTTGTAAACTAAAATAGACATTCTAACACTGAAAAAAAAGGAAAAAGAAAGAAAGGAAAAAGAGAAAAAACTCTACATTTAGAAATGCGTTTTGCAATGACTATACAAACCAATACATGAACCATAAATATATTCACATATAAAACACAGTAATACATTTTTCTCTTTACATAATATTTTATGATGTTGTCTTTTAATTTTCTTGTAGAAACGTTTTTCCCTGAAGTACTTCAATACCATGTTTAGTTATAGCTCTCTAATATATTGTTTTCTCCATATTTTCCCTATAGAAACAATTGACATTGTACTTTTGTAGAAGGTCTTAGAGATAATTTTTATAAGATAGGTAGTATTGATCTCTCCCTCAAAAACCATGGTTACATTCACTATAACACATTTTTAGGAAGTATTGCATTGTCCATTCCAATATGAGAGACAATTTGTGAAAATGAGCTGCCAAAAAGTATGCAAATAAAAAAAATAGTAAAGTGGCTGTCAAAAATAGAATAAGACAATTTAACTAATCTGTATATTACTCAGATAAAATCTAATAAATACCTCAGTAATAAAATAAATTGTCTGGGAGAAGTAAAAATAGAGGAAAAAATATATTTAAGACTTATTTTAATTGCAACAAAAATATTAATTTAGATTAAACAATATGCAAATATTTTATTATTTGTTTTGTTCAATTAATTTTTAAAACAATAATATATATAAGGGATATATTAATACATTGTACATGCTTAAACCTGCATTTATATATGTAATATATGTGGGATTTGAACTCAGACTTTCACATGACCCACTACTCTCAGTGCCATCTCATATTGCTGACCCACCTGATCACACACATGTTGAAAAAAAATCACCAATATACATATTTCATGCTAAACCAGCAATCATTAGTTCGTCTAGATTACTATTCTCACACACACATATACAATCAGTGCTCAGCTTTATATTAAGATAGCCAATCTTCATACTTTAATGGACAAGCTTCAAACTATTCCAACTCACAACTCTTCAGCCTTCCATTTTATTGAAAATCTGATGATGGAAAGTTCAAAGCTCTTGTTAGTGCCAAGATTGACATCCTACCCATGTTGACATATTAGTCATTCTGACCCCTCATGTACAGGTGAATAATCCATTTATTCATACATATGTGAGGGATGGACAGACCTTTTATACACTATTTATATAAATTAATACATTGTACAGGCTTAAACCTGCATTTATATATGTAATATATGCAGGATTCAAACTCAGACTTTTACACGACCCATTACTCTCAGTGCCATCTCATATTGCTGATTCACCTGATCACACACATGTTGAAAAGAAAAATAATCACCAATATACATATCTCATGCTAAATCAGCAATCATCAGTTGATCTAGATTACTATCCTCATACATATATACAATCAGTGCTCAGCTTTATATTAAGATAGCCAATCTTCATGGACAGGCTTCAAACTATTCCAACTCACAACTCTTCAGCCTTTCATTTCATTTGAACATTCCATCACCAGATTTTCAATGAAATGGAAGGTTGAAGAGATGTGAGTTGGAATAGTTTGAAGCCTGTCCATTAAAGTATGAAGATTGGCTATCTTAATATAAAGCTGAGCACTGATTGTATATATGTGTGAGGATAGTAATCTAGACCAACTGATGATTGCTGGTTTAGCATGAAATATGTATATTGGTGATTATTTATCTTTTCAACATGTGTGTGATCAGATGGGTCAGCAATATGAGATGGCACTGAGAGTAGTAGGTCATGTGAAAGTCTGAGTTCGAATCCTGCATATATTACATATATAAATGCAGGTTTAAGCCTGTGCAATGTATTAATTTATATAAATAGTGTATAAAAGGTCTGCCCATCCCTCACATATGTATGTATAAATGTATTATTCTCCTGTACATGAGGGGTCAGAATGACTAATATGTCAACATGGGTAGGATGACAACCTTGGCAGTAACAAGCACTTTGAACATTCCATCATCAGATTTTCAATGAAATGGAAGGCTGAAAAGTTGTGAGTCGGAATAGTTTGAAGCCTGTCCATTAAAGTATGAAGATTGGCTATCTTAATATAAAAACTAAGCACTGATTGTATATATGTGTGAGAATAGTAATCTAGACCAACTGATGATTGCTGGTTTAGCATGAAATACATATATTGGTGATTATTTTTCTTTTCAACATGTGTGTGATCAGGTGGGTCAGCAATATGAGATGGCATTGAGAGTAGTGGGTCGTGTGAAAGTCTGGGTTCGAATCCCGAATATATTACACATATAAATGTAGATTTAAGCCTGTACAATGTATTAATTTATATAAATAGTGTATAAAAGGTCTGCCCATCCCTCACCTATGTATGTATAAATGGATTATTCTCCTGTACATGAAGGGTCAGAATGACTAATATGTCGAGAACCTTGGCACTAACAAGGGCTTTGAACGTTCCATCATCAGATTTTCAATGAAATGGAAGGCTGAAGAGTTGTGAGCCGGAATAGTTTGAAGCCTGTCCATTAAAGTATGAAGATTGGCTATCTTAATATAAAGCTGAGCACTGATTGCATGTATGTGTGAGGATAGTAATCTAGACCAACTGGTGATTGCTGGTTTAGCATGAAATACGTATATTGGTGATTATTTATCTTTTTAACATGTGTGTGATCAGGTGGGTCAGCAATATGAGATGGCACTGAGAGTAGTGGGTCGTGCGAAAGTCTGAGTTCGAATAAGGGATATATGCATATGATAACATATATAATAGTGTTTCATAAAAAAACCATATTTGTAATGTCAATTTAATTAAAATATGAGAATATGAATGATTAAATCTTTGAAAAATACATTTATTTGAAATGCTATTATCCAGGGAAAAAAAAATAATAGTCGAGAGATGACACTTGATATATTACATATTGTAACAGTAAGACTTTGATCAAGATTTTGATTATTCTATTGTTTAAAAAGAGTAATTTAAAAATTAAAATAATGACAGCGAAATTATAGTGAATTTCCCTTTTAAAAACTTATTTCGAAATTTTATTTTAAAAAGTGTAATATTTCTTTTTTAGAATAACACTATTGTTAAATATATGTTTACAGATTTAAATAAATTTAGAGAATAAAAAATTTTTTTTTAGTTTATATATATATTATTTTAAAACGTAATATATATATATATTCAGGAAAGGGGGAAGTTTGTGGGTAAGATTCTCTAAACCAATAATTTACATGATCACCGTTTCTTATGCTTGTTCATAACTGTTATTAAAACAGGTACCACTCAGTGAAAGCCAGAGTAATCAATGGATGCCAGAAGGCTTGTGCATAAAATCCTTATCTAGTGCCTACTCATCCAATGCAAATCCATAGCTCCTCACTGAGTCTGGGGATATTGGATGAGTAGGAACTAGATAGGAATTTTATGCCCAAGCCTTCTGACATCCTTAATTACTCTGGCTTATAGAGAGTTTTACCTGTTTTAAACCAATAATTCGTTACAGTCCGTCATTAGCTACTAACATATTAATATAAGCTTTTAATATACTGTTCATAGAGCATTCGATTCTTCTTAATGACTGACAATTTACAAAAAGATTTTGATATACTATTCTAATGTTTACAATTAAAAAAGTCAGAAAAACTCTAATCAAAATACAGTTATTTGTTATATAGTAAAATTGTTATTTTAGTAGGTTTTCATCATCATTATCATCATCATAATAATAATAATAATAACTGTTAAGTGTTATTATTATATTACATATGTGCCCAATTTGTTTTGCTTATTCTTCTTAATATGATTTTAAATGTTTTATTATGAATAGGACAATATATAGAAGTATTATCTATTTTTTAAATACTTTCATTTAAATTAAAAATTTTGTTTGTTTGACCATATAAATAATTTTTAATATATTTCCATCGAATAAAATTAACATTAGACATGTAGTATATAAATAGCTTTAATAAATCTTTTTAAATTACGCAAAAAAAAAAAAACTAGATATGAAAATAACTCAAAATGACAGAACACAAATACTAAAGAAAAATACTTTCAAAAAGTTGGAAGAAAGTTATTAATGTAAAAAATAAAAAAAATACTTGAGTTTAATAAACTATAGGAAAGAAAATACACACAATTAAATTATGAAAAAGTAAATATAAATATAAAATCTTAACAATATACTAAGGCATAAAATTAATAAAACCACATAGTATTAATCCTTAAAGTTTATTACAGAAAAATATGAAAATAAAAAATGTAATATTAAAGAATAAAACAATCTACATTAAAAAAATCATGAAAATAAAGCTGTTTTCAAACAAAATATAGTAAACCTTTTTTTAATAATAATTTTTGTTGACTATAATAAGAAATGCATTAAAAGAAATATAATAAACAAAAAAATGCTTTTCATAAGTTTTGATTAAGATTTCGAGCTCCATTACCAGAAAATAAATAAAATAATTTTTAATAACAATCATATATATATAGAAAATGAACAAATACAAGAGATAAAACAAAAAAGTAATATAAAGTTATGGATTAATATTTCCCAAATATTTAAGTTTTTTTTTATAACTAATCCAAAAATCTGAAAATTGTGTAATGAAAATCTCTAAATACTAAATATTTTAGAAATGTAAACACATCTTAATTTGCTACCATATTTATTCTTATATTGGAAAATTAAAAAATACAATTTTCTTAAGAAATTTTTGAAATGGAATGACTTGTGAGTCTTATAATGTAGTTTAATAATAAAAGCTTGTAAAAGATTTCCATTGAAATTTAAAAGATAAAATATTGTAATTACATTGAATTTTATGTATCAACTTAAATGTTTTAAATTTGATTCCCTTGCAAATTCATATAAAGTAATGTCATAATTAAGTATTGACCCATATAATGTCTTGCAAAACATTAATATATTCCATAACATATAAAAATAGTGTTTATAAAACATAGAAAAATGTCCAAATCTTTGTAGAAATTGATTGATATGATGAGACTATAATATTATGTTATCCATAATTATACCAAAATATTTTATTGTTTTAATGTCCTTCATTTGTATACAATAATGATTACATTGAGAATATTGTTAATTAATAGTATTATAAAAATTACTGCATATAATTAATTTTAGTCATATTAATAACAATTTGTTGTAGCACCATTTGACAGCGTTATTGCAATTAGATTGAAGTTAATGGATGATTGGAAATTCAGCTCACCAACATTATTAGGGTGAAAAATAGCTGGACAACCCTGATATATTTCATTATTATATTATCCTTAATACATAACATATGTACAAAATATGAAAAAAATCTGTTCAATAGAAATATGTCAAAAATTTAACAATTTTTAAGTTAAATATTTAAAAATAGAAACTGTAACAAGTGCGTGTGTTAAATAGAAAGACTATAGATGGTATGGATGGTAATTGTGTTTTTGGATTAATAACTATTACTTCAAACTTAAGAAAAAGTTATATATATTACTATATGTATGATATTTATAAAAAATATTTGGTATGGTATGAAGTCAAACTAACCTCCATATAATTAGAACTATTTTAAAAATATGCTAATGATAAATTAATTATGTATTAGCATTACATAAATTTGTTAATAGATTTGCTTGAAATTAAAAATAAAATTATAATCAAGTAGAAAAAGTTAAGAAATATTTTATCTGTATTTTTAAAACTAATTGTTGGTTTACTTTTTTTGTTGTTGAGAAGTTTGAATTATTGTATGGTATATTTGCATAATATTTTATTAATTAATGCTTTATTGTATTTATATTATGATAAAACACTCAATATTGTAGGATTTTAAAAATAAATTTTGTTTTTAATAATAACACATATTTTGTCTCATTTAAATTATTAGAGCATATTATTTAATAAGATGTGATACGTTGGGCTATTTCCATCATTTATGAGTGAATGTTGAATGTATAGAATTTTTTTTAAAACTTTATTTAAACTTTCCAAATATAAACAACTTGTTAGTAATAACACACAAATAGACAATACAGGTTAGTAATTATATGTTTCGAGTAGTAGTATTCTCCACTCCTCTTCAGGTGTTGCTGGCCTATATGCACAGTGACAATATTCTAAGTGAATATTGTTACTGTGCATAGAGGCCAGCAACACCTGAAGAAGAGTGGAGAATAATACTACTTGAAATGTTGTATTGTCTATTTGTGTGTTATTACTAACATTGTCACTGTGCATATAGGCCAGCAACACCTGAAGAGGAGTGGAGAATAATACTACTCAAAATGTTGTGTAATTACTAACCTGTATTGTCTATTTGTGTGTTATTACTAACAAGTTGTTTGTATTTGGAAAGTTTTAAAAAAAAATTTTTATACATTCAACATTCACTCATAAGTGATGGAAATAGTCCAACATATCACATCTTATAATATACCATCATTACAAACCTTCAGACAAATACATATTATTTAATGTCTTATTTTTTATTTTATAAATAAAATTATTGTTTATTATTAAATTTGAGTCAATAATCTTATTTGATTTGATAGATATATGATATAATAATAATTAGAAGTTTTTTGCAATTACAGACATTTAAAATTTAATCAATGAAAGAATATAAATTTTATTACTTTGTTAGAATTCAGTGAATATTAAAAGTGAACTTAAGGTTTGCAAAGACATTAATCAATAAATTATTGACATAAATTTTGTATAATCATCAGGCTTAAATAATATAAAGAAGTTATTTTATGAATTATTCCTAATATAAACTATTAACTAATATATCTATTATAAATTTTCAAAAGAAGTATTTAAATTGTGTATTACAATTTTGCCATCCAGTCAGGTTGATACTTATTTAATATATAAATATTATTAATAAATTGTAACTTTATTCAATGTACATTTTGAATTACTTTACTAGTATAGCTTAAATAAAATTATTATTTAAATTTATTTCTTTACAGATTTGATATTATATAATTTATTCCTATACAGATGGAATACAAAGTTTGGGCATGTAAATAAAGTCTGTCTCTTGTTTACTTTTATACTGTTACATTATATATACATATGTGTGTGTAATGCTATTATTATTCAATCCCTATATTTCTTCAAAGTTATATATGTAATCTTGTATTTGAATATTAATAAATATAGTAAAATAACTATATATAAAGTGCAACTTTAAAAACTTTTATCCATCTAGGAATGCTTTCAACTAACCCATAGTCTTTATCAACTAACACTAATTCCTTTTTAAGTTATCTTCAAGCACACTTCCAAAGTCTATCCTTCCCATAATTCATTTATTTTTACATTTGCTACATTAGTCATACTTACATTTATATATTAACATAACTTCCTTTATTTTCATTTTATTATAGTTTCTTTCAATTTGTAATATTTTTACATTATTATAATCAATTTTAAAACCATATATACATAACCATCTGAAGCTAAAACATTATCATTTCCATTACAATTTTGTTTTATTTTTTGAACTCTTTTTAATAACGGTGAGTCTGTTTTAGTTCTTTTCTCCAATGTATATCTTGATTCCCCTATATATTCATTATCACTTGAATTAAATAAAATAATAAATAACAAATAATTTAAAAGCTATAACCTCATTCTTAAATCAAAATTGCATCATATATAAATGAAGATGTAAATGTGATAGTAAATATATAGGGGAAATCAAGATGTACCTGGAGAAAAGAACTAAAGAATACTTGCAGTTATTAAAAAGAGTTCAAGAAATAAAACAAAATTGTTATGGAAATGATAACATTTCAACTTCAGTTTTTTATGATTATAATAGGTTATGTATATATGGTTTTAATTTTGATTATAATAATGTGAAAATATTACAAATCGAAAAAAACAATAATAAAATGAAAATAAAAGAATCTATGTTAATATATAAATGTATGACTTAATAAATAGACAGGCAGAAAATGTAAAAATGAATGAATTATGGGAATGCTAGACTTTGAAAGTAGATTTGAAGAAACCTTAAAAAATAATTAGTGTTAGTTGATAAAGTCTATGAGGCTAGTTGAAAGCACTCCTAGGTGGATAAGTTTTTAAAGTTGTACTTTATATATAGTTATTTTATTGTATTTATTAATATTTAATTATAAGATTATAATATATATACACAGTGCCGGATGGTTCTGCTGAAGAACTTACTTGCACATATGTATGTTTTGGCTGGTTTCAAACTTCTTTTCGTAATACATTTATAATCTTATTTGATTATAAATGTTACGTGAATGAACCGGCACATTCAAGCAAAATGGGAGATATTATTGATAGCTTTAACTATCAACAATGGCCCACCTCGGCTGCTAGATTCAAACCCTTACTATCCAAACACTTTATTTGTTTTGGAGTAAACCCCGGGTGCCAGCTAGTCTCAGACTAACTATCTTGTCAGTAGGCTCATAATCCAGTGCTTGAAACTATCCCAAAACTAGCCCAGTCTAATTTTAATCAATAATAAAATATAGAAAAAAGAATTGATAAAAAGAGATTGATAAAAAGAAATTGATAAAAAGAATTTGATAAAAAGAATTGACCGACAAATAAAGTTTTAGTTTAACGACAATTTATTTTAACTAGCATTAATTATACTAAATTTAAATATCTTTATAATTTTTAACTAACATAATATTGGTATTTTTGTCACACACATTTTAAATTAACACAATATAATCTATCTTATGAAAAAGCAAAATAATATTTGACATTGATAAATTATCTATCATTCACAAACACGCACATCAATAGTTCATTTTATGCATGCTTATAGAGTTCAAATTACTTGTCTCTGTAGGATTTATGAATTACAGCAGTGGCTACTATATATAAATGAGAATAATAAAATGTTTTACCTAGGATTTTTGGAATGTGGATATTGCTTGTTGTAGCTGCTTCTGACGGAGTATATCTAACCAATTAGATTTGACGTTTTTTGAGATTTGATGATAATCCATTGGTTTTATTCTTGGAGACAGTTGAACATTGATGGAGGATTTCTGAGCTGTTAAGTAGATATTATTTCATGGGCAGGTCTTGCTGATCTTGTTTGACTAAGGGCTGAAAAGTATATATTTCCAAAAGCTGCTCAGCACTGCATTTCTGTTTCTGGATACATAATATGAATTGCACTGTTATCTCTGGTGAAACAAGACTGACACTAGACTGACACTAGACAAACTGAAAACTAGGCTGAAACTGGACGTCTGATAAAAATCTAGCTATTTATGTATGTGAAGTGTTTTTGTTTTAATATCCTCCGGCAATAAGTGTTGTCAAAATTCCCCTAATAACTAATCCTTTGACAATGTGTTTTTGAAGATTGTTTAATTAGTAGTAGCCTTCATAAAAGTGTTGTTTTTATATCTTTAATTAGCAGCTCACCACTGTGTTTTTAAATACATTTCATTTCAATATTTATTTTCATGTGTTTTTCAATATGATTTTAACATGCACTTATTATATATCTTATTAACAAGCTTACATTTGTTTTTATTTACCATCGCATATATATACGCATTTATTCTAATAAACTGGAATAAAAAGAGATTTATATTTTAACTTTTAATTTATAATAATAATAACACTCTTTAACTTTTATGAACTCTTAGTTTTATCTTTTCTAAACAAAACTCCCCCTCCCCCCTTTTAATCAATTATTTTCTAACTTTTATTTCAAACTCTTTTACGAAAATAAACTGTAATAAAACTCTTAAACTTTTAAATACGTTTTCTTTTACGAAAGACTATTTTAATAATTTTTTTAGATAAATTATCATGTGCCAATTTCAATATTGGTACAATATATATATATAAATTTGTCTCTGACTTTTTGCCTTAGAAATATGTATATCTGATTCATATGCAAAAGATTCTGAGAGATAATAAATAGGATTTTATCTAAGAGCAAGTTTACAGAGAAATTTAAAAAATATTTATATAGGATGCTATTTACAGTAATAAAAAACAGAAGATAGCTATAGGATATAAAAAGAAGCACTAGAGAATGTTGTAAAAATTAAAAGGATCATTATACTATAAAACTTTACCTGCAGAAATAGTATATTAAGTAAATTATGTTTATATAAAATGTATTAGTAAAAAAAAACAAAAAAAAAAGAAGTCATGAAGTGTTTTATTTTAAAAACAAAATGCAAAATAATTGTTAATTTATATGTTGTAAAAACTAATAAGTTGTCACATGACACCACTTGTACTATTCAGTAGCAATTCTTTATTCTCTCACCATATGCTATCTAATGTAAGCTTTAGTAATCAATAGATATAAGGTGATAGTGCTTATTGAATTCTTATCCAATGATGTCTTATCCAATATTCCCAGACTACTTTCTAGCTTATGATCATCAGGAGAAGATTTTGAATTTAGGCCATAACTGCATAGTAAAACAAAGAAACAAAAATTGGTTACTAGTGGAAAGAAGCATTAGATGTAAAAAAATTCAAATATACTGCTTCCAGTTTCAAATGCTTCTCATTGATGGAATCCATGAATTATAAACTAGACTGGAAATATTGATAAGATAGCAATGAATAGGTATTTTAAAAGCACTACCCTTTGGCATCTACTGATTACTAAAACTTACATTAGGCTGCATAACTCAGGTGAGAAAAAATAAACTGCTATTGAATTTATCTTATATACCATTATCTTTGCTTGTAAGCAGAAATCTTGCAAATAAAATTATAATGTTTATACTAAATATAATACACCATATCTTCAAATTTCAAGTAAAAGAATTGTTGCAAATATTGACATGTATTTTTCCTTCCATTTCATTGAATAAATGTTAATTTACACTTTTTGTTTTTTTTATTTATCTAATATTATTCAATAAATTACTTTAAAAAATTGAATGGAATATTGCATGGGAATTCATGAAGTTTAAACATAAGAAGAAACAAAGTTGATCAATCATAAACTCTGATCTCTAGAATTTTCCATTACAATAAATTATCTGCACGACTAGCCACTTAATAATATTTAATAATATATGTCTGAATCATTGGCTGATCAATAGCAAATAGTCTTGAGGACAAAATTACTAAGATAAACTAGAAATAAACTTCAATTAATTCAAGATTTGACCTTTGCTTGTGCTAGAGAACTAAATCTTTGGTTGCACTGAAACAAAGATGGAACAGAAATATTAAACAAAAATGTTAATGCGTTCTAAAATGTAAATCATGCATATTTATGTTTGAAGTTTTGTTTAATGACATGTTGTAAAGAAAGGGTTAATAAATAAATTTCCTTGATAGCAGATAAATATTTTTGTTGTCCCCGCTGATAGAGAATTTATTAATATACATATATTATTTGGGAATAAGAATATTCTCATATTTGTTACATATATCTTATTTGAAAAAATAATCATTTATTATTTAAAAGCTATTTAATTTTGAGAATAATTGAACATCATATAATAAAAGTGCAAATTTTTATTTGAAATTCTATTTGATTTTATTCTTAATTATAAACATAATTTGGTTGCCTCTCTAGAGGGAGAAATCAGATTGATAATTGAAGTATTAAAATTGATAGATTAATTATAATCAGCTTCTACTGACACACTAAGAAGGTTATCAAGCAGAGGTGAAATTATGGAAAAAATAATTCAGCTTTAGAGTAATTTTTATAATAAAATTTAATTGGCTTTAAATTTCACATTTTTAGATTTAAATTTAAAAGAAGCCTTCATTTTGTATTTGTTTCAGTTAATGATTTTTATGAAATAAACGTATATTTTAATTATAAACTAGATAAAAGGAAAATTCAATTAAAAATTATCATATTAGTAGAGGAAAGGGATTAGAATTAAGCTTATCATATGTAAACAGTTGCTTTTGATTTAATAATTTTATTTATTAAAAGAAACAATTCGTCGTTGAAAGGATAAGTATATAAAAAAATTAAATTTAAATACTTTTAGTGAAACATTGTTTATAATTCTTTACAACTAATTAAGATTTATTAGACAAAAAATAACTTTACAATTTTTAAAAATGGCAAATATTGTGCACACATATATAAAATATATTATTACAAATATTCTCTGTGATCATACGTATAGAATAACGAATCGCAATATGTTACAAATGATAGAGAATAAATAAAATTCTATGCCCTATATCGTTTAACGTTGTGATAAAATGGCCGACTCTTGAATGTAAATTTATCCTGGGATCGATCACAGGGCTGATATTTCCGGAGCATGAACTTGTTATGAACTGGTCGAGAGGTCAGTGCGACTGCCTTACAAGCAGTTGCCCGAGTTGCGCGGCCGATGCTATGACACTTGAAAAAAAAAAAGGACATTCAATTTTTTTTCACATAAAATTATGTGTTATTAAATAAAAAATAAGTGATAACTTTTTTGCTCTGGAATTCATAAGAAGTTTGAGTTCCTAGAAATGTCAGAATTAGATTCTTCGCTAATGTTCCATCTGTGTTCTATATCAAAAGTTACAAAGACAATTCTCCATAATGAGTCTTTTATAAGAAATGAAGCAAGTTGAAGATGACATGAATAGAAAAAAATACTTTTATTTTTGCATATCAGTTATGATTAATTTTTAAAAATCCATGACAACTATTGAGGTTAAAGGCATGTCTTAACTTTGGGTACCTCAATTTCTAATGTTTCACTCTTTGAAACAGTTTAAATGATGACATTTCAAAATTTTGTTTGCATGTTTTCCTCTTTTATATTCCATTTAACTTTTTACAATATTTGTTTTATTTGTCACATGTTTTATTCACTCAATATTTAAATAGAAATCATTTTACAAAACTTCTTGAAATTGTTCAGTTGTGTTTATTCATAACAATGTAGTACTTACTTTTGTAATTATGTAAATTACATCTGTTTGTGATTATAAAATGCTAGTATAGTATTTTAGTCTATTTATTTTGTAAATTAATACACTATACAGGCTTCAAATTTAGACTTTCACATGACCCTCAACTCTCCATGTCATCTCATATTGCTGACCCACCTGATAACACACATGTTGAAAAGATAAGTAATCACCAATATACATATTTCATGCTAAACCAGCACTCATCAATTGGTCCAGATTACCATCTCCACACATATATACAATCAATGCTCAGCTTTATATTAAGATAGCCAATCTTCATACTTTAATGGACAGGCTTCAAACTACTCTAACCCACAACTCTTCAGCCTTTCATTTCATAGAAAATCTGATGATGGAATGTTCAAAGTTTACATTAGTGGCAAGATTGTCATCCTACCCAATGCATCCATCTATTTTGCCTTGAATCTCTTTCTCATTAAATTTATATTTGATTAATCATCAAATAAAATATATACTGTCAATAATTTTAAATGAATTTTTTATAAATTGAAATCCACATTTCTTTTAGTAAATGCTTAAAAGAATACTTTATTTTCTGTAATAATGAATCTTAAATGTGGTAAATTTTATTTATTTTTTACTTTTGTTTAGTATAGAGCATTTATTTTTATGTTTTTTCCCTTTTCTGTTAACTTTTTTTACATTTCACTTACATGCATTTTATAGTTAGTTATATTTTTTCTGGCTAAAATAAATTTGCAAACTAAATGCAGATTGCTGTTTGAGATCTATTTTTAATCTGCTTTAACCAGTTAAAAATGGAAATTGCTGGATGTTGTCAAAAGAAAAAAAGTATAGACAGTGGAGAAGCAAAACATTACAAGTTATAGTTGTAAGGCCTGGACACTTTTGCAAAATTTGAGGAAATACCTCTAAAAGAGTTATCACTATTACTGCTAATGAAGTCACCAATCTTATTTGTCAGACTTCTAAATCCAGTATTGACAGAATAAAAAAAAATCATTATTAGAGCAGAATTACAAGTTTTTTTTTTATAATGATCCACTAAAATCAATCTGATAAACTTTCCCTTGATTATCTTAAACCAGAAAAGACTTTTGGAGCAAGCAGAACTATAGTTTTCTCAGAAATAAAGCTAGCAATGATCCAAAAGATTATCATGCAAAATTATTATGTTCCCTACAACCTTTTTGAAAGAATCATATTAATAAGAATTTTGCCAATAGTTGTAAGTCACCTATCTGTTGACCAAACTGTATTTCGTCTAAGAAAAAGCTTTTGTGAACAATTTTTATTTTTAACAATTCATATTGAAAAAAATCTTTCAAAATAAATTAAAAACTGCTACAAATTTTGTTTGGAAAAATGGTTTTTCAAAACTTTTAAAAACTCTTTAGAGCAGAAAACCATTAATTTATTCAATAAAATCGCATCATTAGAAAATGCAAATAACATTAAATGATAATTGTAGTAAATACAATATTTTACATAATGGTCTTTATACAATGTTCACATTGTATAAGATAGAGTGCACTGCTGTAGTGAGTTGAAAGTCTAAGTTCAAGTTCTTTCTAATTACAATACATTAGTATATACAATATTACATATTCAGGCTATATTCTGCCCATCTCTCTTCTGTGGACATATTAAGATCCTATATGTGAGGAATCAGAGTGACTTGGGGTCAACATGGGTACAACAATAATATTTGCATCAATAAGGGTTTTGAGTGTTCCACTATCAGATTTTCAATGATATGGAAGGCTGAAGAGTTGGAGAGTGGAGAAGATTGAAGCTTGTCCATTAAAGTTTAAAGATTTGCTATCTTAATATAAACTGAGAACCGGTTGTATATGTGCATGGTATATGGAAATATGGAACAACTGATAAGTACTGGCTTAGCACAAAATATTATATTGAAGATTATTTATCTTTTTCACAAGTATGTGATCATTTGTATTAGTTGTATAAGATAGAATGTATAAGTATAGGGAGATTGAAAGTCTGAGTTGAAGTCCCTTCTAATTCTATTGTTTAGTATAGACAATATACTAGTATTGAATATTATATATATATATATATATATATATATATATATATATATATATATATATATATATATATATATATATATATATATATATATATATATATATATATATATATATATATGGACAAAAATAAATTATAAACTATATAATTAATGACTATTGAATCTATGGCTATAGATGCAGAAAGGAAAGACTTAATAAAACTAAGGGTGGATCTAATTTTTAGGTTGCAATTTCTGCAAGTTTCTTATGCTATTTTGTTAATAGTTACCTATCAAAAAAATGCATACAATTAATACTTTTATACTGCACGTCCCTCTCCAATATAGATTACTTGCCCTAGCAGTAAACTTTTTTAGCTCCGCCTTTCTTTTATTTAACATTGGAATAAGAGGACATAATTTGCAAGTTCATTAAAATGGCTCTAGGCTCTAAAAAGTCTGATTTATAAGTTACTAAATTACAGTATGTGCATTTAAAAATTATTATTTATAAATATTATTATATATTGTCAGTCTTATATAATTAATAGTTATTTATTTACCGATTTGTTAAATTAATAGGATTAATCAGTACACATTTTGAAGACGATATAAAAGTTAATTCACTTGACAGAATATAGTGATACAAGAAGACATTATTTTGAAAGTTTATTAAAATAACTATAATGTTTGACTTGTAAAAAATTCTTATAGTATATGCATTTAAACGTTATATATACTTCATTTATATTATTATACTAGAAATCCCTGAGCAATGTTTTTAATTGTTTTTAACTATCAAATACCTAAGTTTTTTTTTTTTATTCAGCTTAAATTTATGAAACACTGCTCAAGATTGTTGTCATCCAAAGAAACTTGATTTCTTATTTTTAAAGAGAATTTTAAAAAATTAAAAATATATATACTTCTAGTCAATAGAAATTTGTCTCATACATCTAAAGATTGTATATGTAAATATTCATAAAAAGTTATATAAGTGTATGTGTGCTCTTTTTTATACAAATAAAAAGCTCTTAATGGCAATTATAAACCACTTTTGAGCTTCCAAATTTTAAAAGTGATGTATTTAATTTTTTTTAGACGATTAAACAAAAAAAGTTGACAATTTTGTCCTTTGATCAATTAATCTTGTTGAAAGGGGTTTCTTTACTAAATCAATTAATTATCTTAGGGTTCCTCTGTTTTAATCAATAGATAATAATACTAATATTTTTTTTAAATAGACTAAATGCATAAATTTAAAAAAAAAAGTTTTTTTCTTTTTTATATTTTATATGCGATAGAAAAAATCAACACACTGTAATGCTTAATACATTATATAGCTTTTAGAAAGACTGTACAGTTAGTCCTTTGCACTTGAGACGTCTGCTTTTAGCAGTGAAATCAATGGTTGTGTTAAATAGTTATTTTCTTTGGTTAATTTTAATTATATATTATTGTATATATTTTTCTTATTTTATTTATAATATTGAAACTTATTAAGAAAAACAGTTTCATATATACTGTCTATACTACGAATTAGTTGAAAATAATTATTTAATCAAGTTATTTACATATGTGTATGTGCGTACACATCTGTGTATGATATTGATAAACTGTTGAACTTACGATATTGCTTGGTATTTAAATAATAAAATTATTTAAATAATCCAAAAACTACTATCATTTGCTTGCTAGGCACATTTTAGCATTTCATAACATCAATGACGTGTTTGTCTAATTTAACACTTTCACTCATAGAATTCAAAAACAAAGTATGGACATATTAGTCTATTCTTGAAATTGTTTATTTCCTTATGGTTTTTTTTTTTTTTTGGTACTGTGGTATTAGAGCTGCGACATGAAGAATTATAATCGTTTAATCATTAAATTAATTAGGTTATTAAATCAAAAACATATTTTAAAAATCTACATTAAAAAAAAAAAAACAATTTAACAAAAAAATACGAAAAGCATTAATGTGAAGAATAGTTAAAATGCGTGTTTAAATCAAACTGAGTGTGTTTTTGGACGTGCATATTCTGCATAATCTATTTTAATACATTGTACAGGCTTACACCTGCATTTATATATGTAATATATGTGGGATTCGAACTCAGATTTTCACACGACCTACAATTCTCAGTGCCATCTTATATTGCTGACTCACCTGATCACATGTTGAAAAGATAAATAATCACCAATATACGTAATTCGTGCTAAACCAGCACTCATCAGTTGGTTCAGATTACCATCTCCACACATATATACAATTAGTACTCAGCTTTATATTAAGATAACCAATCTTCATACTTTAATGATGCTGGTTTAGCACGAAATACGAATATTGGTGATTATTTATCTTTTCAACATGTGTTTATTTAAATAGTTTTGTCTATTACAGTTGAGAATCAGATCAAATCCTAAAGACATAGTAAGTCTTAAGTAAATCTAGTAAATATTTCATTTTTTTTTTAATTAAATAAGGTTTTTGAATTAATATGCAATAGAAAAATGTATAATATCTTGTCTGCTACATGTAGGCTTACAAATAACTAAAGTTTTTTTTCTCAACTTTAAAAAATGTTTTTAATACTTATGAGAGAAAATATGTTTTAAATGTAATTTAAAATTAAAGAAATTTAACAATGAGAACTTGTTTTACAAAAAATCCTATAAATAATGTTATCAAAATTTACTAAAAAAAATTTTTTTCTGTACTTTTTAAAATTAGGGTGTCCTAGTTAGTATTTTTAATTATTGTGGTTATTTTATTCACTTTTAAAGATTTAATATTTTTGCGACAAAGAAAAATTAAATAAATAGCTCCTATTATTTATATAAAAGCAATTTCCATGAACTTAAATTCAGTACTAATTAATCATCTGCAGTAAATAATGTAGCCTGCCTTTTCAGTTTGATTCGTAGTACAGTTTTTTTTTTATTAATTAAATAAAGTTTTTAATTAATGTGCAATACAAAAACGTTTTTTTTTCCCCTTCAAATTCTCTTCACGGTGTATATTGTGAAAATTAAGAAAGATAGCAATTCATAAAAATCAAAGTATGTTATTCTTGAATTTCTTCAATTTTAAACATCTTATTTACTTCTGAGTGCTTACAGCTTAAGTTGATACTTTAGTGCGCACGAAACGAAAACAAATATATAATATCGACATTCTAAGAATTCCATAATTTTATAACCATTATTTGTTTTCAGTGTTGTTAAAATTATTAGAACACTAAAACTTTTAAATTATATATATATATGTGTGTGTGTGAATGTGTGTGTAATTATTATTCATTTATAATTTATCTTTAAAGCGCATGTGCATTGGCTTAATCGCTAATATAACTATTACAGTATTAAAACATAGCGCTATATAAAAATAATATCTCATCTATAAACCCAATCAGCTCCAATCACTTGTAGATTGAATTGTCAATTTCTTCATGCATACTGGCAATCAAGAAATAAATATTTGATGCACTGCGATTGGAAATATCTCTCCAGATTTTTTTATGTATATACATATAATCTTTTTTAAAAATTTTTGTATAATCTACTTCATTATTAACTTTTCACAATTTTCTTAAATAATGAACTACTGCAAAATGTACACACATGCACACACACACACATATATATATTCGTTTTAGAAAGTGATAAAAAGTCCTCTACTGCTGTCTTTATTAAAATTAATTAACTAACTTATGTTATTATGATTGAGTAGATGAAATGGAACTATTTTGAATTGCTTCTTGAGTATTTATTAAGATAGCAGATATGACTCCTGATATTTGCAAGATTCAGCATTAATTCAGATGTAATTATTACTTGATTTTACAAGGCTATAGGTAATACTCATAAGATAGAATCTCAAAGTATTGACTGTATTGCCTTTATAAAATTCCAATGTAATGCAAGATATTTAATTAAATTTAATAAAAAATAATGATAGAGATTTTCATCAGCTCCTAGAATTATTACATCTTAAAATGATGTTTTAATCAAATTATTATATATTTAAAAAATCATTGTTTAACGCTATACTAGTAATAATAAATGAAAAATAGAAAATGATATAACATTAAAATACTGGTAAAATAACAAACTTATATTAATATTTTATCATGATTATGATTTTGCCTATTGTGTAAACAGATCTCAAATGAAAATCATCTAAACGTAACACATTTATATACAACAGGCTAATAATTTCAAATACCAATTACCCTTATATCGAAAAAAGTTTGTATAAGATTGTTGACCTCACAATTAAGAAAATTAATCATCAAAGTTTTTTTCTAAAAAATATCAGTTCATGATTATGATAGCTACTTTTAACTAATTTATGAACTTCAACTTTTTCATTAAGAATCAATTTACTCTGACTTTAATAAATTTTACGACACCTACAAAGAATCTTCTAAACTATAGCAAAAATACGTTTACCATCAATAGATTGTTTTGACTTATTTAATAATAAATTTAAATAAAGTCCTTTTTTTAAACAATCCTCATATCATTTAATAAATGAATATTATTTTTAATAAATTTATAAATTGAAAACTTAAAAGATAAGAAATATTTTTTTTCACATTAATATTAACATTTTTAAAATCAGTCTTACAAATATTTTTATTAAATATAATATTTTAATAAAATCATAATGATAAACCAAATCAATATAATCAAAGCAAATTGTTTTCTTTGAAAATAAAAGCATTACCTTCAAAATTATTAAACATCAAGTTTATTAAAGCACTTTACTAATTATTCGAAAGTTGATAATTTTTAAGCCTTATCATATTTTTCAATTTTTTTTTTTAATAAAATGATTACAAAATAAAGTATCATTAATCTGACCAATATTCAATTCTAAAAATTTTAATCTAAAAGAATTAAAAGCATCCCCTCATTAGTAAATTTAATATTAAAATAAAAAATATTAAATCCATTTTTAAAAATCCTCCAATTTATTATAATCAATAACAAACAAACAATTATCACTAGATCTAACAAATAACTTCAAAGAAACAGAAAAATGATTAAAAACAATAATCTCTAAGAAATTAATACAGACAGAACACATTAAAGGAGGAATAACATAACCAATTACTCATCCCTCTTTAATTTTATAAAATACAACATACATTGAATCTTCTAATAATAAATGCAAATTTATAAATAATACTAATTCTATTAAAAGAAAAATATTCATGTTTTCCAAAACAGAAATAAAGCCATTAATACTTTTTAGTCAATCAACTGTTTGATACATATTTCCAATATTTAAGCTACTAAAAACACAATCATGATTCTCAAGACAAGGCAAAAAAAAAATCAAAATATTATCAACAATATCACCTGTAAAATCAAAAATATTGTATATATCATAAAAGAAAAGTAAGAGTTAAAGATTATAACTCAGCTTAGTATATTCATAAATGTAATATGGATCATAATATATTATACAAGAAACTTTGATGGTTAATCTTTTTGATTCTATGATCATCAATCTTATGATTTTTTGATATTGAGCATTTGTATATGAATTTAGTTGTTGAAATGGTAAGTTTATATATAAATATATTTAATTCATTTTTATTTCAAAAGGTCTGTTTGTGCAATAGGCAACATCATGGTTAAGATAGAAGTTTAGTATAATTACTAGTAAAATTCATTGTTATTTTTTCCATTCTTATTTGTAATAAATTGGCCAAAATGTTTCAAACATTGGCTAAAGAAAAGATTTATTATATATATTTGTTTTTATTAAACATAACTGACTGTGCTTTTAGCTTGGAACATCAGATTCATAGTGTTCATAGGTTGGCTGGATAGGCTGCAATATTTATTGATGAAGCACTAATTATTTAAATTAGCTATTTAAAAATTTCCCTTGCTTGAGAGTTGGATACTATTTTTTTTATTAATAACATGGTTGTTGTTAGTGATACACCATGCCTTTTTCACTTTTCCTTTTCTGTAATTTTGCTCCATGCAAACATTATTGATGTTCATTGGGTCAAAAGAATGACTGAATTTTTGTTTATGCTCCCAAAACCTGATTTATATTCTGGGTTATGTTTTGTTCACTTGTATAAATATTTATGTTGACTTTTGGATTTGCCCTTGATTCACTGTAATATACTGATTTGCAAGCAGTGACTAATTTTATACACAATCTGAGATGTTGGGTCTAGGGATAGTCTGTCTTTTATGTTGTTTAATAATCTTAAGATTAGGGGGATTCAGAAACTTATATTGTATGTTGTAGAACAGTTATTTTTATTTTGTGTGTGAATTTGGGGTATATGGTATGCTTTCCTCTTGATGTTGGACTGATTGTTTTATTCTTTATAGAATGTTTGTAATTGTGTTTAGTAAAGTGTTTCTGTTATAATCTATTCTGCATAAATCCTTCGTGTAGGCATCTATGTTTACTTTTTTATCTGTTTTTATATTTGCAAAATCTAAGCTTTCTTTTTAAGAAATCTTTTATTTTGGAGAGTTTATGTGTCATAGAGATGGGGGATTGGGGAAAGAGGGGTGCAAGTTTACTTTCAAAGTGCTTTATGATCATTTTGAAATCTGATTATTATTTCTTTGGATGTATGATCTAAAAATTCCAGATCTCTGAAGATGTTTTCTTGTTCGATTATCCATTTGAGGGCTGTTTTTTGTTCTAGTAATTTGCATAGTTGTCTGATAATTTCAATGGAGTTGTTTATTAATATTTTATCCACATATTGTTTGTAAATAATATTGGGATCTTTTTCTATAAAGTTGGATATAATACTTTCTTCAGCATTGGATAAAGTTAGTCTGCATATAATCCCATTTATAAGTAGACTCATAGGCCATGACTTTTTCATATTGTAAAATTTATTATCAAATTTTGCAATGTTATCTTTGCAGATTCAATTAAGCATATTTATCATAAAATCTTATTTTAGAGGATTGTATTCCAATCTCAGTAATATCATTTGTATAATGTTTACAGACTACCTATGCAAGACTGAACCATATAATTTGGTAATATCTAGTGATGCCAATCTATAGTTTTCTTTGATCTGTACTATTTTGATAGACTACACCAGTTCTAGAGAGAATTTTATTCTAAATTTTCTAAAATCTAGATGAGCAGCTAACCACTCCACTATAGTTTTTGTGGTGTTATAGTAATAGGCTCTGCCAAAATCCACCATTGAGTGGAGAGGATAATTATTATTTTGTAGCTTAATGTTCAAAAATATATTCAAGAGAGAATTGTTCCTGATGGGATACAGTTTTAAGTATTCAATTCTATTATATGCTTTGCTGCAGTCTTTTTGTAATATGTCCATTATAAATTTATTTTGTGTGCTTTTAGCAGTGTATTATTTGATGTACTTAAAATTTAGTTTTTTATTTGAATTGCTGTTTTTGTATGTATTCATCAGTTTTTACCGTCATGAATCAGTAGCCTTTATCTTCTTTTAAATATACTGTTTGCAATTGCCTATGGTTTTATTCCATGTTCTCTTTTCTGGTTTATCTAAAATAGAATACAATGTATGTGCTAATTGTTTAAAAATATTTTTTTTATTTGGCACAATTTCATATCATTTCCAAATGTGAATTTTTTTATGTGCCTCCTATGAACTTTGGATTGTATTCCAATATTGTTCTTATTTTTTCTGGAACTCGAATGTTTGAAAATTGACAAGGCATTCAATAGGGATGGAGTTTATTTGTACTCCTTGTTTCAGTGTGAGGAATTTTAGTTTTTTATTATAGTTAAAATTTAATTGCTGAGATATCACTCCAAAGCATTCGATTGTTATACTTGGTATTTTATAAAAATTTAACATTCTTCATTTCCTTCATTCATTGATGCCCTTTTGCATGCTCGAATTATGTGTTTTAATAACTGTATTTTTAAGTATAATAATACTCTCTCATGTTGATGTAGTGAGTTGTTAATATATATGGTAATAGTTGGGGAATACTTGATATTTTAAGCAGTTCATGAAAAAATACAAGCACTTCTTGCAGTTTTGAACACGTTTTACACAGTTTCATTGTCATCGTAAATAATTGTCAGTTATCCTTATTATAATGTAAAATTCATTATTAACTTTTTTGTTTGTGTTTATAATAAATTGGCTAAAATGTTTCAAATGTTGAATAAAGAAAAGATTTATTACATGTATTTGTTTTTATTAAACATAGCTGAGTTTGCTTTGGGTTTAGAAACAGATTCATAATAATCATGGGTTGGCTGGATGTGCTGCAGTATTTATTGAGGAAGTACCAATTATTTAAATTAACTATTTAAATATTCCACTTGCTTAAGAGTTGGATACTGTTTTCCCTTTTGTTAATGACGTGGTTGTTTTTTCTACCTCGAATATTTTTAAATATTAAGCTATATAAAGAAAAATTGTTTGCATGGAGCCAGATGATGGGGAAAGAAAAGTGAAAAAGACATGGTATATCACTAACAACAATCACATCATCTATTTAAAAGTAAGTTGACAGTTTTTTTATTATCCCTTTTCTTTCTGTATCTAAATTTAGCAAATGTAATTTTATATTTTCTTTTAATATAAATTATATCAATCTCAATTTTTATTTACAAATGAGAAATATGTATAGAGTCATAATATGAAAAATCTTGGGACTTAAAAGTAAGGCATTCAAATGCCAAGCACATAATCGGAGTTTAAATCAGAGGGATAACTAGGTTCTTAAGAGAGAATCAGTGGATACATAAAAAAAGGGTCCAGACATTTTGAAATAATTTTTTTTAAATAATAATTTTGTTTTTAAAATAAAAAAATTAAAAAAACAAAAAAAATTAAAATTAAAATAGTCTCATAACATTATAAATATATATTTAGTATTTCTGTATCGAATAGCTGGACAATGTAGATCAGCTTATTTATATATTAATAACAACAACATACTGAAACAGATATTACTGTCCTCCTATCTGTTTCACCTTTAGGTCTCCATGGAGACATCTATGCCAGTTTTGAACACTCTTTGGTACAAGTGTGTATGTATCTACACAGTGGTATATATATGCCTTTACACAGCTGTATATATATGTTTGCACAGTTGTATGTGTCCACACAGCGATATATTCATTTATACAGTTATATATATAATCACAGTTTTATATGTATTCAAACAATTGTATGTTTATTGTCACACGTACAAGCACCTGTAAATGATAATGATATTAATTTTTGTATGGATATATCACAGCATTTATATAAATAATATATTGTATAAGGGTTATTTTGTTTAGAAAATGTGGCTAAATATTCTTTAACAAGTTTGGTTTAGGTAAATTATAAATCACATGCGAAATTCACAGATTGGTAATAAAACTATTTAGAATAATTCGCAGGTGAGATCAGATGGTCCCTAGGTTATTGACATTGTTTTAGATCTCATTCATTACGATTGTAATGAATTTCTTTTCCCAGATCAAACCAGTAAAAATTTGGCAACAAGATAAAAAAAAGAGAGATTAGAATCAAAAGAGACAGACTGCTGTAAAACTTAGAAGTTTGAATTGTGTTTTAAAATAGATAGTCACTGGCTTTTGATCTAGGGAATATAGATATCGCAGATTTTTATTTAGAATAATTCGCAGGTGGGATCAGATGGTCCCTAGGTTATTGACATTGTTCTAGAGCTCATTCATTACGATTGTAATGAATTTCTTTTCCCAGATCAAACCAGTAAAAGTTTGGGCAACAAGATAAAAAAAAGAGAAGAATCAAAAGAGACCTAAGGCTAAAACTTAGAAGAAGTTTGAATTGTGTTTTAAAATAGATAGTCGCTGGCTTTTGATCTAGGGAATATAAATATTGCAGATTTTTTTGAAGTTATCTCTCTTTAGTTTTTTTTTTCCTGTAAATTGTTGTGGAGACCAGAATCCAAAATGATCAAGTAAAATAATATATTTACTGGCTCTTAAGCCAGATGGCTGCTCTCAGTTCCTCTAAACATTCCTTTGAATAGACTTTCCAGCAACCTGCATGGAGAATATGAAGAAATTTAACCTATCTGAAAGGCCACTGAAGATTATGATGCTGTCAGATGCCCTATTTCAATCACTATCATTGATATACGCTTCAAGTCCAATCAAGGAGGCAGAGAGATGGTAATCATTTTTAAAAAAGCTGCGGTATGAACTTTAATCTATAAATTCTTATAACACTTTAAAAAGAACGTTCTATCTAAATTATAAAGAAACTCTTTAATTTTTGCCCTCTTCTAAAAGGAAACTAACAATCTGTGTAACTTTATATATAATGTAAAAGAAAGAAAAATCACTTACTTTAATTTTATAAACTGCTGAAATCTTTTATGAATTAAAAGATTTCATATTATTTTTTTTTACCCTCATTAAATGTCCGAAATTTATTCTCTTCAATTCCTACAAACTAACGGTCTTGCCTAATTTCAGTAATTTTGATATTTTTGTTTAAATGCATTTTGTTAGGTTTAATATGTGATAATATGCTCAGATTTCAAAACAATGAAACTAAGTAAGTAATTTATAAAGGAGATAATTGTAATCTTCACTTAGACATTTTAAAAGCCTTGTTTATTTTATTGAATCATTGTTTCGAAATTATAATATTGGTAATAAGCGAATGCGCTAACCACTCGTTGTTATCATAGTTATATATATATTGTAAAATCGTATTTTTTAAGATTTGCTTAACCGACCTTATATTATAACCTTTGATATTTATTAGTTGGAAGGGGATATATATATTGTCTAGAGATGATAAAGTATATTTGCTAATGTTTGTATTAAGTCCCATCGAATATACTTTCCCTCCTTAATTAAGAATCTTTATATGCAGATTCAGGATCTTAACTAGATTATTTTTATGTAGTTTAAGCCCATTTTATTAGCATACTTATAATGCTAATTTTAAGAACTGTTTTGAATTAGCTTGACAGATAAAAGCTATCTGTTTTAGGTGCAATTAATTATATGCATACTTATTGCTTTTTATATATATATTGCGTGCATTGCGGGTGTGTTTTTATATAGTACACTTATATATGTTACGTTTTGCTGCCTCTGACAAGGGTTCACGGTAACAAAACGCCCCTTTATTTAGTTTGGGTTATGGCTATCTTCATTAGAACTGGGGGCGTGAGGACCCAGATTTTTCCATAAAGCCAATCCGACTTCCTGAATTTTATGTTCATATATCAATAGCAGCAAACCATCGGTCTCAGAGCAAACCGAGCATTTGATGCTGAAACTCTTGAAGAATCACACACTCGCACTGCAAGTTTATTTCTTTAATATTTTATATAGCGCCATAGCGCATATATGTGGACCTAATGGTAACCAGTTCTTTTTCCCATAGTAATTAATCATTCAGCTTTAGACTGGAGTTTGAATCTGCATGATTCTGAGTTTATTTAGTTGCTCATTTTATTAGTATATATAACAGCCATTACAACTGGCTGTACTCATCATCATCTCTACTAAAGTATCAACTTCTAACTTAAGCAAGTCAAGTTCATAAGATGAGCATATTAAATAATTAGGCATGACCTCTATAACTCACACACACATGTATTGTAATATGTTTAAAAGGGAACAGATGTACTTGATAACAGTCCCAACTATTGTAACATGCTTGCCTGTATTGAATACCTTGTGAAGATTATACAATCCCTGCCATTATGATGTTTTGTGTTAGATCATTTGTTATTGTTTTAATAAATCCTTTTTGATATAAACTGTTGTATATCTTTCTTGCTCAGACTCTAGATCAAACCAAACCACAGTATCTTATCCAATCCTTAGTATTTTATCCAATCCACAGTATATTATTAAATGTCACAGTTCATTACTCCAATTTCTTAATGAGTTTATATGCTATATGTGTATGTCTGGTAGTTAAGATTAATAGAGTGTTAAGTGTTATATATATCACTTATTTAGTTAGGTTAGTAATGACCTTGAGTCTCGTGTTTCTACCTGTTCTATGTTGGCTCGTGGTTAAGTAAGGACTGAATTTAGCCTCAGGAATGTCACTCATAAGGTGTTAAATTTGAAGTACGGGCAGATGAGTTGGAGTTGGTGGATTAGAGGTCTCAACCACCTCACTCCGGTCAGCTTTGGTATATTTTGCTTGGGCTCTGAATTTTGTTGCATGAGTGTACAAATCTGACTGTTACAATACTGAATATATGATTATGGTGCACAGCACTGAAAATATATTAAACTAAATGAAAAACCAAAAGACAATCAAGAAAGAATAATCATACACTTTGTAAAGCATATTAACACAAATATGTAAAATACATTATATATTATTGACGAAGTTTAAAACAAAATTATAGAAATATAAAATAATATATAATAAACACCAAATTCTGGAATAAATTCTACAATATATAAAATATCAATATATAAAAATAAACAATAGCTAGAGACAGCTTATGGCATGATCACCATCTTGAATATTTTGTATATTGTAGAGTTCATTCCAAAGTTTTATAAAAAAAAGATTAATCAAATTAAATATTAATATGCAATTATTTGCAAACTTATTATTTATATAAGCATGCATTTGTACTGTGAAGAGTGAATGCATGCAAGCATATAACTTTGTAAAAATGGAACAAGAGATGTGCAAATTCCATATTATAGATAGATATCCTAGGAAAAATGATTAGTTTTTTTACCATGAATCCAGGTAAATGAATTATGAATCATGACACAAAATGAGATGCTGTATTTGGACTTTCATAGATCATCTTCAGTGCTCTTCATGCCATCATGAAATCTTTCAAACCATTTAAAAATATTTTTGTGATTCATGGCTTCACTGCCATATATAATTTGAATCATTTAAAACATGTTAGGAACCATTTTGTCCAAATTAAAACAAAATTTACTACTAATGTTTATTCCATCATGGATTAAGATATGAAATACACCAATAACATTTCATGTCATAATTTGTGATCAATCTTAACATTTTTGTAGCAAATACTTAAATTATGTCACTACATAACACATAAATTGATTTCGAGTAAGTGCTGAGGATAACTTGGTGAGATAGTCATTCATGGTTATGGGACACTCTAAATATATGCTGCATTTTCTTAATGGCAAAATATCATTTCAAAATGTGTGGGAAGAAACATTTATAAAATTACTTTCTATATTGCATTGAAAATATTGTGAATTGGTAGAATAATAGCAAATCATTTAATTAATCAACTCACACAATATTATAAAACAAGAAAAATTTATTTCTATTCTAGTGCCATCTAATTTGAGTAATCAGTGATTATCAAGAGTCTTAGTATATTCAGATTCTCATCCCCAGACTGGTTTCTGGTTTTGGAATTTAAAGCTAATAGGAATAAAACTATGCATCTTGTGGCCATCTTTAACTTCCATTTATTATTCAAGTTAAAAATTCAAATCAGTCTAAACTTTTGAAGCCAAATGAATCTACTTGAACAATTATAAAAATGTGGCTTCAGTTCAATAACCATGTATAAAATAGAGCTCTGAATATCAAATCTCACTGATAAAGACAAAAATAAGAAATTCAGGCTGGAGATGAAGATTTAAATACACTAAAGTAATTCAAGCTTACAGCAGAGCTGTTTTTGTTTCATAGACTGATGCAATAGCCAAAAATCAATATTAATTTGATTACACTTAATATTGATTTAATTTACATGGATCATTTTTTTCATTATTTTGGGAAAAATTTTCATATTAAAAACAACTGGAAACTTGAATTTAAGTCAACTTTATACAATTAACAATATATAATAGTGATAACAACTAATATGCATTAATTATAATTGTAATCATACTAAAAATAATAAATTTAACAATAATAAACTATTATAAACAGTCTTTTAATCTGCAGAAGTACTTTCGGTTAATTTCTTAAACCTGCCTCAACTGCCATTAAATTTAAAAAAAAAAAAGCGGAAGCAAATGTATTTTCATGATCAAAGAAAACTGAAGCAGTCACTAAATCACCAGTATTCTTACTTTTTACATGCTTATATAACAAATCGTGCTCCTTTAATTTCTTCTCAATACTGCACCTCAATTCACTTATATAAGATAACATACAGTCACAAAAAAATGATATATGATACTACTTTTCTGCTTGACAGGTATGACATTTTTAGAATTATTTACTAATTTATTAACATTATTTGGAACATAGAATAAAACATTAAACACGTTTTTATATATATTCTTAAAAAATTTCACTTGTGGATTTGAAATAAATGGAATAGATATCCATTGTTTACTATCAATCTTCATTTCCTTTAAATCATTATAACTCTTTTTGTTAATTATAATCAGCAAATTTTAATCAGCTTTTTTATTATTATATTTTCCTTCATTTCTCTTCACTCTCTTTTCATCATGAATATTATTTTTAAAAATATAAAATATTCATGGATAATATAAGATCGCAGTGTGAACAAAATAGTACATAGAACAAGAAAATATATATACTGTATATAAAATAGTTTTTATATATATATTTTTTTAAAAATCGCTTGTTCAATTCGCTATTATTTAATTCTTATTAATAAAATTAAACAATTATCAAGATGCAATAGATTATATTAATTACTTTATATGTTTTCATTTTAACACCCGTAACAAAACTGACAAATGTTTTATTTATTCTTTTATTTTTGGAAAATATGCCTCAAGCATTTAACAACATTTAATTAATCTTTCCGTTCTATTCTTCACTATTTATTTTTCAATCAGGAAAAATAAATAGTCAAGAAATATTTTGCATAAATACCTTTTAGAGTTAAAATAAAATTTTATAAAGTACACGTTGTGTCTAGTAAACATATATACATGCTTTCATCTATAATATAAAATCATATATAGTAATAAAACAGTTTACTTTTAAATATTAATAAAAAGAATAAAATGAGCGCATTCGTCACATATCCACATATGTCACACGCTGATAGAGTAGTTTGTTTTATAATGTCATCCAAAGCTGTATTTCAATTTATTTTACAGGTAATTAACCTTTATTAAAAGCTTTAAAAATGCTGTTCTCTGACCTATTTTATTATTAACCATATCGTTCCAATAAACACATCTGATGATTCATTTTATATGCTGTTCCCTGTTGCCAGGATGACTGATCCCTCTCCAAGCTGACCTGCAAAAGATTTTATGGCGCTAGCAAGCCTAGATCATGTTTGTATCTTAAACCCACATGGGCTAACATTAAATTTTGTTTTAAATTGGTAAAAACTTCTACTGAAATATGTAAAATGATTCAACCTGTGTATAGCAGGAAAACCATGAGTCATAAAAATATTTTCAAATGGTTTGGGGCAAGATTTTATGATAGCAGGGAGAGCATTGAAGATATAAAACACAGTTACATTTCATGTCATAATTTGCAATCCATAGATGCTACCATCCTAAATATTTGTGGTTAATATCTAAAATGCATCACTATATAACACATGTTAATTTAGAGATAGCAAACTTGAAGAGAAAACCAGTTACCTTTTCAGTGGTACACACTGTAATCTTTACAAAATAAATATCATTCATGTTAATCAGAATATTTACAACACAGGCCAAGATAATTCAGTATGTTTTGCTTCAGAAATCATAAGATGTAAGCATACTGGATGTGACACAGATAAATTATGACCCATGGACCTTTACGTTTCAGGTCCTCAATTATGCACTTTAATAGTAGATTCAAGATCATCTATTTAGTAAGCAAAGAAATTCTGGAATTCAACTCAAAACTTAGAGGGGAAATTGTTTAATGAGTTAAATTATGCAGAATATTATTGTTGTTATTATTATTACCATCATTTTTGGTAGATCTCAATTTTCTTCTGTTTAAAATATATTTATTAAGCAAAATATATTTGATGTTAATCACTTATATCTATATGTAATCATTCTTCACATTTTTATAATAGACTTTTTCTGCACCCTAGAGTTTTTATTCAAAATCCTTGTCTTTGTAATAGATTTCAGTTAGCTTTACTAAGTTTTTTAAGGAATCTAGTAGAAGACTATATGTCTATGATTTGAATAATATTTGTTATATATTTTTAAAAAACATTTGCTCCAATAGTTTGCACAATATATGTTAATTTTGTTATCTATTTATATTCATAGTTTTATATTTATTTCCCTGGGGTTTTTTTTAACTGCATTTCATTCTTTTGCTATTTGTGACTTTGCTGAATTTTTTTTTGTTTTGATTAATTTGTTAATTTTTACATGTAAGCTCCTCACACAAGATTTTTCTTGTTTGGAGTTTTCAAATAATTGCAATATATTTTGCATTCACTTCGTAGAATAAACTGAAATTGAATTGATGATGATGATGATTATAAACACTTTGATTCAAAAGAGAGAATTTATTGAAGAGCTATTTTGCACATTAATATAACTTATTAAATTTAAATGAAAGAATTTTAGAAGTACTATCAAGTAAATTATACAAATATACCAGCAGAGACTCTGAAGACAAACCAACAAGATAACAATCAGTACTGTATTAGAATGAATTCCATTATACTTTTTAATAAACAAATATACACTAAAAAGTAATTCCAGTAATAACAATGTTGAAACTCAAAATAGAATTCTAAATATTAAGATATCAAAATAAATCGTACTAAGAGACTGGTAAGCAATAGCAAAGTATCATTGATAATGATGAAGTGTTTGGTCATAGTGCTTTGTCAAAGAATTTCTTAATTTGCATTTAGATAATAATACTTACATATTCTAAAAGATATTATGTTACATTTAACAGACATATTATGTAAAAAAAACATAATTGATAACAACATTATATTACATGAAACTTGATCCTTCCAAGCTAAAAATGTTTTTTTATCAAATTCAAGTTTTGCATCCTGATCAGATATTTCTACATATAACTTTACTAAAGAGAACTAACCAGATAATCAGTTATAGAAATAAAACTGAAACATTGTAATGCCAGACTGATGGTTTTTTTAAAAAAATTCAAACTTTATTTATGCTTTTACAAAAAATATTTCACCTTTTAGTAGTAATTCACAAGTTGGTAAACAAGACAAAATTTCAAGTGCTATTATTTCCCTCTCTCTTTCAGTTGATGACTAGTGACAGTATTAGCATGGGAATTGAACTGTGACCTTTATTAGTCATGAATATTATTTTTACAGTTAAACTCTAACTAATCAGCCTATTATATTAAATACATTTCTTTTTAGGGGTGAGGTTAATTAGTGGTTTCCAAATAATATGGAGTATCACACTAGGCTGGTATATAGAATTATTTGTCATGGATATGTGAGCAGTTTTTTTTCTTTTTTTTCTTTTTGCTTTTTTTTTGCTAATATTCTTGTCTTTTCCCAATTAAATATATATCTTTGGCATATTTTATGGTTTAAAACTTTAGACACAGCTATTTTTCCCTGTCTATTTAATCATTTTTAATTGAGACAGCTAATTTCATTGCTGTATAACCTTCCACCATGACATGATATTTCATAAATGTGGTTTTTATATTTTAGCATTTGAAGTTTTTGTTTTATGAAGTTTAAATTTCCTTGCAGTGAGCTATGGTTTGAAAAGATGTTCTGATATTTTATTATATGTTTTTTTAAATTTGTCTTGTATTCCAAATATATTATGGATCAGTGTTCCCTCTAATTTTTTGTGACCTGTGTGTGCACTTTTTTAAGTGTGTGCAGTTTTTTCAAAATTAACAAATTTTGTGCCGCAATTTAAAAAAGTGCATATAATAAAAAAAAAAACAATACAAGAATAGTATTAATATTCAGCCAAATTTTGTACCTACTTATACACATTGACTCAATCTTACAGCATACCACTTGTAAGTTGTACTACATACATTACAACAGAGCACATTGAAAAAACTACTCTAAAATCAAGTCAAATCATTAGTTCGTGAAGACAGAATTTAGCTGATTACTGTGGCTTCCCTTTTCCATTCAAATGAAAAATAAGAAAATTTAAATACTTACAATGTAAAAACGTTGTCTGCTTCTATTTTTTTCAATTAACACATTTGTCAAAACAAACAAACAAGAACAACAATTCACAATTACTTACTATTGAACAATTCTAGAATTAAGAATTACATTTGTTATTAATGACATTTATTTTATAACTTCTCTCACCTGTCTTTTGGTTTTAAACATTCTGCATAAACTTTACTTAAATTTGCATTGTTTCCATCATTCATATATGATTTTACTCTCATCAGCATATCCATATGGTTTTCTTGCAATCGATTTCTTTGTTTTGTTTTAATCAAATTCATCAAACTAAAACCGCACTCGCAATCCGCACTACTGGCCAGAAAAGTGCCTCCGATATCTAGTAATTTGGATAGATCTTTAAATTGTTCATTATTCAAACTAAACATAACAATTTCTTCAAAATCTTTTATTTGTTTAATTTTAATTCTTTCCCATACTGCATATTTAAAATCGTTATACTGTTCGCTTATAACAGATTTATCTGTAAGAAAAGCATTATATTTTAAACATAATTTTTCAATTTCCACTAGTCCATAATTAAAATTGCAGGATAATAAACTGGAAACATCAAAGAATATTCAATCATCTACTTCATCCATTGGAAACCTTTTTTCCAAATTTTCACATAATGAATTACTAAATTTTAACATATCATCTGTTTTTATAGTTATATTTAAATCATTAGCCTTTTTTAAAAGCATGCTTATTTTATTGTTCCATGCCATGTTTCAAAGATGTTTTTTCCTTGATTTTATTCATTTTTGCATGAGCAAATTGAAAAGCATCTATGGGTGTTAATTCATGGCATTGAAAAATTTGACATAAAGCACTGAGTTCTTCTAAAATTGAAGACAAAAGTTCTAAATTTATTTGAAATTCAGTGTTGCTTAACTTTTTCAAACAAAATTTGGAAATTGTATCATCTTTATCTTGATTAAAATATTCAATTAATGATTCATAATTTGTAATAATTGCTTTTATTACAAAATGTCTTGACAACCACCTCACCTCATTAATAGCTTGGAAAGCTATAGATTTATTTTGTGAAGCTTCAATAATCTCTTTAAATTTACTTGTTTTTGTCATGGATCTCAAGAATAATGTATAAACAATTCTCACCACAGTTTCGATTTCTCTTGTGGCTTTTACTTCTTTCCATGCATCCAAAATACATAAATTTTCTCGATGTGCAACACAATGTTGTTGCACCAAATGTGGTACATTCTGCTTTAATTTAGCTGCTACACTATTTCGTTTTTTAATCATTATGGATGCACCATCAGATGTAAACATAACCAGCTTTTGCAAATCAATTTGGTTATCTTCATAAAATTGTTTACAATTGCAGAAAAAAATTGAAGAGGAATCACATGTCTTTAATTGGATTATCCCACCAAAAACAGTTTTATATTGATCAGATTTTCTAAACTTAAAATATAAAATTAAACAGTTGGTTGTAGAAATGTCTGTGCTTTCATCAACAATTAAAGTATGAAAATGTGCCATTTTAATTTCATTTATTATTTCATTTTTTACAACAGTATTCACCACTTCCAAAAATGAAAAAGCATAGTTTTTACTATGCCAACTTTCTGGAATATGGACATATTTTGCCATGTTATTATTTATTTCTTGAACCAAAAGCAAAGATATGCTCATTTTAATTGCCAATAATAGATTATCAATTAAAATTTTTACTTCCTCAGGGTTTGATTTCTTTTCCTCATGATCTTCTGGTGTTTCTTTTAAAAACCGTACCAAACCAGTTGCTGATAATGAAGCATTCTTATTTTTCAGTTTTTGTACACTTTCTAAGTGTGATTTACTAATTAAATGCTGTTTTAAAAAGTCCAATTTCCACACGCAATCCCACATTTTTCCACTAACAAAATCACTATGTACCTCTCCATCTTGGCAGTAATTACAAATCACACCCTTTTCTTCATTAAATACAAATATTTCTTTTAACTGAATTTGTAACTGATCATGACTTTTTGGAGTATCAGTTTCCATGAATTCATTAAGCCACTCAATTTTAAATTCATTAGCTGTTCTTTTTCTTTTCAGACTCATTTTTAACCCTATACTGTAAAAATACTTTTAAAAATATTTATTTTCATAAAATTATATCACTGAAATACATATATTCAATAATAAAAGCTGGTAATGATTTTGACTTTAAATTTTAACAAAACTATGGCAATTTTAACACTGATAAAAGATGATGCAATCTTTACGTATGGCGTACAAGCATTACGGTAATTCCCAGCCTTGTTTCTCATCAACGATAAATGTGCTGCCATCTATACCTATACACAAATACTATAGTTGGCAGTTTATTTAAATCTAAACTACATTTGATTCAATTTTTTTTCATTTTGTTTTTTTATATGGATTTCATATGCAGGTGCAATTTTATTTTCTGCACGTAAAAAAAATTGTGCGCTATGTTTAAAATTTATTTGCATGGGCACACACGCACAGCTTAGAGGGAACACTGTTATGGATACACTGTTGTACTTCATCATGTATTTTATGTTTTTTGTTGATATTGTTGTTGTCTGTTTAAGATTTTGTTAAAGGATATCCATTCTTTAAAATAATTTGTTCTATGTAGATTTTTTCATTTTCCACATCACTGGCTTTTGAACAAACTACTTTATTCTAATCTATAGTGATAATATAACTTCATTTTTGTGTTTCTATCATTACTGGTTATATATCTTAAGTGTTTTATTGTGAGTAAAAGTTTCCTGTAAACAATAGTTTTAATTTTGCCATGAGAGAGATTTGAGATTATCTAATAATGCCAATTTTTGTTCTTGGTTTTATTTCTATTGTAAATTTAATTAAAGGAGATGTGCTACTAAAATGTGTCCAATGACAGTGCTTTAACATGTGTATAGTACAAATGACTCACTGACATAAATCCAGACTTTGTTGAGGCTGGAAAAGTATTTATGATGTGGTTTAAAGTTGCTCTACATAAATGTTTCTAAACAAGAGTGATCATGATGAACCTGTAATCATTCCTTGATTTTATTCAAAGAATTCTATATATGAGGGGAGACCAAAAATAACTGGAATTGTTATCTGGAAGATATTCTTGTTATACTACATACTTCTGCTGTTAGATATCTCATGCAGGGACCCTTATGCATTAATCTTTCAAATGACAACACTGTATAAAATTGTTGTGCCAAATAGAACATGTCAATTTTTGTAATGGCTGAAAAGTTGGAGCAATGTAAAATTCTGTTTTATTTTAAGGAAAACAGCAGGGAAAACAGTTGTAATGTTGAAAACAGTTTACAAGCAAGTTTCTCAGAGAAAAACACAAGTTTATGAGTAGATGAGTGGAAGAGTCAAACTTACCACATTCTAAAAGAGCATGGTGAGTGAAGTTTAATGTCAAAATAATTCTGTTTTTTAAGATGCAAATGACATCATTAGTAACGATCAGGCATTTAAAATCTAAGAGTTCTGAAATATTAGAGTGATGCAACAAAATGTAAACATCCCATTTTGTAGCAAAATGAAGAGTGCAAATTTTACTATGAAAGCACATTAGCACACAAAGCTTTGAATGTGAAACAATTTTTACTTAAATTTATGATGATCCAGCTTATTCATCAGCTATGTTCAGTCGATATCACTCCATACAACTTCTTTTTATTCTCTCAATGAAAAAATGTTTCAATTTTTTTTCAGACTTAAATATAATGAAGAAAAAAAAGATAGATATTATAGTATATCTGTATGTATTAAAATAGCATAGAAATTAAACAAAATGTACAAATTATATAACATTGGATTAGCTTTCCAAAGCTATAACACTCTAAAACAACTTAACTTTTATAATACTTCAAACATCATGTGACTAACACAATATCTCAGTACTTTAGGAAATTAATAAAGAACATGATAAAAGTAGTGAGAATAGAAAATTTTGCTAAACAAGTTAAACTTTAAATGTCAAAAAATAAAAATTGCATTGATAAAATTTTATGTGTGGAAGGATATATGTTACTGAAAATGAGTATTTCATTAAAAAACAAAAGAACACATTACAATAAGTAGAGGAAAATAGTTATATCTCAAATAGCAGACAATGCCTATACTAATAAACATATATTCAATTGGGAAAACATAAGAATATTGGACAAGGAGGAAAAATAAAAAATAAAAGGGGGGGGGAGCTACTCATGTAATAATGGCAAATAACCCATTAGTCAATTCTAGGGAAATAATCTGTATTATTTTGATACTAATGATTGTCCATAAAATGAAAAAATCAGGAGGGTTCTTGTAGATATGATATAAAATTTCTACTGAGCTTGACTTTAAACAGAACAGCCTGGCTGACTGGCCACCATCTTAAAAATTCATTATTCCTGAATCTAAAAGTCATCCATTTTATTTCCATGTTAATCCTGTTACTGGTCAGATGAGAAACTTTTAAAGAGGTTAAGAAAATACAATTAATCAAAATGTTACGTTTTGTACTAATATGTGTGCTATTACTAGCAATTAAATGTAATTGAAAAAATAAATGCAGTTTGAATTTTTTTTAGAAAGCATTTAATAATTAAACAAGATAATGAAAGTAATTTCACATAAAACTACAAATTCTAATGACAGGTGAATATTTGAAACCTCTACCATAAAAAACACCTGTATTTTAGCATTTTGTATTCCCTCTCTGTCATATATTTTTTTAAATTGCTTAAGATTAATTAAAATAAATAATATGAACATTAGGCAGAATCCATTTCATTTCTACTCTAAAATGATTTTACATTAGGCACCTGACATGGTTTAATGCCATGATAAAACTGCTAATGATTTCTCAGTTAATTCCCAGGTGAAGAAATTTTGTTGGCCAAATTCTGTTCAGATAATTGATTGGAATTGTTGTACTTAACTCAATATTTAAATTCTTGAATATCAATAAATATTTGAATGAGCAATCATATATGTGTGTATGCATAAAATATGCTTCTTGAGGGTTCCAGGAATGTGCACTGGAATAGAACTTTGAAATATAAAAATATATACATGAAGCAAAATTTACATATCGTATATCAAAAAATAATAATAATGTGTATTTGAAGTTAAATTACAGCACAGATGTTTCAAAATACATTCAGATTGAGAGAGGTTGGTGTGATTTTGGTTGCAATAAGACTGAGCTAAAGTGAAAGACATTCTGATAAAAATAAAAAACTTTAATATATGTACTGAATAATTAATTGCTTTATTTTTGTAAATATACAATGATTTTATGTTATACTTTCCCAAAAAAAAAAAAAGATCCTAAAAATAAAGATTTTAAATTACTTTTATTTATATGTTAGACTATTTCCAATGGGTCAATCGGTTACAGCATTACTCTAAAAATTCAATAATTAAAGAATCTAAAGGTCCAGGTTCGATTCCCTTTTTAGTGCTGGCACTGGTCAGGCTAGCAACAGCTGAAGACAAGAAGAGAATAATTCCACTCGAAACGTTGTGTAAATGTTGTGTATAACAAACCTGAATGTAATTGGGGAAATTTAAATCAAGTTTGATTTTTTTCTAAAGACATTCGATATTTAATGGTAGATAAAAGAAATACTCCAACAAATAAGAACAAGTAAAATGTCATCATCCAAATCTCCAAGCAATCATTTTAGATTACTATTCATGTTGATGTCTTAATCATGAGCGCTAGAATAAATTATGTTAAAAGAATGACAAACTAATTTCTGATGATGATCAAATGCTCTCTCTCTCGATTGTACTATTTCTTTGTTTTTCTACCTGCCTTTGGCCAAAGAACTTAAGATATATTTGCTAAGGGAATAATATCTATTATAAAATCTCCAAATATAAAAAGGCAAAATGGAGATGTTATACTTGTTTGCTACAACAGTATATGGATTATTGTTCAATTTTGTTTTGTCATTTATGATTGTCAGATTCCGGAGACGTAGGTTGAAGGTTTGCTACTTCCGGTACTCAAACTTCTCGTGAACTTCTGAACAATAAAAACCATCGGATTACTTATTTATTTATGACCCCAATTCCAAATTATTCTTACTTATAAAAACAATAGGTAAACTTTTTTTTTTTAAAAAAAAAGTATTCAAAATAATGACCAACATTTTTTTTTCTATATTTGTATTTACCAAAAACTATATACATATATCAATTTTAAAGTATGATTCGATTTTTTAAAAAAATCCTTAATAATGAAATCCAGCTCGAGTTTTTTTTTTTTTTTTAGCGAAATAAATAATAAAAAAAAAAAACACTACAAAATATATTTGCATTGATATGATCTTTGAGCTCAGCTTTGAGTAATGTGATTTTATTTTATAACTTGTTACATTACTAAATCATTTTTTATCATGAAAAACAGATTTGCTAATTTTAAATCGTTCAATGTTACTTAGCAATATCTATATTAATCAACGTATTTCTTCTCGTAATTTGTTACGCCTCACTTAACAGAAAGTTTTATTTTTGGATAACAGTCTTTTCAAAAATAGATTCAATACATTTAAAGTTATCTTCTCATAATAATTCTACTATTTATCATGATAATGGCATTCTTAATTATAATCCTCTTATAATTCTTCAATGATAACATTTAATGGCTTAAATTTGCTATCAAAAATGGCAGATAGGACTGCTTTAGTAAAAATATGAATAAAATGAAAAATGTGTATTATAGTTTAGTCAATTTACTAATTGATCAATAATGAAAACAGATTACGGTCTTTATTAATTCTGTCACTATCGGTTACAAAAACATGACCAGTGGGTCACTGTAGGATATATTTTAATATTTAAATATTCTATTCCCTTTAATTTTTCGAATAATCTCTATAATTTAATTTTATCTTAGATTTAATTTAAATATTAATTCATTTAATTATTTATTCAAGCCATCGTTAAAAAAAATATTGAAAATTATTGCATAATTGCTTTTCAAATGACATAAAATTCATTTTAGTTAAAAACTAGTTTGGGCTCGTGTACTTTTTTGGATTTGTTTAATAGAGGAATAACTTGTGTCAATCTATTTTTATAATTATTTTGATTACTTTTAATGGCTAATCATCAAGTTTTTTAAAAAGCTCATAATTCTGACTTAAACCTTTAACTGCTGTTAGAAAAGTAGATAGAAATAATTTGCATAAAATACAAGATAAAACATTAGGATTAATTTAAATCTTAGATATCCTAGCACCTCATTGAGGAAGCCAGTAGCAAAAACCGGTCTGGGGTTGGGGATATTCTGCAAAGCTTGTTAAGAACTTATTTGCAAGCTCTTTGTAATACAAGCTTGTTAAATTAGGTCATATGACATCTGACTTGATTTTTTTTTTTTAAAATCTTAGATATTAAAATTTTTTTTTCAAATGGCTACAATATGATTTATAAGGACTAAATTTTCTGCACTTACACCATCCATTTTGGATAAATATATTAATTATTATTAGACTAGAGATTGTTACATCACTCAATTCAGATATAAACATTAAATTATTGTTTTTAGTGCAAATTGAAAACAAGTATCAAACTTTCTGCAGTCACCCATTCACTTCATATAAATAATTATCACTAATCATTTATTAGTGCACACATGATTATATCTTTCCAAGCCCACATATAAACTTTGAACTGCATTTTGGCTACAAGCTAGTCTACAAATGTCAACTTTTCTTCATGTGCAATTTTGAGACCATTCACTTTACATAAATATGTAATGATTACTATTAATCATTCACTATATTAGAGATTATTATATCACTAAATGATTTTTAAACATTAATTAAAGATTAATACACCTGCTTGTTTTAAATTAAGCATAAACATTTGGACATCTCTTTTGTTACATGTGTAATATCATTTTTAAAAAAATATTTAAAACTTTCGTGCTGCCATACATGCTTGAAACATATCAATAAAAGCAATTGAAAAAGATAACTCCAGGCATGTTAAACCAGCACTCTTCATGGCCCATGTCCAATATTTTTATTCATAAATTTCAAAAATGTGTAGTGGAGTAATAGTTTTGAGTATGTCTAAAAAATTATTTTTAAAATATAAATATGTAAACTATCACCAAGTACAAGTGAGGAGAAATGTTTAGTTAAAAAAAAAAATTAAACAAGTACAAATTAACAATGGTTGCAATTTCTGTGCAGTTTAAGACAAAAGCAGATGGGTGGATATGAGAATTAAAATTTTTTGGACAAAATACAATCTATCATTTCTGGTTCTTGAAAATACTATATGAACTCCTAAGGATATGACTACATGACCTTAATGCCTTGTTCATTTGAGCACAGGTGTAGAGTTGTGAACTTGAAAGCTAATGATTCTTTAATTGAATCTCGTGTGGTCATTTCTGGTTCCTATCTTCTAACTCCAATTGTTTTATTTAATATCGAGAGTTTAACTATTTCCTGTCAAATTTTATATATCTATAACATCTGATTTTTGTGCCTTATACCATGAGTCAATAGACATTAAACTAATGCTCTATTCTTTTTTTTTTAATATTTAAAAGTTATACATATTTATATTTTATTGCAAAATTTTTTTAATCTAAAAATTATTCTGAAAATAAAGTTTTTAAGAAGATTTTTCATTGTTTTATTTTATTATCCAAGAATACCCTACACAATTTGAAAAGGTGGGAAAATGGCAGATTTTGGTCCATGGATCAAGATCCAGGACTGTCATTTCTATTGCTCATCTTCTTATGAACTCCCAAGAAATAAACCATTCTCTTAACTTTTAAAAATTACTTGAGAATATCTTCAAGAATTTGAATAAGATTGAATTAATTTCTGCAAACTTTCTTTGAATAAACCTTTTTTTATTATTCCACTTAATTCTGACAGAGGAAATCAATATAATGGAGTTTTCTAATTTCTGTTTAGTTAACAATAAAAGGGGATGATCATTATGAAAGAAATGAAATTAATATGATTTAAGTATATTTGAAATTTTTATATTCTAACAATAATAATAAAGCTGCCATATTTGTATTCTAATAAATATATTTCAAAAAATACTAGGCAATTAAAAAATATATTAAATTATATTACATACTGTTACAGCAATACATTTTATATGAGTGATGAAGAAAGCCAATCTCTTGCTGTCTACTAACAATGAACATTTATATAAATATTGGATAGAGAGGAAAGAGTATAAAAAAGAAAATTCAAAGATGCTTCTCACATGACAATAGTGAATAACCTCATAAGTCAGTCTAGTGTAACAATAAATAATGTATGGAAACCACTAATTAACTTTACTCTTAGGAAACAGTGGAGAAATCAGAAGGAGCCTCATAGATAAGTATATGATATTTCTACTGAATGTTGCCTTTAGAAGAATGGCTCAAATTGTTAGAGTGTTACCTTAAAATTCAATATTCATGAACCTAAAGTTCCAGGTTTGATTACCATCCTAGTACTGCCACTAGTCAGGCCATCAACAACTGACAAAGAGAGAAGAATAGAATGGCTCAATTGATTAGAGTGTTATTTTAAAATTCAATACTCAAGAATGTAAGAATCCTGTTTTGATTCCCATGCTAGTACTGTAACTGGTTAGGCCAGCAACACCTGAAGAAGAGAGAATAGAATAGCTCAGTTGGTTAGAGTGTTATCTTAAAATTCAATACTCAAGAATCTAAGAGTCCTGGTTCAATTCCCATGTTAGTACTTTCACTGGTCAGGCCAGAAACACCCAAAGAAAAGAGTAGAATAATATCACTGGGAATGATGTCCATATACTAATCTGTGGGGTATTACTAGTAGTTGAATGTACTTTAAAAATTTAAATAAAAGTTAAATTTTTTTAAAGACAGTTGATACTCAATACTAGATGATGAAAATAGTCCAATATACAAATACTATATATATATATATATATATATATATATATATATATATATATATATATATATATATATATATATATATATATATATAAAGTACTTTCTCTCATTTTGTATATTATCATTATCATCATCATTACAATTATTTTTAATCATTATTGATCCACTGTACAAAAAAGATTTCTCCAAGTTTAATCCAGTTTTCTGATCCTTAGTTTCTCTCCTCCATACTACAAAAGGATATTTTTGTATTTTAGTCATTTATTTCACATGTAGTCTTTTTCTAAATATTTTATAATTTCTTGATATCCAATTTAAGACTTCAACTATCCATTTAATATGATCTCTTCTAGCAATATATCTATTTCTGTTTCATTTCAGTCTCTTATTTCTTTCAGTGATATCTGTTTGTTCTCTCTCCAATATATTTCACTTCTCTTTTTGTTATTCATAACATACCTATCTCCAAACTTTATTCAGTGATTTGAAAGCTATAAAATGTTCTTTTGTTAAGAGTCCAAATCTTCAATACATAAATAAAAATTAGTAAAAACTTTTTTTTTCAAACATATAGATATATTTCCCTTTATTACAAAGATATTTCTTCAAAAAGCACTCCATGAACATTTAATCCTATAATTAGTTCCATACATTATGTTTCTATTTATATTAATCTTTTAACTTCCCATTTTAATTAACAAAATACATCTTGCAAACTGCTGTAAAAAGTTTTAGAAATATGGAATCACTCTATTATACACTATTCTCAATATTAATCTTCTTAGTATCACCATGTAATCAATTATTGCTTTTGCATTTTGATAAATATTCTTCAGAATATGACAGTATTCTATATCTTAATGCTTCAAAACTTCAATCACTATGGAAACATTTATAGAATCAAATGTCTTTTCATAATCTATATCAAAACAAAATAACATATTAATCGACCTTTTTTATAATTTTATAACTTTTTTTAAACCTTTATATGATTCATTGTGTAAATTCATTTAAAACTTTTTATGCAGTCAGCAAGTTCTTTTAATTGGTTAGAATCCAAGATTCACTGGAAATGAATTGTAATTATCTTGGTAAGAATTCTGTATAGAACTGTTGGAAAATTAAAAGGTTTGTAATTTCAATTTATTATCATTTCTTTTAAAATTCAATATTAGTTCTGCAGTTTTCCAATCATCTATTACATCTTTATCATTTAGACATTTACTTGCAAACAGTTTTTCTGTTTTCTTATCTGCTTCTTTTAAAATATCAATAATAATTCCATCATTTCCTAGAACTCTAATTGCCTGTCTCCCTTCTTCCTTTAAAATGTTTGGCAATTCAGAATATATAATAACCGTAGTGATTAATTTGTTTTCTTTATTTTTTATTACTATTTAATTATTTGTATAATTCTTTCACACATTTCATAATATCCTTCTTTTAGTATTTCTATATACTTAAGAGATTTTAATTTTCTTTTATAATTTTTCTTGCCAATTCACAATTACATTTTTTTATATCATTATTAATTCTTTTTCATACAATTTCACAAAACTTTTTTTAAAGGATTATTTTTAAAAATTTTCATCTTCCTGCTTTTATTTATACATTGTCTTGTCTCAGTAAAAAAATTACTAGTAAATTATTGTTGTTTAGTACCAGTTATTATTATTATTATTATTATTTTATATATATATATATTTTTTCAATTGTTATTCATTTCATTCAAGTCTAAACGATTTTCAAAGTCTGTTAATGATTTCAAATGATTTGCAAGTTTAGTTCAAATTTCTTAAAATGTTTCTAAATACCAGGAATATCATGTATTAGTACTGCTTTTCATTTCATTAGTTTTGGATTAACCCTTTAACCTCTAATTATATTATTGGTTGTATGAGGTAAAAATCAAATCTTTTAATTGGCCAACTCACAAACTGAAGACAAAGCCTATTGTTAAAACATATTCACCTATAATATTAAATTCAACTCAGATACGTTTATAAAAAGTATATTACTAATTTTTCAGGTTATGAAAGAGAATGAAAGTTCTTTCAAAAATAAATTGCTATTTATTTATTATAAAATATATTCAATTTCGGCAAATATAAAGCGAATGTCTAAACAAAAAAGTGCTGACGCAAACGCTTTTTTTCAATTTTACGTTCTGGAAAAGTAAAGATTTCTTTTTGCTAAATCTTAAATATTTTTACTAAAATCTTCAATATTTTTCGAAAATAATTTTGTTTTTTTAGTATATTTTTTAAAAAACTATTTTAATTTCTCATTTTATATTTTTTTAATACTTAAATTACATTCGAAATGAAAATCTCAGCATTTTTCTTTATTTTCTTTGATCAGGCAGTTTCTTTGTTCTTTCCAGCCAATCAGAATGTCTTTTTCGGCTGAGAGCCGACTGACAGCCAATCACCGACAAGGTTCTTATTTGTTTAGTTTTAAATGCGGTTTTTTTGATTTTTTACTTGTAAAATAATTCGGAAGAGGGCACCATCTTACAGAACTTTTAAAAACCTAATCAATAATTGTCAACCGAATATTCTACCATTAAAACTAGCAGAATTAGAGTGACGTCAGATGTTGACAAGATGCCTCGTAAGAGACGGTTGAAGAATTAAAAGGTATTTTAAATCTCACTAATCAATAATAACTTCTTGCAATGGATTTATTAGAGCATTGCTATCTTGAAATACATATTTACTGTTAGTCAAAATATAGTCCACTTCTGTTATAGATATTTTGCTGTCCATGTTCATTTAGCATTTATGCCAAAAGAAAAAAATCAATAATATACTCTTTTTTATGCAAATTCCCCTAGTTTGTATCTTCTCTCATTTCTATTATCATAATCAAATTTATTCACAGAGCTTTCATTTTTCAATCATTTATGAACTCTAGTATTAAAGTCTTCATGACAGTTTTAAAATGTTGTTTGATATGATCATACCCATATAAAATTTTACATTTCTTCATCAAAGTAAGAACTTGTTTTGGGGCACAAATCTAAGTTATCTGTATTTGGTAAACTCTATTAATTTGAATAACTAATCATATTGTTTTTCCACATATTTATAATGAATCCTCTCTATTTGCGGTTTTAATCTTTATGCTTTTGTAATAAAAAATATGTCTACCTTTTTTTTATAAAGAGATCAATAAATAAGCTCTTAACAAGCTTTGCAGAATATCCTTAACCCCAGACTGGTTTCTGCTACTGACTTCATCAGTCCACTTTTTAAATGAATTGTCTCCACTTTCTTTTCTAACTTCACAAAGTCTAGCAATGTCCCATTTAATATAAGACTTCTCTTCTTCTAGTGCATGCAATCTTATTTTCTTTGAAAGTGGCATGGTACATAAATAAAAATGTTTTATTGGAAAGCAGACTAGATACACAATCAGAGGATTCTTAGCATGTTCTACCTTTGGCCACCAATTGTTTCCTTTATTTATGACTTTATGGTCTATTGAGAATAAAGGCTATAATTTAGTTTGACTCCAAAAAGATCATTTACACCCAATCATTCTGCCCTAAATAAAAAGCAACTGGACTATCAAAACAACTAATAAGAAAGAGTGATTTATATATTGTTTTTATTGATTTGATTAAGGCAATTAATTGACTTAATTAATTGAATGGGCTTATGGAATTGTTTGAAATTAGTTGGTTCTCTATCAAAATTTTGTATTATAGTTATCATATAATTGAATAAGAATAACTGCAAATGGAAAATCTATAGCATTTAAATGAAAATTAGTGTTAAACAAGAATGTATATATGATAATATGTTGAAATACAACATCTGTTAGTAATAACACACAAAAACAACAAGTTAATAGATTACACAATGTTTTAAGTGGTATTGTTTTCCGCTCTTCTTCGGGTGTTGTTGATCTGATCAGTGATAATACTAATATAAAAATCCAATAAACTCTTCGTGCTGGCTAATATATGCTGGTGAGAAACCACTCATGTTTATCCATTATATGACTAATCTCATAATAATGATAATTGCAATAAGAACATATAGGATATACATTAAAAACTTGTCCTGTCTGTTCTTTTAAAGCCTCGTAGAAGAAAGAATCAAAGTGTTTCCTTTTCAGCTACCAGCAAATTCTTTTCTGCAGAAACTTTACATATGTATAATCTGCTAAATTAAAATTTACAAAATATATTATGTTTAAAATCTACTTTTGTATCTTAAACAGTATTGCTAATAATTAAAATATAATTTAGTGAGTAGTTAAAGTTTTTTTTTTTTTTGGTCTGCACAATTTTTTAATAATAATTATGTAAGCATACAATATGAACAATAATAAAAGCTTATTTAAAATTTTTCACAATTGAGGTTTTGTTTTTACTTTTACTTCTTTGCTTAGTTGGACATGCCATTGTTTTTTCTCTTTTCAAATGCCATTTACGAAAAAAAAGTATAAAATAAACATTAGCAAAGTAATATGAAAAATAAAAAAGGATCTTCCATACTGAGATTTTTTTTTTCAAATGACCTTGCATTTTTTTAAAATTAATAGATAGAAAGTATTACATCATATATTCTACCCAGTAAATAATAAACTGGTTGAATTAGTTTGACATTACATTAAAATTTAAGGCTGCAAATCATTATAAAAGGTAAACTTTGATATAAAAATAAACGAAGAAGCTTGTTTTGAATTAAATTTTTACTTTATATCAATCTAGACATAATTTCTGCCCACAAAAGTATTAAATAGACTGGAGATTTAGTTGATCTTAACTGATATCTTTTCTTATCTCTGTACTTCTTTTATGAATGCGAAAGATGATTCTCTCTGTTAGTTTATAAATGCTTTAAAAATAAAGATTTCCTCTATCGTTCTATTCTAGAACCATCTATAGTAAATTGCAGCACAAACTAAATGTCCGGACTAGTTTCAAGCAATTAGGCTTAATCAGTAAGGAGCTTGAATTTTTTTTTCATATGTCATAGCATCGGCCGGGACGCGAACCCACACCCGTCTGCAACCAACTACTTGCTTGCAAGGCGAGTGCAATGACCTCTCGGCTAACAACGCTTAACAAGGAGCTTGGATTGTGACTTAATTCTTTATGCTTTTCAAATTAATTACTCGAATACACTAAACTTTTAAAACCCAATCCAACTTGATTGTATAACTGTAAAGATCTGACATTAATATTAAGCATGTATTTTAATGACCTTGCATCTCCTGACTTTCAGCTTATATTGCCATCTCTATTAAGGGCAGTAATTCACTCTTTCTCTTGCTTATAGATAGATAGATAGGTGGGTAGGTGGGTAAATAGGTAGGTGGGTGGGTAGGTGGGTAGGTAAGTAGGTAGATAGGTAGGTAGATAGGTAGGTAGGTAGGTGAGTAGGTAGGTGGGTAGGTAGATAGTTAGGTAGGTAGGCAGGCAGGCAGGCAGATAGGTAGGTATTATAAACAAGGTATAACATGGTTTCTTTTAACTTACATTCAACACCTGCATTAGAAGCAATAATCTACTTTATTATTTTTTATTTCTATAAGATATGCATGTCAAACAAGGTAGTACATGAATTCCCTCTTATATCCAACATCTTTAAGATCAGTAATTCATTGTATTATTATTAATCATTTAAGATATGTATCTCAATCAAACATCATATGACTTTCCAAACTGTTTTTTCAGCAATGCTACCTTGTGAATAAAGTCTGCATTGAGATTATGCATTTCAATTTTCAGCTAGCAATATACACTGGGTCTATTTTTATACATTTGTTTAAGAAATTTTTAAGTCTAAAATGACTAATGTGTTAGTGTTTCTTTGTATTTGCAACTTAAACATGTTTGTTTATGAGCAATTTAAGATCATTGCTAATTTTTTTACATTCCTTGTTTGAATAAGTCCATATTTTGATATACTTAAGTACATTGGCATTAATACAGTCAAGAGGTTATCTCTTGACAATGCTGTTTGAAATTCAGATTTTATCTTTATTTATAATGTAACACTGCTGAAAAAATATAATATGGCATGGGAGGTGATTTGACATTTTATACTTGAATTTTTAGGTAGCAATATGCACTGGGTCTAATTTATCATGACATGATTTTTTCCTGCTTACATTTGAACATCTACATAAGGAGCAGTAATCCACTCTATTATTCTTACATATATTTTCCCCAAACAAAGCATTCCATGATTCACTGACCGTACATTCTACATCTACATTAAATGTAATAATCCATTCTATTACTCTTACTCTTATAAGATAAGTATCTCAGATAAAGAAACACATGATTCTCTTGGCTTACATACAACATTCTTCATTAAAAGCAGTAATGAATCACTTTATTACTCTTACTATGCCAAACAATGTATCACATGATTTCCCAGCTTTCATTCAACATCTGCATTAGGAGCCATTACCATTTCAATTCTGCTAATCTGTAGAGTTGTTAGCACTTCTGTCTATCTGTTACACACAGGAAAGAAATTTTGAATGGAGGTTGGATGAATCTTAAAAATATTATCTATCTATTATTAGATATAGACTTCCATTTCAACCCAAGATGACAAGAGCAATATTGGTGTTCTTAAAAATAAAACAAATACAATATGATGCAATAATCGATCATGATAGATGTCACACTCCTTCCAGTACTCGTCCCACAGCTTCCTTTAATCAATTATGTGTCAAATGTAATTACTTATGTATTATTGATTTATTCTACATTATGAATTCTAGCTATAGCATAAGAAATAAAATGCAACAACCACATTCGGTTACAACAGTTTTTTTTACTATTCAAAACATTTATCATATTGAATTCAGTAATATTTCCAATAACTTTGAAATGCCTAAAAAAACTCTCCAAAAAAGGAAAAAAAATCTTATTTTGGCATTTTAATAATAATCCTATCCATTAATTAATATAATAACTGAAACATAGGCTTATTTATACCTGTGTCTATATATAAATGTAATATTAGGGTATGAGCTCATACCCTAATATTACATATATATAGACACAGGTATAAATAAGCCTATGTTTCAGTTATTACATTATAGAGATGTCTGCCCATCCTTGCATATGTATTTAATGGATTATGTCCTGTACATGTGGGGTTCAGATTGACCTTGGGTCAACATGGGTGTGACAAAAATCTCGGCCTCAGGGTGGCCTTTGAGCATTCCATTATCAGATTTTCAATTGGATGGATGGTTGAAGAGTTGGAGTGTGGAGTAGATTGAAGCCTGTCCATTAAAGTATGAGGATTGTCTATCTTAATATATATCTGAGCACTTATAGTATATATGTGTAGAGATGATAATCTGGACCAACTGATGATTGCTGGTTTAGCATGAAATACGTATATTGGTGATTATTTATCTTTTCAACATATATGTGTTTAAGTGTATCAGTGTTATTAGATGGAGTGGAGAGTGGTGGTCATGTGAGAGTCTGTGCTCATACCCTAATATTCCATTAATTAATAGAAACTTTGTTTTTCTGAACTTACTAATACCTAAGCTTCTTATAAAATGATCCTAATACTACAATGCAAAGCATTTCCAAACACAGACTGATTTTTGTCTCTTGATTTGTCAGTGAGGATAATGATTTAAACTTAGAACTTCCTATATTGTCCAATCTAATATCCTGAAATTAAAAAAAATTTCAAGGATTTAAAGTCTTTGTAACTCATTTGCATATTTATAGCAATCTCATAACCAGTCAGTTTTTATATATTTTAGTAACCTTAGTTTAATACTAATTATAGGTTTCCCTTTCTATCCCTTGGTTAAAGAAGATTAGTGATAGCATGTCTTTCTCATTGTTTCCAAGAACAGGTCTTTTCCAGAGTCATGTATTTAAAGTTTTAGAAATCACTAAATGGTACAATTTATTAAATTCTGGAATCAGTTTCTGACATTTGCTTTTCTCAGAGAACTAGAATCCAAGGCTTGATCAACATGCAATGTTTTTAACAGCAATCTTTTAATTTTTTGGATTATTTAGAGATCTCAGTTTATTCCTAACTGTGAGCCTCTTTTCACACTTTGTCAATGAAAGTTAATACCAACAACATTACATTTACTTTCATATGCTTATTTATCTGCTTTCAAGAGCAGTTCTCTTCATCCTAATCCAGAGCCATTGACTACAAGCTTGAATAATCAATAAATAAGTGCTGGTATAATGCTATATCTTCAACTCAGTTTAAGACTTTTGCCTTTGGATTCAAACCCATGATAATTTATTTTAGCATTTAGTAACCACCCCTTACTTTTTTTACTATTCAAGCTAATAAACTCTAAGTTTTAAACTCAAACTAGATCATTTGCACTATTATTTAAAATTGACATTAGAATTTTTACTGAAGTCATTAACTTAAATGATATAAATACTTAAGAGCATTCTAATCCGAAAACAGCTAAGAATGGGAATATTATAGCATTAAACCATCTTAGATTTAATGAACATTCTAGCTTGTTGTAGCTGTTTCTTGAGTATTTGAAAAGACTTCCTTCAAAAAGCATATGAGAATGTGTAAGAAAATGTGGCATTAAACTAATATTTCTAAAATATATAAAATCTTCCATGTTGCCACCTCTATACAATTATGCAAATGAATTAGTTTGAAATTTCAGGCTATTAAATAGTGTAAAGGCATAAAAGATAGCTGCTAATTGGCCCTGTTTTAAAAAGTATATTTACAGTTTTGGAAATACTTAATACTACAAATTACTTTTTTTATTTTTATCATTTTATTAACTTTGTTTAATTTTTCAGTTTTTGTATTTGTTGTGAAAATATTTAGAATATTTTTTCTTTTTGTAAAAAACTTTTCAGATAATTAATAAACAACTTTGATTTTTTTTAAGCATAAAGCTAAACTAGTCAATAAATAATCAAAATTACCCCAAATTCTCAACTCAATCACACTAGCCAAGAAAATAAACTCTAAATATTTACCAATGGCTTCACTGCTCAAAAAAGTAATAACATATTTAAACTAAACATTACTCACAATTTCATTTACTCCCCATCTGCCATTAATTTAAAAGAACTTTTAAGTTAGTCATAGTTATGCCTTATATATCCATATAAAAGATACATGCTATACTCGTAATTTTGATGAAGCTAAGGTTGTCTTTTTTGAGGGAAATGAAGTTAAAAGAAGAATTAAAGAATCTTTATTATTAAAAATTTATAATTTTGAAGCAATTAACTTATTTAAAAGTTCTTTTAATATTAAGGGTGGATGGGAAATAAGTGGAATTGTGGGTAATGTTTAGTTTAAATAAGCTGTTATTTTGTAGTTCTTTACACTTGAGAAGTTTTCTTGTAGCAGTAAAACCATTGGTAGTGATTTAGAGTTTATTTTCTTGGCTAGTCTGGTTGAGTTGTGAATTTTGGGTAATTTTTTTTTTTTAAATATCACTTTTATATGCCTATTTTTGACTTTCTCAAAAATATTGTAATATTTAGATTCATTACTCAGCATTTCTTTGACATTCTTTTGTATTTTATCATTTGTCGAAATAAAATTTGTACATTTCTCCAATCAAGGAAAAAACTGTTAAATGCTATCATTTTATATTTTATTTTTATGGGACAGATAATAATTCCCCTAATATTTAAAAACTTAACAAATGTTTGATAATTTAAATTTTTTGTGTTTACTCCAATATTTAAATATTTTAATTATCGTTTAATTTTTTTTTAGACCATAAGTTAACTTTTTTTTAAATATTTTTTTATTATTTTTTTGGTCAAAAGTGTAGTTGAGATTGTAACAATATAGCTTTACCATTAACATTTAATTTGTATATCAGCCTTATTAATTATATTTAGTGCATTTAAAATGGTTTAAAATATTGCCTAAATGTGTATTAAAGTGAATGTTTTCACATGTAAAAGATGTTAACATATATCTTGAATGCATACCAGCATCCAGATAATGAACTCACTCAAGTAGTTCTTGCAGAAAAGGTAAAAATCTCAATACTATTTGGTCTAATTTATAAAATAAAAATACTGGACTTGATTATAATTTGTCAGATATATGATCAAGGTAATATTTTGACTAATAAAAATCCAAAATGGATGAGAATTGATAAGAAAAAAATATTAGTTTGTAATTATGTTGCTAAATCACTGATATACTTTAGAGAAATAAATCCACAATTAAAATAATTTTGGATTGAAATAATTAATTTGCTAAATTGGATTGTACATGTAAATAGTCAAATTGGAAAAATGGTAAGTAATAAATTGAATATACCACTATGGCTTTCTTGATCAATATGCTTTCTAACAAAACATAATGTGACTTAAGTGTCATTTAAAGGTTTTGATGGCCTCATTAATTATTGATGATAAGTGTTGCATCTGAACAAAATTTTGATGTTGATAAAATCTATTAATAAAAGGGTCTAAATTATGCAGAATCAGTTTTCAAGATGTCAAATGTTGTTTGACCACAAACAATACCATTGATTTGATGGTGTTTCATACCCATGAAGATATCTTATAAGTTCCAAGAAAGATTTCATAGATCATTGGGCTTTGAAAGGTATCACATTTTCAATTTTATTTAAAACAAAGCCATTTTTTGTTCAATAGCAAATACAATATTGAAACTAGATCAATCACTAACTGAAAAATTGATTAAATTTGATATCCCTTGGATTCCAAAGAAACTATACAGTTTTTTGTATGGTTTTCAAAGCCTGTTAAATAAGTATACATTTTCAATATATCAGAAGAGATGAATATCTAATATGGTCAAATAATATTTAGCAGCCTCAAAACTCTCTATATTTTATATGATAACAAAAATTATATTGAACTAATGCAACACATATTATTAAAAGACTGGTAAAAGAAGCATCAAAATCTTTAAACAATCGACTTCAGTAAATAAATACAATAAAGTATATTAACTTTAAAAAGATCAACTTCAAATCTATCCCTCTTCCCTTCCCCAATATCATTTCTGGTTTATTTTAAAGTTATTTATGTGTGTTATTATGACAAAATAGGTAACTGTTTAGTTAGGAGTGTTAGTGAAAACTCTTAAATAAAGAATAAATAAGCAATTATTTTATCTAGTGCCGTGTTTACAATTATATTACATTCAAATATCAGCCTTTCAAGCTACATGAGCACGCGCCTTTTGAGAGTGTTAAATAAATTAATACTTTCCTCATATAAGATATTCCCAAATGCATATAAAAGAGCTAGTAAAATTTATAATGAGAGTTTTACAATTTCTCCTTAAAAACCTACTATTGGGGATCATATTGTTTTAGTAAGAAAGAAATTTGTCTTATTGAAAGTGTAAAAACACCATTAACATTGCCAAAGATGTGACATTATTAGCAAAAGCAGCATGACCTATCAGAATTAAACAGACAACATTTAAAACCTGTTTTATTCAGATCATATACAGCAGCTCATGCAAGCTAAAAATACTTTAATGGTGGAATTTGTAATGAACATATAATTCCTTTCTTAATTTTTATTGGATAAAATATTATTTTAATCATATTTAAATAAATCAATAACTTTTTCTATAATGTAAAGTCATACAGAAAAGAAAAATTTGATAATAATAGTAAAATTTAGCTGAGCATGTTCTTAGTACTGTGACCCAAACTTATGACACCTTAACTAAACTCAGTTAAAATTCCAATGCATGCTCAGTGGGACACTTGTGTTTCTGTGATTGGCAATGTTACTACACTTGGCAATAAACCAAGCTTCTTTTATTTATTTATTTTATCTTTAGGCTCATTGCACACAGCATTAATTATTTGAGAGTAAAATTTATGTCCAGTATTTCTTTCATGATTGGAGAAAACAACTTGATAGTCCACTTTAGACTTTTTATATTGATATATGTATTGTTGTAAATGTGTTGTGGCACTAGCTTTTTAATCACCATAATAAGTGGCATTACAGCAGATTCTTGTCAAATAATCAAGGTCTGGTTTATTGCTAAGTCTAATAACACTGTCAATCAAAAAACCATGAGTGTCCTACTGAGCATGCATTGAAATATTAACCAGTCAGTTTAGAGATCACCATGAGTCTGGTACAAAGTACCAAAAGTGTGCTCAGTTAATTTTTACTATTATTATCAAATTTTTCTTTTCTGTATGACACATAGATATATGAGTATGTATAACTTAATTATATGTTTAACAGATATATAACCAGATATTTAAGATATTTTATACATTAAACAGTTTTGTATTTTTTAGCATTTTTCTAACAATCACTTGAAGGAATCTTTGTTACCCAGGTGATGGCAGATATATACTAATAGAAATGCCAATAGAATTTTAATATTAATAATATGCAAACACATACATAGATGAATCAAAGTAAATGTTTACAGACACACACACACACTATATATATATATATATATATATATATATATATATATATATATATATATATATATATATATATATATATATATATATATATGACTGGCACTGAACTTAGTCTATAAATCTCCTAGCTGCTGAATAATGGAATGATCTTTTAAAATGATACAAACAATAAGCATTGTCTAATCAAAATTCTTTCTTTTTGCCTTATAGAACATATTAAAATTGTGTTTTAAAGACTGAAATATTATTTTTCAGTTCAGATTTGTTCATTCTATGCTATTTTAATTCTCTCTTAATGTTCTTTTTTAATCTTACATTGATATAGATATTGTCATCATATGTTGCTCATTCCATTAATCAGGTATTGACATTAACAGTGACTAATGTGTATTGGGCTTCCGCATTTTCATTCTATGAAATTTACATTGGCTACATACATCAAAACACTAAACCTTTTGTTACTGAAAAATAATAATGAAAACCAATGTAAAAGACTGCAAGATTTTGGTTGTCATCTTGCTTGAGGTAATAAAGTTTTAAAAAAACTGAATTGGGGCAGGGATATCACTTGTTAAATGATCATATGCCTTGGTCAATCACAAATGTGAAAGAATTTTTGAAAAGTTATAAAAATAATCAGTATCCCCAAAACTGACTAGATCACTACACTTGACTTATTTTTCATTTAAACAGTTGAAATATTTGTAATTTAAGGGTTTGTGGTAATATGGATGTTAATATTATTAGTACTAAAGATTGGCTCTTCAAATAATTTTTAATTTTAGATATCTGGAATGTGTGAACTATGATGAAGAGTCTACAAAACCTGAACCTCAAAAAAAAAAAAAAACAATTAAATAATTCATATAATTTTTCTTGCAGAGTATGAAGATTTAATTTAACAGATAGCTGTAGTAAATTTCCTTAGTTGGATTGTTCATTTGCTAAATAATAACTGTATGGTGTTTAAAATTTACTGTCAAATTAAATTTGAAATTTTATATTCTTGGAATTAGTAAATGAACCAATGAAAATTTAAAGATCAAAAGTTTTTACATTGCGGAATCTATGCCCACTTTGTAAATGCCCAACAATCAAAACGTTCAGAGAAATATCATTTATTCCTTGCTGAATAATGTTAGTGCACCAATGAGAGTACAATTGCATCAAAAAAAAAAGAATAATATTGTTTTGCTACAGTTTTAGTAACATTATTTTATTGTCCACATTAGTAGGAACAGTAAACTTATATCTAAAATAATATGAAGTAATGACATTGATTCTAAGAACTCATTTGTTTAGAATTTTTGTATAAAACTTGGATTTATTACTATAAATAATTAATACAAATTAAAAAATTGCTTGAAAATATTTTCATCATGATGTAAAATAACACAACATTACAAATGTATTTATAGATTTAGATTTGGGGACATATCACATATTAATAATGTCCAAGTTAAAATTATGATGGTTGCTACTATATCAGTTGCTACTTGATGGTATGAGCAAAATGTTAGTGCTGATGATGAAAAACTTGAAGCATCTGAAACAAAACTGGTATAAACAGTTAACTAAGTCCAACTTTTTTATATGGTAACAGTCATTAAAATACCTTATAGACAATTTCATACAGTAAGCTTCAATTATGCAATATAGCTTTATTATGAAGTTTTTACTGATTAAAACTAAAAACGATAACTACAACTGTCTGGTTTTTGGATCTATTGTGTTCTTATGATAATGTTATTCTTATTATTTCAAAAGACTATATAAGAATATTCTTAAGGTTTTAAATATAATCTATAAAAATGTAGCTCAGGAATTAATGTTTAAAAAATTCAAGGACTTTATGGTGGAAAAAATTCTTCACTAATGTTTGGTTTTGATGATTATCAGCATGTGAATGTGGATTAGTTTAGACACTTCAGTACATTTCTAGAAAGACAATTTTAGGTATTATAGTACAGTATAAACTCCAAGGTTATTATCATGATATTATAATTGCATATAGAAAATGTCATTCTTTTATATTTGCTACACAAAAGCAAGATATGGACTCCAAAATAAAATAACATAAAATCACCATTCATTTAATATTATCATTTAATATTCCAGAATTATATTAATAAGATCATAAAACTAGTCTTCATATCATTCAATCTGGATAGATATCTAAAAGCATATTATTAATGAATTAACAAATGAAAAGTAACAGATATTTCTTTTATTATAAATTTAAGCTATCTTTGTAAAGTTAAGACCCCAAATACACTAAGAAGCTTGTTTTAATGCCACTCCACAAAGATACACTATTGATTGTTTTTCTTGGAAAATACAACTGAGAATGAAATATATTAAAGAATTACAGGTAAATATAAATGCATGAATGTAAGAAAAAGTCATATGTTATGTAACAGTTTTGCAGACAGTTAATGAGTAATTAGTGCTTTTAAGATGTAAAATAGCTAATAGACTAAGTCATGACACAGATTTTTGTTTAAAAATAGTAAAAATCAATAATATCAATGTTTAATTGAAGACTACATTTTTATGTATTATTGATAATTTTTAGAGATGTTTTTATCACTATTTTTCTTAAGCATTGTATTTATACAAAACAAATAAAAAACACACATTGAATAAATTTAAAACTTACAAAAAAAAATTTTATTTGATTTTCTGAAAGCTGTCAACAAATACCTATGAATTTGATAATCATGTTTTTTATTAGGTATAATTTTCAACTAAAGGATAATTATTCATAATATCATTGTCTTTTTGGTCATAGAATTTATAAATTTTTTTAGATTTGTTTTAAAAAATACAAAAGAAAAATAATTTATCTAGATAATAAAATTTTTTGAAGTTGTTTTATTAAATCATAATGTAAAATCAAGATTAACTTTTTTTTACCAAAAATATATAATAAAACAGGTAAAATATAAAATTTAATTCAAAAAATATTTGTTTCTCATTTCATTACATTAAAAAGTGGATTAGTAATCTTAAAATTAATAAAAGAAATGAAATATTTATATTATTCTGTATGATCAAGTTTCTTTTTTCTTTTTTGAAAAATTATAATTATACATAGAATATGTGATAAAAATGGTTTAGCTTGAAATATATCCGATATTAGCACTATCATATTTATGATTTTACATATCAAATTTTATTAACTCAAAATGCTAACACCTTCAAAATTTTCTTACATTAACTAAATAAAAGGAGGTTATATTATACTAAATTATATTCATATTACTTTTAATTTGTACTCCTCACCTTCATTGAAAGTTTTCTCAGAAAAAGCACTATTGTCCAGTAATTTTAGATCATAGTATTAATGTTATTCTAAGTGACAATGACCTTAAAAAATAGATTTTAATATAAGAGGTCATAATTTTATGGACTGCAACTAGCACTTAAAATTATGTCTCTTTTGTTCTTTTGATAGAAAAAAATACCAAGAAGGCCTTCATGTTTTCAAGTCTAGTTTTTTGCATAAATGTTTTAAAATATAATTTTTAATAATTTTTTTCTTGCTTACAAAATTTTTTTGATTATTTTTAGACATTAATTAGTTGATTATTATAAAGAAATGCACAGAAAAACTTTCAATTCATTCATTTATATTTTATTTTTAGAAATAGAAATTAATAAACTTGACTGCAATATAAAGAAAAAATAGCAATAATGTTTTTTACATCATTATCTATCAAAATTGGCTTGGTGTTAAAGTCTTGTAAAATATTGTAATTTTTGTAAGAAATTATCAGATTTTAAAGTAGAATTTGATAGCGTTACCATAAATCTAGTGCCATTCATTCAGAAAAAGAAACTTAAAATAAAAACAATTTCATTTGTTTGTAGTTTAAGGGTTTATGTAAATATCTGTGATAGTGTCTATGGTATATTGTCATATTTACAAGTCAGTTTTAATTATTTAAAATGATCAAATGTGATTTTTTAGAATGTTATTCACTTATAAAATTAAATTTAAAAAATCCAAGTTCAATTTATTAAGTTTTAGTATAAAATAAAGATTTTATAAAACCAGAAAGGTTCCCAAAACTTTGATCAGATGGAACAATAGAAAGTGTCAGAATGCAACAGACTAAGGCAAGGGTGCCTTATACCATCTATTTTGTTTTTGTTACATTTGAGAGAAATGGAGAGAACAAAAAAAAGACTAGGAAGAAGAGTAGAGATACCAGATGGCAAGGGAGTGTATATATTATTAGACCTTGTATTTACTGATATTTTCTTGTACACAGAAAGTAGGAAGGATTCTGAAGTTATGCTGAAGATGTGCACACAGGTGGGTAAAGAAATGAAAATTAAATTTAGTGAAGACAAATCAAAAGCAATGATAAATGCTGGGAAAAGAGAAAATAAAGAGTTTTAATGGATGCTATAAAGTTAAATGTCGTAAATAGAAATAACTATTTGGAATTGTCTTAAGCAATCAGAAAAACTGCTTGGATGATTGGGAGAAAAAATTGATAAATAAAGCAAAGAAAGTAAAGGAACTAATAAAGAAATTAATAGTATTTTCATATAATAAATATGATGTAGCTAGAATTATATGGATGGAAGTGGCAGTAGCAGAGTTAACTTATGGTAAGGATACATTATGTGTTAGTAAAGGAGGGTTAGATTACTTAGAAAAAGTACAAAGAAAAATAGAAAGACATACATTAGATGCAGATGTGTGAACAGCAAAGGAGGCAATTCAAAGAGAAGTAGGATAGTCAAGCTTTTGTATGATAGATGCAAAAAGCAAAATGAAAATATTCAGTAGATTGCAATTTATGATTAGTAAGAGAATAACCAAAATAGTATTTAATTGGGTTATGAGTAAAGGATAGGCAACAATATGGGTGAGAAAGGTAATATGGCATGCAGAAGATTAGGATAAAGACTTTATGTCAGTATTCTTATACAAAAATTGGAATAATTGTGTTAGGAGAATTGTTGAGTGTTATAGTGGCAAAAAATGAGATGGAAAAATAGATGCATTAATAAAAAAAAATAGGAAGATGGAGAACTAGTATGGAGAAAATATATAGAGAAGTAAACAGAATATTGAGTGTGAGTTCATTTAACCTAATAGCAAAAAAATTAGTTTACTGTTTAAGACTCAAATTGGATAGTTAGCTACAAGGGACTATACACATAAATGGAAAAATGTGGGTGATTTAGTTTGCAAGTTATGTAAGGAAGACATGGAGAATATTAGGCATTTGATAATTGAGTGTAAATGCTTACAATCAGAAAAGATACAAATAATGAAGTTGTGGGAGAATAAATATAAACAAAGTGATTATACAGAAAGTGAGTTCTTGGTTTTTACGCTGGGTTTGGGAAAAGATATGGGTGATCTAGATATAAAGACCATATAGTGAACAAAGATGATGTTGTGGAAATGGGATGAAGCATTATAAAAAAGAATATGGGAAAAGCTTAAGGTGAGGGATGAAAAGGAAAGACAAGGTAGCTAACAGGTTTCTCTAGGCATAATGGCTGAGAGATTCCTGACTTCGATAAAGGAGAAGCCAAAATGCATCGCATCACAAAAGAGTTAATATACACTACTTTTTAATCGATTGTTTATTTTGTTGAATTCATAAAAAAAAACTATTATATAAATTACCAGTGTTTCAACCATTTTTATATTTAAGTAAAGAAGAAATGAAAATGTTTTGACAAGAGCCATATAAATGTAATAGACACTGATAATTTTTTTTTTTATGAATATAACAAATAAAACAAGCTTTGGCAAGAAAAGTATGGATTTAGATTATGAATTTTTAAAAAAAACCTAGGTTGCATTTGGAAAAAAATTTGGATAGTTGGGTTTTTGAAGTTTTAAATTGTTTTATATATATATTAAAGTTATAATTCATCATAATACTTCTTGCCATGACAATGATAAAACTTGATAAGTAAAACTGTATTAATACTTTTAAAAACCATATGTTTATTTATTTATATAATAAAAAGTAAAAGCAAATTGTCGAATATACAATGAAAAAAAAATATTTTTCAGGACTTGGAAGTATGGGATCAATAATTTGTGATTGTTTCATTTAAAATTCTTTTTAAAAGTTTATATCTGAAAGTTATGTGTTCCTCACTGCAGCTGCCAATAAATAATCAAATTTTTTATTTATTTATTTAATTTATTTTTTTTCCAATTTTAAAATCCATTTAGAAAAAATACGTTCATACCTTCTTGATGAGAGTTTAATTTAAAGGATGATCTTATTGAAAAAGAAAAAACCAATAACAATTCCATAAGAAACTACATTTCTCTTATAAAAACAATTATTCTTTATTTACTGCTTTTACTATTAAGACATTTTGTTGCTTTAAAGTGAGAGAAATAATTTAATTTGGGGATTTATAAAATAAAGCATTCTTATCAGTATTAAAAATATTTCAAGAGATATTTTGTACAGACTTAACCCTTTTATCATCAGCTGCTTGTTCAACCTTCGCTTTTTTTTTTTAAATCACAGAAATCACGTATGCGTATGCATATACAGATGTAGAAAAATTTGACTGGTAAAATGAATATGTAGCGTCATCAGCTTGATGTTTTTCTCTGACGTCTATACTGCTATATGGTTGAAATATAATAATGAAAATTAATTATAATTTTTAGAAATATAAGATTGAATGCACGCAAAATTGAGATTATCGTGCACCTTTGCATATAATATTTCTGATACATGAAGTCTGTATTTAATTATTATATAAAATGTAACAATATCTATTGTAAAAAAAAAAAGTACTCATTATTTGGGTTTATTTAAAGATGATTGTTGTGAAGAAATTTTCTAAAAAATATATTTTTTTAAATTAATTTGTGATATATAAATATATTTCATTGTCTCATTCATTTATTAAATTTTTTACATTTCTTATGAGGCTTTTTTTTTAAAAAAATTTAATCGAATAGCTTTATTGCTCGATATTTCATAAGAAGTTCCACTACCGGAAGTGTCTGCATTGAAATCGATTCGAGAACCTTAAATTCCAGAACATGCACTAAACATAATACTAAAAAAAAAAAAAAATACCATCTTTGTTTTTTCTTTTTATTAAATGAAATGCTTTTTATTATACATTTGAATCAGTCAAATCTAGTTGTCCATAAGAAATAACTACAAAGAAAAATTGAAAATATCTGAAATGTCAAAATATAATAATAAAAAGTTTTTCATTCATATAAAAAAAATGTACTGCTTTAATTTTTTTAAATTTTTTATACATAGACTACTGCTTTTATTTCTTTAAATTATAAAACTATTCAAAGGGAAGTCAATCCCCGATAATACGCAATTTCTTAAATATTATAAATTTCCATGCACTCATCCGCAGGTAAGAATTTAAAAAACATAAGTGGATTCTTTTCCACTATGACTCTGATTGTATGTGGACTTTGAAAATCCACTCTGACATTTATCATTGATTGTCTGAAAAAATTATGAAGTTTGTATTTTCTTATAAATCTTTAGGATAATTAAATTTTCAGGAAATCTCAGTAGTTTAAACAATAAACATCACATGATCACCATTTCTTATGGCACTACTGTATATAGAGTTTTGCCTGTTTTAGTTTAAACAATCTGATTTTTTTTTAAATTTTATTTCCAGAAATTTTAATTTTTCTTTATTTCAAAAAATAGACCGCTGTTGTTAGTAATACAATGGTAAAGACAAGTTAACAGAAAGATCTATCTGTTTGGGATACTATATCATGTAATGAGATGGTTTTGTTATAAGAGACTACAAATATTTTTCATATTAACTGACATTTGTTCTTATAATATGCATAATAATTAGCATATTCTCAACTCTATTTTAGCAAGCATTAAAATTTCATTTAAACAATGTACTAGACATTTCATCTGTATTTGTGCTAGTGAGAATAATACACACAGCTGATTTTAGTATATTTATTTATATAAATAATATAGTGTAGTAAATCTTATATTATTTCAGTTTATTATATAAAATAAATTTATTTTCTGATTTTTAGAATTTTTGCAACATTAAGTTGAAAGATTTCCTCTACTCAAATAAGGCGGGATGACTCCCTCAAAACATCAACATAACAATGATTTTGACAACAAACAACTTTATACATGGACAAGTCCAAAATAAATTCTATTCTCTTTTATCTATGAAAATAATTGCTTTAATATATATATTATTGATGGATTAAAACCAAAAAAATCTAGACGTAAGAATATTTCAAATTTTTTTAATGACATATGTGTTTTTATATAGATCTGTTAATATTTTTAATTGATAAAATATTCTGATCATTGTTAAATATTGAAAAAATTCAGATTGATTTTAATAATATTTCATTTCTATTAACTCATTTATATTCAAAAGAAAATATTAAACCGATTATTTTAAAAAGCTTTTTTTGATCTTAAAAATATACAAACTGTAAAAGTTAATAAAGAAATTTATTATGTGATGAAGATATTTTAGCTTCAAAATTAAAAATGCTTCTATTGTTGATTTTCTAATCATTATATAAAAATGGCAACCTCTGTAAATTGTAGAAAGTGACCAGATATTTCACCCCACACAAATGGTACATCAATATGTCGCTATGCATATATGTGTTCTGACATTGACAACGATGTTTGTTTATTATATAAAACTGATTTGGCCAATGTTGTGGCCAATAAATCACTCAAGATGTTTTACCCCACACTATTTATAAAATTGTATTAAGTTGTAATCGTAGTGATTTTGACTTGCATGGAAAAGAATGTGAGAACAAAGAAGAAAAAGTAAGGCAAGAGAAGAAATCAAAATCAATTCAAAAAATCATATTTGAAAGCAAGGTTTTAAAAGAAAACTGGTGATTAAAAAGAGAGGTTTATAGGGAAAAAAGATGGACAGATAGCCAAAGTAAATGAAAAGGATGAAAATAGTTATTTTCATTTATCATTGATATTCACTACAGAAAAAGTATCAAAAATTTTATTAAATAGGTTGCTTCTAGTTTTAGATAAGTTGATGAAAGGTATTCAATATGGTTTTAGAAAATTGAGATATACTATAGATATTTATTTGGTTACTGGGATATTTCAAAATCTATAGTTAATATTTGCTTTTATTGATTTAGTCATTGCATGCTACTGATTTACTCAATATTTGTGGTCATTTTATATTATTGCTATATAATGGCTGAAGAGAAGCAGTAATACTACTGCTATAAAATGTGAGGTATTTGAGATTAAAATTTGATGTTAAATAATATTTGTATAATTCCAAGTTTATTTTCATTTATAAGAGGCCAGGGTTTGAAATAGTTTATAGGTAATGTAAAGAATCAAATATCAAGATGTGATATATGAGACTTTTAATTTAAAACTATTAAATAATAAAACAAGAACTACATCTTAACTTTTAGATTTACAGTATGTTCATTATTTTGGTATTATTATCAATACAAAAGATAATCTACAGAATATCTATAATGTTTTGAATGCAGCTTACATAGAATTTACTTTAGTAATTAATGTTTAAAAAACTCAGATATTCTGTCAATAAATGATAGAAAAAAATATTTAATGATATCTGGCTTGAAAAGTTTTGAAAATTTAGATCAGTTTAAATATCTTAGTAATTTTCTTGGATAGAGGACACAGTTGGATGTTGAAATGTGGTACAAATGTCAATAATTTGTTATTTACCTTAAACAAGGTATGACAATAGACCAACTATCGCAATTAAATTAATTATCTATAGGTGTTATTTTTTCTAACTTAATATATTGGCATAAGTTATGAGTGTTAATCAATAAATCAAATATTAGAAAGGTTCCATGTAAGATTGTTTTTTTAATATTCTAAAAATAATCCAAGAGAATTATAAAAAAAACACCAAATTGTAACTTAATATTAAAACTAAAATTTATAGAGGAATTTATTCATTGGATTGATTTATGAAATAACAATTTTTTAAAAAAAAAATATTTTGTGAAAAATTTGATCCTAGTTTTTATAGAAGAATACTCTAAAAAAATAATAATTTGATTGCTTTCATTGATAAGGAAGAACTACAATTATCAAAAATACAGATGTTTCTTCTAAAAACATTTTTAAATATATTTAAATTTTCCATTTCACTACTGTGCATGAAATATGTGAATAAAGACATGTTAAATCTCAAAATGCATTTTTAATTGAACTAGCAATCTTCAATGGGTCCAGGTCACGGCTTCTTTTATGCCTAGGCAAGAAATAATATGAGAATCTTTAACCAAGTAAATTATTAATAATAATCATTAATGCATTATCTGAAGTTGGTAAAGATTAAAATATAAGTACAAAAATCTTGGGGTAGAGGATTAGATTAAAAGACCACATCAAAATGTGCCAAATAACAGAACAAGTGTCAATTTTGTGTTATAGTTGCATGTTTCAGATTAACTTATGCAATCAACACAAAACTCAACTTTAATGTTTATTTTTTTCTTTTTCCAAAATCAGAATGGCTATACTCATTGAAAAGCAACGTATTATAAAAATTACATATAAAAAATTGTATTCATGTCTGTGTGTATATATATATACACACACAATAAAAAAAAAAAAGATAGATGTGGTATTTTTATTTAACAAAATTTTAAAACTTAATAAAAAAATAAAACATAATTCATTAGTAGAAATTAAGGCATAAATTATTAATAATCTTTTTTCAGAATCTTATTATTGTCATTCCTCTTTCATATTTAAATACCATTTTTGCTTTGACATCTTTTGGATTTATATTTTTACACCTCATATCCTCCTTCTAATATTTTTAAAAACTTCAAACAGAACATACCTTTTACTTCTTTCAGATAGTTTATATTTTAATATTATTAGCTTTTTAATGATACTTCTAAAAACCTCAAATAGGAAGTTTGATGTCATAGCAGTATGAAGTATTTTTTTATTCGATAATCTTCTCTTCATGTTTAAAACTACCTGCTTAATTAAAGCTTCTTTCTAATTTTGTAAGTGCAATATGAATTTTTTTATTATCAATGATTGATCTATTTTCAACAATACTTTCAGAATACACTGTTGGCTTTGAAATGCTGTTTCTCTTATATTTTTCACTACTTGAATTTGTTTGTTTGTTTTTTATTAAACATCTTAAATCTCTGAATTAAAGTTTCGATATAAAAACGATAAATTCTATCTTAAATTATACAATGTTTTGAATCCTTTCTTATATATTAGTGTTAAATAACAAATTTTCAGTTTTTCATATATTCTTTCTACTTTTATAACTTTTCAAATAGACATTTTAGAATCTTTAAAAGCAATTGCTCCTCCACTTAATTATCCTATGGGAGACACTTTACCTCACTCATCTCTTATTTTATTATTCTTTTCCATACTTAAATTTTTAAAGCACACACATTCTTTTTGATATTTAATAATGTACCATTTTATATTGTACAATATTTATATAAACACCCATTAATTTACTTTTTACTAAAGGTAAAGAAGGTAGTACAAATTATAATATTTTAATTTGTAATGAAAAATATAGAAAAAAACCCCCAAAAAACAGCTGTGTGTGTTTGCTTTAAAGAAATCTATATGTTAATTAATTTCTGGATTCCATTACAAAATTAGAGTTTTATTATATATTTATTTATTGATTGATAATAATAAAAATATTTCTAAATATATTACATGCTATATATTGATCTTTGGCACTTTTACCTTGCCTTTATATTTATGATAATTTTAGGCAAAGCAAACATCTATCAAAGAAATTAAAATAATTTCATATTCTATTTAATATAAAAAAAAATATGAAGACCTCTAATTTTTAGAAAAAGTATGATAGCTTTTTACAATCCAGTTTATTGGAAACATTTCTGGATAAAATAGTCATAAAAATAATTAAATAGTTAATCTCTCAAGATTATCAAAAACAACAAATCAGTTTTAATCCAGGAATATTTATCGTTGTGTTGGACTAAATTAGATATATATTAAGATAAAAAAGAATCCACTTACAAAAAAAAAACATATCCACTTCTGATTTATAATAGAGTTCAATGATGTCCAATTTCTTTGCTATCTAAATATGGAGATTCCTTATCCCAAAAAATTAGAACCAATTAGAAGAAGTTTGTTAGAAAAGAAATTATAATACTTATGAAAAAGAAGTAACCATCAAAGTCAGACATCAATACATTTGAAAATATTTTCTGCTATTTCATATTTATATGTAAGATAATTTATTAATTTGCTAATTCGATTAAATGGTTAAATTAAAAAGAGAACTTAAAGTTTTCACACTTAATGGATAAAATGAGGATAGATCTCTTGCATAAAATAATGTGTGTATCAACATGTATGATCCTAAATATGAATTAGATTACAGAATAAAATAAAAAAAAAAGTTTTAACTGTTTCAATATATAAAGTAAATACTAAAACATTTTAAATTTCTGTCAAAGTTGTTTATTTATTTTGATATCCTAATTCTCTTTAGTTGTGTATGAATTACTTGAATTTCTAAATGTCTAGACATATTTTGTACTGAAAAATAATTCAAAATTATTTTGTTATATTTTGTTTCTATAATATATAAAAGCAAATTCTTTATAACATATATTTACGAACATTTATTTTCAAATTTTCTAGAGCCAAAATCATTATTATATATATATATTTAAATTCTTAGAGTGAAATCTATATGCATTACTTCTTTATCCATTAAAAGATTAATGGAGTTAAAAAATATTTTTGTAAATTTAAAAACCAAAAGTTGTAGATTCTGATAAGAAATGAAAAGTTTTAAAATACAATATTAGTTTCAAAACGATTAGACTTTTTTTAAGAATATATAAACTTATATCACGTGTTTTTAACGATTATTCTATAGTTCCAATTTACAAAAATAAAGAAAATAGAAAAGATCATAGTAATTAGGAGATGAAAGGGGTGAAAGAATAGATAATTAACATCATTCAAGAACCAAAATGAAATTGAGTTAAACATGATTCTAAAAAAAATGGCAATAAATAGATAGATGAAGACTTGTGAAATGGGTTGTTCAGATGAAAACGTTTGCTGAAATGATGTAGAGAAAAGAAGCTATGCATTGAATCTTGATTCTGCAATGATAAACATTAAATTATCATTACAGCATAGTACTTTGGAGGATTTTATTTCAGAAGTTGTTTCGTGTCATAGACTAAAAGTGACTTAGTGAATCAAGAAACACAAAAAACATTGTTTTTTTTGCTGTCATGAAAATGCAAAAAAAAATGCATCTTAAAAAGTTATGGTTTATTTATTGATTTGGTTAAAACATTTATGTTTGAAAGATAGCTCACAAAAATTTATTTGTATCCCATAGGTTTTGCATGATAGAATAAGAACAATTATTATTAATGAGAGAAAATCTAAGGCATTTAACTATTCATTTGGAAACAAGATTATTTTAAAATGAATTTGAGTAAAAGCTCTTTTTTGTTTTTCTGAAGACTATTTCCACCATCTAATGTAGTATATAATACAAAGAAAGCCTTAACAAAATTTATTTTCAATCTTTGATATCAAATTAAGCATTATGATTAAACATAAATGGAATTTATATTGCTACATTTGATAGAATTTTAAATGTTTTCTATGACTGCTGATGACTTTGTTACTGACCGAAAAAAATTGTTTTTTTTTTAAAAAAACATTGCTTTTTAGGAGATTATGAAAATTTTTATAGAGAATATGAATAAAATTAATTTTAATAATATTATATATATACACACACACATTATAACCTTTAGCTTTATCAGTAAAGTAAAATATCCAGTATATATTTGCTTAATATATGAATTTTTTCTACAGTACAGACTTTTTCATACCTGCATTCCAATATGTAATATATAGGGGGTTTGAACTCAGACTTTTACATGACCCTCAACTATCCATGCTATCTCATACTGCTGACACACTTGATTACACACATGTCAAAAAGATAAAATAATCACCAATATACATATTTTGTGCCAAACCAGTGCTCATCAATTGGTCCAGATTATCACCTCAACACATATATACAATCAATGCTCAGCATATATTAAGATAGCCAATCTTCATACTTTAATGAACAGGCTTCAATTTACTCCACTCCACAACTCTTCAGACATCCATTTCATTGAAAGTCTGATGAGGGAATGCTCAAAGCCCACATTGGTGTCAACCTTTTTATCCTACCCATGTTGACCATAAGTCACTCTGACCCCTCATATACAGGACATATTTATGGACAACATTGGTAGGATGAGAAGGTTGGCACCAATGTGGGCTTTGAGCATTCCATCATCAGATTTTCAATGAAATGAATGGCTGAAGAGTTGTGGGGTGGAGTGGATTGAAGCCTATCCATTAAAGTATGAAGATTGGCTATCTAAATATAAGCTGAGCATTGATTGTATATATATGTGTGAAGATGATAATCTGGCCCAAATGATGAGTGCTGGTTTAACATGAAATACATATATTGGTGATTATTTATCCTTTCAGCATGTGTTTAATCAAGTGTGTCAGCAGTATGATATAGCATGGATAGTTGAGGATCATGTGAAAGTCTGAGTTCAAACACCTATATAATTGTTTAGTTTTTTTAATCTTTTCAATAAGTTAATTTCTATAGTAAGACAATTTATTAGAGCTCAATATAAATGATTTGAAATGTTATTATCTTTGAAATGATATTTTTATTTACTTATCATTATTGTAGCAGCAGGACAGAAATTATTCATTTGAAAATGTTGTCATATAGTTCCTAAGTCTATTTCAGACTAGTTCCAGGAAAGATATTTCCTAAGTCAGTGAAATTAAGATTACTAATTTAAGCTATTGTTCTGAAAATTTATTACAGGCCTCTTAAAAATAATATTTTAAAATATTAATGAAATATTTGTTTGAAACTCTCACTATTATTCTAAAATTATTGTTTGTACTAAATAACTGGAACAAGCCATATTCTATATGAATGAAATATAAATGCTCCTAAATTATTCATTTTTATTCAAGTTTATCATGCAGTTACCCTGCTTTATTATAAATCTGCTCTACAATGGAATCTGGATTTTGTTAAAAAAAATCAATGTTTCTATACATTGCTGTTAAATCATATTTTCCAAAAAAAATAATGAAAAGTTGATATAAGATTATACAAAAATTCCTAGTGCATTATTATTATTAGTAGTACTCTACTTAGAAATATTCTTCATGAAATGTAAATGACCATTAGTGCATTTTATGCACACAATCATTAGAAATCTATTACTTATTAGTAATATTTGAAAGCTGTATAAAAAATTTAAATTTAATCTGTTTTAACAAGTGGGAGTAATTTTTAGCATTTGCAGGATGGTAGTTTCAGAGACTGTATCCTGTAGAATAGTAGAACAATTAAGATGAAGGACTTTTATTTATTTATTTTGGTAAAATGGGTGTATTTCTAAGTTTCAATATTATATTATTAAAATTTATTATATATTTTTATTTTATGCATTTTGTCTAATATGATTTTATGAATTATTTGTAAGCTGAATTATCTAGTCATTTGCAAAACATTTACCCTTTCATAAAGGCTGTATTTTAAAGTGTTGTTTTTTCTTGTGAGTTATTTTTTGAATGCATATGTTAATTCTGAATAAATTGAAGATGGTGGATATTCTTATTACTTATTTTAGGTCATGCTTTTATTAAGTCAGATTTGGTGATTAATTTTTACATTATCAATTTTACACATCAGTTAATCATTGTAGTATTATTTAAAAGATAATACTGATAGACTATCTTTGTTTTTATTATACATTCTTATCTTGCCATTATTTTGCATTTTTTTAAAAATTGTGGCTTTGTCTCTTTCTCTCTTGTGGATTTTTATTTTGTTAGTGTATGTTTATAAAAAGAATTATAAAGAGAATGTAACTATGTTTCTTTCTTAATATTATAATATATTCTGTGAGTTATACCTTTTGTGAATGATATTAAGCATAAAATGCTTTATCCAAGGCAATTATTATTATTGTTGTTATTATATTTTTGATAGTTCATTTTCATTGTTGTTATGTTTAGAGACTAAGTCCTAGCATATTTTCCCCTCAAATGTGGATGCTGCCTTTTGAGTTCATGCCATCATTCATTTTGCATTACTTTATTTATATTTAAATTGCAGGTGTATTACATCATGTACATCTTTTTGGTATAAAGCCATGTGTAATGGACCATCATGACTTTATTTTTGGCAATTCATATTGTAGTTAGTTCTGAGGACTGTCATCTTTCTCTTCTGTTGCACTTTTAATATTCTGAGTGTAGTTTTTTGATTGTTCTTCATATGTTGCTGTGGTTTTCTAGTACTATAAAGATTAAAACTGATAAACATTTATTTTTAGAAATTAAAATTGTAATTTTGGATCTCAATAAATGATATTCAATTCCATTCATATTTATTTCATTGCTGAATTGGTAAGTCCTAGTTAAGGTTTAAATATACTCATTTTGGAGACAACTGAATTGTATGATTGTGTTGTAAGAATGAAGAACTTCTTGTTATAATGTTAATATTGAGACTTTCATTAAGCAGAGAAGGATAATATTTTTTTCTTATTTAATCTGTAAATTTATTTTACTTTTTCTGTAAACTTTAAAAATCATATTTTTCCTCTTATTTTGTGATATTGTAGATTTCCAAAATCATTATCTGTTTAGTGTCTTTATTGTTAATATAAATGTTTCATTGTTAATTTTGGTTTCATGGTTGTTATATCATCAACTACACATATTGTCTAGAAATCTTAATACTATAAAATCTTTTATTGTGTTATCTTTTATATTAAACATTAAGAATACATGAACATATGAAACTCAATGTAATAGTTACTTTGTTGAAACTGTTTTGTAGATGTTTAGAGAGCATCTAAGAAATAACATTCATTTTCATAATTATCAAATGATCACTTTAACCAATTGTATACTTTAAAAAAACTGCTTTTGTAATAAATTATTTTATTTTATTCCGAAGATTATTGTAATATTAATAAGCCAATAAGCTAATGCACATGCACTTTGTAGATGTAACTATATAAATGAATACTCCCACTTTTTCAAACACAAGATAAAGTCTTTGGGAAAATATAGAATGAATCCATCTACCTTTTCAATCCAAATGTTTTTATATGGGCAAATCTTAAGTGTTTGGAAATGAGAGCATGAAGATATTAATTGATCATTTTAAATTACTTTATTACAAGGTAAATGAATGATAAGTCATTCCTATTAAATTAAACATATATAAACAAGACATTTTATTTTATATAGCATGATGTTTAATAACTGTAATATTAATAAGCCAATAAGCTAATGCACTTGCACTTTGTAGATGTAACTATATAAATGAATACTCCCACTTTTTCAAACACAAGATAAAGTCTTTGGGAAAAGATAGAATGAATCCATCTACCTTTTCAACCCAAATGTTTATATATGGACAAATCTTAAGTGTTTGGAAATGAGAGCATGAAGATATTAATTGATCACTTTAAATTACTTTATTACAAGGTAAATGAATGATAAGTCATTCCTATTAAATTAAACATATATAAACAAGACATTTTATTTTATATAGCGTGATGTTTAATAACTGTAATATTAATAAGCCAATAAGCTAATGCACTTGCACTTTGTAGATGCAACTATATAAATGAATACTCCGACTTTTTCAAACACAAGATAAAGTCTTTTGGGAAAAGATAGAATGAATCCATCTACTTTTCAACCCAAATGTTTATATATGGGCAAATCTTAAATGTTTAGAAATGATAAACATTTGGGTTGAAAAGATAGATGGATTCATTCTATCTTTTCTCAAAGACTTTATCTTGTGTTTGAAAAAATGGGAGTATTCATTTATATAGTTACATCTACAAAGTGCATGTGCATTAGCTTATTGGTTTATTAATATTACAGTTATTAAACATCACGCTATATAAAATAAAATGTCTTGTTTATATATGTTTAATTTAATAGGAATGACTTAACGTAAATTCTAGAAATTTCATAAGCATCATTCATTTACGTAGTAATAAAGTAATTTAAAGTGATCAATTAATATCTTCATGCTCTCATTTCCAAACACATATGAATACAGATAAGCAAGAAAGTGAAACTGCAAATGTAAATAATGATGATAGTAATATTGGTGAGATTCTAGATTCTTCCTTAAAGTTGGAGAAAAAAGTATGCCTTAAGATAAATAATACAAAAGTAAAAGAAAAAAGGGAATGATATACAAATGCATGCAGTTAAAGCTTTAGAAAAAAATATTATTATTATTATTATTATTATTATTATTATTATTATTATTATTATTATTATTATTATTATTATTATTATTATTATTATTATTATTATTATTATTATTATTATTATTATTATTATTATTATTATTATTATTATTATTATTATTATTATTATTATTATTATTATTATTATTATTATTATTATTATTATTATTATTATTATTATTATTGCAATTTAGATAGACATTATCTTGTATATAAGTGTATGTTTTCCCACATTATTACTAGGATTTCATTCATAGTCTAGTAATCCTTAAATAAAAAGAGTAAACTTTTAGTGTTATAAAATTTCAATTTCATAACCCCGAGATCTTAATGTTACATAAATAAGTATGAAAGAAATTGTTTTGCAAAAAAAAATTATTTTGAGAAGTAAGGTGACACAAATATTAGAAAACATATTGTTATTTATTAAGAGATAAATATGAATTTGATCATGGCAGTAATGTTATTAGAAGTGATGTAGTGGGAAGAGGTGTTAGAAATAAGTGGATTTAATATAACCTAGCCATTCTAAGATATATGCTTCCAATATTAAAAATTCCCCTGTAATTTGTGAGAATGAGTTGAGATTTTTCTTCTTAAAATTTTCTAAATGTCACATATTATATTTACAATGTTTATTAATTGCTATTATTACCCTTATGCAACTTTTCATATTACACATAAGTACTTGTATAGATTTTTGTGCAAAAAAAATTAAATTAGTAAATGTCTATGTTGTTGTTCATGATCTGATATCTTTGATTGATCAACATTATATATTCTCTAGGTTATAATATATATGAGTCCTATGAAGCAACAATAATATATTTATTTGTTAAGTCTACATCCTATGTTCACATCTAAGTGAAGTAAACATAAATTTTTTCAGAAGATTTTTTTTGTTAGTCAGTTTATAAACCATCTATATAACTATTTATTAATCAGTAATTGGGCATCTAATTATTTTTGTCAGAAAATAAAATAAGGACTGAAAAATGCTTAAATTCTCACCATCTACTAAGTGACTTTATGTATGCTATTTTTTTGTCTTTATAAAAAGCTATTGGAAATATCTTTATCCTTCAAAAAACAATTTAAAGAATGTGTCACCTACTTTCCTATGCAAACACACACACACACATATATATATATATATGATGTAAACATTAAAAGCATAAAGCTAAACTAGTCAATAAGTAATCAAAATTACATCAAATCCAAAACAAGATTACCCAAGAAAGTAAAGTCTAAAACACAATGAATCATTTCTCTGCTATAAGCAGACTTTCCAAGTGTAAAGAACTACAAAACAGCAACATATTTATAATTCTATAATTAAAACACTTCCTCTTTTCTTAACAAAAACTTTATTTGTTGTATATATGGTTATATGTAATGTATATTTTGAAAAGAAAAAAGGATTGAGTGGTGATTAGAAACAGAAGTAAATGGATTTGTCAATATATTTATATTAAACATTACCCACAATTTTATTTACTGCCCATCCATCCTTAATATTAAAAGAACTTTTAAATAAGTTAATTGATTCAGAATCATAAAATTTAAATAATAAAGATTCTTTAATTCTTCTTTTTATTTCATTTCTCTCAAAGAAGACAACCTTAGTTTCACCAAAATTGTTATAAAAATAAGAAATTAAATAATTCTAGTGAGGTAGCTTTGTTTCAGAAAGGTCAATTCTATAAAGATTATTTTAGTGTTGGCTATTCTGATAAATTTGTTAAAAGTATTTTATTTAATAGTAATATTTCTAATGATGTAAAGGATAAAGAAAAGTATGATTTTATTTCTTTGCCATTTAAATTGTCTTCTTATAAAATTGTATGTAAAAATAATAATTTGTTGGGAAATAAGAAAATTGCTTGAAAAAGGGATATTACTTTGAATAATTTATTAAATAATATAAAGGAAAATTTTTATAGGAAGACTTTTCCTGGAGTAGTGTATATTATCCCTTGTTTTTGTAAAAATGTACACATAGGTCAGAGTAGTTTGAACTTAAATGAAAGAATAAAGGTAATAAAGGTAGGGCTAAAAATAAATATCTTAGTTCTGCTTTGTATGTTCATGAAAATGATAGAGGTCACACTATTAAGTTTGATGAAGCTAAAGTTGTCTTCTTTGAGAGAAATTAAATAAAAAGAATTAAAGAATGCTTATTATTAAAAATGTATGATTCTGAAGCAATTAACTTATTTAAAAGTTCTTTTAATATTAAGGGTTGATGGGAAGTAAATGGAATTGTAGGTAATGTTTAATATAAATGTGTTGTTGTTTTGTAGTTCTTTACACTTGAGAAGTCTGCTTGTAGAAGTGAAAGATTTTATGTTCTTGGCTAGTCTGTTTGAGTTTTGGATCTGGGGTAATTTGATTATATATATATATTACATTTAATGTTTTCACAGTTATATGATGTAGATAAAACAGAATTTTTGGGTATGAACCGTGTATTATTTTGCAAAATAATACATGGCTTGTACCCAAAAATTATGTTTTATATATATCAAATAATATAAGTATAATAAAACAATAAAAATTAAGGAGTCATATTTTATAAATAGTACTGATAATTTATTGAATAAACAGTGTAATTGTGTTAATATTCACAATTTATGGAAAGTAGGTAATTCACATGGGAGCGTTACTGGTGTGAGAGTTTAATAATATTTAAATATTAATGTATTGCTACTTAAGATGGCAGAATACACTGAAAAACTGGCTATAGCAAAGGATATTAATCTTCAATTTTATATAGGCATTTTTAAAAAATTTGTAGTTTTATTCTAGTGGATATATATATATATTATAATGATCCAAATGAAAGTGAAGATCGAATCTAACCACAATCTGCACTACCAGGGCACCACCTAGGCATTTGAGCCTAAAAAAATTTATAAAGTAGGCAGATATGTGCTGTTAAGATTCCACTTTATTTAAATATTCAGATCATTAGCCCAAGTCACTAACTCATGGAGATGCAGAGATAATAAATAACTTGTTTAATTGCATCTTAAATATATATATAACAAAAATAAAAGCCTCTGCCAGTAATTAACAAACAAACATTTATTAATGCACGTATAAATAAATTTTGAGGAATACATTTAACATTTTATATTTTTATATTAACTTTTAATTTTACATTTAAATAGATTGCAATGAGTTTAATATTTTATTTAGATGGTCAAGTATAAATAGACTACATAGATTGTATTTGAAAAGAAAATGTTCTATCCCTTATTTAACCTTAGGCCAAAAGTTCACAGCCAAACCAATGTCAATCAATCGGATATATCGATGTATTCAATGCAGCATGAATACAACAACACAAAATACTATACTGTCAGGAATGTTCATCTGAACAGTAAGTAGAGTTAGAGAAGACATTGTCTCTCAACCAACAGGAATGCTACATCTGTTGGCGAGCAGAACAATAAACAAAAAACTCCATAGGAATGGACTGTGGTCCTTTTTGCCGACTTACAATCCCATCCATAGGCAAACAGAAGGTGTGTGGTGTATATATGCAATCCTGCCCATAGTGGATCTCCTGCCACATTTACTAATTACATCAATACATCTAATCCATTGACCCAATTTAACTATGAAACAAATAACCTAAGATTACCCTCCCTTAAACTATATATATAACTTTACAAATCTATACAGCCATTCACGCCCAACTTAAATTTAACTTTTAGATACATTTGCACAGATGAATTTTATACAATTTGTTTTATAATGTTGAGTATAGATCGGCTGCATGGATTCCACAGTTAAAAACATTTCAAAATAAACACAACCAATCATAATACAAAATCATCGATAACGTCAATTGCATAGGGAATACAAAAAAAACCCAATAGCATTCATCGTAAGATGCCGCAGTGACATCGATGACTTATATATTCCAATCGACTATGAAACAGCAACATAATTAACTGCTAACGAATCTATGCAACGTCTATACCCAACTTAAATTTCCTCATTTAAAATTTAATCAATAAATATTAATACAAATAAAATAATAAATGGAAATGATTTTGTCAAATGTAAAACATATAAAATTAAACATTATTAATTGATTTGAAACTTACAAAAATCAGATAAGAGTCCATTTTAACATTTAAGTTGGCTTGTTTATTAAATTTGTCAAACCCTGATGAAAGTTCTTAATTGTTCTTTTTTTTATGATTTTAAAAATTGTTTAGTTCATATAGCTTACAGTAGAAGAGCTCCCGGTTCCTGGTGTTAATTTCCACAGAGTCTTTATTTGAAACCCAGTCAATCTGAAGGCATCCTTAGCTGGAAAAATCCTGGTATCACAGTCTTTTCATTTTAAAAATAAATGAGAGAGAATGACAAGTGGGTCTTATCATTCTTCTCACAAAATCAAGCTGGAACTGACTGGAACTCAATATTTTTCTTTTTATAGTCCTCCTATGGATTCCGTGAACAAAAATGTCACTGTTCCATTTTTTTTGTTATGGTCCGGGCCTTTATTTGCTTCCATTGGTCAAGCTAAAATCTCTTTATTCTCTTATCTATTTTTCATCTGACTTTTTAATTACACAGCTTTTGGATAATTAATAAACAATCATTTTCATCTACAAAAATATTTTATCTTTAAATCTTGTACTTTTTTATAAAAAAGTACGTTCAAATACTTATTTATTTGTTTTTTAAAAAAATATTTTTAAAGTTTTGCATCTGTTCGAACATATACCTTTAACAAACATTTTAATTTTAGCGTTTAGTTTTTTTTAATACATTTATTTTTATATGCGAACTTAAAAGTTTTTATTTCAATTCAATGTAACAGCATATTTATATATCATTACAATATATATATAAAATAATGCATAGATAATATTTGTAATCAGAAAGGTAGTAATTGCATCAACTAAGGATTTATATATATGCAGTGACTGAAGTAAAATTAATGTTATAGCTTTCATTATTTTAAATATAAACAACAGTGAGCCATGTTATAGAAAACATCTTAACAGTTTCTAGAATAAAAAAACTTAGAATTAGAATCAATTAATAACCAATTAAACTAGCCTTCATGTTTTTATAAAAGTCTTATTTCTGATTCAATAATTGATAATGCACCCACACCACCCTTCTAAATATCAACTAAGACATTAATCTTAAGCAAGTACTCTGCTAAAAGATAAAAGCAAAAGTTAACAAGGAGTTTTATAAAGTGATCCTGGTAACTGAATCTTTTAGTGCATGCATTTTTATATATAATTCAGTTGATTTTATATATATATATATATATATATATATATATATATATATGCACTAAATTATATATATATATATATATATATATATTATACAATTTAGTGCAGTACTGAAATAATGAGAATGATTTTGGATTAAAATTCAACCTGCTACTTCCAGATTTCAAATGTCACATGATCCTTTGAACAACTAATCAATTTATTGTTGCTGTTGTACATGCATTACATGTTGAAGTATATCCAATGTTCTGAAAGTTAATGAATATGACTGTATTTAATACTGTTTTTTTATTATACCACTAAACTAATTATTAATTATGATAAAGATAATTTATGTTACCAATATTATGACAGTGATTCTATAGAAATTACATTTGTATTTGAAAGAGATTTAAGGGAATTTAATCATGGCTATGTGTTGTTTTTGTTTACAGGATTATGTTCTTTTGATGGTTAAAAACTTGAACTAAAATATGTTATTCTTGATTTTAATTATAATGAAAGTACTTAAATCTCAACATCTATCAATGAAAATTCAATTAAAAGAGTGTTTTCTTTATTTCTATGAAAAAATAGTTTATACATTATGCATCTTTGGCTTTTGTTAAAATCATAAATAGGAAAATTTAACTTTATACACAATTTTCTTATTAATTTATTTTTATTTTTGTAAAATTAGATTAGATATTTATTTATTATGAAGTTTATAATGTTTACATTTAGTTTTTATTTGAATATATTTGGTTTTATCAGAAAATTAGTCAATGGAAAATTCATTTATATCAGGCAGGAAATGCCTCCTGACAAAGAAAACATGGTTACTATCAAGAACATTATTATTGTTGTTGTTGTTTGTAATTATAAATTGAATTTTAATATTTCAGATTTCAGAAAACATTTTAATTATTTTAATCTATTTTTTTACTGAAATTTTTCATACTCATAAAAATTTGGTGGAATTGTTTTTTCATTAAAATATATATTTTTAGCCTGAATATGTTAAAATAAAATCTTTTGTTTTGATTATTTATTTCTGTTTATTATTATTTTTATTTATTAATAAAATTGATACATTATTTTAAAGATTACTGTTCAGTTTTAACTTATGTTTTTAACAAATGTTTTGAAAAATTTAAAGATTTAATGAAGAATAAGTTTTTCTTATTTGTAAAAATAAAAAGCATGAAAATAATTACCAAAATTAGCCACCGGAGGTTCTTCAAAATTTCATAGTGAAATGGTTAACAAAATAGACTTTATAGGCTATTTATTTATTAATAGATAACAAAGATATCAAATTAAAAACATAATTCAAATTATCATTTGCTTAATAAAGAAAAAGCAATAACATTCTAAGTAATTAATGACTGTTTTTAATGCATATTTTTTTTATAATAGAATAAATATTTCACAGAAATGTGTATATTATTGACAAGGACACTAAAATAAAAAAAATTAAGATTTTCATAATTGGGCAAGGATAAAATGTTAGGAAGTTTAAGAGAAAAGAATAATTCTGACTGTGTTATAGAAACGCAGAATATATTTATAGTAGATAGTAATTAAATTTGTTAAGTACATACTAATTACGTAAAGTAATATATATTAAGGCTATAATTTTAAGACCATGTGCCAGAAAAATGACAGTAGTGACCTCTACAAATCTTGTGTTAAGATTTGTAGAGGTCCCTACTGTCATTTTTCAGGTGCATGGTCTTAAGGTTATAGCCTTAATATATATTACATTCATAGTAGATATAAATTATTTATTAATTGTAACTACATATATGTCCATAAAGGAATTAACCGAAAGTACTTCTGAGAAGTGAAAGACTGTATAGAATAGTAATTTATTATTTTTATTGTTATATGTATTTTAATTGTGAGAGTCAAAGCTTTTAATTACATGTAAAAAATTTGTGTATTTTATTCCAAAACAAACTAATTATTAAAATGTAGAAGAATGATAGTAGGATTGAATAGGATTATCATCTAACTCTTATCCAATTTAAATAAACCATAGTGAGAATACAAAACTGCCTTAAATACTCATCTGTACAATCAACTCATTACAGCAAATGAAAAGCATTTATTCAAAACTATGACTTAAGCTGAGGCAAGAAAGAAAATACTATTTTCTTATTAGCAGTACAGGAAAAAGTACTTCTCAGTGCCCACCTTGTATTTTTATTTCATCAAAAATTACATTAAAATGTGCTTCAGGTTTGAAGTGTACTGAATGAACATAATATTACATTTGAAGAAGGCATGTTCTTATGATTTACAAAATAATCTTTTAATCAGTGTTGTTTGTCTAAATTCTAAAATAAAACAGAAATTATATATACCACAAAAGAATCTGGAAAAATTTATCTTGTACATAACCAGAAAGGATGGGGGTGGTGGTAAATTGATTCAAATCTAAATTGATATTATTAATGTAATTACAAAAATATAAAACTAAATGGAGATAGATGTACACATAACAAGAAAAGATGACAATTGAGGAACTAAAATAATCTTAGACTGGATATTTAGAAATTAAAAAAAAACTCTTTTATCAGGGAGAAAAAAATTTGAGACAGATGAAACTGTCATTGTTTAAAAATGATGTATGATGTAAATATAATGAAAAAGTGCTATTTATCTTTAAAATTATATATGCCAATACAATTACTAATTTGTTTTCTCTATTAAACAATTTATTGGCAAATAAGTAGTTGAATAATAGTAAAAACATTAGGTAGTTTTACTGCAAAAAATTTAAGTTTGATATATATAATGCTTCCATAAAGATATAACAACAATAAAAATTAAGCACATTACTAAAATTAAAAGCCACTTAAATAGTTACTTAAAATAACCATAAAATAATGTAAATATAAATTTCAATAATTTAAGTATTTTAAATAATAATGACATCTGTAAAACTTAATTATGTATAAACAAATATTTAATACTTATTTCATCTTCACACAGACAGATATATATATATCACACACGTAGTTTAACATTAGAAATGTCAATAATAGCAATTTAAAATAATATCTTATTTTTATCCATACAAACAAAACAAAACATTTCTGATACTTTAAGTAATGAATAAGGAATGTGTTTACAGATAAATGCTGATTACATAAAAAAATGAGTATTTTGAAATCATCTTATTAATAAAATATAGTAAATAATATAAAATATTATAATTCATTTAAAAATCACAAACTTTTTTGAAATAATTTTTTTTAAACTACTATAAAAGATAATTAATATTATTTTAACATAATTTTTTTATATAAAATTAAAATAAAGAAAAGCACTTTATTTATTTATACTTTTTCATTTTTGCTTGTAACAATAAAATCTTTATGCATTTGCCTGATTTTTTAACTATTTTTATCATAATATTTTAATAAAGACTCTAAATTAAAATTTAATTTATATTAAATAATATATAGCAATAATTTAAATCTTTATTATAATTTTTTTAATTATCATTTAAAAATAATTTTAAAATCTAAAAAAAAAAACAATGTTTGAAAAAGAGAAATTTATTGAACTTTTTTTGTTGCTTGTTTATTGCTAATGTTTTGATTTTTTTTTTTAAAAAAAAAAAGTCAACTAATTGACATTAGAAATACTATTTGTGGCCATATTTGCCCTTGCAAGGGCTATGTTTGGTTTCTATTTTAAAACTCATTTATATTATTGTTTAATAAATTATAATAACAATGTATTTCTTAAGCATTTTTAATTATAGATTTTATTACTAATATTAAATTTAAAAAATATTTTTAAAAAATTCTTAACAAATTGCTTTTATTTAGGTAAATGCACTAAAAAAGATAAAAATAAATTTTCATCAGCTTTCACAAATAAAAAGGTCAGGTGATTAGCTTTAGAAATGTTTCTATGATAAGTCACAAATCAGGTTCTTAAAAAGTCATTTAAATAAATAAGCAACCAATGCAGTGTCAATCTATTCATCAGATTAAAAATAATCTTTTTTATCTGATATAATTACAAAAAAAAAATCAAGTCAGATGTCACATGACCTAATTAAATAAGCTTGTATTTACAAATGTTATATATAGAGCTTGCAAAATAAGCTCTTAACAAGCTTGGAGAATATCCCCAACCCCAGGCCAGTTTCTGCTACTGGCATCATCAGTGAGGTGCTAGGATAGTCAAGCATTAGATTAAAAATACCAGCACAAGCCCAGCACTTTATCTAATGTATAACTATTAAGTAGAAAATCTGAAATTTTTAGATATCCATATGTCTTCCAATACAGCTATCTAACTTCACTGATAACGTCAGTAGCAGAAACTGATCTGAGGTTGGGGATATTCTCAAAGCTTGTTAAGAGCTTATTTTGTGAGTTCTACATATAATATCTGATATAATATAAGAAAATGGACATTGTTAAAAGTTGATTTAAATGATTCTTTGGAATCCAACTTGTGAATTATCAGAACAATGCTTTGATTTCTAAACATAATCACCCACACTTCCATTAATGTAAATCAATACACTTATATGAAGAAATGCTCTTTTTTTTTTCAATTTTTTTTTTATTTTTTTTTTTTTCTATATGTAACACTGAATTGTTTAAATCAGTTTCAACCAATCATTCTGTTTTATATTATAAGAGGTGAATAGTGATAGCATCAATGTTACATATAAATTTAAAATATACATTTTTCATTATATTTTTTGGATGCTAAAATGCAAGCTTTAATTTTTACTGCATGATGAGTATGCATATTGTATATATTTTTATTTTCAAATTAGCAATGTTCAGTTTCAATTTAAAACTTCAGGAAAACTCTGCAATCTACATATGCATGAATTATTCTTTTTTATCTTTGTTTCCAGTTTTTTAAAAATATAAAGTATATTTTTCTACAACAAAAAATGATAATTTTAAAGTAACTATATATTTTTTCTTATTTCCTTTATTTTTATAAAATACAGTTTACCCAGAAATTTAAAATGGAAGAAAATGCAGTATTCAACTGAACCAAGAGATGACAATTATTTCCCCATAGCAAAGCATTGGAACTCAGAGATTTTTTTGAAGCAATTCTTCTGATGAGTTTTCTGCTGATGATTTCTCAAAGAAAAAATTAGTTAATTCTTAAAAAATAGAATCAACAAATGATCTGTACCCACAAGTGCTGCAACTGCCCCTACTTCAGGCCCTTTTCCTTAGTCAGATCTGATGAGCTACCATTGAAAATTACTGGTTCACATCTGTCAGTGGATAATTTTACCAAGTCTTCTGGGTATAAGTTTACCACTAATAGTAAGCATTCAATTTAACTTTTTTCCAATTATTGTTTGATAAAAAAATTATATGAAAAATGATTATTGAGATTAAAAAGTAGTCTACTGGACAAAAAAGGTTCAGGATAGAGTACATTTATTTTATCATGAATTATCAGAATTTTGGCATGGTAGTGAGCATTTCTGCTACATATTCTATGCATAGATTAGATGATATTTGGGTTTCTGATATAATCAAAGGCAATCTTAATTTCTATGTATTATGAACTGAACTTTGTATATTATCTTCTTTACATTTTAACAGTAATAAAACATATCAAATGCTAATAGTAATGATTTTGATAAAATGTATAAATTTAAGCCAATTATAAACTACTGTAATGTAAATTTTAATTAAAGCTCCATATCAAATGCATAGAGAAGTTGCAGTTTAAGAAGCTATTATTAAATTTATTGGTTGGAGTAGCATGAAGCAATATTATCCCTCAAAAATGATAAAATGAAGGTTCAAATAGGGGATATGTGCCAATAGCCCATAATGAAGGTATGTTTCATATGGAGCTTTGCACAAGCAAAAATAATTTGGGTAGTCTCAGTAGTTAAAACTCATTTTTTTAAACAGCATCATATTATTATTTGTGGTAGATATGTTTACAAGTGTACAATTATCAAAACAGCTATTACAAAAACTCTATTACTGTGGCACAAATATAAATAGAAAGAATGTTTCAGAAAGAATCAAAAACCTAAACAAAAATTATAAAAAGATAAAAAAAAGAGATTCACATTTTACAATTGAATTTAGATGGGGAAAGCCAATTATTGTGCTCATAAATGCATATCCATCTTCTGGAAATGATGCTGTCAAAAAAGGCATAAATATGGGTCACATGTCCACCTGCAGCTGCTATATGGATGAAACTGATTTAACCAATAAAAAATGACTTCAGTAGGGTTGGAAGAGAAAGTCTAATTAATAGACTCTAAGCCCTTTCTGGCAATGCTTTGATATGATGGCCATAAATTGTAAAAAAAAAAAATTTGTACAAAGAGTACTGCCTTCAAAACATCAGAAAGCCAAAACACTTTTAAATTTTCAAATAATCTTAGCAAATAACTTAATTGGTGGAGTTTTCTGTAAAAAAAAATCAGTCATATAGCTTTCCAAGTTGTACTACATCTAGCTCTACATTTCAATGGGGATTACAGTCTAGAAGGTCTTTGCAAGCACAGTATAAATATGAGAAAGTGCTCTAATGTCTGCCTTAAAAAAGCAAAAGCATGAAATAATTTTTTGTTGTGTGTTTTGTGATTTGGTCTCAGAAACAGCACTCAGAAAGGCTGATTTGCTACTTATCAAACTGAATATGTGATAAGCAGCATGTCTTTCAAACACCACCATACTCAACTTCTGTGGGAGTGCTACATGACATCTAACTCTGTCAGATCTTCCTGTGCAGATGTTCATCAATATATATATATATATATATATATATATATATATATATATATATATATATATACCCATTATATATATATATATATATATATATATATATATATATATATATTATATAATGGGTAAGTTATATCTGCATTATATATATTTGTACCTTCACTAACTCAGAAATATAATGATAGGAAAATAAGACTAGCTCAGATAAAATGATTATGCTCGGCTAAAATACATATAATCAATAATACAGATATCCTACGATAAACTCTGCTATTAAACTAGCTCTAACTGATTAATAAATAATAAATGGTTTGGTTTTATAAAATTAAATAAATAAAATATTAATAAATCATAAGACAATGAAGTGAAGTACAAGCAGTAAAGAATTACATAGAGCCAATATCCCCAGGATACCATCTCAATGGCATAAGAATATTATATCCCCCCCCCTGTATTATTTCAAACAATAATAAATTCATAGCATTCTTATGACTTTAAAATAATAATCAATTTAATATAATGCTACTAACTAAATCCTAATCTCTTTATTAAAATTATGTGACTATAATAATCTCAGGTTCTTTAAAATAACTCTAATCAATTTATAATCTTCTGTAGTCATGTATGATATGGGATTTTGTATCACACTCAAGAACACCTAACTAATAATAATAACAACAATAATAAATAATAATAATCTTCAATAAATAATTATCAATCTTGTCTATTGTTCAATGTTATGGTAACTATCAATAATAATAATAACAATAAATGATATAATATAATCTTTTCATTCTCATGTGGCATATTAAATAGAATATGTGGTATAATCTGATAATCTGAGAACATGTGACAACAAATAACGTTATAATTGTATGCAAAAAATTATATAATTATTTATGACAATAATAATAATAATAATGTAAAATGAAATTTCTCAAATATATTATATTATGAAGTACTGTGATTTTTTAAGTAAATAATTATATTCGTATTGTGCAAATATTGTTTCTTTTGATATCTGGTGATCATGTATTTGTAATGGTGAATAATCAACACAACACAAAGTTTTATAAAACAAGTTTAAAAAAAAATATAGACTTTTAACAAAAACTATATACAATATTTACCACTAAACATCACATGATCACCATCTTACTAGCACATAATTATTGTAAACAAAGGCAAAACTCTCCATACCGTAGTGCCACCCTGTGCCAACCAGAGTAATCAATGGATGCCAGAAGGCTTGTGTATGGAGAGTTTTGCTTTGTTTACAATATTTACAGTTATATTTTAAATAAATTACATACTTCCTCAAAAAAAAAAAAAACAACAAGTACATAAGCCTTTATTCCGACTTATAAACTTTTGCAATTTATTAAAAACAATAATAATACTACTAATTACGAATACACTTATAGTTGAATATAATATCTATTAATTGACATGTTTTAAATGTATAGTTTTCGCAAGTATACACGAAAATATAAAAAAACAAACTACTGAAGTAACATTCATTTTTAAGATATGTTCATAGATTTTATGATAACTTAATCAAACTTCTACTATGATAGTGCTGATGTTATTTAAAATATTTATCTTGGTTTGCTAAATAAATAAATTGACTTGAATAAAATAATATGATTGACATACTTTTATATACCTTGCTTGGCACTACCGTAATAAAATCCCTATGAGTGTGTTTTATGTGTATTTTAAAACATAAAACAATATTCACAAAATATAAGTACTCATTCTATTTTATGTTGTTTCTTCTGGATGTTCTATTCTTCAAAAATACGCATTACCATGTATAATCAAAATATTCAAAAATTATTCAAAAAATCTCGTGAATAATTTATTATCTGTAAAAAAAAAATTTTTTTTAAAAATAGTTTAATAAAATATGGAAATATTTATGAATCTTTATTATTATAGTTTGCATTTACTGTCAATCTCATTTGTATTTGACTTCTGTATAAACCAAAGCAAGAAAAACATATCTCATTTTTTTTCAAAATAACGATTCTACAATTCCAAAATTATTCATTATTTTCCTTCATAAATACAATTCTGTACGATGCAATAACTTTTGAAATTAAAATAGCAATATGACACATAGACATGCAGAACTACTAGAGTATAGACTCAATAGTATAAAATATATGGATAATCTACATGGCAACAGTGCATATGAAGTGGCATGACTTCTCTGTATAATGACCTCAAAAAATAATGTCCAGGCTATTTATTCAGCTCCTTCGAACATTAGAATACTTAATACCAAGAAAGACACTGCCCATGGAAAATATATACAAGACACAGGGCTACGTTATCTGTACTTGCACAAACTACTAAGATAATAATATAAGTTACTTTCTATTCCCCATAAATCCTACATATAAGCACCCATTGGTTTCTTTTCATAATCCCAAGGTCACTATCACTTTAAAATTTCATAATAGATTTATCAATCTACATCGCAAAATTATCTAATATTATTCTAAACAAGATTCACATATGACTTCAATAATCTAAACTACTATAACAAAAAAAAAGATTTATTCACTTTCAAAATTCAGCAATAAAAATACAAATGATTTTGTTTTCAGATGTTAAAATCAATATTTTAAAACATTTTAAAAATAAGGTTCTTCCACTAAGGAATCATATAAAAATTATATGTAACAGTAAATTATATTACAGTAGTAATATAAAAGAAAAGTATGCATATCTTTTTTTAAAAAAATCCTAACTCATATTTCTAAAATAACAATAAAGTTTTATGTGTAATTAATGCATGCACACATATTCATACATTCATATGATAAGGTAATACTTTAAAAATATTTCAAGCAATCCCTAAAAAAAACAATAAAATATACATCATGTGAAATTATATATTTTAGAAAGATTTACCTAGTAATAATTTGCTTGTTGATCACTCTTAGACATTTTCTGGTCCAATATTTTATATAAAAACATATTAAATAATAATAATAATAATAATAATAATAATAATAATAATAATAATAATAATAATAATAATAATAATAATAATAATAATAATAATAATAATAATAATAATAATAATAATAACAACAACAACAACAACACATTCAGTATTACTACCACACTTAGAAAAATGTTTATAAAAAAAACTTTACAAAGAATTATTTCTTATAATATTAATTATGTTAGCTTGATAAATATTTAAATATAATGTTCCTACCTAGCACTAATAAAAACTTAACACTATTATTAGTAAGCAAAATGATAAATAAAACTATATTTACGAAAAACTCCAACCTGTTATAAAATTCAAATAAAAAAAATTCTTTTCTTCCTCATAATATTTCTTCATTAGAAGTCTGCTTTCTGACATTTGTTGCTAAGACAACCACTGTCCAACACTTGAGAAAAAAACACAGAGCTCTCTTCTCCCTCAACAAAGTTGCTGATGAATAAAAAAAATGAAAATGAAATGAAGTGAAGTCAACTTTTGTATCCAACATTATTTCAATCCTTTTATGAAAGTCTATAAAAATACAGTTTATTGTCTGCAGCTTTCATGACAATAATTATTAAAGTGTGATATCACTGGGAAAGTTTAAAATAATCTCTGGAGTTTTCCCATTTACTAGGATCCTACATGGCTTTCGATGCATGTGACGGCTATATAGATCTATGTATTCGTATGGAAAATACACATTTTATATTTCATTAAAATAAAATATCATTTATTTGTAGTTTAAATAAAGTCATTATAAAGTTATATTTTAGTCAGGATAATTTTATTTTTAATTACCACTTATTTCCTTTTGACGAATAATTCTAAAATCAGTTTTTTAAAATATTAAATAAATGCAGTCTCTTTTTTTTTAAATGAATGATGACTTGTCATATAAAAATATATTCATAGTACTATTGGTTTCTCTTTTAAATCATTTTAAAGAAAAGTTTATAATAAACTTTTTGAAGACAATATTTCTTTTTAAAATATTTACTGCAACTTTTTTTAAAGGATATATTTTTAAAATATTAAAATAAAGTTTTTACCATATAACTATTGCTCTTCAAATATGTATGATATAATGCATTTAAAATACAAAATTTTCGAAGAATTTTTTTGTTTAATTTCCTTGACAATGTCCAAAATATCAAAATAAATATTGATAAATCTTTTTCCAATAATATTTTTAAAATTGTAATTTTCTTTGATATCTGTACTTCTATTCTTAATTTTCTTGAATACATATTTATTTCTGGTATTAAATCTACAGCTACTGTGAAGCTGGCTCAAGCTTTAATAGAATAATTGGCAGGGAATTTTGTTACGTTAACAACACATGACTATTTTATCTTAATAAATTTATAGTCCTTTCAATCCTCTCTTTTAAAACAATAATTTTAAGTAGCAAACTAGTCAATACTTTGTTATTAAAAAAATAAATTATTAAGAAAGTTATTTAGTTATTAAACACCCCCTTAAAGTATTACAATCACACATTTATCACCCCCTTTAGTTATTAAAAGTACACAGAAAAATGAGAGCATCTACTTTTTATACTAAATTAAATTGATGATTTGATTGGCTATTTAGATCTTCAACTGGTGATCTAATTTACATAGTCAAGTTTAGGTTATTAAAATTTTAGAAATAAAATCATGACTCATATTATTACATTAAGTATTATATTATTTGATTCTAAATTAATTTTATACTTTTATTTAAACAAACTAAACACTTTAAAATAACATTTTAAAAATAATAATTTATTAATTTATCCAATATTTATTTTCAATTTATTTATTTTTAAAATTTAACTTTAGTAACTATACATTTGTTTTAAAACTACCAATTAAATAGTTGTTATAACATATAGGTTTTATCTTATGATATAACAAATGTTTCAATTTTTTTTAACAATTCTAAAGCAATTTTGAAATTATCTTTAGAAAACTTGTAAGCACAAAAGTATGAGTACTTGTGTCACATGACTTCCAAACCCAGAGAGAATGTAACAATTTTTAATTGCTGTCTGATAACAGAAACAAATTTCTAATTATAAAAAAATATTATATTAAAAAATTGTAATATAATAATAGAATTTGGAATAATAATTTTGATACTATCAAATTAAACACATTTGTCCATCTTAAAATATCATATTTTAAATATATAATTTATAACACAAATATTAAATATAATTTTTATTTTAAAATACATTAGTTTATCTAATTTTAAGTCATTATTTTGAAATTAGCTTTTAGCACATGTTTAAAAAGACTGTTAATATATTATTTTACTATAGCCAGTTTTCCCAACCATACAAAAATCATAATATTTAGCTTTATTTTATTACTTTAACATATTAATATAGTTTTTATGTATTTACTACTCTCACTTTACTTTAACAAAGCATTTTAAAATATTGCCAACATTATACAGTAGTCATACTATTTAAAATGTATCCTTAATTCAAAATTTTTTGAAAATTGACTCATTAGACCTATTTGGACCTAGTAGAAAGGGCACAATATATATTCTTTTGTTGTGGTTTATACTAATATTATTTATTTGGAAGCTATCATTTTGTAGTAACTACTTGATTTTATATTTTAAATTAATTTTATTAATTTCACAAGGTGAAAGATAAGACAAATAATAAAAAGCCTTATTATTAATATTCTACATTGCATTAAATATATATATTTTTTCTCTACTTTGCTGCACCATGTATAGAATCTGAATCAATTATATACCTGAAATCTAATTTAGACATATTCTTCTCTGTCAATTTCCTTCATTGATTTACATTATTTTTATCAAAATCCAAAATCTATTCAAAATTAAAAATAATAGTTGCTATTGAATTATAACACTATCCAATGCTTTCTCCAATAAGGTCCTCAAATATAAAAATTACACAAAACAGTATATACTATAACAACTTCAATCAATTCAAATCAGAATTTTATTCACTTTTAATCTTGAAAGAAGTTTTTTATTAATTAATTATTTTTGTTTGCCCCCCCCTCAATAATTTTGCGTACAATTTTATTTTTGTTTGTCTTTTTCCCTCTTAATTTTTATATAAATTCTTTATTTAGTTTACCCCTACTGGTTTTATTTTATATATAAATTACTTTTATAATTTTTTTTTACTAATTTTATTTTGTGTATGTCACTATTTTTGGAATAATCTCTACTTTATTGCTGAATAAAAAAATTTATTTACAATAAAAATATTTTAGTTTAGTTTTTTTCTTTCTATTTTTCTTTAATATAAAAATGAATGATTATTTTTTGATAAATTTCAAATTTTTAAAGCTATATATCATAATATTTAATTTATATTAATTATTATCACATTTTCTTAGAAATGATACAATTGTTACAGATTCCTCTATGGGTAAAAATTTTGTGATGCTATTAAAAAAAGAAAGATACCAATATCTTTAGTTTTTGATGTTTTGGTGTGATTGATTATTTTTGTTAAGTCATGTAGTATATTATTTTATTGAAAATTTTATGAGGAATATAATGTACCTATTAATAAAAATATTGTTTTAAAATTTATCTATTAAAATTTTGAATTTATGAAAAACCAAGAAAATAATTTTTAGAAGTATTGAATTCTTGTTCTTTTATTATTATTATTTTGAATATTAAAACTATATTTTTTAAGCTTTATTATATTCCACTGTGTTTTATGTTTCAAACAATATAAATTATGTGTTTTTGAATATGCAAACATAAGTTATTATAAAAATTATGGCTTTACCCAATTTTCTAGAAATTCATTATGGTCATCATGAAAATCTAATGGTTAAAAAAATACATTATCATTGGGAAGTTTTAACTAGATTAAAAAATAATATGAGTGAAATTGGAGTTTCAAGATTTGATCTAGAAAAAACATTTAAATCAACTTAATTATAACTATAAAAAAAATTCAAAATAATTTGTATTAGAAATACTTGTCCTCTCTTTTTTCGCCATAGAAAGACAAAACCTCTATATATTAGCATGTTAATTATAATTATGGTACTAATTTATAATCCATGCTTAATTTAAGTTTTTCCTTTTTATAATTGGCAATCATTTATTGGCATCTAATATGCTAATAACAGAAACTTTAAATTAAAAATGGATAACTTTACAGTAGTTTAGATATTGCTTTTATTGTCCAACCAATAAAGCATTTTAAAACTTATTAAATAAGATATTTTTGAAATGTTGCTAATAAAAATCATGTACCAACTTGAGTATAAAATTAAAAGCAAACACCCTATAAATAGTTTCTAGCTGTTTGGACATGTCCATAAGACATAACATTCTAATATTAGCAAAATAATAGTTTTTCAGTATTTTTCTATAATATTGATGAAAACAAAATTCATCAAAGCTGAGTAATGAGAGATCCTGGCTTTTCTTTTATGTTTATAGTTTAGCTAAAAGTAGCTAGATATATAATATCTTATCAAAGACGAAATAAAAATTAACGATCATAAATTTAAACAGTCAATAATAATAAATTAAAAATTAAACAGATTTTTCCACATTTATAGATTACAAGATTTTATACATATTTTATAATAGTGAGTGAATAATTAATATTATGAAGTAATTTACATCGTGTATCAAGAAATAATTTTTAACAAAATTTGTTCGAACAATATCGAATCTATATCATGCAATACTTTACACTTACAATTTTTAATAAAACAAATTGAAATTCTTGCATGAGATACAATTTTAAAATAAATTACAATTTTGAAATAACAGATTGAAAGGCAGTTATTATATATATTTCGCGCAATCACATGATAAAAATTTTATTCACAATCTAATAATATTTACACATATTATTACCGTAGAAATTGAATTTTTATATAAAATAATAAATATTGATAACTTTTCAAATCATCTGACAAGATTCGTAATTTATTCCGCTAGTTAAAAGTGACATAAAGAAATAAAACAAGTTGCGAATCAATAAAAGTTGTCAATCACCATAAATTCTGATTACTAAAAAAAGAAGCAGTCGACAATTTTTATAACAAAAAAACAAAACTTGCCATTTCTTAATTACATTAGTATATTTTAATTAAGATAGAACTTCTATAAATCATGTGGGAGGGGTGCAACATTATAAAAGATAGAGAGATTTATCATCAGAAATTTTTAATCGATCTTTGTTATATGAAAAAGAAAAATATTGCACAAAATAGACGATCAATAAACCGTTTATATTCAAATAAGAAACATTTACTTCTATACAATATGCACCATAATTTTCAATAAAAATAAGAATAATGCGCTAATAAGAATGTCAAATACTTACTGCGTTTTTAATTTTGTTAAAAGCAATTGAAAGATCTTTAGAAAAATTTAAAATGTTATAAAACTTATCTGAATAAACTAAACTCATTTAAATAATTATTTTTCAACAAAATACTTCTAGTGAAGCAAAAATCGTTTACTTGAAAGGAAAAAAAAGACAATATACTTAACATCATCAGTCATTTGCAAATACATATGGCTATTTTATGAGAAAGATGCAAAAAGGAAACAAAAGTTAACTTTAAGTCTTGTGATGACCATATTAACCAGTCTGTGAGCCACAGATATGTTTGCATATATAATACAGGTTTTTAAAGTAGTTTGGTATCTAAAACTGGCATCTTTTAACATATTATTTAACAAACTTCATCTTCTGAAAGACTTTAAACTCATATCTAATTATAACCCTCCACTGCGTTGTATTTTCAACCATATCCTCTTAAAAAAACAATTAATATTTCGTTCTTTATAATGACTTTTTTGAGGTTATCTATATATTATAAATAGGTTTTGCCTCTTTACAAAATCACATTCAAATTCATCATAAAATACTTTTTATAAAATCAATTACATTTATTTCATCTGTTTCACTTCCAATCCAATGATTACATGTTTTTACATTTTCATTCAATATTATTACAACTAAAAACCTGAAGAACATATTAAATGATCTTTTAATATTGTTATTATATTTTCCTAATATAATAAAAAATCTATAATTAAAATAAATAGGAACTTTCATACCTTGCTTCCATTCAATATCCCTCTATAAATATAATTTATTTGAAATTGCTAACATCACTATGATAAAATATGCCTTCTTTTAAATTACAGCCAGTACACTTCACTCAACACCAAAACCTAATTTTTTAACTAAATAGTTATCAAAATACTTAAATTAATACACTGTACAGGCTTACACACACCTGCACATATATAATGTAATATATAAGGGATTCAAACTCAGACTTTCACATGACCCTCAACTCTCCATGCCATCTCATATTGCTGACCCACCTGATCACACACATGTTGAAAATATAAATAATCACCAATATATGTATTTCATGCTAAACCAGCAATCATCAGTTGGTCCAGATTACTATCTCCACACATGTATACAATCAGTGCTCAGCTTTATATTAAGATAGCCAATCTTCATACCTTAATGGATAGGCTTCAAACTACTCGAACACCCAACTCTTCAGCCATCCATTTCATTGAAAATCTGATGATGGAATGTTCAAAGCCCTCATTAGTACCAAGGTTGTCATCCTACCCATGTTTACCATTAGTAATTCTGACCCCTCATGTACTGGAGAATAGTCCTTGGCACTAATGAGGGCTTTGAACATTGCATCATCAGATTTTCAATGAAATGGATGGCTGAAGAGTTGTGGGTTGGAGTAGTTTGAAGTCTGTCCATTTAAGTATGAAGATTGGCTATCTTAATATAAAGCTGAGCACTGATTGTATATATGTGTGGAGATAGTAATCTGGACCTACTGATGATTACTGGTTTAGCATGAAATATGTATATTGGTGATTATTTATCTGTTCAACATGTGTATGATCAGGTGGGTCAGCAATATGAGATGGCATGAAGAGTTGAGGGTCGTGTGAAAGTCTGAGTTTGAATCCCTTATATATTACAAAATACTTAAAGTATTCGGTACTTTCAAATGGATAAGAAATCAAGACAAAAATTGCTAAATATCTATCTTTTATCACTGGCTGATAAAAGCCTTGTTTTTTTCAGCATTAATCACTAATTCAAAGTCTTTATACATTCCATTTAAAATATTAAAAGTATTTAGTAATAAACCTACAAAATGGAAAGAATATCATCAACATCAGGATACTGTTAATTTAAATTCATTAATTAAGATGAAATGCTTATTTTTTTAATTAACCAAAATTAAAAATTAGCCTCAATTCTATGTTACATTTTATTATTTGTTTTACAAAGTCACTTATAAGATATTCAAAGATCATTGTTATAAAAATGAAAAAAAAAGCCGAATTAATAGAGATCTCTATATGAGACCTATTTTAATTTCAAATACTTCATTTTGAAATTATTCCAGGATGTTCAACTTATAATGTTCTGGGAGATAATGATTATATCAATCACAAATCGAATTAACTACAACTATAAACTAAGTTTTTAAATAAGTTTATTCATGATTTCTGCACAAAAGGTAAATAGTAAAACAGCCGGTATATTCTTAATTAATTCTGAAGCTATAAGAAAATATTGTGTACTTTTTAAGTCAATTCTTTTATTAACCTGTCTTAAAGAAATGTGACTTGTCAGCTGATATTTACTTAAAGAAATGTATAGAACAATTTATGAAGTCAAAGGCAGATTTAAAATCTAATTAGTCTGCAAAGTATCCTTTTATTTTTGGATTATCATGGAAGCATTGTTGATTGCAAGATATAGAGTTAATTTAGACTTCATATTGAAATTTTTTTAAGAATATCTCTTTAAAATAATTTTAAGTCATTTTTATCAATAGTTCAATTGTAATTGAATATTGTAATCAATCTTAACTTAATGAAAATATTTTAGAAAATTATAAAAAAATAGTTTTTAAAAATATATAATAGAAATTTCAAGATTTTTTATTTCAATATAACCCTTAATTCTTATATTTCAAATGATACTGTAATTTTTATAGAAGTTTTACACTGTTTTTAAAGTTGTACTTAATAATTTGTTAAGCACGCATAAGTAAACCTTAAGACCATGCACCTGGATGTGACAGTAGGGACCTTTACAAACTTTAACACAAGATTAAATGCTTTAGATTCACGTATATAATTAAAAAGTAGGTCCAAGATAAGAGTGGTCACTCTTGTCTTTTAAAGCCATTAAGATTTGTAGAGGTCCCTACTGTCACATCCAGCCTCATGGTCTTAAGGTTATAGCCTTAATATATTACTTAATAACAGTTTTTGTGTATTAAAATGGAGAGCTAAGAGAATAAAATAAATGAAAATTATTTCAGAAGACTTGTTTTATCATAGAATCATCTAGTGAATGATTTGAATTTTAATCTCCTTGTATTAGTTACATGTAAACACATTATATCTTTTCTCTTACAATGCAATGTATAATGTTATATCATGAGTTATAATGTGTGTATGAATTACTCCCATACTATGTGAGGTGTGGGTGTGATATCACATTAGAAGGTTAAAATATTTTGGTATGAGAGATTGCAAATGTATTTAATCTTTAAAATCAAACAAATCACAATTTGTAAATAGATAACTGGATTAACATTTTTGGTTTACAAATTTAATATTTCAGTCCTCTACTTCTCTAACAAATAGAGATTATTCTATAATGAAAGAGATCAGTCAGAAAATTTTTTACACTGACAGATGCTTTAGCATGAGGTATACACTGTTATAGATCTGATAATTAAATCAAATAAAAGCTTAATTCGCATAAAAAGTCAATTATTTAGTCGAGTTTTTTGCATCATTATATTTGATTTTCAGTGTTATGAAAGATGTCAATAAATTATGAAAACAACCATATCTGCAGAAGCAAAATCATTGGAAAGTTTTTGAATTCTTTATAATTAATTGATCATATAAACACATAGCAGGTTTTGTTTTTGTTTCATGATTATTTAATTTTACAAAATGTATAAATATCTCATAAACAAATTAATGAATTACTAAATAAAAAAGTTTTATATTATCACTTATGGCTGGCAACACAAAAAATGTTACAGAATACACTGACATCATTGAAATACCAAAAAATATAATGATATTACTAAATAAAATGGAGGATATATTGACATTATTACAAATACTAGATATAAACATTAAAAGCATAAAGCTAAACTAATCAATAAATAATCAAAATTATTCAAAATTCACAACTTAACCAGACTAGCCAAGAAAATAAACTCTAAAACATTACCAATGGTTTCACTGCTATAAGCAGACTTCTTAAAAGTGTAAAGAACTACAAAATAACATATTTAAACTAAACATTACCCACAATTCCACTTACCTCTCATACACACTTAATATTAAAAAAACTTTTAAATAAGTTAATTGCTTCAGAATCCTAAACTTTTAATAATAAAGATTCTTTTATTCTTTTTTTTATTTCATTTCTCTCAAAGAAGATGATCATTAATTTTGATAAAGCTATGGTTGTATTCTTTGAGAAAAATTAAATAAAAAGAACAGTTAATCTTTGTTATTAAAATTGATGATTCAGAAGCAATTAACTTATTTAAAAGTTCTTTTAATATTAAGAGTGGATAAGAAGTAAGTGGAATTGTGAGTAATACTTAATATAAATTTGTTGTTATTTTATGGTTCTATACCCTTGAGAAGTCTGCTTGTAGCAGTAAAACCACTGTTTTTGTTTTAGAGTTTATTTTCTTGGCTAGTCTGGTTGGGTTGTAAATTTGGGGTAATTTTGATTAAATACTAGAATAATATAATGACATCATGGAGCACACAGAATAATATACTGACATCACTGAGAAATATTAGAGAATGTATTGATATACAAGGAATGACTAAAAACATGAAAGAATATGATGACATCACTGGATGCATTAGGGAATACATTGATAACCCTAAATACCAAAAGAATACGCTGACACCACTGAAAATACTAGATACTATACTGATATCAGGAAAACATTAGATAATATATTGACATTAATGAAAACACTGAAGAATATTTTGACATCACTGAAAATACCAAAAAATATATTGAAATCACTAAACATATATGTTAATATTACTAAATATATTTAAAGAATTCACTGACATGACTGAAAAATACTACACTGACATATAAAAAAACTGACCTTTATGCTTTATATCATTGGAAACACTAATAAAAAGACTGACTCCACTGAAAACATTAAAGAATACATTAACTTCACTGAAACTTAGATTTAAAAAAAAATCATATATATTCTACATCCCATTATATGTAACAACTATCCTTATGTATTATATTTTGAAAATGGAAAAAAAATAGTATTTTAATGCTTAAACTTTACAATATGTTTAGATAATGTAGCATTTGCCATTATTCTTTCTACCTTTAGTTATATCCTTTCATTGTCACAATAAACTTCTGTTTAACTCACAAATCTCCACATTCACATCAAAATTATTTTTTTCTTCTGTGAATCACAAAAAGTGTTGCCTTTTGAAAGGCGTGATTGCCAAAAAAAAAAAAAAAGCAGTTGGAACAAAGCTTCATTATGAATAGCTTTGCAGAGTTCAAACTAATAAGATTTTTTTTATTTGGAAGTAAACAGGTTTTTACTAACCAAAGCTAAATAAAAAAGAGAAATTCATATATTATTAGTGTTCTGTTGCTAAATGTGTTATTAAAATAATCACTTTGATCCTCTTAAAGACAATGATAAAAAAAGAAGATATCATTTTAATTAATATAATTCATTTCTTTCAAAGGAAAAAAGAATTTACTTGCAAAAAAATAAATTTAATAATGATGTTTTTATTATAACACCCTTGGAGTAAAATTTTTAAAAAAAGTGTACTTGGAATGCACTTGCAATGCAATGTGATGCACTATAGCTTCTCCTTTCTCTGAATCAGGAATCTTTCAGACATTATGTCCAGAAAAACCTTTTAGCCACCTTATCTTCCCTTTCCAGTCCCTATCCTAAATTTTCCCCATATTCTTCTCTATCCTACTCCATACTAGTTTCACAACATTATCTTTAGCCACTCTATGGCTTTTATATCTAAATCCCCCTTATCTTTTTCCAAACCCAGCATTAACACCAACAACCTACTCTCTGTATAATCACTTTGTTTATTATTTGTACTCTTTCTTCTTGTGAGTACTTACATTCAATTAACATATGTCTAATATTTTTTATGCCTTCCTTACATAACTTGCAGACTAAATCACCCACATTTCTCCATTTATGTCTATATTACCTTATTGATAATGATCCTGTTTGAGCCTATTTTCCTTGCTATTATCATAAATTAACTAGCACCCAATATTCTGATTACTTATATATATATATATATACACTCCTTTTACTCTCCATATTAACTAGCACCCAATATTCTGATTACTTATATATATATATATATACACTCCTTTTACTCTCCATACTAATTCTCCATCTCTCCAACTTCCTATTTTTTATTAATGCATCACTTGCTAATCAAGGCTATGACACACACCTAGCATCAAATTTCTTAAGATCTTGATATAATAATCTAAGAAATCATTGTGTCCACTTGATAATATTCTTTGTATATAAATGAAAAATCTTTAATAAACATCACTATAAGATTATATCAGTAAAATTAATTTTATTTTTGCCTTTTTCAGATCATCTTTATGTTCCATTAACATTAATTAAGACTTACTAAGCCTTATATTCATTTTTAATAGGAAGAAATATATTTTTGTGTATATATTTAACAACTGACCAGTGTTGTATTGTTTCACTTGGTCCTGCTTCACTAATTTTTTCTTGAAATACCATCAAATCTTGTTAACATGAGATTACATCCAAACAAACTTAATTAAAGTATCAGATCAAATGGCAAGGCAAACTGATTTTTAAAATAAACAGTTCTCTCTCATATGTGTTACAAGATAGATTTCACTACAATAGAAATGATTCTATTAAAGTCTCTCGCTGTGCGTTCTGACAAGCAGCCTATAAGGACATAATATTTTTAATAAAACATTCTTTGAGCAATTTACAGTGTGATACAACAAAAACTCAAAAGATAATTTTGCAAATAATATGTTATTCCTTTCATTGAAAAGACAATATTCAGCATAAGTTTAAAGAGAAAAAAAATTATTTTGTGTGATCACTTATAAATCAATAACTACTTACTGTACGTTATTCATTATTGCATTTAACCAAAGCCTCTTCTAGAGCCATTTGAGTGAACGAGGAGGTGTTATCTTAAAGAGATATATTCCAAAAAAATTATCACACCTTAAAAAAAAAAAATTAGTTCGTTCTGAAACTACTAATAAGAAAATGTTTTCCCAAAAATATATATTCTTTAAAATAAGTTTTTTGTAATTTAATTGTTTGAGAGATGGGGATGGGGGGGGGGGGAGATAGTTAATTCTATTAATTCTAATGTAAGGAATAAAACTTTGGGTCTTCCGAAATTGTAGTGTATTTTATTATTCTTCGACTCTCAAAACATGTAACATTAACAAAATTATAAATAAATTTCAATTCTGGAAATAAATTTTAAGTTGGTTAGAGTTTTAAAAAAAATATTCAGAAAATTTTGCGATAGAACTATTTTAATGATAACTAATAAAAGAAAGTAGTAACGATTCTAAAATCCATAGGCTTTCAACAAAATATTTGTAATAATCAATAAAATATCTTCAAATGTGAATAAAATCATTCAGTACTTATAAAACCATAATTGCTATATAATTTTTAAAAAATATGTGCGAATGCGTTAAATATTATTGTGGGCTGCTTTCAATGTCCACCAACTTTGATGAATAAGAGAGGGGGAAGAAATTATTCTTATACTTGTTTACCAATTTATTAGATTCAATTTTTAAGTTTTTATATGAAGGCTCATGCTGCCTAATATTTATCACTATTGGTGATATACGACCTCCGCCAGTGCCAATTATTATAATTGTCTACATTTGAAGTTCCTTTATTTTAAAGCTGCGAAATAAAGATATTATTGGATCATGCAGAATATGAATTTCACCTTTTCTTACAGCTGAGAAAATATTAATTATCATTACTATCATATATATTCTCTACTGCCCAGATGATCTGCTGGTTCACCACCAGTTATAAAAATATTGCGCATTTTTACTATACTAAAAAATATCTCGGTCAGGATTTTGTTATTATTCAACCTTGAGAATAAAATTTAGTATATAATGTTTTCTAACTTCTTATTAGGAAGGTATATATTGAAATTTTTTTACTTATACTTATTTTAACATATTATTAATTAGTTTTCACTTATTATAAATATGATCAATTATATAAACTTTAAAACAATCGATTTAAAATAAAAGGCTACATTATGGACAAGTTTTAACATTGAAATTTCATCATTTAAAGTATTTATTAGAAACACATTTGTATATTTGAAATTTTATAAGATACATTCTGCAAACTTTTATATACTTAATATATTCATACTAAAAGAAAATATGCCTATGTGTTTGAAAAGGAAGGTTTTAATAAATATGTTTTACTAATTCTTACTTATGAATCTGAGACTTGAACACGTAATAGAAGAACAATACAGAGACTTCAGACCAACCAAAGAAGTATGGAGAGATACATGTTGGAACTAACAAGAAGAGATCAAAAATGCATTATATGGGTAAGAAAACAAACAGGTGTTACTGACCTCATTAAAAAAAAATAAAAGACTGAAGTGGAGTTGGGATAGACATATTGCTAGAAGAGATGATGATAGATGGACAATTGAAATCTTAAACTCGATTCGAAGAGATTGTAAAAGACCCAGAAAGAGATCACATGTGAGATGGATGAATGAAATAAGAAAGTGTGCATGGTGATGTGGAGAAAAAAAGCTAAAGATCAGAGAAGATGGATTGAACTTGGAGAGACCTTCATCCTGCAGTGGATTGATAATGGTTGATGATGGTGAATACATTCATTTTATAACAAGAATTTAAAATTTAAATTACTTTAACTACAAATCTTCAAACAACTGAGAGTTAAATAATTTTCTCTGTTTTTTTTAAACTACCCCAATCAATTGCACTATGAAAAAAGAAAATGATTCTCTCTTACTACAAATACAATTTTTTTGTATAAAAAAGTATAAAATGAAACTAATATTAAAACTGGATAAACTATAGCTAATTAGTTTAGAAATTACTTATTGTAATATTTCCTAATATTATATTCAAAATCTGTACACATTATTCTTATCTATGTTTTATTCAGAACACAAGATTCAAAAATCGATCATTTAAGCAAAAAATATAAATTTATTATTATAAACTACAAAATAACTTAAATTAATCATTGAATTTATTGAATAAAACTTTTTAATATCAAGTTTGTCTTAAAATTTGTTTCACCTATATACTGCTAGTATAATCTAACTGAGTTGTTAAATGTTTTTATAAATATTCAAACTTAATTTATATCCTTCTAATTATATTCAATTATTAGCAACAACAGAGATCAGAATGTGTTAGTAATGACATGTGAATGTACTTAATAAATCAATAAAATACTTCTGTTAATACAACTTATAAAATACAATATAACAATTCGTCAATTGCTAAAACAGAGAATCATTAATATAAATAAAATAACTATTGCAAAGCGCTTTCAACTCTTAGGAGTCCTTATCAAGGCAGTAAAAAACTTCTATTTTCTCCTAAGTGATAAATTCAACATTTCATTGCATTGATCAGGAACAACTAATCAGAAAACTGGTTAATTTTGAATTCATAGCACAAGATGAATTTTGTATAAGCTATGATTTTTTAATCTTGCATTTTTATGTGTTTTATGCATTAATACTGCAAAATCCTTTGACTACATATATGGCCTATACTATTTTGGTGAACATAAAAAGCTGAATAAACTTTATCATCTTTCTTTGCTCTAGTATATGTATATTTATGTTGTTGAAGGCAATATTTAATATGTATCTTGGTTTCCTCAATATATACTGAATTACAATTTATCTGTGGACATCTAATAGAATACACAACACTGCTTTTATCCTCTTTACTTATTACTCCCTTAGAATTATTTATTAATCTATTAAAATTAGGCAGAGTCCTCCATGCCAACCAGAAATCCTGACTTAAAACTCATATTTTTATTAATGTTAGGAATAAAAGCTAATGACATCCATGGTTTATTATTCACATTTACATTCTCACTATTATAGCATTGTTTATAATGTTTCAATACAATAGATAATATTCTATGCTTATTATAACCAACTAATATCAAATCTTGCATATAACAATTTATATTATCTTTCTTAAACATTTCATTTGAACACAGGCATTGATTATGTGTTAGAAAAGCTCTAATGTTCCTTTAATTCACAAATTGGCTGGTTTTAGAGCTTTTTTAACATGTAATCAATGAATGTGTTCAAATGAAATGTTTAAGAAAAATAATATAAATTGTTATATGCAAGATTTGATACATGTTGGTTATAATAAGCATAGGCTATTATCTATTGTATTAAATAAAGTCTCGATTCCAATTAACATTTTGTTTTTTTTTTATGTTGTTATTTATTTGACTTTTAACCATAAAGTTAATTTCAATATGTTACATCATTGAAATTTTATTAGTAATAATATTCTGAATTATATTAGTTTCACATGTTAAGATGAATGCATTTTTTTTTAAATAGAATCAAAGAGATTTGTTATAAAACAAATCAACATTATTATACATTTACAAAAGACATTAAAAATGGCAAAAATATTTTTCAGAAAAGTTTTCAATATGATGTTTAGTGCAAAAGTTGAGTTGTCCAATCTAGAAGTAAAAATTTTTGTGTTGTTTTCTAGGTAAAGTCTTATTTGAAATGAAACAATTGACCTCGGCCATGTCACTTGGGATTTGAATATCACATAATCTACGATGCAACTAAATTACTTGATTATTTTTAATATAATGAATTAATCATATATTCTGTTATTAATAGCAATTAATTCAAAGAGAATTGCTTTAATATAATATTAAGTTTACTGCTGGAAATCTTAAATTTGAGCAATGTGCCTTAATATAGTTATAATTCCAACAATGGCCTGAAAATTGTGGACACTCAAGGAAGATAAATATAAATTTTAGATTAATACAAAAAATATCTGTTGCTGAAATATCCATAAAGATTAAAGATATATAAAATATATTGAACAACACTGTGATGAGATGTTTTAAAAATATCTGAAACATGCAATCTTAAAATTCTTGGGGATTACCTTACTATAGGATATAATTGTCCTGCATTTTTAAAAATGCATATATGCAAAGATTCAGGTGTTGAGACTCAAGGATTTAATATCTGTAACTCATCATGAGTAAATGTTGTTTATGAAAATTTAAATAATAAAAAAATATTGGTGGAATGGGGATTAAGGTTGTGCTGATAAAAAAACTTGAAAACATTGTTGCATTGTCTATAAGAATACGGATAGCTAGACAAAAAAGCCTATTGAACCTAAAAATATTATAGTAAGTAAAATGGTAACACATGTGAATCAATAAAGTATGGTTCATTAATCCTGCACTTGTTTCATGCATTCAATATGATATTAAAAATATTGCTGGAATATAATAGAAAAAAAGATTATTTGAAAGACAATCAGCCAAGGTGTCAATTATGCAAAACAGTGATCTCTTCTCCATCCCCAAAATTACAAAAAATAGTCTTCGTGTGAATTATACTCACAATAAAATATTATTCATGACTGTTTTCTGATTAAATAATCTTATTGGTCATCAAGAAAGATAAAAATCAAAGTTGTCTTTAGTTAATGCTAACCTTAGTGAAGTTCGATGAAGATGTTCCATATTCTGACATGGTGTTCTATGCTATTTACAATGAGTGCATGAGGGTAAATAATTATTTTTTATTCATCATTATTGCATATCACAAGAGGGTGAGGTTATTGTAGACATTTTATTTTTAATTTCACAGTGATTCTTTCTTTTGATTATAGCTATTTTAAAGAACAGTACCATGTCATTTTACTTTTTGATTTCAATTCTGATGCACCAATATGTTAATACTAATGTTTAGAAGAATGAAACCACAACATGTTGTTAATCAGTGTGAAACAATAGAATCATTCCAACAATGTGTTAGTAATGATTGTGAAGCAATATTAAAGAACTGCTGTGATTATAATCACATAATGTTGCCACAATGTAATTATTCCATAGGTGTTACTAATCTATATGCAACAGAAAAAAAAATTGATATGAATAAGAGGATAAACCATAATATATTCTCAACAAATATGTAACAGTACAAAACAGTTTATTGTTAATAAAATACAATCATATAGTAGTATTAAACAAATAAAATTACACATTTTAAACCAAAATGTTCTATAATATGTAATAATTTTATTGCATTTAGGTAAAAAATATATTTATAAATGTTACATAATGAGTGTGTCAATAGCTCTTAACAAGCTTGGCTTTTATCAGTGAAGTGCTAGGACATTCAAGTATTAGAAATGTTTAACTATTAAGTAGTTAAACATTCATTAAACATTAGATAAAGTTCTGGGCTTGACCTGGTATTTTAAATCTAATGCTTGAATATCTTAGCACCTCACTGATAAAAGTCAGAGCTAGAAACTGGTCTGAGAATAGGGATGTTCTGAAAAAATTATTAAGAGCTATTGGCATGCTAATTATATAATATTTGTAATACAAACTTATTAAATTAAGTCATGTGATATATGACTTGATTTCTTTGCAATTCTTTGCAAAAATATATTTTATATTAAAAACCAAGTATATCATTTTAGTTATCAATTACAAATTGTTTCGTATTCTGCACTAGGAGCTTAATTCATTCTGTCTATTCTATTTCAAAACAAAATATTGTAACCTTGAGTACTGGAGCGTACATGGCAGTGCTATATCACAAACAGGTCAATAAAAAATATAATTTCTAGGCTGGTGCCAGGCCAGTTTAAATAAAGAATGAAGTTAGCTTGTACTAAAATCTAAGGCATTTTTGTATTTTATATTATTAACTTGCATGGCTGTTGATGTGTGGGGGTGAAAATCTAATTTTCCTTGAAAAAACGTTAATAGTCTGACACTTAATCCAGGAATATTGAGATATAAAACTATCATCTACTCTGGTTCTAGAGTAGCATAAATATGATAGTTACTACTTTTAAAGCAATCTTGGTTCCAGTGACAATGGCTGATCAACATTTATTTGGTCAGATACAGTTAGTTTAATTGTGATAAGGTCAAGGGTTGAGTTTTTGAATAAATTTCAACTGAAATAAAAACAAATTTATGTTTGAGCATTTGAATTAAAGTAATGTCATGTGATTTAGTGCAGTGATGAAGTGTCAGATTCTGGAATGAAAAGTCCTTAAATCAATTCCAGCTTTGATACTTTCAGTACTTAAACTTTTTAGGAACCCCTTGAATAATTAAGCCATTTGATTATTTTATTTAAAGTGTTTTAATCAGCTAGTCATTATGCTGCTTGAACATCACATAATCTCCCAAGTAACTGATCATTTAGTTTATTGATATTAATATTTATTGCACCATTAATAATTGCATTGATACTATTTTGGTTGATTGGAAACTTTTTGTCATTTAAAGAAGTATTTATAAATATAACTTTCTAATAGCCCACTTACACTTGAGTAAATGCTATGCTTATATACGATCAAAGCTAAAGTGTGCGTAGGGCTCATTTTACATTTACGTTTACTGATAGTTTAACTTACATATACCTCGCTGGGTGTTTTCAGAAATATTTATAAATAAATAAAAAATGATAGAGTGCTTTATTGCTTGGAAAGTTCGAAAAGAGTTTGATTATAGGAAGTGAAAGGATTGTATCGCGATCCTTGGATCTTGAGTTCCATTGTCTAATAAAACAAAGAATATTTATAGATTTATAGTTTGGATCAAAACTTACTTTTTATGATATTTATTATTTTTATAGCAAAAACTCTTTTGTTTTAAGCATTTAATATATTCTTGAAATTTATTATTTACAGCATTTAATTTAGTCTTTTTTTTTTAATGTTGCAAGTTAAAAATAAATTTATGTTAACATAAGATTCTAACAAAATTCTTTTAAGAATTGAAAAGATCTGATCGCTACACTGTATCTCAAATATTTTCTAAGAAAACATAAAGCAGAAAGAATATCTTCACTCAATAACACAAAAGACCTTTTCTGAGATTTGCTTTCAATAATTTAAGTAGAACTCGCTAGCAATATCCTCTCTATCGTTGACAAAGATATCTATCTGATCGGAATAATCAAAATATTGAAGTCTTATATTCTATCTTTTAATTAAGTAGTAATACCAGATTTTATACTTTAAGAATAACAACACTCAGCATCTTAAAACTAGCTTAACAAATAATATGATTGGAATAAAAATAGAAGGAAAAAAACTGAATATTATTTTTAAAATATGTGTATATATAATAATAAGACCTGTAGGGAAACGAAGAAATAGGTATTATTCTCTAAGCCTGTTAAACTGTCAGATAGTGGCAGTCGATTAAGTTCAATCCTTATTTTATCCTCCATTTAAAATATTTAAATACATATTTACCAATCAGTATTCGATAACCTAGTAAGTTGGTTATAGGATGGCCCTCTCAAGGAAAATTATTAAGGTTGATTGTAACTTGAAAATTCTTCAAGTTTTCACTTGGCATGGATTTAGGAACCACTATATTAAGAAATTTAAACTTCTCTTAGTATATGTGTTAAAAGTATTATTTATATTAAATAACCCTTATAGCCCAAAGTCTTCAAAAACATACACAACACATACGCGTGTCGCGCACACACACATGTACAAGAAATAAATCAATTTTATGATGCCAGTTGAAAATCAAATATTTTAAAGTCACTATTTTCTAATGATAAATAAACTCAGCAGTGCTGCCTAAGTCTGAATAAAGCATCATGGATAACAGGTAATCCATGCTTTTTTATTTATCCTTTGTGTTTGTTTCACAGGTGGCACTGTTGAATTTATTTACATCAAGAGATAGTGATTTTATTAAATATTGCCAACCCTATACTAGTAATAATAAGTAAAATAAAAAATCATATAAGTATATACTGCGTTTCCAATGCACACCAGTGAAGCTATAAACAAGCCAAAAAACTTTTTTTTACTAAAATTCTCTTACAGCCATGATTTTATTGAAATTCAATAAAATACCATCAATATATATATATATATATATATATCTTTTCATAATTCATATCAAAAGAATATATATATATATATATATATAATCTTTTCATAATTCACTTCAAAAAACAACCATCTCTAGCATCAAAGGATAACTTCATAAGATTAATAGTCTCAGATTCAAAAAGATTTATCATTAGTGTTTTTTTGACTCTTCTTTTTAATTTATTTTTTTCATAAAAAAAACAATCTCTGCATTGCCAAATAATATTTTATGACTGTATTCAGTTCATGAATATACAAAGCTGAATTATAATATCTGTTTTTAATACTACTCCTATAAACTTTAACTCTTTCATTGAAACTTATTTTTACTTTGACCTATATAAATTTTATGATAACTATAAGGGATCTTATAAACCATACCAGGAATAGAGTTGATTGACTATTTTGAACTATTTAATAATGAATTTGTCAACATCTTTCTTCCAAGACACTTTCCTTACCACTAGTATAGGTGGCATGAAAAAAGCCGGAATTCAAAATAGGCAATTGATAGTAAATCTATTCCTGGTAAGGTTTATAAGATTCCTTGCAGTTGTCATAAAATTTATACAGGTCAACATAAATTAAGACATAATGAAAGAGTTAATGTTAATAAGAGTAGAATTAAAAATAGATATCATAATTCTGTTTTGTATATTCATGAACTAAATACAGGTTATAAAATATTATTTGACAATGCAGAGATTATTTTTATGAAGAAAAAAATGAATTAAAAAGAAGTGTCAAAGAAACACTTATAATAATAAATTCTCTTAAATCTGAAGTCATTAATCTCATGAAAATAATCCCTTGATGCTTAAAGTGAAGTGAATTATGTAAAAGGTATTTTGTTTTCTATATATATTTTTTGTATTTTGTTGACTTTTACTTGAAAATGTCTATTTGTTAATAGAAAAAACTATAATCATGGGAGAATTTTAGTAAGACTTTGTTTTTTGCTAGTTTTGTAATGCTATATGATTTTTTATTTTATATATATGATAACCTTGTAAGTACAAGATTATGTATATAACTTTGTAGAAATACAGGTATCGAATAAGAATATCATTATATATATATATATATATAATCCACAATTACTTCTCTATAAAACTGCTTCAATATTTCAACCAGCAGACTAGTTTTCATCAGAAAGGACAGCAAAATGGCTATTTTCTGGAAATAGCCATTTTGCTGTGCTTTCTGATAAAAACCAGTCTGCTGGTTGAAATATTAAAGCAGTTTTATATAGAAGTAATTGTGTGTTTTTTATTATGCTTTTATTTTTCCTTTAATTAGTTGTATTTATTATTTTCATGGATTATATATATATTAATAAAACATCTATTAAATTATGATAAGGGAACAAATAAATAACACTAAGATGAAATATTCTTGCACAAAAGTAATATTGATTACTCAAATTGTAATCATTACCAACTGAAATTAATAAGATAGGAAATAGGAGATGTTATGCTTGAAAAATCATGTGAGAGTTTTGCTTCGTGTCTATATAAGTTCATTGGATAATGAATACAATTTTAAAAATCGATACTACTTCTGCAAGAGATCATTACATGTTATTATTATTTATTTATACCATTATCATAATTTAAAATAATTACACTGGAAATTCATTCTACAATTTTTATTACATAGACAAATAGCAGCTGTAACTAGTTTCAATTTCATTACAAATGGCATTTACAGTTAAAATATAAAAATCTCATTAAAATCATATATCAGCATTTCAATATCAATGACTAACTTTCCTTAATTTGCATATATTTACACCATATGCCTTTACTTTAAATTATGCCATTCTATGGATGGATTTAAATCTGTGTTCAATGAATATTCAGCTATTTGCAATATAAGTTTGCTTTGACAATGTTTCAACTTGCATCCAAAAAGAATTTGAATAAAATATCAAGAAGACATACGTCATAAATGTGGCAGATAATTCATTAAATAAACAATATAATTGTGGCAGTATACACAAATTATAGATTACTCATTCATATTGGAAAATTAACACTATATGATTTTAATGCCATTTTGATTTTTTAAATTTTGACTGTAAATGAAACTGAAGTTAGAAATTATGCCACAAGTCAATTATATATACTGGTATAAAGAAACTCATAAATTTCAGTATTTTACTATATTATTATGTCTGATGTATGCATGTATGTGTAATAATTTTTATGTACCATGAAGCATATGTCAAATGATATTTAAAAACAGAGAAATTTAGGCTTCTAAATTTCTAAAGAATACTTGAATTTAATCATTCCACAAGGGATTTCTGTGGATATTTTAGAATAAAAATATAGACAAGCATGCAGCTTCAGTCTTGCATTGGTGGTCGAGAGGTCAGCATGACTGCCTTACAAGCAGTTGCCCAGGTTGCGGGTTCGCGTCCTGGCCAATGCTATGACACTTAAAAAAAAAGCATGCAGCTTCATGTATACATTGTAAATAATCAGTCAGAACAAACAAATAGAACTAATTTAAATTTTAATTATTTAAAACATTAAAGAATTTGTTCATTTACTATTTATTAATCATGTAATATTTAACCAGCATTAAACTGCTGCACATGCACTTTGGATTTTAACTATAAAATGAATGAATACTAACACTTCAACCACATGATAAAGTCTTTGGAAAAGATAGAATGGTCATGTATCTTTTTGAACCCAAACGCTTTTGTATGGGCAAATCTTAAGTGTTTGAAAGTGAAAGCTTGAAGATATTAAATAATCACTTTAAATTACTTTTACATGCTTGAATGAATGACGATGTTGAAATTTACTAGAATTTACGATAAGTCATTCTTATTTGAAATTAAATGTATGTAAATAAGTCAATTATTTTATATAGCATGATGTTTTTACAAACTGTAATATTTAACCAGTTTAATGCTGGTTAAATATTACAGTTTGTAAAAACATCATATAAATTTGATATTTCCATTAATTTAGAACTGTATTCCAAATATCTGGATTTCTTAATAAAAATAAATGTCCAAGCCCTTCCTACCAATTATTTTCTCTTCTACAAGTGACCACAAATATAGATCCATTATGTTCTCTCTGTCATATATCACTAACATGACTCATTCAAACTCACTAACAATTAACAACCTCATAAAAAATGTACAAAGTGGTTCTTTCCCCAATATAATAGATTATTACATTCATTCTTTTCACACTCTGATTTGTAAAATGATATCTAAGCTTTATTCTCACAATACTAAATCACTCTTTCTAAAAAAATTAAATAAAATTAAGACCAAAAATCAAATTCATACATAAGCTGATATTTTTGCAACTACATGAAATCTAATCTCTATAACAATAATCTAGTGATTTGGTGATTGAATACATTAATTAATATGCATTAGCTATATATTGATTACTACTCAATTATATGAATATCTATCTTATTGTTTTTCTATTTGAAATCTTTTTTGTTTCAATAAGACTTGTAAATAATCTCCAATGAATATAGTAAATCTAATAAAGTTAATTTAAAACTAAATACACATTATGTCTGATTTATATTCAGGTTACTAAGATAACAACTTAAAGAAATCTGAACAATGCATTCATTTGCATTTCAGTATAATTCTCTATTTACATATATTATATTGCTTATTTTAATACATTTATATTGATATTTATTTTTTTATGGTATTTTGATTGTTGTTTCATTGTTTTTATAATATGCAGTTTTATACTACAAAATCAACATTATGAAAGATTATCCTAATAATTTGGCTACAAAAACATTAAATTTGTATTACAAAAGTATGTGTTAGTGAGTGGTGCGCTAGGATGCAGCTAACGATAAGTTTGAGCTTTAACTTATTTTTAGCTACTATTAGAGCACCATTCACCAATTATTTTAAAGTGAAGTATAATTATGAACTCCTACTAAAAGTATGTGTTATAAAACATTAAAATGATAGTCATTTATAATTCTGAAAAAGTTTGTTAGCCAGTTGAAATGTTAGGAGAGATGAGCAATAAAAAATTATTTACAATAATAGTATGAAATTGGCATTTCAAATTACCTAATATAATATTTTTTCTATACACAATAATTCAAATTAAATTAATATTTTAGCAAATAATATGTAAGTAAATTTGATTTTATCACTATAAAAGAATATACAAACAATTTAAAGTTATAAAATTAATAGAGAGGGTTGTCTTATTCAATTATTAAGAGGGTGCAGAGCTTACTTTTTTAATTTTAAAAAGGCTTTTTACAGAAAAGTAAACAAAAATGCTTAGATATTTAATTATCAATGTAATAATCCTCTTTAATCAAGTCATAGGACTATAAAGTAGGTATTCATAATATTTAAAAAGATCTTAAATTCTTCCAAATATTCATCTAAAACAGATAATCTTTTTCACAATTAACTTAAAATAATTTTTATTTTGCTAAAATAATTCACAGAGTTATATTATATACATTAAGTGGTATATAACAGGTTATATAGTATATAGTAATAAAACAGCATTAATTTTACATTTATTTTTATGATGTGTGAGATATTAAGGAACATTTATGGTGAAAAATCCCAATTGCAATGATGTATTTAAATAAAGGTTACACTGTGTTTTCCTGAAAGTGTGTAATGATGGTGTTCTAGTTGTATTTTTATATTGGACTATTTCCATCATCTTATATGAGTATTGAATGTCTTTAGAAAAATTTAACTTTATTTAAATATTCCAAATACATTCAACTGTTAGTAATAGCACACCAAACAGGTTAGTATATGTACAATAGTAACATCAGAACAGCTTTCCAGAATCATACCACACTATGAGGAATTCTAACATGTATTTTTATATTGGAGTATTTCCATCATCTAATATGAGTATTGAATGTCTTTAAAAAAATTTAACTTTATTTAAATATTCCAAATACATTCAATGGTTAATAATAGCACATCAAACACGTTAGTATATCATAATGTTCCAAGAAATACAACTCTGCCATCTTCTTCAGGTGTTGCTGGCCTGACCAGTGATTATGCTAACATGGGATTCAAACCTGGATCCTTAGATTCTTGAGTATTGAATTTTAAGGTAACACTCTAACCAACCGAGCCATCCTGTCAAAGGCAACAGTCAGTAGAAATTTCATATATTTATCTATAATGTTCCTCATGATTTCTCCACTTTTTCCTAAGAACAAAGTTAATTAGTGGTTTCCATATATTAGGTATAGTCACACTAGGTTGGCTTATGAGACTTTTTGCCATTATCATGTGTGCAGCTTCTTTACATTTTCTTCTTTGTACCCTTTCTTTTCTATCCAATCTTTTTATATTTTCCCAATGAAACATATGTTCATTGGCACATACATGGTCTGCTACCTTAGACACATCTGTTTTCTCTCTTCTAATCATCAGTTTGTATTGTTGCAAGTGCTTCTCAATGGAATAACTGGTCTCACCAATATATTATGTTCTTTCACATTCACATGATATTTCGTAGATGCAGTTTTTTCTTTTTAGCATTTCAAGTTTAGGATTTATAGATGTTAAAATTCCTCATAATGTGGTATGATTCTGGAAATCTGTTCTGATGTTAATGTTGTGCATATACTAACCTGTTTGATGTGCTATTACTAACAGTTGAATGTATTTGGAATATTTAAATAAAGTTAAATTTTCCTAAAGACGTTCAATACTCATATTAGATTATGGAAATAGTCCAATATAAAAATACAACTAACCCTTCAGGAAAACATTAAGTATTTGTTATGGACCTGATACTATACCAAACTTTAGATATTATGAAAAATTATGTCCAATGCTGGATAAAGTAGAAAAGCATTTAACTTTCTTATATAAATATAAATATAAAGTGATTATTCCTAAAATTTTGCCATTAAAACCTCCAATTCACTCCAAGAGAACCCTTCAGGAAAACATTAAGTATTTGTTATGGACCTGATACTATACCAAACTTTAGATATTATGAAAAATTATGTCCAATGCTGGCCAAAGTAGAAAAGCATTTAACTTTCTTATATAAATGTAAATATAAAGTGATTATTCCTAAAATTTTGCCATTAAAACCTCCAATGCACTCCAAGAAAACTGAAAAAATTACTCAGAGAGCAAATATGCTCTCTTAAGAAAAAGAATAAATGCTCAAAGTTTTTCCTAAGTTTTAGATCTTGCATCCCATTAATAATGTAGAATGTTTTCTGAAAAATAAACTTCCTAATGAAGATTTCACAAAAGTATCTCAAGCAGTAAAAAAAATAATATTCTATATTATATAAAAAATAAAAGAATAGCCAAAAGAAAAAACTTCCAATCCACATGGGCATATTCAAAATCATAATGTACTAAGTGGTGTGCCAACTTCATCAGTTAAAAAGTCCCAGTTCTAAACATCTAACAGATACTGAAAGTTCTGTTCTTGAAAGAGGATTAAACTTTGATGTAAAACTGTCTAATATCCTTTTTATTAGACATAATGGCAGCCACCGAGTAAGACACACAAAAATTACCTTTAAAAGAAGCAGCATAATTATGCTGGAGAATAAAAAACACTTGACAAGCAACAAAAATTGAAGTCAAACATATCCTATGGTGAGAGGAAAGCAATTAAATCTCTCAAAGTAGATAAATCTCTAATTATCTTTTCTGCTGACAAAGGCAATGCAATAGTTTTGATGATACAACTGATTATGACAACAAAATACAAGAACTCCTTACAGCAGGCCAATATAGAAAAGTGGCAAAAAAAATTTAATATCTAGTATGGAAACAAAGTTACAAGCAGTACTCAGAAAGCATCGCAGGTACTTCACTGATTCAGGAAAAAGTAAAATAACATCATAATTTAGAAAAATTGCTCATCTTTATGGTCTACCTAAAATCCATATGGATCATGTTCCATTAAGACCTATTATTAGTTCTAGAGATTTTCCTTACCAAAATTTGGCTAGATTTTTTCTCAAAATTCTAAGTCCTTTGGCATACAAGAGCCAGTCCTTTGTCAGGGATTCTGAACACTTTGTAAAATTAGTCAAGAACATGAAAATTGAAAGAACTGAATTACTGGTAAGCTTTGATTTGGAAATTTTATTCATGAATGTACCATGTGAAGAAGCATTGTCTATCGTAAGGAAAAGATTAAATGGTGATAATAGTTTGCAAACCAGAACAGTTCTTCCTATTGATAGTATAATGGAACTATTAACATTCTGCATAAAAACAACCTCTTTCAATATAATAGAATCAGAAAAGGAACAAAAATTGGCATTCTTAGATGTTTTTGTGACAAAACTCCCTCATGGCAAAATCAAAACTATAGTTTACCAAAAACCTACACATATGAAAAAATACCTAGCCTATACATCCAATCACTCCAGAAATACAACACATGGAGTTATATTATCACTATGGAAGAGAGCAAAAGAAGTTTGTTCAGAAACCAGCAATTTGGAAAAAGAAAAGATCTATACAGAACAAACTCTTATGAAAAATGGTTATCCATCAGCTGTTATTAAGAAAAATGTTAAATGGACAACAAAAAGAACCATCAAGAGAAAAGACAATTATTGGGTACTGTAGTGTACCCATACATTCCAAAAATATCAGATAAATTAAGGAAATGCTGCAATCAGTATAACATCAAAACAGCTTTCCAGAGCCATACTACACTACAATGAATTCTAACATCTATAAGCCTAAACTTGAAATGCTAAAAAGAAAAAACTGCATCTACAAAATACCATGTGAATGTGGAAGAACATATATTGATGAAGCCAGTCATCCCACTGAGAAGCACTTGCAAAAACACAAACTGATGATTAGAAGAGAGAAAACAGATGTGCCTAAGGTAGCAGACCATGTATATGCCAATGAACATATGTTCATTTAGGAAAATACAAAAATATTGGATAGAGAAGAAAAGGTACAAAGAAGAAAATTTAAAGAAGCTGCTCACATGACAATGGCAAAAAGTCACATAAGCCAACCTAGTGTCCACTTTACATAATGTATGAAAACAACTAATCAATTTTGCTCTTAGGAAAAAGTGGAGAAACCAGGAAGAACCTGATAGATAAGTATATGACATTTCTAATGACTGTTGCCTTAAGCAGGTTGGCTCAGTTGGTTAGAGAATTACCTTAAAATTCAATACTCAAGAATCTAAGTGTCCAGGAGCAAATCCCATGCTTGTATTGTCACTGGTCAGATCAGCAACACCTGACTAAGAGGGGAGAATAATATCTCTCGAAACATCGTGCATATATTAATCTGTCTGATGTGATATTACTAACTGTTGATAGTATTTGGAATATTTAAGTAAGTTAACTTTTTTTAAAGACATTCAATACTCATGATGGAAATAGTCCAATATAAAAATACAAATGGTTACCTTTGTATGATCAATTAATTTTACAACATATATTTATTAATGAATTAAAAAAGAAAAAAAATCGCCCAAGTCATCATGAAGTTTGAATTCACATCTGCAAATATGTAGATATTATTATACAATAGCATTATTGAAATAAACACTAAATCTTTTATCTCCAAAGCAACTACTTTTTCATTACTTACCTTTTTATAATATTTTAATATGATTTACCTTTTGATATCATGCAATCATCAATTCTTTTATGTGACACTTAAAAAATCCAAAAATGATAGATTATTTTGAGCCAATAATCTTTCAACTCTCAACTTTGCTATTCTATTCATGCATTAAACTGAACTGAACTGAATTTGACATCTATTCATGCATTAAACTGAACTGAACTGAATTTGACATCTATTTCTTTAAAAGTTACATATGGCACTGATCATTTAATTTTTGATTATGCAAAACTTTTGATCACATGTTCAAACAATGCAACTACTTTGCACAGTAGGCAAAAGTAACATGGAAACATCAAATTCATCAACTGAAATATAATTTAAGAATGTGCTGTGTAACTGGGATATTTCCAATAATAGCATTGAGCTAGCACCAGTTTTTAATAAAAACAAATTAAGACAAACTTTAAAACTAGGAAGTTTATTTATGTGTGGAAAGTTGTTAATAACAACTTGACATATGGGATAAATTACCCTCATGCACTGCATGACATGTGGGATAAATGACCCTCACACACCACAAGTATATAATATTTTTTGTTAGTCTGAATTTCCATTAACATGTATTTTATGCATGCAAAAAGTTCAATTAGCAGATGACATCTTAACATCAATTTTAATCAATCTTTTATTTAGGCTGAACAATTTTTTTTCTGCTCATATTAAGTCTACACCTAAGGCTCTGACTTAGCCCATGTTTCTTCCTACTTTTCAGAAAACTTCCTTGTCTCTCAACTCACAGTTCTTATAACTATTGTCAGTTCATTTTCTATAGATATACTAATTAGCATATGTTAGCTTCATTTATTATACATTTATTAATGTTCTATGCTTATTTTCTAGAATGCAAGTTTTAGCAGAGATAATAATAATGTACTGTTTGCAAGCAATTACAAATTTAGTTTATAAAAATAACATATATATGCATACATACATTCAACACTTCTTTTCATTCTAGAAAATAATTCTTAAATCTTTCAGATCTTCTGTGATTTCTCATATGTGTAGGAAGAATTTTTCTTCATCATGATTTGCAATTATATCCACTTGATTTGACAGTCTTGATGATAAAAATCCTTCCCCAATTTCATAGTTTTATTACCTGATTATTTACTTCATAAACTAAACTATCTCTCAGTGTTTCTACATTTTGTACTGTTGAGAATGTACCTTCACACTCTTCACTTTCATTAAATTCTGATTTGGTATTGGCTAATGTATGTTTTCTGTTAATTCTATTCTACATATTACTCTGGGGCTAGCATTAATGATTTACATGCCTCTTGATATACAATCCATTTTCCAGATGAATAACTCTAGACTTCAGATACAATCTCAAAGATGATACTACATTTCATTTCTTTTTAGCAATCTCTGGCCCATCCTGTTTCTCTCATTTTAATTTTTTTTTTATTACTTTGGGATTTTCTTCATCAGAAATATTTTTTTATCTAGTTACATTGTTCACTGTTAATAATTTTGACAACTGTGTGTAAGACTTTTGTCACAATAATAATTCTGCTGACATTTTAAAAATAGACCCTCTTGGGATAAAATGTTAGTAAAATGAGCTTCTATTAATGCTTCCTTCATATCTTTAGTCGATGTTTTGTTGAGTCCAGTCTTTAAATATTCTGCAGCCTTTTTAGCTATCTCATTTGATTTTGGATGATAGAGTGGAGTTAAATATGGTTTATTCCCTTATCTGCCAAGTACCTTTTAAACTCTATGGAAATAAATTAGTTCCATTATCTGAACATAAGAATTTCATATAACAATGAGTAGTAACGTTCTTGATGGTCTTTTATTGTACACATGGTAATAGAGTTTTCATAAACTTGTACTTGGACCAATGAGAATAAAAAATTTACTACAATTAGGAACAGGGATCCATTCATAGGGATAGTGTAATCTATGTGGATGTTTTGCCAAAGGTTTTTGACACTTCCCATGATTTAAATGTTTTTCTAAATAAATACACTGTAGACTGGCATTTAATATAGTTTTTTACAGTTTGTTTTACCTCTTTATTTAGATTCATCTAATAAGCATATGTTTATGCCAAAGCTTTTATTTTTACATCACCTGATACCTACTATGTAACAATTGAAGCACTTGTCTGTGATCCTCAGTTGGTATAAGCATGTAAATACTCCGATAAGCCCTGATAGACTTTGAAATGTATTTCCATCTTGGCCATCACAATTGAATCCAATTTTTTAATTTTTTATAGCTGCAGTACTGAATAGTCCATTCAGAAAACTATGATTACTATATTTATAAAGTTCATTTCAGTAAACTTTTGCAGTATTTCACTATAAACTGGTAAATGCAATAAAGCATTCACATGGTCCAATCTCTTTACCAGCCTTGGAGATTATATAGTAATCTTATGCAGCCAATATATTTATCCATCTGATTAACCAATGATTGGCATATTCTGGAGTTTTTTTTATTTTTATCAAAAAATTCAAAGTAATGGGCTCTATATGGTGAAAAGTTTTTCCCATATGCACCTTAATGGAATTTCTTTAAAGCAAAGATGATATCCATGACTTCTTTATTCACATGACCATAGGTTTTTTAGCAGGTGTTAAAATCCTTGAGGCAGGTTCTATTGAACTATTTCTTCCATAACATTGTTGGAAGATGATAGCTTCAACTTTGAAATTTGAAACATCAGTGATTGTAATCTCTTCCAAATCACTATAGTAATCTGCAATGAATTGGTTTGACATTAACATATCCTTTTATTTTTGAATAGCTACATTATGTTTCTCTGTCTATCTCCAGCATTGGTCTTTTAACAATAGTTTATATAAAGATGTTAACATGTGTGCTTTTTTATAAGAAAACTTTTATAAAATTTCAGCAATCCTAGGAAGACAAGTGAGTCCTTAAAGGTCCTAGACTTTGCCCATCTATTACAACTCTAACTTTTTCTGGGTTATGGTATTTTCTATGTTTAGTTATAATATGGCCTAGAAACTTGATCTCTGAAGTAGCCCTACATGCTTCATAGTATTTAGTTTAGCACCAACTTTGCCTAATTTTGAGTAAACTTCTATAATGCATATTTCTAATTTATGATCAGTTAGGGCAGGAATAAGTAGTCCAAAAAAGGGATAATTCCTTCCATATCTTGGTACAAAACATATATCTTAGCTTGGAAGATGTTTGAGGAAACTATAATCTCATATGGCATCTTATTATTTAAAAAGTCAGATTAATAACTCCAGTGTTCTCTCTGCAACAGGTATCTTATGGAAAGTGCACTTTAAAATAATCTTCAGGGAAAATGACACTTTATGAAACAATGCTAGATCTTTGCTCACATTTGGCACAGGATTTGCTCTTTTATTAATATATTTATTAAGTGTGATGCAGTAATCTCCATGAATATAAATATTTCCATCAGGTTTTATAATCACAACTACTTAAGTTGCCCACAATGAATCTTCTACTGATTACAACATGCCTTTTTAGACCATATCCTTAGTTATCTCCTCAACACTTGATTTCAACACATATGGAATTTTATGTGATTTAAGTACAGTAGTCTGAGCATCCCTCAGTAATTCAATGTCCATTGATCATATTCAACTAATCTTGGGTTTAAATAATTAGGGAAACATTTCTAAATTCAACTTCCAATTGTTGTTGCTTGATTAATTTTAAACATAACCCTAATGATTAAAACCAGTTTCTTCCTAATAAAGGATTTATATTCCTTTTCACTATGCATAAAGGCTACACTACCACATATGTCCATTTTGTTTCTATTAACATCTGTGGCTAGTACATCTGTATTTTCCAATTTCCAACTGTTTTTATTTTTCCCACTTATCCTGCACTGCTGTCAACTTTCACATTTACTTTCTATTTGCAAATGGTTACATTTAACATAATTGATCTTTTATATTTCTGCCATCTTCTTTTTTTTAACTCTGCTTCCACCTGATTAAAAAGTCCAGATGTGGTTGAGGATTTAAACTATTGCCTTTTAATGACAGACATGAACAGAATGTCATTTAAACCTATGTGCATGGCATTTTTCAATTTTAAATATGCAAACATTTTTAATCTGACTTTTCATACCACAAAATGACAAAACTGGATATCCTTTACAATTGTTACAGAAGTGCTAACAGTTTGTACTTTACTCATGTGAATCAAGATATTCTGCACACTCATAAAAATTTGAAATTCTGATGCATTTCTAATACAGTCTCTTGCACAGTACATTTGTGATTGCTGTTTTAAGTGTTAGGCCTGGTTCATTTGATAAACTTTTCCTGAGATTATGGTCCAATATCCAATATAACAATTGGTCTAATAAGAGATCTTGCAGCTGAGTAGCAACTTTATATTGTTTATCCAGTGTTTACAGTGCTAAATTATAATTGTGATATCATTCATGAAGTAACTATTTCCTCATTCTAAAACATAGGCAAATTACCCAAATAGTCATTACTGGTGGAAAGTACACATTTATAATTTCAATTAAATATTTACATGGAATATCTTTAGGATTCTTGGGATCATATAGTTGTTTAACTATCTGTTGAACATCATTGTCAGAAAAAAATAAAAGAGTAGACACTTTGGCTTTTGTCAATTTCAACTTTTGTGCTCAACATATGTAGCCATGTCACTGTTTTATTTATGTTAAATTCATGACTATTGTGACTCAGCAAAGCCCTTAGTAATGTCTACTATTCTGCTTGATTAATAAGTAGATTAAACAGTAATTATCAACAGTAATTAACACTTTGCACCATTCTGCAGTTGCTTCTAATATTCTATCTCTATCTTCACAAATAGCTTCTTCTGTCAACTGCAACACTCTGATGAATACATGGGAATATTTCCAATAATATCAGTCAAAAAGCATCAATTTTTAATAAATAACAATGAAGATAAAATTTTAAAACTCAGCAAATGTACTTACGTGTGAACAAAATGACAATAATAATGATGTAAAATTCACTTTACTTTCGGAAAATGTTTAATAAGAATTTGACATGTATGATAAATTATGTGGGATAAATTATTCTCACACAGTGAAAATACATAATATAGTTCATTACATCATTAACTCATATTTTACATACACAATAAGATAAATTAATAGATGATGTTTTAACATCAACATGTATTTGACAAAAAAGAAATACAAAAGGGAGTCAAGGACTGACACCTTAAGGACTGACACCTTAATGCTAACAACTGCAACAAAAGAGAAATGTGATGGGAATAATGAGCCAATATCAGATGATCCAGACTGGTGCCTGCTGGTGGTCGATTGCCAACTAGGCACAATATCACACCCAGATCTTCAGCTTAAATGGGAGAACTTGTCAGGCTCCAGTGAGCACACTGTTATGCCAGATGACCTCCTTGATTAACATGTTAGTCTCTGCCACATGATCATTATAAATGTCATTGAACATCGGAGGTGTAAATGTCAGAGATTTAAATTCTATAGCAAGGCTATTTGCTCTTAAAAGATGGCTAGATCAATCTCACCTGGACATACTGTGCCTAGGTGTGACAAAGTTGCATTGGAATTCAACAACATATCAATGACACTCTCAGCCAATTTAAAGTCTTGCAATATTTACCTGGAGACACTGCCCAGTTGGGTGTAGCAATTCTAATCAATAAAAAACTAAAAATAAATAGTACCAGAACACTCCTCATGGATAAAGAACTAATTGTCACAGAAAGAACTATCAGAAAATTTACCCTGATCCTAGCCTATGTTTACTTGAGAAGAGGCTATGAAGCAGCAATGTCATTAATTAACAAAATCAATTCCATTGTGGCATCAACAGTGTCACCAATCATATTTTTTGGTGATTTCAACATGGACTACAGTAAATTCACACTTAAATTCTTGCACTTCATCAATTGTGTGCTGCTGAGTGGGGAGGGATGCTTCCCAGAAAACTTCTATTCCTTCTACACTCAACAGTATTGCTCACTTATAGATTTGATGTTCTATAGTTCAGAACTTCATCATATTCTACATGCTTTATTTCAATTGGTATCTTATTCTGATCACTTGGCCATGTTGATATCTCTCAACCTAAACCAGGTGCCTTTAACTATGCTTCAACAGTCTAGAACTATCAGAATGTTAAACAAAGCCAACATACCTGAGTGGATTTTCTCAGAGGCCTATATTCTGTTCCATAAGAAAGGCCTTCTGACACTACCACCAGTCCATGCCTGGTAAGCCTTTGTGGGCATGCTTAGTGGTCTAATCAACACCTTTACTGCATCCACCAAGGGTCTCGTAAGGCTACTCAAGGAATTGGACACATTAGGCAACTAGGTTGATCAGCTCTCAGCCACAGGAGCTAGTGTCAGGGAGATCATGTGTCAAAAAGGTCAAATAGAGAAAGACAGAGGGTGCTAGCACAATACATAGTGGTAAAGAGGGCCAAAGTACATCTGGCAGTGCAGCACAACTGGACACAAAATTATCTCTGGTGGGCAATTGGTGCCAGGAAGAGACCCACACTCTCCATGACCATGATAAACAAATACAGTTACACAGGAGAAGCATTACTAGACAAAATTTACATGCATTTTAAGGATAATCTGCAATGTCAGCCATTCAGCATAGGAGACTTCTGGTGGGAGGAAGAGGAGGTGGGTGATCATGGATATCACAAGATCTCATCATGCAGAAGCTGCTGGATTACTCTAAAAAACACATCCTGGCCTGCATGAGATCCCAAGGTTTCTCTTGGTCCACCTATGCAGGTTCACTGCACCTGTGGTACAGGGGCTAATTGGTGTACTGGCAGAAAAGTAACAGCCCATCCCTAACCTATATCCAATTGCCCTCGTGCCCTTCCTCAAAAAACAATCAAACCCATCTGATTTTGCAAATTTGCATCCAATCTCTATGAAACCACTCTTGATTAAAGCTGTCAACTTAATAAAAAACAAGATTCAGCAGCAGCTGCTTGAAAAAATTTCCAGGCATCAATTTGCCCACAAAGGTCATTCTACTAGGGATGCTATTCACAAGTTCATGGTAACACTTGATTACATCAGGGAGAAAATAAAATCATTACCAGTGGTTGTCCAGTTGAACTTTGCAGCAGCCTTTGACTCTCTGGTGCCATCTCAACTCTTCACAGTCCTCAGGTGCTATAAAGTTCCATTGGTTTATATTAACATCATCGCTAATTTGCTGCTCAACAGGAATATGTATGAATCTTTAGATGGCTCTCTTGCCCCTGGATTCCAGCCACACATCTTTATACCACAGGGGTCACCACTAAGCACCCTGTGTTTCATAACATATATTGACCCCTTCTTGAAAGAAATAAAAAAGCTGCCTGGAGTATTTGTCCCAGTGCTGGGGAAGTGATTCACCATATATCATACATAGATGATTTAACCATCATCCTCCTATCTGTGAAGCATCTTTCCCAGCTACACTTGTTTCTAAAACAGTGTGCCATCAAGTACCACCTGAAAGTGAATCCAGGAAAAACAGCAGTCTGGAAGGCCTGCAGTGGCAAAACTATTACATCTTACTTCACAGGCACATTCAGCAATGAGATGTCAGATAGAAACCATGTTACTAGAAAGAATCATCAAGGTGACTGGCACCTTATCCTCAATCTCCCTGTCACTTCCACGCAAGATGACACTGTTGAATATGCTGGTCTTCCCTAGAACTGTATATTATCTACCATTTATCAGGCCAACCAAGACTTTCCAAAATAAAATAGAGTCACAGTGTACAAAAGTGTTATGGAAATCATCACCTGGTAGAATTGTTTGTATAAGCCTCAACAGAATGAGAAAACCCAAGGACTTAAATGGTCTTGATCTGCATGACATCCAGGTGCTATTCATGCAGAGGATGATAGCTATTCTGGGGGTAACTAAAGATCTATAAGGTAGGAACCAACATTCCCCTTCAGTGAACCCACTGACACCCTGCTGCCTAACAAAAACAGGTGGTTAGCAGAAATGAAGGATCATGTGGTGGGGCTCATATCTGCCAAAGAAAATCTTTTTGATAGAAAGATTAAGTACTGGGATGCATACAAACTTATGCATCCCAGTCAGCAGAGTAACCCAGTCAGACTAGAATCAGCCTTGATAAAAAATTGGTCATTGGACATCAGGCTAGTAAATTTTATTATCATATTCAGTCTGGACACTCTTCCAACAAACCAATTCTTCGTAGATCATAGGGGATTTAAAAGAATTTCTCCCAACTGTCCATTATGCAACCAGGAGGAGGAGGATATTGATCATTTATTTCCCATTGCTCAAAACTCAGAGACATGGAGATGGAATTGAGATCTAGTATTAGGTCAGGATGCTTTCAGAGACTGAACATCAGTAGGGCACTGAGAACTGGGGAATTTGCTATAATCTGAATGGTGATCATGATTGTCTTTACAAAGTGGCAGACCAGGTGTCACAGTGTTTTCTGAGACAACTTGGCAAACCCATGGCTAGTCTTCAAGAAACACCTTTGCAGTCTGAAAACCAGAGACTATTTTATAACATCCCATAGACTGTATGTAGACATGTGAAAACAGATCACTCTGGATGAGCTGACAATCAAACCTCTTAAACTGACATCTAAGTTATAAAATGATTTGTCATCTGAAACTAGAAAAGAAGGAATGAAGATAGAAAAAAGGATGACAGGAATAATGAGGAAAAGAGAAAAGAACAAAGATAATAGAAAACAGATAAAGCCTACTGCCAAGTGAAAAATGGCTGCTTGATTTGATGTGGTGTAACCAAAGACCAAGATGTAACATAAAACTGCTCAACATAAAAGAGAGATGTAAATTCAAGTTGGAAATTTAATCAATGTAAACAAAGACTAAAACAAATGTAAATGAATAGAGTTGTAATTTAATGTAATCTGTAGAATATGTATCCCAATAAATATTTCTTTAATAAAAAAAAAAACTTGAATCAGTCTTTAATTACAGCAGACCAATTTACCTTTTCTGTACATATTAAGTTTATGCATATTCCTCTGATTTAATCCATGTTTTTTCCCACCTTTTTGAAAAACTTCCTTTCCTTACAATATTGTCAATCTATTTTTCATAGTTACACTAATTACCATAGGTTAGCATCATTTATTATTAATTTATTATGTTATATGCTAATTTTCTAGAATGAATGTTTTAGAAGAGGTAATAATAATGACAATGTACTGTCTGCATACAATTACAAAATTATTTTGTTTATAATATTAACATATATATGCACACAGATCGTCCAAAATTAAAAAATAAATTGTGAAAGTGCTATTTATTTAATTTTATTAGTTTTTATTTTTTGCCATGATCACAAATTCATATATGCACATCATATATATACATTCCTTATGCATACATTTTTAAAAAAATTTAAATAATTAATACTGGAATAGAGTAAAGGTTAATGTGATTAATAATTGATCAGAATAGTATATTTAATCAACTCCAACATTCATTATCAACTTCTTTGTCTAAATTAAGATTTTGGTTCGCATTTATACTCAAGATCTAGATATGTATTTAGCTCTACTTAATTCAATGTAATTACATACTGTTTACAATGTACATTACAGATTCAATGTCAAATAAATTTTCTTTTGGAAAAAAAAAATGCAATCATATATTAATTACTATTCATGTAAGTTTTCAGAAAAATGAGTTTAATTTGGCCTAACCCTCTTCCTTTTCTCCATATTCCAATTATTTCTATCAAGTCTTGTCTCTTTAAATATTTGACTTTAGTTTTAAAGTTCAGCAGCTAACTCTTTCTGCTGCATTCTATAAAATTTGCTTTAATATCTGGACTAAAGTCAGGATGGTTTAAATCCTTTTTGGTTATTTAGTCATTACTGAAACTTGGTTTTGTTTATCAAACTTGTCTCACATGAAATTCTTTGACATATTATTTAATACCATGGATTTATTATTTTTATTATCATTATTCTTCTTTTCATTATTATCTTTTCTATCATATGTGCAACCCTTTTTGTTTGGATGTTATAGTTCTCTTTGTGATTTTACCACTTGTGAAATGGAACAGATATCTGATTCTAGACAGTTTCATCTTATTTTATTGAGACAACAAAAAATAGTGTCAATGTCTCACGTTGGTTTATCTAATTTTTTTTTCTAAAAGCGAATTTGCTTTTAACATTTACAGTTAGGTCTAAAAATTATTTAAAACCAGGTTCAAACACAAACAAAAATTTCTATTTCTGGCTTTATTAAGTGTCATTGATAATATGTTTTTATACCTGGGCTTTCATCTTTTCATCTGCCTTTTTTTGTCTTTGATTATACTTGTCTTTTGATCATTCATCTTAATTTTTTTAGCTTTTATATAGAATCTAATCTCATCTAATGTTCACAATATCTATTAACCTATAACTATATTATTCACATTTCCAGTTTATAATCTTTGGTTTCAAAAATTAGCATATTCTTCTATTCTAACTACTTCCATGTTAATAAATTAATGACAATAGAAGAAAATATTAATGATAGCAATGTTTAAGCTTAAATCATGTGATGACTTATTGGTCATGTGACTTTCATCACCCAGTTGATGCTTTCTTTACTAACTACTTCCATATTAATAAATTAATGACAATAGAAGAAAATATTAATGATAGCAATGTTTAAGCTTAAATCATGTGATGACTTATTAGTCATGTGACTTTCATCACCCAGTTGATGCTTTCTTTACTGTTATTTTGTTTTCAATTTGGCTTTTAAATCAATTGCAACATTTCTAGTTTCTTTACTATTTTCATAATGTGTGACTAAAATGATTTTTTTTTCTCCATAATCATCCATTCTTTGCTTTTTTTTTTTTTTGTTCCTTAATTCTATTTTGCCAACATTCCACATCTAATATTATTTCATAAATTTTATTTGGGCTATAGTATAAAAATATAATTACAAATTCTATATGTTGTTCCTTTTGTCCTTTTTAAAATTTATATTGACATCATGCATTTCTTTTTAGGTAGTATTCAGTTTAATGATTGTCAATAATATAACTTTCCAGTTGATGCTTTCTTTACTATTATTTTGTTTTCAATTTGGCTTTTAAATCAATTGCAACATTTTTAGTTTCTTTACTATTTTCATAATGTGTGACTAAGATGATTTTTTTTTCTCCATAATCATCCATTCTTTGCTTTTTTTTTTGTTCCTTAATTCTATTTTGCCAACATTCCATATCTAATATTATTTCATAAATTTTATTTGGGCTATAGTATAAAAATATAATTACAAATTCTATATGTTGTTCCTTTTGTCCTTTTTAAAATTTATATTGACATCACGCATTTCTTTTTAGGTAGTATTCAGTTTAATGATTGTCAATAATATAACTTTCCTCTGAACCATTATTATTATTAGCATACATGCTTAATATTTTACCCTTATATCATCTGCATAAACCATTTGTTTTCTGATATTTTTAGCATCTTTGAGTGTCATGCATGATATTGTTCCTTTTTAATTTGCAGATTAATATAAACAAATGATGGCAACATACTTTTCTGTGCACTTTACACAATGCAGATACAATATTTTGTTATGCAATACTTTCAAAATGGTTGAGCATTTTTACTGTTCAATAGTCTTCTCTTCTGAACTGTATTGTGATTGATGGCAGATACATTAATATCTACCACTAGAGGTCATTACCAGATATAATCTAGAAAGAAATGGTTAGTAATGTGGTGAAAAATAGTAATAAAAGTAGAAAGGATAGTGAAAGATGTAAATGGAGAGTGAATGATAAGAATAAGTTGGAAGAGTATAGAAGAAACCATGGAAGAGTTGGTTGGGGATGAATATAAGGACTGGTGTGGTGAAATAGAAAAAGTGGTGAGTAGGGTTTTAGGTGAGAACACTGAGAAAAATAAAAGTAATAGGAAAGTGAGAGTTAGTAAAAGTGTAAAAGAGAAGAAAAAATCTTGCACATAATATAAGTGTGCTATTAAGAACAAAGAAAGTGAAAAAGATGTTAATACTAAATGGGAAAAGTATTTAGAAAAAAAAGAAGTTGGCTAAAATAGATAATTATAAAGAGAGAATGAAATTGAATAGTAAACTGCTGGAAGATATTAATAAAAGTGGAAGAGATGGGAGTAAATAATTTTGGAACTATATTAAAAGAAGGAATATAGGGGAGAGAGAATTAGTAATACTAGATGATGAGGGAATAGAATGTAACTCTAGAGAAAAATTAGAGACAGTCTTAAACAAGTATGTAATGGATATAGAAAAGATGTTAGATGTGAAGGACACAGTGATAGCAAACATGAGAGCATATAGTAATGGGAATATATGATTTACAGAAAATGAATGAGACAAGTAAAAAATTGAAAGGTGGAAAGGCAAAAGGTTTGGATGGATAGGCAACAGAGATGGTTATGGATTTAGGGTAGAAGGCAAAATTAAAACTATTATCATGTTTTAATAAGATGGCACAGAAGAGAGAATTTTCAGGTAGTTGAATAATACAAGAGTAAGGCTATTATTTAAAAGAAAGGGTAAGATCATAGAAACTAAACAATTATAGACTGATAGTGGTAATGTCAGTGCTATATAAAGTTTTTTCATATATGGTGGCCGGAAGGGTTGCAAAATGGATGCAAAAAAATAATATAGTGGGAAAAATGCAAGGAGGATTTCGATCAGATGGGTGTATAGGAGATAGTTTATTTATAGTTACACAACTTATGGATATGAGTAAGAATACAGATAGACAGTTATATGTGGTTTTTATAGATATAGAGAATGCATATGATAGAGTAAATAGAAATAGATTATGGGTAAGTTTAGTAAATTTGGGAATGATCAGAGCTTTAGTGGATATTATTAAGAAATTATATGAAAATAATTACTACACATATCAATTAGGGAATATAGAATCAGTTAAATTATAAATATGTGACTTTTTTCACATGCATTAGTGAAGCTATAATTATATTATAATGTGTAATAGATCTGCTTAGTGCTTTCGAGATTTAATGTTTGAATCTCATACTCATAGCTTTGTGAATGAAGACTGTTGTGATTTATTGTACCCATATGCAATGAGTTTGAATTTTTAATTAGTTAAAAATGGGGTGGGATGAAGGCAGGGATGTCTTCTGTCACCTATTTTATTTTTGTTGTATTTGAGAAAAATGGAGAGAGCAATAGAAAGACTAGGAAGAGGGGTAGAGATACCATTCATAGGTGGCAAGGGAGTATATAGATTGTCAGGTCTTTTATTTGCAGATGGATTTTTTTGTGTGCAGAAAGAAGGGAAGATATGGAAGTTATGCTGAGGACATGCACAAAAGTGGATAAAGAGATGGGAATTAAATTTAGTGAAGAAAAATCCAAAGTAATGATGATTAATATTTGGAGAAAGAGAAGACAAAGAATTTTTATTGGGGGGATATAAAGTTAAGTGTGGTGAATAGATATAACTATTTGAGAATCATTTTAAGTAATCAGAGAAATTGCTTGTATGAGTAGGAAAAAAATTGATAAATGAAGCAAAGAAAAGAAAGGGATTGATAAAGAAATTAACAGTGTTCTCCTGTAATAAATATGATGTAGCTAGAATGTATGGAAGGGAGTGACAGTAGCAGGGTTCGAATATGGTATTGATGCATTATGTGTTAGTAAAGGGATATTAGATTATTTAGAAAATGTACAAAGAGAAGTAGAAAGACATGCATTGGATGCAGAAGTGTGGATGGCAAAGGAGGCAGTTCAAGGAGAAATGGGATGGTCAAGTTTTTATATGAGTGATGCAAAAAGTAAAATGAAAATGTTTGGTAGAGTGCAGTTTATAGATAATAAAAGAATAGCCAAAATAGTATTTAATTGGGTTACGAATAAAGGGAAGGCAACAAGATGGGTGCAAAATGCAAAAGAATTAGATAAACAATTTATGTCAGTATACTTATACAAAAGGTGGGATGATTATGTTAGCAGAATTGTTGAGTGTTTTACTGTTAAGGAATGGGATAGAAGAATAGATGCATTAATAAAGAATAGGGAGTTGGAGAGATGGAGAGCTAGTATGAAGAGTAAAAAGAGTTTAAATATTTCTAGATGTAAACAGACTATTGGATGCAAGTTAATTTATGATAATAGCAAATAAAGTAATTTACTGTTTAAGGCTCAAACGGGATCTTTAGCAACAAGGGAATATACACACAAATGGAGAAATATGAATGATTAAGTCTGCTGTGTAAGGAAGATATAGAAAATATTAGGCATCTGTTAATTGAATGTAAATGCCTGAAAGCAGAAAGGATACAAATAATGAAGGTGTGGAAGAATAAATATGAACAAAGTGATTATACAGAAAGTGGCTTATTGGTTTTTATGCTAGGTTTGGGAAAAGATAAGGGGTTTTTAGATCTAAAGGCCATGGAGTTGACAAAGATTATGATGTGGAAATGGAATGGAGCAGAGTAGAAAAGAATATGGGAAAATTTGGGGTGGGGCATGAAAAGGGGTTCAATGTGGCTAATAGGTTTTTCTGGGCATAGTTGCTGAGAGATTCCTGATTCTGTATAAGAAGTCACAGTGCATCACATTACATCACATAAAGAATAAATCTGAACAAAGTGATTACACAGAAAGTGGCTTATTGGTTTTTATGCTGGGTTTGGGAAAATATAAGGGGGTTTGAGATCTAAAGACCATGGAGTTGACAAAGATTATGTTATGGAAATGGGATGGAGCAGGAGAGTGAAGAATATGGGAAAACTTGGGATGGGGAATGGAAAGGGAAGTCAAAGTGGCTAACAGATTTTTCTGGGCATAATTGCTGAGAGATTCCTGACTTAGTATATGGAGAAGTCACAGTGCATCATATCACATCATATCAAATGAGACTTTACTGGTGAGAATAACAAGATTAATGCCTACCATAGCTGTACCAATACTCAAACATTTAATAATTACTTTTAGATCACAGAGAGTAGATTCTTGGCAAATTTCAATTGGCAGAGTAGACAATGGCCAACAATGTGCTGAAACAAATCTAACATTCACAAAACAATGTTTATTTAAAATATAATACAGTTCAATATGAAAGTTTAAATACAATAGTTTAAATACCTCAAGAGTTTAAATACAACAGAATTTGAATATATCAAAGTTCAAATACAATAATTCAAATATATCAATGTTTGAATACTACAGTTTAAATAAAATGCATTTAAATGATACCTGGTAGCTTTAAATATTACACTTCATAAAACTTTACATATAATATTGGATCATCTCTGAAATTTAATAATTACTCTATGATTTATCAAGATATGTGTATATATAAATATCACTTTTGCATTAAACAAACAAATAAAGCAACCTTAATCCACTATAAATGTTCATGCACATAGGCCATTTATAAATTTAAGCCTGTATACTGTGCTTGTGACCCTACATCACTAAAAATAGAATAAAAATAAATAGGTCTCTGAATTACCCATACTATAAAGCAAAAAAAGTATAAGGTAAAATATCTCTACCTGATATAAAACATAATCATGTATGAGTACCTTGAGCGAGAACCATATATCACAGGGAGGGGAGAAAACATAACAAATTTATGTTTGATAGATAAATAATCTGGATCACAGTAGACAATGTGCACATATACATATACCAATTATTTTAATTTAAGATGCATGTAACATAAACAGAATAAACAAATAAAACTGCTAACAAATTAAATCAGTTTATCAAACAATATATAGTTCCACACACATCACATTAAACACTCACATATATTAATGATTTTTGAATATTTTCAGAGACACAAAATTAATTATTAACTATAAACTATGAAATAAAGAAAATAAAATCTATTTCTTTTTTAAAACTTTTTTTTTTCTGTTTAAAACTTTTCTTTAACAACATTGATATAAAACTACATTGTAATTAAAAACAATCATGGAAGTGATTTGCTTTTTTCTTTCTTTCTTTTTTTTTTTAAATTAAAACTCTTTATGGGAGATTTAAAAAATCTAACTTTAAAAAACAAACTGTTAATTCTATCTAGACTAAAGCTATTATGCTATATCATAGGAGTGTCCAACAAATCGATCGTGATCCACCAGTTGATTTCAAAGCCATTTTTGATTGATCATGAAGCCAATCAGGCAAGAACTGTCAGGTAATGAGTGAAACAAATTAAGTCAAAATTTTCAAGTTTTTTTTTGCTATTTTTGTTTTTGTTCTAAAAATTTTTCAATTCTAGATAAATGAAGTCTACTAAACCGTATTATTATTAAAAATAATATTTTTAATCTTGATTTAATGTAGCTAATTTGAATTAATAAATATTGTTAATAATTACTCACGTTGCTTTAATTCCCTGGACATGAGTTTTTTGGCCGTTAAATAATTGTTATTTTTTACTAGGTAGATATATAAAAATAGTATTATTTCACACCTCCCTCCACTTAAACTATGCCTATGACAACAAGTCAGTCACACATAAAAATAAAAAGTAGATCTTATGAACACAAAAGTTGGCCACCCCTACTATATCAGATACAATAAGTTAGATAAGATGTTATAACATATAAAAAATAGTTTTATATAACAGATGTTATAACATATAAAAAATAGTTTTATATAACAGATAAATGCATAAATATGCAAAATTACATAATTTAAATTATAACTGTCATAGCTTGTTGGTAAGATAAGTAAATGTTTTATAAAATAGTTTATAAATAATAAGTTACCTTAAGTCCAAGAGGGAAATGATGAAGCGGATATTATTTTCCAAAAAAGTTGAATTGTATATATACATACATGTATATGCAAATGGCATTCCTTAGTGTTTTTACAGATGAAGTCTCTTCATTTACCAGTTTTCAATCTTGCATAGAGTTATCATAAAATGTTTTCTTTAATATTGAAAGGCATATTTGAAGGCAACAGTTGACATATTGCTGGCTCAAACTCAACAAGCAAAATTGGCCATCTAATGGTTATGGATGATATACTAAAGTGAAGTTAATTCCTTAGTGCTCAACCACTAATGGTTATTAATGTGATTACTGGTAAAGATTCAGAATAAATTATGCAAAGCAGGCAAAAGCATTGAACACAAGAAGAAGCAGGATCAATGGTTAACCAGAATAATTCTGAGGTGGATTTTTATTACATTATTCACTTTCTTAATTAACAAGCCTATTTTGTTAATTAACAAACCCACTCATTTAACAATTTTTTTAATTAACAAAACCAGTAATTACATTTTTTACCCAAATCTCTAATTAGATAAGCCAGTTATTATTTTCTTTCATTCAGTTTGCAATTTTTTTTTAAATTTAATAAATCTGCTTGTTTATAGATGGCACTTAAATGAAATCCAGCAATTTCAAAAACAGGCATTGTGGCTTTAAAAAAAATTGATTTTCCAAGAGTTTTAATTATTTAAAAAAAAAATGAAAGAATTCAGGAAAGTTTAAATTATTATTAAGCGTTGTTCCTATAACATGAATTTATTTGATATAACTTTAGTTACAATAAAAGGGTTTCTTTATCAACTTTAACTAAAGTAAAAGTGACTAAAATTAATTGATATGCAGGCCTTTATTAAAGTGTGTGTGTTTATAGCACCAACTATATAAAAAATGTAATGAGCTGAAATTTGATCTATAATTGCCAACTGGTATTTTATGAAATAAATTTAAGAGTTACTATCCCTATATATATATATATATAAAAACAAAAAAAGACTTATAAATCCAATAAATAATATTATATTTCAACCAGGTCAATAATAGTTTATAACAGTCAATTACTAAAAATTTTAAATTTTAGAATATGTTATTTTAATACATTAATTATATTAAGTCAATTATATCTTTAAAGCACAATTTGAAGCTAAAGAGAATACGTAGTATAAAATCATTTAAAAATAGTTATGTAAAGCTTAAAATATTGTTTCATATGGTTGTAAAAGCTGGACATATTAAATAACACAGCTATAAAAATTAAAAGTATATTTAAAAATCCGATTTTAATAGTTTAAAACGTATAATTTAATAAATGTTATATTTAGATTTGTAATCATATTTAAATAGTCAAAATTAATATAGTATATTTTTAAAATAAACTTTGTGATGGTGAAAATTATATCTAATTCTATATTTTCTAAATTGTTCTTCCAAATTTTTTATAATTATTTTATATAATATAATAAGTGTATCAATTTTATAAATCTAGGCAGAGAAATAGATTAAAAATCGTCTGTCAAAGTTATTAATCATGTGACTTTTAATGTATACTCTCTCACACACGCTTGTTTGAAATAATAACAAAGTTTAAAATATTTCAAAAGTTATATTATAGAATTGGATAGAATTATTGCCTATCATAAAAGTAAATAGTATTAAACATTAAGTTAACTATCGTATAACATGTTTAAATAATGTAATAAAGACGAATACATTCATAATATAAAAATTAAATATTTTATTTAAATAAAAATAGATAAATTGAATATTAAGAAATGGAATAAGTTATTAAAATTGTTTTAAAAGTTATTTTAAAAGTTTAAATGGTTTTAATAAAATAATAATTTATTTAAAAGTAATATTTTAAATAATATTTTAAGTTCATTACGTCACAATTTCTAATTTTGAAATTCAATTCTACTATAAACTAAAAATATGTAAATTTGTTCTCAAGCTAAAGTAAGAATTAACCAATAGGAATAGGTATTCTTACAGACTATAAATATGAATTGCACGGGGGTATAGGGGGAGATTAATAATGTATTGAAACCAGAGAAAGTCAATTTTTTTTGGTACTTTCTTATCGTTTATTTTGCAAAAACTAATTGATAATTTTAAAGTGTTTTGCAAAAGAAAGTTTAGAAAAAATTATATATTTAGAAACTTCGTGGAGATGATTTTCTAATTTTTTAAAGTACTTACCAGTCGTATTTTATCTAAAAGTTTAACCTAAACTACGCAATAAAAAATGGATATACTACGAAATAAAATGGATATAAATTGTAATACTGAAAAAATATTTGAAATATTCATTGATACAGCTTTATTTATGCATAACCGGAGAACTTTTTTTTTGGTACATAAAAAAAAACCACAGCACGGACATCATACGGAGTCTAATAAAAAAATTGGAGACGCATTATTATTTATAAGCCTATCCAAGATTTATTTTTTAAATAGTAATAAGACAATTATATATTGCATGAATTATTTTATATAATATTATATCAAAAGGATTAAAATGTTATATCCTTTCTGAAGGTAACATTTTTTTTTTTAAAGTGATATATAAAAATACCAAACGAAAGTTTAAATGTATCAAGAAGGAAACATAGATAAAAAAGTGAACACATAGATGAATAAAAGATGGATCCATGGAAATACAAATAGTACTTAAAAGTTTATCGAATATTTTAAAAGTTAAATTAGATGGATTGATGCATCGGATACACAGAAAATATTGGTAGAGAAGATTAAGAAGTTTCACGGGATTAATTAATATTATGATTTAATAATTATCGTCCTAAATATTAAAACCAAGGATTATTTTCTAAATTTTACTAAATGGATTAATAATTATTTTTATTTTAAACTTTAACGCGCTTGGAGGAGAACATTTTTGGAAAACTCTAGAGAAAATAATAAGCATTTTGGACTTATCAGGAACTATTGTCAAGAAAATATGTAACTATAGTTTTGATTCCTTTTATTTTGTTAACCTAGTTTAAATCTAAATTTTTATATAAGATTAGGAAAAACATAAATTTATTAATATTAAAATTTTATAATATAACAATCTAATAATTTAGCTAAAAATATTTTAATATAAAGTGTATGGGTGTGAATTTTTTTTATATCTGCAATGCTCAAGTGGATAAAGAAAGGCCTACTGAACACGATGACTAGATAAAGGTTATTGGTAATAATAATAACTATTGATAATTTATAGTGTATATATTTTTTTTGTTTTCTTTAGATCATCCATAAATTGGAAGAATGAAGTGTAAAAGTTTTTTTACTTATATGTACCGCATTTCATACAACATTTTAAAAAACATTATGAGATAGGATTGATTTGAAAATATACATACGACAATTTTTTTTATTTTTTTTATTAGTGATATAATCCAACATAACAAATAATTATGTGATTCTTTTAAAATTTTCATGTTAGGATATTCAAATATTGTCTAAGTAGATTGTATATGATTAGACATATAGAATAATGAAGTAAGCAGACTTTTCTTGTAGAACAGCTAGATTGTTTAACTATTAATGAGATTTATTTATTATTTTTGTAAATGCATATAGTTATTTATCGATGTAAGATGTAGAAAAATCTTGAGAAATAATGTTGAGATAGTGGCTTGGAAGTACTATAGTTAGCAGGAAACCAAGATGATGTATTTTTAAAATAGGATATGATAAGGAATGGGAATAATATTTAGTCTTTATGTGGTTATCAGCATAGTTAACAAAGCCCTATGACTGATACACATTTTATTTGGACAGTGTTTATATTTCTTTAAATATTTGATGTTCTAATAAAGCTGAAGAAATAGCTTTAACATCGTCCCTGTACTAGAAGATATAAAGCAGGTAAATGTCATACCTCTTTGCACTGTACCATGATTTTGAGATATGTTAAGAGTAATACTCTAGCTTTCTTCCTTAATCCTATGCATCTGTTTTCGCTGTCTTTATTTCATGTAACTGCATCGTTCAGTAAGATATGTTTAAGAGAAATGATAAATAATTTAGAACTTAGGTTATGCTATCGTTTTGTATAAGATTGGTTTATTTGCTTAGAAGGAATAGGATGTTATAACTTAAAATTAAAGATCCAAAGTATCCTAAGGAAAGAAAAGAATCATAGAATATATTTTGAATTTTATTTCGGAAATGAAATATAAATTTTTTAAAATAAGGTATCTAAACAAAGATATTTTCTTTAAAGTGATAATAATTTTAAATGCTTTAGTATTATCTTTTTTTAAAGAGAAAAATAAGTATTGCATATTTTAAAATACAATAGTACAAAGTAAATTATGTAAACAATATGCATAGTATATTTTTTGTTTATTGATTAACAGAAATATATATTGATGATTACACTTATATCATACTAAAGTAAGGCTTAAAGAAGAATATATTATGATTAGTAAACATTGTGTGATAAATACTAAAATCTAGAACTGAATTTTGGATAATATTTTGTGTAACATCTTTGACTTTGCAAGATGAAATTTTTTTTAATATTTTGGGAAATCCATACTCATTATAAAATTTTGTTTTCTATAGAATGTTTTCTAAGTATGAATTTTTAAAATAAGATAGTTTAATAATATTAAGGATAAAATGCTGTTGCTAATAAAGTAGATAAATATACTTGTAATAAGTTAACCATAATGAGAAACCAAATAGTAACATTTTTTTTAAAATTTTGTCCTAAATCTAAATAAAGATGTAATTGAAATATAAATTATTTTTTTATATAACCCGGTAGATCAAACTGTAAAGTAAAAAAAGTTAAGGATATCCACTGTAAATAGTGTAAATAAATTGTTTATTTATTTGTTGTTAGTAATAAACTTTGTTAAATTTTGTTATTTCAAAAATTTTGTGTCCGAGTTATTTATTTCTCCACATCGCTGCATGAAAACACGATATATGCATAATAATCGAAACAAATATATAATTTTGCACAAAAGATAAATAGAGAATTATTTAAGAATTTTAAATATTTTATTGGTATTTATTATAATTAAATAATCATAATCTTACATTATTTTATTGGTCATAAATCAGTTATCACAATATTATATTAAATTATATGCTATCAGTTGCCACACATATTTTGTTTATCAGATTATCAAATGCTACCATGTATTTATTTATTATATTCATGAAGATAAAAGATTATATAAAATTATTTCATTATTTTATTATGGTAATAAAATTATAGTAAAAAGAAAAGATATCCAGTAGTAATTAAACAATGAAGAATATTATTATTATTATTTATTATTATTAGTTTAAGTGTAGTAGATTATGACATAAAATCCCTTCTCATATTTTACTACCGTATTTTAAATTAACTTAGAATAAACTTTATGAACCTGAGATTGTTTTATTGAGCTAGATTATTATTAAGTAGAAGATTAAGATTTAATTATTAGTTTAATCTTAGTGAGTAGAAGTTATTAAAGTCATAAGAATACTATGAGTTTGTTATTTGAAATAGTAATAAAGGGGGGATAGTGTTCTTATGCCATTGAGGTAGTATCCTGTGGGATATTGGCTCAATGTAATCTATCTTGTCACCTGTATTTTCACTTCAAGTCTCATGAAAATATTAAATATTTATTTAATTTATTTTTATAAACTGAACCTTATTCGTATTTTAAATTTGAGCTAGTGAAATATTTTAATTTTAATGCTGAATATTTTAGTTATTAATTATTAACTGGGATAGAACCCATTTTATTGCATATCATATTTTATCTGGAAGTGAGGATACACATGGTACAGGTCAGAATATATATCACAATTATATGTTTTCTCTATTTATTTATTTATTTATTTGCTATATGATTTTCTATAGTACGTGCTTTTTTATACCTGCACTCCAATATGTAATATATAGAGAGTTTGAACTCAGACTTTTACATGATCCTCAACTATCCATACTATCTCATACTGCTGATACACTTGATCCCACACATGCATGCACGCCACCTGGCTTTAAGCATCAGGAAATATACATTTAAAACATATTTTATTCAGTATAATAATATTTCTATTACATAGCCTATTTGTAATGATGGGCTAAATTGTGAAAAACATAAGTTACTCCTTATGAATGATGATGGACCACGCAATCTTACATAAACAAACTAACAAATCATGTAGTAATAATTTATTTACAAGTGTTCTTATTAATTGATGTACAATTTATTTTTTTAATAAAATTAGCAAATCATGTAACAGTAATTTCTTTATAAAATATAATCATTAATTGATACAATTTATTTCTTTAACAAATTCTTTAATCTTTACATATCATAGTATCAATATATTCACTGTATGTTGAACCCTGCCTTCAATAAATTTAAATGTAATTCTATGTATTTATGAATCCATAAATATAAACATTTTTCGATGTCTCCTAGTACTTACACATACATATATTATATATGTAATAGACATCAATGCTATCTTTAATACAGTAATCATACGGTATGGCCATTCTGGTCCTAACCCTAACTGAATATAATAATTATAATGAACAATCTTTTTGCTTATAAACCTAATTTAATACAACTACAATTTATACAGGAATGACTTGTTTTGAGATCAATCCCTAACTTATTAAACTGATAGGAACGTATTCTTTCATATGAATGAGAACATATGTAAAGTATTAAACATTGAACAGACAACTGTGTATATATAAATCCATATACATAAAATCCAATTTCAGTAATCAAAGAGAGGTTTAACTATGAATGAATGAAACTAATGGAAGTAGTTATATCGTCTACATTGCAAGTACATGATTATCATTATTTCTTTACCTTTTCCTTTTATTAATGACTTATATAAAATTCCTCCACTTAGCGTACATATGTGATATATAAAAAACATTTTTTTCTTTATAAAATAATTTTTTCAAGTAAAGAGAAGTTTTTACAAATTCATTTCTTTTTTCCTTTTTTTTTTTAACTAACAGTTTTTTTTTTTATGTGTCAAAGCATCGGCTGGGAAGCGAACCCGCAACAACTGCTTGTAAGGCGGCTGTGCTGACCACTCGACCACCAATGCTTGAAATTTCTTTTAAATAATATCTGAATAACAAGCATTATTTACAAATTCTATTATTTTAAAAAAAGTACAAATTACTCTTTAAATATAAGACTCACCCAAAACAAATTTCTGACAAATATTAAAAGTACTTTAGGATGATAATGCAGTCTTGTAATTTTTAGCTGTCATCTAAATAAGCCTATTTTTTCATTTCATCTGGAGTTATTCAAAGTATCATTCAAAAGTGTTCCAGATTAGACCTAGTTAACTGTTAGTAGGGTTCATTTTTATTCACAAAGCGTAAATGGATGTCCCATGAGATTTGAATGAAGTAATATCTGAGTATGATTAAAAAAAAATGAACAACTGATTTTAGATCAAAACTTAGTTATTTCTTGAACCTCATTTTAGTTTGTTTTTTTTTTTTAAAGAAAAAAAAACAAATCTACATATCATTTTGCTTAGAAGAAATATATATATATTTAAAAAAAAAAAAAGAATAATGGATTGTTCATTTCAATATATATACTATTAAATCATCATTTATTTATGAGAATATCAGAATTAACATATATATATATATATATAACGATAAAAATAATAAATATAACAATAATTAGTTGAGGAGGGTTAAGAAATTAATCAAATGTTAATAGTTAACTACTGTTATATTTATTATTTTTATTATTACAATAGTTTTTTTTAATTAAAGGACATTTTATTTGTATATATATCATATTTAAATACAGTTATATTGATAACTGAAATACAGGTTTAGTATGTACCTGTATCAATGTATGTAATATATAGGGTATATGAGCACAGACTTTCATTTGATCCAAAACTCTCCACTCTATCTCATACTACTGATACACTTGAACACATATATGTCGAAAAGATAAATAACCACCAATATTTCGTGCAATATGTGCTCAGATATATATATATATATATTAATTCTAATGTTTTCACAGATAAAAGATGTCATATTATTATTACTATTTGCGGGATATTCCGTGTAGTGAAAAAGCTAAATGCTGACGTTTCAGTACAATATCAAGTACCTTCCTCAGAGCTCTGAGGAAGGTACTTGATATTGTACTGAAACGTCAGCAGGTACTTGATATTGTACTGAAACGTCAGCATTTAGCTTTTTCACTACACGGAATATCCCGCAAATAGTAATAATAATATGACATATATATATATTAAGATAGCCAATCTTCATACTTTAATGGACAGAATTCACTCCATTCCACCTCCCAACTCATCAACCATATTCCAATTGAAAATCTGATGATGGAATGCTTAAAGGCCACTCTGAGGCCCACATTTTCATCATATGTATTTAAATGGATTAAGTCCTGTACATGAGAGATCAGAGTGACTTATGGTCAAATGGGTGTGACAAAAATATTAGCCTCAGGGTGGCCTTTGTGTGTTTGTGTTGTTGTTCTCATTTTTAAATTTTTATAAATGCTGTCAATTTTATTTCTTCTATCTCATTGTATTAAATACATAATTACTGATTTATCTGAGAAACTTTTTGTATATTTGCTTTCCTTCTCTACACATGTAAAAATGAATTATTTTTTGCTTCTATTTTATTATTGCTCCTACTATATAAGGATCCATTACTCTTCTTTATTATTGTACTTTGTTTTGACTCTCATGTCTTCTATAAAACACAATTTTAAAAATTAACTAATTCTACAACATTGAGTTTTTTAATTGAATCTTTGTCATTATATATATATATATATGGTTATATGTCTCATGGTGTATAACAGCATAGTAATGTGTGTACATGTATATATGTAAAGTTGAAAGAAAAAGTAAAAATAAACACAGACAAAACAAATTTGTAGATATTTTCTATATTACATTGAAATAATAGTTAAGAATTAAATAATTTTAAATTTTAAAAAATTTATTACAAATTAAACATTTTTAAAAAGTCTAATTAATATTTTAATAATTCTAATTTTGAAATTAACACAAGCATGCTTTTGTGTTAAAATAGATATACTGGTAATTATAAAATTCCACTATTTATTTTGATTAAAGAAAAATTTTTTTAATTAAAGCTTGTATAATATATTAAAATAAAAATGCTGCTAAGTTGTTTTTCAAAGGATTAAAATGAATTGAAAAGAGTCATTAATGTTTTTCAATCAAGATAGGAAAAACACATTTTTAATCACTACATTTTTTCCCATCCTGACTATAAAAAGGCTGGAAAAATATTAGAGGGAGTTTTTAGCTTTTACAGATTAGAATAGAACTACCATGAAAATATAACTGAAAGCAAAAAAGTGCAAGTCCAACTACTGCTACTAATATATTATAGTAGAGTTTGGATTCACATGAAACATAAGGGTCTGCTTTCTGTGTTCTCCATAGCTTATATATATATATATATATGTGTGTGTGTGTGTGCATAGACCCCGAAGGAAGCTCACTGCAGGAAAACAATTACATAGATTATATCTTTCTGGAAAGTGAACAATAATCCAGTGTACTGTTTAGGAAGGACCAGCTTACCCAGAGAGGCCATTGGCTTGCTAAAGAAATAGTTATGTATGTTGTTTTATCTATGTGCAGAGAAGTACAGATAAATATGCTGTATCATATATATAAAGTACAGCTGGTGAGTTATTTTAAATAATCTCTTTAGTGAAAATGACAGTTGCAATTTTTTAAATTACAAGCTGTTTTTTTTAAATAAATAACTTTATTCAAGAAAAAGTAAGAAGCATTATCAGTATATTTTATTAACAAAGAAAAACTCAAAAAATTTTCTAGATTGGAAAAGAAAATACTTGCTGGAGTATTTTTAAAAGATGTTTATAATTAATCAAGAGTAATCTGTTAAAAAGGCAAAAGAAAACTTTTATGAAGGATTGTCAAAAAATTAATATTACTTTTTTAAAAAAAAAAACAGAAGAAAAGTTTTTTTTATCATTAGATAATGAATAAATTAATAGCTAATTCATATTATTTTTAAATTATTATATGATACATCTGAGTGTATATTTATACATGTGTGTGCATTTTATGTTTTTGACATTGAATTAATTATGTATTGAGAAAATTTATGGTTTATTACATTTATTTTTTTATAAGCATCAGTGTGCACACACATTTCCATGTGCACACACACACATATGTTAAATCAGAAATTAATTATTTATTGTAAAAAAATGAATTTCATTCATAGGTTAAAGACAAGTTAAATATGTTCATAAATAATTATACTGCATATATATATGTGTGTGTGTGTGTTGTGTATTGACATATTTTTAAATCACAATGTGATAGCTTTTTTTCTATTATGTGACAATTCAAATATTTTCATTTTATAGTATATAGGCACCTTGATGTGCTGATATATATATATATGTGTGTGTGTGTGTGTGTGTGTTTTATGTAAATCTATTGAGACATATTGGTATTAATCAAAAGCAAAAGGTTAATTTATATGTATAGCCATATTCTGCAGATCTTAATTTCATTTTTTTGTTATTAATAAATTGATATTTTATTGTTAAAATTATTTCAATGAATTCACTCAATCCTGAATAGTTTTAGAATATTATATTATATCTTGTTCACAATAACAGTTATAGAGCTTTTGTTTCTGAACAAGATTCATGCATAATAGACTGTTATATAAAAAGGTTTATATTTAGTGTTTATAGACATCCAATTGATGATGATTGGTTGGCACAAAAAGAATATCCATTAAAATCCATGCACTACATTTTACTTAGTTTAGTATTTATTAGAAATTAAGTTTATAGTTGGCCAGTATATTAATGGTATTAAGTGGTCAGAGAATTGATGAGGATCAGCATGTTTTAATATTCCAGCTTATTTTTTATTATATTCTTATGGTTTTGCATTTAAGTTTGTGCATTCATATTATGGTTTAAATAATCTGCTCCAAGCTGGCAAGAGATAAATGATTAGCCTGATTAGCAGAATCATTTCAAATCCAGTTATAAGATGAACTGTTGATTTGTATTTATTGTTGCTCATTCATGATAATGAATGATTATACTATTTCTTGTGAAATGCTGGTGGACTTATAATTAGTTCTGTGTTGATCTCACATGCACATTCTTTTTATATTTAATTTTATATTTTGACTTGTGGCTAATGATGATGAGAGTTCCCTCAGATTCATCCCCAAGAGTCTATACTGTTACAATATATATATATATATATATCTATAATATATATCTTCCGATATATATATATATATATATATATATATATATATATATATATATATTATAGATTGCATAACTCTTGAAACTCAAATATAGTAATGAGTACAAGTCAATGCTAGAATCTTACTATATTCAGTTAGGACTATTGAAACATTCTATCATTATATATTTATATTCTAAACAGTCTATAATCAACTGCTACACATATACTCTCCTATCATATTAAACCCACATTGTTTTTTGACTATGAAGAAACTCTCTGCTCAAACCACATGATAGAGCAGCCATCTTATTTTTGAACTTAAATTCAATTATATAAGCTAATCATGAGTATCTTGGATTAAGAGTGTGAATATTTTATATTATTCAATTTACTTCCATTTTCTTTATTATGTGTAAAAACACCCACAAAATGTTAACATTTACTGCATGTTAATATTAAGAGATGTTAAAATTAATGTAAGTGACTAAGATATTTACAAGTGCAGTTTCAAATTGTAATTCTAAACAGTTCATAATCAACTGTTATATATACACTGTACCATCATATTAAATCAACATTTTTGTTGACTATGAGAAAACCCTCAATCCCAAACACATAATAGAAACTTTAAAAAGATAAGAGTGGCTGTCTTATCTTTATACCTAAATGCAATGACATATGCTGCTTTTATCTTTTCAAAGTCTATATCATGTGACTTGGTTGAAAAATCTTCTCATAGTCAACAAAACAATATTGGTTTAATAAGACAGTACAGTGCATGTCTAGCAGTTAATTACCACTGCTTAGAATTACAGTTTAAAATTGTGCTAGTAAATATTTTAATCAATATAAAGACTAGATAACTGATTCTCTTAGTCCAAAATTAGTTTTGGTTGCTATTTCAAATGAATAAGTATACATGTACAAGGAGGAACCCCAAAATAATCAGAAATATTCTCTGTTAAGTGCATCTGTTGTCATACATACTTCTGCTGTTACAATCTTTTTGTGGAGACTTTTTTACATTAATATTCAAAATTTTTGTAAAGCATTTCACATATTTGGTATTTTTTTAATGGCAAAAAAGTTAGAATAATATGAATTTCTGTTTTTTTTTTAAGGAAAATAGTTGTAATGTTTGAAACAGAATGCAAAAAAACTGTTCTGGGGAAAACATATGTTTACAAATGATTTAATGAAATTGTCAAATTCACCATGTCCCAAAAAAGTATGGTGAGTGCAGTCCAATGTCAAGATAATGCTGACATTTTTATTGATGCAAATGGCATTCTTCTCTCAAATTTAGATCTTATTAGTCAGTTGTTTTATCTACAAGTTCTGAAATGTTTGCATGATAGGGTAAAATGAAAACATCCCATTCTATGGCAAAGTGGTGAATACAAGCTTCACCATGACAATTCTTTTGTAAGAATCTTGAGTTGTGAAACAATTTTTAGATAAATTCAAACATTAACAATGTGATTTCTTTTTATTCTCTCAAATAAAAAAATGCCTCAATTTTTTTACTGACTTAGAAGTGGGAGGAAAAAACACTGCATGCATTCAAAGGCTTCACTTCGTAAGTGTTTATAGTCTACTTTGAAAAGTGAAAAACAAACACTTAGATTGGTGTATCATATTAAATGGACAATATCGCATAATCACCATTTCTTATGCTTGCTCATAACTGTTATTGAAACAGGATAAACTTTCCATACAGTAGTACCACTCAGTGCAATCCAGAATGATACATGTGAATAAAATCCTTAACTAGTGCCTACTCATCCAATATCTCAGACTAGTTTTTAGCTTGTGGCTTTTATCAGTGAGGACCCTTGAATCTGAGAGCACTGCATCTAAATCTTAGTATTTAAAGCAGCCCTCCAGCAGCTACCTTTTATCTCTACTTAACAACAAAACCATGAGTCTAAAATTGAAAACACAATAACATTTTCAATCCATGCTCATTAGCTTATATAGTCATATAGATCTGAACTCAGCTCAGTATTTATACACTTTGGTGTCTTTGTAGTTAAGGTGTTTTGTAGTTAAGTAGAGATAAAATGTATCTGCTAGAGTGTTGCACTAGATCCTAAGATCTATGTGCAGTGCTCTCAGATCCAAGGCTCCTCACTGATGAAAGCCACAAGCTAAAAACTAGTCTGGGAGCATTGGATGAGTAGGCACTAGATAGGGATTTTATGCATAAGCCTTTTGGCATCCATTGATTACTCTGACTTGCACTGAGTAGCACTACTGTATTGAGAGTTTTGCCTATTTTAAATGGACAATACTTTGAAGGGCACTTAAAGATAAATAAAGATTTTTTTATTATAAAATTCCAGTCATTTTTGGGTGTCCCCTTGTAATTATATTCACAAGTGTATTAAATTCTATCTAATCCAAATCAAATATTATAGTGTATACAAATCAATCAGAACAAACAAACTTAGACAGAAATTTAAAAAAAAAAAAAAAAAAAAATAATAATAATAATAATAATAATAATAATAATAATAATAATAATAATAATAATAATAATAATAATAATAATAATAATAATAATAATAATAATAATAATAATAATAATAATAATAATAATAATAATAATAATAATAATAATAATAATAATAATAATAATAATAATAATAATAATAATAATAATAATAATAATAATAATAATAATAATAATAATAAACAGAAATAATAAAACATACATCTCTTAAAGAAACATCTTGTGTTCATAGTTCTTGCTAAGACATCAAATTAAAAAATTCAGAATAACACTTATGCAACTAAATGATTAAATTATGCTTACACGCATATAAAACACTACACTAATAAAATAAGAGTAATTTTAACTTTAATATAAAATATATACAAACCATAATTCAATAGTTGTACTTCCATTATTTAATATTGCATCATGAATGACTTTAGAGAAATTTTAAACTTTATTTAACTTTTTCAATTACATTTAAGTGTTGTAATAGCACACATGTTAGAATCCACACAATGCTTCAAGTGGTATTATTCTTCTCTATATTTTAGGGATTGAGCCTGACCAGTGACAGAATCGAATCTAGATTCTTGAATACTGAACGTTAAGAAAATTTTCTATCTAACTGACACATTCCACCAAAACAAACATTTAGCGGAAATTTTATATATTTATCTATGAAGTTTCTCCTGTTTCTCCACTTTTTCCTAAGATCAAATATAATTAATGGCTTCCAGACCTAATATATTGTCATGGTTGAAATTCATAGGATTATTTGTCATTGTCATGTGAGCAGCTTTTTTGTAGCTAGGGGTAATATGGTATAATGGATAAACATCATCATCCCCAAATATCACAAGTATAAATAAGCAATAAGAATCAAATATAAAAGGAACTTGATAATCAGCACAGGAACAATTATAAGTAGTTATACTAATGAGAAATTATAAAGTACATATTACCAGCATTAGCAAAAAAGAAAAATTAACTCATCAACAGCTGACCCTCTCACTGAATCTAAAAGAGATACCTTATAAACAAGTTTATTACCTAGTTACTATCAATCTTTGGGCATGATATAGAAAACAATCATCAGAATGCACATAATTGCCTGATAATCTATAACTCATAATAAAAATAATACAGGGATACTGATACATGCTGATCATCATCAATGCTTTGACAATATGGTACCATGATGATGCAGACCCACTATAAATTTATTTGTAATATAAAAAAGTGCAGTGAATAAATATTAAAGGTGATCCCTTTACACCAACCAGAGATGCTTCTGCATGCCCAAACACAAATAAATCTCCACATTCATATAACTAACCATTATTGATCATGACTAACTTGGGAAGCAAGGATCCTACAGACTGTAACTGTGAAGAACAAGAAAAAGTATAATCATATAAGTCTACTCCAATTTTAATAGTTTTGCATAGATAATTTGCAAATCCTTAAAACTTTATGCTATTATGAAATCAAGTTGCACAAACTGCCAATTTATAGAACATATAGCTGGAGAAATAGACATTAAGCTATAATTTTTTAAAGCAATTATTTAATAAATTAAGTAATAAATAATTAAGAAAATTGACAAAAAATATATGAAAATTCAAATTTAAAAATATTAATATATTATAGTAATATTAACTTATTGTTGGCTCTTACTAATTCAATTAATCAACATTAACTTTAAATAGAATTGTTTTCCCCTTCAATGATTATAATTTCAAAACAACATTTCAAAGATTAAAAAAATTTAAATTAACTTAAACAATCTTTCCCTTTTTTATGAAAATAAAAAAGATTTTATAACAATTACATTTTGGAAGGAAAATAATATTAAGAGTAAAAACATCTTTCAATAAAAAAACTTAAAATTATTATTGCAAATTATTACATAATTTAAAACTCATCTATAAATTTAAATATAATGTCCACAATAAAATATTTTTTACTATGGATTTATCTCATTTGAATCCTTTGACAATTGTACTTTTCAGGATTTTTTTCTTGTTGGTTTTCTTTCTGGGATCTTATTAACACCTATTTTCAGGCAAATACATACAAATTTTACTATTTTTTCAATCTAATAAATTTCCAGGCCAGGAAAACACATAAAAAAGACAGTCATGCTCTTGGTTGGAGGCAAGGCTTGTTTCAAAGTACTTCAGGGCTATTTTTCTTTTACATTTTCTTTAATGAACAGGTTACTTGCTTGAGATTTGATGGTGCTTAACTTCTAGCTAAGGCTTAGCACATGGTTTTCTTTAACTCCATTTTAAAAACCTTTTTTCTTCTTTACTTGTAGTGAAATGAGTCTTATTTCAGACTACTAAAATTATTTTTCACTGTTTTTCACACTGAACTGCTGCTTTTGTTTTCTTTAGCAACTGAATTTAAACTAACTAGTGCTACAAACTTTTTAATAGCTAACCATAAATAACTGTTCTTGACAAGACACTGAGATCTATTGATTTGTCTGCCCCCAATATTATCCCCATTCACATCTTGTCCCCATATGACCAAATTAAACATTGATCAATTGGATCTATTTTTACAAAAGGATATTTAATTATTTCCCTCCTTTTTTTTTAATTAAAAAAATTCACTATAATTGCTGTTCTTATGCCAAAAATAAGATAGTCTTTTAATTACCATAATTTAAAAAACACTGCATTATGTTTTGGTATGAGGTAAAAACAAAAGAAAAAAAACAAGTCTAATTAATTAAAACAAAATTTAACAAAAATATTGGGACTTTTTTCTTCCTTTTTTTCCTTTCCTTTTAAAAACTTTATTCACTTATCTCTTCCGTTATTAAAAGTTGAAATTAAAACTTTTCAGTAAATTTTTCCATAACTTATTGAAGAGAAAGAATATTTTCCCAACACTTTTTTTCAAAATTCAAATCAAAACTGGTAAATAATTAAAATTACTGAAAAGAGAAAAAAAAATATTCGTTTTATTATTTTTCTATCACTTTTACAAATATTTGCAACAAATTTAAAAAGTTTGTATATTCTCATGTTATCATTCAATAAAGAAAAATATTTAAATAAATCAAATACCCATTATTAGTTTTAAAAAAATACTTGAGAAAATTAAATTTAGTATTTCCTCATTAATTAAATTTTTTTTTTAATTTAAGAAGCTTGTAATATTTGACATGGGAAGGAGTTGGCCACTATCTACAATATTAGTCAAAAGCATGCTCAGCATGCTATGTTTGTGTATTTAACATTTTTATTTTTAAGTATTAAGCAAGCTTTTCTTAGTATACATGTTATATTGAACTATATATATAAAGACTAAATAACTGATTCCCTTATTCCAAAATGAGTTTATGTTGCTATTGCAAATGAGTAAGTATAGATATAAAAACAGGAAAATCTCTCCATACAGTTCTGCCACTCAGTGCAACCCAGAGTAATCAATAGATGCCATAAGATCTAGGTGCAGTGCTCTCAGATCCAAGGCTCCTCACTGATGAAGGCCACAGCCAGAAACTAGACTGGGGATATTGGATGAGTAGGGACTAGATAGGAATTTTATGCACAAACCTTCTGGCATCCATTGATTACTCTGGCTTGTCCTGAGTGGCACTATTGTATGGAGAGTTTTGTCTGTTTTAATAACAGTTATGAGAAAACATAAGAAATAGTGATCATGTGAAGTGTAGATATACATGTATTTATATTGATATGTGTATTTAATTCAATATAATCCAAATAAATATTATAATGTAAACAAATCAATCAGAATAAACAGAAAAAAGCAAAATTTTAGACAGACATTTAAGAAATAATAAAAAAATAATAATCAAGTTAATTTGAAATTTTCCATAAATCAAAATAAACACTAATGTAACTTATAAAACATACATCTCTTAAAGAAACATCTTGTGTTTATATTTCTTGCTAAAATATCAAATTAGAAAATCCAGAATAACACTTATGCAACTAAACCATTAAACTACACTTACACACATATAAAACACTATACTAATAAAATAAAGATAATTTTAACTTTAATATAAAATATATACAAACCATAATTCAATAGTTGTACTTATATGTTGGATTATTTCCATGATCTAATATTGAATCAAGAATGTCTTTAGAGAAATTTTAAACTTTAACTTTTCCAATTACATTCCATCGTTAGAAATCATCCACAGCTTATTATCCAGACAATATTTTGAAAGACATTATTCTCCTCTCTTATTCACATGTTTGTGGCCTGACCAGGGATAATGCTAGCATGGGAAATTGGACCTGGATCTTTAGATTTTTGAATATTGGAATTTTAAGATAACACTATTCAATTGGGCCATTCTACCTAAGACAATATCTATAGAAATTTTATATATATTTATCTCTAATGTTCCTCCTGATTTTTCCACTTTTGCTTAAGAGCAAAGTTGATTAATGGTTTTCAGATATAATATATTGTTACACTATGTTGAAATTCATAGTTATTTACCATTGTTATGTAAGCAGCTTCTTTGAATTATTTTGTAGTTTTTCTTCTCTGTCCAATATTTTTGATTTTCCCCAATTGAACATATGTGCATTGGTACATATATAGTCTGCTATTTTAGATACAACTATATTATCTTTTCTAATAATCAGTTGGTGCTCTTTCAATCACTTCTCAATGGGATAACTAATTTCACTTATATATTTCCTTCCATTGCTTTTCAATAGGACAACTAATCTCACTCATACATTTCCTTCCATATTTTCATGGTATTTTGTAGATTCAGTTTCTTTTTCAGCATTTTAAGTTTAGCTTTGTAGAAGTTAGAATCTCTCATAATGTGATATGGCTTTGAAAAGCTGTTCTGATATTAGATTCATTGCAGATTTTCTTTAGGATGTTTGATATTCCTGGTATGTAAGGATACTCTATAATACCAATAATTGTTTTTTTTCTTTTGAGGTTTTTTTTTTGGTTGTCCAACATATAAGTACAATTAATATGCCATGTTTCACAAACCTTCATACAAACAATAATTCAACAGCTTCCAACCAATATTCTTTGACATTTAAATTTCATGTGATCCATTCTTTTAATCATTAAATCTGGAAATTGGTAAAGAAAGCATTTTCAAAAAATCTGTAAGAGATATACAACTACTTATAAAAATCATCTAGAATAGATCATTTTCTTTTTAATTAAGCAAATAATATTCTTATATACAAAATTTGAACTAATATATATTTAAATATATAACCATCACAACACAATAATTCCCAGTGGGCTTAATGCAATGATGATCAGACTCAGTGCCCTTGGATTAATTTCAGTTACTGAAACTAACTATAAACTCCTGGACAATAGATCAATTTGATTATATAAGTATTACCTTTACAATATTTATTGCAAAAGTAATAATCAAACTATTCCAATTGCTTATCCTTTATTAATATTTAGTTGCCAAATTTTTTTATTTTTTCAGATCATTCAATCTAAAAGCCATTTAGAGTTCTTTGATTATGCATGAAAGCAAAACATTTCATTATATGTTCAAAAATTAAAATACAATTATTTCATAGAGTAAATAAAAAATATTCCATAACAACTGATTTTATAGACTCACCAATTGAGATATTTTTTTACATTCAAAATAATAAATGATTGATAATTTCTGTTTGTTTCACAACATTTATTAAAATCCCTCATAAATATATGCAAACTACCCCATGGTTGGATGATAATAAAAGTATTAAAATATATAGATAAGAAGCATGTTCTAGCAGCCTGATATAAATTTAAACCTTATTAAGTAGTATGAGAAGTTAGTTATCATACTGATAATAGTTAATGTTATAAACTACAAAGTACTAAAATAAACTTTTTATTTATTAGATTTATTTCAGTGCATTTACTTATATATATATGAAAAACAAAAAACAAGTTAAAAACTTGCTAACGCTTGTATTTATGTCAACAGATGGCGTTCTACCAAAAACACCGTCAAGCATTTGTTTACATAAACGTCAGAGCATGCACTCCCTATCTCTAACTTTAATTCCATTTTCAGATCATGGTTTCAAGCTATTTGCTATTGTCAGTGAAAGACATTACGTGTCTAAAAGATTCATGCTTGCAAGCTGAATAGAAACTGTTTCATAAACGCTCAGAGTTTGTGTTTAGATCTAGTTTCTAAAATTCCTGTCTTTCACTGATGATAGGAAATAGCTTGAAATCATGTTCTGAAAGTGGAATTAAAGTTAGAGATAGTGAATGCATGCTCTGACGTTTATGTAGACAAACGCTTGATGGTGTTTTTGGTAGAACACCATCTGTTGACACACACACACATATATATATATATATATATATATATATACATGTTTCAAAAATGCTGTTAGTAGAGTTGGTGTTAAGATCTAGCTTCTGGTCTTCTTCCTATCCTTTACTGACAAGAGCCAACTAGCTCAAAATAGTGGTTTAAAGGTTGGACACAATTTGAAAGAGATATTGAATTCTATCTCTCTCAGCGTTTATGTAAACAAAGCTTGATAGTGGGTTATTGGTAAAGTTCCATCTAGTGATCATAAAATGTAAGCTATAAACAAGTTACAAAATTTATAACTTCTTTTGTTTATCATAAATGTACCCTTGAAGGTTTTTGCAATGATATAGATTGCAGAGGCTTTTACTATATGGTGAAACTGAACTGAATTCAGACCCATATAGCTATCTAGTTTGTTTGACTGGATTTGAAGATATTTATGTATCTGAAAAATTCATGCTTTCAAACTGATAGAAATGTGTTTCATAAATGCTGTTAGTAGAGTCGGTGTTTAGATCTAGTTTCTGGTCTTCCTATCCTTTACTGACATGAGCCAACTAGCTCAAAACCATGGTTTAAAGGTTGGAGACAATTTGAAAGAGATATTGAATTCTATCTCTCTCAGCATTTATGTAAACAAAGCTTGATAGTGGGCTATTGGTAAATCTCCATCTAGTGTGTGTATGTATATATATATATATATATATAAGACATAAAATTTTTAATTATTGATATTCTGACATTTTGACTTGGTCACACAAGATGGTTGTAGAGGTGCTACCTTTTATCACCCAGTGGATGACTTGTGTGACCAAATCAAAATGTTGGAATATCAATAATTAAAAAATTTTTTTAACATGGATGAATCTGCAAAATTTGTCTTTTATATACACAGCCCATGAAAATCTTCATTTCAACATATATATATATATATTAGAATTAATACATAATCTTTCAATCCGCAGAAGTACTTTCAGTTACCTATTTAACTGTACTCAACTGCCATTAAATTTAAGTTTAACAGCAATTGAGGAGAGTTAAGTGATTAACTGAAAGTACTTCTTCAGATATTAAAAGAATGTATATAATAGTTAATTACCATTATATTTATTATTTTTATTGTTGTTATTAAGATAGTTTTTAATTAATAGACATTTTATTTGTATTAGAATTTATATATATATATGAAAACCAGGCACTCTTCACAAACCTGTGAGCTTTAATTGTAAGTATAGGGATCTGAACTCAGATTTTCAAGCACCCTCCATATATTGGTGATTATTTATCTTTTCTACATGTGTGTGGTCATGTGTATCAGTTGTATGAGATAGTGTGAATAGTTGGAGGGTGCTTGAAAATCTGAGTTCAAATCCCTATACTTATATATATATATATATATATATATATATATATATATATATATATATATATATATATATATTGAAGTTCTTTTGTTGTTTTTTCCATCTTAACTCTATCATATCACAATACATTTTAGAAATCAGAACAACCTCTCTTACTATGAATACATTTCACTTTTTCAAGAGAGCAAGACATTCATATATATCACAGGTTATAATTTAAGTTCATTAACTTTCTCTGTATATTTTTGGATATTTTCAAACTTCTATTTCATCACACTTTTTTGAAACATATAACCAAAGATTTGTGAAAAAGATAAATTGCCCCCAAGTGTACGTTTCATGCTGGACCAGCCCTCATTAATTGATTCAGATTTCACATATAAACACAGACACTGCCCAGGAAAAGAGAATTCAAGCTCATAATTATGTTAAATATAGTGACACAAAATTGTTCAAGACTGTAACAACATATAATGAAGCAAAAAAAATTAAACAACCAACATATTGAAAGTATAGATTTGATTATATATCTATATTTAGGTTACATCATAGTTAAGTTCATTGATTTAAAAATACTGAATATGACTAGCAATAGCTGGTGGAGAAATATGACTGTTATTGCTATAGAAAGACTGACAGTAATAACATGTGAAGGATAAATTAACTGTTATGTGATAAATCTTTCTTGGTATACATTACCAGCTTTATAGTAGAAGGATGATATCTAACAATTTTAGTGTTGTTTATTATTTTTTAAAGTGACTCTATGCATAATTTTTATCAGTGTAGGGTATTGCCTCCCACTCTTCCAATATTATACAAAGAATCCTGATATATCATATCCAAGTAGTATGTATGGACCATATTTCTACTATAATATCCATAATAGAGTAGAGTTATGAGAGCAATTAAACAGTGGTAACATGTGATAAGACATGTCTTTACAATTCAATCTATGTCATATATCAGAATGAGTTTTGTTTTTATAGTTGCTTAATAAAGATTTCATAATAATAATTATTATATGATGTTTACATACTTAGTACATTTTGCATGATTATTTTTGAAAAGAATATTTATATTGAGCAGGCTATTTACATGTGTGTGTAAATCAAATAAAATAAATATAGCAATCACAATACTATGGAATAACCTCTACACTATTTAATATACCAACATTTAAAAAAAAACCAGCTATAATCAGCTTGTGGCCATGTACACTATTCTGAGCAGCATTTAACTGTGAATATTAAACAACAAAAAAATCTCATGTTACAACACTAATGTTCCTGCATAACTAACTTTCCATAATTTTTATGTATTCACACAATTTTGATGCTTATTTAATATATATTGTACTCTCACTACCGGGAAAATACAACAATAATAAAACAGGACTAGGTCAGATAAATGGTTATGCTCGGCTATAATACATATAATCAATAATACAGATATCCTAGGATACTAAACAGTAAGGATTGCCAATTCCTCTACAAGCTTTATGATAAATGCTTAGCCAGAGCCAGCACTTAAAATATCTCTGTTTATAACTTACAAGCTTAAGAGATAGGATCATGTGATCTATGAATTGATCTATGCCTCTTATTTTGACTATCCTAGGATACTGTCTACTATTAACTAGCTCTAACTAAATAAGAAATAATAATATGATTCGGTTTTATAAAAATTAAATAAATAAAATATTAATAAATCATGAGACAATGGGGTGAAGTACAAGTAGTAAAGAATTACATTGAGTCAATATCCCACAAGATACAACCTCAATGACATAAGAATACTATCCCCCCCCCCTATCATCTTAAATAATAATAAATTCAGAGCATTCTTACCACTTTAAAATAATAATCAATTTAATATAATGCTATTAAATAAATCCCAATCTCTTTATTCAAAATAATATGACTATAATAATCTCAGGTTCTTTAAAATAATTCTAATCAACTTATAATTTTCTGTAGTCAAGCATGATAAGAGATTTTGTATCACCCTCTACTACACCGAACTAATAATAATAATAATAATAATAATAATAATAATAATAATAATAATAATAATAATAATAATAATAATAATAATAATAATAATAATAATAATAATAATAATAATAATAATAATAATAATAATAATAATAATAATAATAATAATAATAATAATAATAATAATAATAATAATAATAATAATAATAATAATAATAATAATAATAATAATAATAATAATAATAATAATAATAATAATAATAATAATAATAATAATAATAATAATAATAATAATAATAATAATAATAATAATAATAATAATAATAATAATAATAATAATATTCAATGTAAATTATCAATCTTATCTATTTTCAATGTTATGGTAACTATTAATAATAATAACAATAAATAATATAATATAATCTTTTCGTTTTCATGTGGCATCTTAAATAGAATATGTGGTATAATCTGATAATCTGGGAATATGTGGCAACGAATAATATTATAATTCTATACAATAAATTATCTAATTAATTTATGACCATAATAATAATGATAATGTAAAATGTAAACTTTTCAAATAAATTATATTAAGAAACACTATAATTTCTTAAATATATAAAATTTATTAAGCGTAAACAGATATTATGTTTGGTTTATATATTAGGAGATCATGTGTTTGTAGTGTGAAGAATCAATGCAATACACAGCTTTATAAAACAAGTTTAACAAAAAATTTATTATAAAACTTGTTAACAAAAATAAACAATGTATACTATTTACAATTACATGTTAAATTACATATTTCTTCATTTCAAAATAAAATAAATAATAAAATCTACAAGTACATAAGCCTTTACTCCGATTAAGCATCACATGATCACATTTCCTATACTAGTCTGGGGATATTGGATGAGTAGGCATTAGATAGGGATTTTATGCACAAGCCTTCTGGCATCCATTGATTACTCTGTTTAGCACAGGTGGCAATACTGTATGGAGAGTTTTGCTCCCTTTACTCCGACTTATAACTTTTCATATTTCTTTACAATAATAATAATTACGTATACAATTATAGCTTAAAATATAATATCTACCAATTGACCTGTATTATAATGTTTTCCTTAAGCATACACAAAATATGAAACATAAACTACTGAAGTAGCACTTATTTTCAATACATATTTATAGATTTTGTACTCAATTAATTAAACAACTTTTACTATGATAGTGCTGACATTATCCAAAAAAAAAAATTATTCTCGTTCGCTAATAAATAAGTGGACTTAAATAAAATAATATGATTAACAGATTTTTATACACCTTGCTTGGCATTACTTTAATAAAAAAAATTCCTATGTGTGTG